>CM077670.1:325768484-327208484 GCA_039707655.1 Elymus sibiricus
GTTTAATCATAATTCCCAAGAATTATATTTTTGACCAGCCTTCCAAACATCAATAACTTGTATGACTTTCATACATGAGCTGGACATTCCAGTCTTCTCTCTTTTTGCCTTTATACTTCTAACAGTTTAACTTTCAGTATTTCTCCTACTCTCAGAAGAAGCACCCAACTTTGAGAGTGGTGTTAGCCCCGGACTTCCTAGGCGTGTAAGTCACACTAACACCCTTTGGACATTTACTTTCTCTTTAAGTTGTTGTTTTATTCACCCTCATCATATGACAGGCGATCTTCTAGATCCCTCTCTTATCAGTCAAATGCATAGTAAACGCTTTACTAATAATTTGCAAAACGAACATTGCTTTGGATATCCCATATCTTCTAGCCTTTGCTTGTTTCTGAAACTAATTTTCAGTTTCATGAATATCACATAGCTATCCCAAACTTTTGAAGTTCGGGTCTCATGGAAGCAAACATATTGCACTTGACCGTAACAGAATTCTAGCTTTTGGATCGAAGGACGAGAGTCACATCATCCATAGCATTAGCGGGAGAATACCAAAAGCATGCGATAGGACAAAGTCCTTCTCGGCACTCTAGAGGACAATCCTCACATTACGTTACCAACTGTAAAGTTTTAACCAGATATTTAACAGCTATTCAACTTTAATAGGGAAGGTGGAAACATGAGCCATTATTCTACAACTATTATGCAAATCACACTTAGATAGTGTTCATAATTAATTGCATTGAGAATTAAACAAGTTAATTCTACAGCGCGCTCCCACTCAAATCAATATCTCTCATAATTGATTGTGAGTGATACAAGACCCGCATTTCAATTCCACGCCATTGATGGGAACATCACTCATGATGGGAACTTCAATCGGTAGGCCAACTTGCCGATCACATCTCTATGTGACTCTTGTTCATCTTTCGATGGGCGTGTTCTAAGCTCAGGACTCTCAAGCCAGAACGTCAAGACAACCAAGTGATCTCGCTGCGAGGTCTCAACTCACCCGCCTCACACTTCTCTAATCGTTTGTACTCATGGAAACATAACGCACTCCGAAAAGATAGGTGCCGTGACGGTGCTACACTTGGGAGAACACTAACTACTTGATATTTTTATGAGAGATCACCCTAATAAAAAGCGACTACCGCGCAATCAAAAGGGTGCATCATAAGGGATAAACACCTCAGGCGATTCATAATAGCATGATATGGTATAGCCCTTTCTGACGGAGAAGTCTTTATTTCTTCGTCTTCGGCATTCGCGTCGGTGTTCACCTTCGCGAAGTTTGCCACCACCTTGTCGATGCACCAGATGATATTGCTATCTCTATAGCTAATAAAATAAGTGCATTACTTAAGGTTGACACGCAGGTCATTAAAGTGACAATCATATGGCTCCAGCCATCATGCCGAATCATGACACGCAGGTCATGTTAATTTACATTTTATAGTCATCGCATACATAATCAAATTATTATGAGCACTGCTATACCACATCACATGCACATCCTGCAAAATCAAGTTAGACGCCTCAAATCGGTTTATGCAAAATTTTATTTTACGTGGCTTCTAAGGTTTCGAAACAAACCGAAGCTACCAACGTCCATCATCAAGTATGATTATTCAAGTCGCTAGATTAACTTTGCGGGGTGTATGAAACACGAGATAATAAAATTTCGAGCCCCATACTCAACTTCGTCATACGCATGACCCCCATGCAGATCATATCTGCATTGCCCTTTCGTTTGCGAAATTTCATCTTTCTTTTAACTATGGTCGAATTCAATGAACTGTTAGCACTTCATTGATCAATCAGGATCGCGGATTGCCAGAACTTTGAAACTCCACCATGCCGTTATCAAGATCAGAAATACGCAAATTTCAGGGAAGCAACAAGAACATCGGGTAACAGATTTCATGTGCTACCCGCACAAATATTTTTCAGTAATAGAACTCATCTACTACAAATTATATTGTGCAACACCCATACATCTCTATGTATTCTAGATCGCAACCTGCATCTACGCATAGCACGGCTCATGATGCCACTGTAGGGGAATGCAGCAGAAAACAAAAAATTTCCGACCTACGCACCAGCCCAGGACCACTATGAAGACTGCATACATGGTTTCGATCCGATCGTTACCGATTCGTAGTGCAGCGGAAATAGAGTCGATGTAGATCGTCGGTGCAGATCCCCGCGGCTAGGATTTACAACCTCCCAACCGTGAGGATGTACTCCCTTGTCTGCTCCATGGACAGCCCTCCGGGAGGCGGTCAGACAGTCCCTCGGACGGTGTCACGGACAGCCCTCCGGGAGGACCCTCAAAACTCGGACGGTCACTAGGACAGCCCTTCGGGAGGCACTCTCGAACATCCCCTCGGGCAAAAAGATCGAACCTACGACCTCTCTACGGGGTTGCACACATACAGTGTCATCTATCCGGCAGGGCTTCGCTGTCCAGAACTAGTTCCCACCGAAACCCAGACAGCCTTTCGTCTCTATGAAACTATTTCGTGTGAGGGAGAGAAGAAGCCAGATCATTGCATGGCATAATGTATGAGAGAAAGAGTGATTTTGGGCAGCCCCCTCCTCCCCTATTTATAGGCCAAGCCCAAGGGGTAGAGGACGAAAATGCCCTCAAAGGTGGCTTCTCCAAGGAGCCACCAAAAAGTGCTTTTCACTATTCACGGAAACATTTTTCCGTGACCGTTAAATCCGAAAATATTTTGGTAGGTCTTAAAATAATTCCAGTACCCACTAAAATAATTTTGGATGCATTCTGAAACAATTCCAGATTAGTGATTTTCATCTGCGAAAAGCAACCAAAGCGGTTCCGGCAGCTCCGGAACATTTCCGGGTTTTTTCTCCGAAAAAATCCCAGAAGTTCCCAGAACAATTCTGGCACCCTCTAAGAATTTCCAGGCGTGTGCCGAAACCAATTTGACTTAATGGTATACTCCGAAACAACTTTTCGGTTTTACCAAAACTATTCCGGTGTTCTCTCTCCGGAACTCTTCCGTTGTCTCCGAAACTTTTCCGGTGACTTTCTCTCAGACTCCTTGTCTAGTATTCAGTAGATAGATGACCCTTAAGCATGTGATCCTATAGGTTCAGTGAAGTATAGACATGACCGGAACTCTTTCCGATCAATGATCAACATCGGAGCCGTGGACACCCATATTGACCCCTATACCCACACGAATAAATATTCGAGTGAACCTCCAGTTGCCGTGTGCTATTCCTGTTGCTTCACGATATGTTACAAATACCCGAGGTGAGATTTATCGGCATCCCCGTGGATCAACAACTTGTCCAGTATGCCAGTTACCTCGTTACCGGTTTTGTTCTCTTTTCTCGTTCCCGTGTTCCGGCATCCCTGTGATCAAATCACATTGTGTCTGGCCAGACGATGGTGGAAACCGTAACACCGAGAGGGCCCAGAGATATCTCTCCATCGTCGGAGGAGCAAATCCCAATCTTGAGCTATCAAGTTACTTGACATACTTTCCCATGAACCCGTAAGCCGCCGTAATAGCCACCCAGTTACGGATGACGTTTAACAAACCCCAAAGTTCATGAATCAAGCATGAAGAAACTCGATACTCTCATGGTCTAAGGAATTATGCAAACGTAAACTTTTTCTGTGTTATTAACCATTAACTTGTGACGAATGTATCTCATAGCATAACATCAATTCGGGTCGATTCAACACAAGTGTTCTTCTAACAATGTGCCCTCAAAGTTGCCAGCATAGTCATGCCCATGATCAGGAAAACAGAACCATCATGCAACACTTGAGCTAGTCTTAGAGGCCGGACTAGGAATACATTTTACCGTTTATTATTCCACACGTGCATATGAGTCTTCCTCCGAGCCTCATGGTTATTGCAGACTCGAGAACCATAGCAGTTATAGCACGGAATATAATCTTAATTAGGAACATGGGGATATATAATAACATTTATTATTGCCTCTAGGGCATATCTCCTACAGTAAAATACTACCCTCTAAGACTGTCGCGACCCCTATACTTGTGGGTTATCAGTGGACAACAAGGATATTGGGGACGTCATCTTCAAGCTCAATGACCGGATTGATCATCTTCAGGCCCAAATCTATGATTTACAAAACCAAAATTTTGAGTATGAGGCCAAGTTCAAAGGTATGAGTTTAGCTGCAAATTTCAGGACTCCGGAAACACGTTCATCCTTTTATGATTGGGAGCCTATGCCTTGGAAGACGGAGGACAAGCCTACCTCATCATCACCACCATCACCGAAGAAGGAGACTTGAGTATACGGGTATGGGCACCACCCTTGGCTTGTGCCAAGCTTGGGGGACGTGCCCCGGTATCGTATCATGAAAGTGCAACTAATCCCCGGGTGGTTTTGGTAATTCATAACAACATATATCTCATTGAACTAATGTCCATTCAAGTCAAATATTTCAGGATGTTCAATGATTGGCATGGCAAGGACTAGAGATGTGGACCCTTCAAAATGCTAAGGACATGGATTGGCAAAAGCTCAAGACTCTACATTTTTGTTAAGTGATCCAAGATCACATTGAGTCCACAGGAAAGCCAATACTATTAAAAGGGGATGAGGTGTTGCTTAATGGTCTTTTTGCTCAAGTGCTTAGTGACATTGCTCCAAAACCCTCAACCACTTTCTCCATCCAAATATGTCCAAAACCTACATTCCAACTTGGCCCCACCGAAATTTCCTATCCGGAGCCACCGAGTTCATTTGGACTTAGCCACTGCCAAAACCCTAACAAATCGGATCCACCGATATGGATCTCAGTCCCACTGAGATGGCCTTGCCAACTCTCTGTTACTTGTTGCAATCATTTCGGTCCCACCGAGAATTGCAATCGGTACCACCGAGATGGCTTGCCAACTCTCTGTTGCCTTATTGCTTCAATTCGGTCCCACCGAGTTGATGCAATCGGTGCCACCGAGACGAGGTTTGCCCTAACCATTGCACATCAGTCCATCCGAGTTGTTCCAGTCGGTCCCACCGAGATTCCTAACGTTCATATCTTTTACACAGGTCGGTGCCATCGAGATTTCTGATCGGTGCCACCGAGTTGGGTCAAAAGTGTGTAACGGTTGGATTTTGTGTGGAGGCTATATATACCCCTCCACCCCCTCTTCCTCAGTGAGGAGAGCCATCAGAACGTGCCTACACTTCCACCATACATTTTCTGAGAGAGAACCACCTACTCATGTGTTGAGATCAAGAGATTCCATTCCTACCATTTGAACCTTGATTTCTAGCCTTCCCCAAGTTGCTTTCCACTCAAATCCTTCTTCCACCATAGCCAAATCTGTGAGAGAGAGTTGAGTGTTGGGGAGACTATCATTTGAAGCACAAGAGCAAGGAGTTCATCAACAACACACCGTCTATTACCTTTTAGAGAGTGGTGTCTCCTAGATTGGTTAGGTGTCGCTTGGGAGCCTCCAACATGATGTGGAGTTGAACCAAGAAGTTTGTAAGGGCAAGGAGATCGCCTACTTCGTGAAGATCTACCCGAGTGAGGCTAGTCCTTTGTGGACGTAAGCCATGGTGGAATAGACAAGGTTGCTTCTTCGTGGACCCTTCGTGGGTGGAGCCCTCCGTGGACTCGCGCAGCCGTTACCCTTCGTGGGTTGAAGTCTCCATCAACGTGGACGTACGATAGCACCACCTATCGGAACCACGCCAAAAATCATCGTGTCTTCATTGCGTTTGAAATCTCCGATCCCCTCCTTTACTTACATATGCAATTGTTTACTTTCCGCTGCCACACTCTTAGAATTGCATGTGTAGGGTGTTACTTGACTTGTGCACTTGCTCAAATCTGCCCACAACTAAAATTTGGGAAAAGGATAGATTTTATTTGGTCAAGTAGTCTAATCACCCCCCTCTAGACATACTTTCGATCCTACAAGTGGTATCACAGCTTTGGTCTCCGTAAGCCTTGATTTCCATCGCTTTGGTGATCATAGCCTTGGTTTCACAACCTAGGAGAGTATGGCGTCTAGTGAGGGTAATTATCACCGTAGAGGTCCATATTTTGATGGTACAAACTTTGCTAGTTGGAAACATAAGATGAAAATGCATATTCTTGGTCATAACTCCGCCGTTTGGGCTGTTGTTCGTGTTGGCTTGCAAGGTGAATTCTTTGAGGATGGCAAGGAACCGGATCATGAAGCAACCGCGGAAGAATTGAAGATGTTGCAATACAATGCTCAAGCTTGTGACATTCTCTTCAGCGGTTTATGCCCCGAGGAATTCAACAAAATTAGTCGCCACGAGAATGCAAAGGAAATTTGGGATACTTTGGTTGATATGCATGAGGGTACCGAGTCCGTCAAGGAATCTAAGTTGGATGTGCTTCAAAGTCAACTTAACAAGTTCAAGATGAAGGATGGTGAAGGAGTCGCCGAAATGTACTCTAGGCTTGCTCTCATCACAAATGAGATTGCCGGCTTAGGAAGTGAAGAGATGACCGACAAATTCATCATCAAGAAGATCCTTAGAGCTTTGGATGGAAAATATGATACCGTTTGCACATTGATCCAAATGATGCCCAATTACAAAGATCATTAAGTCGTGACCGAAATTGTTACAATTGTGGAAAACCCAGACACTATTCCAATGAGTGTACGGCTCCCTACAAGAAAAGAGACAAATCACCAAGAGGAAGACATAGAAGAGATGAATCACCTCACAAGGAGAGAAGGAGTAGAGATGATCGTTATAAACGAAGACCCTCTCGAAGAAGCAAGGATTCGGAAAGGAAGGACAAGTCATTCAAGAGCTATACAAGAAGAAGACATCAAGCTCATGTTGGTGAATGGATTTCCGGCTCTGACTCCGACAACCACTCCGAGAGAAGCTATCACTCCAACTCCGACTATAATCAAGATGAAGGTGTTGCCGGACTTGCTCTTGTGTCATCCAACTCCTATGATCTCTTTGACTCACCAAATGAAGGAATTGGAAGATGCTTCATGGCAAAAGGCCCCAAGGTATCACACCCCGAGTATCTTGATTTCAATAGTGATGAAGATGATTTGCTTGGTGATGATGATTTACTTATTGATAAGGCTAGTGATGTGAGCTATAATGAAAATGCTAGTAATCATGATAGTCAAGAGGAAACGAGTGACAATGCTATGAAGGAGATTGAGCGTCTAACTAAAGAACTAAATGCTCTTAAGTTAACTCATGAAACAACTCAAGATGATCATAGAGAACTTCTAAGAACTCATGAGAAGCTACGCTTCGAGAAGCTAAATTTAGAGCAAGAGCATGAGTTTCTTAAATCTATCAATGATGATCTTCGAAAGAAGAGTTCTTCATATCTTGCCAAACGTTTACTCTTGTCTACCTTTATGCTACAAGTTAAACCTAAGCAAACTAGTAACAAGGGTAAAAAGGGTTCTACCTCTAGTAGTAACAATAACAATGCTATATCCAATGTTGTTGCTTCTAGTAGTTCTATTGATTCCAATAATGATTCTCTTAGCCAAGTTACACTTGAGCAAGAAAACAATCTATTAAAAGGAATTATAGAAAAAGGTGTCTACAAGAGCCTTGCCGGCAGTAAGCAATTTGAGGAAATTGTACGCAAGCAAGGAAGGCACCGGAAGAACCAAGGTGTTGGTTTTGAACGAAAGTTCAATGCCAATGGAGTTGAGTGGGAAGAAGATCAATACCCCAAGACGAAGTTCGTTCCTCAACAAGAGAAGTATGATCCTACTTCCTTCAAGGGAACACAAGCTCAAGATGATCTTCCACCACAAGACCACAAGTTAAAAGGCAAGGACAAGCTTCAAGAAGAGATTGATTCATTTGAAGAAGCACCTCAAGCCTTGGTCAAGTGGGTTCCCAAGACTTCATCAAGTTCTACTTCATCAAGTGCTACTACAACTCCAAGGATTCCCATCAAGTTGATGTGGGTCCAAAAGAAGAAGAACTAGAGAGTTCTTGAGGGTGACTCCGCCAACAAATTTCACTCACATTCATTTATGGCGAGAACTTGTGCAACCAACTTCAACATCTTGCACTAGTTCATGGAGTCACAAAGCCTCTGGTTGGTAAGGCAAGGGACAAGGTATTCAATGCATTCATGGACATCATCATATGTGTATTTCACTCTATGTCTATGGATATTCTTGTATGTTCCTTGTGTGGGACTAACCCATGTAGGTATTGAAAGTGCAAAACTCCAAGGATTGCTCCCAACTCTTGATGGTCTACATCAACATTGAGCATCCACATCTTCAACATCTACATGAAGTCATCATCGACGAAACCCAAGGTTAGTTCATACCTCTTTGGGGGGATATCACATCTAGGGGGAGCTTTGCTCTAAAAATTGAGCTAAAGCAACTCTAATGGTGTGAACACATTAATGCTTTATGTAAAAGTGGCAACCCCACTTGTGCTTAAACGATGAGTATGACCTATGATCAAATGTTCTCATTTGACTCCTAAGTCAATATACTCATATATAGATGACCTAGTCATCGCCAATTGCTTGATAGATGCTAGAATTGGTTGTGCATGTTTGACACATATTTCATTTGCTATCTTATTGGGTGAGCATGTTGGTTTGCATGTTTTCTTCATTCAAGGACATCCATTTGTTGTTTTGATTGTCTTGGTTTTTCTGGCCAAGTGGATGTACAAGAATGCCTAAGTACCTTCTCTAGCTATCTATGCTTTCTTGTCTCAACCTCTATTCTTGCTACATCACAAAAAATGAACAAGTTATTTTTGGACCCTCCGGGTGAGGAGCACTCGGAGCCACCGATCTGAAAGGGCTGAACCTCCAAAACCTTCAAATTTGTTTTGGCGTGACCCATTCACTCCTATTCGGACTCACTGTAACAGTTTGATATATCTAGGTTTCCATCTCGGTGTCACCAAGTTGAACCGTTTCGACGCCACCGATGTGCTATACTGCTTACAGTTACACATATCGGTGACACCGAGTTGTTCAACTCGGAGCCACCGACAGCACACGGGTATATATATACTCCGCGGGCCCGAACGATTGAAATTTCTCAAACCTTTTCGTTCCCGCACCCCGTTGCTGCCGTCGCCTTGGTCTTCGGATCATCGCCCTTGTCTCCTGCGCGCCCTCGCCGCCGGAATCCGTCGCCGTCAACGGGAATCTTCCCCGCCGTTGCCGCCGTAGAGGATCTCCACCAAGTTAGGGTGAGATTCGAACCCCTCTGTGCTCAAACTCTGATTCAATGCATGGATGGATTGCCATTATTCTTGCCACGGATTGAAACCTTCCTTTACACTACAAATTCCGTAGATTAGTTTCGAGCAAAAAATTTAGGTTTAAGTTTCCGTCGAAAGCATCTCGGACCGACCGATTTGAGATTTTAGGAGTCACCGATTTGGCCCTGGCCATTGCACTAGTACGTCTCGTTGCCATCGAGTTGTACGAATCGGTGAGACCGAAAGTAAAGTCTCAGTGAAACCCTAGCATCTCGGCGACACCAAATCACATCTCGGTCTGACCGAAATGGAGAGTTATGTTTCTGTTAAGTGCTTCAGTATCACCGAGATGATCAACTCGGAGGATCCGAAATGCCTTCTATGAAAACTTGAAACTAAGATTTGAACTCAATTTTCTTGAAAAATATCTGCTTTTTGTGATGACTCATCTACTCTACCCATACCCATCTATTCACAGGGTCAGCTTTGCAAGATGTCAGATGCAAGTGATAGTCAGAATTGTTGGGGAACTTTGCATGGAAAACAAAAAAATTCTACGCACACGCAAGATCTATCCATGGAGATGCATAGCTACGAGAGGGGGAGTGTGTCTACGTACCCTCGTAGACTGTAAGCGGAAGCGTTAGAACAACGCGGTTGATGTCATCGAACAACTTCACGATCCAACCGACCGAGCACCGAATGTACGGCACCTCCACGTTCAGCACACGTTCAGCTCGGTGACGTCCTCGACTTCTTGATCCAGCAAGATGGCGAGGTAGAGGATGAGTTCCGGCAGCACGACGGCGTGGTGACGGTGATGGTGATGCTATCTCCGCAGGGCTTCGCCCAAGCACTGCGAAAATATGACCGAGGGACGGAACTGTGGAGGGGGGCGCCGCCCATGGCTAAGACAATGTTGTGTATCCTTTGGGGCGCCCCTTCACCTCTATTTATATATGTGTAGGGGCTTGGAGTAGAAGGAATAGTGCCACGTGAACAGTAACCATGAATAGTACACACGTGGACTTGGACTCCAAAGTCCAATCCTATTCCTACTAGGACTCTCCCTTTTTCCTTCCCTAGCTGCGTGGGCTTTTGAGGACTTGGTGCGCCTGGCCCAATAAGGCCAGGGCGCCTCCCCTTAGCCCATGCCAGCCCTTGGGACGTGGTGGACCCACTTGTGGACTTCCGGACCCCTCCGGAATCCTCCGGAACCTTCTCGAAGCTTCCCGGTACAATACCGAAAAAAACTGCATCTTTTTCCGGAACCCAAAATATGACTTCCCATATATAAATATTTACCTCTCGACCATTCCGAGACTCCTCGTGACGTCCGGGATCTCATCCGGGACTCCGAACAATATTCGGTTACCAATTCACATAACTCATATAACACTATATCGTCAACGAACGTTAAGCGTGCGGACCCTACGGGTTTGGGAATGATGTAGACATGACTGAGACGCCTCTCCGGTCAATAACCAATAGCGGAACCTGGATGCTCATATTGGTTCCTACATATTCCACGAAGATCTTATCGGTCGAACCGCAATGACAACATACGTAATTCCCTTTGTCCGTCGGTATGTTACTTGCCCGAGATTCGATCGTCGGTATCTCCATACCTAGTTCAATCTCGTTACCGGCAAGTCTCTTTACTCGTTCTGTAATACATCATCCCATAACTAACTCGTTAGTCACTTTGCTTGCAAGCTTCTTATGATGTGCATTACCAAGAGGGCCCAGAGATACCTCTCCGAAACACGGAGTGACAAATCCCAGTCTCGATCCATGCCAACTCAACGGATACCTTCGGAGATACCTGTAGAGCATCTTTATGATCACCCAGTTACGTTGTGACGTTTGATAGCACACAAGGTATTCCTCCGGTATCCGGGAGTTGCATGATCTCATGGTCTGAGGAACATGTATTTGACATTCAAGAAAGCAGTAGCAATAAACAGAACGATCATATGCTAAGCTAACGGATGGGTCTTGTCCATCACATCATTCTCCTAATGATGTGATCCCGTTATCAAATGACAACTCATGTCTATGGTTAGGAAACCTTAACCATCTTTGATCAACGAGCTAGTCTAGTAGAGGCTCACTAGGGACACGGTATTTGTTTATGTATTCACACATGTATTTAAGTTTCCGGTCAATACAATTCTAGCATGAATAATAAACCTTTATCATGAACAAGGAAATATAAAATAATAACAACTTTATTATTGCCTCTAGGGCATATTTCCATCAGTCTCCCACTTGCACTAGAGTCAATAATCTAGATTACATAGTAATGAATCTAACACCCATGGAGTCTTGGTGCTGATCATGTTTTGCTCATGGAAGAGGCTTAGTCAACGGGTCTGCCACATTCAGATCCGTGTGTACTTTGCAAATTCCTATGTCTCCATCTTTGACATATTCACGAATGGAGTTGAAGCGTCTCTTGATGTGTTTGGTCTTCTTGTGAAACCTGGGCTCCTTGGCTATGGTAATTGCTCCAGTGTTGTCACAAAAGATTGTCATTGGACCCGATGCACTAGGTATTACACCTAGATCGGATATGAACTCCTTCATCCAGACTCCTTCATGTGCTGCTTCCGAAACAACTATGTATTCCGCTTCACACGTAGATCCCGCCACGACGCTCTGCTTGGAACTGCACCAACTGACAGCTCCACCATTTAATATAAATACGTATCCGGTTTGTGACTTAGAGTCATCCGGATCAGTGTCGAAGCTTGCATCGACGTAACCCTTTACGACGAGCTCTTCGTCACCTCCATAAACGAGAAACATGTCCTTGGTCCTTTTCAGGTACTTCAGGATATTCTTGACCGCTGTCCAGTGATCCACTCCTGGATTACTCTGGTACCTCCCTGCCAAACTTATGGCAAGGCACACATCAGGTCTGGTACACAGCATGGCATACATAATAGAACCTATCGCTGAGGCATAGGGAATGACTTTCATTTTCTCTATATCTTCTGCCGTGGTCATGCATTGAGTCTGACTCAACTTCACACCTTGCAAGACAGGCAAGAACCCTTTCTTTGACTGATCCATTTTGAACTTCTTCAAAACTTTGTCAAGGTATGTGCTTTGTGAAAGTCCTATCAAGCATCTTGATCTATCCCTATAGATCTTGATGCCCAATATATAAGCAGCTTCACCGAGGTCTTTCATTGAAAAATTCTTATTCAAGTATCCCTTTATGCCATCCAGAAATTCTATATCATTTCCAATCAACAATATTTCATCCACATATAATATTAGAAATGCTACAGAGCTCCCACTCACTTTCTTGTAAATACAGGCTTCACCGTAAGTCTGTACAAAACCATATGCTTTGATCACCTCATCAAAGCGTATATTCCAACTCCGAGATGCTTGCACCAGTCCATAGATGGATCGCTGGAGCTTGCACACTTTGTTAGCACCCTTAGGATCGACAAAACCTTCTGGTTGTGTCATATACAACTCTTCTTTGAGAAAACCATTAAGGAATGCAGTTTTGAAATCCATTTGCCAGATTTCATAATCATAAAATGCGGCAATTGCTAACATGATTCGGACAGACTTAAGCATCGCTACGGGTGAGAAAGTCTCATCGTAGTCAACCCCTTGAACTTGTCGAAAACCTTTCGCGACAAGTCGAGCTTTGTAGACAGTGATATTACAATCAGCATCTGTCTTCCTCTTAAAAATCCATTTATTCTCAATGGCTTGCCGATCATCGGGCAAGTCCACCAAAGTCCACACTTTGTTCTCATACATGGATCCTATCTCAGATTTCATGGCCTCAAGCCATTTGTCGGAATCCGGGCTTATCATAGCTTCTTCATAGTTCGTAGGTTCGCTGTTGTCTAACAACATAACTTCCAGAACAGGATTACTGTACCACTCTGGTGCGGAACGTACTCTGGTCGACCTACGAAGTTCAGTAGTAACTTGATCTGAAGTTTCATGATCTTTATCATTATCTTCCTCTCTTATTGGTGTAGGCATCACGGGAACGGTTTTCTCTGATGAGCTACTTTCCAATTCGAGAGAAGGTACAATTACCTCATCAAGTTCTACTTTCCTCCCACTCACTTCTTTCGAGAGAATCTCCTTCTCTAGAAAGGACCCATTCTTGGCAACAAAGACCTTGCCTTCGGATCTGTGGTAGAAGGTGTACCCAATTGTTTCTTTAGGGTTTCCTATGAAGACGCACTTCTCCGCTTTGGGTTCGAGCTTATCAGGTTGAAGCTTTTTCACATAAGCATCGCATCCCCAAACTTTAAGAAACGACAGCTTAGGTTTCTTGCCAAACCATAGTTCATATGGTGTCATCTCAACAGATTTAGACGGTGCCCTATTTAACGTGAATGCAGCTGTCTCTAATGCATAACCCCAAAACGATAGTGGCAAATCGGTAAGAGACATCATAGAATGCACCATATCCAATAAAGTACGGTTACGACATTTGGACACACCATTACGCTGTGGTGTTCCAGGTGGCGTGAGTTGTGAAACAATTCCACATTTTCTTAAATGAAGGCCAAACTCGTAACTCAAATATTCGCCTCCGCGATCAGATCGTAGAAACTTTATTTTCTTGTTACGATGATTCTCTACTTCACTCTGAAATTCTTTGAACTTTTCAAATGTTTCAGACTTGTGTTTCATCAAGTAGATATACCCATATCTCCTCAAATCATCTGTGAAGGTTAGAAAATAACGATACCCGCCGCGTGCTTCAACATTCATCGGACCGCATACATCGGTATGTATTATTTCCAACAAATCAGTAGCTCGCTCCATTGTTTCGGAGAACAGAGTTTTAGTCATCTTGCCCATGAGGCATGGTTCGCAAGTATCAAATGATTCATAATCAAGAGATTCCAAAAGTCCATCCGCATGGAGTTTCTTCATGCGCTTTACACCAATATGACCTAAACGGCAGTGCCACAAGTATGTTGCACTATCATTATCAACTTTGCATCTTTTGGTATCAATATTATGAATATGTGTATCACTACGATCGAGATTCAACAAGAATAGACCATTCACAAAAGGTGCGTGACCGTAAAAGATGTTACTCATATCAATAGAACAACCATTATTCTCTGACTTAAATGAATAACCGTCTCGCAATAAACAAGATCCAGATATAATGTTCATGCTCAACGCTAGCACCAAATAACAATTATTGAGGTCTAAAACTAATCCCGAAGGTAGATGTAGAGGTAGCGTGCTGATGGCGATCACATCAACCTTGGAACCATTCCCGACGCGCATCGTCACCTCGTCCTTAGCCAATCTTCGCTTATTCCGTTGCTCCTATTTCGAGTTACAAATATGAGCAACCGAACCAGTATCAAATACCCAGGCGCTACTGCGAGCATTAGTGAGGAACACATCAATAACATGTATATCAAATATACCTTTGCTCACTTTGCCATCCTTCTTATCCGCCAAATACTTGGGGCAGTTCCGCTTCCAGTGACCAGTCCCTTTGCAGTAGAAGCACTCTGTTTCAGGCCTGGGTCCAGCTTTGGGTTTCTTCGTGGGAGCGGCAACTTGCTTGCCGTTCTTCTTGAAGTTCCCCTTCTTTCCCTTGCCCTTTTTCTTGAAACTAGTGGTTTTGTTAACCATCAACACTTGATGCTCCTTCTTGATTTCTACCTCCGCTGATTTCAGCATCGCGAAGAGCTCGGGAATTGTCTTCTCCATCCCTTGCATATTATAGTTCATCACGAAGCCTTTATAGCTTGGTGGAAGTGACTGAAGAACTCTGTCAATAACATTCTCAACCGGAAGATCAATTCCCAGCTGAGTCAAGTGGTTGTGGTACCAAGACATTCTGAGTATGTGTTCACTGACAGAACTATTCTCCTCCATCTTACAGCTAAAGAACTTGTTGGAGACTTCATATCTCTCAACCCGGGCATTAGCTTGAAATATCAATTTCAGCTCTTGGAACATCTCATATGCTCCGTGGCGTTCAAAACGCTTTTGCAGTCCCGGTTCTAAGCCGTAGAGCATGGCACACTGAACTATCGAGTAGTCATCAGATCGAGCCTGTCAGGCGTTCACAACGTCTGCAGCAGCTCCTGCAGCAGGTCCATCACCTAGCGGTGCATCAAGGACATAATTCTTCTGTGCAGCAATGAGGATAATCCTCAAGTTACGAACCCAGTCCGTGTAGTTGCTACCATCATCTTTCAACTTAGCTTTCTCTAGGAACGCATTAAAATTCAACGGAACAGTAGCACGGGGCATTTATCTACAACATAGATATGCAAAGAAACTATCAAGACTAAGTTCATGATAAATTAAGTTTAATTAATCAACTTACTAATGAACTTCCACTTAAATTAACATCCCTCAAGTTAACTAAGTGATACATGATCCAAATCAACTAGCCCATGTCCGATCATCACGTGAGATGGGATAGTCATCAATGGTGAACATCTCCATGTTGATCATATCTACTATATGACTCATGTTCGACCTTTCGGTCTCCAGTGTTCCGAGACCATGTCCGTACATGCTAGGCTCGTCAAGTTTAACCCAAGTATTCTGCTTGTGTAAAACTGGCTTACACCCGTTGTATGTGAACGTAGAATCTATCACACCCGATCATCACGAGGTGCTTCGAAACGACGAACTTTAGCAACGGTGCATACTCGGGGAGAACACTTTTATCTTGAAATTTAGTGAAGGGTTCATCTTATAATGCTACCGTCGTTCTAAGCAAAATAAGATGCATAAAGGATAAACATCACATGCAATCAAAATATGTGACATGATATGGCCATCATCTTGTGCTTTTGATCTCCATCTCCAAAGCATCGTCATGATCTCCATCGTCACCGGCTCGACACCTTGATCTCCATCGTTGCGTCGTGGTCGTCTCGCCAACTATTGCTTCTACAACTATTGCTAACGCATAGCGATAAAGTAAAGCAATTACATGGCGCTTGCATTTCATACAATAAAGAGACAACCATAAGGCTCCTGCCAGTTGCCGATAAATTACAAAACATGATCATCTCATACAATAACGTATATCACATCATGTCTTGACCATATCACATCACAGCATACCCTGCAAAAACAAGTTAGACGTCCTCTACTTTGTTGTTGCAAGTTTTACGTGGCTGCTACGGGCTTCTAGCAAGAACCGTTCTTACCTACGGCACAAAACCACAACGGTGATTTATCAAGTTTGATGTTTTAACCTTCAACAAGGACCGGCCGCAGTCAAATTCGATTCAACTAAAGTAGGAGAAACAGACACCCGCCAGCCACCTTTATGCAAAACAAGTTGCATGTCTGTCGGTGGAACCGGTCTCATGTACGTGGACATGTAAGGTTGGTCCGGGTTGCTTCATCTTACAATACCGCCGAATCAAAATAAGACGTTGGTGGTAAGCAGTATGACGATCACCGCCCACAACTCTTTGTGTTCTACTCGTGCATATCATCTACGCATAGACCTGGCTCATGATGCCACTGTTGGGGAACGTTGCATGGAAAACAAAAAAAAATTATGCACACGCAAGATCTATCCATGGAGATGCATAGCTACGAGAGGGGGAGTGTGTCTACGTACCCTCGTAGACCGTAAGCGGAAGCGTTAGAACAACGTGGTTGATGTCGTCGAACAACTTCACGATCCAACCGACCGAGCACCGAACGTACGGCACCTCCGCGTTCAGCACACGTTCAGCTCGGTGACATCCTCGACTTCTTGATCCAGCAAGACGGCGAGGTAGTGGATGAGTTTCGGCAGCACGACGGCGTGGTGACGGTGATGGTGATGCTATCTCCGCAGGGCTTCGCCCAAGCACTGCGAAAATATGATCGAGGGACGGAACTGTGGAGGGGGGCGCCGCCCACGGCAAAGACAATGTTGTGTATCCTTTGGGGAGCCCCCTCTCCTCTATTTATATATGTGTAGGGGCTTGGAGTAGAAGGAATAGTGCCACGTGAACAGTAACCATGAATAGTACACACGTGGACTTGGACTCCAAAGTCCAATCCTATTCCTACTAGGACTCTCCCTTTTTCCTTCCCTAGCTGCGTGGGCTTTTGAGGACTTGGTGCGCCTGGCCCAATAAGGCCAGGGCGCCTCCCCTTAGCCCATGCCAGCCCTTGGGACGTGGTGGACCCACTTGTGGACTTCTGGACCCCTCCGGAATCCTCCGGAACCTTCTGGAAGCTTCCCGGTACAATACCCAAAAAAACTGCATCTTTTTTCGGAACCCAAAATATGACTTCCCATATATAAATCTTTACCTCTCGACCATTTCGAGACTCCTCGTGACGTTCGGGATCTCATCCGGGACTCCAAACAATATTAGGTTACCAATTCACATAACTCATATAACACTATATCGTCAACGAACGTTAAGCGTGCGGACCCTACGGGTTCGGGAATGATGTAGACATGACTGAGATGCCTCTCCGGTCAATAACCAATAGCGGAACCTAGATGCTCATATTGGTTCCTACATATTCCACGAAGATCTTATCGGTCGAACCGCAATGACAACATACGTAATTCCCTTTGTCCGTCGGTATGTTACTTGCCCGAGATTCGATCGTCGGTATCTCCATACCTAGTTCAATCTCGTTACCGGCAAGTCTCTTTACTCGTTCTGTAATACATCATCCCGTAACTAACTCCTTAGTCACTTTGCTTGCAAGCTTCTTATGATGTGCATTACCGAGAGGGCCCAGAGATACCTCTCCGAAACACAGAGTGACAAATCCCAGTCTCGATCCATGCCAACTCAACGGACACCTTCGGAGATACCTATAGAGCATCTTTATGATCACCCAGTTACGTTGTGACGTTTGATAGCACACAAGGTATTCCTCCGGTATCCGGGAGTTGCATGATCTCATGGTCTGAGGAACATGTATTTGACATTCAAGAAAGCAGTAGCAATAAACAGAACGATCATATGCTAAGCTAACGGATGGGTCTTGTCCATCACATCATTCTCCTAATGATGTGATCCCGTTATCAAATGACAACTCATGTCTATGGTTAGGAAACCTTAACCATCTTTGATCAACGAGCTAGTCTAGTAGAGGCTCACTAGGGACACGGTATTTGTTTATGTATTCACACATGTATTTAAGTTTCCGGTCAATACAATTCTAGCATGAATAATAAACCTTTATCATGAACAAGGAAATATAAAATAATAACAACTTTATTATTGCCTCTAGGGCATATTTCCATCAAGAATATGTCAGAACAGCATGCAGATCTCAGTGAAGGATCAAGTCATGAGGAAAGTTTTTATGAAGGAGAGAGAAGTTCTCCTGATCTTCCAAAAGCAGCCACCAAAACTAGAAAGAAGAGAACCTCAGATGATGAGGATGAGGATTTTGTAGCTAGTGAGGCCACAACAAAGAAGAAGAAAGTGATTGCTAAGGAGTATGGCAGACCTGCTAGCACAAGACCTGCTGCCAAGGATAAATTTGCTGTGAAGAAAGTTACAAGGAAGAGCATGACATTTACACTTGAGGAGCCAAGTGACTCAGAGACAGCAGCTGCAGGAAAGAAGAAGAAGAGGGCAAGGAAGACAACTGCTTATGTTGTGGGCAAACCCTCCATGATTGATGAGGAGGAGGAGGAGGAACCAGCAGCTGATGCACCTCCTGCCAAGACTCAGAAGCTCATGTCTGATGCTATGAGGTCTACTGCCCCCACCAAGTCCAAACCCAAAGCTCCAGCACCCAAGAGATCTACAAGAAACATCCCTGCTGCTGAGAAGAACAAGGCCCCGATGCCTGAAGTTGATGCTGATGAGGAGCCACTAGTGCTCAGGAAGTTGAAGCCAAAGATTCTAGATCATGATAATGATCATCCGGTTGCAGAGAACATGATGCTCAGAAAGGACAAAGGATTGTGTCAGTGGAGATTGATAGATCCATATGCTGCAAGGAGGAGGACTGCTTGTGATTACCGCTTCCACACCAGAGAACAACAGGATTTCTATGAAACTGTGCTGCTAGACAAGAAGCCTATTGTCAGTATTATGAAATGGGTGGATTGGAAGTACATTGATGCAAATGAAGACTACTTCCCCCATGTTCATGAGAGCTTCAGAATTGCAGGTGTTGATGATTTTGTTGGAAAGAAGCTTACCAAGTGAAATGATGAGATGATCATGCAATTCTACTCCACTGCACACTTTTATCCAGATGGCAGAATTGTGTGGATGACTGAGGGATCCAAATACCAGTCAACCATTTCTGAGTGGGTTGATCTTCTTGAAGCTCCAAAGGAAGAAGAAGATGATATTGATATATATGCCAAGCTCAAAATGGACCATAATTCCATGGCTAATATGTACACAGCAATTCCAGAAAAAGACATTGAGACTCACAAGCTTGGTTCTGTGAAGCACTTACTGCCTGGTTTGGCCACCACCAATACAATCTTGAGGTACACTCTGTTGCCCAAGTCTGGAGATGACAAGATGATACGTGGCCACTCCATCAACCTGCTACACTTGTTTGACACACCGCAGAAGTTCAAAGTGATGAGCCTTATTGTTGAAACAATCAAGAGAACCGCAGCTGACCAGAAGAGATCTTGTGGATATGCTCCACACATTCAGATACTCATCAACTCCAAGGTTGGAACGAGCACATATCTACTTGATCGTGAGCATCTTCCTTTGCGTCCAGAGTTCGAGGACAATGTAGTGGTGATGGACCCTTCACACCCTACATCTGCCCAAGCTCAAGAGAAGATTCGAGCAGCTGCTACAGCAAAAGAAGCTTAGAAGGCCTCTGATCCCAATGCACCTATTGCTAACCTCAAGTCCAAGAATGATCAAATGACTTATCTGCTGGAAGCCACCCTGAGGATTGAGTGAAGTCTGGCCAACCTCACCAAGAACCAGGCGAGCCTAGAGCGGATAGTCGAGACTAAGATTCATGATCTTGATGTGAAGATCACTGAGGTACAGACTATTGTGGAGAAACTCAGAGATGATGTTGACACAGTCAGGGCTGCTACTGATGACAGTGGAGATGATAGACCGACGACTGATAGGTTCCAGACAGTGCCTAGGGCACCCATGTCTGCTGCAGTACCTGATGCAGATACGAGGACTGCAGCTTCTGCACCTGCTGCTGTTGCTACAGTGACACCTCCAGTTTCTACTCCACCAGCCCACCAGACGTCAGCTGAAGCCTTCGTAGATGCACTTCTCTCAACGCCATCTACGCACACCGGAGCTGCCAGCCAGAGATCACCTTCAGGAGCTGCCGAGGATCGTGCCTAGAGAGACGTATAGCTCTATACATATTCGAACTTTTTGGTACTTGTTGCCAAAGGGGGAGAATTTGTATAGATCATTAGGCTTCTAGAGAGAGTGTCTCGCTTTTGCTTGTTGGTTTTTCTTGAGTTGTTGCTACTATTTGGTTTTTGCTACTTTGGTTTGATGTGCTTGTGAGATACTATGTGCCTATGAGATACTTTGTGTGTGATTGATCATACTATGCTTCATGTGATGCTTAATGCTTATCCTTATAATTATCTTTGTATGATCATTCACTTGTGTTTTTGGTGATGAGTGTTAACTATTCCATTCATATCATTTTGCGCGCTCCACCAAGTTGTATGTGACATGGAAGAGTGACCCATGATCCTAATCGATTGTGCATTTGCATTCAAACGCAAATTTTTAATAATGCACAAATTTAGGGGGAGCTCTTGCTTATCACATACTTCTCAAAGAGACGATGTACTTCATTCATTTAATCATTTGTCGAAGCTTTGATCTATATGTTGTCATCAATTACCAAAAAGGGGGAGATTGAAAGTGCAACTAATCCCCGGGTGGTTTTGGTAATTCATAACAACATATATCTCATTGAACTAATGTCCATTCAAGTCAAATATTTCAGGATGTTCAATGATTGGCATGGCAAGGACTAGAGATGTGGACCCCTCAAAATGCTAAGGACATGGATTGGCAAAAGCTCAAGACTCTACATTTTTGTTAAGTGATCCAAGATCACATTGAGTCCACAGGAAAGCCAATACTATTAAAAGGGGATGAGGTGTTGCTTAATGGTCTTTTTGCTCAAGTGCTTAGTGACATTGCTCCAAAACCCTCAACCACTTTCTCCATCCAAATATGTCCAAAACCTACATTCCAACTTGGCCCCACCGAAATTTCCTATCCGGAGCCACCGAGTTCATTTGGACTTAGCCACTGCCAAAACCCTAACAAATCGGATCCACCGATATGGATCTCAGTCCCACTGAGATGGCCTTGCCAACTCTCTGTTACTTGTTGCAATCATTTCGGTCCCACCGAGAATTGCAATCGGTACCACCGAGATGGCTTGCCAACTCTCTGTTGCCTTATTGCTTCAATTCGGTCCCACCGAGTTGATGCAATCGGTGCCACCGAGACGAGGTTTGCCCTAACCATTGCACATCAGTCCATCCGAGTTGTTCCAGTCGGTCCCACCGAGATTCCTAACGTTCATATCTTTTACACAGGTCGGTGCCACCGAGATTTCTGATCGGTGCCACCGAGTTGGGTCAAAAGTGTGTAACGGTTGGATTTTGTGTGGAGGCTATATATACCCCTCCACCCCCTCTTCCTCAGTGAGGAGAGCCATCAGAACGTGCCTACACTTCCACCATACATTTTCTGAGAGAGAACCACCTACTCATGTGTTGAGATCAAGAGATTCCATTCCTACCATTTGAACCTTGATTTCTAGCCTTCCCCAAGTTGCTTTCCACTCAAATCCTTCTTCCACCATAGCCAAATCTGTGAGAGAGAGTTGAGTGTTGGGGAGACTATCATTTGAAGCACAAGAGCAAGGAGTTCATCAACAACACACCGTCTATTACCTTTTGGAGAGTGGTGTCTCCTAGATTGGTTAGGTGTCGCTTGGGAGCCTCCAACATGATGTGGAGTTGAACCAAGAAGTTTGTAAGGGCAAGGAGATCGCCTACTTCATGAAGATCTACCCGAGTGAGGCTAGTCCTTCATGGACGTAAGCCATGGTGGAATAGACAAGGTTGCTTCTTCGTGGACCCTTCATGGGTGGAGCCCTCCGTGGACTCGCGCAGCCGTTACCCTTCGTGGGTTGAAGTCTCCATCAACGTGGACGTACGATAGCACCACCTATTGGAACCACGCCAAAAATCATCGTGTCTTCATTGCGTTTGAAATCTCCGATCCCCTCCTTTACTTACATGTGCAATTGTTTACTTTCCGCTGCCACACTCTTAGAATTGCATGTGTAGGGTGTTACTTGACTTGTGCACTTGCTAAAATCTGCCCACAACTAAAATTTGGGAAAAGGATAGATTTTTATTTGGTCAAGTAGTCTAATCACCCCCCCTCTAGACATACTTTCGATCCTACATATCATCATCACTTTTATCATAATTATCTATCTTAGTTCGATCCTTAGTTATTTCGTGATTTAGAAGAATAAAGTTTTAGTATGATTTAGTTTCGAGTGCTTGCTTTGTGATCTATCTATCTATGTAATCGAGTGTGAGAATTATATAGTAAGGAGTAGTTTGAGTTGAGTTGTTTTACTTTTGTTGATTCAATCTTAGAAATAAAATAAAGAGAATAAATAAAAAGGAGATCATATGCTATCCCATGGGGAGTGATGACTTCACATAAAAGAAGTATAATTGATGAAACTTGTTGGAAGTTTACAAACATAGCATTGGTCATTGTTGCAATCCATGAAAAAGTAATATAGAAAGAGAGGTCTCACATATAAATATACTATCTTGGGCATCTTTTATGATTGTGAGCCCCCATTAAATATTCTATGTCAAATAGTTGACGTTGGATAAGGAAGACAACGTAATGAGTTATGTTTGCTTATATTCACATAGAAGCTATATTGTCATGTATCCTCTAACATGTGGTGCTTGCCCATAATCTTTTACTAGCCAAAACTTCGCACTAAGTAGAGATACTACTTGTGCATCCAAAAACCCTTGAACCCAGTTTCATGTCATGAGAGTCCACTATATCTACCTATGGATTGAATAAGATCCTTAAAGTAAGTTGTCATCGGTGCAAAGCAATAAAAATTGCTCCTAAATATGTATGATCTTTTATTGTAAGGGAAAATAAGCTTTGTACGATCTTGTGATGGTGAAGGAATAAAAGCGACAGACTGCATAATAAAGGTCGCTATCACAAGGGGTAATATAAAGTGACGTTCCTTTACATTAAGAGTTTACACATCCAAAATAAAAAAGCGCATGACAACCTCTACTTCCCTCTGCGAAGGGCCTATCCTTTACTTTATGTATTTACTTTTATGCAAGAGTCAATAGTATTCTCCTCTATTCCGTTTTTATTTTCTCTCTTGGCAAGCATCATGTGGTGGGGTAAGATCCAGGCATATATATCCAGTTGGATGTAGGTGATCATGAGTTATTATTGTTGACTACCCTTGAGGTAAATAAGTTGGGAGGCAAAATTATAAGCCCCTATCTTTCTATGTGTCTGACTGGAACTTTTGCTCCATAAGTATGCCGTGAGTGTCAGCAATCATAGAAGACTAAATGATAGTTGGGTATGTGAACTTGCTAAACAAAGCTCTTACGTAGACTCTTTCTGATAATATGATGAATTGCAATTGCATCAGTGACCGAGATCATAGTTTGTTAGTTTTCAATACTGTTTGTGGTTCATACTTTGTCTTGTGGATGAATTGTCACTTATTCATGAGAAGTTTTATGATGTTATATTGTTGTTATAATAATGATCATGATGCTTTCATGTCCGGCTTTTGTTTTATCGACACCTCTCTCTCTAAACGTGTGGTCATGATTATCGATTTCGGTTTTCGCTTGAGGAAAAGCGAGGTCTAAGCTTGGGGGAGTTGATACGTCCATTTTGCATCATGTTTTCCTACTGTTATTTATTATGTTTTGGGTCATTATTTCACTTTATGATACTATTCTTATGCCTTTTCTCTCTTATTTTGCAAGTTTCACATGAAGAGGGAGATTGCCGGCCGCTGGAATTCTGGACCAGAAAGGGCTACAATAGAGATAGCTATTCTGCACAACTCCAAATGATCTGAAAATTTACGGAGAATTATTTTGGAATATATAAAAAATATTGGCGGAAGAAATATCAGAAGGGGACCCACTAGAAAGCCACAAGCCTGGGGGGCGCGCCCTACCCCCCTGGGCGCGCCCCCTGAGCTTGTGGGGCCCTGGCAGGCCTCCGAAGCCCATCTTCTGCTATAAGAAGCCATTTGCCCTAGAAAAAATAAAGAGAAGACTTTGGGGGGCCCTGGCAGGCCTCCGAAGCCCATCTTCTGCTATAAAAAGCCATTTGCCCTAGAAAAAATTAAGAGAAGACTTTCGGGACGAAGCGCCGCCGTCTCGAGGCGGAACCTGGGCAGGAGCACTTTTGCTCTCCGGCGGAGCGATTCCGCCGGGGAAACTTCCCTCCGGGAGGGGGAAATCAAAGCCATTGACATCACCAACGATCCTCTCATCGTGGGAGGATCAATCTTCATCAACATCTTCACCAGCACCATCTCATCTCAAACCCTAGTTCATCTCTTGTATTCAATCTTTGTCTCAAAACCTCAGATTGGTACATGTGGGTTGCTAGTAGTGTTGATTACATCTCATAGTTGATGCTAGTTGGTTTATTTGGTGGAAGATTATATGTTCAGATCCTTAATGATATTCAATACCCCTCTGATCTTGAATATGAATATGATTTGTGAGTAGTTACTTTTGTTCTCGAGGACATGGGAGAAGTATTGTCATAAGTAATCATGTGAATTTGGTATTCGTTCGATATTTTGATGATATGTATGTTGTTGCTTCCTTTAGTGGTGTCGTGTGAACGTCGACTACATGACACTTCACCATCTTTGGGCCTAAGGGAAGGCATTGTGGAGTAGTAAGTAGATGATGGGTTGCTAGAGTGACAGAAGCTTAAACTCTAGTTTATGCGCTATTCCGTAAGGGGCTGATTTGGATCCATATGTTTCATGCTATGGTTAGATTTATCTTAATTATTCTTTCGTAGTTGCGGATGCTTGCGAGAGGGGGTAATCATAAGTGGGAGGTTTGTTCAAGTAAGAACAGCATCCAAGCACCGGTCCACCCACATATCAAATTACCAAAGTAGCGAACGCGAATCAAATAAACATGATAAAAGTGACTAGATGAGAATTCTCATGTGTCCTCGAGAACGCTTTGCTTATTATAAGAGTTCGTTCCGGCTTGTCATTTGCTATAAAAAGGATTGGGCCACCTTGCTGCACCCTTGTTACCATTGCTACTTGTTACTTGTTATGAATTACCCTGCTATCAAACTATTTGTTACCGATAATTTCAGTGCTTGCAGAGAATACCCTGCTGAAAACCGCTTATCATTTCCTTCTGCTCCTCGTTGGGTTCGACACTCTTACTTATCGAAAGGACTACGATTGATCCCCTATACTTATGGGTCATCAGCAGCCAGATTCAACAAGTCTATCAGCCAAAGGCTGATGTCCTCAAGGGCGAAAGCTGTGACGGTATCTTGCCCGCCGAGATGTATGAGGAGGAAGAGTGCCCAAAGAAAAGCCAGATGGTGATGATTTTCCGCGGTGGCATCCAGGTGTGCTCGAGAGATGATGCCTAGGACATAAACAGCTACCAAGTCTGCTCCCAAATAAGCTAGCCAGATTGAAAATCTGAGGATGCCGTTGGTGATATGCCGCCGGAGGCCACCAAAAAAGAAAAGAAAACGTTGTATTGTGAAGCTAAGAAGCACTAATAGCTGGATTTCCCACTCACTGAACAGTTGCACCAAGCTTTTCATTGCCAAGTGGTTTTCCTTGATTCCTAGTATTGTAATAAAATGCATACATCAGCATGGTCTTTGCAAATAAACAATAACTCTAAGATGATATGTGCTACAGTTTCCTCTTTTGCTACTCAAGAGTGCACATCCAGCCCACCTTAAATAATAGAGACATATAAATTCACATGGGTCTAAGACATGCTTAAATTACACATTTAAGCCAAACTTCTGCGATTAATTATAATAGCTAGGATATATGATATATTATTGCATCATCGTATCTATTCACATAAGCAGGGTGTAGGAAAAAAAAAAACTCAAAATTTATTCATCTGCGGAAGTTAGTACATAGAGTACTATTTTTCATACTTAACCTTAGAACTAGAAGCACCGCACAAGAAGAATGCAAGAGTACAACTATATTGTACATAAGTAGATAAACTAGTCCAAGATATTTTATTCATAAACTAGGAACACAGTCATTGGACATAGATAAACTAATCAAAAATATTTTTGCATACCTCAGAATGAATAGACTCTATGAGACAGTTATATGCTGCAAGGTTTCTCTATCTCATTGTGACAGCTATATACCTTAAGCTGTGATATATATAGAGCTAGCTAGCCCATCATCTCACTCTCTCTCTCAATTCCTTTCTTGTACAGTCCCAAAGGAGCAGAGGAGTAAAGAAGCATTGGACCTGGATTGTACGTTTCTTGTGCAATATATGAGGAAAGGGGAAAGAACTAAAGAGTATATGCTTTTCTGAGTCCATTTCGCTTTTTTTAGGATTTTCTCATTCGTTGATCAACTTGCCGGTCTTGGAACATCTATCCATCCTTAGTTCCTTGCCCTATTTTGAATCATAACACTGCAACTACATTAAGCTACATCAATTTTAAGATAATAACCATGCACCACAAAACAACAAGGTTGATATATAGACAGAAATCTAGCCTGCGAATTCATTGGCTACAAATCCTGACTAAGTACCTTCTTAATGTAGCACAAATATGATTTTAGTGTGACCATAAAAGCCACCAGTGAGATTATTTACCGAAGCCACATTGTGAGACAGTTGCGAAAACGTTTGCCTGGACAAACTTAGGACCTTCCTTGCCTACGCTGCCACTTAGTAAAAAGGGGGTCACCATCAGGCATCAGCTGCATGCAACCTTCCGCTAGGCTTTGTTATACGGCCCTGGGGAAAAAAATCAAAACAAACCAGGATTATGTGAGTGAAATGAATAACAAGCATTTGAAAAGAAGCATGCAAAGACCAATGCAGACAAGATGAATGCCCTCCACAGAGGAAAGGAATAAACAGCATATCTCCTGTTGTCAACTACCCACAATGGCAGATGCCAAAGCCTGTCACCTGGGTACCTTTACTTTGCTTGTTAATCAAAGACATGGATTAGCATCCTATCTCCTTTTGTTAACTACACCAACAATGGCAGATGCCAAAGCAAGCAAAGAGAAACATATTAGTAGTACTTATTATCCCCCGCCTTCTTAAGCTTTGCACTTTTGCCGAAGCAAGCAACCATGAGAAATTACAGCAAGAGAGTGTTACACATGAAGACATCATACCACACATAGTTTCATCGCATCTGACAAGCACGAAATCGAGTTTCATTGCAGTAGGAGCCAACGCTCACAGAGGTCTCTCTGCCGAACCCGCAAAAAAAAAGGAGGTCTCTGGCTCTCTGCCGCCGCTGCTTCCGTCTCCCCGTCGTGGTGGTACCTGACGGCCCCGGAGAGGGTCCTGGCCAAGCCGCCGGGGGAGAACTCGGGGGCCTCGCCCAACGGACCAAGTCGCCGGCGGTGGTCGGGACGCGCAACAAGCCAAGTAGTTCTGGTGAGTCGTTTGCCCTTTTTTTTTGAACTGGAATACTCGTTCCATAACTTAACCATGCACAGCGGAATCGCTGGCAACCAAGTCACATACAAAGTATGGTGCTATGAGCCACATTATTACAAGTACGCTTACAGAAAACAAATTCAAAAGCATCAAAGGATGCATAGCATAGACTCCGAGCTTCACGTATGAGCACCCCGATTGAGGACAAATCCCTCTCGCCGGAGTTTATGGCGTTCACGAGAGTCAACGACGTTTGCTTTTTGGTGTGGGTTGCTCCTGGGTTTACCACGTTTAGATCAAATTTTAACTGGAAACTGAGAACAACTTCTAGAAATAGAAGAATCCTGTCACTATTCTGAAAAAGTTTCAGCTCATTTGGAACTAAACCTGAGCAAACCCCGGGCCGGGCCGGGTTTCGGGCCGGGCTTTGTAAAGCCCGAAGCAAAAATCCCAAGCCCGGGCCCGGCCCGGCCCGAAGCACATAAACAGTGTCGTTTTTTAATTAAAATAATTATATTCGGGGTATTAAAATAATAAACTATACCTATATTTCGAATAAAATATAGATTTATGGCCATTTCGGGCTTTTTTCGGGCTTTCGGGCCGGGCTTCGGGC
Source organism: Elymus sibiricus (assembly GCA_039707655.1). Classification (NCBI taxonomy): domain Eukaryota; kingdom Viridiplantae; phylum Streptophyta; class Magnoliopsida; order Poales; family Poaceae; genus Elymus; species Elymus sibiricus. The sequence goes on from CM077670.1 coordinate 325,797,058, forward strand.
GGGAAAATGGAGCCCGAGCCCGGCCCGGATGCCGGGCTTTCGGGCTCGGGCCTCCGGGCCGGGCTGCCCATGCACAGGTCTATTTGGAACAGCAGTTTGGGAGAATCATCATTTTGAATTTTGTTGTCCAAATTTGATCAAATTACAACAGAAAATTCAGGGTTTTCAGAATAATGAAGAAAAAACCACAAAAGGACAAATATTACGACATTGCGAAAATTCAATACGTTTAGATGAACAGTGTGATAAAATCATTATTTTGTTGTTTTTATGTCCAAATTTGACAGAATCATCATTTTCCATGTTTTGCAGCAAAATGCAAGGATATCTGATTCTCAGTTGTTCATCTACTGTATCTTCTTAACAACTTGTTACAGTATGTTCTTCGAACTCAACTATAAATGACTGTATCTCCCATGGCAATTCTTGTGCAAATAGCAAGAGGAAGCAATAATAGCACCTGTTCTTGACAGGAGCAGTGATGTCTTACCATCAAATGCATCTGAATCAAGCCAGTTGCGTGAGTTTACCACGGCACAGGATACAACCATGATTCCACAAGTCGGCAGCAGCAAAGCTCACCAGGGTACCAAGATCTTGATTATGAAGGTAACAAGCATTCAACCAGTGCACAATGATTCCATCATTCATGGGGAACCGACTCTGTGAGCTGCCAGCGTTCCCTAGTTCCTAAAAATCACCAGACCGGTCAATAAAAAGTAGTCTTCATGAACCACTTTGTGTTGCTTCCATAGAACCGTAAATAACTAGGTTGGCCATCATCGGATGGGTTAACAGTTACTAAGGATAATGGTTGCTGTTTGTGTACATGAACAAATAGAATAACCAGTCATTTGCTGAATTACATTGCCAATTAAAAGCGACAAACTAAAGTAAATTGGATAAGAAGAAAAAATGTAGATGGAAACACATTATTTGAGCACACAAGCGCAATGGCAATGAGTCCTGACATATGCCGTTCGATGAAAACACAAGGCGTACTGTGGTCGAAATCCGTACAGAGGCTTGTGCAGCACCTGAAAAGGAACAGAAGAATTCACATTAGACAAACTTAATACAGTAGAATTGATTGACATGGATATCTAGCATATACATGTAATATCTTGCCTCCCTAGCTTCAAGTCTATACATACTAAGAAATCCGTAGTTGACAGCAAGCGTGCGGAAATATGTAATATAGTTATGTGTTACCTGTGAGGATTATGGTGAAGGTGGAGGAAGATCAAAGGCACAGCGCCGCTGAAAATCACCATAAATAGGTAGCATCTCGATCGGGCAGCCACCAGAATCCCCGAGTCCACACTGGGCCATGAGCAGCCAGATGAAGGTGAGGAGCTCCCCTCCTCTGGACAGCTGCGCCGCATGCAACTCCCCCCGTGACTTGCTGGCGGCATGGAGGAGGAGCCCTACCCATGCCTCTTGAATTTCCAACAGCTGTGCTTCTGTACACTCCTCCGGGGGGACCGGAGAACCACATCCCTTCAAGAAGCTAACTGCCTTATGCATGACGTTATTATTATCCACACTCGTCAAGTTGTCAAGGACGCTTGCTAGGTGAATTTGGTCGGAAGTGTTTTTGATCGGTAGCATTTCACGGTGCGTGGCCAAAAGGTAAACCATGTAGTTGGATATCGTCCGGAATACGTGGATCAAAGCGCCGCAAGACTCATTGTCCGCAGTAGTGGGAGCATACCTACTCAACTGTACCCCTGTGTATATATGAAGGGCGATAACAAGGATATAGAAATCTCCAACCCACAATAACCTTTGAAGCAGTGGACCAAGATTTGGCCATTGCTGTAGCATACTTGATTCATCTGCAGATTCATACTGCTTAATCCTCTGAACAATGCATCTCATGACCTTCTCATCGACCTCAACGAACTTGGTGTCCAACCGCTTACTGATCCAGAGCTTCTGCTTTGGCCCGCAAACTACATTCACAAATGTTCTGATCACTGTCATTACTTTACTTGTCTGCTGGTCGCACTGTCCCAAGTAGTTCAACATGTTGTACTGACCCATGGATTTTGACCACAACACCCTTTTCCTCTGCCACCTAAGACTGATGGAGGCAAGGAAGTTGCGGTGTCGCATCTTTAACCATGCCCAAGTCCATGGTGACACCATGGTGATAAATGCTGAAGAAACTTCCAGAGAGAAACCACCAATAAATAATACATATGTGATTGCAATGTCAACGGTATTGTATCTCTCTTTCTTTCTTATAGAGAAGAGCACAAAAGCGGCTAGGAAGGAAATATCTGAGAGGCAACGAAGTATGATACCACCCGGTGTTCGAAGCACCTGGGCCTTAGTATAGATAGCATCGAACGTCAGGCCGAGTTCAATCTCCATGATCTCGAATGACTTGGCTGAAAGGTCTGGATCCACCATGTGTGGATCCGTTATGAAACAGCTTCCCTCAGGATCATAACTAGAAAAAATCCGACGGACTCCTTTTGTGGAAAACAAAGCCGTGGAAAAAATATCAGAATAGGAAGAAGGCGTGGATCGGCTCTGTTGGCCAAAGCTTGGGGGGCTGCTTTAACAGATCAAGATCGTATGGGATAGGGGAGCGTGAGATGTTTATCAGGCTGCCACACCACAAAGCCCATGTTCTCTCCGCATACTTGATTGTTCCTGAAACAAACAAAAGGATACTCGGAAGAAGAAGCTGCTGTATATTAGGGCCATTGCTTGATTTCCAAAAGATATACAGGGTGAGGGAGACTTGGACAACAAGATTCAATAAGTGCCTCAGCCAAAGGCGGTTGTCCTCAATGGCAAAAGCAGCGACGGTATCTTGTCCGCCAAGATGCATGAGGAGGAAAGGTGGCCAAAGAAAAGCCAGGTGATGATCATTTTCCGTGGAGGCATCCAGGTATTGAGACATGAGGCCTAGGACATAAACAGCTACCATGTCTGCTCCCAAATAAGCTAGGAAGACGGAAACTCTGAGAGCACCTTTGGTGATACGCCGCCGGAGACCACCAACAAAGAAAAGGAAAAGCTGCATTATGAAGCTAAGAAGCACTAATAGCTGGATTTCCCACTTATTGAACAGTTGCACCAAGCTTTTCACTGCCAAGTGGTTTTCCCGTGTCATGATTCCCTAGTGCTGCAATAAAATACATACATCAGCATGGATTTTGTGTAGTACTATGTAGTAGTAGTAGTAGTAGTAATACTCTGCCATGATATGTGCTACAGTTTCCTCTTTTGCTAGAGCACTTCAGAGTGTAAATGAAGCCCACATTAAATAATCTGAGTCATATCAATTCACATGGGTCTAAGACTTAGATTACAAGTGGCTAAAATTCTGCCTGAACATTTTACTTCATCAGATTAATTAGAATAGCTAGGATACATAATATGTCATTGTATTATCGTATCTACTCATATAAGCGGGGTGTAAAAAAAGGTCTTAAAATTTGTTCATCTACGGAAGTTGGTACATGTTACTTTTCATACTCTATTCCTAGAACTAGAAGCATCGCGGTAAAAGAATAATGTAAGAGTACAACTATTGCACGTGCATAAACCAGTCCAAGATATTTTATTCATAAACTAGGAGGAACACAGGCATTGAACATTGACAAACTAATCAAAAATAAATGTCTGTATACCTTAGGGCATGTTCAATGCATGGGCGCTTGCATGGGCGCTTAAGGAAATAAAAGAAAAGGAAAATGGTGTAGCAGCTGCGTTAGCGTCCAGTCCTCCAACGCTAATGACAAGGTATACAGGCGCTAAACACGGCGCACTTTGAGTCGTAGCCCGAAAGAAAAAAAGGTCTAGCGCTCGGAGCCAGTAGTTGCGTCGACGCTAGCCTGAATCCTGGGCTTAGCCGGGAATAGGGAAAAACGGCTGGGACATTAGACGTAACTGCTGGGGATTTGATCCTAGCGCCCGGACTAAGCGCCCCCGTTGTAGCTGCCCTTAGAATAGATGGACTCTTTTCAGACAGCTCTATATGCCGCAAGATTTCTCGATCTTATTGTGGTGTACCTTAAGCTTTTGATATATATAGAGCTAGCTTAGCCCATTCATCTCTTTCTCTCTATTCCTTTCCTGTACAATGCCAAAGGAGCAGAAGAGTAAAGAAGCATTGGACCTGGAGTATACGTGTCTTGCTAGAAAAGGGCAAATAACTAAAGAGTATATGCTTCATCACATGCACCACAGAAAAACAAAGTTGACGTCTTGAAAGTCCTCTTCTTTTGTGGCAAACTTTGACAAAAATTTTAGTGCTTGCAAAGCTTCATCATGGAAGATATTCGTGGAAGTCGTGGCAAAAAAAAAAAAAGATGCTCCGAAAATACTATTTTGGGGTGCTGAATTTTTTTTTACCACGGCTTCCACAAATGTCATTCCATGATTTTGTTTTTTTGCCACAATTTTCATGAATGTCATTCCGTGGTAAAACTTTACAAGCACTCAAAACATTTGTCAAAAAAAAAAACAATGCTCCAAAAATGCTATTTTGGAGTGCTGATTTTTTTTTGCCACGACTTCCACAAATGTCATTTCATGATTTTGTTTTTTTGCCACGATTTTGAAGAATGTCATTCCATGATCAAAGCTTTGCAAGCACTCAAAACATTTGTCAAAGTTTGCCAAAAAAAATCATAATTGTTTGTTTTTTGTTTCAAAATTTTCGGATTTAACTGTTCGCCCGAGCTCATTTGAGCTCGAGCTAAGAAACAACGCCTCTCTCTTTGTTATCTTATTTTCGTGTCCTTTTCTGTGGCCTGACCACATTCCTGTAACTTGTAAACATTCCCCCCTTCTTATATGTAAACCCGGATCCTGGCTAAGCACCTTCCCTTAACGTACTAATGCATAATTTGATTCTAGTGAGACCATAAAAAACCATCAGAGAAATTATTCACCGACGCCACATTGTGAGACAGTTAATCGGGCGCAGGCGCACAGCAATGGGAGTAATGTCCAGCAGCAGCAGCACAGCAAGCAACGGCTAATCTGGCGCGGGCACGCAATCTGCAGCAGCAGCGCATCGCAACAAGCAAGCAGCACGGCAATGCAGCAAGCAGATCGGGAGAAAGGGGTACCTGAGAGGGGAGATGAGCTCGCGGCGGCCGGCGGCCGGCGTGAAGGCGAATCGGCCGCGGGGGGCTGGGTCGGGGAAGGGGGTCGAGTGAGCTCGAGACCCAGCGTGAGAGGGCGCTAGGTCGCCTCGTAGTCGTCGAGCAGAAGTCAAGGTCTCCCCTCGCCCTCGGTCCCCCGACCCTAGCCCGAGGCGATCCCGCCATTAGTGCTCGCCCAGCCGCCGCTTCTCTTCCACCAACCTCCGCCTGAGCGCGCGTCTGCGTACCATCAGCGCTTAAGCGCGAGGCGTTCCCACGCTTGGTGTAGAAATCAAGCGTCAGGTTCAGAAACTTCAGTAAACAGGTGTAGAAACCAAGCTTGGTGTAGAATAGTTTCATGTTCATCGCAGAACACACGGGACAAGTCCTATGCTGGGTGACGTTTGACCAAATTATCACGAGTCGCTACTAATTTATGAACAACCAACCAAAGAAATATATGCAAATTTGGAAGAACAACATTCCAAATCGCTTCACCCATAACTCGATCCCCGAAAGTTAAACAGTACTGAAAAGAATACAACTCCTTCCGTTCCAAAATACTTGTCATGGTTAACTTAAAACCACGACAAGTATTTTGGAACGGAGGAAGTAGTATAAACATCGAAAAAGCAGGACTACTGTGGCTTCAACGAATGGATGGGGTGATCTTCAGATGAAAGCCTAGCACCGACTTCAGTTGATGCCGCCATGCCGGCATCCTCGGACATCTTTACCCTTCTTGGAGGCGTCGTCGTGGAGCCCCTTTACTTCCCTCGTCACCTGCTTCTCGAGCTCTCTAGGTGAAAACCTAAGTTTCGCCTTTGGGCGGAGCGGGTGTCGGCGGAGCTCCCCATGAGGGTGTCGCCTTGGAGGTCCGGTCTTCCGTCTGAAAGCAATGCCTTGCGTGTTTTTGCAGCTTCCGGTGCACGGCCTCGAGATCAGTGTGGAGGCCGGAGCGGCGGCTCTGGGATTTGTCTTCTTGTTGCAATGTGTAGGGTTTTGGTCGCTTGGGCGGCAGACTTGTCGGCAAGGCTGGTGCGCAGCCTAGGGGGCGATGTGGAGGTCGGAGCGACGGCTCCGGGATTCATCTTCCTGTTGCAGTGAATCAGGTTTTATCGCTTGGGTGGCAGAGTCGTCGGCAAGGCTGGTGTGGGACCTCGTGGCTGACTGGCTGGCGTGTGTGTTTGTGTTTCCTTGAGATTTTGTACGCTGGAGCGGTGGCTCCGGGTTGTGTTGTAGGGTGTCAACTTAGCTGCTTGGGTAGCAAGGTTGTTGACTCGTTGGTTACGCAACCTCGAGGCTGGTGTGAGTGTTCTAGTTGTGTATCGTTTTCGACCAGTTTTTTTTATAAATAGGCGAATTCTCTTCTTTTATATGAAAGCATGCCAGTTGATCAAAAAATATAAACACGAGAAGAATCATATGACCAAATGGGTTCGTCACCAAAGGTAGCAAACTACAAATTCCTAATGGTCTGGACAAGATCAAACAGTAAAGACATCAATTGCGAACCAAACACAACGTCTAAAGGTTCCCAAGCCCGCCACCAGAGGGGTTTAGGTCATGTCACGGGAGGGGCGTTCTGTAGTACTCCCTCCGTTCCAACAACTGAAGTTCTAGGTTTGTCCCAAGTCAAACTTCTTCATATTTGACCGAGTTTGCAGAAAATTTATCAATATCTAGAACATCAAATTAGTTCCATTAGAATCTTTAGAAAATATAATTTCGTACTATGTATATTCGAGATTGAGATCTCTCCATATTTTTCTATAGATTTGGTCAAACTTAAAAAATTGACTCACAACAAACATAAAACTTCAATTACTTTGAAACAATGGGAGTAGTGCTTACATGTTTCGATCTATGAAGATTGCATAAAGGGGACATCAAAGATGGAGATGGATAACGTGTTGTGGGCAAAGATGGTGCTCCCCACATTACCCTATGTGTTGGTGATGATGCTAGCGATGATTCATCGGACGGAGGCGACCAAGTAGGTTGATTCCAACCCTTCTCGAGTTCTCGGTGAAGAAAGCGCTTTTCTGTTCTAGCTCGGTATCCTTTGCTATCCTAGAAAAATTAAATGTTGTTCTTAGGGTAGGATTGATATCATGTAAAAAGGGGAGCCAGAGAGGCGTTATGTGTGTGTGGGGGGGGGGGGGGATGCTAGACATCATGCCCCATGCCAAATAGTTGGCCTGCCACGCAAAGCCTAGAAGCCTCTGTTGCCATGGTGATCATGTGTGTTCCAACTCAAACGTGAAGCTCAACCATGCCTAATCTTATGATCTTGTCATCCTGTACGTTGTGGAGCTACACTACCATGTGGGCCCAAGATTGGGTGCCCGCTGGCCTCGGTTGCATCTGAGCAACCCTTAGGTGTCAAGTCAAGGTTCTATGCAATCGAGCTGGGACTCAGAGAAAGTTACTCCCTCCGTTCTAAAATAAGAGTCATTGTTTTGGTTCAAGTGGGCTTCTAGCTTCTGCCCAATGCTGGTAACAGACATGTGCTGGTGTCACCAAATCAAATGTGGCATGCATGGGAGAGGGTATGCACACGGTCTACATATATTTCTTTTCATTGTTGGCTTGAAATATCTACTAGAAGGGAAATGTGCGCTTCGTTGCGCGGCTTATGTTCCTGGGGTTGCACATGTTTTATTTTTACATGCTATTTTTTTTTTTGGAAATTGTGAAATTGTTTACCTACTAGTTGGTTTGGTGTGTGGGCAAACAATAGAGTATTTTTTTTTACTATGGTGTTTGGATGGGTCCTTTCTGGTCGTCGACTGGGACAACTTCTAACGAGTACACATATGTGAGGGAGTTACATGTGTTGTTGGTCACGGGTGTTATGCTGGTGCTAAACATGTCGTAGGCGGTGCTTCCTTCTTGCCAACCAAGGCCCACACTACCTAGGCACTTACCAAGGGAACCCATCCATCGAAAGATCCCATCCCAAAGCCCAGGGCAATGACCCAGTCAAAATCGTGTATCCAATCCCAAATTGAAGACCTCAATTGAGTGAGGAGGCTCCAAAATTAGAGAGCTTACTTAAATTAAAGATTTTATAAACCTAGATGATACCCCGCACGTTGTTGCGGGAATGTTTCGCAACATCTTATAGTGGGATTTGGTTGTATGAAACATGAATATTTGATGATAATATAATAAATAAAACTAACAATACATATGATTTATTGTGTTTTATTATTGTATAGTTGTAAAAAAATATTAAATATAAATATTAGTCACTTAGATGTGGAGTATGTACGCCTCAACGGTTCATCAACCCGTGCAACACCACGGGCTAGCTATTTCTCGTTTCCATATTAAAATATCAATGCATTTATTCAAAATAACATTGCTATTACAAAATCAATAAGATTTGTTGTTAATGTTTTTCCTCATGAGTAGTTGTTCACACTAAATTGAACTAAAAATACATATGATGTTCGCCACCATTGTTCGCAACTACTTTTAGGTTAGCCTACATAAAAAAACTTAGTAGACAGAGGGAAATGCTTGAAAAATAGTTATAAGTTCCGTGAAAAGAACAATTTGACTATTTTTTGGGAGAATAGTCACCAGTGAAGTACATAACCTAGAAATAAGAATTATGTACTCGTTGCATCAGAATTTGAAAATTGGATCCATTCATATCTTGAGAATGTGTTGTTTCTATTGGAAACACACATGGAAAGAAAGAGGACAATCAGTTTGACGAAAGGAGTGGGGAGGAAATATGAACTCCATGCGAAGTATCAATATTGTGAGTAAACCTACATCGATTATATTTTCACTCCTCGTATGGCAGAGAAAATGGGAAATCTGCAAGAACAATGAGCCAACAGTGCAATATTGTAGATATGCATTAAAATAATTTTGAAATAGTAGCAGCAAACATTGTTTTCAATCTGAAAATGTAGCAATATGGTTGAGCTAAGGATCTATTCATAACAGAGAGAGAAATGACAACAAATAATAAAGGATCCAAAACCCTCAATGCACCAAAAACTTTTCATTGTCTATAAAGAATAACATCTCTGAAAGGTATGGAAAATATAATAAGCATATTCCATATTGCACTATATAGTTTCTATTTCAGAGCAGCCATGATGGACAGCGGTTTACCATTCATAAACTTCTAGACGCACATGGATGATATAGCTAAGATACAGGGCCAAGCATGTGTGCATATCATAGATACAGAATTTAAATTGCAGGTGGTCACGAACGGAGTCACCCTCTCCCTCGCGTCGCCCCTCTCGGGCTACTCGGGGGCGACCTAACCCTAGCCTCCCGAGCCCTCTCTCCCCATCCCTCCTCTCCCCGCCGCCGCCCGAGGACACCGCCGGCCTTGCTGTGCGGCCTCCGATGAAGGTGGCGGTGAGGCTGCGCTGCCCTGCCCCGTCGCAGGGAGCTCCGGAAGCCGGGGCGGCGGCCCTGGGTGCAGATGGCGGCGCGGATTTCGCCGGTGGATGGCGTCGCGGGAGCTGGCCGTCCCTTCCGGCCGTGTGGGCGGCGGTAGGGCGGCGGAGGTCCTTCGTGGCTGCGGGAGGATCCGGTGGCTCCGCCGGATCTGGATCCTGGCTCCCTCCCCTTGCTACGGCCCGTCCGGTCAGATCTGGCTGTTGGGCGTGGGCTGACGGGAGCTCCGGAACGGGGGAAACCCCTGGTCTACACCGCGTCGACCTCGACGGCGTCGGCGCCCCTGCGCTGGTTCCCTCTTGAGGGCGCGTCGAGCTTCTGGATCCCGCCACCCCTCTTCCTTCCCCGCGCTCCCAGGTGAAAACCTTGGCCTTCTGGGCCGGACGACGACGGCGTTTCAGCGGCGTGGTCCTTCTTGGAGGCGTCGTTCTAGGGATGGGTGGAGGTTGTGGCTGTGGCGTTTGGTGGGTGGTGGCGGCGGTGGTGCGTTGCCCTCTTGGCCGCCGGTGGTGTGGGAGGTGAGCTGGCTGGCCCACAATCCTTCAGCGGCTTCTGCCCGGTGCCCTCGTGGGTCGTTGGCCGGTGTACGGCGTCCTCGTGTAGTGGCACGGCATGGACGAAGAGGTGACGGTGTTCTCTCTCCAACAGTGGCTCCCTTGGGTCGACGGCAGAGCCGATTTTCTCTTCATGCGGTTCAGCCTCTCCGGTTCGCGTCCATTAGCGTGTCCGGTTGGCCTCTGCTTTGCTGTTCTAGCTGCATTGGACGCTCTGGCGGCTTGACTCTGTTTTCATTGTGTGGGCATTGGTGTTTGATGTTGTGCTACCTGTAGCTCCCGACCTGCCTATATCTTTTAGTTTTTGGTCAAGTTTTGGCCTTTGTAATCAGCTCCCATGTATCCTAGCCGGTTGATGGCTTCATTAATTTGAAGTCGGGCGATATGCCTTTTCTCTAAAAAAGAATTTAAATTGCATATAATGATAAAAGGTACAAACTTAATAAGAAGCCCTCTGGAGCTTTCAATGTATCCTGCTGGTGATTTCCAAATCTCAGCCGACAACTATACATGACCTACACAACATTTGGTCACCGGATAAATTATGAGATCAAAACAATGAACATGAACATAAAACACAGAAAAAGCAGATGTTTGAGTAAGGACCGGCAATTGGATGCACATTCTCAATTATTAGAAAGCATAACCAAGGATCGCTGCCAAGAATTACACAACTGAGAGGAAGGTTGCAAACATACAAATCCTTGATAATACTATAATACAAATCGCACTATTATTCAATACACTGGATGGCTATATAGAGCGACCATACTACTAACTTCTAGACTGCACTCCACCTGTGGCAAACTCCAGCGATGAGATGGCTATTCCGTTTCATATGCAAACATATGAAAAGGCTACCATGTAAATTGAATTCGTTAAATGAGTACTGACAAAGATATATAATTTGAAATATGATAATAAGGCGCAACCATACAAACTGAATGCTTAAATGTCAAGTGGGGGAACTCATGAAATTGCAATTTTGCCGCTGCTCAATGCCGGAAGATGCTACTGTCGGCCAGATCACACATCGCTGGTCTCTGAACATCCTCTCCTCCTTGATGTGATGCGTAGCACTGCACAGATTGGAGATGGCAAGTGGGGAGATGCGAGGACTCAGCCGTAGTTTCCCACTGACGGAAGCCATTAAAACAACTGCTCCTGTGATGCAACAACAATCATATGAGTTGTCCGACCCAAGAAACGAAGCTGGATTGCAGTGTAGCCAAGAATTTGAGGCTGAGGAGATTAAAAGGTTGGAGACGAAGGGGGGTCGGCAAGAGGCTGGACTGAATTGTGGCTTATTGTAGATTCATTGCAGCTTCAGTACAGCCTTGATGCAGAGGACATCACGGAGAGAGCCGGCATACAGCGAGGCAGAGGATAAGGAACAGCTGCAGACGACAGCAAGGGGTTGTCGCCTTGTCGGCGACGAACCTGTGCTGCTGCAGCGACGATGTGAAGGAGGCCGCGGGAGAAACAAATGAGCCTGCCTGGGAGTTTGGACGTGCGCGGACACGCAGTTAGCCAGGGTCACCGGAGGGGCATCGCCCGCAGGTGGTCGCGGGGTGGCTCGCCACACGTGGCGGCGCCGATGGGGAAAGCGGGGTAGCGGGGTCAGGGCGACGTCGCCGGGGTCGTGGGGCGGCTCACCGTGGTCATACCGGATGGCGTGCTTGGATCACCGGGGTCGCTCGGACTTCTGCGCCTCGCCGGATCACATGGACTGGTGGTGTGGATATTAGATTGACTCATCGGTTATGAAAGAGCCCTGCTATACGTACGACATTTTCACGTCCGAACACACATACGATTGTTGTTGCATGTGCTTTCGTCCAATCAACCAGCTCCATCGGGAAAAGAAAAGGAATGCAGCATGGAGTCTAGTAGAGACACATCAGATCGTATGTACAAAGATCGTGTGCAAAGCAATTTCGGTTACGAAAGGGGGGAGAGGAAGCGAACAGATTGTTTGCGGTGGAACCAGGCGTGGCGTTAATTATTATTCTCTCGACGTTTTGCTTTTTCTTAAAAAAAAAAACATCAACTTTATTAATTAAAAATAATTGTTACATCATTTATAAGAAGAGATACAATTTGTTCCATAGGTTTCTCTATCCAATCGCTTGTCACGGAATATATTGCTAGACTAGCAAGCTCATGGGTTACTTTATTCGCTTCCCTATTACAATGTTCAAAACTAGTAAAAGAAAAATCGCACGCCATAAAGTAGCAATCATCAAAAACTGCGGCCGCCGCTCCTGCAGAATGTCCTCTGTCCTTCATTGTGTCAATGACTTTCATGTTGTCAGAGTTTATAATGATACGATTGTAGCGCGCCTTTTGTGCTGGTAATAAGCCAAACCTAAGTGCTAATGTTTCAGCTGTCAGAACATCAGCATACCATTCAATCTTTCAATTTCCGCCAACAATGAAATTTACTTTGTCATCCCGAAGAACAGCACCCGTTGTGCCCCTTAGCAGGTCATGATCAAATGAAGCATCCACATTCAGCTTAACAAACCCCCTAGAAGATCTGCTCCATCCTTCATTCTTTCTATTAGCATTATGTGAGTGGGCATTAACATAATTTGCCGTCATAGCACAAATCCCCATGGAGGTTTGGTATGCCTTTTGAGACTTTCCCTCATGAACCAGGTTCCGTCTATTCCACCATAAATACCACGCGGTTATAGCAATCATCTCTCGTGCATTCTGAAAACCCAAAATAGCTAGTTCTTGATCTGGCATAAGGAGTAATAATTCAAGGATTGCCTCTCCCGCACGATCAACAACACAAGCTTTTTTAACCGTTCCATACATTCCCAATTTATCCCACACTTCTTTTGCCTTCTGGCCCAAAAACAACACGTGCTTGGTATCTTCTGGCCCATTCGAACAACCTGGGCAAACGGGCGAAAATTTCATGTGTCTATTAGCGAGCGTAACACGGCACGGTAGGGTCCATGAAGCGTACGCCAGATAAAGATTTTTACCTTCGTCGGACAAGCTAATTTCCAAATCTTCTCCCAAATAGGATTAACCTTGCTTCTACCCATACCATTTGTGTATTCCAATTTTCTCCCGTGTTGTTTAGTCCACTCCTCCAAATAAGCTGATCGAACAGTAAACAAACCGCTTTTAGTATAGCTCCAGGCAATGAAATCTGGCATATTATGCATAGGGAGAGGGATCGCCAGGACTCTACGAGCATCAATTGGCCACAATATTTGTGTCACCAAATCTTCATCCCAAACGTTCGTGACTGGATCAATAAGGTCAGAGACTTTCGTCGGAAGATTCCCACGTCTAGGAGTAATAATCCTCCTATTTGTGCAATTCGGAATCCATGCATCTCTCCATATGTCAATATTTTGTCCATTTCCAACTCTCCATATATAACAATTTCTGAGAGATTCAACTCCCGCCATAAACCCTTTTTTAATCTTGTGTTCATCATGTCGCCCTCCGGGAAATATTTGGCTCTTAAAATTGTAGCACATAGCGAATCAGGATATCCAAGAGACGCCAAGCTTGTTTAGCTAACAATGCCAGATTGAAACAGTGTAAATCTCGGAATTCCATTCCTCCTTGATCTTTTGGGACACACATCTTCCACCATGCCATCCAGTGCATCCTTTTCTGATTGTCCTCGTCACCCCACCAAAATTGCGACATCGCGTCAGTAATTCCTTTGCAAAAAAAATTAGGAATTTTAAAGACAGACATGGCATAAGTTGGGATCGCTTGAACAATAGATTTGAGCAAAATTTCCAATTTCCTCCAGCAGATAACAATTTTTCTTTCCATCCACTAACTTTCATAATAATTCTATCAATCAGGAACTGAAAGCAATCGCTCTTGTCCATCCCCACATTGGCAGGTAAACCCAAGTATTTGTCATTGAGTGCTTCGGTCATAATATTCAGAATAGTACAAACTTGCACCTTGTCTTCCACTTTTGTATTGGGGCTAAAAATATGCTGGATTTTTCAACACTCACCTGTTGGAAATATGCCCTAGAGGCAATAATAAATTGGTTATTATTATATTTCCTTGTTCATGATAATCGTTTATTATCCATGCTATAATTGTATTGATTGGAAACTCAAATACATGTGTGGGTACATAGACAACACTGTGTCCCTAGTAAGCCTCTAGTTAACTAGCTCGTTGATCAAAAGATGGTGAAGGTTTCCTAGCCATGGACATGAGATGTCATTTGATAACGGGATCACATCATTAGGAGAATGATGTGATGGACAAGACCCAAACTATAAACGTAGCCTATGATCGTGTCAGTTTATTGCTATTGTTTTCTGCATGTCAAGTATCTGTTCCTATGACCATGAGATCATGCAACTCACTGACACCGGAGGAATACCTTGTGTGTATCAAACGTCGCAACGTTACTGGGTGACTATAAACATGCTCTACAGGTATCTCCGAGGGTGTCTGTTGGGTTGGCATGGATCAAGACTGGGATTTGTTACTCCGTGTGACGGAGAGGTATCTCAGGGCCCACTCGGTAATACAACATCACAATGAGCCTTGCAAGCAATGTGACTAAAGTGTTAGCCACGAGATCTTGTATTACGGACCGAGTAAAGAGACTTGCCGATAACGAGATTGAACTAGGTATAGAGATACCGACGATCGAATCTCGGGCAAGTAACATACCGAAGAACAAAGGGAACAGCATACGGGATTAACTGAATCCTTGACATAGAGGTTCGACCGATATAGATCTTCGTAGAATATGTAGGAACCAATATGGGCATCCAGGTCCCGCTATTGGTTATTGACCGTAGAGGTGTCTCGGTCATGTCTACATAGTTCTCGAACCCGCAGGGTCTACACACTTAACGTTTGGTGACGATTAGTATAGTTGAGTTATTGTGTTGGTGACCGAAGGTTGTTCGGAGTCCCGGATAAAATCCCGGACATGACGAGGATCTCCGGAAGAGTCCGAAGGTAAAGATTGATATATGTGATAATAGTGTTTTGATCTCCGGAAGGGTTCCGGAATTCACCGGAAGGGGTTCCGGATGTTTACCGAAGTGTTCGGGTGCAGCAACACTTTATATGGACCAAAGGGGTAAAGCCCACGAGGTATTGGAAAGTGCAAAAGGAAGTTTTGTTGCTGCCTTAAGCGGTACTACCGCTGGTAAGGCAGTACTACCGCGTAAGCGGTACTACCGCTTGTGTGAAGCGGTACTACCGCTCATGAGCGGTACTACAGCTTGTACGCGGTACTGCTGGAATCCGAGTGGGACTCTTTCCGTGCGGGCCAAACCGACCTTGTGCGGGCAAAACCGACCTTGTGGAGGCTTTCTCTCCAAGTTTAGACCCCAGGGCTCAACATATAAATAGAGGGGCAGGGCTAGCACACGGGAGACATCAAGATTTCCCAAGCCGTGTGCCGGCAACCCTAACCCTCTAGTTCCTCCCATCACAATCTCCGTAGTGCTTGGCGAAGCCCTGCAGAGATTGTTCCTCACCACCATCACCACGCCGTCGTGCTGCCGGAACTCATCCACTACTTCACCATCGCTCGCTGGATCGAGGAGGTGAAGGCGTCATCAAGCCGTACGTGTGTTGAACGCGGAGGTGCCGTCCGTTCGGCGCTAGATCGTGTTTGGATCGAGGGACGACTTGCGATTTGGATCGCGAAGACGTTCGACTACATCAACCGCGTTTCTTAACGCTTCCGCTTAGCGATCTACAAGGGTATGTAGATTCACTCTCCCTCTCGTAGATGCTCATCACCATGGATAGATCTTGCGTGTGCGTAGGAAAAATTTTGTTTCCCATGCAACGTTCCCCAACAGTGGTATCAGAGCTAGGTCTATGTGTAGATGAGATCTCGAGTAGAACACAAAGGAGTTTGTGGGCGTTGATATTCAGATTGCTTCCTCCCTTGGTCTTTTCTTGTTTCGGCGGTATTGTGGGATGAAGCGGCTCGGACCAACATTACTCGTACGCTTACGAGAGACCGGTTCCATCAACTGACATATAACTTCGTTGCATAAAGATGGCTGGCGGGTGTCTGTCTCTCCTACTTTAGTCGGATCAGATTTGACAAAGGCGGTCCTTGAGAAGGTTGAAAAGCATTTTTTGTATCACCGTTGTGGTTTTTGCGTAGGTAAGAATTGTTCTTGCTAGATACCCGTAGCAGCCACGTAAAACTTGCAACAACAATTAGAGGACGTCTAACTTGTTTTTGCAGGGTATGTTGTGATGTGATATGGCCAATTACATGATGAGATATATGTGATGTATGAGATGATCATGTGTTGTATAGAATATCACGACTTGCATGTCGATGAGTACGGCAACTGGCAGGAGCCATAGAGTTGTCTTTAATTATTTTCGCCGTTTTGCTTTACTTTATCGCTATGAGTTAGCAATAGTCGTGGAAGCAACAGTCGGCGCGACAACCTCATGGCGACACGTTGATGGAGATCAAGATGATGGAGATCATGGTGTCATGCCGGTGACGATGGAGATCATGCCGGTGCTTTGGAGATGGAGATCAAAAGCACAAGTTCATGGCCATATCATGTCACTTATGATTTGCATGTGATGTTAATCCTTTTATGCATCTTATTTTGCTTAGGACGACGGTAGCATTATAAGGTGATCCCTCACTTAAATTTCAAGATAAAATTGTGTTCTCCCCGAGTG
Organism: Elymus sibiricus; assembly: GCA_039707655.1. Lineage (NCBI taxonomy): Eukaryota > Viridiplantae > Streptophyta > Magnoliopsida > Poales > Poaceae > Elymus > Elymus sibiricus. The sequence goes on from CM077670.1 coordinate 325,813,847, forward strand.
TGCACCGTTGCGAAAGTTCGTCGTTTCGAGACACCACGTGATGATCGGGTGTGATAGACTCTACGTTCGCATACAACGGGTGCAAGCCAGTGTTGCACGTGCGGAACACTCGGGTTAAACTTGACGAGCCTAGCATGTACAGACATGGCCTCGGAACATAAGAGACCGAAAGGTCGAACATGAGTCATATAGTAGATATGATCAACATGAAGATGTTCACCATTGAAACCACCTCAACTCACGTGATGATCGGACTTGAGTTGGTGGATTTGGATCATGTGACACTCAAATGACTGGAGGGATGTCAATTTGAGTGGGAGTTTTTTAAATAATATGATTAACTAAACTCATTATCTTGAACAATAGTCTAAGTTGTCTTTGCTATATTTATGTTGTAGATCATGGCTCGCGCAGTAGCACCCCTGAATTTTAATGCGTTCCTAGAGAAAGCTAAGTTGAAAGATGATGGAAGTAACTTTGTGGACTGGGCCCGTAATCTAAGGATTATCCTTACGGCTTCCCAGAAGGCTTATGTCCTTGATGCACCGCTTGGTGATCCACCCGCTCCAGTTGAGTCTCTAGACGTTGTGAACGCCTAGCAGGCTCGCTCTGATGATTACTCTATAGTTCAATGTGCAATTTTGTATGGCTTAGAACCGGGACTTCAAAGACGTTTTGAACATTATGGAGCATATGAGATGTTCCAGGAGTTGAGGTTTATCTTTCAGAAGAATGCCCGGATCGAGAGGTATGAGACCTCCGATAAGTTCTATACTTGCAAGATGGAGGAGAACGGGTCTGTTAGTGATCACATACTCAGAATGTCTGGGTACTCCACCCGTCTGGCTGAATTAGGGATGCCCCTTCCGCCAGAGGCTATCACTGACAGAGTTCTTCAATCATTGCCACCTAGCTACAAGAGCTTCGTGTTGAACTATAACATGCACGGAATGAACAAGTCAGTCGCCGAGCTGTTTGCGATGCTGAAAGTCGTTGAGTCTGAAATTCAGAAGGAGCATCAAGTGTTGATGGTCAATAAAACCACTAGTTTCAAAGAAAAATGGCAAGGGTAAGAAGAGTAACTCCAAGAAGAGTGGCAAAGCAGTTGCTCCTCTCGTGAAGAAACCCAAGGCTGGACCCAAACCAGAAACTGTGTGCTTTCATTGCAAGGGAACTGGACACTGGAAACGGAACTGCCCCAAGTATTTGGCTGACAAGAAGGCGGCCAACAACAAACAAGGTATATATGATATACATGTTATTGATGTGTACCTTACCAACTCTCGTTGTAGTGCCTGGGTATTTGATACCGGTGCGGTTGCTCACATTTGCAACTCTAAACAGGAACTGCGGAATAGACGGAGGCTGGCAAAGGATGAAGTGACGATGCGCGTGGGAAATGGTTCCAAGGTTGATGTGATCGCCGTCGGCACGCTCGCTCTTCAATTACCATCGGGATTAGTGATGAACCTGAATAATTGTTATTTAGTGCCTGCATTAAGCATGAACATTATATCTGGATCTTGTTTATTGCGAGACGGTTACTCATTTAAATCAGAGAATAATGGTTGTTCTATTTATATGAGTAATATCTTTTATGGTCATGCACTCAAAGTGAGGGGTTTATTCTTATTGAATCTCGATAGTAATGATACACATGTTCATAACATTGATGCCAAAAGATGTAGAATTGATAATGATAATACCACTTTCTTGTGGCACTGCCGTTTAGGTCATATTGGCGTAAAACGCATGAGGAAGCTCCATGCTGATGGACTTTTGGAGTCACTTGATTTTGAATCACTTAACACATGCGAGCCATGCCTCATGGGCAAGATGACTAAAACGCCGTTCTCTGGAACAATGGAACGGGCAAGTGACTTATTGGAAATCATACATACTGATGTGTGCGGTCCGATGAGTATTGAGGCGCGCGGTGGTTATCGTTACTTTCTCACCTTCACTGATGACTTAAGTAGATATGGGTATATTTACTTAATGAAACACAAGTCTGAAACGTTTGAAAAGTTCAAACAATTTCAGAGTGAAGTTGAGAATCATCGTAACAAGAAGATTAAATTCCTACGATCTGATCGAGGAGGAGAATATCTGAGTTATGAGTTTGGCAGTCACTTAAGACAATGTGGAATTGTTTCACAACTGACACCGCCTGGAACACCACAGCGTAATGGTGTGTCCGAACGTCGTAATCGAACCTTATTGGATATGGTGCGATCTATGATGTCTCTTGCCGATTTGCCACTATCGTTTTGGGGTTATGCATTAGAGACAGCTGCATTCATTTTAAATAGGGCACCATCGAAATCCGTTGAGACAACGCCATATGAACTTTGGTTTGGCAAGAAACCAAAGCTGTCGTTTCTTAAAGTTTGGGGATGTGATGCTTATGTCAAAAAGCTTCAGCCTGAAAAGCTGGAACCCAAAGCGGAGAAATGCGTCTTCGTAGGATACCCAAAAGAGACAGTTGGGTATACCTTCTACCTCAGATCCGAAGGCAAAGTATTTGTCGCTAAAAACGGAACATTTCTTGAGAAAGAGTTTCTCTCGAAAGAATTGAGTGGGAGGAAGATAGAACTTGATGAGGTTGTTGAACCTTTACTTCAACCTGAGAGTAGCGCAGTGCAGAAAGATGTTTCTGTAGAGCCTACATCAGCTGAAGAGGAAGTTGATGATGATCATAAAGCTTCGGATCAAGTTGCTATCGAACCTCATAGGTCGACAAGGACGCGTACTGCTCCTGAGTGGTACGGCAACCCTGTCTTAGAGGTCATGTTGTTGGACAACGATGAACCTACGAGCTATGGAGAAGCGATGATGGGCCCGGATTCCGAGAAGTGGTTAGAGGCCATGAAATCCGAGATGGGATCCATGTATGAAAACAAAGTGTGGACTTTGGAAGTATTACCTGAAGGGCGTAAGGCCATTCAGAACAAATGGATCTTTAAGAGGAATACGGACGCGGACGGTAATGTCACCGTCTATAAAGCTCGACTTGTGGCAAAGAGTTTTTCACAAGTTCAAGGAGTTGACTACGATGAGACCTTCTCACCCGTAGCGATGCATAAGTCCGTCAGAATCATGTTAGCAATAGCTGCCTTTTTCGATTATGAAATTTGGCAGATGGATGTCAAAACAGCGTTCCTTAACGGTTTCCTTAAGGAAGAGTTGTATATGATGCAACCAGAAGGTTTTGTCGATCCAGAGAATGCTGACAAAGTTTGCAAACTCCAGTGATCCATTTATGGACTGGTGCAAGCATCTCGGAGTTGGAATCTTCGCTTTGATGAGGTGATCAAAGCGTTCGAGTTTATACAAGTTTACGGAGAAGCTTGTATCTACAAGAAAGTGAGTGGGACCTCTATAGCGTCTCTAATATTATATGTGGATGACATATTACTGATTGGAAACAATATAGAAATGTTGGAAAGCGTGAAGGAATATTTGAACAAGAGTTTTTCAATGAAGGACCTAGGAGAAGCTGCTTTCATATTAGGCATCAAGATCTATAGAGATACATCAAGACGTTTAATGGGACTTTCACAAAGCACATACCTTGATAAGATTTTGAAGAAGTTCAAAATGGATCAGTCCAAGAAGGGGTTCTTGCCTATTTTGCAAGGTGTGAAGTTGAGTAAGACTCAATGCCCAGTGACTGCAGAAGATAGAGAAAAGATGAGTGTCATCCCCTATGCTTCAGCCATAGGCTCTATCATGTATGCAATGCTGTGCACAAGACCCGATGTCAGCCTTGCCATAAGTATGGTCGGAAGGTTTCAAAGTGATCTAGGAATGGAACACTGGACGGCGGTCAAGAATATCCTGAAGTACCTGAAAAAGGACTAAGGACATGTTTCTCGTTTATGGAGGTGATCAAGAGCTCGTCGTAAAAGGTTACGTCGATGCAAGCTTTGACACTGATCCGGATGACTCTAAGTCGCAAACCGGATACGTATTTATTCTTAATGGGGGTGCGGTTAGCTGATGCAGTTCCAAGCAAAGCGTGGTAGCTGATTCTACATGCGAAGCGGAGTACATCGCTGCCTCGGAGGCGGCGAAGGAAGGTGTCTGGATGAAGGAGTTCATGACAGATCTTGGAGTAGTGCCTAGTGCGCTTAACCCAATGACTCTGTTTTGTGATAATACTGGTGTCATTGCTCTAGCCAAGGAACCAAGATTTCACAAGAGGACCAGACACATAAAGCGACGTTTCAATTCCATCCGCGATTACATCAAGGAGGACGACATAAATATTTGCAAAGTACACACGGATCTGAATGTTGCAGATCCGATGACTAAACCTCTTCCAAGGGCTAAACATGAACAACACCAGAACTGCATGGGTGTTCGATTCATTACAATGTAAATCACATAGTGATGTGAACTAGATTATTGACTCTAGTGCAAGTGGGAGACTGTTGGAAATATGCCCTAGAGGCAATAATAAATTGGTTATTATTATATTTCCTTGTTCATGATAATCGTTTATTATCCATGCTATAATTGTATTGATTGGAAACTCAAATACATGTGTGGGTACATAGACAACAGTGTGTCCCTAGTAAGCCTCTAGTTAACTAGCTCGTTGATCAAAAGATGGTGAAGGTTTCCTAGCCATGGACATGAGATGTCATTTGATAACGGGATCACATCATTAGGAGAATGATGTGATGGACAAGACCCAAACTATAAACGTAGCCTATGATCGTGTCAGTTTATTGCTATTGTTTTCTACATGTCAAGTATCTGTTCCTATGACCATGAGATCATGCAACTCACTGACACCGGAGGAATACCTTGTGTGTATCAAACGTCGCAACGTTACTGGGTGACTATAAAGATGCTCTACAGGTATCTCCAAGGGTGTCTGTTGGGTTGGCATGGATCAAGACTGGGATTTGTTACTCCGTGTGACGGAGAGGTATCTCAGGGCCCACTCGGTAATACAACATCACAATGAGCCTTGCAAGCAATGTGACTAAAGTGTTAGCCTCGAGATCTTGTATTACGGACCGAGTAAAGAGACTTGCCGATAACGAGATTGAACTAGGTATAGAGATACCGACGATCGAATCTCGGGCAAGTAACATACCGAAGAACAAAGGGAACAGCATACGGGATTAACTGAATCCTTGACATAGAGGTTCGACCGATATAGATCTTCGTAGAATATGTAGGAACCAATATGGGCATCCAGGTCCCGCTATTGGTTATTGACCGTAGAGGTGTCTCGGTCATGTCTACATAGTTCTCGAACCCGCAGGGTCTACACACTTAACGTTTGGTGACGATTAGTATAGTTGAGTTATTGTGTTGGTGACCGAAGGTTGTTCGGAGTCTCGGATAAAATCCCGGACATGACGAGGATCTCCGGAAGAGTCCGGAGGTAAAGATTGATATATGTGATAATAGTGTTTTGATCTCCGGAAGGGTTCCGGACTTCACCGGAAGGGGTTCCGGATGTTTACCGAAGTGTTCGGGTGCAGCAACACTTTATATGGACCAAAGGGGTAAAGCCCATGAGGTATTGGAAAGTGCAAAAGGAAGTTTTGCTGCTGCCTTAAGCGGTACTACCACTGGTAAGGCAGTACTACCGCGTAAGCGGTACTACCGCTTGTGTGAAGCGGTACTACCGCTCAAGCGGTACTACCGCTTGTACGCGGTACTGCTGGAATCCGAGTGGGACTCTTTCCGTGCGGGCCAAACCGACCTTGTGCGGGCAAAACCGACCTTGTGGAGGCTTTCTCTCCAAGTTTAGACCCCAGGGCTCAACATATAAATAGAGGGGCAGGGCTAGCACACGGGAGACATCAAGATTTCCCAAGCCGTGTGCCGGCAACCCTAACCCTCTAGTTCCTCCCATCACAATCTCCGTAGTGCTTGGCGAAGCCCTGCAGAGATTGTTCCTCACCACCATCACCACGCCGTCGTGCTGCCGGAACTCATCCACTACTTCACCATCGCTCGCTGGATTGAGGAGGTGAAGGCGTCATCAAGCCGTACGTGTGTTGAACGCGGAGGTGCCGTCCGTTCGGCGCTAGATCGTGTTTGGATCGAGGGACGACTTGCGATTTGGATCGCGAAGACGTTCGACTACATCAACCGCGTTTCTTAACGCTTCCGCTTAGCGATCTACAAGGGTATGTAGATTCACTCTCCCTCTCGTAGATGCTCATCACCATGGATAGATCTTGAGTGTGCGTAGGAAAAATTTTGTTTCCCATGCAACGTTCCCCAACATCACCATTTGCCCCGAGGCGACACAATAGGAATCCAGAATTGTTCTCAGAGCCTCCGCATTCCTTGCATTTGCTCGCATAAGGATCAAGAAATTATCCGCAAAAAGTAGGTTGGAAACTGCAGGAGCTTCTCTGCTAACCTTTATGCCAGAAATATTACCCGTCTCCTCCGCATTTGCTAATAGAGCAGTTAGGCCCTCCGTACATAACAAGAACAAGTAGGGAGAGAGAGGGTCCCCCTGTCTTAGTCCTCTTGAGGTTTAAAACTGTCGGTCTCCTCGGCATTAAATCGAACCCTGTACTCCAAAGAGGATACGCATTGCATAATTAAGCTCACCCTTCCCTCTGAAGCCCAGTCTCAACAAAATTTCTTTTAAAAAGGCCATTCCACACGGTCATAAGCTTTGTGCATATCTAGTTTAATGGCACACAGACCTTCTTTACCCGCCCTTTTCTTTTTTATTGTATGGAAACACTCATACGCCACTAAAATATTGTCTGTGATCATTCTTCCAGGAACAAAAGCACTCTGGGTTGGGCTGATAATATCTGATAGAATTATCTTCAATCGAGCGGCAATCATTTTTGAAATAACCTTATACACCACATTGCACAAACTGATTGGTCTAAATTGAGTTACCTTTTCCGGAGAGTTAACCTTTGGGATCATAACAATTGCAGTATCATTCCATCCTGCCGGTATCGAACATGTATTCACCGCCTTGAGAACCTCTTCCGTCAGGTCCTCTCCCAAGATAGACCAAAATCTTTTATAGAAAATAGCATGCAGACCATCTATACCCGGTGCTTTTAAATCACCAATATCAAATAATTCCTTCCGAACTTCCTCTGCCGTATACGGAGCCATAAGGGCTTTATTCATTTCATCTGTCACTTTTCTTTTGACAAGGGATAGAACTTCCGGGTTCGGTTGAGAGACTTCTGATGTAAAGAGGTTTGAAAAATACCCTCTAATGTAATCCTTCAATTCTGTATCTTGCACCCACACCCCATTGTCTCCAAGCAATTTTTTAATTTGATTTCTTTTCTTTCTGGCTGTTGCTGCATTATGGAAAAAAGAGGTGTTGCGATCCCCATGTAAAAGCCAGTTTGCAAGGCCACGTTGTATCCAGTAAATCTCCTCTTGTTCCAACAAATTTTCAATCAGGACAAGAATCTCCTTTTGTCGCGCTTGGGAATCCACATGCATAGGTTCCCTACGCAGCTTCTCCAATTCTTTTTTGAGTTTATTAATTCTTTTTTTCGGTCCTTTCAGAGTATCACGGTCCCAGATATGCAAATCCGCCTGTACCACTCGTGTACGTTCAGCGAGAGATGGCCCAATACCCATCTTCTTTGCTTTTTCCCATGTTGTACGTACAGTTTCAACGACTGTCTCCTCTTTGAGCCATCTAGCTTCAAATTGTTTCACTCGACCCTTTGGACGATTAAAAATATTGCCATCAAAATATTCAGTATCCAAGAGGAGGGGGCGATGATCGGAATGGACATGTTCCTCGTTTATGATTGCAACCCGAGGGAATTTATTTTCCCATTCTACATTGCAAACCGCACGGTCAAGTCTCTCCCTAGTGTCACCTCTCCTCCACATGAACGGATCACCAAAGCAACCCATATCCTCAAGGCCGCACTCTCCTAAACAATTACGAAAATCTCTCATCATTGCATTAGGTCTCACATTGCCGCCTTCTTTTTCTGACGAAAGCAAGATTTCATTAAAATCTCCTAAGACTACCCAGGGATGAGCACCCTTATTATGTAAGTTTCGAATATTATCCCAAGACACATTACGCTCACTCCACACCGATGACGTTTTGCTGATATGGCAGAGCTGGGAACAATTTTTGCTGAGATGGTGTGGTGATGACGTGGATAGGCTGCATGTTTAGAGAAATAGGTTAGTGGGGATGAATCTCTTAGGTATATAGGATTCTCTTAAATTGACCATTATAATTTCATGGTTCTTTTCTTGTTGGTATTATTGGGCCAAATCCATTACACTTTTACGATGATTCAGGGCACACTGGGCCATTCATACATGACAAGTGGTGAAAATTTAGTCACCCTTGCCCATGGCTAGACCAATATCATTTTTTTAATTAGTGCTGATAGACAATGAGTCACTGAAGTTAATATGTGTATGAGGGAATGCAAGGTTGAAATGTTGTTAGTTTCGTGGAACTTAAGTGGTTATCAATCATTTGTGTCTTTAGTTAAATTCTTCTCTAGTGTGCAAGGTGTTTCTCATACCGTTAATGGATTTTACTGACTTATTAGAACCCTCTATGAAAGTGAATAAACTAGTTGCACTAGTTGGCACTGCAACTTGATTTGTTTCAACTTTCATAAGATCCTAATGTGGTTGTCTCTTTTACCTTTCCTTTGTTAGGTTTCTGTTTTTTTGTTTGCAGAAAGATAGTATTTAAGTGCCACTTTTAATAGTAGTTCATCCTGCATCAAGACACATCAACTACAAAGCAGCTCCCCAGTCCATGATGTGTTGTAATATTGTCTCCACTCTCCTGCTGCCGCTGTTTTGCAGAATTTTAAATACTCAAACATTACAACACCAGTATAGTTCCTTGAGGCCTCAAGAGTTGCTTCAAAAATATTTCTCAGAAAAAAGGAGACGTCAACGTATCTCTCGTCACCCATGGCTAGGGTTGGACCAAAAGCTCGTAGCTCGCGAGCTTATTGAGCGCTCGATAGTTCGGCTCGTTAAGTTCGTAGCTCGCTTCTTAATGAACAGAGCCAATCATTGATTTCAGCTCGTTAAGCTTAACGAGCTTAACGAACGAGCTAACGAGTTTCACGAGTAGCTCGTTAAGCTCGTTAGTAACAACACAACACATATTTTCATCTTACGTGACAAACTTTTTGTAGCACTTCAGCCCATCTATTCAATCTAATCGACATAGGAGGCAACAAACTACTGCATTTCTTTTTGTAGTCACCATATTTCATCTTAAAACCGCACCTACACACTCATCCTGTAGATCGTAACACATTATAATCTGTTAACGAGCGCTCGTGAGCACTCACGAGCTTAACGAGCTTTAAATGAACCGAGCCGAGCAGGGTTTTCTGCTTGTTAATCTTAACGAGCTTAACGAGCCGAACCTTAACGAGCACGAGCTTAACGAGTACGAGCTTACCGAGCCGAGCAGCTCGTTAATCCACCCCTACCCATGGCTTTGATAATATCATAACGATAATCAATTGTCTGAACTTCAGAAATAGTTACCAGGCACGGAAGCTAGAGGCGTCCCGAAGAGTTAAATGATACCATTTGTAAGACATCAACACATTACATGATTACAACACTAACAAAGAAACCAAAGCATAGGCTGGACGTGGTGTATTTGAGCCCGAGCTCAAATGAGCTTGGGTGAACAGTAAATCCAAAAAAAATCTAAAACAAATTTTGGTGCAAACATTGACAAAAGTTCTCAGTGCTCACAAAATTTCATCACAAAAAAACATTCGTGGAAGTCGTAGCAAAAAAACAAAATTGATACTCCAATGTTATTTTCGTAAACATTTTGAAGTACTGTTTTTTTTTTTTTTGCCACGCCTTGTACGAATGTTGTTTTTGGATGAAAATTTGCAAGCACTGAGAACTTTTGTCAATGTTTGCACCCAAAAAAATTCAGAATTTTTTGAAATGTTTTTCATTTTTTTTTGGATTTTACTGTTCATCCCGAGCTCAAATGACTTTCCGAATAGTCTTTCTTTACTAGTAATACTTCATCTGCTTATTTCTTTCTTCCTCCTCTTCAAGCAGAACATGACTTTCCGAATAGTCTTTCTTTACTAGTAATACTTCATCTGCTTATTTCTTTCTTCCTCCTCTTCAATCTTTTTTCTGCGTAAGGCTTCTTCTCTCTGCTTTTGGATCCTTTTCGGCTCCAAATATCGCTCCATCTCTTTCTTGTGCCGCTCCATGGCTTTTCTCCTTTGAGATTCTTCTACTTTCCTTTGGGGTGGCGATTTGCTATGCATATCGTGGACGTCGACATCTTCTGTTCTACATGGACGACTTTTCGGCTACTGCTACAAACTCGTGGGTTTAAACAAGTTTGCTCCACCAAGATGGAGGCCTAGAGGCGACAACGAGCTTTGCTCACAGCACACGACGGTGGATTGAGAAGGAAGAAGACTTCGGTACCCCTAAGGATTTGGATTATTTTTTTGTAAAGGTGTATTTGTAAGGCCTTAGGCCTTTCCCAAAGTAAAAAAACGAGAGACTACTTGTCCGATTAGTGGTGCGATTGGTGGCAGCCTTAATTCTCTTTTTTATTCTTTTTTTTTCTCTTTTTTGAGTTGTGCCGGCGTATTCTTAAGAGAGTATCAATTTATCCTTTTTCTTAGACAACTATGCCGGGCATAGGCTGATCTGAACCATTTTTCATTAAAAGTAACCAGATACAACCCAATGGCTGCAAGAAGCACAAGACACATAGATAGAACAAGCAAATCCATACCAATATAAAAAGATCAAAGGGGCCGGTCCAATCCGAACAATCTTAGCTGCAAGACGTAGCACAAGACACATCCACATAGATAGAACAAGCAAATCCATACCAATATAAAAAGATTCAAAGGGGCAAATCCAATCAAAACATTCTTAGCTATCAAATAATGAGATCTAGCGATTCAAATCACTCCAATGTTGAGCACTAACCACGTTTAACGCTCTAATTACCCACAACTGCCACTTGTTATAGACACGTTCAGACTCAACCCCATCCCATGAAATCTTCCACACAATTAATATCCTGCCCAACATGTAATATTCTACTACCAAATATCAACATGCAACTAATATCACGTACATTATATCACTGTAAAAGAAGAGGACCGGATAGCTTATACCTAGTGACAATCAACAAAGCAATTTCCAATTTCATTGTATCGATAATAAAAAATTAAAACCAAAGTACGTCTGTCCGATGGTTCCATACAGAAGTTTTTTTTGTGCAGTCAGACAAAAGACCTTTAATAATAAAATAATAAAAAAAAAAGGTCCTCCGAAGCATCTAAACTCTGCACTTTGGATCCTGAATAACTTCATTTCAGTATTTTGTTAAATTGCATCTACATGAAGAAAAAACATGTACTATCAATCGACGGGAAAACCAAGAAATTCATTGATCAGTGCCACAACTGGCTTCGCCTCTCCCGGCACGTAAGGCTGGAGCGCATTCAGATCCATCGCCTCGATGGTCTCTTGCAGCATCTGTGGATGGGCACAGAAAAGTTGATTCCTCTTGACCAGTTCCTCTGCAAGCTCGCTTTGGTGATTGTCCATCAGATCTTCATTCACAATGACGATAAGAGGTTTGCCCAGTCGCAACGTCTCAAATATGCTGCCAGAACCTGTCAGCAATAAGTTAAACAAATAATAGCTTGGAATGCTTTTTCCAACCACCGATGTCACTAAAATGCAACACCAACAGAATATTATTTCCATAACCCTCTTACTCTAATGCAGTACCTATTTCCTTCTCACCAAAAAAGTTATTTGAAGTTGAAACTACAAATCCATAAACAATGACAGGAGAATCGAAATCCGTAACATATATTTCTACAGGCAAGTTCTATAGGACGGCGGTTCGACCCGCAATGTTGTATGGCGCTGAGTGTTGGCCGACTAAAAGGCGACATGTTCAACAGTTAGGTGTGGCGGAGATGCGAACGTTGAGATGGATGTGTGGCCACACGAGGAAGGATCGAATCCGGAGTGATGATATACGAGATAGGGTTGGGGTAGCACCAATTGAAGAGAAGCTTGTCCAACATCGTCTGAGATGGTTTGGGCATATTCAGCGCAGGCCTCCAGAAGCTCCGGTGCATAGCGGACGGCTAAAGCGTGCGGATAATGTCAAGAGAGGGCGGGGTAGACCGAATTTGACATGGGAGGAGTCCGTAAAGAGAGATCTGAAGGATTGGAGTATCACCAAAGAACTAGCCATGGACAGGGGTGCGTGGAAGCTTGCTATCCATGTGCCAGAATCGTGAGTTGGTCGCGAGATCTTATGGGTTTCACCTCTAGCCTACCCCAACTTGTTTGGGACTAAAGGCTTTGTTGTTGTTGTTGTATATTTCTACAGGTTTCAAGTGTTGTGACAATATCGGTGTGGAAGAGGTTGCTTAGGGCAATATATTATTACAACAACCAATATATATAGGCCAAAGGATTCACCATAAAAAAATATGCTTCAAGTATTGTTCCGATATAGTTCTCTCAAGAAAATAAATCCATTATTCAGATTTGATCATCACCTGCATGACTGATGACTAAGGATGCTTCTCGTATGTCGTCAGCTATGCTTCGTAAAAAGGAGAAATGCTCAACTTCAAGACTTGAATTTCCTGAGGCCTATATTCAAGAAGAAAAAACTAAAAATTATGCTACATTCACACACTTATAATTGTTAAATACTCCCTCCGTCCCAAAATAAGTGTCTCAACTTTTGAGACACTTATTTTGGGACGGAGGGAGTACAAACTCAATCCTTGATAATGGTACAGTGAAGCAGAAGATATTAGATAGTACGTAAAAACTAGGACTTAAGTAGGCTTTCTGTTCTGCTAATTATTTCAAGTATATAAGGTGCAGTTATTATTTAGAAATAAAATTATATGCTCTATCTTGGACATAACGAAGTGGTGCAATAGGGAAATGAAGTTTATATCCAAAAGAAATTAATTAACATATAAGCGAGTTTAGTTCCCCGTTTGTCCATCAGATCCTTCATTGCCCCAGTTTACTTCCACCATATAATGCATAAAAGCTTAATTGTAACCAAATTCTGGATTTCGCCCTATAATACTATATATAGAAGGCACCAGTTCACCAGACCATAATTTGACCTTTTCAACTATGAGACTTCAAATATCATAGTTAGACACAAAAATGTAAAACAGTGTGAACTTGCCTGAGGTGTGGACAATCAAACTTTTTTCTGCCAACGTTTTACCCTGACGCTGCATATGTTCCTTTTTTTTGCTACCTATCCTGTTTAACTTTATCCTAAATTTTACAAGTTTGAGATTTTGTTGATGTGATAAGTGTGGTATATGCATCAAAAGAAGTAAGTTATTGTAGCATTAAACGTATCAACACCTCCAAGGATGTCACAATTTGTCACAGAAACATCTTCATGCAATCTCTTTCAACAAGCAATGAACAATCTACCACCTAGATGTCAAATCAGCAGTTATAGATTTCAGTTGATCAGATACTATGTCCATTTCAGGATTGATAAGCACCATTATAAATCCATTACTCCTTGCAGTAGTAAACCTGACGAGATTGCAAAATATTATCTGACTTTCCCTTCTTTCCTATTAAGTATACTATGGATTGCGATTTTGATAACAAAATACTGCATTAAGTAAAAGGCGCAGTCCGCCAGTCACTAAACAAAACCACACAAAGAGAATAGACTGCAATATGGAGACAGATGTTACCTTGGATGGCATGTATGTTCCTTTGCCCATTTGAATCCGAAGGTCTGTGTAACCTTTCTGCAGTAGTGCTTGTTTGACTTCCTCAGAATCTACCACTTTGACAAGAGCATCAAAACATGTCGTCCCTACTGTGACAAACACCATTCGCCTTTCTCTATCTCCCATCTCTTCTGAAGAGTAAGCTCTGTATAAAAACATGTTGGTATCAAGGTTTTTGAGTTCTCAAATACAGTCGAGTCGCCTCCCCACCAACAAGGAGACTATAGTCGTGACTCGTGACTAACTGATGCAGGTCTAGTCAACTAGTAAGAGGAAATCTAGGAAGGCAGCAGGATTAAAGTCATTAAGTGCACATTTGGGACTATTTCAGCAAGCATTACACGACGGTGAGGGGAGCAAACGAGTGGCGTAGCCAGGATTGAAGCAAACCCCGGGCCAATTTTTTCTTTGGTAACATAAAAAAAATTGGTGCTTATAACACCCAAAATAGCTCATAACATTCCCAAAAATACCCCATACAAAAACAAACAAAATAAAGCTTCATTGCTCAATAAAACTAGAATTTAAATTCAATGATTAACACTCAACAAAAGAACTAAAACATGACAAAACTACATCTCACTCAATATAGCACACAATACTATAATTCATCCAATGATCACCCATATTCCTCAACTCAGTTTTCTATTTCTTCTATTTCTACAAAACGCATCAAATTGAGTTCCATCATCACATTACACATACACACAGTGCACAGTTCCATTAGATGCATACACACTGTGACGCTCTTGGGCAAGAAAACGATAAAATTACCGAGTGCAGCGCGACGGCCGGGGAGTAGGACGGCGACGCGGATTCGTGGGCGGCTGGGCGCAGCGGAGGCAGAGCCCGGCGGCTGGCGGTGGGAGCAGGGACTGTGCAGAGACCTCAGCCGGGGCGGACAGCACCGCGGCGGCGGAAGCCAGCAGGCAGCAGCAGCACGGCGGCCGGGGCGCGCAGGATGGCGGGGGGAGGGGGAGGTCGGGAGCGCGCGGGGCGGCGGCGGACTCGTCGTGGCTGGAGGTCTGGGTGCCTGCGTTAGGTCGTGTACTCGTCGTTAGGTCGTGTACTCGTCGTGTTCGATTTTTTTAGGGGTACTCGTCGTGGGGCGCCCCTCTTATATCTCGCCTTCAGCGAGTCCAGCTTCCGACTCGCTGAAGGGGCGAGCAAGATGGGCCGGCCCACGCGCGCGGGAGGCCACAGCCTCTTTTTCTGGTTTTTTTTTTACGTTTTATGTTTTCGTTTTTTGCGCTATTTTTGTACTTTTGTTTATATTTAATATTCTAAATAGATGTATTGCAAAAAACACTCAACAAAAAACATTTGAAATTTTTTTAACAAGTATTTGAAAAATGTTGAACGAGTATTTGAAAAATGTTGAACAAGTATTTGAAAGTTTGAATAAGTATGTATTAAATAAATGATGAAAAAAATTTGATCATGTATATAAAAATGTTAATCAAGCATTTGAAAAAATGTTGAAAAAGTTTTTGAAAAATGTTAATCAAGCGTTTGGAAAATGTTAAATATGTATAGAAAAAATGTTGAAAATGTATTCAAAAAAATTGATCTTTTTATTTGATAACTATTAATCAAGCATTTAAAAACTGTTAAAAATGTATAAAAAATGTTGATCATGTATTAAAAAATGTTACAAATGTGTAGGAAATTTTTTGACCATGTATTCAAAAAATGTCAATCTTCTGTTTGAAAAAATATTAACCAAGCATTTGAAAAATGTTAAAAATGCGTATAGAAAAAATGTTGACCATATATTAAAAACGTTAAATTTGTACTAGAAAAAATGTTAAACATGTATCAGAAAAATGTTGTTAACATATAAAAAATGTAAAATCAAAACAAAAAAAAAGAAAACCAAAAAATGAAAACAGAAAAAGAAAAAAATAGACCAAAGAAAAAAGAAAATGAAAAATTAAACTGAAGAAACAAATGCAAAAGGAATGAAAAAACGGGTAAAACAAATAAAAATGAAAAAAAATGGAGAATATATAACAAAACAAAAAAAACAGTAAAAACAAGGAAAGAAACGAAAAAAACCCATTTTTCGAAAACCAGTAAAATTTGTATTTGAAAACGGAGAAAAAACAATGAAAAAAAGGGGAAAATAGTGAAAAACCGGACCGTGTCGCCTCAAGTAGGACGCACATACATTTCATCAATAATCCTACACACTGTTGACTCTGATGTGAGAGTAGCTTTTGTCTCGCTTAATGCGAGACATAGCTCTTGGGCTCGTCGTGTTCATGTGTCTCGCATGTTCGGGGTGGTCGAAGGCTCCCTGTGTGTGGGTTGTGCTGGGCAGAAGTATGAATCCCGGGACCATATAACTGCCTATGTACTTCCTCTGATTCATAATAAGTGTCGCGGTTTTGAACTAAAATTAAACTAAATATATTTTTTGCATCTAAAATTAAACCAAATTTAGTTCAAAAGTATGACACTTATTTTGGATTGAAGGGATTAGTAGATAGTTGCGCCAAGTGGTGTGCCCAATCGTCGCCACATGTCATGTGATGGGCGCACCCTCGGGATTTCGTTTTTATTTTCTACATGCATTTATTTTATTCTCTGTAATATTTCTTGTTTCAAGTTCGCTCCAATGGGTCGGCCCGTCACTGTTGACTCTGACGCGAGAGTAGCTTTTGTCTCGCTTAATGCGAGACATAGCTCTCGGGCTCGTCGTGTTCGTGTGTCTCGCCTGTTCGGGATGATCGAAGGCTCCTTGTGTGTGGGTTATGCTGGGCAGAAGTATGAATCCCGGGACCATATAAGTGCCTATGTACTTCCTCTGATTCATAATAAGTGTCGCGGTTTTGAACTAAAATTAAACTAAATATATTTTTTGCATCTAAAATTAAACCAAATTTAGGTCAAAACTATGACACTTATTTTGGATTGAAGGGATTAGTAGATAGTTGCGCCAAGTGGTGTGCCCAGTCGTCGCCACATGTCATGTGCTGGGCGCACCCTCGGGATTTCATTTTTCTTTTCTGCATGCATTTATTTTACTTTCTGGCTTTGCTTGGTTTTCCGAGAAGCTTTGGCGGTAATAAATTAATATTTTTGTGTAGTGCCTTTCCACGAGAAGCACTATGCTTCCTCAAAAGGAAAAAAGCACCAATGTGCTTTTGTGAAAAGCTACGAGAAACATATTTATACTTTTCGAGAAGGAAAAAGCATAACATGTGCTTCCACGAGAAGCAAAACTGTAGGGGCATTTCCCGCCTTAAGTGTTTTGGTGTTGATGACAATGAAATTTGCGGACTAACCGTGTGCTTAAGCTACACAGGTATACTTTATGTGGAACAAGACGGTTGGGCACCCCTCCGGATGAAAAGATCGAAGACGGCATTTCCGATGCTCTTGTTTCTTTGGTCGTAGGAAATCCATACTATTAAGAGGGAGTCCGCATCGGAAGGTATTGGGTGAATCAATCCTTCCGTTTCGAGGAGAGAGCCTCAAGTTCCACCTTAGGTTGTTTTTACCACACCAGCGGTTGTACCGCTGGTTGGAGCTGTAGTACCGGTCCAGTCGGTGCTTCCGGTGCAACCACCGCCTAAGGGGTGATTTGTAGGAGATATGCCCTAGAGGCAGTAATATCAGTTACTTTGTATCTCCGAGTTTGTAATGAATGTTTATGTTCCATGCTATAACTGCAATGATTCTCGAGTCTGCAATAACCACGAGGCTCGGAGGGAAACTCATGTGCACGTGTGGTATAATAAACGGTAAAATGTATTCCTAGTATTGCCTCTAAGACTGGCTCAAGTATTGCATGATGATCCTGTTTTCTTGATCATGGGCATGTCAATGCCGGCAATTTTGAGGGCACAATGTTAGTAGAACACTTGTGTTGAATCGACCCAAATTGATGTTATGCTATGAGATACATTCGTCACAAGTTAATGGTAATAACACAGAGATAGTTAATGTTTGCATAATTCCTTAGACCATGAGAGTATCGAGTTACTTCGTACTTGCTTTGTGAACTTTGGGGTTTGTTAAACGTCATCCGTAAATGGGTGGCTATTACGGCGGCTTACGGGTTCACGGAAAAGTATGACAGAAACGAGATAGCTCAAGATTGGGATTTGCTCCTCCGACGATGGAGAGATATTCTCGGGCCCTCTCGGTGTTACGGTATCCATCATCGTCTGGCCAGACACATTGTGATTTGATCACTGGGATGCCGGAACACGGAAACGAGTAAAGAGAACAAAACTGGTAACGAGGTAACTTGCATAGTGGACAAGTTGTTGATCCACGGGGATGCATAAATCTCACCTCGGGTTTGTAATATATCGTGAAGCAACAGGAATAGCACACGGCAACTGGAGGTTCACTCGAATATTCATTCGTGTGGGTATAGGGGTCAATATGGGTGTCCACGGCACCGATGTTGATCATTGATCGGAAAGTGTTCCGGGTCATGTCTATACTTCACCGAACCTATAGGGTCACACGCTTAAGGGTCATCTATCTACTGAATACTAGACGGGGAGTCTGAGAGAAAATCACCGAAAAAGTTTCGGACGAAACGGAAACGTTCCGGAGAGAACACCGGAATAGTTCCGGTGAAACTGAAAAGTTGTTTCAGGGTATTCCATTAAGTCAAATTGGTTCCGGCACATGTCTGGAAATTCTTGGAGGGTGCCAGAATCGTTCTGGTAAATTCTGGAATTTTTCCGGAGAGAAAACCGAAAGTGTTCCGGAGCAGCCGGAACCGCTATGATAGCTTTTCGCTGAAGAAAACATTGTTCCGAAATTGTTTCGGAACGCGTTCAAAATTGTTTGTGTGGGTACTAGAATTGTTCTTGGCACACAGAAATAATTTGGGATTTAACGGACGCAGAAAAATGTCTTCGTGAATAGTGAAAGTGCTTTTTGGATATTTTTGGGAAAGCACCTTTTTGGATATTTCCAAAAGGGCTTCTAGATGGACTTGGTGGCCAAGGAAGCCCCCCATGGGGGGGGCAAGATGTGGCCGGCCAAGGGAGGTGGGGCTCCATGGAGCTCCACTTGCCACCCTTCTTTGCTTTATTCTTTTTAGAAAAGGCATAAAGTGGGGGCACTTTTGGTATTTGTGAATACCATCTTTACCCCTTGGCTATCCTATAAATAGAGGTGAGGGGGCAGCCCCATATGCTTCATCCTTGCTCTCATACACATGCCATTTGACTTGTCTGGCTTCTCTCTCCCTCCCATGAAATAGTTTCGTAGAGCCGAAAGGCTGTCTGGGTTCCGGCAGGAACTAGCTCTGGACGGCGAAGCCTTGCCGGATAGCTGACACCGTATGTGTGCAACCCCGTAGAGAGATTATAGTTTCGATCTTTTGCCCGAGGGGCTGTTTTCGAGTGTCCTCCCGAAGGGCTGTTCGAGTTACCGTTCGAGTTTCCGGCGTCCTCCCGAAGGGCTGTCCGGGTTACTGTTCGGGTTCCGAGGGTCCTCCCGAAGGGCTGTCCGCGACATCGTCCGGGGGACTGTCCGACCACCTCCCGAAGGGCTGTCAGGAGTGGGAGTACATCCTTGCGGTTGGGAGGTTGTAAATCCTAGCTGCAGGGATCTGCACCAACGATCTACACCGACTCTTCTTCCGCTGCGCTTCGAGTCGGTACGGATCAGATCAAACCTTGTATGCAGTCTCCATAGTGATCCTGGGCGTGCTCGCTGTACCGAAATTTTTTGTTTTCTGTCGCGTTCCCCTACAGTGGCATCATGAGCCGTGCTATGCGTAGATGCAGGTTACGATCTAGAATACATGGAGATGTATGGGTATTGCATAATATAATTTTGGAGTAGATGAGATCTATTGCTGAAAATTATTTATGCGGGTAACAGATGAAATCTGTTACCCGATGTTCTTGTTGCTTCCCTGGAATTTGCGTTTGCTCAATCTCGAGACAGCATGGTGGAATTTCACAAAGTTCTGGCAATTCGCGATCCTGATTGATCAACGAAGTGCTATCAGTTCTTTGGGTTCCGCCATAGTCAAAAGAAAGATGAAATTCGCAGATGAAAGGGCATTGCATATATGATCTGCACGGGGGTCATGCGTATGACGAAGTTTAGTATGGGGCTCGAGATTTAATTATCTCGTGTTTCATACACCCCGAGATGTTAATCTAGCGATTTGAATTATCATACTTAATGATAAAACGTTGGTAGCTGCGGT
This sequence comes from Elymus sibiricus, assembly GCA_039707655.1. Lineage (NCBI taxonomy): Eukaryota > Viridiplantae > Streptophyta > Magnoliopsida > Poales > Poaceae > Elymus > Elymus sibiricus. The sequence goes on from CM077670.1 coordinate 325,833,833, forward strand.
TTAAGTCAAAACCTTAGAAGCCACGTAAAATAAAATTTTGCATAAACCGATTAGAGGCGTCTAACTTTGTTTTGCAGGATGTGCATGTGATGTGATGTGGTATAGCAAAGCTCATATTAATTCGATTATGTATGAGATGACTATATGATGTAAATTTGTTAACATGACCTGCGTGTCATGATTCGGCATGATGGCTGGAGCCATATGATTGTCACTTTAATGACCTGCGTGTCAACCTTATGTAATGCACTTATTTTATTAGCTATAGAGATAGCAATATTATTTGGTGCATCGACAAGGTGGTGGCAATCTTCGCGAAGGTGAACTCCGACGCAAATGCCAAAGACGAAGAAATGCTTGACTTCTCCGTCAGAAAGGGCTATACCATATCATGCTATTATGAATTGCCTGAGATGTTTATCCCTTATGATGCACCCTTTTTGATTGCGCGGTAGTCACTTTTTATTAGGGTGATCTCTCACTGAAAAATATCAAGTAGTTAGTGTTCTCCCAAGTGTAGCACCGTCACAACATCTAACCTTTCGGGGTGCGCCATGGATGCATGGGTATGAACGATTGGACAAATGTAAGGCGGGTGAGGTCAGACCTCGCAGCAAGATCACTTGGTTGTCTTGACGTTCATGGCAGGATCGTCCTGAGCTCGGAACACACGCATCGAAAGATGAACAAGAATCACATAGAGATGTGATCGGCAAGTTTGCCTACCGATTGAAATCCTCGTCATGAGATGATGATTCTATGGCGTTGAATTGATATTCGGATCTTGAATCACTCATAATCAATTTTGAGAGATATTGATTTTAGTGGGAGCGCACTTTAGAATAAAATTGTTTATTCATTAGTGCCAAAATCATTATAAACAAAGTCTAAGTGAAACTTGTGTTTTCCGTTGTAGATCAAATGGCTCGCAACACCGCGTTCAACTTAGGCCCGATGTTAGAGAAAGAGAAGTTAGCTACGACTGGAAACAACTATGTGGACTGGGTCCGTAACCTGAGGATTGTCCTCAGGAGCGCTAGGAAAATGTATGTGCTTGAAACTGCTCTTCCAGCTAAACCGGCGGCAGATGCCCCGGAAGTTGAGCAGAATGTCTGGGCCACTAAGGATGATGATCACAACTTAGTGCAGTGCCTCATGTTAGCTTGCATGAGTGCAGGGCTTCAAAAACGTTTTGAATTCCATAAACCCCGCGATATGATCCGGGATTTGGATGCCCTGTACAAGGAAACCGCAAGGTCTGAACGATTTAATGTCATGAAGGCCTTGATGGATTGCAAGATGGCTGAGGGTAGTTCAGTTGGCGAACACGTAGTCAAAATGATTGGCTATGCTGAAAGGCTTAAAACCCTGGAGTTTCCACTTCCACCTGACCATATGATGGACATGCTGCTTTCTTCACTCCCCCCGTCTTACGACGGTTTTATCATGAACTACAACATGAGTGGGATGAAGAAGACACCGGAAGAGGTGCTCGCCATGCTAAAAACTACGGAAGGAGGACTGCTGAAAAATCGCAAGCAAGTGTTACTTGTGAATAAAACCACCAGTTTCAAAAAGAAAGGCAAGGGCGCCGGTAAGACCGGCTCCCAAAGCAACTCTAAGGTCGTGATGCGCGTCGGGAATGGCGGTGGGATCGCCGCTCAAGCCGTTGGCATTATGCCTCTACGTCTCCCTTCGGGATTTATCTTAGAACTAAATAACTGTTATTTTGTTCCACTGTTGTGTAGAAACATTATCTCCGGATCATGTTTAGTACACGATGGGTATTCGTACAAGTCTGAGAACAATGGTTGTTCACTTTATTGTAAGGATATGCTTTATGGATTTGCACCCATTGTTGGGGGCCTTTTCATACTAAATCTTGAATGTGGAAATGATGTCTTTAACGTGAATGCTAAACGCCTTAAGAAGGCTGATACCATCACCACTTACTTGTGGCACTGTCGCCTTGGCCACATCGGAAAGAAACGCATGCAAAGACTCCAGAGAGATGGAGTTTTACCGTACTTTGATTTTGAATCATTTGACACATGTGAAGCTTGTCTGATGGGGAAAATGACCAAGACGTCGTTCACGGGTCATCCTAAACGGGCGGGTGAATTATTGGAAATAATACATAGTGATGTCTGTGGTCCAATGAGCACAGCCGCACGGGGTGGGTATTTCTACTTCGTGACTTTTACTGATGATTTAAGTCGGTATGGCTATATCTACTTGATGAAGCATAAGTCGGAAACCTTTGAAAAGTTCAAAGAATTTCAGAATGAGGTAGAAAATCATCGTGACAAAAAGATTAAGTTTCTGCGGTCTGATCGCGGAGGCGAATATCTTAGTCATGAGTTTGGCCAACATCTGAGTGATCGTGGAATTGTTTCACAACTTACGCCTCCCGGAACTCCATAGAGAAACGGAGTGTCGGAACGACGTAGCCGAACCTTGTTAGACATGGTAAGGTCGATGATGTCTCTTACAGATCTACCAATATCTTTTTGGGGTCACGCACTAGAAACTGCCGCTCACACACTAAACAGAGCACCGTCCAAGTCTGTTGAAACGACACCACATGAGATGTGGAATGGGAGGAAACCCAGTCTGTCGCATCTTAAAATTTGGGGATGTGAGGTACATGTAAAACGTTTACAACCAACCAAACTCGATCCCAGATCAGACAAATGTAACTTTGTAGGTTATCCAAAAGAAACAGTTGGATATTCCTTCTACCTACCCTCCGAGCACAAAGTGTTTGTCGCTAAAAGCGGAGTCTTTCTTGAGAAAGAGTTTCTCGCTAAAGAACCAAGTGGGAGGACAGTACAACTTAATGAGATTAGTGAATCTTCGGCGACCGTTGATATGGCTAAAGAACCGGAAGAAATTCCGCTAATTATCCCTACAACCGAGCCGGAAGTTGTCGCATGTGATGCGGAAACTTCAGACAATGTTGTAACTGAACCGCGCAGATCAGGTAGGGCTATCCAGCCACCTGAATGGTTTCATAACGAAATCTTCATTCTTGAAGACGATGAACCTGCGCACTACAAGGAAGCGATGGCGGGGCCCAGCTCAAAAGAATGGCACAAGGCCATGAAATCCGAGATGGAATCCATGTACGAAAACCAAGTTTGGAACTTGGAAGAACTTCCAGAGGGCGTTAAGCCCATTGGTTGTAAATGGATTTTCAAAAGAAAGACGGACGCGGATGGTAACATTACTATCCACAAAGCTAGACTTGTTGCGAAAGGGTTCACGCAATGTAACGTCCCCATGTAATAGCTACAGTAATCACCCTTTTGATAATGCCATGTCATCATGATTAACCATGCTTGAGCATCATTTGCATCATACTTCATTTCAACTCCAATTTAAAGTTGCAATTCAAATTTAAAGTAAAAATAAAAGTTGTTCAAAACCAGAAACTAAAATGTTCAAAATATTGTAAATAATCCAGAGGCAATTATAAAAATACAACCAACATTAATTGAATTAGTTAAGTGACTCTACCAACCTGAGCCAGTAACCAAACAACACATTTTAATACATTTTATTTAATCCAATGTACAACTGAAATTATATTTTGCCCAAACCAATTTTTGGTGGTAAAGAATATTGCACTGTAATATTTGAGCTAAGTCACACATTTAATAAAAGTCTAATAGTGGTCAAACATTTTACAAAACAAAATTAAAACAGAAAACAGAAATAGAAAAAGAAAAAGGGGAAACGACTTACTGTGCGACTGGGCCTTAGTGGAACAGTAGCCGGCCCAGCCCACCTCACAGCTCATCGTCCTCCTCCCACGCGCTGTCGCGCGCGCGCGCCGACACGGCGACAGCCGCCGCGCGTCGCCCATCCACCGGCTCCCCGGCTAGGTTAAGTGCCTCCCCGAGCTGCTCTCCCCTCCCCCCGAAACCCTAGCTAACCCCATTCGCCCCCACGCGCCTCGCCTCTCTCATTTTCCCCTCGCCAGAAAACACTCGCCGTCGCCGTCGTCGATCCCGCGCCCACCGTCACCGTTCGGCCTCGCCGAGATGTCGAGATGCTCCGCCGCCCTCCGCTGCGTCGCCTGAGCCCAGCCACTGGAGACGACGGGCTCGGCATTGGGCGAATCGAGCTCATCCCCGACCTCGGCCACCTTCTTCTTCTCCGGCGATCTCCGGCGATCCCCTGCGCTACTAAGCTATCACCGGCTTTCCGTAGCCTCCCGGTGAGCCTCCCCTCTTTTCCCCTCTCTCTCCCGCGCGTTTCGTTCGCCGTAGTCGCCGCATTGGTGTCGCCCGAATACCTCGCCGCCGATGAGCTCCCCGCCGTGGCCACGCTGCCCGTCGAGCTCCGCCGAGCTCATGGCCGTGCTCAGCGCACCCGTGCGGGTCCAACACGCTAGATCCCGTCGCTTGCCGTGCCCCCTAGCCGCAGTTCGCGCGATGGCCGAACTCCGGCGTCCGCTCCACCGCTCGCCGCCGTAGATTCCGACCGTTTCCGGCCGCGCCGCCGCCGTGGATGGATGCGGCGTTGAATGCCCGATCGAACGCGACCTCCCGCGTCCAAAACGGTCGCCTGTGGCGCGATTCCGGCCAAGTCCGGCGAGCTCCGCCACTGTTTTGGTCACCGGCGTCGAGTCTCCGGTGGCCGGCGCCGACGTGGCCGCTGGGGCCCACCCGCTGTGCCACTGCCTGGTGGGGCCGCGGGCCCCATTGACCGGTCCACTTGCTGACGTGGTGGCCCTGTGTCGCTGACACGCGGGCCCCACCGCTTAAACGAATTTAAATAAATAAATAAAACGTTAATTAAATTAATTAGTTAATTAGTCGCTGACAGAACGGGCCCACCTGTTAATTAACTTAATTAGATTAATTAAACTCTGTTTAATTAGTACAGTCACTGATCAGTGGGACCCACTGGTCAGGTTTGACTAGTCCACCGCCACTGTTGACCGCTGACGTCAGCTATGTGTCATGCTGACGTCATCCTAGTACTGTTTCGGATAATGTTGAATTAAATAAATTCAGAAATTCCAGAAAATTAATAAAACCTTGAAAAATCATATCTTTTAAACCGTAAGTCAGATGAAAATAAATTATATATGTAAAATGATCAGAAAAATATGTAGATTCTGAATATGTAATCAAAATGCCTATCCAACAATCCTAGCTAGCTGAACATGGAACAATTTGCCCGATTTCGATAAATGAACAGTGCACAACTTTAATTAAATAAATCCAAATAAATTCCTAAATTAACTAAATCATTTAGTTAGGCAGTAAAACACATCTGCATATCATTCTAGGCTTGTCATGCATAGTGATTGCATTTTTGCCGTGAAATTTATTGTTTCTTCCCCCCTACTTCTCTCTCGATAGACGCCGAGACCGACGCCATTGCAGCAGACTTCGACTACACCCCCGACGAGCAGCCTACCGACGATCAGCCACTCTCCGCAGAGCTTCCAGGCAAGCAATCCCCCCTTGACGCATGCCGTTGTCTCCTATTCTTTCTCCCTCTTGCTTGCATTATAAATTGCCGCTGCCATGTTTTAACCTATTCTGATGCATAGCCTGATTTTGTCGCCTGCTACTGATACATTACCTGTTATCCCATGATGCCTAGTTAGCTATGCTGCTGTTCCATCTTTGGCCCTTCGTCTTGTCCGTATGCCATGCTTGTTACCGGGCCGTGATCACTCTGGGTGAGGATCACGGAAATGCTTACATTACTACATTCATTTACTGTTACGGGGCTGAAGGGTTGGTGGTACCATCCAGTCAGAGATGGACCTGAGTCCCGACAGCGCCCAATGTTAAAGTCGGGCTGGCCCCAAGGGTACCCGCGAGAGAATATCATTAAATACGGGTCGGCTCCAAGAGCACCCGCGCGTCATGTTTTACCAAGTCGGAGCGACAGAAACTCTGTTCGTCTCTACGAGTTACTAAATACGCCTAACGGAACTGGGTATTTGATCTGAGTGGGTCGTCATGCCCTATACGCACTACCACCACGTGGGATAATGGTTTAATGGGGCCCTCTACGTCGTATGTATCAGCCGAAAGCTCTTCAGACGTCAGAGCTCAGAGATGCGGGCTGATTGTTGGGGTTGGGCTGGTTACGTCACTGGTGTATTCAGTGTCGCGCCTGCTCCCCGGCCAGTCTCGCAACGTGCAGGAGTGCAAAGGGCGATGGGCCCAAGACCCCTTCACACTTAGGATTTAGACCGGCGTGTTGACCTCTCTGCTGAGCCTAGGTAGGACTGCGTCGTGTCGATCACCCGAGGCCGGGTATTACCCAGCCAGTGTGTCCGGCCGGAGGTAATCGAGCGTGTTGGGTAACAGTAGTGCACCCCTGCAGGGAAGTTATCTATTCGAATAGCCGTGTCCACGGTAACAGGATGCTCAGAGTTGTATCCGGATCTATGACAACTACAAACCGATGATGATACATATTAAACTGTTACTACTGCTCTCGGGATTACTTTCTCGCGGGATAGTCGAGAAAGGATCTCAGGGAGTTGGTACCATACAGCCACTATTATATGCTACTAAATTCTACTCTCTTCTGATTCTGCAAGATTGCTTGAAGATGCTAGTCTTCGATAGGCTAGGCTTCTCCCCCTCTACTCTGGCATTCTGCAGTTCAGTCCAAAGATATAGCCCCATTCCTTTGATACCAGTGCATAATTAGTATAGTTCTGATGTCAGTCTTGCGAGTACTTTGGATGAGTACTCACGGTTGCTCTGCTCTTCTTTTTCCCATACCCATTTGATGATACATCAGACGATGGAGCCCAGGAGCCAGATGCCCCCACAGGAGCTTACTACCAGGAGGGTCCCGACGGCACTTACTACTGGATCGAGCCAGCAGACCAGGAGTAGTTAGGAGGCCCTAGGTAGGAGGCCTTCGCCTTTCGATCTGTATCGCTGTTTGTGCTAGCCTTCTTAAGGCACCCTTGACTAACTATGTCTGTACTCAGATATCATTTGTGTGTGTGACTTATGTATTCGGGCCTCCGTGCCCCCGGTTTGTAATATGATATTTTATGTTTAGTTTGATTTTAGAGTTGTGTTGTGATATCTTCCCGTGAGTCCCTGTGCTTGATCGTGCACGTTTGCGTGTATGATTAGTGCATGATTAAGCTGGGGGCGTCACAAGTTGGTATCAGAGCCGACTGCCTGTAGGAAGCCCCTATCCAACTCCTTGGCCGCAGTTGAGTCTAGTATTTCCGAAAACTAATTTACTAACATGGCTGTGTGGCTTACGGGCCCACGTCGCCAACTGGGTGGTATTAGGATCTTTCATTCCTCATCTACACTCTGGGACTCTAAACTCTCTTCCTTTCAGGTTAAATGAATGTTACTAACACCGACACTAGGATCTCATAATCTCGTCCACCCGGAGAGCTGGATTATCTGTGCTTGTTCCTTACCATTGATCTGATTAGTCTGATAATCATATTTTCCTTTACATTGGTTTGCTTATCCTTTCTCTCCAAGTTATTATACTTCTCATTGTCATTTGACAATCCTGAATTTCCTCTGTTTCAGATGGATCGCCTATTTCCGCCGCGCCCTGCGACGCAGCTTGTGCTTCGCACTTGGGCTCGTGATGCCCCTGGTTTTCCAGCTGTCCTGATCGCCCTCCTGACCAGACTGGGTTACCGCTGGTACCCCGAGTATATGGTTTATGAGGATTTCCGCGAGTTCAACCAGGAGCAGTACCATGCAGATGTTCGTATCTATGATCAGAGGGACAACTCCGACACTGAGTTGCACATCTTTCACGGTATCGGTGTGACGATTGAGATGGCAGTCCATGATGCTGCCTATTCTGCTGTCGCACGACTCCGTGGAGAGCATAGTAGCTTGGATGCCTCTGAGTTCCGGTACATTTCGTATGCACCTACCGGAGATGCTATTGGATACTACACAGCTATCTGTGCCCCTTACGAGCGTCGTCGATACGACCCGCACGTGTTGATTCAGTGCACTCAGGCTCTAGATCGCACTAACCAGGCTCTTGCAGTCGAGTTGTTTACCACTCGAACACGTCTCTACGATGCTATGACACAGTTGCTACCAGCTGTTCGTGCAGGGATACATCCGGAGTATATTCTTTACCTGCGCAGGACTCAGATGCCGGCAGGTATCGATTGGCCTGCTATTGGAGGTCATACACCTGCACGTGGACCTCTTCTTCCAGTTCGAGACCGGGTTCTGCATCAGAGTGCACACGGAGAGCAGGAATTTTCTGCTACAGAGACTCATCGTCTGCACTTGCAGTTACCCCGTTTCAGTGGTTTTCTCCGACGTTGATGTAGCCTTTGCTATGTCTCGTCGTGTAGTTCCTCATCGCGTGCCTGCGCGCCGCCTAGCATGTCTTTTTCCTTAATTTTACGCCGTTATGCTGTCCGCGTGTAAACGACTCTGTGTATGGATCTGTATGTCTTAATTGACTACTGTTATGTATCTATTGCACTGCTTATTCATTGTCGTGTTACATTAAGCTTGTCTTTAAACACTCGCAAGTGCTTTTTCTAAACTACCCCCTGTTGAAATTTAGCAGGATGGTTAGGCCAGGTGCTCGTGGTCGTGGTCGTGGTCGTGACCTTGAAAACCCACCACCACCAGACTATATGGCAGCTATGATGCAGCAATTCGAGCTGAACCGTCAGTTCATGACTAACATTATGGCTCTGTTCCCGCATCAAAACAATCAGAACCAGAACCCAGCTTCAATAACACTGTCAGAGTTTGTGCGTCTCAACCCCACTATTTTCCGCAACTCTGAACAGCCACTGGATGCCGATGACTGGCTTCGCGACATCGCCTTCGAGATGGAATCTGCCAATGTCGCCCCTGAAAGCCTTGTCGCCTTCGCGACCTACTTCCTGAAGGGCCCCACTGCTCAATGGTGGTCCACTCACAAGCGTACACTGCCTGCTGGGACAATCGTTACTTGGGATGAGTTTCAGACTGCCTTCCGTGCTCGCTATATTCCTCAGGGAATCATAGACCGGAAGAAGACCGAGTTCCGCAACCTCGTTCAGGGCAACAAGACTGTCGAAGCCTATCAGCGGGAGTTCCTTAACTTGTCCCGCTATGCTGAAGAAGACATTCCAACTGATGCTCGTAGACAGGAGAAGTTCCGTAGTGGACTCCACCCAGACCTCGAGCTTGCACTTGCTGCTCAAGACTTCACCGACTTTGCCACTCGCGTGAACAAGGCTATTCTGGTTGAGACCGCTCAGATCAAGCACAAGGAGTCGCAGAAGCGCTATCGTGACATTGGCTCATCTTCGAGCTTAGCACAGAAACGTCGTATCTGGATTCCCAATAGTGTGTACCGTCCAGCTGCTCCTGCGCCGAGGCCCTCTTATGCTGCACCCCGTCTGCCTCCTCCACCATCGAGGCAGCCAAGAGCTCAAGCTGCTCCACCCAGTGCTCCTCTTCGTCCTGAAGATGGTCTATGCTTCGAGTGCCGCAAACCAGGTCACCTTGCTAAGGACTGCTGCCAGAATCAGAATCAGTTGGCATTTCCTCGCAATGGCCGTGGCAATGGTCGTGGCAACAATCAGGCCCGCAACTATAATACTGGGTCTGCGGCTTATGGTCGTGGACATGCTTACAACATTGACATTGAAGAAGTTCAGGATCAGCCTGCTACTGTGATGGGTACCCTTCTCGTTAACTCAGTACCCGCTTCTGTTTTATTTGATTCAGGAGCATCACATTCATTCATCTCTGGAAAATTTGCATTCATGCATGGCATTCATTATGAGAAGATGCATACTCCGTTAGTCGTTAAGACTCCCGGGGGCCATTGTCATGCTGACATGATGGCACCTAACGTCACCGTCGAAATTGAAGGATTGGAATTCCTTGCCTGCCCCATTGTTCTGAAGTCTTCCACCATAGACCTCATTCTGGGAATGGATTGGTTGAAAGCTCATATTGCTTCGATCAATTGTGCCACCAAAGTTGTTCAACTACTTCACCACTCCAATGAGATAGTGAACTACACCGCCCGCATTACCCGGAATGCCGAAGCTCAGATATATGCTATGAAAGCTTTGAATGCCTCACCTCTTGAGGGAATTGAGAACGTTCCGGTCGTTCGCGATTTTCCGGACGTCTTTCCGGAAGAACTTCCAGGAATACCCCCGGTTAGAGCTGTCGAGTTCGTCATCGACTTGAAACCTGGCACCACCCCTATTGCGAAGCGTCCTTATAAGATGCCTCCGCATGAACTTCTCGAGCTTAAGGAAGAAATCGACAAGTCACTGAAAAAGGGTTTCATCCGCCCCAGTTCCTCTGCTTGGGGAGCACCTTCTCTCTTTGTTAAGAAGAAGGATGGAACTAACCGATCGGTCCAGGACTATCGGCCCATTAACCAAGCCACAATCCAGAACAAATATCCACTGCCCCGGATCAACGATCTTTATGATCAGCTTGCTGGATCCTCTGTGTTCTCGAAACTCGACTTGAGGTTGGGTTATCATCAGATCCGAGTTCGTAAGGAGGATATTCCGAAGACTGCTTTCGTCACTCGCTATGGATCATACGAGTACACTGTTATGTCCTTCGGATTAACTAATGCTCCAGCAACCTTCTCCCGATTGATGAACTATATCTTCATGGACTACCTCGACAAATTCGTCGTGGTCTACTTGGATGATATCCTTATATTTTCCAAGAATGAAGAAGAACACGCCGAACATCTTCGGCTTGTATTGGAGAAGCTGCGAGAACACCAGTTATATGCCAAGTACTCTAAGTGTGAATTCTGGTTATCCGAGGTGACTTATCTTGGTCACGTGATTTCCAAGGATGGCATTGCTGTTAACCCCGAATGAGTTCAGGCTATTCTTGACTGGACTCCCCCGAAGAACGTCAAGCAAGTCAGGAGTTTTCTCGGACTCGCTAGTTATTGCCGCTGATTCGTCGAAAACTTCTCAAAGATTGCAAAGCCATTAACTGACCTGCTCCACAAGGGTGTTAAATTTGAATGGACAGAAAAATGTCAAGAAAGCTTTCAGACACTCAAAGATAAGTTGACATCTGCCCCAGTGTTAGCGCCCCCGGATTCCCAAAAGGACTCTGTGATATATTGCGACGCATCTCGTCAAGGATTAGGCTGTGTCCTAATGCAAGAGCGCAAAGTAATTGCTTATGGCTCTCGTCAATTGCGTCCTCACGAGGAAAATTATCCGGTGCATGATCTTGAACTTTCTGCGGTTATTTATGCTCTGAAGCTATGGCAACATTACCTCCTTGGTAATCGTTGCGAGATATACACGGATCATCAGAGTTTGAAGTATCTGTATACTCAGCCAGACTTGAACCTTCGTCAACAAAGGTGGCTCGAGACAATAGCCGATTATGATATGAATATCTCTTATACCCCTGGCAAGGCTAATGTAATGGCCGATGCTTTGAGTCGCAAGGCTTATTGCAACAACCTCATGGTTCAGGAAGCACAACCTATGCTTTATGAAGAGCTTCGCAAATTGAACCTTCACATTGTTCCTCAGGGTTATCTCAATACCCTGGAGGTTGAGCCCGACCTCGAGCGCAACATCAAGACCAGACAGAAATATGACTCTGAAGTCGAGAAGATTAAGAGCTTCCTCTCCAAGGGTAATCCTTCATTCTACCATGTTGGTGAGGATGGTGCCTTGTTCTTCAAAGGACGCCTAGTGGTCCCCAGAAGGCGCAATCTGGACTCCCGTTCGGATGTCATGAAAGAAGCACATGACACGCCTTTGTCTATTCACCCTGGTAGTACCAAAATGTACCAAGACATTCGTCAGCGGTACTGGTGGCCCAATATGAAACATGATATTGCTAAATATGTTGCTGAGTGTGACGTTTGCCGTCGCATCAAAGCAGAACATCAAAGGCCTGCTGGAACTCTGCAGCCCCTTGAAATTCCGGAGTGGAAATGGGACAAAGTCCAAATGGACTTCATTACTGGTTTTCCCAGATCGCAGAAGGGTCATGATGCTATCTTTGTCGTCATCGACCGATTCTCAAAGGTTGCTCACTTTCTTCCAGTCAAGGAGACAATCATTGCTAGTCAGTTAGCAGACTTGTATGTTTCCCGAATTGTGTCACTCCACGGTGTTCCGTTGGAGATCAGTTCAGATCGTGGCAGCCTCTTTACTTCCAGGTTTTGGAACAGTTTCCAAGAAGCCATGGGAACTCATCTGTCTTTTAGCACTGCTTATCACCCTCAGTCTCAGGGTCAAGTCGAAAGAGTTAATCAAGTGCTTGAAGATATGCTTCGAGCTTGCGTCATCTCATTCGGTAAGAAATGGGAGGAATCTCTTCCATATGCCGAATTCTCTTACAACAATGGCTATCAAGCTAGTCTGAAGATGGCACCGTTTGAAGTTCTCTATGGACGTAAGTGTCGAGCCCCTCTGAACTGGTCAGAAACTGGGGAACGTTCACTCGTTGGTCCGGACATTATTCAACAAGCTGAGGAGCAAGTCCGCATTGTCCGTGAACATTTGAAAGCTGTTCAGTCTCGTCAGAAGAGCAACTATGACCGAAAGCACAAGGTAATGGTCTATCAGCCTGGTGAGCAAGCTTACCTTCGTGTCACTCCGATGAAGGGCACTCATCGGTTCGGAATCAAGGGCAAGTTAGCTCCTCGCTACATTGGCCCGTTCCGCATTCTCGCTCGTCGAGGAGAAGTGGCATACCAATTAGAATTGCCGACAAACCTTTCTCAAGTGCACGATGTCTTCCATGTGTCGCAACTCCGACGTTGCTTCAAGGATCCTATCCGAGCTGTGGATCATGAAGTGCTTGAATTGCGAGAAGATCTGTCTTATCCGGAGTATCCGATCCGCGTTCTTGATCAAACTGAACATCGGACTCGTCAGAAGTCGATCAAGTTCCTCAAGGTTCAGTGGTCGAATCATTCTGAGGATGAAGCCACTTGGGAACGCGATGACCGTCTTCGTGAAGAATACCCTGCTTTCTATCAGCCTACCTCTTAATTCTCGGGACGAGAATTCTTGTTAGAGGAGGAGAATTGTAACGTCCCCATGTAATAGCTACAGTAATCACCCTTTTGATAATGCTATGTCATCATGATTAACCATGCTTGAGCATCATTTGCATCATACTTCATTTCAACTCCAATTTAAAGTTGCAATTCAAATTTAAAGTAAAAATAAAAGTTGTTCAAAAGCAGAAACTAAAATGTTCAAAATATTGTAAATAATCCAGAGGCAATTATAAAAATACAACCAACATTAATTGAATTAGTTAAGTGACTCTACCAACCTGAGCCAGTAACCAAACAGCACATTTTAATACATTTTATTTAATCCAATGTACAAATGAAATTATATTTTGCCCAAACCAATTTTTGGTGGTAAAGAATATTGCACTGTAATATTTGAGCTAAGTCACACATTTAATAAAAGTCCAATAGTGGTCAAACATTTTACAAAACAGAATTAAAACAGAAAACATAAATAGAAAAAGAAAAAGGGGAAACGACTTACTGTGCGACTGGGCCTTAGTGGAACAGTAGCCGGCCCAGCCCACCTCGCAGCTCATCGTCCTCCTCCCACGTGCTGTCGCGCGCGCGCGCCGACACGGCGACAGCCGCCGCGTGTCGCCCATCCACCGGCTCCCCGGCTAGGTTAAGTGCCTCCCCGAGCTGCTCTCCCCTCCCCCCGAAACCCTAGCTAACCCCATTCGCCCCCACGCGCCTCGCCTCTCTCATTTTCCCCTCGCCGTCGCCGTCGTCGATCCCGCGCCCACCGTCACCGTTCGGCCTCGCCGAGATTTCGAGAAGCTCCGCCGCCCTCCGCTGCGTCGCCTGAGCCCAGCCACTGGAGACGACGGGCTCGGCATTGGGCGAATCGAGCTCATCCCCGACCTCGGCCACCTTCTTCTTCTCTGGCGATCTCCGGCGATCCCCTGCACTACTAAGCTATCACCGGTTTTCCGTAGCCTCCCGGTGAGCCTCCCTTCTTTTCCCCTCTCTCTCCCGCGCGTTTCGTTCGCCGTAGTCGCCGCATTGGTGTCGCCCGAATACCTCACCGCCGATGAGCTCCCCGCCGTGGCCACGCTGCCCGTCGAGCTCCGCCGAGCTCATGGCCGTGCTCAGCGCACCCGTGCGAGTCCAACGCGCTAGATCCCGTCGCTTGCCGTGCCCCCTAGCCGCAGTTCGCGCGATGGCCGAACTCCGACGTCCGCTCCACCGCTCGCCGCCGTAGATTCCGACCGTTTCCGGCCGCGCCGCTGCCGTGGATGGATGCGGCGTTGAATGCCCGATCAAACGCGACCTCCCGCGTCCAAAACGGTCGCCTGTGGCGCGATTCCGGCCAAGTCCGGCGAGCTCCGCCACTGTTTTGGTCACCGGCGTCGAGTCTCCGGTGGCCGGCGCCGACGTGGCCGTTGGGGCCCACCCGCTGTGCCACTGCCTGGTGGGGCCGCGGGCCCCGTTGACCGGTCCACTTGCTGACGTGGTGGCCCTGTGTCGCTGACACGCGGGCCCCACCGCTTAAACGAATTTAAAAAAAGAAATAAAACGTTAATTAAATTGTTAATTAAATTAATTAGTTAATTAGTCGCTGACAGAACGGGCCCACCTGTTAATTAACTTAATTAGATTAATTAAACTATGTTTAATTAGTACAGTCACTGACCAGTGGGACCCACTAGTCAGGTTTGACTAGTCCACCGCCACTGTTGACCGCTGACGTCAGCTATGCGTCATGCTGACGTCATCCCAGTACTGTTTCGGATAATGTTGAATTAAATAAATTCAGAAATTCCAGAAAATTAATAAAACCTTGAAAAATCATATCTTTTAAACCGTAAGTCAGATGAAAATAAATTATATATGTAAAATGATCAGAAAAATATGTTGATTCTGAATATGTAATCAAAATGCCTGTCCAACAATCCTAGCTAGCTGAACATGAAACAATTTGCCCGATTTCGATAAATGAATAGTGCACAACTTTAATTAAATAAATCCAAATAAATTCCTAAATTAACTAAATCATTTAGTTAGGCTGTAAAACACATCTGCATATCATTCTAGGCTTGTCATGCATAGTGATTGCATTTTTGCTGTGAAATTTATTGTTTCTTCCCCCCTCCTTCTCTCTCGATAGACGCCGAGACCGATGCTGTTGCAGCAGAGTTCGACTACACCCCCGACGAGCAGCCTACCGACGATCAGCCACTCTCCGCAGAGCTTCCAGGCAAGCAATCCCCCCTTGACGCATGTCGTTGTCTCCTATTCTTTCTCCCACCTGCTTGCATTAGAAATTGCCGCTGCCATGTTTTAACCTATTCTGATGCATAGCCTGATTTTGTCGCCTGCTACTGATACATTACCTGTTATCCCATGATGCCTAGTTAGCTATGCTGCTGTTCCATCTTTGGCCCTTCGTCTTGTCCGTATGCCATGCTTGTTACCGGGCCGTGATCACTCTGGGTGAGGATCACGGAAATGCTTACATTACTACATTCATTTACTGTTACGGGGCTGAAGGGCTGGTGGTACCATCCAGTCAGAGATGGACCCGAGTCCCGACAGTGCCCAATGTTAAAGTCGGGCTGGCCCCAAGGGTACCCGCGAGTGAATATCATTAAAGACGGGTCGGCTCCAAGAGCACCCGCGCGTCATGTTTTACCAAGTCGGAGCGACAGAAACTCTGTTCGTCTCTGCGAGTTACTAAATATGCCTAACGGAACTGGGTATTTGATCTGAGTGGGTCGTCGTGCCCTATACGCACTACCACCACGTGGGATAATGGTTTAATGGGGCCCTCTAAGTCGTATGTATCAGCCGAAAGCTCTTCAGACGTCGCAGCTCAGAGATGCGGGCTGATTGTTGGGGTTGGGCTGGTTACGTCACTGGTGTATTCAGTGTCGCGCCTGCTCCCTGGCCAGTCTCGCAACGTGCAGGAGTGCAAAGGGCGATGGGCCCAAGACCCCTTCGCACTTAGGATTTAGACCGGCGTGTTGACCTCTCTGCTGAGCCTAGGTAGGACTGCGTCGTGTCGATCACCCGAGGCCGGGTATTACCCAGCCAGTGTGTCCGGCCGGAGGTAATCGAGCGTGTTGGGTAACAGTAGTGCACCCCTGCAGGGAAGTTATCTATTCGAATAGCCATGTCTACGGTAACAGGACGCTCAGAGTTGTATCCGGATCTATGACAACTACAAACCGATGATGATACATATTAAACTGTTACTACTGCTTTCAGGATTACTTTCTCGCGGGATAGTCGAGAAAGGATCTCAGGGAGTTGCTACCATACAACCACTATTATATGCTACTAAATTCTACTCTCTTCTGATGCTGCAAGATTGCTTGAAGATGCTAGTCTTCGATAGGCTAGGCTTCTCCCCCTCTACTCTGGCATTCTGCAGTTCAGTCCAAAGATATAGCCCCATTCCTTTGATACCAGTGCATAATTAGTATAGTTCTGATGTCAGTCTTGCGAGTACTTTGGATGAGTACTCACGGTTGCTCTGCTCTTCTTTTTCCCATACCCATTTGATGATACATCAGACGACGGAGCCTAGGAGCCAGATGCCACCGCAGGAGCTTACTACCAGGAGGGTCCCGACGGCACTTACTACTGGATCGAGCCAGCCGACTAGGAGTAGTTAGGAGGTCCTAGGCAGGAGGCCTTCGCCTTTCGATCTGTATCGCTGTTTGTGCTAGCCTTCTTAAGGCACACTTGACTAACTATGTCTGTACTCAGATATCATTTGTGTGTGTGACTTATGTATTCGGGCCTCCATGCCCCCGGTTTGTAATATGATATTTTATGTTTAGTTTGAGTTTAGAGTTGTGTTGTGATATCTTCCCGTGAGTCCCTGTGCTTGATCGTGCACGTTTGCGTGTATGATTAGTGCACGATTAAGCTGGGGGCATCACACGCAAGTTCCAGGAGTGGACTACGATGAGACTTTCTCGCCCGTAGCTATGCTTAGGTCTTTTCGGATATTACTAGCAATTGCTACTTATTTCGATTATGAAATATGGCAGATGGACGTCAAAACGGCTTTCCTAAATGGAAACCTCAAAGAGGATGTATACATGATACAGCCAGAAGGTTTTGTCGTTCATAAGGATGCTGGAAAGGTATGCAAACTTCAGAAAGTCATTTATGGTCTGAAGCAAGCGTCAAGGAGCTGGAACATTCGTTTTGATGAAGTGGTCAAACAGTTTGGCTTCATCAGGAATGACGAAGAATCTTGTGTTTACAAGAAGTTTAGTGGGAGCACAAAAGCATTTCTAATCTTGTATGTGGATGACATATTGTTGATTGGAAATGACGTGAATTTTCTTAACGAAATAAAAGACTCATTGAAGAAGAGTTTTTCAATAAAAGACTTAGGCGAAGCGGCATATGTATTGGGCATCAGGATCTATAGAGATAGATCAAGACGCCTAATAGCGCTTAGCCAAAGCACGTACATTGACAAGGTGTTGAAAAGGTTCAACATGGAGAACTCCAAGAAAGGCCTTCTCCCCATGTCACCTGGCACAGTACTTTGCAAGAATCAGTGTCCTCGGACTCTCGATGAGCGAGTACAAATGAATGATGTTCCATATGCCTCAGCAGTTGGTTCTAATATGTATGCCATGCTATGTACAAGACCGGACGTTTCCTATGCGCTAAGTGTTAGCAGCCGGTACCAAAGTGATCCAGGATTGGAACACTGGGCCGCAGTCAAGGGTATTCTTAAGTACCTCAGACGGACCAAGGATTTACTCCTTGTGTACGGAGGTGATGAAGAGCTCATTGTAAATGGTTACACTGATGCAGGCTTCATGACTGACCTAGATGACTTCAAATCTCAATCAGGCTATGTTTTCATATTGAACGGCGGCGCAGTTGATTGGAAAAGTTCCAAACAAAAGACTGTAGCGGATTCTACGACGGAGGCGGAATATGTTGCTGCTTCAAAAGCCTCCAAGGAGGCGGTATGGATCAAGCAATTTCTTGAAGACCTTGGTGTGGTTCCAAGTGCTTTGGACCCGGTGGAGATTTATTGTGATAATAGTGGCACCGTGGCTCGGGCAAGGGAGCCAAGTTCGCACCATAAGACAAGACATATTGAACGCAAATATAAACTCATTCGACATCATGTCGAAGCAGGGTTAGTGAAAGTACGCAAAGTTCACACGGATCTGAACGTGTCAAACCCGATGACAAAGCCTCTACCACGAGCAAAGCATGAGCAGCACCGGATTGCCATTGGTGTTAAGGAAGCCATGTAACTAGATTATGACTCTAGTGCAAGTGGGAGTCTATAGGAGATATGCCCTAGAGGCAGTAATATCAGTTACTTTGTATCTCCGAGTTTGTAATGAATGTTTATGTTCCATGCTATAACTGCAATGATTCTCGAGTCTGCAATAACCACGAGGCTCGGAGGGAAACTCATGTGCACGTGTGGTATAATAAACGGTAAAATGTATTCCTAGTCTTGCCTCTAAGACTGGCTCAAGTATTGCATGATGATCCTGTTTTCCTGATCATGGGCATGTCAATGCCGGCAATTTTGAGGGCACAATGTTAGTAGAACACTTGTGTTGAATCGACCCAAATTGATGTTATGCTATGAGATACATTCATCACAAGTTAATGGTAATAACACAGAGATAGTTAATGTTTGCATAATTCCTTAGACCATGAGAGTATCGAGTTACTTCGTACTTGCTTCGTGAACTTTGGGGTTTGTTAAACGTCATCCGTAAATGGGTGGCTATTACGGCGGCTTATGGGTTCACGGAAAAGTATGACAGAAACGAGATAGCTCAAGATTGGGATTTGCTCCTCCGACGATGGAGAGATATTCTCGGGCCCTCTCGGTGTTACGGTATCCATCACCGTCTGGCCAGACACATTGTGATTTGATCACTGGGATGCCGGAACACGGAAACGAGTAAAGAGAACAAAATCGGTAACGAGGTAACTTGCATAGTGGACAAGTTGTTGATCCACGGGGATGCATAAATCTCACCTCGGGTTTTGTAATATATCGTGAAGCAACATGAATAGCACACGGCAACTGGAGGTTCACTCGAATATTCATTCGTGTGGGTATAGGGGTCAATATGGGTGTCCACGGCTCCGATGTTGATCATTGATCGGAAAGTGTTCCGGGTCATGTCTATACTTCACCGAACCTATAGGGTCACACGCTTAAGGGTCATCTATCTGCTGAATACTAGACGGGGAGTCTGAGAGAAAATCACCGAAAAAGTTTCGGACGAAACGGAAACGTTCCGGAGAGAACACCAGAATAGTTCCGGTGAAACTGAAAAGTTGTTTCAGGGTATTCCATTAAGTCAAATTGGTTCCGGCACATGTCTGGAAATTCTTGGAGGGTGCCAGAATCGTTCTGGTAAATTCTGGAATTTTTCCGGAGAGAAAACCGAAAATGTTCCGGAGCAGCCGGAACCGCTATGATAGCTTTTCGCTGAAGAAAACATTGTTCCGAAATTGTTTCGGAACGCGTTCAAAATTGTTTGTGTGGGTACTGAATTTTTCTAGGCACACAGAAATAATTTGGGATTTAACGGGCGCAGAAAAATGTCTTCGTGAATAGTGAAAGTGCTTTTTGGATATTTTTGGGAAAGCACCTTTTTGGATATTTCCAAAAAGGCTTCTAGATGGACTTGGTGGCCAAGGAAGCCCCCCATGGGGGGGGCCCCAAGATGTGGCCGGCCAAGGGAGGTGGGGCTCCATGGAGCTCCACTTGCCACCCTTCTTTGCTTTATTCTTTTTAGAAAAGGCATAAAGTGGGGGCACTTTTGGTATTTGTGAATACCATCTTTACCCCTTGGCTATCCTATAAATAGAGGTGAGGGGGCAGCCCCATATGCTTCATCCTTGCTCTCATACACATGCCATTTGACTTGTCTGGCTTCTCTCTCCCTCCCACGAAATAGTTTCGTAGAGCCGAAAGGCTGTCTGGGTTCCGACAGGAACTAGCTCTGGACGGCGAAGCCCTGCCGGATAGCTGACACCGTATGTGTGCAACCCCGTAGAAAGATTGTAGTTTCGATCTTTTGCCCGAGGGGCTGTTTTCGAGTGTCCTCCCGAAGGGCTGTTCGAGTTACCGTTCGAGTTTCCGGCGTCCTCCGGAAGGGCTGTCCGGGTTACTGTTCGGGTTCCGAGGGTCCTCCCGAAGGGCTGTCCGCGACATCGTCCGGGGGACTGTCCGACCGCCTCCCGAAGGGCTGTCCGGAGTGGGAGTACATCCTTGCGGTTGGGAGGTTGTAAATCCTAGCTGCAGAGATCTGCACCGACGATCTACACCGACTCTTCTTCCGCTGCGCTTCGAGTCGGTACGGATCAGATCAAACCTTGTATGCAGTCTCCATAGTGATATTGGGCGTGCTCGCTGTACCGAATTTTTTTGTTTTCTGTCGCGTTCCCCTACATGATTGCCTCGAGTTAGTAGTGCTCCGGGTGGTGGCGAAGCGTTTGTACCGCTGTTCCACTGGCGGTTGTACCGCCAGACACATTGCCACTCCAGGATCGCTATGTAGCGGTTGTACCGAACCAAGTACCGCCCCAACCACCGGATCGGGTGATTCCCTTCGGGTATGGTGGCGGTAGTTGGCGGTTGTCGGCCGGTTGTCCCGGCTGCTCCCGGAGCAGCGGTACAACCGGTTTGTCCGGGTGCGGTTGTACCGGCCAGGACTTACGGCAACCGAGGCCATGGCCGGGCGGTTGTACTGGTCTTAGTACCAGCCCTTGTACCGCTCATGGGTTATCCCGTTCGGGTACAAAGGAGATACTAGGCGGCACCTATCCGGTTGTCCCGGCTAAGATTGTCTCAGCGGTACTACCGGTGGTACCTGCGGTTGTACCGCCCGGTGTACCGCAGCTGGGAAACCCGCTAAAAGCGGTTTGTACCGATCCTTGGTCCGGTTGTACCGGTCCTGTGTAAAAATGGGTGCAGCGGTTGGATCTGGGGGACCTATAAAAGAGGTGGTTCTTCCACCTCTCCACTTACCTCTTGCCTCTCTCTCTCTCCTCCATTAATGCCCTAAGAGCTTTCTTGCCCAATTTTCTTCTCCAGCCAACCAAACTTGCTGATTTGTTAGGGATTGAGGGAGGAGACCTAAATCTACACTTCCACCAAAGAAAATTTGATTCCCCCGTACTTTCTTGTGTGAATTTTGTTACTCTTTGGTGTTTGGGCACCCTAGAAGGAAGAGGTCACCTCGGAGCCACATTCCATTGTGCTAAAGCTTCGTGGTGGTGTTGGGAGCCTCCAATTAAGTTGTGGAGAGAGCCTCAACCTTATTTGTAAAGGTTCGGTCGCCGTCTTCAAGTGCACCGCTAGTGGAATCACGACATCTTACATTGTGCGAGCGCGTGAGGAGAGTACGGTGGCCCTAGTGGCTTCCTGGGGAGCATTGTGCCTCTACACCACTCTAACAGAGACGTACCTCCCCCAAAAGGAGGGAACTTCGATAACACATCCTCGTCTCCTTCGACTCCACTTGCGGTTACACCTTACCTTACTTTGTGCAAGTTTATATTGTGTTTCTATCGTGTGCTTGCACTTGTTGTTGTTGTTGAGCTTGTCATATAGGTTACCACCTAGTTGCATATCCAAACAACCTATTTTCGTGTTAAGACTAATTTGATAAAAGAAAGTTACAAATTGTTAGTCGCCTATTCACCCCGCCCCCCTCTAGTTGATCATATTGATCTTTTCAAAAACACATGAAAAAATCACAATTATGCTTTCGGGTTTCTTTTTTTATGTTTTTATTTTTATTCATTTTTGTTTTCTCCCGATTTTTTTTACATTTTTCATAAAAAAAATTCTCAAAACGTATTAACATGGGATCTAGTTTCGAAGATCTCGACACGGAAATCTAATGGTGAAAATGGTTCATGATTTGGATGCACGGTTCAAGTGAGAACACGTTTAAAAAAAACGAATCTAGGAAAAAAGAGCAAAACTCTCAGGTAGCGACAAGTGGCGCAGTGCGCCACTTATCACCATCAGAGAAAGTGGGTGTGACCTTACAAGGGATACACCTAAATTGTGATTTCGAGGATTGTTTTGCTAGAGATGGTGGAGAGGGTCGTGTATCTTCCGCAGCGAGATGGCGAAACAAAAGCACGTCTCGCCTCAAGGACGCCCTAAATGGACTGGCTTAGCTCGGGAGGAGCGCATGTTTTATTTTCCTTGTTTTACTATTTTTACTTACATTTCTAAAATGTAAAAATATTTTCTTAAATTTTAAAAAGGTTCAGCACGTGTTAAAAAATATTTATAGTGTAACAAAATGTTCGCACATTTTAGAAAAAATGACAGCATTAAAAAATGTAAATGACATTTAAAAAATGTTCACACATTTCAAAAATAGTTCACGAAATTATAAAAATATTTATACAATGTAAAAATCTTTCACTTAATTCAAAAAAATGTTTTTATCATTTGAAATAATATGTGACATTTAAAAAATGTTCACACGTTTTGAAAAATGTTCTTGACATTTTAAAAATTATTTATATAATGAACTAGCATAATTAAAAAAATGATTTGTACCGTCCATAAAAATGTACGTGACATCTTAAAAATGTTCACACTTTTTCAAAAAAAAAATTACGACACTAAAAAAATGTTTATACGATGTAAAAAAATGTTCTCTTATTAAACAAATGTTTTGTGCCATTAAAATAATGTTTTAATGTTTATTCAAAAAATATTCAACAACATGTATTTGGAAAAATGTACATCATGCATTAAAAAAATGTTCAACATGTATAAAAAAAATGTTATGCATGTATAAGAAAAAATGTACAATGTGTACTGAAAAATGTAGACGTGTGTTGAAAAAGGAAAAGAAAAAAAACAAAGAAAACCAACAAAAAAGACATGCGGTTCACATACATTTTTGTTAATTTGTTAGGGATTGAGGGAGGAGACCTGGATCTACTCTTCCATCAAAGGAAATTTGATTCCCCCGTACTTTCTTGTGTGAATTTTGTTACTTTTGGGAGTTTGGGCACCCTAGACAGAAGAGGTCACCTCGAAGCCACATTCCATTGTGGTAAGCTTCGTGGTGGTGTTGGGAGCCTCCAATTAAGTTGTGGAGAGAGCCTCAACCTTATTTGTAAAGGTTCGGTCGCCGTCTTCAAGTGCATCGCTAATAGAATCACGACATCTTACATTGTGCGAGGGCGTGAGGAGAGTACGGTGGCCCTAGTGGCTTCTTGGGGAGCATTGTGCCTCCACACCACTCTAACAGAGACGTACCTCCCCAAAAGGTGGGAACTTCGATAACACATACTCGTCTCCTTCGACTCCATTTGCTGTTACATCTTACCTTTACTTTGTGCAAGTTTATATTGTGTTTCTATCGTGTGCTTGCACTTGTTGTTGTTGTTGAGCTTGTCATATAGGTTATCACCTAGTTGCATATCTAAACAAGCTATTTTCGTGTTAAGCCTAATTTGATTAAAAAAAGTGAAAAATTGTTAGTCGCCTATTCACCCCCCCCCCTTCTAGTCGATCATATTGATCCTTACAAAAACACATGAAAAAATCACAATTATGCTTTCGGGTTTCTTTTTTTTATGTTTTTATTTTTATTATTTTTATTTTTATTCATTATTGTTTTCTCCCAAATTCTTTTACGTTTTTCATAAAAAAAATCGTCAAAACATATTAACATGGGATCTAGTTTCGAAGATCTCGACACGGAAATCTAATGGTGAAAATGGTTCATGATTTGGATGCACGGTTCAAGTGAGAACACGTTTTAAAAAAAACGAATCTAGGAAAAAAGAGCAAAACTCTCAGGTAGCGACAAGTGGCGTAGTGTGCCACTTATCACCATCAGAGAAAGTGGGAGTGACCTTGCAAGGGATACAACTAAATTGTGATTTCGAGGATTGTTTTGCTAGAGAAGGTGGAGAGGGTCGTGTATCTTCCACAGCGAGATGGCGAAACAAAAGCACGTCTCGCCTCAAGGACGCCCTAAATGGGCTGGCTTAGCTCGGGGGGGAGTGCATGTTTTTTTTCTCGTTTTATTATTTTTAATTACATTTCTAAAATGTAAAAATATTTTCTTAAATTTTAAAAAGGTTCAGCACGTGTTAAAAAATCTTTATAGTGTAACAAAATGTTCGCACATTTTAGAAAAAATGACAGCATTAAAAAATGTAAATGACATTTTAAAAATGATCACACATTTCAAAAAAAGTTCACGAAATTGTAAAAATATTTATACAATGTAAAAATCTTTCACTTAATTCAAAAAAAAATGTTTTTACCATTTGAAATAATATGTGACATTTAAAAAATGTTCACACGTTTCGAAAAATGTTCTTGACATTTTAAAAATTATTTATACAACGAAAAACTACATTCGCATAATTAAAAAAAATGATTTGTACCATTCATAAAAATGTACGTGACATCTTAAAAATGTTCACCCTTTTTCAAAATA
This sequence comes from Elymus sibiricus, assembly GCA_039707655.1. Taxonomy (NCBI): domain Eukaryota; kingdom Viridiplantae; phylum Streptophyta; class Magnoliopsida; order Poales; family Poaceae; genus Elymus; species Elymus sibiricus. The sequence goes on from CM077670.1 coordinate 325,858,324, forward strand.
AAATTTATGACACTAAAAAAATGTTTATATAATGTAAAAACGGTTCTTTTCTTAAACAAATGTTTTGTGCCATTAAAATAATGTTTCAACGTGTATTCAAAAAATATTCAATAACATGTATTTGGAAAAATGTACATCATGCATTAAAAAAATGTTCAACATGTATAAAAAAAATGTTATGCATCTATAAGAAAAAATGTACAATGTGTACTGAAAAATGTAGACGTGTGTTGAAAAAGGAAAAGATAAAAAACAAAGAAAACCAACAAAAAATACATGTGGTTCACATACATTTTTGTTGATTTATTAAGGATTGAGGGAGGAGACCTAGATCTACACTTCCGCCAAAGAAAATTTGATTCCCCCATACTTTCTTGTGTGAATTTTGTTACTCTTAGGTGTTTGGGCACCCTAGACGAAAGAGATCACCTCGGAGCCACATTCCATTGTGGTAAAGCTTCATGGTGATGTTGGGAGCCTCCAATTAAGTTGTGGAGAGAGCCTCAACCTTATTTGTAAAGGTTCGGTCGCCGTCTTCAAGTGCACTGCTAGTGGAATCACGGCATCTTACATTGTGCGAGGGCGTGAGGAGAGTACGGTGGCCCTAGTGGCTTCTTGGGGAGCATTGTGCCTCCACACTACTGTAACAGAGACGTACCTCCCCCAAAAGGAGGGAACTTCGATAACACATCCTCATCTCCTTCGACTCCACTTGCGGTTACATCTTAATTTTACTTTGTGCAAGTTTATATTGTGTTTCTATAGTGTGCTTGCACTTGTTGTTGTTGAGCTTGTCATATAGGTTACCACCTAGTTGCATATCTAAACAACCTATTTTCGTGTTAAGCCTAATTTGATAAAAAAAAGTAAAAAATTGTTAGTCGCCTATTCACCCCCCCCCCATCTAGTCGATCATATTGATCGTTTCAAAAACACATGAAAAAATCACAATTATGCTTTCGGGTTTCTTTTTTTATGTTTTTATTTTTATTCATTTTTGTTTTCTCCCGATTTTTTTACATTTTTCATAAAAAAATTCGTCAAAACGTATTAACATGGGATCTAGTTTCGAAGATCTCGACACAGAAATCTAATGGTGAAAATGGTTCATGATTTGGATGCACGGTTCAAGTGAGAACACGTTTTAAAAAACGAATCTAGGAAAAAAGAGCAAAACTCTCAGGTAGCGACAAGTGGCGTAGTGCGCCACTTATCACCATCAGAGAAAGTGGGAGTGACCTTGCAAGGGATACACCTAAATTGTGATTTCGAGGATTGTTTTGCTAGAGAAGGTGGAGAGGGTCGTGTATCTTCCGCAGCGAGATGGCGAAACAAAAGCATGTCTCGCCTCAAGGACGCCCTAAATGGGCTGGCTTAGCTCGGGAGGTGCGCATGTTTTTTTTATCGTTTTATTATTTTTACTTACATTTCTAAAATGTAAAAATATTTTCTTAAATTTTAAAAAGTTTCAGCACGTGTTAAAAAAACTTTATAGTGTAACAAAATGTTCGCACATTTTAGAAAAAATGACAGCATTAAAAAATGTAAATGACATTTCAAAAATGATTACACATTTCAAAAAAAAAGTTCACGAAATTGTAAAAATATTTATACAATGTAAAAATCTTTCACTTAATTCAAAAAAATGTTTTTATCATTTGAAATAATATGTGAAATTTACAAAATGTTCACACATTTCGAAAAATGTTCTTGACATTTTAAAAATTATTTATACAATGAAAAACTATATTCGCATAATAAAAAATTGATTTGTACCATTCATAAAAATGTACATGACATCTTAAAAATGTTCACACTTAAAAAAAAACTTTATGACACTAAAAAAATGTTTATACAATGTAAAAAAAAATGTTCTCCTATTAAACAAATGTTTTGTGCCATTAAAATAATGTTTCAACGTGTATTCAAAAAATATTCAACAACATGTATTTGGAAAAATGTACATCATGCATTAAAAAAATGTTCAACGTGTATAAAAAAAATGTTAAGCATGTATAAGAAAAAATGTACAATGTGTACTGAAAAATGTAGACGTGTGTTGAAAAAGGAAAAGAAAAATGTACAACTTCTCGCTATTTGTTTCTTCACAGATGTGCCGCTGTAGCAGATACCCGATAAACTTCCCGTGCATATATTTTTTTTTTCTCTATTTCTCTATGTACTTGTGCAAACACTATAAATACATAATTTTCACGTCATATAAAATCAAAAAAATTATCATATACCACTTTGAACAACTGAACTTCAATTCAAATCCATACTTCCAAGATAAAAATTCCAAGACAATTCAAAATCAAACACAAGACATGCGGTTCAAATAAAGCTTAGAAATCAAACATAAAGCATCCAACTTCATTTCCTCTATGAAAGTGAGGGAACTGGTTGTAGTTGGCAGTGCAACTTCATTTGTTTCAATTTTCATATGAAAGTGAGGAAACCGGCTGTAGCTATCTCTTTTACCTGCCCTTGGTTAGGTTTCTGGGTTATTTTTTGTTGCAGAAAGTGGATTCAATAGCCACTTTTAATAGTAGTTCATCCTGCATCAAGACACAGCAACTACAAAGCAGCACCCCAGTCCATGGTGTATTTTTCGGATATCATCTCCATTCTCCAGCTGCCGCTGTTTCGCAGAATTTTAAATGCTCAAACATTACACCGCCAGTATAGTTCGCCTCAAGGGTTGCTGTAAAACTATTTTTTTCAGAAAAAGGAGACGTCGACCCTTGCTAATAATATTGTGCGAACTTCAGAAAAAGTTACTACTAGTGCAACCAGGCACAGAAGTTAAATGCTCCCTTTGTAAGACAGCAACACATTACAACACCAACACGAAACCAGTGCCTATTCTTTACTACTAATATCTCATCCGCTTAGCCATTTCTTCCTCCTCTTCAATCTTTTTCCTTCGTAAGGCTTCTTCTCTCTGCTTTTGGATCCTTTCCAGCTCCAAATATCGCTCCATCTCCTTTTGATGCTGCTCCTGAGCTTCTCTCCTTTGAGATTCCTCTACTTTCCTCCGGTTCTCCTCGATCATCCTGTCCAACTCCTCCCTCTCTCTCCTTTCTTGCTCCTGCGAAATTTTGTAAACGCGAAATTAGATTTGGAAAAGATTCTATGAAGAAAAGCAAATAAGAAATCTTGTGTGTTTGTTTGGTTTCATTGACGGTCAAAAGCAGTTAAGAGAATAGCGCTACTTCTCAGTTCTGGTGGGATGAATGCATACATATACATGCATGTTTGGAAAGAAGTTTTAATACATCTATTGGCAGGCAGCAATAGCATCCACATTCATGATGAAGCTGAATTGGTCAAAACTAAGTAGTAAAACGGAATGTTGCTTCAAGCAAAATGTTATTATCTGGGCTAAAAAGCTAGGATAGTATATATCCAAAATGGTGATTTCATCTTTCTGTTCTTTCAAAACAATTACTAGCTTCACCAATCCACAACAAATCTCAAGGTATTTTCTTAGATAACGATCAGTACTAATAAGGGTGGCATGACATGCCACAATACTTACTACTTTCTGCCTGGCTTCATGGAGAGCTGCTTGCTTTTCTTTTTGTAGCTGAGCATCAACCTCATCAAATAACTTTTTGATACCTTCCTCAACTCGGTGTTTTATTTCATCTTTTACTTCCTCAGAGTTCAGGCGCTCCTCAACATTTTTCCTAACAGCTTCTTCAACTCTCCTAGCAAACTCCTCTTCCAACAACTTAAGTTCAGCTTCCTTTTGGCGTCTGCGGTGAAAAATGTTAAGTTATAAAGGATCAATTGGCTTTGGTCATCAAACTTATTATGCTACTACAAGTGAAGGGGTCGATTTAACATTAATGAGCAACAGGATCCCTAATCGAAACAAGTGAGCATACAGAAGTTCAAAATGAAGCTAAGACACATATGCACTGCACAAACGAACTAGTTAGTAAACTGCAACAATAGCTTTGTCCAGAAAAGCAAAAGCGCAACCTGTAAACATGGCGTGCACACAGATAATGAGATAAGAGTTAGTTCGTGAGACGCCAATTTCAGAACGAAATTGGGGAGGAACAAATACCAGCGTGATCCATTAAATAAACAGAAGCAAATATTTAATTACGCATCGTTATCCCTCAATTTTGTTGTTTCTGGGAACACCTGCAAGAGTAATCTACAGTAATATAACGGAAGAACATGACAGAGACGTGTAAAGAGAAGTAGGAGATTTGGAGAACAGTTGTGGTTTTTGGGAGATGGTACAATTCGTATTTATAAGAACAAAAATCTTCAGATTCGAAGTTGAGATGCCAGAATAAACTATAAAATAGAAGGAATGGCATAAGGTCTGTTCTTTTTCCTTGATGGATTGAGGATTAACATATAGAAAATTAAATACTTTTGAATATGATGCATTTTAATGATATTAGTTCACAACAGCCTGGAGTGGACTTGCATGCAAGTTGGTCATCTTTTGGTTGTTTGAACAAATCCGTTTCAAACCAACTACAGAAGAACAAACAAGATAGATAAGATTTGCAGAAGACTACAGTTCCACAAGCACAAGCAAACTGTCAATATGTGAGTTAAAGATTCTCTACAATAGAATACAAGAGCAACCAAGAGCAGATGGCCATGCAAAACTGGCACTATGTATGCGTAGAAGAATGAAAAGGAGTTTACCTTTTCTTTTCTTCTTCCTTCCTTTGTTTTTCAATTAAACTGTTCTGTTCGGATCCATGACTTGGGCTGGAGTTATTTACAAGAGAACTTGAGCTGCTCCGACTTCTCCGTCTTCTATGTCTCCTCGGTGATGGGGGGCTTCTACGCCTCCTAGGAATTGGAGACTGGCTCCTGTCCCATCTAGGAGAAGGAGACCGACTTTTTTTCCTAACAAAGGGATAACAGAACTTAAATAGGAACTGAAAAATACAACAAGGAAAATGCTCTAACATTGATAGCTGTAGGTCAGATGCAAAGTTGCAAACCATCAATGGGGCACAAAAAAGATGACATGTCAGCATGTTAACACACATACCAAAAACACAAGAGCACTCAAAAGCATCAATTCAACTTTATTAGATTTTCTTTGCTTGATTTACCCATAACTGACACAAGTCCTAGATATGGAATTCAGGTTTCTTGACGGAGTTCAATGCTGTAGTTAACCAGGTTGTAGTCGTAGTAGGTCAAGTGTCCTAGATAGATTATGTTTAGGAAAGTTTTCACGTAGAGTAAACCGGACAAGTGCTTGTACGTGTTCGGGTCACGTCGTGTTGGTTGCCGAGTAGGTAACGCGTTGGGCGTGGCAAGTCGGTCATGTATCCTTTATATACGTAAGAAGAAAACCTGAAAAGGTGCAAGTCACGCACCGCAAAATAGTTTTCCTCTGTCCAGTTTATTTGATCGCAAGTTTACGTCGCTGGTTTCGTCAAGAGAGTCACTCCGTTAAAGATCGATTCGATCCGATCGATAGAGCTAGCTAGCTAGCCACGTTCACGTAGCGGCTACACGTATTGCTCCTGTAGATCAATTAAGCAGCCTGCTAGCGTGCTTGTTAGCTTGCACGTACGCAGGTTCAAAACCAACAATTGGTATCTAGAGCCTCGACGATCTACGATGACGGATAGCGATCAGGAGTCGGTCAACTCCAAGTCCGGCAACGGCGGTTCCAAGGCGAACAAGTCCGGCAAGAACGGCGACAAGGTGAAGAAGGGCGGCAAGTCAGCGACTAGTGGTGGAGGAAAGGGCGGCGCCAACGTACTGGCGCATCGCAACATACCCATCCAGTACCCGATGCTCACCGACGCCAACTACGGCGTGTGGACGGTGAAGATGAAGATTATTCTCCGAACCCTCCGAGTGTGGGAGGCCATCACGGACGACGACGTCGACGAGGAGTGCGACGAAGGTGCCATGGCCGCCATAGCCCAGTCTGTGCCGGATTCCGTGCTGATGACATTGGCGGAGTTCGAGACAGCAAGAGAGGCGTGGAACGCACTCAAAGAGATGAGGATTGGAGAAGATCGCGTCACGAAGGCTCGGGCACAAGTGCTGAAGCGCCAATTTCACAAGTTGCAGATGGAGGAAACTGAATCGGTGAACGACTACGCCATGCGTCTGACTACTTTGGTGGGAGAGATCCACGCGCTTGGTGCAAAGCTTGAGGAAACCGAGATTGTGGAGAAATTTTTCAGTTCGGTGACTGATAAATTCACGTACATCATCGGCACGCTCGAGCAGCTTTACGACATTGACGACATGACCATAACGGAGGCGATCGGACGCTTGCGAACATGGGAAGAGAATGCTCGTGGCTGTCGAAAAGGCAAAGGAGGAGGTGGTGACCAACTCATGTACTCGCGCGCAGATTGGGAGTCCCCAAGTAGCAAAGGAAGGCGTGACGGTGGCGAAGGCTCAAGCAACGCGAAGCGCGGCGGACAAACCGGAAAAAGCAAAGGAAAAGGCAAGCCACAAGCTCGTGGTAAGGCGGACCGATCTAAAGAGCGGAAGCCACGGAACTTGGACATGTCTGAGGTCAAGTGTTATAACTGCAACGAGATGGGTCACTTTGCGAAGGATTGTCCGGAGCCTAACAAGCGGGAGATCAAGGCAAATTTGGCGAAGCAGGAAGACGAACGTCCAGGTCTTTTGATGGCCGAAGTTTGTGATTTCGTCCAAACGGTGGTTGTGAAACCAAACCGAAGGTGCTACTTCATGAAAAGAAAGTAATACCAAAGTTATCCGAGAACCAGAGTGTGTCATGGTATCTAGACATGGGTGCCAGTAACCACATGACGGGGTGCAAGGAGAAATTCCTCGAGCTGGAATATGATGTTCAAGGCTCGGTCAAGTTCGGTGATGGTTCAAATATGGAGATTTGTGGGCAAGGTTCTGTCCTCTTCGAGGGTCTCACAGGAGAACATCGCATACTCACCGGAGTATACTACATCCCACGGCTTCGCAACAACATCATCTCTGTCGGGAAACTTGACGAGAATGGATGCAAGGTGGACATTGAGAACGGAGTGATGACGATCTTCGACAACCTCCGAAACATGCTAGCGCGTGTGAATCGCACGCGGAACAGGCTCTATATCCTCAACCTTGATCAATCTCAACCGGAGTGTTGGCTCACCAAGAGTGATGATGATTCGTGGTTATGGCATACTAGATTTGGACATGTTAACTTCTACGCCTTGAAGAAGATGTCGAAGATGGAGATGGTATCTGGGATGCCGTTTATCGACCATGTTGATCGAGTATGTGATGGGTGCTTGGTTGGAAAACAGCACCGCAGGCCGTTCCCTGCTCAGTCTACCTATCGTGCAAGTGATGCACTCGAGCTGCTCCATGGTGACCTATGTGGCCCTATCACCCCGGCAACTCACGGAGGTAAGAAGTACTTCTTCCTTGTGGTAGATGACTACTCGAGATACATGTGGGTCGTTCTCCTACGATCTAAAGATGAGGCGTTTGAAGCGTTCAAGAAGCTGAAGGCTGCAACGGAGATGGAACACAAGCTGAAGGTTCGCGCTCTACGAACAGATCGCTGCGGAGAGTTTACGTCGAACGAGTTCAACGACTACTGCGAGAAGATTGGCATAAAAAGGTTCCTCACAGCACCTTATACGCCACAGCAGAACGGGGTTGTTGAAAGGCGCAATCGAACCGTCGTTGACATGGCGAGGAGTTTACTCAAGAGCAAGAACTTGCCGGGGACGTTTTGGGGAGAAGCTGTCTCGACGGCGGTCTATCTTCTCAACCGGGCTCCAACGAAGGCGGTGATCGGCAAGACTCCGTATGAAGCAATTTACGGACGTAAGACGAATGTGTCTCATCTACGGACGTTCGGGTGCGTGGCGCATGTGAAGACGGCGGAGCCGCATCTCTCAAAGCTTGCCGATCGCAGCACCAAGATGGTGTTCATCGGATACGAGAGGAGTTCCGGCACCAAGGCATACCGCTTCTACGATCCACGAACCAAGCGTCTACGAATTTCACGCGACGTTGTGTTTGAAGAAAACCAAGCGTGGAATTGGAGCGAGCAGCCGACGATGCTCCAAACGGTAACATATTCACAGTTGAATTTCCAACTGATGATGATGCAGGGGAGGACGTCCAGGTGGCTGGCAAGACGCCGAACCAAGGTGACCGCAATGGTAGTGATCACCATGGTGCCGACACCGACGACGACGCGCATGGGTCGCAAGGTGATAGCGACAACGACGCGCACGACACGGGCGGAGATCTCGGCAACGACATTGACAACGAGGCGCATAGTGATGACGACAATCAAGATGATGGTCACGGTCACGACGACTACGCTGATGACGCGGATGCCGACGACCCGGAATCTACCACGCCCGGGACTCAACCGTCTTCCTCAAGTGCATCGACGCCGACACAATTTGTGTCGCCTCCTTCGCAAGCCACAACAGATTCTTCCGAGCCTCATCGCTACAAGACCCTCAAGAAAGTCTACAAGTACGCAAAGCTAGTTACACTCGAGTACTCCGGACTATGTTTGCTCGGAGTTGAGGAGCCGGCGAACTTCGTAGAGGCGAGCAAAAGTTCAAGTTGGATGCACGCCATGGATGAGGAGATGAAGGCGATCGAGAGCAATGGCACGTGGACTTTGGTAACCCGACCTCCAAACCAAAAGGCCATAGGTTTGAAGTGGGTTTACAAGTTAAAGAAGGACACGAAGGGTGCCATTGTGAAGTACAAGGCAAGACTCGTTGCAAAGGGCTACGTACAACGTCAAGGAGTTGACTATGAGGAGGTGTTTGCACCGGTTGCTCGACTCGAGACGGTGAGGGTGCTCCTAGCTTTGGCAGCACAAGAGGATTGGAAGGTTCATCATATGGATGTTAAATCCGCTTTCCTCAACGGTGACCTCACAGAAGAAGTGTACGTGGAACAACCCCTCGGCTACGAGAAGAAAGGCGAAGAAGGGAAAGTTTACAAGCTCAAGAAGGCACTTTACGGGCTGAAGCAAGCGCCAAGAGCTTGGAACTCAAAGTTAGACCGAAGTATGGTCTCACTCGGGTTCAAGAGATGTCCCCTCGAGCACGCAGTCTGTACAAAGAACTCCAAAGGCTCAAACCTGCTAGTTGGAGTTTATGTCGACGATCTGATTATCACCGGAGATAGCACGCAAGAAATTGAACGTTTCAAGGCGCAGATGAAGAAGTTTAGCATGAGCGATCTGGGATTACTCAGCTATTACTTGGGCATCGAAGTGAAGCAAAGCTCTGGAGAAATTTCCCTATGTCAATCGGCTTATGCGGTCAAGTTATTGGACCAGGTTAAGGAGGTGAATGTTGTAGTTAACCAGGTTGTAGTCGTAGTAGGTCAAGTGTCCTAGATAGATTATGTTTAGGAAAGTTTTCACGTAGAGTAAACCGGACAAGTGCTTGTACGTGTTCGGGTCACGTCGTGTTGGTTGCCGAGTAGGTAACGCGTTGGGCGTGGCAAGTCGGTCATGTATCCTTTATATACGTAAGAAGAAAACCTGAAAAGGTGCAAGTCACGCATCGCAAAATAGTTTTCCTCTGTCCAGTTTATTTGATCGCAAGTTTACGTCGCTGGTTTCGTCAAGAGAGTCACTCCGTTAAAGATCGATTCGATCTGATCGATAGAGCTAGCTAGCTAGCCACGTTCACGTAGCGGCTACACGTATTGCTCCTGTAGATCAATTAAGCAGCCTGCTAGCGTGCTTGTTAGCTTGCACGTACGCAGGTTCAAAACCAACATCACTTACAAAAATTCATCGCATATGAGATATACTTGTACAAATCGTCCCATGAAATTCCATTCTAAAACAGGCGTGACAACGAATCTTGTATACTAAGAAGTGTAGCCAAACTAGAAAAAAAAAATACCCACTTCTAATGTCCTATGTCTACATAACCTCCTTCACTTATATGAGATCGATTGCCAATATCAGAAACGAAATATTATCTGTGAACTCATGACAATGCACAATAGATTGTGTAAAGATCGTTCTTACACCTTCCTTATGTTTATAATAATATAATATCACGTAGCAGCGTCCATGAACATCTGAGCTGACATGACACCCTAATCAGGTCGTATTGGCTTGAAATGCATCTTTTATTTCAGGTGACTTCCATATAGTCACACTATGTCCATTCTTTGATTAATTTGTTTACCCCATCCACAACATTCCAAAAAACAAAACAATCCCCATATCTCATCAATCTTGTAGGCACCAGCCACTCTGTAACCTGAGCTAAATGAATGCAGACAGTAGCGGACCTAAGACAACACCAAAACACGCAAGGATAGTCCCCTCCCCGACACATGATTTGAAAATCTTGAAGCGCTGTAACTCCGCGTAGTGCGCTAATTGTCAAACATCTCACTCCGATGAAGCACGCCTCCGACACAGTGCAACCAGTTTGGCAGTACTAGTAACACGGGCTAACTGGGTAAGGTGCCGCAGCACTGAGTTGTGCAATCTACAGGAACCAAACGAATTTCACTACAGGAGGGGAGCAGAGAGGGGGTGGGCGGGGCGTACCGGGAGGAGTAAGGGGAGCGGCTGCGATCTCGCCGGATCCGCCTGCTGCCATACCGCGGCGACGGGGAGCGCCGCCTGCTGCCGTACCGCGGCGACGGGGAGCGCCGCCGTCGGTGGGATGGCGGCGAACGAGACACCACGCGCGGCATGCCTCTCCGTGGGCCCTCCGCGCGGGGAGGGATAGTTAGGAGTAGGATGCAGACGCAGCGGCACGGCGACTGGGCGACTCGGCGAGGGGAACGAACGGCGGAAAGCGGGGATGAGAGGGATTGTTTCGATAGAGAAGGTGGGGGCGAGGACCCAATTGCTAAGGGGGTATTTGAGATTTTTGTGCTTTTGGTTTAACTCATTATAAAATTATTTAGTACTCTCTCAACCTTAGTGCAAAACTACAAACACTTATTTTGGAATTGGACAGAGTAGTAATATCATTATACATTCGTAAAAGAAAAAAACAAAGTTGGAAGCACAAAAATAGGTACTCGTCTATAGCTTAATATAAAACGTCGGAGTATTTTCTCAGGATTTTGCCACAAATTTAGGTCATATTTTTTAGCATGGAAAATCGACATCCGGAGATGGAAAATTATGTTGTCTTGAGGATAACAATTTTCTTTGGGGCATGCTACACGTCAGCCGACAGATCCTTTTAAAAGGTCCGCCGCTATATCAGCGCCCAGTGACTTTTTCACAATTTCAACAAAGATGATGTTGTAGAACCTTTTTGTGACAGATGCCTTATTGCACAACATTTGCAGCAAAGATTGTGTTGTAGTTTTTTCCGTCTTCACTTTTTTGCACACGTGTGTTGTTGTGGAAGGACTTTTGCAACAAGAATGATGTTGCAGAAACTTTTCCTCGTGAGGATTGGGATTGGGGACGAAAGGTTGTGTTGCCGATTTTTTTTCGTTTAATTTTTTTTTGCAACATGGATGTTGTTGATGAGAGACTTTTGCAACAAGAAAAATGTTGTAGAAATATTTCCTCGTGAGAATTAGGATTGGGGACAAAGCGGAGACGAATGGATAAGGTTGCTCGTCAAGCGGGATGTTTCTAGGTATCACATGTAATTTTTTAGATAACTTTTGATCCATTGGTTACTCACCCGGCCGACGCGCATGAGCGATCAGCCGACTGAACCGAATCGTTTCCTATTTTCTTTAGCAAGCATGCCAATTTCTTGCCATGTTCAGTTTTTTTGCCAGGAATTGACATGCTTGTTAAAGAAAACTAGTAGAATGCCCTTGCGTTGCCACGGGCTTTTTAGTTTTTTTTCTGATTGCATATATTGAGTCCAGTCGCTCATAGTTACCTCCGTGACTTTGTCAATCAACATTTTCAAAGCATCATCCGAAGCCATCAATTTTTTATTATCTCTGACCTACAAAAGTGAACATATAAAAATATATTAAATAAAAAAATAAAAGACAAAGCAGCATGTAGCATTGTCGTCACTTAGAAGGTATGTCATCTCACCGCACCATTTCTTGCATCTTTTCTGAACTTCCCCACATACTCCGAGAGATGATGGCGTATTGTACATCTGGTTGAAAAAATGAGACGGTTATCACAACCTCGAGAGATGATGGCATATCGAATTAGTTAACTGCCCGTGCGTTGGAACGGGTCATAAACATTTCAATGGTTTAACACGAATTGTGTCTACTGTATATCAGTGGTGCATCTGACTTGCAATCTTTCCTTCCACCGCCAGCCATACACGCTTTTAATTTGAAGCACGTAACCATGCAGTTGTACCCGAAGATTTCTGAGGAAAAAAAGGATATGTAATAGGTCGTTGTTATATACATGACCATATGGTCAAAGGAACCCCATCCTAATCTAACTTAAGCAAAATTGCAGAAGAGCTCACAAGTGGACCTGAAGCTATGATAAGAACAAAATTTGAACCGTGTTCCTCTTGAACATCCTATGAGGAATAACAATATTGAGCAAAACCCGAAAGGTAGTTCAATGCTCGGAAAAACAAATTACTATTGCCTGAGCAACTTCAACCTCAGAAGTATCTACCAAGGTTTACATTTTACTACATCCTTCTTAAATGTCAGTCTTTGCATAAAACCTTCACGTTTTCAGAAAACTATCATGCAGAGATCACATTCTTTATGAGAAACACACCTCATAATAGAAAATCTGTATCATAATAGAAATTGTAGGTTTCCTTGATGGGAAACATACTAATGGTCAGATCCGCATCATCATCACAGTTCCAGCCTCTACCGCTACCCATCATTACTCATCTTGTGCAACCTCTCTTCTTTCTGCTTTCACTCCCTTTTCTGGAGTTTGTCTTTGATAACCCACAAGTATAGGGAATCGCAACAGTTTTCGCTGGTAGTATTTCACCCAGATTTATTGATTTGACACAAGGGGAGCCAAAGAATATTTGTGAGTATTAGCAGTTGAGTTGTAAATTCAACCACACCTGGAGAACTAAATATCTGTAGCAAAGTGTTTAGTAGCACAGTAGTATGACAGTTTTGATAACAGTTATAACAGTAGCAACAGTAACAGAGACAGTAATAGTAACAGTTTTGTAGTGATTGTAACAGCAGCAACAACAAAAGTAACTTAGCAAAGATCAATATGCGAAACGCGTAGGCATTGGATCGGTGATGGATAATTATGTTGGATGACATTCATCATGTAACAGTCACAACCTAGGGTGATACACAATAGCTCCAATTCATCAATGTAATGTAGGCATGTATTCCGTATATAGTCATACGTGCTTATAGTAAGAACTTGCATGCCATCTTTTGTCCTACCCTCCCGTGGCAGCGGGGTCCTTAAGGAAACTAAGGGATATTAAGGCCTCCTTTTAATAAAGAACCAGAACAAAGAATTAACACATAGTAAATACATGAACTCCTCAAACTACGGTAATCACCGGAAAGAATCCCAATTATTGTCACCTTGGGGTATGCGGATTATAACACGTAATGGGTGCATATAACTTGCAAAATAGGATCAAGAACTCAAATATATTCATGAAAACATAAAGGGTTCAGATCTGAAATCATGGCACTCGGGCCCTAGTGACAAGCATTAAGCATAGCAAAGTCATAGCAATATCAATCTCAGAACATAGTGGATACTAGGGATCAAAGCCCTAACAAATTGACTCGATTACATGATAAATCTCATCCAACCCATCACCGTCCAGCAAGCCTATGAAGAAATTACTCACACACGGCGGTGAGCATCATGAAATTGGTGATGGAGGATGGTTGATGATGACGACGGCGTCGAATCCCCCTCTCCGGAGCCCTGAACGGACTCCAGATCAGCCCTCCCGATGAAGAACAGGAGGTGGCAGCGGCTCCATATCGTAAAATGCGATGATTCTTTCTCTCAGATTTTTCTCTCCATGAATAGGTACTTATAGCACTGGAATTAGGGTAAACGGAGTTGGCAGGGGGCCACAAGCCTGCCAGGCGCGCCCTGGGGGTGTGGCTGCGCCCCCCAGGCTTGTGGCGCCTGGTGGGCCCCCCTCTGGTGGATCTTTGCACCAGTATTTTTTTTATGTTTTGAAATAATTCTCCGTAAATTTTCAGGTCCATCCGAGAACTTTTATTTTTGCACAAAAACAACACCATGGCAATTCTGCTGAAAACAACGTCAGTCCGGGTTAGTTCCATTCAAATCATGCAAATTAGAGTCCAAAACCAGAGCAAAAGTGTTTGGAAAAGTATATACCACTACAGGAATCAGCTGCTTTGCCGTCTGCCATAGCATACGGCAAAGGCATACTTTGCGGACGGCAAAGCCTTTGCCGTCTGCCAGCAGACGGCCAACACTCCGGCTGAACGGCTGCCGGCAAAGGCCTCTTTGCCGTCTGCTAGCAGACGGCAAAGCACCTGGACGGCAGACAAAAGGTGCCAGCCCCGTTAGGGGGCTAACGGCGCTCTTTGCCGTCTGCCAGCAGACGGCAAAGAGCTGCAGCTGACGTCAGCTGACGTCATGCGTCAGCTGGGCCAACGCAAGCTCTTTGCCGTCTGCCAGCAGACGGCAAAGAAGCAAAGGTCTTTGCCGTCTGCCAGCAGACGGCAAAGAGGCCAAATAGGCCATCCCAGGTTGCACAGGTTGCTGCCACGTGTCGTCTGCTAGCAGACGGCAAAGTGGCTATATAGCAACTGTTTTTTCTGTTTTTTCTTATATCAATTCATTTTCACAGAAATTCAAACACACACACATATATATATATTCAGAATCACATAATAAGGCAAAACATTATGTCTTATCCACCACATAATATGTCTCATCCACCACATAATAAACAACACATATGCAAATAATATGCAAGCCATATGGATATGATCATCCAACACATACCAAATCAAAACATATGCAAGTCTCATCCATACATATGCAAGTTTCATTCATCTATACATACATATGCAAGTGTCACAATGTTGATCCTACAAAATCAAAACAAAATGGAAGGACAAGGACTCCATAAACGCAAGCTTCCGTGAAGTGAATCAAATCTGCAAAATGAGAAAGAAGAAAGTTAGAAGAAGAAGACTAGAAGAAGAAGAAGACTAGAATTTTTCTCCTCTTCTTGTTCTTCTTCTTATTGCTTACTTGTGTCATTTTAGAGCTAACCTAGGTAAATAGGCCATTTTTGACCTAAATATGCTAAGTATATCATAAATGAACTAAAAAAGCTAAGTATAGGTCATTTTTGTGCTAACATAAGTAATTATGCCATTTTTGAGCTAATTAAGCATATTAAGTCATTTTGGAGCTAAATAGGTCATTTCTTAAGCATATTATGTCATGTTTGAGCTAGCTAAGCATATTAAGTCATTTTGGAGGAATAAATGCTAAGTATAGGTCATTTTAGAGCTATCCTAGGTTAAATAGGTCATTTTAGAGCTATCCAAGGTTAAATAGGTCCATTTTTTAGCTAGCTAAGCATATAAATTCATTTTGGAGGAATAAATGCTAAGTATAGGTCATTTTAGAGCTATCATATGTTAAATAGGTCATTTTTGAGCTAATTAAGGTTATTATGTCATTTTTGAGCTAGCTAAGCATATAAATTCATTTTGGAGGAATAAATGCTAAGTATAGGTCATTTTAGAGCTATCCTAGGTTAAATAGGTCATTTTGGAGCTAATTAAGGTTATTATGTCATTTTTGAGCTACCTAAGCATATTAAGTCATTTTGGAGGAATAAATGCTAAGTATAGGTCATTTTAGAGCTATCCTAGGTTAAATAGGTCATTTTTGAGCTAATTAAGGTTGTTATGTCATTTTTGAGCTAGCTAAGCATATAAATTCATTTTGTAGGAATAAATGCTAAGTATAGGTCATTTTAGAGCTATCCTAGGTTAAATAGGTCATTTTGGAGCTAATTAAGGTTATTATGTCATTTTTGAGCTACCTAAGCATATTAAGTCATTTTGGAGGAATAAATGCTAAGTATAGGTCATTTTAGAGCTATCCTAGGTTAAATAGGTCATTTTGGAGCTAATTAAGGTTGTTATGTAATTTTTGAGCTAGCTAAGCATATAAATTCATTTTGGAGGAATAAATGCTAAGTATAGGTCATTTTAGAGCTATCCTAGGTTAAGAATGAATACCTGACATGAATAATATGTACTCCCTCCGTTCCTTTATATAAGGTGTATTTGTTTTCTGATAAAATTCCACAATGTAAGGTGCATTTCTTCTAATTTCTCAAAATTTCGCCTTTATCCCTCTAGAAAAAAGAAAAGTATCTTTCCCCCGATTGCATGTATCTCTCCTTGTAAAGAAAAAAAGGAAAGTATCTCTCTCTCGATTGCGTGTATCTCTTACTTTCCTAGCCTAAATGATTTACTTGCCACTAATCAATGATTTAGCCAAGGTTAATTTTGTCCTAACGTGTGTATAATTCTGTGCCTTGGTCACCGTGCCAAAAAATATACACCTTACATAAAGGAATGGAGGGAGTATATAATTTAAGTGTATCATCATCATGAACATAATAAAAAATTGAATACCTAACATGAACTAATTAATAATATATATTTACATAATAATAATTGAATACCTGTCATGAACTATAATATTAATCTTCATCGTCATCATTAATAAATGCATCATCATCGTCTATATATGCTTCGGGGTCAATAAATGCATCATCATCATCATCACTATCAGTAATGACGTGCTCATCATCATCATCATCAATAAATGCATCAACATGTGGAAGGCCTCCTGTACGTAATCGGTCAAGCATTGACAGGTCATCCGCAGCAGTAACCTCTTCTTGTTCCGGCTCTTCTTGTTCCGGCTCAGGCTCGGATTCACTGCCGCTGTCTACTTCAATGTTCTGGTGTGAAGTAGAGCGGTTCTTGAAACGTTTTTTGGAAAGACGTGTTTCTTGGAAGAATTCTCCTTCATATGTGTCTGGGTTAATGTGAGGTTCATAATCCTCTTCATTGGGGGGAGGTGGTCTAACACGTGGCGGCACTTCATAAACGACATCCCAACCATTCAGATTTGGATCAGTTTGGCAGGCCCACGGTAGATAGAAAACTTGGGTCGCCTGTTGAGCCGTAATATAGACATCGGGAACATCCAAATGGGTGCTTTGTTTGATTTCGACTAGCCCTAGATGTTCATGAGTCCTTCTAGTCTCCTTCGGCTAGAACCAATAACATTTGAAGACTACGACGTTCGGTGGGTTTGCACCATAGAATAGAAGTTCATAAATTGCTTCAACTCTTCCATAATACTCGGTACCTCCTTCGCCGATAGCAGAGACACAACAATTTGTAGACTTTCGGTCGGCCATAGATAGCTCTTTGCCATAGGTACGAAAGCGATACCCGTTGATGTCGTATTTGTCAAATGAACGGACCTTATAGTCAAAACCATTTGCGACTTGTCTCAATTCGGCGTCCATAGACTCTGAACTAGCCTACAAGTTTAATACGAAAGGATTGTTGCATTAGCCGGAAATTAGACGAAGAAATGAAATGGTCTAATGGAAATTACCGTTTGTTTGAACCAAGAGATGAAACCGGGATAGCCGCCTCCATGCATTGCCAGAAGCTCATACTCTTCGACGGAATCCTTTTGGATCACCGCTCCATACGAGAATTCGGCGACGTAGCGACTGTATCAAATATCCGGGAATAAGAGCAGTTCAAAGGAATTAGAGGTTGCGAAACAATGTACCGAGAACTTACTCGATGTACGGCCGCACTTCTGTTAGGTATACAACGTAATGGTCCGCCATTCGTTGACATCCAACGGTAAGGAAGTATAAGCACCGGCTGGTGTGAGCTTCCCTTTGAATAGGCTGAGGTTGGATCCACCCTTTTTAGGGTCGCCAGCATTGTACCGAGGCTTCGGATTATGCAAATGACGAGTTTTGGCTTCGTAGTGTGCTGTCACGAAGTTTGCCGCCTCCTCAGTAATGAATGCCTCGGCCATCGATGCTTCAATTCGACGTTTATTTTTACATTTTTCTCGAAGCGTCTTCTGCATCCTCTCAGTTGCGTAGCACCAACGATTCTACTCGGGCCCCCCCAATCGTGCCTCGGTCGGGAGATGCAAAATCAAATGTTGCATTGGATTAAAGAAGCCCGGTGGAAAGATCTTCTCTAACTTGCAGATCAACTCCGGCGCCAACTCTTCCAGTTCTTCTAGCAAGCCAGGCGATAGTTCTTTCGCACAAAGAACACGGAAGAAATAGCTCAGCTCTGCTAGTACTAGCCATTCATCCTCAGGAATAAAGCCACGCAACATCACCGGCATTACCCGCTCAAGCCATATGTGCCAATCATGACTCTTGAGACCAAATATTTTCCATTTTTCAAGGCTCGCTCCCCTCTTTAGATTCGCTGCATACCCATCGGGGAACATCAACTCATTTTTCACCCACAGGAGTATTTCCCTCATAACTGGCCTTCCAAGATTGAACCATGCCTTTGGCTTCGTCCAGTTCTTCTTTCCTTTCGGTTGTCGCATGTTTTGTAGTGGTCTATCACATAGAGCCTGCTGATCGACTCTAGCCTTAGGATTATCCTTTGTTTTCCCCTCTATGCCGAACAATGTACCAAAGAGGGCCTCACCGACATTCTTTTCAGTGTGCATCACGTCGATGTTGTGTGGGCAAAGGAGGTCTTTGAAGTAAGGCAGATCCCACAAGCATGTCTTGTGAGTCCAGGCGTGTTCCGAATTATACCCCTTGAAATACCCTGGACGCTCTGGATCCGGCTCGAGAGAGTTTAACTGATCCAGGGTCTGTTGGCCTGTCAACGCAGGTGGTGCAGAGTTTTTGACAACTCTACCTTTGATGAAGTTCTTCTTGTCTTTTCTGAACTTATGGCGAGGATCCAGGAACTGTCTATGCATGTCGAAGCAAGAAAACTTGCCACCCGCCTGCAGCCGACGAAACTCAAGAGCTGCCTTGCATGTGGGGCACGGGAACCTTCCATGCACACACCAGCCAATGAATAGCGCATACGCCGGCAAGTCATGCATCGAGTACATGTACCACACACGCATTAGGAAGTTTTTTTTGTAGCGGCGTCGTATGTCTTGATCCCATTATCCCAAGCTTCTTGCAGTTCATCCTTAAGAGGCTGCATGTACACATTCATACTCTTCCCCGGATAGTTGGGCCCCAGAATTATCAACGTCAGGAAAATGTTCTTTCTTTGCATAATCTGTCCGGGGGGGAGATTGAGTGGAATGACAAATACAGGCCAACAACTGTATTGGTCTGCCATCATACCAAACACATTGAACCCATCCGTGCTTATGGCGATTCGAGGATGCCTTGGATCTGCCGCTTTAGCATGATGTATTGCATCGAAGCGCTTCCACGCAAAAGCGTCCGATGTGTGTACCAACATCGGCTCCCCATCTGCATCTAGTTCGGTTCTTTTGCCCAATTTGTGCCATGTCATCTGTCTGGCCGTCTCTTCGACCATGAAAAGACGTTGAAGTCTTGGTATGATTGGCATGTACCAAAGAACATTAACTGGGATTTTTGTCTGACTCTTCTCACCCATACCGTTGTCTACCTCAACATACCTGGAAGACTGGCAAACGGGACAATACTTCAAGTCCGCATACTCAAGCCTAAATAAGGCACATCCTTTCTCACAGGCATCTATCTTCTCATAGGGCATCTTAAGTACACGGAGGATTTTGTCCGACTGGTACAGGTTTGTAGGCATTACATGGCCTTTGGGTAGAAAACGTCCAAATAGTGTCATCATCGCGTCGTAGCATTCTCTGCCCAAGTTGAATTGAGCCTTCAGAGCCATTACTTGTGCGATGGCATCCAGCTGACAAAGCTCAGTGTGCTCGTGGAGAGGACGTTTTGAAGACTCCAACATATCATTGAAGGCTTTTGCAGATTCCTCCATCTCATCGTCCGAATCCCGAGCATCATCAAAGTCTTCCACCATGTCTTCCATCCCGGTACCATGCTCGTCGGTGCGACGACGGCCCTCCTCAGCTCTGGCACGTTGGGCAGACTCACCATGAAATGTCCAGACCGTATAATTAGGCGTAAAACCCAACTTCTGCAGGTGTTTGATCATTTCAAACTCTGACTTCTTATGAAAGTTGTCGCACTCGACACAGGGGCACCAGGTTGTTTCCTGTCCATTTGCAAATGCGGCTCTCACAAACCCCTTGGTTTTTCTTATCCATTCATGGGTCATGTCTTTCTGACTAGTGTGACCGGTGTACATCCACGCACGATCACTCATCTTGCCTAGCTACTGGACACACAAGAAATATATACATAATTCAGCAAACCATATTCATCAGTTAATAGAGTTTGTCAGTTTTATTACGTCCATGCAACCTAGACGCTAGTAGGTAAAGATAGGTCCTAATCCCACCCGAGTATGTGTAGATTGGGTTCGTTTTCCCATGCTCGGCTCCGGATCCGACGCAAAATTTCGGCAGCACCTCCCCGCTGTTCTCCTGATACACGTCTCGGCAATAAGCAGAGAGGATGTGTACCCGGAGAACAACAGGGAGGCACTGACGAAATTCTGCATCGGATCCGGAGTAGAGCATATGGGAAAATGAACCCAATCTACACATACTCGGGCTGTCCATGGATAACGTTGGACAATTCGAAAGAATCACGGTTATAAATATGCAAATGCATGCATATTTATAGATGTAACCCTTTCGAATGGGAGACGCATAGTGGTCACGCATACTGATGATTGACACCTATAGCTAGCAAGTTTCATCAGCACGAAGAACGGAGCAGAGCAAATGAAGGGGGGAGGAGGAGATGTCATTTGTGCTCACCCACGAACGCAGGGGCGGAGCTCGTCGTACGCACGGGGAGGTCGTCGAACACCAGACCCTCGCAGCAACGAAAGAACTGCACATTTAAATCCACCCGATCAACACAAATATATATGATGTTTTTCATAACAAAATAGGGAAATATATGACCCCGTCGGCCTCTGGAAGGCCGAAGAGCACCTTTTCGGTCAACAGGAGGCCGAAGAGGTGTCGGCGTCGGGGGTGTCGTGGTGTCGGGCTGTCGTGGTGTCGGGGTGTCGTGGTGTCGGGGTGTCGTGTCGGGGTGTCGGGGTGTGTCGGATGTCGTGTCGGGGTGTCATGTCGGGGTCGGGGTGTCATGTCAGGGTCGGGGTGTCGGGGTGTCGTGTCGGGGTCGGGGTGTCGTGTCGGTGTCGGGGTCCGGGTGTCGGGGTCTTTTTTTCCTCTTTTTCCTTTTCTTCTTCTTCCTCTTCTTCCTTTTCTTCCTTTTCTTCCTTTTTCCTTCTTCTTCTTCTTCTTCTTCTTCTTCTTCCTTTTTCCTTTTTCCTCTTCTTCTTCTCCTCCTCTCCTCTTTTTTCTTCTTCTTCTTCTTCTTCTTCTTCTTCTTCTTCTTCTTTTTTTCTTCTCCTCCTCCTTTTCTTTTCTTCTTCCTTTCCTTTTTCATCTTCTTCTTCTCCTCCTCTCCTCTTCTTCTTCTTCTTCTTCTTCTTCTTCTTCTTCTTCTTCTTCTTCTTCTTCTTCTTTTTTCTTCTCCTCCTCCTCTTCTTCTTTTTCTTTTTCTTCTTCTTCTTCTTCTTCTTCTTCTTCTTATTTTTTCTTCTTCTTATTTTTTCTTCTTTTCCTTTTTCTTTTTTCCTTTTTTTCCTTTTTCTTTTCTTCTTTTTCTTTCTTCTAGGTTCTTTCTACCTAAATGTCTAAATATCTAAAAACCTAAACATCTAAGTATCTAAACTCCTAAATGTCTAAATATCTAAAACCTAAACAGAAAAAATAATAAAAAAACAGAAAAAAGGGGCAGGAGGGGGAGCTCACCAGAGGGGGGCAGAGGGGTTGGCCGCCGAGGGGGAGGCGACGGGGCTGGCCGGCGTCCGGGCCGCGATGGGGCGGCGAGGGGGCGGCGAGGGGCAGGCCTGGGCGCGGCCGCGCGGGCACGGGGCAGGGCAGTGGGGCGGGGCAGTGGGCGGCGTCGGCGGTCGCGGGTGCGGCGGCGGCGAGCGGCGGGCGGCGGGCCGGGGCGGGTCGGGGGCGGCGGCGGGTGCGGCGGCGGCGTGGGGTCGGGGTCGGGAGGGGAGAGGCAGAGAGAGTGGAGAGAGTGGAGGGGGGGTGGGCCGTTAGGGCCGTTAGTAGGTATTTTCTTTGCCGTCCGCTAGCAGACGACAAAGAGGTGGGGTGGGCCGTTGCAGTTAACTGGCCTCCACTGGGCCCCACCCCACCTCTTTGCCGTCTGCTAGCGGACGGCAAAGAAACTTTGCCGCCGCTAGCAGACGGCAAAGAGCTGGCTGATGGCAAACGGTGTCTTTGCCATCAGCCAGATCTTTGTCGTCTGCTTTCCCAAAGCAGACGGCAAACAACCTCTTTGCCGTCTGCCAGCAGACGGCAAAGAGCTGGCAGATGGCAAAGTCCCTGATTCCAGTAGTGTACGTTTGGGACGTATCAACTCCCCCAAGTTTAACTCATTGCTTGTCCTCAAGCAATTCAGTTGAAAAACTGAAAGTGACAAAGAAAAACTTTTACAAACTCTTTTGTTCTTGTTGTCTGTATATATACTTAACTAGCATCCAAGTTTTCAGCAAAGATTATGAACTAACCATATGAATGATAACACTTAGGTCTCACATTTACTCATATCAATAACATAACCAACTAGCGAGCAATAATAAGATATCTCGGATGCCAACACTTTGTCAAAACAATTATGGTATAATATGATAACATGGTATCTCGCTAGCCCTTTCTGAGACCGCAAAATATAAATGCAGAGCACCTCTGAGTTTCAAGCAACGACTAAACATTGTAATTCAGGGTAGAGAATATCCAGTCATGGTCACACCCAACATTAACTATACTCAATGCACAAAAATGACAATAGTGCTCTCCAACTGGTGCTTAAATGAGAGGGTGATGACTCAACAATAAAAATAAAATAACATGAAAGTAAATGGATAGGCCCTTCGCAGAGGGAAGCATGGATTTGCAGCGGTGCCAGAGCTCGAAGCTTAAATTAGAGATGAAAATAATTTTGAGAGGTGTACTTTTCCTGTCAACGTCACGACTGAGAGTTTTCAATATCTTCCATGCTAAACACATTATAGGCGGTTCCCAAGCGGAAAGGTAAAGTTTACTCCCCCTCCACCATACCAACACAAGTCATGGCTAGCCGAATTCACGGGTGCCCTCCATACCAACAACTTTCCGTGAGAGTTTGTTTGCATTATGTATTTTCGATTTGAGCATAGGACTGGGCATCCCGATTAACAGCCTCTCTCGTGCAATGACAAGTGAATAAACACTCATCTCGAGAATAACCCGCTTAGCATGGAAGATACTGACCGCCCCCTGTCGCTCCATGAGCGGTACGGGCACACAAAACAGATGTTCGTTTGAATATTTAGAGGTGGCACATGCAAATTTACTTGGAACGGCAGAGTAATACCGCATATAGGTAGATATAGTGGACTCATCTGGAACAACTTTGGTTTAAGGATTTGGATGCACAAGCAATATTCCCGCTTAGTACAGGCGAATGCTAGCAAATAGATTGAGAAGCGATCAGCTAGAGAGCGAAAACGGTCATAGACATGCATTGCGAATAATTAACATTGAACACTAGCATGAGTAGGATATCAACACCCTGAACATAAATATCATGGAGACTATGTTGGTTTTGATTCAACTACATGTATGAACATGTGCCAAGTCAAGCCACTCGAATTACTCAGAGGAGGATACCATGCTAACATACTACATCACAACCATTTTAATGCATGTTGACACTCAAGATAAATCATTATCCACTCCTAGCTATTTAAGCATGGCATGAGCAACTATAATCTCTAATTGTCATCATAAACATGTTTACTCATAATAATGCCGAATCAAGAATACTGAGCTAAACATATTTACAAAGACAAAAATAAGAAGAGTTCATACCAGCTTTTCTCCACCGCAATCACTTCATCAAATATCGTCATTATTGCCTTTCACTTGCACGACCGAATGATGTGATAATAATAATAATGGTGCAAGGGTGCCGTGGACTAAGCTGAAATCTGCAAACATTTATTCAAAGGAGAAGGCAAAATAATAATGGCTCTTTGTTAGATCAACAATAAAGCATATGGGAGCCACTCAACATTTTCATCGTGGTCTTTCTTCTTACTACGACTCAACGAAAAGAAAAGAAATTCAGAGAAACACATTGAAATATTTTTGGAGTTTTTAGTTTTTCTGAAGAAAGCAAATTAATGAAGGAAAAACGAAAAACGAGAAAAACTATTTACACGGGAAAGCTCCCAACAAGCAAAAGAAGAAACGAGAAATCTTTTTGGGTTTTCTTTTAATACTATGAAGTAACTAAACAAGAAAGAAACTATAACTAATTTTTTGGATTTTCGAAAGTTTTTCAAACACACAAGAAGAAAGTGAAAATAAAACTAACATGGATATACAATGAAAAAGGATGAACACCGACAACTGGAATGAATGTGTGAACATGAATGTAATGTCGGTGAGAAATACGTACTCCCCCAAGCTTAGGCTTTTGGCCTAAGTTGGTCTACGGCCATGGGCCGAAATCAGCACCTTCAGGATAGTACTGAGGCTGCTGAGGGTCCCACTGGTAAACGGCCTCCTGAGGCTCCCACTGATAGATGGGCTCCTGGTACGGCTCTGGCTCAGGTGCTGGCTCTGGTGCTTGGGGCTGACCCAAGCCCCAATAAACATAAATGTCCTCAGGCATGATGGTGTATCTGCCCCTATGAATATCAAACAAAGTAGGTGCAGGCAAAATAATAAGCTCACGAGTGCCCTGACTAAACACCAAATTATATCTAAAGCGAATAGGGCCCTCATCTATGAAGTCATGCCCAACCATGCTATTATAATCAAGATGCATAGTGGGTAAAAGCCTCTCTTCCCTTTCATCGTGCCTAATAGGAATCTCAAAATGTTTAGCGAGACGGGAAGTATAAATACCACCATAAATAGCGCCCCTCGAACGGTTGGTGTGCAACCGCCGGGCAACCATAGCACCCAAACTGAAGGTCCTATTAGCATAAAGAGCGTGGCGCAAAATAGCAAGGTCAGATGAACTGAGCGTGCCACTCTCCCACCGACCAGTCAAACACCTCCCAGCAAATAATGAATAATAGCGCAAAACAGGGAAATGTACACTAGCAACCATAGCCTCAGAAACTCCCCTCGACTCCCCCACGGTAACCTCAGGGATGAATTCCGAGACATCCCTAGGGTGTGGCTCTAATGGGTTGCCCTCATTAGGAATTTTGCATACCTCGCAAAAATCTTCAAGTGTCATCTCTTTGGGAATATCATATAAGTTAAATGATACTGTGGGTATATCTCTCCTAGCATGAAAATGAAAGCTTTGCACGAAAGTATTAGTGAGGAGAAGATACTGATCACACTTATCTTCGAGGAACGGGATAATGCCGGCATTGTCCGCCAAATGATAGAAATCGTCAAAAATCCCCGCATCCCTCAAGAACGTGTTGCATGGCCATTCGCACGGCCGCACTTCGGCCGCACGAGGAAGATGATACTTGGGCTTAGGAGCCTCCTTGGAGTTCCTACTCGAAGAACCCCTCAACCTCCACTTGAGCATTTTATTTTTCTCAATGGGGATGTGCATCTCCCCAACAATAAGAATTTCATATTTCTTTTTGACAGTAGGAAGAGGAAATTTGAATCCCCCAATAGTGATTGTCGAAACCTTTTCAATACAATTGATACCATTCACCGAACTTTGTTTCTTCAGGAAATAAACCGTATGCTCATTACCATTGACATGAAAAGTGACCTTGCTTTTGTTGCAATCAATAACAGCCCCTGCAGTATTCAAAAAGAGTCTTCCAAGGATAATCAACATGTTGTCGTCCTCAGGCATCTCAAGTATAACAAAGTCTGTCAAGATAGTAACATTCCCAACTACAACGGGAACATCCTCGCAAATTCCAATAGGTATAGCAGTTGATTTATCAGCCATTTGCAAAGAAATTTCAGTAGGTGTGAGCTTATTCAAGTCAAGTCTTCTATATAAAGAAAAAGGCATAACACTAACACCGGCTCCCAAATCACATAAAGCCGTTTTAACATAACTTCTTTTAATGGAGCATGGTATAGTAGGTATTCCTGGATCGCCTAACTTCTTAGGTACTCCACCCTTAAAAGAATAATTTGCAAGCATGGTGGAAATTTCAGTTTCAGGTATCTTTCTTTTATTAGTGACAATATCTTTCATGTATTTAGCATAGGGAGACATTTTCAACATATCAATCAAGTGAGTACGTAAAAAGACAGGTCTAAGCATTTCAGCAAAGCGCTCAAAGTCTTCCTCATCCTTGTTTTTAGATGGTTTAGTGGGAAAAGGTATAGGTTTCTGAACCCATGGTTCTCTTTCTTTCCCATGTTTTCTAGCAACAAAGTCTCTTTTATCATATCTTTTATTCTTAGGAGGTGGGTTATCAAGATCAACAACAGGTTCTATTTCTACATCATTATTTGGTTGAGCATCAACATGAACATCATCATTATCATTATCATTATCACTAGGTGTATGTTCATTACCAGATTGTGTCTCAGCATCGGAAATAGAAGCATCATTATGATTCTCAGGAGGTTTTTCTATCTCAGGTTCACTAGAAGCTTGCAAAGTCCTATCATTTTTCTTTTTCTTTTTCTTCTTAGATGGACTAGGTACATCAATATTATTTTTTTGAGAATCTTGTTCAATTCTTTTAGGATGACCTTCAGGATACAGAGGATCCTGAGTCATTCTACCTCCTCTAGTAACAACTCTAACAGCATGATCATTCCTTTTATTATTCATCTCATCAAGCAAATCATTTTGTGACTTGGCTATTTGTTCTAACTGAGTCTGAACCATAGAAGCATGTTTACTCAGGCATTTAACATCATTAGCAGTTCTAAACATCAAATCACTCAAGCGTTCAATCATGAAGGCATTCCGTTTTAGTTGATTGCTAACATGCATATTGAAATTCAATGTAGTTATCAAATTCATCCAAGCATTGACTAGCAGATTTATTATAGGGAATATCACTTTCATTGAATCTACGAAGATAATTTACCTCTACTACCTGTGACGGGATGTCGAGTCCATGTATTTCTTCAATAGGTGGTAGATTCTTAACATCTTCAGTTTTAATACCTTTTTCCTTCATATATTTCTTAGTTTCTTGCATATCTTCTGGACTGAGTGAAAGATCGTGGATGTCGCCTAGAGGGGGGGGGGGTGAATAGGCGCTTTAAAATAATTATGGTTTAGGCTTGAACAAATGCGGAATAAAACTAGCGTTTAATTTGTCAAGCACAAAACCTAAATCGACTAGGCTCACCTATGAGCACCAACAACTTATGCTAAGCAAGATAAACAACTAAGTGATAGCAAGATATATAACAAGAAACAATATGGCTATCACAAAGTAAAGTGCATAAGTAAAGGGCTCAGGTAAGAGATAACCGAGGCACGCGGAGACGACGATGTATCCTGAAGTTCACACCCTTGCGGATGCTAATCTCCGTTTGGAGCGGTGTGGAGGCACAATGCTCCCCAAAAAGCCACTAGGGCCACCGTAATCTCCTCACGCCCTTGCACAATGCAAGATGCCGTGATTCCACTAAGGGACCCTTGAGGGCGGTCACCGAACCCGTACAAATGGCAAAACTTGGGGGCGGTCACCGAACCCGTACAATTGGCAACCCTTGGGGGCGGTCACCGGTACCCGTCAAATTGCTCGGGGAAATCTCCACAACCTAATTGGAGACCCCGACGCTTGCCCAGAGCTTTACACCACAATGATTGAGCTCCGACAACACCAACCGTCTAGGGCACCAAGGCACCCAAGAGGAACAAGCTCTAGGGTGCCCAAACACCCAAGAGAAATAAGCTTCTCAACTTTTCACCACCACGTATCACCGTGGAGAACTCAAACCGATGCAACTAATGCAATGGCAAGAACACACGAAGTGGTCAAGTCCCTCACTCCCAAATCCCACCAAAGCAACAAAAGCTATGGAGGAATATGAGGAAGAACAAGGAGAACACCAAGAACTCCAAGATCTAGATCCAAGGGGTTCCCCTCACATAGAGGAGAAAGTGATTGGTGGAAACGTAGATCTAGATCTCCTCTCTATTTTCCCTCAAGAACTAGCAAGAATCATTGGAGGGATTGAGAGATAGCAAGCTCGAAGAAGGTCAACAATGGGGGGCAAACACGAGCTAGAAGGATAAGGTTCAATGGGGAAGAAGACCCCCTTTTATAGGACATCCTGAATCCAACCGTTACAGCCGTTTTTGCACTGCAGCGGTACAACCGCTTGAAACACCGGTACAACCGGTATTCACGGGTTCCCACTGCAGAAATGCCCAGGCGGTACAACCGGTGGAGCCACCGGTAGTACCGGTCGGCCGGAGCCAACCGGAACTACCGCTCCACCACCGCCCAAAAACCGCCTCATAAACAGAAGGGAGTCACCCCATAGCGGTAGTTGGGGCGGTGGTTGTGCTGGTACAACCGCCAGACCAGCGTTCCTGTGGTGGCTAAGTCCGGAGCGGTACAACCGCTCCAGGCACCGGTAGTACCGGTTCGCCGAAGCCGTCCGGGAACTACCGGGCCACCACCGCCCAACAACAGCTCCAGTACAGAAGGTATTCCGGTAGTGGAGCGGTGCAGGGCCGGAACAACCGGTCAAGCGGTACAACCGGTCAAGCGGTACAACCGCTTTTACAAGCGGTACAACCGCTTGGCACAAAACACACTGCCACAGAGAACAGAGGATACAATAAAACCTGAACTGCCACAACTTCTGCAAATGAGCTCCGAATTGAGCAAACTCAAGCTTGTTGGATAGACGACGACGAGTACTATCCAAACAGCGAGTGGTTATAGTAAGAAGAGGCAGTAGAGAAAAAGCCAATGATATAGAGATGTGAAACCTCTATCAAAGAAGATCCGGCAAAAACCCCAACATCGAGAACATACTAGAAGAAGCAAACTAAATCCGTTCTCGATGAACTTGAGCTTGTCATGAAGGTGACCAAAAGCTCAAAGACTCACAAAGAGAAACACCAAACAAGAACCAAGAAAGATGATGCAAGGATGCAATGGTTTGAGCTCTCTACGAATGATACGATCAAGCTACTCATCCGAGAGCCCCCCTTGATAGAACGGCTATCGATCCTATAACCCGGTCTCCCAACTACCACCATGAGACCGGCAAAATAGAAAACCTATCAAGGGCAAACCTTTGCCTTGCACATAGTCCACTTGAGCTAGATGAAGACGATCTTGACCTCCTCAAGTTGGACCACCTTTCTTGATTGCGCCGGCTCGATGAAGACTAGAAGATTGCTCCCCCATACTCCACTTTGGGTGAGCCACTCTTCGGCACATCTTCACAAGTCCATTGTCACCACAATGGACGGCAAGCTTCAAGCATGATCTCTTCGTGATGCTCCACTTGAACTTGCACACCGCAATCTTGATGACGATCACCACTTGATGTCATCCTCCATGGGTTGTATGAGATCTTCCTCTTGACGCAAGCCCATGGAAACATACCTAACCTCACATAGAACTCTCAAGTAGACAATGGGTTAGTACACAAAGCGTAATGGACAATGCTTACCATACCATGGGATCAGTTGATCCCTCTCGGTACATCTTCTACGCTTTGTCAGTTGATCCCTCTCGGTACATCTTCTACGCTTTGTGTGTTGATCAACTTGAATCACTCTTCGTATTTAGTCTTGATCAACCTTGTATCTTTCCAACTCTCTTCATTAAGATGATGTCTTGAAGGTAAACATGAATGTCCACACAATCTTCTTCTTCAAGACATGCTTGCAATAGGCTCATCTCTTACATGACCAATCTTTGGATAACTCCATGAATAACCCCTTGGTCAACACATATTCTTCTTCAAATCATCTTGAGACCAACAAATGGTCTACAAGCAAAGCCTATGGACAAACCCTTCAAATATAACTCAAGGAACCCATTAGTCCATAGGGATTGTCATCAATTACCAAAACCAAACATGGGGGCAGCACAAGTTCTTTCACTGAGGAATAGAATACCTCTCTTCTTAGGAGTTGGCTTAGGTGGTGGCTCAGGAAGTGTCCAATCATCGGCATTTCTCAATATATTATTCAATAATTCTTCAGCCTATCCAACAGTTCGTTCCCTGAAAATAGAACCAGCACAACTATCTAGGTAGTCCCTAGAAGCATCGGTTAGTCCATTATAAAAGATATCAAGTATTTCATTTTTCTTAAGAGGATGATCAGGCAAAGCATTAAGTAATTGGAGAAGCCTCCCCCAAGCTTGAGGGAGATTCTCTTCTTCAATTTGCACAAAGTTAAATATTTCCTGCAAGTCAGCTTGTTTCTTATGAGCAGGAAAATATTTTTCAAAGAAATAATATATCATATCCTGGGGACTACGCACACAACCAGGAGAAAGAGTGTTAAACCATTTCTTAGCATCACCCTTTAATGAGAAAGGAAACAACTTGAGAATATAGTAGTAATGATTTTTTTCCTCATGAGCAAATAAGGTGGCAATATCATTTAACTTAGTAAGGTGTGCCACAACAGTTTCAGTTTCATAACCATGGAAATGATCAGATTCAACCAAAGTAATTAACTCAGGATCGACAGAGAAATCATAATCCTTATCGGTAACAAATATGGGAGAGGTAGCAAACTTAGGATCATATTTCATTCTCTCCCTCATAGATTTTTCTTTCAACTCAGCAAACAATTTTATAACCTCGTCTCTATCATTACAAGCAAGAATTGCCCTAGGTGTCTCTTTATCAAAAACATAATCATCAGATATCTTAGGTATTTCAACTCTAGTAGGAGAGCTATGCAGAATAGGTGAATCATAATTTTCAAGGGTTTCAATATTTTCAGTTTCTTTAGCTTTACTAATTTGTACATCAAGAAATTCATCAAGTGGCACAATATTATCAAGCATAGTATTAGCATCATCATAAGTATCATTCATAGCAGAAGTAGTATCATCAATTACTTGCGACATATCAGAATGAATAGCAGGTGGTGGTGTCGCAAGCCTACTCAAAACAGAAGGTGAATCAAGTGCGGAGCTAGATGGCATTTCCTTACCTCCCCTCGTCTTAGAGGGAACGATCTTGGTCTTAGTGTCTTTCAGATTCTTCATAGTGATCAACAGATATAAATCCCAAGTGACTCAACAGATAGAGCTATGCTCCCTGGCAACGACGCCAGAAAAAAGTCTTGATAACCCACAAGTATAGAGGATCGCAACAGTTTTCGCGGGTAGTATTTCACCCAGATTTATTGATTCGACACAAGGGGAGCCAAAGAATATTTGTGATTATTAGCAGTTGAGTTGTCAATTCAACCACACATGGAGAACAAAATATCTGCAACAAAGTGTTTAGTAGCACAGTAGTATGACAATTTTGATAACAGTTGTAACAGTAGCAACAGTAACAGAGACAGTAATAGTAGCAGTTTTGTAGTGATTGTAACAGCAGCAGCAGCGGCAAAAGTAACTTAGCAAAGATCAATATGTGAAACGCGTAGGCATTGGATTGGTGATGGATAATTATGTTGGATGGCATTCATCATGTAACAGTCACAACCTAGGGCGATACACAATAGCTCCAATTCATCAATGCAATATAGGCATGTATTCCGTATATAGTCATACGTGCTTATAGTAAGGACTTGCATGACATCTTTTGTCCTACCCTCCCGTGGCAGCGGGGTCCTTAAGGAAACTAAGGGATATTAATGCCTCCTTTTAATAGAGAACCGGAACAAAGCATTAACACATAGTGAATACATGAACTCCTCAAACTACGATAATCACCGAAAAGAATCCCAATTATTGTCACCTTGGAGTATGCGGATCATAACACATAATGGATGCATATAACTTGCAAAATAGGATCAAGAACTCAAATATATTCATGAAAATATAAAGGGTTTAGATCTGAAATCATGGCACTCGGGCCCCAATGACAAGCATTAAGCATAGCAAAGTCATAGCAACATCAATCTCAGAACATAGTGGATACTAAGGATCAAAGCCCTAACAAATTGACTCGATTACATGATAAATCTCATCCAACCCTTCACCGTCCAGCAAGCCTACGAAGAAGTTACTCACACACGACGGTGAGCATCATGAAATTGGTGATGAAGGATGGTTGATGATGACGACGGCGTCGAATCCCACTCTTCGGAGCTCCGAACGGACTCCAGATCAGCCCTCCCGATGAAGAACAGGAGGTGGCGGCAGCTCCGTATCGTAAAACGCGATGATTCTTTCTCTCAGATTTTTTTCTCCACGAATAGATACTTATAGCACTGGAATTAGGGTAAACGGAGTTGGCAGGGGGCCACAAGCCTGCCAGGCGCGCCCTGGGGGGTGACCGCGCCCCCAAGCTTGTGGCGTCTGGTGGGCCCCCTCTGGTGGATCTTTGCGCCAGTATTTTTAATATATTCTGAAATAATTCTCCGTAAATTTTCAGGTCCATCCGAAAACTTTTATTTCTGCACAAAAATAACACCATGGCAATTCTGCTGAAAAAAGCATCAGTCCGAGTTAGTTCCATTCAAATCATGCAAATTAGAGTCCAAAACCAGAGCACAAGTATTTGAAAAAGTAAATACGTTTGTGACGTATCAATCTTCACCAGCAGTAGAAACAAAAGCAAGTCCAGCTCAATGCTGCCAGCAACCTAAAAAAAGTTTCATCTCTGATGGCATTTCCAGATGGCTTGGCAAGTTCTCATGCTCTTTCTAATCCAAGACATATATACAAGAACCAATTTTCTAAGACAAGAATCAGGCTACTCATGTATGTGCCTTTTAGTCTCTTCCTTAAATTTTCTTCTAGATGGTGCAAATGGAGATTACAGATAAGGAGGCATGTCAGTACACAGTTCCACATTTATTTGTGAAAAGATACATAAATTTAGAACAAGTGGAGTACCTTTAGATTCCTCGCGTACATCAGCGAATGTTGTCCTTTTTTACCATTAAATTACTCTTTTCCTTCTCTTCCTCCACCCATTATCTTTGCCTCTCCGCCTCCCGAGCCCAAGCTCGCCACATTTTTCAATGGTGCATCTAGCTCGCAATCACACCTTCCATCTCCACCCAGACTTTAACCATGCACTTGATTTACATCTCACACTGTTTAACTTCTCCCTCTCTCTGCCTCTCTCGCTGCAATGCAACATTCTCTCTCTCCCTCCCTCCCTTCCCTCTTCCAATTAAACTGCGACATTTAAGAAGTAAACATTATGTGTGAGATGTAAATAGTTGTGCCAGAAGGACAATAAAGTTTAATACGTCTGTATTGGTCAAAAGTAACACCCGCATAAAAAAAATCATTTCTTAGTATACATAACCTTGCTATTAAGATTTTTTTTTTACTTTATTGTGCAACACACTGTATTTTGGAGCATGTGTTATTTTTACCCTCAACCTGAACATGTGCTAATACAGTACATACATTTCTAGTTTTCTATATAACAGAGTTATTTGTATGCCCAAATATGATCTTAGAATTAGTATGGTTCAATTTTAGCTCTTACCTATACCTAAAATAAGCAAGCATTCAGCCATTACATCACGGTAGCGGGCGCAGCCAAGGTGTGGCTAATTTGTTTGTTCAAAATTTTAGGCATATCATTTCATCAATCAAAGAAGACTATCATGTAAATCACCAATGAGCATGTCATTGTGCAACAAAAAAAAAAGGGGGGGGGGGGGGTCATAGGAAGTCATTTACTAATGAGATGACAAAACCGACGGTTTGGTTTCTTTGGGATAGCATGCAAGATCTGCAATGGAAAATAATAATACTACTAAACATGAAAGAATAGGAGTGATCCCATCCTTTGGTCTAATTTTTACGCTCACCCTGAACAGATGCTACTACATCCATTTTTAATTTTCTATATAATTGAGAGCTATTTTTATGCCCAAATCTGATCTGAGAATTAGTATGGTTCAGTTGTAGCTCTTACCTATAAACCTAAATTAAGCAAGCATTCAGGCATGACACTCCGCGAACAAAACAATCTTGCCCCGGCTCGATGGCTGGCGTCACAAGAGCGATAGCTCGATGGACGGTATCACAAGACTTCACAAGAGTGATAGCTCGATGGCCGGCATCACAAGACCCACATCGATCAATTAATGTGTGGGTCAGAGAGCACAAGAAAGGAAGGGGAGCAGCGAAGGAAACCGGGAGGATTACCGAACCGGTGGCGAAGAAGATGACAGAGACTCAGAGAAGCAGCTACAGTGAAGCGATGTGGCCGAGCAGGGTCGAGATCATACCTCTGTATCACCAAAGTAAGGAGTCAGCAACACATACAACCTGAACTGTTTTCTGGGAGGAAGAAAAAGGAACATAAAACATGCTTTTTGCACTAACTACTAACCAGTACAACTCTCCATAGACAAATACATAACTGGCAGGTCCTGTAGTGGTGAAAATATAGGGCAATGCACCTGCATAAGTTGCTGGGTAGTGTAGTAGTTTGTTCTCTCCTTCAACAATTCTCGAGCGGCTCAACGATGACTCCATTCTCTTCAACAGCAGCGACGGGGGCCTAGCATAGCAAGACTTCTGTGGTAAAAATAAACAAATATATATTATACAGAAAGTATTATGATGAAGGAACAAAATCTTAATATGTCATTTAATTTGATAGAAAGCCTTGAAAAAATCAGTAGAGTAGAGTCTGAAAAGGCTTGCTAGAAGTAATCTTGCATGCACCTTAGTTTTCCTTCTAAAATCAAGAAATTCTTATGCAGTCCTAAACTTTGCTCCTTCGCTGCATGCCTCGGTGATATGTTGAGACCAGAACAAATATATACCAGTTAGTACTATTACACACATTACATGAGTTCTGTTACACAACATGTGTTTTCGTCTGAAATCAAGCAAAAAATTGAAACGTCTCAACTGGAATAGTTTCTGAATCATTAGATGTGTTGTCACGTGGTGCTCCTGCCGGCCTTCATGACGGGGTTGGTGAACCGGAGTTGCACTTACACCATCCAAATACACATCTCCAGCATATTAAAGCATGCAATATCTAGACTCATATGTTCAAAATTTATGTTCTAAACAAAACCTAGCCTGAAGCCATTAACATTAAGAATAGTCCTGGGTCCTGTGTAGCACTTGCACACAAGCAAGGGAGTCACTGAGAAGAAAGCATGATTTCATTCAACTGAGTAGATGCAGGTGAATATGATCGAGTGGAAGAAGAATTAAGAACTCATACTTTTTCCATGAGTTATAAGCAGAATAATAATAGATTCGCTTAGGAGAAACAAAATGTCGTTCAAGGGAGAGATGAGATCTATGATTGGGTAGAATAGTTGGGAGCTCATATTTGTTTTTGAAGGCCTGTAGGAAATAGTAAACGCACTGGTCCAAACTCCAGAAAGTAAAGTGGGTGGCGCCATGCATGGTGCATATGATGCCACTAATTAAAAGTGACATCACCAAAAAATGAAGAACAAAAACACATAAACAATAGTTGCTACTAAAATTACCGGCAAGCTTGCATTGAAAGAGGACAGAGTCTCTTAAGACCTTGTAGCTGTGCTATTCTGTTTTGATGAAGTTTCATTCATTCATAACATTCAGAAACAACAATTATATGCTGGTAGAAAATGAAAACCAAGCATCAGGGACAACTAAACCTGGACCAGAGATAAGTGGAGACACACACACACACACCCATCACATGGTAGACTAATTTCAGTTCCTGCTCCGGTACTTTCATAAGAAGTATTTTTGGTCCCCCATTCTACATTCTCAGTTGAATGCTTCACTAAAAAAAAGTGGTAACTTGAAGCGATCCTTGTATATATAAACACAATCTAGGATATTCTTACATACAACTTTATTTTGCTTCACAATAAATTTTTAAAGCAGATAAAAAAACGTGTACAAGCACTGCCAATGGGATATCTGATGGTCATATTTTTTCTGAAAGGTAACTGATGATTATATGAAACATCTAAAACTTTAGGGACCAGATATGATCTAAGGAAGTGACACACATCTGCATGTACCTAATAACAAAAGCCATAGGAAAGATAACCTTTATTGATTGTAATATTGCCAGATCCACTCCTTTGTTTGAATAGCAACGGGCACTGGCACCAGCACATCCCCTTTGTCATAGATCAATAGACAGCAAAAATGGAGCGACATTAATGTGGGTTTACTCCTATGACAGTTTTGCATAGTAAGAAACTGAGATTACATATGGCTAGATAATGAGATTCCTTTGCATCATCGTGTTCTTACTTTGAAATGTGGTAGCAACAATTAGAAAGATTCTAATACGTTAGTTTTGGCACAATGGAAAATTCAGTGCATATACCTGTAATCAACACCGGCTATGATGGTCAGTTCATCTTGATTGAGTACTGATCAAGCAGCACCAAGTTGAGCAAAATCAACAAATTTCAGTCCCTATCTGCTGCAATTTTTTAGCTAGTAAACAAAGCATCTGAACAGATCTCGGCATTCCAAAAATTAAACTTAAGAGATCTCAGCAATCTTGTTGAGCAAGAAAGAGGCCTTGTCCACCTGCTCCGCCTCTGAGCCGTTGACGAGAACCACCTCCCTCTTGAATTAATTGCTGATCTCCTCCACCTCCGCCATCTGCCACTCCGCCACCTTCGTCGCCACCCCCTTCTTATTCACCTGTTTCACCTCAACCGATGGCGACGGGCCCATGGGGCAACCTCCAGTTCCAGCTGCACCGCCCTGTCGCTGCCTCGGCTCCCGCTGGTTGGCATGTCGATGTAGATAGACTACACTGATTAGTACATATGTCACATTAATCAATGAAGGTTGATATATATGTAAATCATATATATGCACTCGTAAAACAACAGTTCAGTAGAAAGGCTTATAAGATCATGATCGACAGTTGTTCTTGAACACGTCAATTACTTCTTCTCAAGTAAAATAAACAGTCATCCATAAATCTGCATTTAGAAATCAACCATGAACACTAAACTTGTATACTTGTGTGTACTGTACCATAGAAAAGAACTACTGTACTATAGAAAAAAGATGAAAATAAGATCTTACTTCTGGACCTTGCATGGCAGCTTCAAGTTTCTTCATGTCGGCACCGACCACTTCGCTAGCCTTCTCACCTTTGTGATAAAAGTGGAAAGTTGGCTGTGCAAGATCCAGCATTAGTCAAGTATTTGCATTACGAATTAGGATGAAGGGTGGTGAGAATCATGTTTATATCTACACGCAAGCATGCTTGTAGAAAGATAATATTCCTATAATCATGGTTATCTTTAATTGAACAGAACGAACATGCATATAAGCATTTAACAGGGTAAGGTTAAATCACTGTGTGTTCTCAGATTCCTCCATTCACTAAAACATATACAACGCATCATTACCATGAAACAGAGTGAAAGTAACACTGAACTTTATATCATAAGAACGAAAACGAAATGTCATAAATTATTGTTTAGGATATGCAACTTACGACAGAGAATATTTTCAAACTACCAAGTCTGGATCCAATTCCATCCTGCATCACGAGAAGTGGCAGAGAAAAATTGCTTACCAGTAACCATGTGAAAGAGCAGGTATACTTTTTTAAGAAAAATAATTATAACGATAACAACAACGACTTCTACTGCATCCCACATTTCATGTGCGTACAATTGATCCGTATATATTCCCAATAACACATTCCATTTAACAAACTGATCTAATCAGTTGAACATATGTCCCCTTTGCACACAATCAGAAATTCACAATAGAATAAAACCACAGCAGTTAACACCACGTGAACAAACAACTGATTTGATCTTGAAGGTATGCACCAACTCATAAGCCAATCTTCCTACTGTAAAGCATTCCGTAGGGGCTAACCATGGGTGGAGAGGTCGGGCGCCGCGGCAGGTGAACGAAGTGACGGAGTCGAGGAAGACAACCGAATTCGACCAAGGTTGTAGCCTGTGAAGGGGGTGGCTTCCCCATGTGCGTCAGACCAGGGCCGTTGAGTTCGCCAAACACAAGGTGGCGTCTGGCGACCGGCGGGGAATGCGAGAGGGAAGCGGGGGCGCAACAGCAGGAGGCGCGGCTGATCGAGGAGCTCCTATGCAGCGGCGGCGCAAGGAACCCTAGGCCCTAGCGCACGCGAAGGCTATCTGGGAGAGGAGCGGGCGCAAGGAACCCTCGGCCCTCCTCACCTCGTCCTCGATCTCGGGCGGAAGGAACCCTCAGCCCTCCTCACCTCGTCCTCGATCTCGGGCGCAAGGAACCCTCGGCCCTCCTCACCTCGTCCTCGATCTCCATCCCGGCGTGGCGCCGCGGTGAGCTGGAGAAGCAGTAGGAGGAAGCGGGGGAGGTAGCGCGGCGGCGGACGGAGAGACGAATCGTGATGGGATTTAGGAGAGACGAAGCGCGACGACCATGACATGCAAATGAATCCAGGCGAAGGCGGACCTCGACAGCGGTGTCCTGACGGCGACCTGGAGGTCCGCAACGAAGGCGTCGGCGCCTCCTCTAGGACCTCGGCACCGGCTCCTCGAGGAGCCCTCGGCGCCGGCGAAGGGATTGGTGGCGGCTGGGGCATGGTTCCGGTCGTGGTAGCGAATAGATCGAGGGCAGGCTCCCTCGTCAGAATTTTTTTTCGTGCGAGGGGGCCTCGCTCGTCTGATTCGTCCGGTTTATTTTCGTGCGAGGGGGCCTCGGTCGTCGTCCGATTTACGTGGTCGTCGTCCGAATTTTTTTTGTTAAGTGCGACAGGATCGTTCCGGGGGGGGGGGGGGGGGGGGATCTTTAAGTGGGAGGAGGGACGAAAAAAAACCCAGACCAAGGTGGGAGGTTGAAACGAAAAAAAACGGACGAAGCGGAGACTACCAAGTCGTCCCTTACAGCGTGTTTGGTTCGGGGGAATTAGAGATGGGGAATGGGAGTTGAGGGGTGAGGAGACTAAAAGTCCACTGTTTGATTAGAGAAAATGGGAGTTTAAGTGGGAAGGGGAATGAGAGTTGAGGAAGCTAATTCCCACCGATTTCTTTCCGGGGGTACCCTGTTAATTCATGAGCAGAGTTTTATCCCACGACAATTCTCATCATATGCCAAACAAGGGAATGAGCGTAAAACTCTACTTCCCATGCCTAATCCCTCCATAAACATCTTTGTGCAAACTCTCATTCCCCTACCCGAGTGTTTACCAAACAGGCTGTTAGGAGTAGAGATTGGCATCATCGCGACAACATAATTGACATAAAAATGTTTGATGTTTCATGCTTCAGATTTTTAGTAATTTTCGTTTTAAAAACTTATAAGCTAAACTCCAAAAGCCAAAATTACCTAATTATTTTCCGTAAATGTGAAGTTAGTCTTAGTCCTAGGTTTTCAAAAATGCACATATGTCCTAAATCTTTCAGAAGAGGAAATTTAGCTAGTTACTTGCACAATCGCCTCTATGGTGTCAATTTGTGTGATGATCTTAATTATGTGGGGAAAGAAGAAATGCAAATTTTCACCAATGATCAAATGGACAGGATGGAGTGAATGTACTAAAAGGTTGTTTAGCTACTTAAGTACTTTCATTTGACTATACTATTATGTTTTACTCGAAAGTTTAATTATGCATTTTATCTCGTAGGTTACTGAATCTTGGTGTTTGATGATGTATTTTGGAATTTGGAAATGCAAGACATCAACTTCAAATTTTCCTTTCTTTTCATCATTATAGTAAGCAATTTGACTCTTCTGTTTTGTATATATACATTATCTTCTATTATATCCGATAATATGTGCTAGAAGCTATGAAATATAGCTTTGTTTAGTACTCCCTCTGTAAAGAAATATAAGAGTGTTTAGATAACTAAAGTTATTATCTAAACACTCTTATATTTCTTTACGGAGGGATTACACTGTTGCTTGAAAATTTGACGCCACGTCAAAGTGGTGCATCAGGTCACGTTAGGTCCAGCTCCACCCCTCATCGTCATCCAGGGTCTTCCTCTTTCTGGAGACACTCATGGCGAACTTGGTGGGAAGAAAACCATCGAGATTATGATACTTAACGTTCAACATGTCAGCGTCTTCTCCGCCGTGGTCTTCATCCCCTTTAATATACGGATCAATTGACAGCACTGTCTTAGTATTCATATCAATGGTAACCACCAAAAGCTTGTGGGTATCATCATTCACGGGCTCAGAGAAGAGAAAATGTACCAGATGGGCCTTCTCCATACTCTCAAGAGGGAATGTCAGAATATTGACGTCAGAGTAAGTGCAAGTAGAAGGCAACACTTGATCAGATTCCATAAAGGAATCCATGACCCACTGCATGCCTCCGTTCTCTGCCGTCTTCAAAGTATGGGAGGTTATGGTGTAACCAGAAACGGACGTCACCGGGCCAAAAAGCTTACCATCCTCACGGTCAACGTGAATAATCTTGAGCAAATGGCCGTCATCAGTGACAGACACCCCGCGGTACATTTCTAAGTGTGAATTGGATTCATATGGATGGTGAGAGCGGCCCTGAATAGGCAATCCAAGGTAAGAGAGCTTCGGCCTTTCTTCAAACACATCAAAGAATAAGATGCCTCCCACGTAGTAATCAACCCAGCAAATATAGTTCTTGAAGGGGATCACGGTATCAGTTGTCCAAGCATGGATATTATAGTCTCCATGCTCAGGGTGGAGGATCGGCAGCCGCTTAACCCCCCACACGGCACCATTGTCTTTACCATCACAGGAGACACGGGTGTTGAGCACAGAAATTTCAGCTTCCAACATGTCGCTGCCTGAGATTTGAATAATTTGGTCCAACTGCGCCACAGCGAACTGCTGTTGATCGTGACACAGGAGACCGGCCGCGTGGGCGAAAAGGAGGCGCTGCATGGTTATCTCCTCCCCGTCCTCCGGATCTCGGCCTCCGACGAGCCGCTCGGTACACGCCGGGAGCCGTTTGAGCAGCGGCGACTGGTCTGGTGAGGTGACTCTGCAGATGAAGTGATCCTGACAGCACAGCAGTTCGCAGGGCTCGTCAGACTTTACACGGTCGGTGATCCCGATCAGAAGGTGGTCGCCATGGGCCGCCACGAGGTTGCACGCGATGACCTGCTGCGGACCACCCGGAAACAGCACGTAGAGGCGAGAGAGGTAGCTGGAGGGTCGGCCAGGCAGAGCGCGATGCCGAAGGGGACGCCCTGGGAGGTGGTACCTGTTAGAATTATTAGGTGATCAAATGGTTAAAATGTTAATTACCTTAAGTCAAGGTTGACCCATTAATTAATTTCGGGAGTAATGCAAATTAAATGGTAATTAATCAATCGTGCCCGTGATTGGGGGCTCAATTACTCAAATTATGGTTAGGTCCCACAGTCAAATGCTACACATTATAAATAAGGGGGCAGGACATATACAAGGATCCATCGCATTAGTCATCTGCCTCCCGAAAATTACCCCAAAACCAATCTGGAGGTGTAGTTGATTGACGTGAAGATCCAGCCATCATCCGGCGAGGTGCCGGAGGCCGGAACTACTGCACAACTACGTGTATTTGTTCATCGACAGCGACTCGATGGCATCTCTAAACGCAGGTTTAATCTATGCTCCAAATTCCGCATTAGATCAAACTTTGTATTCACGTGATTAGAAAAGATCCAGTTATTCATTCTCAAGTCTGGCTAAATCAGCCATTAGTAATTAGTTTAATCTAACAGTACAGTCTGCCCTCAAGGGTGGATAGTCCTTCTCTGGCAAGGATGTGTTGGCGTCCCTGCTGAAGACGAAGCGATCTAGCATCACCCAGTCGGGGAAGACGGCGGCCATGGAGATAGTGGGGTATTAGGGTTTGAGAGGTGGGTGTCTGCGGGAATGATGAAACGGGATCGCGATGTAGTTTGGTCTGGAGACGAATAAGTTCATTACACGTGGCATTTACAAGAGATGCAACCGTTCAAAGCATCCCTTCCGTTTCCCACACTTTTTTTTTTTGCAACGCAACTGGCTATCCCATTAGCACTTGTGCATGTGCTTCCTTAAAAACCAGCGAACGTTCGTTTGGGGACGTTTTTCATGGCAATTTATGTTGATCCGTTGTTATAATCCGTTCAGTTCAGTTTTTTGTCATGCTAAAGAAATTTGGTATCCTCACGACAAAATAAATTGCCAGGAAAAACGTTCGATTTGTTATGCTCTCGAACGTTAGCACAATAGCGTTTTCGAAAAAAAAAACACTTGTGCATGTGCTAAAATTACAACATGCACATGTTCAACTCCAATGACTTCTATTACCTGATGCATCACATGCACCATGCAACAATGAACTGGTACATATATAGGCTCTTTGATGCATACACATACACATACTACACTTACCCATAAATTTTGAAGGGAGAAATGAGGTTTTTTTTTTGCAGGTAAGAAAAGAGGGTATTTGAACCCATAATTCCAATTCCTTTATGTTTAGTAATCATCACGATAGATGACTTAGAATTATATTTTCTGTAAATTGCATGGGCCACATCGACTATTTAAAATATCCTTACATCTCCGCATCCTCTCCAAATCGGAGCTTCTCCTTCGTCATG
Organism: Elymus sibiricus; assembly: GCA_039707655.1. Classification (NCBI taxonomy): domain Eukaryota; kingdom Viridiplantae; phylum Streptophyta; class Magnoliopsida; order Poales; family Poaceae; genus Elymus; species Elymus sibiricus. The sequence continues at coordinate 325,901,052 of CM077670.1, forward strand.
TCGACGTTAGCCTCAATTGCCGCCGCCGAAAAGCTCTCAGCCATATTTATTCTACATACTAAGTCTTGTGTAACTAAAGTTCTGAGTCTTGTTATAATCTGCCAGATTTATTCAATAAGTCACTTCCCATGGCCACATTCGAAACCATGTGCATGGGGGATTGGGTTAAGAAGAGAGAAGTTCAATAGTCCCGCGAGGGGTGGGGGAGGGGGGCTTCATGTATTGAAGACATGATTGAAGCTTTGTGTAACTTAAAACACGATTGCACTCCTTTTCCATTGAGTTTTATTGAAGTTTCTCACGAGAAGGTTTTTAATAAGGTAGTACGTGGAACACATGCATAGCGCACAAGTACCATTTCTCAATTTTTTCCATGGTGGGGTTTTAGGAGTTTTGCCGGGGCTTCGATACTAGTACCATTCAGGGAGGGGGGGGGGGGGGGGGGGGGGGGGGGGGTGTTGGATTCAGACCCCTACATCTTGTGTCTATGTGCCTACTTTTGGCCTCTACTTTCATGTTGTGTTCCATAATAATCCCAAAAAAAACTTCGTATGTGATAGGACTCTTCAGAGATGGACATTTCATGGACACCTCTCAGCGAAGGTTGTTGTCACTAAATGTAGTCCATCTACAAGTGATTATCTCATATCATCTACAAAAGCCATCAGACGGAGTGGCAAACCGTCAGAGACAAGGTTTTTTTACCTGAATATGGTACGTCTTAGGTCTTTTAAAAGCAAGTGCCTTTCGTTCGCCATTTGTCGAAAATAATAAAATCGACCAACTTTGCTAAATAAGTAGACATTTATTAATTTCAAAATAATAGAAGTATATCATCATCAAGATAACATGTGGAAACACCAAAATCGCAACGCACCCAATAGTCAACACCAAGAGACAGTGAAACCTATCATCAACCTCAAAGAAGTAAACTAATTAACCAAGCATACATCAAATGTCGCCAGAGTATCTCACTCTCAACCGCGCGATACGCAGCTATGGCTTCGTTATTTCAGTCGGTGCTGCTGAAGCTGAGGAGCTTCCACGTCCTGGACTCGGACCCCGGAATGCCCCAGACGATGGACACATACCTGCCGTAGACCCCGGCGCCGTTCTTTGCCGTGAGCACCATCCAGTACTCGTAGCCCTCGCCGGACGCCACGGACCAGCACTGTGACGTGCTCGCGTAGTTCATGGTGAGCCCGTGGGCGAGCTTGTACACGGTCACCGAGAACGTGCCCACGCTCCTTATGAAGTCGCTGGTCGCGTCCTCCTGGTACGTGTACTTGGCCGGCCGCGTCGCCACGGCCACCACTGTCGCCCCGGGCAGCAGCACCGCCGCGGTGACCACGACGACGAGAGCTAGCGCAGCAACAACGGCCCTCGATTGCTTCATGATCGAATGGTGGCTATGTAATTTGCTAGGAGCTAGGTATACTTAACTAGTAACCTTGCTTGCTAATGGTTAACTGGAGGTGAGGGATGCAAAGACACGGGATGCCTTCACTATATATAGCCTGCAGCTGAGGTGCCATCTAGGGTTCGTACGTCAAAACACATAGTCACCACAGAGGGCTAAGCCATTAAGCTGGACCTTGAGTGATTAATCTATGAGCGGGATCCAGGTGGATTAATTGGTGTGGAATCCATGCTGCTTAGATACGTGCACCAGCGCGTGTGCATGCATGGGTGCTGGTGATCGAGGTCGAGGTTGGGGAAGTACGCGCGGGCGTGGAGATTGGTGAGGCGACAACTGTGAAACCCTAGTTTATCACCTGGTTCGCTTGGTTCGTTGGTTTTGCCACGAGCGGAGGCCTACACAGGTAGGTGCCGCGCGGAATAACGAGGCCCGGGGGCGCGCATACTGAAGCAGCGAGCACCGGTGGTCAACTACGTCGGTGGCGCCGCGCCGGAGGAGCGATCTCCAGCTGGCCAGCTAGCTTTCGGCCATGTCGGCAAGGCCGGACGGCCGGACGCCGGAACGTTCGTGTGTGTATTGGCGCGAATATTTTGATGGTCTCCGCGAGGTGTTCCCCCAAGCTTAACGATGTGAAAAGGTCAATCATCAAAAGAAGATCTATGGGACAAAATCTGAAGTTTCCTCCTTATGACGACACACAACAGGCTAGAATGGACAAGTTTATTGTTGAAAACTTGAAATGAATAGTATTTGGGTGATGGAAGAAACCAAAGATAAGCAAAGGTCTAGAGACACAAATGTTATAGAAACCGATAGAAATACAACACACTCCCTCCGTCCCATAATATAAGAGCGTTTTTTACACTACTATTTTCATGTTGTTTCTAATCAAAGGAGGAGCAACTTTAATTCATGTGCTAGAAGGTCCATAGGGTCTGGCCAGTGAATTAAGAGATATGTTAGATATTGCAATTGATTTATAAAGATCTCTTTAGTCATGAGTATACCTGATGTCCCTTAGAGAAGATTTCTTTAATGGAGAAGAGAAAGTGTCTCCTCAAGAAAATAGTTCACCTTTCACTGAGTAGGAGTGTGAAGGAAGTTGTTTTTAATCTTATTCTGATGGAGCATGAGGGTTGAGCTCTCTTTCATGCTCTGTCAAAAGCAGGGGCGGACCCAGAGAGAAAATGACCTGGTGTCCTATCATATAGTCACACATATTTTTCATCTAGAGATCGGGTGTCACACACTATCATATAGTCACACATTTGTGTGCCAAAGTCTGTTGGTGGACTCGGCATCAAAGACCTTGCCGCTTTCAGCAGAGCACTGAGACTGAGATGGGCTTGGTTTGAGTGGGATAATCATGATAGACCATGGAAAGGGACACCGACTCCATGTGATAGTTCTGATATGCAACTCTTCAAATCTTGCACAAGAATATCCATCGGCGATGTCTCACGAGCCCTTTTTTGGGTTGATCGATGGATGGATGGAGTTGCTCCGAGGGAGGTGGCGCCCCAACTGTTTTCCCTCGCCCGTCACAAGCAGACCACGGTTGCTGATGCTCTTCAGGAAGGAAAATGGATGATGGGACTGCAGCGACTGAACTCAGTAGAGATGCTTCGCTCCTTCGTCCTCCTTTGGCACCAGGTCCAGCAAGTCCAGCTCGGCAATGCCACAGATGAGATTAGGTGGACCCTGTCTGCTACTGGGACTTACTCTGCCAAGTCGGCGTATATACAACAATTCATCACACGACTACCACTACCCCGCCTGCTAAACGTATGGAGGATCAGAAGCGAGTCAAGAGTAAAATTCTTTATGTGGACCTTGCTCCAAAATAGACTTTGGACGGCTGACAGGTTGCTTAGAAGAGGTTGGGAACACCAAGATATGTGTTGTGCTTGCGCTCAGGTTCTCGAATCAGCTGACCACCTGATCTTGAAATGCCCCTTTGCAAAGGATGTCTGGCATCACATGGCTACAAAGTACCCAAAGGCTGCTGCTGTTGCACTCCATGCCACTTCGATTAATGATTGGTGGGAAAAATCCTGCTTGCTTGCGCGGAAAGAAGAAGTGGTCGATGAATGCATGGCCACGACATATGTGGCGTGGAACATTTGGAATGAGAGAAATAGGCGTATCTTCAGGAACGAGCACAAATCAGTTGAGGGGGTCTGTTTGCTGATTAGAGATGATCTAGGCCTCCTTATGGAGGCGAGGGAGTAGTTCTATCAGACTTGTACAGCCGGGTTGCTGGGTGCAGCACCGGACATGTAATTTCTTTGTTTTCTCTTGCTGAAACTCTCAGTATGTACAGTTTTCCCCCTACTATAATGAAAAGGCAGAGCACCTGCCGTTCCGGTCAAAAAAAAAAAAATCTCGCACCCAGTGTCCTGTGCACTCGGATAGCTCAACCTGGGTACGCCAGTGATCAAAAGTTATGGACGTAGTTAAGGATGATTAGTTAGCTAAGTTTCATGCTTAGGGGGTGATAATTTAGAATTGTTTAGATAAAATTATGCTGACGTTAATTCCTAAGAGCATCTCCAGCAGACCCCTTAAAAGCGGCCAAACCCGTAAAAAATCCGGCATTTACAGTTTCGGTCGAAAAACGGTCCCTAGCAGATCCCGTAAAGTTCGATCGACCCTTAAAATTTTTAAGGGGCACCGAGAATCCATCCGTGAGAACCTTATATGTACAGGTTGGAAGGCAGTATACAGTTCAACCCGTCGGAGCAGATGTGCCGCCGCGAAACTGGCCGGAATCAACCCGAAACTCGCTGGAATCCGTCGCCGCACATCGGAAAAGGTCGCCGCACGCCGGAATTTGTCGTTGCCGTTCCAAATTGTGGCCGGCTCGACCTTCACCGCCAAGGCGAGGCTGTCCACGGGCGGGGTGGAGCAGGCCGCCGGCGCCCGAATCAAGGCGGGGCGACGCCGGAGAAGGGCGAGAGAGGCGCGACCGGGGCGGGCATGGCCGGGGCGAAGCGCGGCGGGGACGGGGCGCGGCCGGGCCAGGGCGTGCATGGCCGGGGCTGGACGAGCGAGGGCAGGTGGTGGCCGGGGCGGGCATGGCCGAGGCGTGGCGCGGCCGGGGGGAGCGCGGCCGGAGCGGGACGATTGCTTGCTGTATTGTTCCGGATACAGTTCGTGATACGGTATCTGTTCTTTTCGGCCCAGTTTCGCACCGTAAAAACGGTTTAAAGGGCCCTTTAAACGTGTTTTTAAGGGCTGGCTTTTATGGGGTCTGCTAGAGATGCTCTAAGGAAGATGATGCTAAGATCATGAAGAAATTCATGCCAATTAGAAGCTCGCTAAACTGCAGTTTTAAAGTTCTCTCTGAATTACTTACGAGTAGACTAGCTCTTCTCATACATGAATAGCTTATCTTAATCAGTCAGCTTTTATTAAGATAGATATATGTCAGAGGAAAAGCTAACTTCTATTTGGGGGGTCTCACTTAGTCATGCATGGCATCCACATGGTATCCATTTTTTTGTTGCAGTTGTGTTCATCATTACCTCTTAATCACAAAACATTTTGATCCACTAGCAAATGAGGCCCACATGTACCTCTTGGGAGAGAATGAAATTAATAATAAGAAATTGCCCAACACATGGCTTAAATTTATGGATGATCATACAAAATTTTTATGCGGGGCTAAACTTTGTTTCTAGAAATTTGCTAGACTCTGCCGCAGGTGGTACTTTTATGGAAATTACATTGGGAGAAGCTACAAAACTTTTTTGACAATATTATGACAAATTATTCTCAATGGCACACTGAACGAACTCCAACTGGTAAGAAGGTAAATTCTGTTGAAGAAATTAATACTTTGAGTGATAAGATGGATGCTCTTATGAAATTGGTTGCTAGTAAAAATGCTCATATTGATCCCAATGATGTGCCATTGTCTACCTTGATTGAGCAAAATAATGATGCTATTGATGTGAATTTTGTCTCTAGAAATAATTTCAACAACAATGCTTATAGGGGTAATTTTATTCCTAGACCGTTTCCTGGGAATTCCTCTAATAATTATGGTAATCCCTATGGTAATTCTTACAATAATAATAATAGGATACCTACTGATCTTGAAAGTAATATTAAAGAATTTATTAATTCACAAAAGAATTTCAATGCTATGATAGAAGAAAAATTGAATAGAGTTGATGAATTGGCTAGGAACATGGATAGAATTGCTCATGATGTGAAAAATCTCAAAACTAAAATTTTGCCACCCAAGCATGATATAAATAAGTCTATTAAAGCTATCTATGTTTCCATTAATGAAAGTAAAGAAAGGACCGCTAGGTTGAGAGCTAAGCGAGAATTCCTAGAAAAAGCGATTCCACCCGGTTTCTATCGTAATAATGATGAAGATATTAAAATGATCGGTGTCACTCCTATTGAATCATTATTTAGTAATATAAAACTTGATGAAAAAGGGATTGGATAAGAGTCAACTTTAGATAAAAGGAGTCCCAATTTCTTGGAGGGTGATAACTTGATGATAAAAATGAAAAAATGGGTTTGGAGAGGTCAAAACTTTAAATAGTAATGCACCCACTACTTTGGATTACAAGGACTTTAATTATGATAGTTGTTCTTTAATTGAGTGTATTTCCTTGTTACAATCCATGATTAATTCACCAAATGTATATGAACAAAATAAAGCTTTCACTAAACATATTGTACAAGCCATGATGAAAGCGCATGAAGAAAAACTTGAGTTAGAAGTTTCAATTCCTAGAAAATTACAAGATGAATGGGAACCTACTATTAAAGATTATGAATGTAATGCTCTATGTGATCTTGGTGCTAGCGTTTCCATTATACCAAAATCTTTGTGTGATGTGCTAGGTCTCAGCGATATGGATTCTTGTTCTCTCAATTTGCATCTTGCGGATTCCACTATTAAAAAGCCATTGGGTAGAATAAATGATGTGCTTATTCTTGCAAATAGAAATCATGTGCCCATGGATTTTATTGTTCCTGATATTGAATGCAATCCTTCTTGCCCCATAATACTTGGTAGACCTTTTCTACGAACAATAGGTGCTATTATTGATATGAAAGAAGGTAATATAAGATTTCAATTTCCATTAAAGAAAGGGATGGAACACTTCCCTAGAAAGAGAATTAAGGCACCTTATGAATCTATTATGAGGGCCACTTATGCGATTAACTTGAAGGATGACAACACTTGAAACTATGCATTATGCCTAGCTATCGGCATAAAACAATAGCGCTTGTTGGGAGGCAACCCAATGAATAAAATAAATTTTTGTTTTTACTTTCTGTTCTTGTGTGTTTACACAATTATAGCCTCTGTTATGATTGTGTTTTTATCTTTTAATTAGTGTTTGTGCCAAGTAATGCCTTTGGGATAATTTAGATGATAGTATAATTGATGCTGCTTGGAAAACAGAAAGTTTCGCGTCCAGTGCTGGAATTTTGATTCTGTACCGGAGCGTCAGAAAAATCTGAAATTTTTACAAAGTATTGGTATATGAATTGTTTACTCTGTCCTAATTTTTCAGAATTTTTGGAGTTACAGAAGTATGGCTTCTAAATAGATCTTTACAGACTATTCTGTTTTAGACATATTCTGTTTTTGTTGCATAGTTTGCTTATTTTGATGAATCTATGGATCGTATCGGGGGGTATGAGTCATGGAGAAGTTGGATTACAGTAGCATTATGCCAATATTAAATATGAATCAATTTACAACAGTACCTAAAGTTTAAGGTTTGTTTGTTATAATAACGGATCTCACGAGGTTTTTGTTGAGTTTTGTGTGCTGAAGTTTTCAAGTTTTGGATGAGACTACGATGGATAAAGAAATAAGGAGTGGCAAGAGCCTAAGCTTGGGGATGCCCAAGTCACCCCAAGGTAATATTGAAGGAAGACTCAAGCGTCTAAGCTTGGGGATGCCCCGGAAGGCATCCCCTCTTTCGTCTACAATCTATCGGTAACCCACTTGGAGCTATATTTTTATTCATCACATGATATGTGTTTTACTTGGAGCATCTTGTGATATAGTTTGTTTGCTTTTGTTTGCTTTTTAGTTTGTCACAATCATCTTTGCTGAACACACCTTTTTGAGAGGGACACACATTATTCGTGATTTGTTAGAATACTCTATGTTCTTCACTTATATCTTTTGAGCTAGACAGTTGCTCTAGTGCTTCTCTTATATCTTTTAGAGCACGGCAGTGGTTATATTTTAAAGAAATAGTTGCACTTTCATGCTTCACTTATATCTTTTTGAGAGTCTAATGAATAACAATGGTAATATGCACGGGTTATGAATTTGGTCCTAATATGATAGGTATTCAAGAGGGATATAATAAAAACTTTCATGTAGATCACTGAATATGATAAGTTTGATTCCTTGCAATAGTTTTGCGATATTAAGATGGTAATATGTGAGAGGTGCTAGTAGATAATTGTGGTTTAGTAAGAATATTGGTGTTAAGGTTTGTGATTCCCGAAGCATGCACGTATGGTCTGTCGTTATGCTAAGAAGTTGGAGCATGATTTATTCTTGATTGTCTTCCTTTGTGTGGTGGTCGGGGGCGCGCGATGGTTAACTCCTACCAACCTCCCCCCTAGGAGCATGCGTAGTAGTACTTTGCTTCGAGGGCTAATAAACTTTCGCAATAAGTATATGAGTTCTTTATGACTAATGTGAGTCCATGGATTATACGCACTCTCACCCTTCCGCAATTTTCTAGCCTCTTCGGTACCGTGCATTGCCCTTTCTCACATCGAGAGTTGGTGCAAACTTCGCCGGTGCATCCAAACCCCGTGATATGATACGCTCTATCACGCATAAGCCTTTTTATATCTTCCTCAAAACAGCCACCATACCTACCTATCATGGCATTTCCATAGCCATTCCGAGATATATTGCCATGCAACTTCCACCATTCCGTTTTTGTGACACACATCGTCATTGTCATATTGCTTTGCATGATCATATAGCTGACGTAGTATTTGTGGCTCAGCCACCGTTCATCATTTTCATACATGTTACTCTAGTATCATTGCACATCCTGGTACACTGCCAGAGGCATTCATATAGAGTCATATTGTTCTAGTATCGAGTTGTAATATTGAGTTGTAAGTAAATAGAAGTGTGATGATCATAATTATTAGAGCATTGTTCCAGTGAGGAAAGAATGGTGGAGACTAATGAGTCCTCAAAAAAGTGGGGATGAGGTCCATGAGACTGTTCCAAAAAAAGGCCAAAAAGAGCCCACAAAAAAATGAGAGAAAAAGAGAGAAGGGGCAATGTTACTATCAAAAATTCTGTTTTTATCATTTACCTACTCGAGGACGAGCAGGAATTAAGCTTGGGGATGCTTGATACGTCTCCAACGTATCTATAATTTTTGATTGTTCCATGCTATTATAGTATTAATCTTGGATATTTTTATATGCAATTATATGCAATTATATGCAATTATATATCATTTTTTGGGACTAAGCTATTAACCTAGTGCCTAGTGCCAGTTGCTGTTTTCTGCTTGTTTTTGGTTTTTCAGGAAATCAGTACCAAATGAAGTCCAAATGCCACAAAAAATTTTGGAGATTTTTCCTGGACAAAAGAGACCTTGAAAGCTTCGGGAGGAGGCCAGAAGCCTCACGAAGGCTTCACAAGGCAACAGGCGAATTAGGTCAAACGGAACCAAAAAGTCCAAACCGTTTGACCTAATTCCACTTCTATAAATTCTCAAATATTGGGAAACCAACAGAGAGCCACCCCGAATAACTTTTACGCCGCCGCAAGCCTCTGTTCTTCCGAGATCCCATCAGGAGGCCTTTTCCGGTACTCTGCTGAAGGGGGAATCGATCACGGAGGGCTTCTACATCAACCTTGCTGCCCTTCCGATGATGTGTGAGTAGTTTACCACAGACCTACTGGTCCATAGCTAGTAGCTAGATGGCTTCTTCTCTCTCTTTGATCTTCAATACCATGTTCTCCTCGATGTTCTTGGAGTTCTATCCGATGTAATCTTCTTTTGCGGTGTGTTTGTTGGGATCCGATGAATTGTGAGTTTATGATCAGATTATTCATGAGAAATATTTGAGTCTTCTCTGAACTCTTTTATGCATGATTATTATAGCTTTGTATTTCTCTCCAATCTATCGATTTAGTTTGGCCTACTAGATTGATTTATCTTGCAATGGGAGAGGTGCTTTGTGATGGGTTCAATCTTGCGGTGCTCAATCCTAGTGACAGAAGGAGACATGACACGTATTTGTATTGTTGCCATTAAGGATAAAAAGATGGGGTTTAATCATATTGCTTGAGTTTACTTTGTCTACGTCATGTCATCTTGCTTAAGGCGTTACTCTGTTTTATACTTAATACCCTAGATTCATGCTGGATAGCGGTCGATGGGGGGAGTAATAGTAGTAGATGCAGGCAGGAGTCGGTCTACTTGTTTTGGACGTGATGCCTATATACATGATCATTGCTATGAATCCGTCATAACTATGCGCTTTTCTATCAATTGCCCAACATTAATTTATTTACCCACCGTATGCTATGCGTTCGAGAGAGAAGCCTCTAGTGAAAACTGTGACCCCCGGGTCTACTTTTATCATATATTAAAATAAAAAATACCTTGCTGCAATTTATTTACTTTTATTTTATTAGTATTCTAGTTTATCTATCTACCACTATCAGAATTAATCCTTGCAAATAACCGCTAAGAGGATTGACAACCCTCTTATTTTGCGTTGGGTGCAAGTGTTTGCTTTTGTGTGTGCAGGTGCGCTTAACAGAATTTTGTTTGGTTCTCCTACTGGATTGATAACCTTGGTTCTTAACTGAGGGAAATACTTATCTCTACTATACTGCATCATCCTCTCCTTTTCGGGGAAATACCAATGTAGTCTACAAGTAGCAGCCGCCTGAGGCAACCGCCGGCCAAGCCCAGGGAGCTGCTGATGAAGGTGGCGGCGGGGCTTCTCCTGCTGCCCCGCATCGCTCGCGGGGGGCCTCGGGACCCGGGGCGGCGGCCCCGGCTGGATTGGCGCCACCGGACCCTCGGCGCATGGTGGCGCAGGCGCGGGCCGGTGCCCTCGGCCGTGTGGACGGCGAGCTATCCGGTGGAAGCGGGCCAGGGCATGGCGGCGGCGGCTTCGGCTTCGACGGCGCCAGATCTGGCCGTCTTCCACCCTATGCTATGGATTCGGCAAGTCCCCCCCAGCTCTGGCCTGCTCCATCCTGGATGTCGTTTCTCCGCCGGGTGGGTGCTGTGACAGGAAAGATAGACAGGAGAAATCCATAGCCAGTTAACGGTGTCCTGGACTAGGGGGTACTCACCACGTTGTCTCCCGACCAGGTGGATCGGGCCGAGGACCCCCGCGGCGGTTCACTAATGAGCCACTTTGGGCAGCCCATGACATATACGAGGAAGATTCCACAAACTTGATGATCAAGACAAGGACTCCTCTCCACCGACGTAGCCGACTAGGACTCTTGTTATCCTAGGCCCCCGGTACATTATATAAGCTGAGGCCAGGCTAGTTGATAGAACACGACATAGACCTCAACACAATCTCATTCACCTAGCCTTAGGACTAGGTCATACGATCTCGAGGTAGATCAACTCTGTACTTGATACTTCCCCATCAATATAAACAAGAGCAGGACATAGGGTTTTACCTCCATCAAGAGGGCCCGAACCTGGGTAAATATCGTCTCCCTGTTCCTGTTACCATCTGTCCGAGATCCACAGCTCGGGACCCCCTACCCCGAGGTCTGCCGGTTTTTACACCGACACTGGTGCTTTCATTGAGAGTTCCGCTGTGAGATCAACAGAAGGATCGAAGGCTCGTCTGCAGATTGATGATACGTCTCCAACGTATCTATAATTTTTGATTGTTCCATGCTGTTATATTATCAATCTTGGATGTTTTTATATACATTTACAGCAATTATATATCATTTTTGGAGACTAACCTATTAACTTAGTGCCCAGTTCCAGTTGCTGTTTTCTGCCCTGTTTTTGTTTTACAGAAAATCAATACCAAACGAAGTCCAAATGCCACAAAACTTTTTGGAGATTTTTTCTGGACAAGATAAACACTAGAAGTTTCGGGAGAAGACCAGACGCCAGAAGGGGTGGCCACGAGCCACCAGGGCGCGCCTGGGGGGAGGGGGCAGGCGCGCCCTGGTGCCTCGTGGGCCCATCCCAGCTCCGTTTGACCTAATTCCACCACTATAAATTCAGGAAAAATCAGAAACCCCCAGGGGAGTCCACGAAATACTTTTTCCGCCGCCGCAAGTTTCTGTTCTCAAGAGATCCCATCTGGAGGCCTTCTCCGGTACTCCGCCGGAGGGGGAATCGATCATGGAGGGGCTCTACATCAACCTTGCTGCCCTTCCGATGATGCGTGAGTAGTTTACCATAGACCTTCGGGTCCATAGTTAGTAGCTATATGGCTTCTTCTCTCTTTTTGATCTTCAATACAATGTTCTCCTCGATGTTCTTGGAGTTCTATCCGATGTAATCACTTTTTGCGGTGTGTTTGTTGGGATCCGATGAATTGTGAGTTTATGATCAGATTATCCATGAATATTATTTGAGTCTTTGCTACACTCTTTTATGCGTGATTATTATAGCTTCGTATTTCTTCTCCGATCTATTGATTTGGTTTGGCCAACTAGATTGATTTATCTTGCCATGGGAAGAGGTGCTTTGTAATGGGTTCGATCTTGCGGTGCTCAATCCCAGTGACAGAAAGGGACATGACACGTATGTATCGTTGCTATTAAGGGTAAAAAGATGGGGTTTATTCATACGTGAGTTTATCTTGTCTACATCATGTCATCGTTCTTAAGGCGTTACTCCGTTCTTTATGGACTTAATACACTAGATGCATGATGGATAGCGGTCGATGTGTGGAGTAATAGTAGTAGATGCAGGCAGGAGTCGGTCTACTTGTCTCGGACGTGATGCCTATATACATGATCATTGCCTTGGATATCGTCATGATTATTTGCTTTTCTATCAATTGCCCAACAACAATTTGTCTACCCACCGTATGCTATTTTCTCGAGAGAAGCCTCTAGTGAAAACTATGGCCCCCGGGTCTATCTAAATCATATTACTAAAACCCTAAAAATATTGCTGCCATTTTCTTTTATTTATTTTATTTTGTATTTTTGTTTCAATCTATCTATCTATCACATACAATTTAATCTTGCAATTGACCGCCGAGGGATTGACAACCCCTCGTTTGCGTTGGGTGCAAGGATTTGTTATTTGTGTGCAGGTGCTGCTAACGAGGTGTTGCGTGATTCTCCTACTGGTTCAATAAGCTTGGTTTCATAACTGAGGGAAATACTTATCTGTACTGTGCTGCATCATCCCTTCCTTTTCGGGGAAAATACCAACGCAAGCTACAAGTAGCAGGAAGAATTTCTGGCGCCGTTGCAGGGGAGACATCATCAACATCTATCAAGTACCTTTGCATAAACTCTCATCTCCTTGCATTTATTTTATTTGCCATTTGCCTCTCATTTTCATCTCCCCAACTTCTAAAACGTTTTTACAAAAAGACAAAAATATTTTCCGTTTGCCTTTTTCTTGTTTGCTCGTTTGCTTGCTTGCTTTTTCATCATGGCTAGTTCTTCGCTCATTACTATTACCCCTGAAAATGAAGTACTCAATTTTAAACAAAGGGGAGGAGAGAATTTAAAAGATGCTTGGTATAGGATTTGTGATGCTCATAATAGATCAACTCATAAGCAATCTTCTACCATCCTTCTTCGCAATTTTTATGTGGGCATTACTACTTGGTATCGATTTGTGCTTGATACTATTACTGGAGGGAATTTCTTGATGTGTCCCTCTACGGATGCTTTTAATGCTATGGGAAATTTAGTGGGATCACCACCTATTACTATTAATGAAACAACTTTGACCTTGGAACATGTTATGCAAAGGTTAGATGCTATTGAAAACAAAATACATACCATTGAGCATATTGAAAATTTAGATAAAAAGATTCATAACCATGTCACTCAATTTGGATCAAAAGTAGGTATTACTCTTAAGATGCTAAAAGAGAAAGAACCAACAATCAACGAAAGGGTGGAACAAAGTCCCGCTAGGATCGATAAGTTGGAGGAAATTATTAATAAATTAGGTGCCGCTTTTTCTTCTGCTAAAATTATTGAAAAAACTACTCTTAGCAAGAATTGCAAGTTTATGTATGTCCCTAAAACCAATAGTGCTACTTCTAGTAAGGGAAATGAGGATCTTAAAATGATTAGCGTGCACCCCGATTTCGTTGGTATAATTAAGGAACCTATTCACAAAAGTGAAATTCTTGATTTTGTGCCTAGAAGTGTTATGGTGAGAAACACCTATGTTGAATCTATTAGAAAAAGTGAATGTGTGATTGAGGAATTGGAAACCAAAGGTGACAATACTTGAAACTATGCATTATGCCTAGCTAGGGGCATAAAACAATAGCGTTTGTTGGGAGGCAACCCAATGAATAAAATAAATTTTTTCTGTTATTGTGTGTTTTCACAATTATGCTACTGGTATGATTGTGTTTTTGTGTTTTTAATTAGTGTTTGTGCCAAGTAAATCCTTTAGGATGATTTGGAAGATAGTATAATTGATGCTGTTAGGAAAACAGAAAGTTTTGCGTCCAGTGCCCGAATTTTTTTTCTGTACTACAGCGTTATAAAAATCTGAAATTTTGACACAGTATTAGTATATGAATTACCCACGTTGTCCTATTTTTTCAGAATTTTTGGAGTTACAGAAGTATGGCTTTTAAATAGATTGCTACAGACTGTTCTGTTTTTGACAGATTCTGTTTTTGATGCACAACTTGCTTGTTTTGATGAATCTATGGATTGTATCGGGGGGTATAAGCCATGGTGAAGTTAGAGTACAGTAGGTATAATGCAAAAATAAAATATGAATGGGTTTGCAACAGTACTTAAAGTAGTGACTTATTTTGTTATGCTAACGAATCTCACGAAGGTTTTGTTGAGTTTTGTGTGATTGAAGTTTTCAAGTTTTGGGTGAGATCACGATGGATGAAGGAATAAGGAGTAGAAAAAGCCTAAGCTTGGGGATGCCCGAGGCACCCCAAGGTAATATTCTAGGAAGACTCAAGCGTCTAAGCTTGGAGATGCCCCGAAAGGCATCCCCTCTTTCTTCTACCAACCATCGGTAATTTTACTTGGAGCTATATTTTTATTCGTCACATGATATGAGTTTTGCTTGGAGCATCTTGTATTATATGAGTCTTTGCTTTTTTTGCTTTTTAGTTTGTCACAATCATCTTTGCTTAACACACCTATCTTGAGAGAGCCACACGTTTATCATCATTTGTTAGAATACTCTATGTGCTTCACTTAAATTTTTTGAGCTAGGCAGTTGCTCTAGTGCTTCACTTAAATCTTTTTGAGCACGGTGGTGGCTAAATTTTTAAGAAATAAACTCTCATGCTTCAATTATATTATTTTGAGAGTTGATTAAAATTTTGAAGAAATGAACTCTCTTGCTTCACTTATATTATTTTGAGAGTTGATTAAAATTTTGAAGAAATGAATTCTCATGCTTCACTTATATTATTTTGAGAATTGACAAGATTAAAATTTTGAAGAAATGAATTCTCATGCTTCACTTATATTATTTTGAGAATTGATAAGATTGAAATTTTGAAGAAATATTTGCACTCTTATGCTTCACTTAAATCTTTTTGAGAGTTGATGATAGTAACGGTAATTTGCACAAGATATGAATTTGGTCCCAAAGTGATGAATATTCAAGAGGGATATAATAAAAACTTTCATATAGATCATTGTATATGATAAGTGTGATTCCTTGCAATAGTTTTGCGATATGGAAATGATAATATGTGAGTCATGTTAGTGGGTAATTGTGATTTAGTAAGAATATTCGTGTTAAGGTTTGTGATTCCCTATGCATGCACATTAAGTCAATAGTTATGCAACGAAATTATATCCTACTTATGGTGTATTATTCGGTGTTAGTTATGTTTAATGCATGTTTATGACCGTTTTCATTTTTTGGTTGGTTGCTTCTCAATCTATTTGCTAGCCTTCATTTGTACTAAGCGGAAATATTGCTTGTGCATCCAAAATCCTTAAACCCAAGTTGTGCCAAATGAGTCCACTATATCTACCTATATGCGGTATTTCAATGCCGTTCCAAGTAAATTTGCGTGTGCCAACTCTAATTTTCAAAATAATTTTTCCGTTTTGTGTGCCCGTACCGCTCATGAAGCGGCAGGGGGTGGCCATTATTTTCCATGCTAGGTGTGTTATTCTTACGATGAGTGTTTATTCACTTGTCATTGCATGAGAGAATGGTTGGTAATAGGGATGCCCAGTCCCACAATGAAATCAACAATTAATAACAACAAAATTCCTTGGAAAGTGTTGGTATGGAGGGCACCCGTGGATATGGCTAGCCATGAATTATGAAAGAATGGTGGAAAGGAAATGAACTTTACTTTCTGTTTGGGAACCGCCTATGATGTGTCTAGCATAGAAAATATTGGGAATTCTCAGTCGTTTTCGTTGACAGGAAAAGCATGCCTCTCAAAATATTTTATCTCTTTAATTTTAGCTTTGAGCTCTGGCACATTTGACAAATCTCTGCTTCCCTCTGCGAAGGGCCTATCTATTTACTTTTATGAAATTTTTATTTTTATTTGAGTCTCCATCTTCTCCTACAAAAGCACCAACTAAAGAGCACTATTGTCATACTTGTGCATTGGATGTAGCTAATATTTGAGTGTGTTTCATGAATGGATCAATGATTGAGCATAATGGGCTAGGGATAACTTTCGTTAGCGTTGATATTTTGAAAGACATGGTTGCTTGTTAGCATGCTTGAGTATTTATATCTTCATGTCAAATTATAGACTATTGCTTTGAATCATTCAAGTCCAATGTCCATGCTATAAAAGAAAAGAATATGTGATGAATATGATAGGCAACATTCCACATCAAAAAAAATCTGTTTTTATCATTTACCTGCTCGAGGATGAGCAGGAATTAAGCTTGGGGATGCTGATACGTCTCCAACGTATCTATATTTTTTTATTGTTCCATGCTGTTATATTATCAATCTTGGATGTTTTTATATACATTTACAGCAATTATATATCATTTTAAGAGACTAACCTATTAACTTAGTGCCCAGTACCAGTTGCTCTTTTCTGCCCTGTTTTTGTTTTACAGAAAATCAATACCAAACGAAGTCCAAATGCCATGAAACTTTTTGGAGATTTTTTTCTGGACAAGATAAACACTAGAAGCTTCGGGAGAAGACCAGACGCCAGAAGGGGTGGCCACGAGCCACCAGGGTGCGCCTGGGGGGGGGGGCAGGCGCGCCCTGGTGCCTCGTGGGCCCACCCCAGCTCCGTTTGACCTAATTCCACCACTATAAATTCAGGAAAAATCAGAAACCCCCAAGGGAGTCCACGAAATACTTTTTTCGCCGCCGCAAGTTTCTGTTCTCGAGAGATCCCATCTGGAGGCCTTCTCCGGTACTCCGCCGGAGGGGGAATCGATCACGGAGGGGCTCTACATCAACCTTGCTGCCCTTCTGATGATGCGTGAGTAGTTTACCACAGACCTTCGGGTCCATAGTTAGTAGCTAGATGGCTTCTTCTCTCTTTTTGATCTTCAATACAATGTTCTCCTCGATGTTCTTGGAGTTCTATCCGATGTAATCACTTTTTGCGGTGTGTTTGTTGGGATCCGATGAATTGTGAGTTTATGATCAGATTATCCATGAATATTATTTGAGTCTTTGCTGCACTCGTTTATGCATGATTATTATAGCTTCGTATTTCTTCTCCGATCTATTGATTTGGTTTGGCCAACTAGATTGATTTATCTTGCCGTGGGAAGAGGTGCTTTGTAATGGGTTCGATCTTGCGGTGCCCAATCCCAGTGACAGAAAGGGACATGACATCTATGTATCATTGCTATTAAGGGTAAAAAGACGGGGTTTATTCATACATGAGTTTATCTTGTCTACATCATATCATCGTTCTTAAGGCGTTACTCCGTTCTTTATGGACTTAATACACTAGATGCATGCTGGATAGCGGTCGATGTGTGGAGTAATAGTAGTAGATGTAGGTAGGAGTCGGTCTACTTGTCTTAGACGTGATGCCTATATACATGATCATTGCCTTGGATATCGTCATGATTATTTGCTTTTCTATCAATTGCCCAACAGTAATTTGTCTACCCATCGTATGCTATTTTCTCGAGAGAAGCCTCTAGTGAAAACAATGCCCCTCGGGTCTATCTAAATCATATTACTAAAACGCTAAAAATATTGTTGCTATTTTCTTTTATTTATTTTATTTTGTATTTTTGTTTCAATCTATCTATCTATCACATACAATTTAATCTTGCAATTGACCATCGAGGGATTGACAACCCCTCGTTTGCGTTGGGTGCAAGGATTTGTTGTTTGTGTGCAGGTGCTGCTAACGAGGTGTTGCGTGATTCTCCTACTGGTTCGATAACCTTGGTTTCATAACTGAGGGAAATACTTATCTCTACTGTGTTGCATCATCCCTTCCTCTTCGGGGAAAATACCAACGCAAGCTACATGTAGCAATTGACATCAGTTTTTTCTGGACAGCGGATTCGTGTTCGCCGTCCCCGCCTCCTCGAGCGTCGCTTTGACGATTGCTTTGGTGGAATTGTGCAGAATTAAGTCTAGAACAACCCTGTAAAATTTCATCGCGTTCCGATGGAGGAGTCTCTGGCAAACTCCGATCTACCAGAGCTGTGTCGAATCTGGACGGGAATCTTGACGAGTTTAGGGCGAGGAGTCCAGCGTCCAACTCGGACATCGTTTGGAAGATCCCACTGTTCATTGGCTGCGGAATTCCCATATCGACCACCCCTCAAAATTTCAGCTCGATCCGACCGTTCAAACTCCAGGAACGTCCGATGAGTGTATCAATTTTCGGATCTGTTTTCTGTGTGAAAACGAATCAGACTCGACTTCATCTTTCTTCATGAACGGGGTATTGGACATCCTTTTTGGAGGAATTTTTTTTAGGGTATTTTGTGTTGTTCTCAAACACGTGCCCACAAATTTTAAAGCCTTTTCTGAGGTAATCTTCACCGTCGCGTTGGTGTCAAACCAGCCCAACAACAATGCTCCACGGCTGCCGACCTGCGCCAAGACAGGTCGTCGCTTCATCGAGCCGAGGTCAACCTCACCGGATCATCACCTCGGCGAGCCGACCAAGAGCTCGGCATCGCGAAGGCCAAGTAATCGCCAAAACCACATCGCCGCCTTGCGGATTGCACGGGTCGGGCGCGCCAACATCGCCACGCGGTTACTTCATCAAGCCGGCATTGACCGCGTCACAAATTCTGACCTGCATCGGCATCGCCGCGCCGTCGCTTCTTCAAGCCGATGAACACCACGCCAACCTGCTTCGACACCTCGGTTGGCATGCGGGCTTCGCCATCTCTTCATCAACCTACTCCGGGGACTTCGACGTCACCAGCCGACCAGCTTCGTCATGTTAGCTGGACCGGGGGCTTTGCCTCGCCATATCGACTGTGCTGCGTCGCCACTTCATCAAGCCGAGCTCTTCGCTCGGGCACCTCGGGTCCGGTTTGGGGGCTGGGATCTCGATCCACCGCAAGCTCGGCCCAAGTCATCAACACTGAGCACATTAACCAGCTATGTCGTTTTCATGCTCAACTTTTTTAAATGTTTAATTTTTATTCTGCTCGACCAAGCATTATATTTGTGTTAAACAAAAAAGTTGTTAGTTAAACACTTAGTTTGTTAAAAACGTTATTTGTTAAAAACGCTTCTTTTACCCAAGTTAACTTGGTCTCTTAAATTTGTATGAGCCATTTTATAATAAGTGTTTTCTTCTAAGTCGTTGCAAAGTCTTTTTCTACCACTCCTTTCTCGACTCGAGTGTGTGGTCAATAGCCGGATAGCCTGGTTTCTCTCTAAAGCTGCTCGAGTTTAGTTCGCTAAAATGGCTTGAGAAGCACTCCGCCTTCGGGATAGGAGGTTGAAGCCGAAGGCTGACCCGCTTGAAGTCTTGAGATCGGATGTGTCATGTTAAAGCACGACGGAAGCACAAACTAATTTTAAGACCAATTTTTGGATTGGCACAAAAAAACTTGATTTACTTCGGACGTAAAGTTTTTGCATAAGTTTTTTGGTTTTTTGAGCTTATAACACTTTTAACCTATTTTATGTTTTCCTTTCAGGAGGCGGGACATCCTCTTGATCGAGGTGTTCTGTGTGATGGTTTTTCTTGGGAAATCTTTTCCGACCCGCAGTTCGGCATCTTTCCTGCCGAGCTGCACCTCGGCGTTGTCCAAATGCACACAACAGTTGAACAAGTTCCCGAGGAGATACAATCCTAGGGTCGGCCATGTGCCCAACCCAAGTCTCGGGGGCTACTGCATTGATTGATTCAATGCAGTAAATTTCAAAGTGCAATATGGCTTCCGAGGAGATTACGATCCTCAGGTTGGTCGGCTGTACCCAACCTGAGTCTCGGGGGCTACTGCACACCGCGTTTTAATTCCTAAAGTATGTTGCCGAGCAAGGAATCGATCCTCAGGCCGATTTCTCGAATCGACCTGAGTCTCAGGGGCTACTGGGATCAGCGGTTTTATTTCATCCTTCAGGTGCATCTCGGATTTTAGGCCGACACACACCTTGAGGGCTACTGGCTATACATCTCGGCAGAGAATAAATTGCACCAATCAAAAATATATCCGCAAAAAATCAGCCCAGGGCCGAGGTGGTGCACCACCTCGGAAGCAGTCCGGCGTAAAGCTCGGATGCAAGTGGCTGACTCCATAGAGGGCATTTTCGGCATTAAGCTCGGCTGAACTCCGTCAAACTTTTTTCAAACCAAGGTGATCTATGACACCTCGGATGCAGACCGGCGTTGGAGCTCGGCTGCAAAAAGACACCTCGGATGCAGTCCGGCGATGGAGCTCGGACGCAAGAGGACACCGCTGCATGGGAAAAAGCTTCGAACCCAAGGTGCAGCATAAAAAATAACAAGGCATTGATAAAAAGCCAGGAACTTATAGGGGCTCCTCGGATGCCCGATGTGTGAGCTCTTCGGATACACCTCGGTGATCCTCAAGATCAGAGATGGGAAGATTTGTTGAACCAGCTTTCAAGACCGACGACCGAAGACGAAGAATATCTCGGAAGAACCGAGGAGCGTCCCCAACTTGAACACCGGTTCAGGGGGCTACTGACGGTGTCCTGGACTAGGGGGTACTCACCACGTCGTCTCCCGACCAGGTGGATCGGGCCGAGGACCCCTGTGGCGGTTCACTAATGGGCCACTTTGGGCAGCCCATGACAAATACGAGGAAGATTCCACAAGACTTGGTGATCAAGACAAGGACTCCTCTCCACCGACGTAGCCGACTAGGACTCTTGTTATCCTAGGCCCCCGGTACATTATATAAGCCGAGGCCAGGCTAGTCGATAGAACACGACATAGACCTCAACACAATCTTATTCACCTAGCCTTAGGACTAGGTCATACGATCTCGAGGTAGATCAACTCTGTACTTGATACTTCCCCATCAATACAAACAAGAGCAAGACATAGGGTTTTACCTCCATCAAGAGGGCCCGAACCTGGGTAAATATCATCTCCCTGTTCCTGTTACCATCTGTCCGAGATCCACAGCTCGGGACCCCCTACCCCGAGGTCTGCCGGTTTTTACACCGACACCAGCCCTGCCGGCTGTGACGGCGGCGACGCCCGCGGGCGCCGCGCACCTTCCTGGAGGCGTCTGTCAGGTATATCTTCCCCGTCCCCTTCCCCCTTGTGCCTCCCGGGTGAAAACCCTAATGATGTTGGCGGCAGCGACTCCCTTGGCGCCGTATCCTTCTTGAAGGCGCTGCTTTGGGAGCAAGGTGGGAAATTGGTCTTTGCTGTGATGTGTGCGGTGGGTGTTGGCGGCAGCAGCATATCTCCAGCGGTGGTGGTGTCCCCCTGGATAGGGGCCATGTTTGAGTGCTCACCGTGTGGCTGTAGTGACCCTTGTCCGGTGCCCATGGATACAAGACATGAGGGGATAGGGATTCCCTCCGACGGTGTCACTCCAGCACGCCGGCTGTGCAAAAGCTCCCTAATTTGATCATCCTGGCTGTTGCTCTTTAGTTCATTTTGGCAGCTCTCCTCTTGCATGCCTGGGTCCTTGGTTTTCGGTGATGTTCTGCTCTAGGTGAGAAGTCGCCGCCAGGACGGGACTGCCTAGTTCCACTGTTGTGGCTGCTGTCGGTGCCGCTCATCCGGGTTCTAGGGTGAACGTGTCCATTCGTCGACGGTGCGGCGCCTTTCGAGCCAGGCGAGGAGGCAGGGGCCTTCTTCGACGATGGATCTGGATGGTGGTGTTTTCGTCGGGGCCCCAGGTGTTGTGGCAATGGTAGTCCTTTTGGTGGCGTCTGATCTTCCTCTCCTACGTATAGGGGATCAATTGTATCTTTTTCGATAAATAAGAGTGTCGAACCCAATGAGGAGCTAAAGGTAGAATCAATATTCCCTTCAAGTTCTATCGACCACCGATACAATTCTACGCACACTTAACGTTTGCTTTACCTAGAACAAGTATGAAACTAGAGGTACTTTGTAGGTGTAATGCTAGAACTACTTTGCAAGAATAAAACTAGGAGTACTTTGCGAGAATAAAACTATGAGTAATTTGCAAGATAATAAGAGTTAGTTGTTTAGTAGAAAGCTTTTGTAACACAAGAGAAAGATCTGTCCCTAGGCAATCGATAACTAGACCGGTAATCATTATTGCAATTTTATATGAGGGAGAGGCATGAGCTAACATACTTTCCGTACTTGGATCATATGCACTTATGATTGGAACTCTAGCATGCATCCGCAACTACCAAAGATCATTAAGGTAAAACCCAACCATAGCATTAAGTAACAAGTCCTCTTTACTCCCATACGCAACAACCCCCTTACTCGGGTTTGTGTTTCAGTCACTCACACAACCCACCATAAGTGAATTATGAACGTATTGCACACCCTACAGTGGTAATCCCACACGCTTGTGTGACACGGAGGGCACCATAGGACAGCACCAAAATAAAACATACAACTCAAACCAATCACGATCATCAATCAACCCATTGGACAAAACGAATCTACTCAAACATCATAGGATGGCCACACATCATTGGATAATAATATGTAGCATTAAGCACCATGTTTAAGTAGAGATTACAGCAGGGATAAGAGGTGTTACACCGCTACATAGAGGGGGAGAGAGTTGGTGTTGACGGCGGCGAAGTTGTTGGTGTAGATCGCCGTCACGATGGTTGCCCCGGCGGTGCTCCGGCGCCACCGGGAGAGAGGGGGAGAGAGCCCCCCTCCTTCTTCTTCTTCCTTGGCCTCCCCCCTAGATGGGAGGGGAGTTTCCCCTTTGGTCCATGGCCGCCATGGCTCCCGGAGGGCAGGAGCCCCTCCGAGATTGGATCTCTCTCTCTGTTCTCTTCTGTTTTGCGTTCCTGTTTTCGGCCGAAAACCGTTTCTTAAATTCCCGGAGATCCGTAACTCCGATTGGGCTGAAATTTTGAGGGGATTTTTATCCGGAAATTATCTTTCTTGCTGCGAAAGAAGGGCCCTAGCCGCCTTACAGGGATGCCAAAAGCCTGCCCGGTGTCGGTTCTAAATCCGGCATATCTCGTAGTAGGGGTCCTAAGCTAGGCGTCTTGGAGCGATGGTAACATGGACACATGATTTTACCCAGGTTCGGGCTCTCTCGAAGAGATAATACCCTACGTCCTACTTTTCATTGTATTGATATGGGGATAGTATAGAGTACAGGTATCTACCACGAGATTGTTCTAATGAATATGAGTCGATCTATTGACTAGCCTGGCCTCGGTTTATATATGCACCGGTGGCCTAGGGTTTAGAAGAGTCCTTATCTTGTGCGCCAAGTCTTGTGGAGCCTTCCGTGTATGCGTCATGGACTGCCCGAAGTGGCCCATGAGTGAACTGCCATGGGGGTCCTCGGCTCAACCCACCTGGTCGGGAGACTATGTGGTGAGTACCCCCTAGTTAAGGACACCGTTAGTAGCCCCCTGAACCGGTCTTCAAGTTGGGGACGCTCCTCGGTTCTTCCGAACTGTTCTTCGTCTTCGGTCGTCGGTCTTGAAAACTGGTTCAACAAATCTTCCCATCTCCGATCTTGAGGATCGCCGAGGTGTATCCGAAGAGTTCATATGTCGGGTATCCGAGGAGTCCTTTAAGTTCTCGGCCTTTATCAATGCCTTGTTATTTTTTACGCCACACCTCGGGTTCGAAGTGTTTCCAGCGCAGCGGTGTCCTCTTTGCATCCGAGCTCCAGCGCCAGACTGCATCCGAGGTGTCTTCTTGCAACTGAGCTCCAACGCCGGACAGCATCCGAGGAGGCGTAGAGTACCTCGTCTTTGAAAAAGTTTGAAGGAGGTTATCCGAGCTTAACGCCGAAAAATTTCTCTATGGAGCCAGCCACTCGCAACCGAGCTTTATGCCGGACTGCTTCCGAGGTGGTGCACCACCTCGGTCTTGGGCTGATTTTTTGCGGATATATTTTCGATTGGTGCAATTTATTCTCTGCTGAGATATATAGCCAGTAGCCCTCAAGGTGTGTTTCGGCCTAAAACCCGAGATGCACCTGAAGGATGAAATAAAACCGCTGATCCCAGTAGCCCCTGAGACTCAGGTCGATTTGCGAAATTGGCCTGAGGATCAATTCCTTGCTCGGCAGCATACTTTTGGAATTAAAACACGGTGTGCAGCAGCCCCCGAGACTCAGGTTGGGTGTGTCCGACCAACCTGAGGATCGTAATCTCCACGGAAACCATATTGCACTTTGAAATTTACTGCATTGAATCAATCAATGCAGTAGCCCCCGAGACTAGGGTTGGGTACATGGCCGACCCTAGGGTCGTATCTCCTCGGGAACTTGTTCAACTGTTGTGTGCGTTTGGACAACGCCGAGGTGCAGCTCGGCAGGAAAGATGCCGAACTGCGGGTGGGAATAGATTTCCCAAGCAAGACCATCACGCAGAACACCTCGATCAAGAGGATGTCCCGCCTCCTGAAAGGAAATGATAAAATAGGTTAAAAGTGTTATAAGCTCAAAAAACCAAAAAACTTATGCAAAAACTTTACGTCCGAAGTAAATCAAGTTTTTTGGTGCCAATCCGAAAATTGGTCTTAAAATTAGTTTGTGCTTCCGTCGTGCCTTCACATGACACATCCGATCTCAAGACCTCAAGCGGGTCAGCCTTCGGCTTCAACCTCCTATTCCTGAAGGCGGAGTGCTTCTCAGGCCAATTTAGCGAACTAAAGTCGAGCGGCTTTAGAGAGAAACCAGGCTATCCGGCTATTGACCACACACTTGTGTCGAGAAAGGAGTGGTAGAAAAATACTTTGCAACGACTGATGACCCACAAGTATAGGGCATCAATCGTAGTCCTTTCGATAAGTAAAAGTGTCGAACCCAACGAGGAGCAGAAGGAAATGACAAGTGGTTTTCAGCAAGGTATTCTCTGCAAGTACTGAAAGTAGCGGTAACAAATAGTTTTGATAGCAAGATAATTCGTAACAAGTAAAGTGCAGCAAGGTGGCCCAATCCCTTTTATAGCAAAGGACAAGCCGGAACGAACTCGTATAATAAGCAAAGCGTTCTCGAGGACACATGGGAATTTCATCTAGTCACTTTCATCATGTTTGTTTGATTTGCGTTCGCTACTTTGATAATTTGGTATGTGGGTGGACCGGTGCTTGGGTGCTGTTCTTACTTGAACAAGCCTCCCACTTATGATTACCCCCTCTAGCAAGCATCCGCAACTACGAAAGAAGAATTAAGATAACTCTAACCATAGCATGAAACGTATGGATCCAAATCAGCCCCTTACGGAATAGCGCATAAACTAGGGTTTAAGCTTCTATCACTCTAGCAACCCATCATCTAATTACTACTCCACAATGCCTTCCCTTAGGCCCAAAGATGGTGAAGTGTCATGTAGTCGACGTTCACATGACACCACTAAAGGAAGTAACAACATGCATATCATCAAAATATCGAACGAATACCAAATTCACATGATTACTTATGACAAGACTTCTCCCATGTCCTCAAGAACAAAAGTAACTACTCACAAATCATGTTCATGTTCAAGATCAGAGGGGTATTGAATAGTATTAAGGATCTGAACATATAATCTTCCACCAAATAAACCAACTAGCATCAACTACAAGATGTAATCAACACTACTAGCAACCCACATGTACCAATCTGAGGTTTTGAGACAAAGATTGAATACAAGAGATGAACTAGGGTTTGAGATGAGATGGTGCTGGTGAAGATGTTGATGAAGATTGGTCCTCCCATGATGAGAGGATAGTTGGTGATGTCGATGGCTTCGATTTCCCCCTCCCGGAGGGAAGTATCCCCGGCGGAATCGCTCCGCCGGAGAGCAAAATAGCTCCTGCACAGGTTCTGCCTCTAGACGGTGGCGCTTCGTCCCGAAAGCCTTCTCTTGATTTTTTTCAAGGGAAAATGGCTTCATATAGCAGAAGGAGGGGGCCAGACGCCAGCTGTGGGCCCCACAAGGCATTAGGGCACGCCCAGGGGGGCGCACCATACTGCCTTGTGGGCAGCTAGTGGGTCCCCTCTGTTATCTCTTTTCTCCAGTATTTTTTATATATTCAATAAAAAATCTCCATGAAATTTCAGGTCAATTGGAGCTCTGTAGAATAGGTATCTCTGATATGGCTATTTCAGGTCCAGAATTCCAGCTGCCGGCATTCTCCCTCTTCATGTAAATCTTGCAAATTAAGAGAGAAAAGGCATAAGAATTGTACCATAAAGTGAAATAATGATCAAAAACATAATAAATAACAGTAGGAAATCATGATGCAAATTGGACGTATCAACTCCCCCAAGCTTAGACCTCGCTTGCCCTCAAGCGAAAAGTCGAAATCTATAATGATGACCACATGTTTAGAGAGAGAGAGAGACGTCGATAAAAATAAAATACGGACATGGAGCATTATGATCTTTATTATAACAGCAATATATCATCATAAAACTTCTCATGAAAACGTGACAATTCATCCACAAGTTAAAGTATGAACCATAAACCAAATTGAAAACTAACAAACTATGATCTCAGTCATTGAAGCAATTGCAATTCATCATATTATCGGAAAGAGTCTATGTAAGAGCTTTGCTTAGCAAGTTCACATACTCAACTATCATTTAGTCTTCTATGATTGCTGACACTCACGGCATACTTATGGAGCAAAAGTTTCAGTCGGACACATAGAAAGATAGAGGCTTATAATTTTGCCTCCCAACGTTTTTACCTCAAGGGTAATGTCAACAATAATAACTCATGATCACCTACATTCAACTGGATATATATGCATGGATCAATCCCCACCACATGATGTTTGCCAAAAGAGAAAATAAAAACGGAATAAAGAAGAATACTATTGACTCTTGCATGAAAGTAAATACATAAAGTAAAAGATAGGCCCTTCGTAGAGGGAAGCAGAGGTTGTCATGCGCTTTTGTTTTTGGATGTGCAAGCTCTTAATGTAATGGAACATTACTTTATTTTGCCCCTTGTGATAGCGACCTTTATTATGCAGTCCGTCGCTTTTATTGCTCCACCATCACAGGATCGTACAAAGCTTATTTTCCCTTACAATAAAAGTTCATACATATTTAGGAGCAATTTTTATTGCTTTGCACCGATGACAACTTACTTGAAGGATCTTATTCAATCCATAGGTAGATATAGTGGACTCTCATGACATGAAACTGGTTTTAAGGGTTTTTGGATGCACAAGTAGTATCTCTACTTGGTGCGGATTTTTTTGGCTAGCAAAGGTAGGGGGCAAACACCACATGTTAGAGGATCCAAAACAATATAACTTCTATGTGAATATAAGCAAACATAACCTATTACGTTGTCTTCCTTGTCCAACATCAACTAATTGTCATAGAATATTTGATGGGGGCTCACAATCATAAAAGATGTCCAAGATAGTATATTTATATGTGAGACCTCTCTTCCTTTATTACTTTTTCATGAATTGCTACAACGACCAATGCTATGTTTGTCAACTTCCAACAAGTTTTATCAATTATACTTCCTTTATGTGAAGTCATCACTCCCCATGGGATTAGCATATGATCTTACTTTTTATTCTTTATTTATTTCTAAGATTGGATCATCAAAAGCAAAACACCCAACTCAAACTAATCTTTATTATATAACTTTCACACACGATTACATAGATAGATAGATCACAAAGCAAGCACTCGAAACTAAATCATACTAAAACTTTATTCCTCTAAATCACGAAATAACTAAGCATCGAACTAAGATAGATAATGATGATGAGAAAGTGATAGTGATACGATACTGGGGCGCCTTCCCCAAGCTTGGTACAAGCCAAGGGGAGTGCCCATACCCATGTACTCAAGTCTCCTTCTTCGGTGATGGTGGTGATGAAGTGGTGGGCTTGTCCTCCGTCTTCCAAGGCATAGGCTCTCCATCATAAAAGGACGAACGTGTTTCTGGAGTCTTGAAATTTGCAGCTAAACTCATACCTTTGAACTTGGCCTCATACTCAAAATTTTGATTTTGTAGATCATATATTTGGGCCTGAAGATAGTCAATCCGATCATTGAGCTTGAAGATGAAGTCCCCAATATTCTTGCCGTCCACCTTGTGCTCACGGATGAATTCCGTAATCATGGAGTGGTTAGCACAAAGTCCGCGCTCCACCATGCCCTGGCACTTGAAGATCTCCTGTTCCACCGCTTCCAGCCTGGCCTTCTCTCTCCCAGTCTTCTTAGGTCCTTGAACGTCCCGGATGTGGAGCACCCCCTCACGCATCTCAATGGCTTGAGGGTGCTTCATCACCTCCGGTAGGTATGGGTTGATGACCTTCTCATAGAACTTGTCCTTGGACGAGCTTGGAGACGTCATGGCGACCTAGATCTGTCAGAAAAATAGCCTGAAACAAGAACAGAGGAGAAACTCGCGATGTGGTGGTCAAAACAGATGGGAGTATATATAAAGAATTTTTATCTTGCAAAACAAGCATACGAGGAGAAAACGGAGTCGGGAAGGCACACGTGGGGCCCACAAGGCACCACGGCGCGCCCCAGGGGGGGTCGCGCCCTTCTGCCTTGTGGGCGACACGTGGCTCCCCTCGGCTGTTTCATATTTTTTTTAATTTTTCTAATATTCCAAAACTGACAGAAATAATTTTTATGGAATTTTTGGAGTCGGTTTACTTACCGTATAACATACCTACCCCTTTTCAGGGTTCTGGAGTGTTCCGGAAGGACTCTTTGATGTGCTCTTCCGATGTAATTGTTTCAATAATATTATTTTCAACATTAATGGGAGTACCTGAGATATAGTGCTTAATTCTTTGCCCATTCACCACTCTCAGATTATTGCCTTCGGAGTTGTTTATTTTGATGGCTCCGGAGCGATAAACTTCTTCGATGATATACGGTCCTTCCCATTTAGAGAGAAGTTTTCCTGCAAAGAATCTCAAACAAGAATTGTATAATAAAACATGATCACCTACTTTGAATTCCCGTTTTTGAACTCTTTTGTCATGCCACCTTTTAACTTTTTCTTTAAACAACTTAGCATTATCATAGGCTTGGGTTCTCCATTCATCTAAGGAGCTAATATCAAATAAGCTCTTCTCACCGGCAAGTTTAAAATCATAATTAAGTTCTTTAATTACCCAATAAGCTTTATGTTCTAATTCAAGAGGTAAATGACATGCTTTTCCATAAACCATTTTATACGGAGACATACCCATAGGATTTTTATACGCAGTTCTGTAAGCCCATAATGCATCATCAAGTTTCTTAGACCAATTCTTTCTGGATCTATTAACGGTCTTTTGCAAAATCAATTTTATTTCCCTATTAGTTAATTCAACTTGACCACTAGACTGAGGATGGTAAGGGGATGCAATTCTATGGTTAACATCATATTTAGCAAGCAACTTACGGAAAGCACCATGAATAAAATGTGAACCACCATCAGTCATTAAATATCTAGGGACTCCAAACCTCAGGAAAATGACTTCTTTAAGCATTTTAATAGAAGTGTTGTGATCAGCACTACTAGTTGGAATAACTTCTACCCACTTAGTAACGTAGTCAACAACAACTAGAATATGAGTATACCCATTGGATTTAGGAAAAGGTCCCATATAATCAAAACCCCAAACATCAAATGGTTCAATAACAAGTGAATAATTCATAGGCATTTCCTGACGTCTACCAACATTACCAATTCTTTGACATTCATCACAAGAAAGGACAAACTTACATGCATCCCTGAAAAGAGTAGGCCAATAAAAGCCAGATTGTAATACCTTGTGTGCAGTTCGGTCTCCCGCATGATGTCCTCCATAGGCCTCGGAGTGACACTTACGTAGGATTTGTTCCTGTTCATGCTCAGGTACACAACGTCTAATAATACCATCTACTCCTTCTTTATATAGATGTGGGTCATCCCAAAAGTAATGTCTTAAATCAATGAAAAACTTTTTCTTTTGTTGATATGTAAAGCTAGGTGGTATGTATTTAGCAACAATGTAATTAGCATAGTCTACATACCAAGGAGTATTACGAGAAGCATTTATCACAGCTAATTGTTCATCAGGAAAATCATCATTAATAGGAAGTGGGTCATCAAGAACATTTTCCATTCTAGACAAATTATCTGCTACGGGATTCTCAGCTCCCTTCCTATCAACAATATGCAAATCAAATTCTTGTAGCAGAAGAACCCATCTAATAAGTCTAGGCTTAGCATCTTTCTTTTCCATAAGGTATTTAATAGCAGCATGATCAGTGTGAACAGTAACCTTGGAATCAACAATATAAGATCTAAATTTATCACATGCAAACACAACTGCTAAAAATTCTTTCTCAGTAGTAGCATAATTTCTTTGAGCGTTGTCTAGAGTTTTACTAGAATAATGGTTAACATTTAATTTCTTATCAACTCTTTGTCCTAGAACAACACCAACAGCATAATCACTAGCATCACACATAATTTCAAAAGGTAGGTTCCAATCAGGTGGTTGAACAATAGGTGCAGAAATTAAGGCTTTCTTAAGTATTTCAAAGGCTTCTACACAATCATCATCAAAAACAAATGGAACATCTTTTTGCAAGAGATTGGTAAGAGGTCTAGAAATTTTAGAGAAGTCTTTTATAAACCTTCTATAGAAACCAGCATGACCAAGGAAACTTCTTATACCGTTGAAATCTTTAGGACATGGCATTTTCTCAATAGCATCAACCTTAGCTTTATCAACTTCAATACCTCTTTCAGAAATTTTATGCCCAAGGACTATATCTTCATTAACCATAAAGTGGCACTTCTCCCAATTCAAGACAAGATTAGTTTCTTCACATCTCTGCAAAACTCGATCAAGGTTGCTTAAGCAATCATCAAAAGAAGTTCCGTAAATGGAGAAATCATCCATGAAAATCTCAACAATCTATTCACAAAAGTCAGAGAATATAGCAGTCATACATCTTTGAAAGGTAGCAGGTGCATTACATTAACCAAAAGGCATACGACGATAAGCATAAGTTCCAAAAGGACAAGTAAAGGTGGTTTTCTCTTGATCTTCAGGTGATACAGGTATTTGAGAGAAACCAGAATAAACATCTAGGAAACAAAAGTGTGTATGCTTAGACAATCTTTCTAACATTTAATCAATAAAAGGCAAGGGGTAATGATCTTTTCTAGTGGCTTTATTTAATTTCCTGAAGTCAATTACCATCCTATAACCAGTTACAATTCTTTGTGGGATGAGTTCATTTTTATCATTAGGAACAACGGTAATACCTCCCTTTTTAGGAACACAATGAACAAGACTTACCCATCTACTATCAGCTATGGGATAAATTATACCTGCTTCCAGAAGCTTTAATATTTCAGTTCTTACCACATCCTTCATTTTAGTGTTCAGCCTTCTTTGATGATCAACAACGGGTTTAGCATCTGGCTCCATATGAATTTTATGCTGACATAAAGTGGGACTAATGCCCTTAAGATCATCAAGAGTATATCCAATAGCGGCACGGTGCTTCCTCAGAGTTTTAAGTAATCTCTTTTCTTCATGCTCTGAAAGGTTAGCACTAATAATAACATGATATATCTTCTTTTCATCAAGATAAGCATATTTAAGAGTATCAGGTAATTGCTTCAATTCAAACACAGGATCACCCTTGGGTGGAGGTAGACCTCCCAAGGTTTCAACAGGCAGATTATGTTTAAGGATAGGTGCTTGTTTAAAGAATAATTCATCTATTTCATTTCTTTCACTCATATGCATGTCATTCTCATGCTCAAGCAAATATTGTTCTAGCGGATCAGTAGGAGGCACAGCAATAGAAGCAAGACCAATAATTTCGTCCTTACTAGGCAATTCTTTATCATGAGGTTGTCTATGAAACTTAGAGAAATTAAACTCATGAGACATCTGACCAAAATTAACACTAACAATTTCTTTAGTGCAATCAATCTTAGCATTAACAGTATTCAAGAAGGGTCTACCAAATATAATGGGACAAAAATCATCTTGTGGTGATCCAAGAACAAGAAAATCAGTAGGGTATTTGATCTTACCACACAACACTTCAACATCTCTAACAATCCCAAGCGGTGAAATAGTGTCTCTATTTGCAAGCTTAATAGTAACATCAATATCTTCAATCTCAACGGGTGCAATATCATTCATGACTTCTTGATAGAGAGTAAACGGAATAGCACTCACACTAGCACCAATATCACATAAACCATGATAGCAATGATCTCCAATTTTAACAGAAATAATAGGCATGCCAACTACAGGCTTATTTTTTATCTTTAGGGTCTGGCTTAGCAATTCTAGTTGCTTCATCACAGAAATATATGACATGTCCATCAATGTTATCAACCAAAAGATCTTTAACCATTGCAACACTAGGTTCAACTTTAATTTGCTCAGAAGGTCTAGGTGCTCTAATTTTACTCTTATTGACTACAGTTGAAGCTTTAGCATGTTCTTTAATCCTAACAGGGAAAGGAGGTTTCTCAATATAAGCAGTAGGCACAACTGGATCAACATGGTAAACAATTGTTTCTTCTTTAATACTAACAGGTTCTTCTTTCAATTCAATAGGTGGATGATATTTAAACCATTTCTCCTTAGGGAGATCAACATGAGCAGCAAAAGATCCACAAAAGGTAGCTACTATCTCAGAGTCAAGTCCGTATTTAGTACTAAACTTACGAAAAGCATCAGTTTCCATAGAAGATTTAACATAATCAAACTAAAGATTTATACCTGACTCATTACCTTTGTCGATTTCCCAATCTTCATAATTGCGTTTAATTCTTTCAAGAAGGTCCCATATGGATTCAATAGTTTTCTTCGTAAAGGAACCAGCAGAAGAAGTATCGAGCATGGATTGATCATTATGAGAAAGCCGAGCATAAAAGTTTTGAAGGATTATTTCTCTTGAGAGCTCATGATTGGGGCATGTATGCAACATATACTTAAGCCTCCCCCAAGCTTGAGCGATACTTTCTCCTTCACGAGGCCAAAAATTATATATATAATTCCGATCACGATGAACCAAATGCATAGGATAAAATTTCTGGTGGAATTCCAGCTTCAACCGGTTCCAGTCCCATGTATCAGTACATCACATAGCCTATACCATGTCAATGCCTTTCCCTCCAAAGATAAAGGGAATACTTTATTCTTAACTCCATCTCCGGATAAACCTGCAAGCTTAAACAATCCACAAATTTCATCCACATAGATCAAGTGCATATCAGGATGTACCATTCCATCTCCTGCATAAGGATTAGCTAGCAATTTCTCTATCATACCCGAAGGAATTTCATAATAAATATTTTCAGTAGGTTCAATAGGTGGAGGGGAAACTCTTATTGCTTCCGGTCAAGGTGAAGATACCCCAAACAAGCCCCTCAAAGGATTACTTTCCATAGTGACAAGTGACAATAAATTTCAGCACGCAATATAAATGTTTTCCTTACCAAATTCCACTCACCAAAGGCGCTTCACTCCCCGGCAACGGCACCAGAAAAGAGTCTTGATGACCCACAAGTATAGGGGATCAATCATAGTCCTTTTGATAAGTAAGAGTGTAGAACCAAACGAGGAGTAGAAGGAAATGACAAGCGGTTTTCAGCAAGGTATTCTCTGCAAGTACTGAAAGTAGCGGTAACAGATAGTTTTGATAGCAAGATAATTCGTAACAAGTAACAAGTAACAAGTAAAGTGCAGCAAGGTGGCCCAATCCCTTTTATAGCAAAGGACAAGCCGGAACGAACTCGTATAATAAGCAAAGCATTCTCGAGGACACATGGGAATTTCATCTAGTCACTTTCATCATGTTTGTTTGATTCGCGTTCGCTACTTTGATAATTTGGTATGTGGGTGGACCGGTGCTTGGGTGCTGTTCTTACTTGAACAAGCCTCCCACTTATGATTACCCCCTCTCGCAAACATCCGCAACTACGAAAGAAGAATTAATATTACTCTAACCATAGCATGAAACGTATGGATCCAAATCAGCCCCTTATGGAATAGCGCATAAACTAGGGTTTAAGCTTCTGTCACTCTAGCAACCCATCATCTAATTACTACTCCACAAGGTCTTCCCTTAGGCCCAAAGATGGTGAAGTGTCATGTAGTCGACGTTCACATGACACCACTAAAGGAAGTAACAACATACATATCATCAAAATATCAAACGAATACCAAATTCACATGATTACTTATGACAAGACTTCTCCCATGTCCTCAAGAACAAAAGTAACTACTCACAAATCATGTTCATGTTCAAGATCACAGGGGTATTGAATAGTATTAAGGATCTGAACATATAATCTTCCACCAAATAAACCAACTAGCATCAACTACAAGATTTAATCAACACTACTAGCAACCCACATGTACCAATCTGAGGTTTTGAGACAAAGATTGAATACAAGAGATGAACTAGGGTTTGACATGAGATGGTGCTGGTGAAGATGTTGATGAAGATTGGTCCTCCCACGATGAGAGGATCGTTGGTGATGTCGATGGCTTCGATTTCCCGCTCCCGGAGGGAAGTATCCCCGGCGGAATCGCTCCGCCGGAGAGTAAAATAGTTCCTGCCCCGAAAGCCTTCTCTTGATTTTTTCTAGGGTAAATGGCTTCATATAGCAGAAGGAGGGGGCCAGACGCCAGCTGTGGGCCCCACAAGGCACTAGGGCTCGCCCAGGGGGCGCGCCCTACTGCCTTGTGGGTAGCTGGTGGGTCCCCTTTGTTATCTCTTTTCTCCAGTATTTTTTATATATTCAATAAAAAATCTCCGTGAAATTTTAGGTCAATTGGAGCTCTGTAGAATAGGTATCTTTGATATGGCTATTTCAGGTCCAGAATTCCAGCTGCCGGCATTCTCCCTCTTCATGTAAATATCGCAAATTAAGAGAGAAAAGGCATAAGAATTGCACCATAAAGTGAAATAATGATCAAAAACATAATAAATAACAGTAGGAAATCATGATGCAAAATGGACGTATCAACGACTTAGAAGAAAACATTTATTACAAAACGGCTCATATAAATTTAAGAGCGCCCAATTAACATGGGCCAAGAAAGTTGTTTTTAACAAACATCATTTTTGACAAACAACTTTTTGTTTAACACAAATATAATGCTTGGTTGGACCACACAGAAATTAAAAATTAAAAAACTTGAGCATGAAAGCGACTTAGGTGGTTAATGTGCTAGGTGTTGATGACGTAGTTCGGGCTTGTGGCGGGACGAAGACATAGTCCTCGTCCTGGACGAAGTCCCAACCCCCAAACCCTAGGTGACCGAGCGAGGAGCTCGGCTTGACGAAGTGGTGACACGGCACGGTCGATGTGGTAAGCCGAAGCCCCCGGTCTAGCTAACGTGACGAAGCTGGTCGGCAGGTGACACCGAAGTCCCCGGAGTAGGTTGATGAAGAGATGGCGAAGCCCCCGGTCCAGCCGAGGTGACGGAGCAGGTCGGTAAGGTGACATTGCAGCCCAATGCCAGCCGAGGTGTCGAAGTAGGTCGGCGTGGTGGACGTCGGCTTAAAAAAGCAATGGCGCGGCAATGCCGATGCAGGTCGGAATTTGTGACGCGGTTAATGCCGGCTTGATGAAGTGACCGCGCGGCGATGCCGGCGTGCCCGACCCGTGCAATCCGTGGGGTGACGTTGTTGGTGATGATTTAGCCTTCGCAATGCCGAACTCTTAGTTGGCTCGCCGGGGTGATGATCCAATGAGGTTGACCTCGGCTCTACGAAGCGACGACCTGTCTAGCGTAGGTCGGCAGCCGTGGAGCAACGTTGTCGGGCTGGTATGACACGAGCGTGATGGTGAAGATTACCTCCGAAAAGGAGCAAAATTTGTGAGCATGTGTTTGGAAACAAAACACAATACCCTAGAAAAAGGTTTCCTTCAATAAGGACGTCCTCTAACTCATTCATGAACTCGAGTCGGATTCGTTTTCTCGTAGAAAACATATCCAAAAATTGATGCACTCATCGGACGTTTTCCGGAGTTTGAACGGCCGGATCGAGCTGAAATTTTGAGGGCTGATAGATATGGGAATTCCGTAGCCGATGAACGGTTGGATCTTCCAAAGGATGTCCGAGCTGGACGCTGGACTCCTCGCCCTAAACTCGTCTAGATTCCCATCCAGATTCGACAGGGCTCCGGTATATCGGAGATCACCGGAGATTCCTCCATCGGAACGCGACGAAATTTTACAGGGTTGTTCTAGACTCAATTCCACACAATTCTGCTGAAGCAATCGTCAAAGCGACGCTCGAGGAGGCAGGGACGGCGAACACGAATCCGCTGTCCAGAAAAAACTGCACGGTCGCCCGAGGGAAAAGTTGATGTTGAGCCCCCGGGCTCCATGGATAATTTCCTCCATGACCTTGGATGAGATCGGAGTTTGTTGAAGAAGGCATCCGTCCGATCTTGATGATCGGATGCGGAGCGTAGTCCTTGGTCTAGCCGAGGTGACCAGTCGAGCCGGCGATGGAGATGCCGACGTCACAGTTGATTTGCAGGCGTGCCATTGATCCTTTTCGACCACACAGTAGAACTCTCAATGAAAGCACCAATGTCGATTTTAAATTCGGCATATCTCGTAGTAGGGGTCCTAAGCTAGGCATCTTGGAGCGATGGTAACATGGACACAGGATTTTACCCTGGTTCGGGCTCTCTCGAAGAGATAATACCCTACGTCCTGCTTTTCATTGTATTGATATGGGGATAGTACATATACCACGAGATTGTTCTAATTTATATGAGTCGATCTATTGACTAGCCTGGCCTTGGTTTATATATGCACTGGAGGCCTAGGGTTTAGAAGAGTCCTTATCTTGTGCGCCAAGTCTTGTGGAGCCTTCCGTGTATGCGTCATGGGCTACCCGAAGTGGCCCATGAGTGAACCGCCATGGGGGTCCTCGGCTCAACCCACCTGGTCGGGAGATGATGTGGTGAGTACCCCCTAGTCCAGGACACCGTCACCCGGCGCGCCCAGGGTAGGGGGAGCACCCCTCGATTTTGTGGGCCCCTCAAGCATCGTCTCGCATTGATTCTTTTTCCCAAAAATCACATATATTCCAAAATAAATCTTCATAACTTTTTATCCCGTTTGGACTTCGTTTGATATGGATTTTCTGCGAAACAAAAAACATGCAACAAACAGGAACTGGCACTGGGCATTGGATCAATATGTTAGTCCCAAAAATAATATAAAATGTTGCCAAAAGTATATGAAAGTTGTAGAATATTGGCATGAAACAATCAAAAATTATAGATACGACGGAGACGTATCATCATCCTCAAGCTTAATTCCTGCTTGTTCTCGAGTAGGTAAATAATAAAAAGATAATTTTTGATGTGGAATGCTACCTAGCATAATCTTGATCATATAGTCTAATCATGGCATGAATATTAAGACACGAGTGATTCAAAGCAATAGTCTATAATTTGATATAAAGACATAAATACTCAGGCATACCAACAAACAATCATGCCTTTCAAAATAAAAATGCTAAAGAAAGTTATCCCTACAAAATCATATAATCCTGTCATGCTCCATCTTCTTAACATAAAGTATTTATCATGCACTACCCCGATGACAAGCCGAGCAATTGGTTCATACTTTTTAACGCGCTTTAGCTTTTTCAACCCCCACGCAATACATAAGTGCAAGCCATGGATATAGCACTATGGGTGGAATAGAATGCGATGATAGAGATTAATAAGGGGAAGTCAAAAAAGGAAGACAGTCTCACATCGACGCGGCTAATCTGTAACACCCTGGTTTTTGCCCTCTTTATTTTATTGGGTTTTATTGAATATTTATTTTGCATTTGGTTTTTCTGTCAATTCTTTTGGACTTGCCACTTGGAAATTATTTTTGGTTTTCTTCCAAGTGGGTTCTATCATCCTTAAACCCTCCCTAGACCCCATCCCTCTCACCATAATGCCATGGGATAATTTTATTTAATGGCATTATATTCATTTTCCTCCTGAAAATGACTATTTTCTCAATAAGCTATGAAGCAACCCTCATTTTTATTGCTCAGATAATTCTCAGAAAATTCCCAAATATTCATTGGATCATGCCTCACCTCCCCATGCAAAAATATCCCATAGTCATTTGGAAATTTTCAGCTAGGGAAAATATTTTTGCTTCTGGTCAGAATTGGCACTTTGTGAAGCAAGTGTATTTTCCTTGATCTGTTGGAGCTGAAATTTTTACCACATGACTACCTTCCTAGGAGATGCTTAACCCCCAAGTTTCAACCTTTAGCTCCCAGCCGTTTGCTCCCAGCATTTGTCCCAAGTTTCTGTCCAGAAACTTTGCAGCTTGCTCAAGTCTTATCCATGGAGCTAGGTGGCAAACCAAGCGCGCATCTCGGCACCGCGTTGAAGGGACTACACCCTAGACACGGTCTGGCATCATCTAAAGTACCGCGTGTGCCAGTGCATGCGGTGACCGCGCGTGTGCAAGGTGTTCGGCATGCGTTCACCGCACCTTGCCCCCACCCCTCAGCAGCCTCCCGCACGCCACTGTTCCTCCCCGACGCCGGCAAGCAGCTCACAGGAATCAGTTGAAACGCTACCAGGCGGAACAGTGCGCGCGCGTGCGCCGCCTGCCCCACCTAGTGCGCCGCACTGTGGCCGCGTGTGCGCACAACATCACTGAGCTCCGCTACTTCATCTCCACGTCTCACCTGAGCTCCTCTCCCTCCCAGTGCACCGATAGCTCCTCTCCGGTGGAGTCCAGTGCACGGCCACCCCTCCGCCTATAAATACGGCCACCCCGAGCCATTCTAGCCACCGCTCTCACCTCTACTGGCCACAAATCGCTCCCCAGCAAGTGCGGCAGGGCTGGGAAAGCCTCCTGCTGCCGATCATCGCCGGAGTTGGCCGCGGATCCACCTCAGCTGTCCACTCGCTCCGGTGCTCCCCGTCTTCGCTCACCTCCTCAGGCGTGCTCGTGGTGATCTCCTGAGCCCGACGGTGCCGCTAGTTCATCGGAATAACGCCGGAATCTTCATCTCCGACGAGCTCCACCGCCCGCCGCCTCTGGAGAGGAACGTTTCGACGCCGTCCGTCCACCCCCGCCGTCACTTCGAGTACGCCCGTGCTCGTCTTGATGCGCTGGATCCATCCCCCTCCTCTCCGGCGGCCGGCAAGGTCTCCTCGCCGGAGAACCACCGGCGACAGAGCCGCCGTGCTCTGTTTCCCTCGCTCCCCCCTTTTAACCCTGACAGCGGACCCCACCTGTCAGCCTCTCTCTCTCTCTCCCTGAACCATTTTCTAAGTGGAGGCGTATTCTGGAAATACGTCTTCGACGTGGCTCTCTCTGGAAATTCGTTTAAATTCATTTAATCCAGATTTTGACCCTAACTTTGACCAGCTCTAGTTTCTATTCTATAAGTCCAAATGAATTGAATCTTTTTGCATTAGTTTTGTCTTGAGCTAAAGTTTCTGTATGCCAAAATTGAGAATTTTGCTTGCTGTTGGGAATTTCTGGTGCATTAAAATGCTTTATGTGACATTTTCTTTTTGCATTTAAATTATTTTCAGAAGATCCTAGTTGTGTTGGAGAAGACCAGGAGTATTGTGACACTCCTCTGAACCAAGGCAAGCCACAACATTCATATGCAAGGTTGACAGTTCAATGACAATGGTTTATTTGAATTAAATTCATTAATGCTCCACTATTAAAATGAATTGCTATATATGACCTATTGCATTTTAGTTGGTACATGTCATATTGTTATTATGCAGTAGAGAATATGTCATCTTGTTATGATGTGTAGTAGAGATCATGTCATATACTCACATGGCAGCATGATGCATTTGTTATCCACTTTCATATTATCATGACCCGTGCACCTCATTGCATACTATGGCTCGAATCACATTCTTTCAAGTTAAACCTGATGCTAATTCAACTTGAACAACTGTTGATCGAGTCATGGTGCCACCGAATCGAGCTCACCAGTGCAACCACACTTGCCTGGATGGGGAGGCCCTAATTCGGTCTATTGTCATGC
Organism: Elymus sibiricus; assembly: GCA_039707655.1. NCBI lineage: Eukaryota > Viridiplantae > Streptophyta > Magnoliopsida > Poales > Poaceae > Elymus > Elymus sibiricus. The sequence continues at coordinate 325,941,248 of CM077670.1, forward strand.
CTCTCGCCGGTGCCTCTAACTAGGGAAGGTTATGCACTTGCGCTACCCTGGCCCGGTAGGCAGTCATAACCTTGTGTGCCCGAGTTATACGGTACCGATGTCCCCGTTTGGGACGACTTTGTTTTGATTGGCCACGATGGTGGCAGCCACGAGGTGGCAGGATGTCACGAGTTGACATCGGGGCCACCCATGACATAGCCCAAAGGGGAGTTTGTCGGAGTGGCCGGGAGAGTGTCATGCAATAGATTGGTTTTGTCGGAATGTCGTTGGTCCACCCGAATGGGAGCACGAGGCCATGAGTTCTGTGGTGTGGGTACAGTGTGCTAACCTCTGCAGAGTGTATAATCTATCGATAGCCGCGTCCTCGGTTATGGACACAGTTCGTAGTAGGTCACACCATGGGTCAATAGATATAATTAACCTGCACACTAAGAACACTAAGATGGCACATGCAGAAGTTGGTGATCGGGTGAGGATCACTATGGTGAGATGTTGACGGTGGTTACGAGGTAACCCCGAGATAGTAAGTTGGTCCAAGGGACCATGGCAGCAATTCTCGCACACTTCATGACTGGTAGTATCCTTGTCATGTTCATGCATTAAACTTGCTAAATGCCTTGTTATCGTTTGTCGTATTTGCTTTGTTTGCTGTGAGCTTGCGAGTACATTCAAAGTACTCACCTGGCTTATCATGCCAAATGCAGGAGAAGCCATGCAAGAGTATGTTGCGGTCTAGGCCGTGTCCCAGCAGTGTCCCTGTGGAGTGGAGTTCTGCTACAACGTCGTTCCGCTGCCGCATAGTAGTATCTGTTATCGTCAAGGCCCCGGAGATGTCTACTAAATAATGTACATAAGTGCAGCCGCACCGTGTGTGCCGCTTGGCCTCGCCTATCTTGTAATATTTGAACCTATGTATCCGCTAGAGATCAATAAAGCGGCTATTTTCTGTACCAAGTTGTTGTGTGTTGCCAGAAGACTTGATCTCTGGGCTGGCAATGCAAGGTAAACCGGTTGCTCTGAGCCGGGGTGCCACAACGCTTGGTATCAGAGCCGCACTGATTGTAGGACGCCCTAGATAGCCGACGCGTTAGAAAATGGTAGTTTTAAGTCTTTGTGTTGATTTGATTTTGCCTCTGCATTCATGTGTTGCATTGCATGCATATAGTTTACTTTTGATGCTGATCAACTAATATTGTGAGTGTAGATGGCACCAGTTCCCTATCCGTATCAGCCAGAGCCGGCACCTTCCACTTTTCCGCATCTGCTTCGCAACGTATGGCACCGACTCTACCCCGACGGTGATGACCCTGTGTACCTGGTGTATCGAGAGCAGCTTGCAGACGGTGTGTACGAGTATCACGCGGAGGTCATCATGCATAACAGTACCTTGGTGGGCACCTACACCCGCTCCTCCAAGGGTGGGATAACTTCAACACCTGACCAGGCGATCCAGTTTGCGACGTTCGAGGCTCTCACTGACTTGCTCTACAATGAGATTCAGATGCAGACACACCCAAGTTTCTACTTCTATCCGTCCATGTTTGACAATGGACAGATCCGTTTCCCTTATATTGATCCAGAGTGTGACCGGTCAGCCAGCCACCTGTCTCGTTACATAACTGCTGGATATCTTCTGATCGTGAGCTTAGCCCAGGAGCTGAACCGCACTCGAGACGCGTGATGACCCACAAGTATAGGGGATCAATCATAGTCCTTTCGATAAGTAAGAGTGTCGAACCCAACGAGGAGCAGAAGGAAATGACAAGCGGTTTTCAGCAAGGTATTTTCTGCAAGCACTGAAATTATCGGTAACGAGTAGTTTGATAGCAAGATAATTCGTAACAAGTGACAAGTAGCAATAGTAACAAAGAGTGCAGCAAGGTGGCCCAATCTCTTTTGTAGTAAAGGACAAGATGGAACGATCTCTTATAATAAGCAAAGCGTTCTCGAGGACACATGGGAATTTCATCTAGTCACTTTCATCAGGTTGGTTTGATTCGCGTTCGCTACTTTGATAATTTGATATGTGGGTGGACCAGTGCTTGGGTGCTGTTCTTACTTGAACAAGCCTCCCACTTATGATTACCCCCTCTCGCAAGCATCCGCAACTACGAAAGGAGAATTAAGATAACTCTAACCATAGCATTAAACATATGGATCCAAATCAGCCCCTTACAGAATAGCGTATAAACTAGGGTTTAAGCTTCTGTCACTCTAGCAACCCATCATCTAATTACTACTCCATTATGCATTCCCTTAGGCCCAAAGATGGTGAAGTGTCATGTAGTCGACGTTCACATGACACCACTAAGAGAATCAACAACATACATATCATCAAAATATTGAACGAATACCAAATTCGCATGATTACTTATGACAAGACTTCTCCCATGTCCTAAATAACAAAAGTAACTACTCACCAATCATATTCATGTCCAAGATCAGAGAGGTATTGAATAGCATATTAGATCTGAACATATAATCTTCCACCAAATAAACCAACTAGCATCAACTACAAGATGTAATCAACACTACTAGCAACCCACAGGTACCAATCTGAGGTTTTGAGACAAAGATTGAATATAAGAGATGAACTAGGGTTTGAGATGAGATGGTGTTGTTGAAGATGTTGATGAAGATTGGTCCTCCCACAATGAGAGGATCGTTGGTGATGATGATGGCTCCGATTTCCCCCTCCTGGAGGGAAGTATCCCCGGCAGAATCGCTCCGCCGGAGAGCAAAAGTACTCCTGCCCAAGTTCCGCCTCGAGACGGCGGCACACCGTCCCAAAAGTCTTCTCTCTATTTTTTCTAGGGAAAATGGGCTTATATACCAAAAAATGGGCACCAGAGGCTGGCCAGGGGCCCCACAAGCCACCAGGGTGCGCCTGGGGGGGGGGGGGGGGGGGGTGGCGCGCCCTGATGCCTCATGGGCACCTGGGTGGCCCCCTCTGGTACTTCTTGCTTCCAGTATTTTTTATTTATTCCAGAATAATTCTCCGTGAAATTTCAGCTCATTTGGAGATGTGCAGAATAGGTATCTCTGACATAGCTTTTTCAAGTCCAGAATTCCAGCTGCCGGCAATCTCCCTCCTTGTGTAAATCTTGCATATTAAGAGAGAAAAGGCATTAGAATTGCTCCACAAAGTGTTATATTGATTAAAAACACTATAAATAACAGTAGCAAAACATGATGCAAAATGGACGTATCAACTCCCCCAAGCTTAGACCTCGCTTGTCCTCGAGCGAAAGCCAATATCGATAATCATGTCCACATGTTTAGAGAGGGAGGTGTCGATGAAAAAAAAAATACGGACATAGTAGCATCATGATCATTATTATAACAACAATATTCATTATCATAAAACATCTTATGAGTGATACGTCTCCAACGTATCTATAATTTATGAAGTATTCATGCCATGTTTATTATAGTTTTGTATGATTTTGGTGCACTTTTATATGGCTTTTATATGATTTTTATGGACTAACATATTGACTTAGTGCCAGTGCCAGTTGCTGTTTTCTGCTTGTTTTTGTTTTTCCAGGAAATCCATATCAAATGAAGTCCAAATGCAGCGAAACTTTTTGACGATTTTTTCTGGAAGGAAACGGACCCAGGAAGCTTTGGGGAAACAACAGAAGAGCCACAGTGGCCCCACGAGCCACCTGGGCGCGCCTGCCCCCCAGGCGTGCCCTGGTGCCTCGTGGGCCTCCTGTGGCACCTCTTCGCGTGATTCCAATGCTGAAAAATCATATATATTCAGAAACCCCCGAAAGTTAACCTAGATGAGTTTTTACGCCGCCGCAAGCCTCTGTACCTCCACGATCTAATCTACAGCCCTTTTTCGGCACCTTGCTGTAGGGGGGAATCATCACCGGAGGCCATCTTTATCATCCCGTCGGTCTCCATGACGAGGAGGGAGTAGTTCACCCTCGGGGCTGAGGGTTTGTACCAGTAGCTATGTGTTTTATCTCTCTCTCTCTCTCTCTCTCTCTCTCTCTCTCTCTCTCGCGCGCGCGCGCGCGCGTTCTTGATTTGGCACGATCTTGATGTACCGCGAGCTTTGTTAATATAGTTGGATCATATGGTGTTTCTTCCCTCTCTATCCTTGTTGTGATGAATCGAATATTTTCCCTTTGAGGTTTCGTTATTGTCGGATTGAATATTTCAGATTTGAGAACACTTGATGTATGTCTTGCATATGAATACCCGTGGTGACAATGGGGTATTATATTGATTCACTTGATATATGTTTTGGCACTCAACTCGCGGATTCCCGAGGTGACATTGGGGTAATCTATGCATAGGGGTTGATGCACGTTTTCATTATCTTTTCTCAGATAGAAACTTTGGGGTGCTCCTTGAAGTTCTTTGTGTGGATTGAATATTATGATTATGAAGTTGTTTGATGCATATCATATAATCAACTCACGGATAGTTGTGGTGACATTGGAGTATCTAGGTGACATTAGAGTTGGTTGATGTGTATCATATGGTGTTATTTTAGTACGAACTCTAGGGCTCTTTGTGACACTTATAGGAATAGCTCAATAGATCGATCGGAAAGGATAACTTTGAGGTGGTTTCGTACCCTACAAACAATTTCTATCTTATGTTTTCCGCTAATAGGAACTTGGGAGTGATTCTTTGTCGCATGTTGAGGGATGGTTATATGATCCAATTGTGTTAGCATTGTTGAGAGATTGCACTAGTGAAAGTATGAACCCTAGGCCTTGTTTTTAAGCATTGCAATACCGTTTGTGCTCACTTTTGTTACTTGCTACCTTGCTGTTTTTATATTTTCAGATTACAAAAACCTATATCTACTATCCATACTACACTTTTATCACCATCTCTTAGCCGAACTAGTGCACCTATATAATTTACCATTGTATTGGGTGTGTTGGGGACACAAGAGATTTCTTGTATTTGGTTGCAGGGTTGTTTGAGAGATACCATCTTCAACCTATGCCTCCCATGGATTGATAAACCTTAGGTCATCCACTTGAGGGAAAATTGCTACTGTCCTACAAAACTCTGCGCTTGAAGGCCCAACACGAGTCTACAAGAATAAGTTGTGTAGTAGACATCAAGCTCTTTTCTGGCGCCGTTGCCGGGGAGGTGAGTGCTTGAAGGTATATCTTTAGATCTTGCAATCGAATCTTTTAGTTTCTTGTTTTATCACTATTTTGGTTTATAAAAGAAAATTATAAAATATGGAATTGAGGTTGCCTCATATTATTCGTCTTTATCATGTCTTTCGTGAAAATGATGGATCGGAAAATTGTGCCCAATTGATAGAAGAAGAATTCAATAAAATGTTTGGCATAAAATCCATGAATGATAAGCATGATTGCAATGTTGCTAGTATGACTTCTTTGAATATCCATGATGCTAGTGATATGCAAAGCCATAAGCTTAGGGATGCTATGTTTGATGAAGATGATATTTTTAGTCCCCCAAGGAAAATTTATTATGATGATTGCATGCCTCCTATCTATGATGATTATTGTGATTACATGTATGCTATAACGAATAATGAAACTTGTCATCATGATTTTAATTTTCAATTGGATTATGCCAATCAAGTATCTCATGATAATTATTTTGTTGAGTTTGCTCCCACTATTATGAATGAGAAGAAAATTGCTTATGTGGAGAGTAGTAAAAATTCTATGCTTATGTATCATGACAAGAATGCTTTGTGTCATGGATATATTGTTGAATTTCTTCATGATGCTACTGAAAATTATTATGAGAGAGGATCATATGCTTGTAGGTGTTGCAATAATATCAAGTTTCCTCTCTATGTGTTGAAAGTTTTGAAGTTGCACTTGTTTTGCCTTCCTATGCTAGTTGATTCTTGCTCCCATAAACTATTGGCTCACAAAATCCCTATGCATAGGAAGTGGGTTAGGCTTAAATGTGCTTGTCATATGATTCATGATGCTCTCTTTGTGTTTCAATTCTTTACTTTTATGTGAGCATCATTGAAATCATCATGCCTAGCTAAAAAGGCATTAAAGAAAGGCGCTTGTTGGGAGACAACCCAATATTTATACCTACTGTTTTTGTGCGTTCACATGATTAATCTACTGTAGTAATCATGTTTTATATTCTTTGTTTCAATAATGTGCCAAGTAAAGCCTTTGGGATAGTGTGGATGCTTGTTGATTTGATTCTGTGGAAAAACAGAAACTTTTGCGTCCAGTGCTAGAATTTCTATTCTATACTGGAGCGTGAAAAAATTCTGAAATTTTACACAGTATTGGGTTACAAATCTTTTACGTTTTCCTAATTTTTCAGAATTTTTGGAGGTACAGAAGTATGGTTTTTAAATCGCTCACTACATGCTGTTCTATTTTTGACAGATTCTGTTTTCGGTGCATAGTTTGCTTGTTTTAGTGTTTCCATAGCTTATATTGAGAAATATAAATTGTGGAAATGATAGACTACAGTATGCATTATGTGATAAAAATTATTAATCTTGTCTTGACAGTACCTAAGTGGATGATTTATTTTTATCATACTAACCCATCTCACCAAGTTTCGTTAAGTTTTGTGTGATTGAAGTTTTCAAGTTTTGGGTGAGATATCGATATGAGGAGAATAAGGAGCGGCAAGACCCTAAGATTGGGGATGCCCAAGGCACCCCGAGGTAATATTCAAGGAAGACCCAAGCAACTAAGCTTGGGGATGCCCTGGAAGGCATCCCCTCTTTCGTCTTCAATACTATCGGTAACCTCACTTGGAGCTATATTTTTATTCGTCACATAATATGAGTTTTGCTTGGAGCATCATTTTCTTCAGTTCATATTTGCTTGGTGTTATAAATAATCATGTTTTGCATCTTTTAGTTCAATAAAATGCCAATTATAGCCTTTACCATGCTCAGTTTGCAAGTTCATGTGTTGCTGTTTGAAAACAGAAAGTTTTCTGTTATGTCCAGAATATTCCTGAATAGTCAGAAAATGATAAAAATCTGAAATTTTTACACAATAAGCATGCATGAGTTCTCTGTCACGTGGTAAGTTTTAAGAATTTTTGGAGTTAGGGAAGTATGGATTCTTATTCACCCTTTACAGACTGTTCTGTTTTGGCAGATTGCTGTTATGGTTGCATTGTTTGCATATTTTTGCTTGTTTAATGATTCTATTTGAGGATAGGAGTATTAAATATGCAGAGGCATTTAGTATGCAATGTTTAATTATAATTTTGGTGATTTGTTACAGTAGAGAATGTTAAGGTTTTGAGTTGATTTATACTAACTTATCTCACGAGTTCTTGTTGAGTTTTGTGTGGATGAAGTATTTAAGATTTAGGGAAACCGTGATATGAGAGGAATTAAGGAGACACAAAAGCTCAAGTTTGGGGATGCCCAAGGCATCCCAATATACTATTTCAAGAAGTCTCAAGCATCTAAGCTTGGGGATGCCCCGGTAGGTATCCCACCTTTCTTCATCAACATTATCGGTTAGTCTTGGTTGAGCCTAAGTTTTTGCTTCTTCACATGAGTTGTGCTATTCTTGGAATGTCATTTTTTTTCTTTGCTGTTTGAATAAAATACTTAAGATCTGAAAATTTTAAATGAGAGAGAGTCCTCACATAGCTACCTATTTACTTAACTACTCATTTGTTCTTCACTTATATCTTTTTGGAGTAGTTTGTCATTTACTCTTGTTCTTCACTTATATCCTGTGAGTAAATTGTTGAAATGAATTGAATATCATAAAGTTGAAATTTATATGCTTCATATGCTTGTCCCATGAGGAGTAGTGACTTCACATACAAGAAGTATAAGTGGTAAAATTTATTGAAAGTTAACAAACATAGCATTGGTCACTTGAACAATTCATGAAAGAATTTTGAAGGAAGATAAATTTCACATATAAATATACTATCTTGGACATCTTCTATGATTGTGAGCCCCCATTAATTATTTTCAAGCTTGATCAAGTAGTTGACGTTGGACAAGGAAGACATCGTAATGAGTTATGTTTGTTTATATTCACACAGAAGTTATATTGTCATGGATCCTCTAACATGTGGTGCTTGCTTAGGATCTTTTGCTAGCCAAAAATTCGTACTAAGTAGAGATACTACTTGTTCATCCAAAAACCCCTAAACCCAGTTTCTTGCCATGAGTGTCCACCATATCTGCCTATGGATTGAATAAAATCCTTCAAGTAAGTTGTCATCGGTGCAAAAAGCAATAAAAATTGCTCCTAAAATATGTATGATCTTTTATTACAAGGGAAAATAAGCGTTGTACGAACTTGTGATGGTAAAGAAATAAAAGCGACGGACTGCATAATAAAGGTTGCTATCACAAGGGGCAATATAACGTGACGTTCCTTTGCATTAAGGGCTTGTGCATCCAACAACAAAAAGCGCATGACAACCTCTGCTTCCCTCTGCGAAGGGCCTATCTTTTACTTTTCTGTATTTAGTTTTCTGTATTTACTTTTATGCAAGAGTCATTAATGTTCATCCCTATTCCGCTCTATTTATTCTTTAGTTGGCAAGCATTATGTGGTAGGGAAAGATCCAGGCACATTTATCCAGTTGAATATAGGTGAACATGAGTTATTATTGTTGACATTATCCCTGAGATAAATAAGTTGGGAGGTGAAACATTAAGCCCCTATCTTCCTATGTGTTTGACTGAAATGGTTTGTTCTAAAAATATGCTTTGAGTGTCAGCAATCATGGAAGACTAAATGATGGTTGAGTATGTGGAATTTGCTAGATCAAAGCTCTTACATAGACCCTTCCTGAAAATAAGATGAATTGCAATTGTTTGATGACTGAGAACATAGTTTGTTAGTTTTCAAGAAAGTTTATGGCCTATACTTTAAACATGTGAATAGCTTGCTACTTGATCATGAGAAGTTTTATGAGATGAGCTACTGTTTATGATATATAATGATGCTAGAAAAAAGTGATTGGAATTATCGATCAAACTTATGCACTATGCTAGCATTCACACTTCATAAATTATTTCTTTTATCATTTACCTACTCGAGGACGAGCAAGAATTAAGCTTGGGGATGCTAATACGTCTCCAATGTATCTATAATTTATGAAGTATTCATGTCATGTTTATTATAGTTTTGTATGATTTTGGTGCACTTTTATATGGCTTTTATATGATTTTTCTGGACTAACATATTGACCTCGTGCCTAGTGCCAGTTGCTATTTTGTGCTTGTTTTTGGTTTTCCAGGAAATCCATATCAAATGAAGTCCAAATGCAGCGAAACTTTTTGACGATTTTTTCTGGAAGGAAACGGACCCAGAAAGCTTCGGGGAAGCAGCAGAAGAGCCACAGGGGCCCCACGAGCCACATGGGCGTGCCTGCCCCCCCAGGCGCGCCCTGGTGCCTCGTGGGCCCCCTGTGGCACCTGTTCGCGTGATTCCAACGCTGAAAAATCATATATATTCAGAAACTCCCGAAAGTTAACCTAGATGAGTTTTTACGCCGCCACAAGCCTCTGTACCTCCACGATCTAATCTATGGCCCTTTTCCGGCACCCTGCCGGAGCGGGGAATCATCACCAGAGGCCATCTTCATCATCTCGGTGGTCTCCATGATGAGGAGGGAGTAGTTCACCCTCGGGGCTGAGGGTTTCTACCAGTATCTATGTGTTTTATCTCTCTCTCTCTCTCTCTCTCATTCTTGATTTGGCACGATCTTGATGTACCGCGAGCTTTGTTAATATAGTTGGATCATATGGTGTTTCTTCCCTCTCTATCCTTGTTGTGATGAATCGAATCTTTTCCCTTTGAGGTTTCGTTATTGTCGGATTGAATATTTCAGATTTGAGAACACTTGATGTATGTCTTGCATATGAATACCCGTGGTGACAATGGGGTATTATATTGATTCACTTGATATATGTTTTGGCACTCAACTTGCAGATTCCTGAGGTGACATTGGGGTAATCTATGCATAGGGGTTGATGCACGTTTTCATTATCTTTTCTCCGATAGAAACTTTGGGGTGCTCCTTGAAGTTCTTTGTGTGGATTGAATATTATGATTATGAAGTTGTTTGATGCATATTGTATAATCAACTCACGGATACTTGTGGTGACATTGGAGTATCTAGGTGACATTAGAGTTGGTTGTAGTGTATCATATAGTGTTATTTTAGTACGAACTCTAGGGCTGTTTGTGACACCTATAGGAATAGCTCAATAGATCGATCGAAAAGGTTAACTTTGAGGTGGTTTCGTACCCTACAAACAATTTCTATCTTACGTTCTCCGGTAATAGGAACTTGAGAGTGATTGTTTATCGCACGTTGAGGGATGGTTATATGATCCAATTATGTTAGCATTGTTGAGAGATTTCACTAGTGAAAGTATGAACCCTAGGCCTTGTTTCTAAGCATTGCAATATCGTTTGTGCTCACTTTTGTTACTTGCTACCTTGCTGTTTTTATATTTTCAGATTACAAAAACCTATATCTACTATCCATACTACACTTTTATCACCATCTCTTCGCCGAACTAGTGCACATATACAATTTACCATTGTATTGGGTGTGTTGGGGACACGAGATTTCTTGTATTTGATTGCAGGGTTGTTTGAGAGATACCATCTTCAACCTACGCCTCCCACGGATTGATAAACCTTAGGTCATCCACTTGAGGGAAAATTGCTACTGCCCTACAAAACACTGCGCTTGGAGGCCTAACACGAGTCTACAAGAATAAGTTGTGTAGTAGACATCAATGAGCAAGTAACAATTCATCACAACAATGAAGTATAAGGCATAAACTTTCTTGAAAACTAACAAACTAAGTTCTCAATCAACAATGCAATTGCAATTCATCATATTTTCAGGAAGGGTCTCATGTAGGAGCTTTTTAGCAAGTTCACATACTCAACCATCATATAGTCTTCTATGATTGCTAACACTCACAACATATATATGGAGCAAAAAGTTTCAGCCAGACACATAGAAAGATAGGGGCTTATAATTTCGCCTCCCAAACTTATTCACCTCAAAGGTGATGTCAACAATAATAACTCATGATCACTCATATCCAACTGGATTTATATGCCTAGATCTTTCCCCACCACATGATGCTTGCAAAAGAGAAAAAAATAAAAAGGAATAGAGGAGAACACTATTGACTCTTGCATAAAAAGTAAATATATAAAAGTAAAAGATAGGCCCTTCGCAGAGGGAAGCATCGGTTGTCATGCGCTTTTTATTGGTGGATGCACAAGCTCTTAATGCAAAGGAACGTCATTTTATATTGCCCCTTATGATAGCAACCTTTATTATGCAGTCCATCGCTTTTATTTCTTTGCCATCACAAGTTCGTACAAAGCTTATTTTCCCTTACAATAAAAGTTCATACACATTTAGAGGCATTTTTTATTGCTTTTTGCACCGATGACAACTTACTTGAAGTATCTTATTCAATCCATAGGTAGATATAGTGGACTCTCATGACATGAAACTGGGTTTAAGGGTTTTGGATGCACAAGTAGTATCTCTACTTGGTGCGGATTTCTGGCTAGCAAAGGTATTGAGCAAGCACCACATGTTGGAGGATCTATGACAATATAACTTCTATGTGAATATAAGCAAACATAATTCATTACGTTGTCTTCCTTGTCCAACATCAAAAATTTGACATAAAATACTTAATGGGGGCTCACAATCATAAAAGATGTCCAAGATAGTGTATTTGCATGTGAATCTTCTCTTCCCTATTAATTTTTTTCATGAATTGCATCATTGACTAATGCTATGTTTGTTAACTTTCAATAAATTTTACCACTTATACTTTTCTTTATGTAATGTCATTACTTTCCATAAGATTAGCATATGATCTTTTTTTTCATTATTTTCATTGCTAGGATAGAGACATAAAAGTAAAGAAGCAAAAACTCAAACTACTCTTTATTATATAACTCTCAACTCAATTACATAGATAGATAGATCACGAAACTAGCACTCGAAGGTAGATCATACTAAACTTTTATTTAACTAAATCACGAAATCACTAAGGGTCAAAATAAAAGTGGGTAAAGATAATAGAAGTGATGGTGATACAATACCGGGGCACCTCCCCCAAGCTTGTCACAAGCCAAGGGGAGTGCCCATACCCATGTACTCAAGTTTCTTTCTTCGGTGATGGTGGTGGTGATGAAGTGGCGAGCTTGTCCTTCAGTTTCCGCTTGAGAACATAGTTTTCTTCCCTCAACTTGCTAATTTCTTGCTCCAGCTCCACTATCTTCTCACACAATACGTTCTTGTTTTCCTGTAGAAGACGAAAAGGAATAAATTGTGTTGGGGATATTCCCCACGGTTTGACCCGGCTAGGAGGTATGACCCGGCCCATCACTTGGCGGCTCATGGGTCACCTTCGCTTACCGGGTTGACCTGGACGACAAGGCCTAAGGCCCAATGTGCAACCCGACAGAAGGCCGGCTCACAGAGAGGCTTGGAGGGCCGGCTCGTAGATAAGGTCCAAGAAGAGGAAAGCAAGACCTGACAAGGGAAGCAAGACCCGGACTAGTATCCATCTTGTAATAGAAAAGAGACTAGTTGTAGTCCTACTAGGACTCTACATGTAAGCCGGCCCCTTCAACTTATATAAGGAGGGGCAAGGCACCCCAAGAGGGACAAGTCGGGATAGACAGACAAATTAATAGCTCTCGAGATAGAGGTAGCGAACATCACCCTTGTAATTGAGATCATCATCATCAATATCAATCAAGCAGGATGTAGGCTTTTACCTCCACCGCGAGGGGCCGAACCTGGGTAAATCTCGCGTCTCTCGATTCCGATCAAACCCCGTTCAAGCTACCACCTAGGTGCGATAGCCTCACCACCAAGTTCTTTCACGAGGACATCTTGCCGTGACAAAACCACAACAAATTGGCGCCCACCGTGTGGCCAGCGCACGGTGGTATTGTGTTTCTTGGAGGGAGCTCTCTCGGGGATCAAGAAGTTCGCGATTGGCCAGATGAGGAAGAGCCGCCACGGAAGTATCTTTGTCAACGACCACTTTCATCCAATTTAAGATCGAAACCGGGAAAATAATTCATCGACGCACATAGTACACGACATCGAGCAGTCTATCCAATATGAGGAAAAATATCTTACTGTGCGCGGAAGCAGAAAAAAACGCAGCAGCAGGAGCAGCCGGTCTGCTGCCATAACTAGAATACTCCGTCGCTAGATTGGGTATCAGGCAATATATCCATCGTCTGAGATACGGAAACCGAGAAGAAAAAGAAGAAAATCTGCTCTACAAGCCACATGTTTGTCAAGAAAGAAAAAGGGGTATCAGACCGCCACATCGAGTTCACGGCCACCAAGGGCCAAGGCATCACGCCGGCCTACCACGTGCATGTGCTGCCATGGTCAGCAGCTGTTTTCATCACCAAAAAAAAGGAGGGCAGACAGCCGGCGCAAGCGGCACGACCGTCTGTATCCAGAGGCCGCAGCCTAGGGCACCAGCCACCAGCGAGCTGTGGATGCCTGCGCGGCAGTAGTAGCAGGTCAAGCCAACAGGAAAAAGGAAGCCCGAGGATAAATATTCAATCTACACCATGTGAGATAAAAAAAAGAAAGAGGAGCACATGGTGAAGGGACAAACCAGTATTACTCCGTGAGATTAACCAAGGAATCTACTAGTAGTCTAGTACTAGTGGCCATGCGGGTACCGAGGTTTAATTAAAAGCCCGATGGCTATGCTTTTGCTGACGCTTGGTCAGTTTCCGTCTCCAATTGCTCCGTCGGCTACCAGAAATATTACCAAGTGTTGTCCAGCCTATTTATTTCATCTGCATACCTTAATCCATCATAAAACAATTACTCTGCCTGCAATATCTTTTACGCAGGACAAGTGTCCACTAAAAAGGTGACCGTCATACTACGGATTCAAAGCTCATGCCAGCATCATCCTGCGGCAGTGTCCGTCTGTGCCGTGCTGCCCGACGGATAGGCGCGCAGGTCGCGTCACAACGGTCCAGTGTACAACGACACGCCGAAGACTGCGCCAACGTTTGTCCGCGCCGGCCTATCAGACAGAAGCACACGGACATCTGCTACGTTTTTTGTCGGCCAGTCGCATCGCCCGTTGAACAAAACTTATCATCAGGTGCTATTTTTCCTAATAAAATTGTTCGCGCGGATTAATTCTATCAAGAATTTTTGTACTTTTATTTTGTACATATCTACGCGCAGGTTAATTTATAAGCGGGAGGCCGCGCCAGCGTCCGCACCGCGCCGGTGTACCCGACGAACGCATGTAGCTCGTCGTCCATACGGTCCGGTCTACATCAACACGCTGGGGCCGCGTCCGCCAGTACGAACTGCCCAACGGACGCGCGCAGGCCGCCGTCCCCGCGGTCTGGTCTACATCAACGCGTCAGGGCCGCGCCCGCTTGCACGAATTGCCCAACGGACACGCGCGCGAGCCGCCGCCACCGCGGTCCAATTTACATCAACACACCGAAGCATGCCAGAGTCCACTCCGTCGACCGGCCCACACCAAGCTATCCATCAAAATACGTAGCTCACCATCCTGCGGTCTGGTCTAATTCACCACATCAAAAGAAACAGAAGAGTCGGTCATGAAGGAAATGTCCCCGAAAGTGCAAAGAGAGCCGGTCTCAGTAGAGCCGGCAATTCAAAACCCAGCAATTCAAAGACAGCAAAGAAAAAAAAATGGCCCTGGAGAAAACAGGAGAGCCGGACCAAGAGACAATAGCAAGGAATGGGAGAACATACGACGAGCATCGCAAAGATCATCAACTCGCCACATTGCTTCCGGCTTCAATAAATTCCAGCTCTCAGTTGTCAACTATACGCCGGTTTGTGCCACAACCAAGTATAAAGAATCTCAAGCCGGCTCCTCGAGTCGACTTAAAACTCAGGGGCTACACAGACATGACTCGGCAGATTTGGCTGGTTTCAACAAATACAAAAACCCCGGGTCGTTGCAGGGAAGACAACCCGGTCCCGGGGGCTGCTGCCTTAGTGACGAAAAAGTAAGGGTTGCCAAAGAGGACTAGCTGCCACGATGCGCAGTTCAAACATGGGCATCCTGCCGTATTGGCGAAACGACAGGTTACCAAATAAGACTAGTCGCCATGATGCGCAGTCTAAACATGGGCATCCTGCTCAATAATGATCAATGGAATAAAGCCGGCTTATCTGGATCCCAGATGTTTTGCAGTAGTAGCATTGTCTCCTGTATATTCTATGCTGAGCTTTTCCATGATCATATGGTTACTTGGGGGCTTCCAACTCATCGAGTTTAGCTTACAAAACCCTTTTAACCCGGCAAAAAGCCAAAATATACTTGGTTAAACCTGCCTGTTAGCAAGATGCTACTCCGAAAAGGTGACCCGGCGTACGCCTGATGAGTCAATCACAGAGGTGACCCTGAATTCATCAGAGTTAAAATGTCAGTTGGTCACGTGAGAGCCGGCTTTTAGAGAGCTAGGACAAACCAAAAGAGGCCAAAAATCCTGCTTCCACAGGAAGTGAAACCAAGACTCGAGCCTCGAAAGCCGGTCTTATGTCGTGCCTCGAAAGCCGACATTTTTATACTCTGTTACCATACCCATACATCATCATGCATTGCGTCATCATACAATGCATCATCATCCAATGCATATCTATATTCGTTTATGTTGCAGGAACCGGTCTTCAAAACCGGGTTACAATGTAACTATGCAGGAACAAACAAATCCTTTATGGCCAAAATGGCCGGGTCTTCATCATGGTTTATCATAACCAGTATTATATGATTGAGGTTTTCAATGCCGGCTTAGAGAGATGGCTATTCTTTTTAAATCCAAAATGCTGGCTTACAGTGAGGAGCAGGGTTTAATAAATTACCAGTGGCAACTCACAATTTGGATTATTCTGATGCTGCAAAGGAGAACAAAATTCAAACAAGGATATCATGGCAACCGGATTTATTAAAGGCAATGAAATAGGAAGTGTTATGTAAGGCAGTACTCTTGATGGATTTAGCAACAAATTCAGCGTTGATATGCAAAGTACCCAGCAACATCATCCAGACAAACTGTCCCTCAGACTCAGGCAAGTTTTTCTCCACAATTGTCAAACGCCGGTTCTTCAAGAGTTGGTTTGGCTGGCTTTGCTTGGTTGTCTCCTTGAGTCCTGGGGGCTACACTTTTTTGAAGTTGGAAAAATGTTGGAGTATATATTACAGAAGTCCTGAGCTGCTGCAGGCAATACAACCCGGCACTTGGGGGCTACAGTGGATCTGATTTTATTCTACAATGGAAGGAATAGTCCTGAGTCGCCGCAGGCCCACGACCCGACACTTGGGGGCTACATTATTCAAATCAAGATTACATTAAGTATGAAAGTCCCATGTCGCTGCAAGCATGCACCACGACACTTGGGGGCTAATGCATTGTCATTTGAAACTACTTTCATTGAAGACTCGGCTCACTATTAATAGTAACCCGGCCCTTGGGGGCTACAGTCATTGACTCTACAGATAGTTCAAGTTCCAGATTGATGAGAACAGCTAAACCGGCCCTTGGGGGTTACATTATTTGCAGCTATACATCTACAAACATCAAAAGCTAAGTTCAAGTCCCAGGTTGCCGTAGGCAAGACAACCCGACACTTGGGGGCTACAGTGTTCAGTTGTTTAAACAGATCATAAGGTCCAAATTGAAGACCCGGCCCATCACATACTGATGAGCCGGCCCTTGGGGGCTACACATGTGAAATGCAAAACATTCAGTTTATGATTGGTGACTCAGATGAACAACCTGGATTTCTTCAAAGTTCCAACATTTATATCTAAAGCAAGTCTTAAACTATCACTACGTTCTACTCTTAAGACTTGGGGGCTACAGGTAATATGAATATAAGGGAGGAACACCTTCAAGTTTTCAGTTTTGAGCGAACTGGGTCTCATATCCTTGGTGAAGAAAAACAAATTCAAGTGCCGGCTCAATATGATATGGATTTCTTATACCTAATCTTTTCATCAAGTCTGAAGCATTGAAAGTTGGCTCAACATCATACGAATTTCTTTTTTTCCAATAATTTTATCAAAGCCAGAGCATTGGAAGACAACTCAAAATGTCATATGGGTTATTTTTCCAATATTTTTTGCGTGGAACCAGCGTCAGCAAGTTGATTCTGAAGCCAGCATGTTGATATGACAGAGACTCGGACTTTTCAGGAGCTGGTTAATTGAGTAAGCTGGTCATTTGAGCGAGTCTGTCCCTTAACATATTTTTATTTCAGGAGCTTAGCATGAAAAATTCAAGCTAACCTGGGGGCTAATGTTGGGGATATTCCCCACGGTTTGACCCGGCTAGGAGGTATGACCCGGCCCATCACTTGGCGTCTCATGGGTCACCTTCGCTTACCGGGTCGACCTGGACGACAAGGCCTAAGGCCCAATGTGCAACCCGGCAGAAGGCCGGCTCACAGAGAGGCTTGGAGGGCCGGCTCGTAGAGAAGGTCCAAGAAGAGGAAAGCAAGACCTGACAAGGGAAGCAAGACCCGGACTAGTATCCAGCTTGTAATAGAAAAGAGACTAGTTGTAGTCCTACTAGGACTCTACATGTAAGCCGGCCCCTTCAACTTATATAAGGAGGGGCAAGGCACCCCAAGAGGGACAAGTCAGGATAGACAGACAAATTAATAGCTCTCGAGATAGAGGTTGCGAACAGCACCCTTGTAATTGAGATCATCATCATCAATATCAATCAAGCAGGATGTACGCTTTTACCTCCACCGCGAGGGGCCGAACCTGGGTAAATCTCGCGTCTCTCGATTCCGATCAAACCCCGTTCAAACTACCACCTAGGTGCGATAGCCTCACCACCAAGTTCTTTCACGAGGACATCTTGCCGTGACAAAACCACGACAAATTGGATCTTAGATTTGTTTACTGTGTCGGGGAGGCTCGACTTCTTGAACTCCACATGCATATCTCCCGGTTGAGGTAGAGGGGCATCTTCTTCATCTGAGCTCGCGTCTTCTGTTCCCTTCATGTTGGCATCTCGCTCCTCCTCCGCGGACCATCCATAGGGATCTATATCCCCATAGATCCTTGGATTTGTAACATAGTGTGATATGAAGCTCTCTCCATCTGAATCTTGAGACGACATGCTTCCGGATCTGTCAGAAAAATAGCACGAAACAAGAACAGAGGAGATTTCTGTGATATGGTGGTCAAAACGTCTGGGAGTATATATAAAGAATTTTTATCTTGCAAAACAAGTATTCCAGAAGAAAAGGGAGTCGGGAAGGCTCACGAGGGGCCCACGAGCCACCAGGGCGCGCCTGGGGGGGGGGGGGTGGCGCGCCCTGGTGCCTCGTGTGCACCTCGTGGGTCCCCTCAGCTGTTTCTTATTTTTGTATTTTTTTATAATATTCCAAAACTGATAGAAAGTATTTTTATGGAATTTTTGGAGTCGGTTCACTTACCGTATCACGTACCTCTTCCTTTTCAGGGTTCTGGAGTGTTCTGGAAGGTCTCTGTTATGTATTCCTCCGGTGTAATCGTTTCAATAATATTAGTTTCAACATTAATGGGAGTACCTGAAATATAATGCTTAATTCTTTTCCCATTCACCACTCTCGGATTAGTGCCTTCGGAGTTGTTTATTTTGATGGCTCCGGAGCGATAAACTTCTTCGATGATATACAATCCTTCCCATTTAGAGAGAAGTTTTCCTGCAAAGAATCTCAAACGAGAATTGTACAATAGAACTTGCTCACCCTCTTTGAATTCCCACTTTTGAATTCTTCTATCATGCCATCTTTTAAATTTTTCTTTAAATAATTTGGCATTTTCATAAGCTTGGGTTCTCCATTCATCTAGGGAGCTGATATCAAATAACCTCTTTTCACCGGCAAGTTTGAAATCATAATTGAGTTCTTTAATTGTCCAATATGCTTTATGTTTTAACTCAAGAGGTAAATGACATGCTTTTCCATAAACCATTTTATAAGGAGACTACCCATAGGATTTTTATAAGCAGTTCTATAAGCCCATAATGCATCGTCAAGTTTCTTAGACCAATTCTTTCTAGATCTATTGACGGTTTTTTGCAAAATTAATTTTATTTCTCTCTTGCTCAATTCTACTTGGCCACTAGATTGAGGGTGATAGGGAGATGCAATTCTATGGTTGACATCGTATGTAGCAAGCAGTTTACGGAATGCACCATGAATAAAATGTGAACCACCATCAGTCATTAAATATCTAGGGACTCCGAATCTCAGGAAAATAACTTCTTTAAGCATTTTAATAGAAGTGTTATGATCAGCACTACTAGTTGGAATAGCTTCTACCCACTTAGTAACATAATCAACAGCAACTAAAATATGTGTATACCCATTGGATTTAGAAAAAGGTCCCATATAATCAAATCCCCAAACATCAAATGGTTCAATAGCGAGTGAATAATTCATAGGCATTTCCTGACGTCTACCAATATTACCAATTCTCTGACATTCATCACAAGATAAGACAAACTTACGAGCATCCTTGAAAAGAGTAGGCCAATAAAAACCAGATTGCAATACCTTGTGTGCAGTCCTGTCTCCCGCATGGTGTCCTCCGTAAGCCTCGGAATGACACTTCCGTAGGATTTGTTCCTGTTCATGCTCAGGTATACAACGTCTAATAATACCATCTACTCCTTCTTTATAAAGATGTGGGTCATCCCAAAAGTAATGTCTTAAATCATGGAAGAACTTTTTCTTTTGTTGGTATGTGAAACTAGGTGGTATAAATTTAGCAACAATATAATTAGCATAGGCTGCATACCAAGGAGTATTACGAGAACCATTTATGACAGCTAATTGTTTGTCAGGAAAATCATCATTAATAGGAAGTGGGTCATCAAGAACATTTTCCATTCTAGACAAATTATCTGCTACGGGATTCTCAGCTCCCTTTCTATCAATAACATGCAAGTCAAATTCTTGTAGCAGTAGAACCCACCTAATGAGTCTAGGTTTAGCATCTTTCTTTTCCATAAGATATTTAATAGCAGCATGGTCGATGTGAACAGTTACTTTAGAATCAACTATGTAAGATCTGAATTTATCACATGCAAACACAACTGCTAGAAATTCTTTCTCAGTAGTAGCATAATTTCTTTGGGCACTGTCTAGAGTTTTACTAGCATAATGGATAACATTTAATTTCTTATCAACTCTCTGTCCTAGAATAACACCAACAGCATAATCACTAGCATCGCACATAATTTCAAAAGGCAAGTTCCAATCAGGTGGTTGAACAATAGGTGCAGTGGTTAAGGCTTTCTTAAGTGTTTCAAAGGCTTCTACACAATCATCATCAAAAACAAATGGAACATCTTTTTGCAAGAGATTGGTAAGAGGTCTAGAAATTTTAGAGAAGTCATTAATAAATCTCCTATAAAAACCAGCATGACCAAGGAAAATTCTTATACCTTTAATATCTTTAGGACATGGCATTTTCTCAATAGCATCAACCTTAGCTTCATCAACTTCAATACCTCTTTCAGAAATTTTATGCCCCAAGACAATACCTTCATTCACCATAAAGTGGCACTTCTCCCAATTCAAGACAAGATTAGTTTCTTCACATCTCTGCAAAACTCGATCGAGGTTGCTTAAGCAATCATCAAAAGAAGTTCCGTAAACGGATAAATCATCCATGAAAACCTCAACAATCTTTTCACAAAAGTTAGAGAATATAGCAGTCATACATCTTTGAAAGGTAGCAGGTGCATTGCATAAACCAAAAGGCATACGTCTATAAGCATAAGTTCCAAAAGGGCAAGTAAAGGTGGTTTTCTCTTGATCGGATTGTGATACAGGTACTTGAGAGAAACCATAATATCCATCTAGGAAACAAAAGTGTGTATGCTTAGACAATCTTTCTAACATTTGATCAATAAAAGGTAAGGGGTAATGATCTTTTCTAGTAGGTTTATTTAATTTTCTAAAATCAATTACCATCCTATAACCAGTTACAATTCTTTGTGGAATGAGTTCATTTTTATCATTAGGAACACGGTGATACCTCCTTTCTTAGGGACACAATGAACGGGACTTACCCATCTACTATCAGCTATGGGATAGATTATACCTGCTTCCAGAAGCTTTAATATTTCGGTTCTTACCACCTCTTTCATCTTAGGATTTAATCGTCGTTGGTGGTCGACAACTGGTTTAGCATCAGGCTCCATATTAATTTTGTGCTGACATAGAGTTGGACTAATGCCCTTAATATCATCAAGAGTATATCCAATAGCAGCACGGTGCTTCCTCAGAGTTTTTAGTAATCTCTTTTCTTCAAGCGCCAAAAGGTTAGCACTGATAATAACAGGATATATCTTGTTTTCATCTAGATAAGCATATTTTAATGTATCAGGCAGTTGTTTCAGTTCAAATACAGGGTCACCCTTAGGTGGAGGAGGACCTCCAAGAGTTTCAACATGCAAATTGTGTTTAAGGATAGGTGGTTGATCAAAGAACATCTTATCTATTTCATTTCTTTCATTCATATGCATATCGTTTTCATGGTCTAGTAAATACTGTTCTAACGGATCAGTAGGAGGTACGGCAATAGAAGCAAGACCAATAATTTCATCTTTATTAGGCAATTCTTTATCATGAGGTTGTCTACGAAACTTGGAGAAGTTAAACTCATGACACATACCACCAAAATCAACACTAACAGTTTCTTTAGCGCAATCAATCTTGGCGTTAACAGTGTTCAAGAAAGGTCTACCAAATATAATGGGACAAAAGTCATCTTGTGGAGAACCTAGGACTAGAAAATCAGTAGGATATTTTATTTTTCCACACAAGACTTCAACATCTCTAACGATCCCAAGCGGTGTAATAGTATCTCTATTTGCAAGCTTAATACTAACATCAATGTCCTCTATTTCAACAGGTGCAATATCATTCATAATTTCTTGATATAAGGTAAACGGAATAGCACTCACACTAGCACCCAAATCACATAAGCCATGATAACAATGATCTCCTATTTTAACAGAGACAACATGCATGCCTACTACAGGTGTGTTTTTATCTTTAGGATCTGGTTTAGCAATTCTAGCTGCTTCATCGCAGAGGTAAATAACATGCCCATCTATATTATCGACCAAGAGATCTTTAACCATAGCAACATTAGGTTCAACTTTAATTTGTTCAGAGGGTCTAGGTGCTCTAATATTACTTTTGTTAACCACAGTTGAAACCTTAGCATGTTCCTTAATCCTAACAAGAAAAGGTGGTTTCTCAATATAAGCAGTAGGCACAACTGGATCAACATGGTAAACAATTGTTTCTTTTTTAACACTAACGGGTTCCTCAATCTTTTCTTTAACATGGGGATGATATTTAAACCACTTCTCCTTAGGGAGATCAACATGAGTAGCAAATGATTCACAAAAGGAAGCTACTATCTCAGAGTCAAGTCCATATTTAGTGCTAAACTTATGAAAAGCATCGGTAGCCATAAAAGATTTAACACAATCGAACTCGAGTATTATACCTGACTCATTACCTTTGTCGAGTTCCCAATCTTTAGAGTTGCGTTTAATTCTTTCCAGAAGATCCCATCTGAATTCAATAGTTTTCTTCATAAAGGAGCCAGTCGAAGAAGAATCGAGCATGGTTTGTGTCGGTTCTAAATCCGGCATATCTCGTAGTAGGGGTCCTAAGCTAGGTGTCTTGGAGCAATGGTAACATGGACACAGGATTTTACCTAGGTTCGGGCTCTCTCGAAGAGATAATACCCTACGTCCTGCTTTTGATTGTATTCATATGGGGTGTAGTACAAAGTACATGTATCTAGCACGAGATCGTTCTAATGAATATGAGATGATCTATCGACTAGCTTGGCCTCGGTTTATATATTGCACCGGAGGCCTAGGGTTTAGGAGAGTCCTCGTCTTGGGCGCCAAGTCTTGTGGAGTCTTCCTTGTATTCGTCATGGGCTGCCCGAAGTGGCCCATGAGTGAACCACCATGGGGGTCCTCGGCTCAACCCACCTGGTCGGGAAACGATGTGGTGAGTACCCCCTAGTCCAGGACACTATCAGTATCCCCCTGAACCAGTGTTCAAGTTGGGGACGCTCCTCGGTTCTTCCGAGTTGTTCTTCGTCTTCGGTCGTCGGTCTTGAAAACTGGTTCAACAAATATTCGCATCTCTGATCTCGAGGATCGCCGAGGTGTATCCGAAGAGTTGACACGTCGGGTATCTGAGGAGCCCCTTTAGGTTCTTGGCCTTTATCAATGCCTTGTTATTTTTTACGCCATACCTCGGGTTCGAAGTTTTTCCCGTGCAGCGGTGCCCTCTTGCATCCGAGCTCCAACGCCGGACTGCATCTGAGGTGTCTTTTGCAGCCGTGCTCCAACGCCGGTCTGCATCCGAGGTACATTTTAGCAGCCGAGCTCCAACGCCGGTCTGTATCCGAGGTACATTTTAGTAGCCGAGCTCCAACGCCGGTCTGTATCCGAGGTACATTTTAGCATCCGAGCTCCAACGCCGGTCTGTATTCGAGGTGTCATAGATTTCCTCAGTCTTGAAAAGTTAAAGGAGTCTAGCCGAGCTTAATGCCAGAAACGTCCTTGAGGGAGCAAGCCAGTTGCATCCGAGCTTCATGCCAGACTGCTTTTGAGGCGACGCACCACCTCGGTCGTGGGCTAATTTTTTGTGGATTGGTGCAATTTATTCTCTGTCGAGATGTATAAACAGTAGCCCTCAAGGTGTGTGCCGGCCTAAAATCTGGGATGCGCCTGAAGGATATAACAAAACCGCTGATCCCAGTAGCCCCTGAGACTCAGGTCGATTCGCAAAATCGGCCTGAGGATCAATTCCTAGCTCGGCAGCATACTTAAAAATAGAAACGCGGTGTGCATAGTTCCCGAGACTCAGGTTGGGTGCGGCCGACCAACCTGAGGATCGTAATCTCCTCAGAAACTATTTTTCACTTAAATTTTTTGCATTGGATTGTCAATGCAGTAGCCCCCGAGCCCCTGGTCGGGTGGGAACACCAGATTAGGGGATCGATGTACCTCTTTAGTTGCTTTTAATTTGAGAAGCGCGAAGCCCAGTAGCCCCCGAGCCTTAATTTGGGCAAGGGTGGCCAAATTAAGGATCGATATCCGGGGTAAATTGACTTTAATCACAATTTATGTGTAATGATTCTACGTATCCAAGTACTTTACATCATTAATGCTCGGATCCGCATTGTACAAAACTTTGTTGACCGACCATCGGCTTCAACCTCCTCGGCCAGTAGCTGAGGAGTGTTTGTCCTACTTTATAAAGCCTTTATAAGGGCAAAGATTTACGGCAAACAAGGCAATCCGGACATATGGTTTTATAAACAAAGGTACGCGGAGAGATATGTTATATTACTATTTAACGTAAGAAACATCTTCTAGGAAAAATAGTTCCTTTATAGGTTCCTTTTCACAGGTTATCATGCTAACCATGATTATGTAACTTCACCTCTGATCTAAGTGGGAGAAAATAGTGGAGATTAATTCAGGGAAAATTCCCGAAGTATTTGGCTTGAAAAAACCGAGATTTTCACTTCCGTCGTTGCCGACCAATTATGTTCTTGAGATTGCTCGCTTTCGGCTTCACCCAGTCTGAGGTACTAACCCGGATAACCCGGTAGTATCAATCATAGAGGTGCTCCCTTTACTCCCTAGGCGAACAATCGGGAACGTAGGGGGTAAGCACAGGAGCCAGGCAACCTAGCTTGGCCAGATCTCAAGTCAAATTGATGCATATTGTGGCTTTATAACGATTTATGGGAAGGCAGCGCTCGTATATTGAATACAAATGTTGAGAATACGTAGGACTCTCCAGGAGTCCCAAAGTAACCGCGCCGAGGTGCCTCAAGGAGCCCCTGGTACGGTTTATTGGACTCTTTTATATGTCCGAAGTGTTTTATACCAAAAACTCGAGGTTAGAATTGCACAGTTTTTTCAAAGACGGCCGAACTGCTTTTCTATTACTGACCTCGGACAAGCCGAACACTTTTATGAAAGCAAGCTGATCGGCCGATTGAATTTGCGCATGTTTGTGGTAGTGAGCTCTTAAGCTGTATTTTGCAGCTTTATGCTATATGTTATTTTGACTCCATTGCGACTGTTTATAATTTGAAAGTGGCCCATCGTCGGCTTCCACCCCTTTGTAGAGGCTACGCAGGGTGTTTCCGCAATAACAAGACAACCCTTAGCCGACTTCTCGGTGCCCGGAGGCGGTTATGTTAGCGGAAACGAGGCAATCAGATATGTAGGCTTTATAACTTTCACTTAGTCATAGGAGCTTGACTGTGTGGGCAAGTAACTAGCCCCCAGTGTTTGGAGTGTTCGGGCGTGCCGAGGTGCAGCTCGGCAGGGGAGTTGCCGAACTACGGGTCGGAAAAGATTTCCCGAGCCAAATTATTATGCACGGCACCTCGGTCAAGAGGATGTCCCGCTTCCTGGAAAAAAACATACAAATAGGTTTAAAAGCTTCATAGGCTCGGAAAACCAAAAAATTCACACAAAACATACAAATAGAATAAATCAAGTTTTTTGGTGCCAATCTGAAATTGGTCTTAAAGTTAATTTTGTGCTTCTGTCGTGCTTTAACATGACACATCCGATCTCAAGACTTCAAGCGGGTCAGCCTTCGGCTTCAACCTCCTATCCCGAAGGCGGAGTGCTTCTCAGGCCAGTTTAGCGAACTAAACTCGAGCGGCTTTAGAGAGAAACCAGGCTATCCGGCTATTGACCACACACTCACATTGGAAAAAGGAGTAGTAGAAAAAGACTTTGCAACGACTAAGAAGAAAACACTTATTATAAAGCGGCACAATTAAATTTAAGAGCCCCTAGTTAACCTGGTTAAAATAAGTTATTTTTAACAAACATGGTTTTTAACAAACATCGTTTATTTAACATTAAACATAATGCTTGGTTGAACCGATCAAAAATTAAAAAATTAAAAGAAAATCGAGCATGAAAGCGATTTAGCTGGTTAATGTGTTCGGTGTTGATGACACGGTCCGGGCTTGTGGCGGGACGAGGACACCCAGCTAACTTTGACAGATCGGACATGGTGCGTAGTCCTCGGCATAGCCAACGTCCTGGCCCCCAAGCCTGTCCTGAGGTGGCCAAGCGAAGAGCTCGGCTGATGTTGGTGCAATATTTGCCCCCTTGTGTTTTGGAGATTGTTCACAGAAACAGGCATGGACTGATTTGTTTGCTAGTGCACACAGAGAGAAATAGTCCATGCAGTACCGAAGAGAATGCTGTCTCCGGTGTCCAGTTCGAGGAACTTCACCGAAGAATATCTGCACCGCAGAGAAGAACGAGCTACATCCCTTGAAGACTTGTAGACGAGAAGAATGACGTGAAGGAGTTGACCCCTCGAAAATTTATTGCTGACGCGAAGCAATTGGTTCGGTGATTCTGTCCGAAGAAAATTGGCTACAGCGATGGAAGATGAAGACGAAGTGAAGACGTAGCATTCCTTTCGTTATTCCTCTTTCATTCATTTGAGTCATAGGACCTCCGTACTATTAAGAGGGGTATAGGTTCTCAAAGCTTAGATCCGCTGTGATGCTTAGCCCAAAACCTATGCGAGACTGAGAGAAATCTCTTTACGTTTCGAATGATTACCTGCCAGCAGAAGACGTTGTTCTTCGGTGCTGCAGGAGATATCTTTCGAACTGAGGAGTTAGCATTACTTGCTCCGCACGTAATTTTACCGTTGTGCTCAATTCCGACCGTTGGACTCGTGTCGCTCGGCCGTTGGCTGCTCCACATGTCCAATTTGGTCATTTCCCATCAGGGAAGGCTGCGGCTATAAATAGCCACCCCGCTCCAATGTTGCCCGTTGGCTGCTCCACTTAAGATTTCTCAGAAGATTGATTGAGCATCCCCTCTCCGAGTGATTTGAGTTTAAGACCCACCGAGAGAAAAATCAAGAGCCCAAACTTAGACAGTGGTTGAGCATCACAGTAGTTCTGAGTTAGAGTTCTTGTACCTATTACTCTTGAGAGCTGCGCACTTTCTAGACGGATAGGTGTCGGCTCGAGTGTCGAAGAGTAATTGTCTTCACCGAGCAAGATCTTCAGCAACCAAGAGTCATTGTGGTTTGCGAAGAAGTCTGTCGAAGGTTTGGAGATCGCCGACAAGTATCTACCATGAGTGAAATCAACTGGAGTCTGATCAACTCCGAGTTGAAGGAGAATAGGGCGAAGAGAGTTTATCTTCTGTGTTAAATCACAACCCCTCCAACCAGACGTAGTCCTTTGGCAGAAGGGCGAACTGGTCTACCAAATTCTTCTGTCGCCATCGAGCACCACTGGTTCACTCTATTTTACTGCATCTCCTTCAGCAGTTTACCTTCGTGCTCTATGTCGATAGTTTATCTGATCAATCATAGTTTGCTACTTATCCTTCTCATTCTCTTCATTCATTACCATCATCCAGGTTCAATTTATGATCGTTCCTCTGTATGTTAGCATAATTTCATTCTTTTCTGAATCCATTCACCGTGTCACCATTTCCCGTGCATTTCCTTCGCAGTTCATATCTAGTTTTTTCTCGTGCTATTGCATCTGTTCATATATTTCTTTACCATCATACCAGTCAATCTTGTGATATTCATCGCTCGAACAACTACTACTTTCTTCTTCGATAGAATTGCTCCTCTGTTGCATGCTTGTTTAAATACTTGTCTACCAAACATTATTTCTGCTGTTGTGTTTGGGATCATTTCAAAACATTCACAAGAATTTTTGAATCTCCCATTCACCCCCCTCTGGTCGATATACTCTCGGTCCTAACAATTGGTATCAGAGCAGGTACTCCCTGTCTCTGTTTATTAAAGGTCTAACAACCTTGGAGTTTTGAGTATGTCGTTTGCAGCTAGATCCTCGCACTCTGAAAGGTTTCCTATCTTCGATGGAAATGATTATGTCTACTGGAGAGAGCGTATGAAATTCAGACTTCAAGCCATCAACATTGAACTTTGGAAAATCGTAGAAAAAGGATACACTGTTCAGCATCCTGATGCTCCTACTTCCAATGACGAAGCTATGATACGGTTGGATGCTCAAGCTAAAGATATTATCTGTGATAGCATCTCGAGAGATATCTTTATTCGGTTCCAAAAGCTTGACACTGCTAAGCAACTCTGGGATGCCATCAAAGATGTTCATGAAAAATTCACTACCAGAACAGATCAACACACAAATATGCTTCGTGCCATGTTTGCTGGTTTCAGAAGTCTCCGTAAAGAAAGTGCTATGGAACTCACCGATCGATTGACAAATATTGTTGAAAGACTTCATCAACGAGGAGTAACTGATATCACCGATAGAGATGTGGTCAACAAGCTGCTGAGCGTTCTTGATGCAACCTTTGATCCAATCGTGGCTGAAATCAAGCAAAGACCAGACTATGAAGAACTTCACTATGTCGAAGTCATGACGTTGTTGTCTATTCATGAAGAAAAGATGGAACTTGAAAATGGGCATCAAGAATCTTCTTCGGAAAGCGAAGGGGAGATTCTTTCAGACTATGGCAGTTCACAAGAAGAAGATGTCGAGAATCAACACTCTATCACAAGAGAACTCGAAATGCTCACAGAAAGACTAAGTGATCTCAGAAGACAAAATATGTGTCTCACAAATGATGACGAAGTTGATTTGCCAGAATCTTCAAGAAGATTACCTCTGAAAGAGATGAAGTGCTTCAAGTGCAAACAACTCGGTCACTACATCACGCACTGTCCTTGTTGGGAACAAGATGAAAAACCTAGCAACAAATGGATTTATCTTCACTGCTCTGGATTCACTCGAGTGGATCATCACACTAAGCTCTCGAAGAAAAATGAATTTGCCGCATCTTCTTCGACGAGACCAATCACTGATGTGCAAACGAGAGCGACCATTGAATCTAATATGAAGAAAATATCGCAGCTGACTAGAATGCGTGCATAAATGAATATGGAATCTGAAGATGAAACATCCAAATCCGAATCAAAAGATGAAGAGTTTTACAGAAGCCTAGGAAGAGGAAATGCATTCGTCACCTATGAATCATCCGAGAAGTCTCTCGAATCAGACACTGATGATAATGCTTCAAGTGATGATGATCCTATCGCATTCTGTCTCATGGCAAAAACCTCAAAGGATCAGGTATCAGCAAAGCACCAAAAATCTATGACTGAATATTCCTCTGAATACATTGCCTATGCTAAACTTGTTAAGATTGCAAAATCTCAACAAGATGAGCTTGAAAAACTTGAGATGAATCGCAGGAAAACTGAAGGATTACTGGTCAAAGAGATGGAGAAGAATCAAGAGTTGACTGAAAAGCACGATGCTTTTTCTTCAACGATTGATGATCTTTCCGAACGATATGATTCTCTTACAATCGACTACGAGAATTTATCAGATGAACTCCTTAGCAGGAATCAAGAACTCGAGTCACTGAAAGAGTCTTATAACATACTCGCGAAAGAAAAAGCTTCTCTCTTCGCCGAGCAATCTAACAACCTTCCTGATGATTTTGTGCCTCCTTGCTCAAAATGCCTAGAACATAGCAATGTTGATTCGAATGCTGAAATATCCAATGGTGCCATCGAGAATATTGCAACTACTTCGAATGATATTTCTAACCCCTCTTCTGAGGAATTTGTTGCTATCTCTGATGAAAATTGCAGGCTAAAGAACTTACTTGAGACAGGAATGCTAAAAAGCCTCAGAGGACATCAAACACTATGTGATGTGCTCAAGAAGTCAATACTGCACAGAAATCCCCAAAAAGAAGGATTGGGTTTCGAAAGGAAACTCAACGTTGATGGAACCTACTGGACTCCCGAGCAATATCCTCGAACAAGTTGGGTTCTAGCTAAGAGCAAAACTCTCGAACCTGCGCTCCTGTCTAGATATGACACTCCCATTCCTGTTGTTTCTGATGAGTCTGATGACTCAAACTACAAACTCTTCAAACAACAGAATGGTAAGATTTTCGCTCGGTATGTTGGGACTAATTGCAGGTCTGGTTCACCCAAGAAGCAAATCTGGGTGAAGAAGTGCACCATTGAAAATTTATCTGTCACTGCTAACCTGAATATGCAGAGTAATTCTCTTCGAGGAAATAAAAATTCCTCGCAGTATGGCACTGAAACTTCCAATGGACATCTGCCAAACTCTCGACAAAAGGAGTACATGCGTATCTCCTCGAATCATTATGCTCATGTCTCTGGGAACAATTTCAATGCTTACTCATATGATTACTCTCGAGATGCACAGGTGAACTACGGAAATCAACGAAGGAATGTCCCTGCTCAGTCAAGACAAATGAGGTCTGCGCTGCCCACACAAGTGTGGGTTGCGAGAAAGAACTAACCCATCTTGCAGGAATTCTATCTCAGGGATTCTTTCCGGTTATCCTTTGCCCTGAGATCTATATTGTTGGTGCTGGTTCTTTGTGTTTATTTGTTCTCTGTTTGTTGTTTGTCTTCGAGTTGCCGTGTTTGTGTTTCGTCCGATGAACTACTCACTCATAGCTCCTCGTTTGGTGTTTCTTCTCGTTTGGCTGAGTGTTTTGTTTCGGACCCTTTTATCCCTCTATTCTTTCTCTTCTAAATCTATGCTGTCCGTCGTAAGCATGCAATTTGATCTGAAGAAGATCTCTCTCCGACGCCCTTGGTCGCGAAAGGAATCAACTTCGAATTTTTATCCACTTTTGGCATTCAGTCCTTCAAACCTTTCGACCTCCCGCTCTCTTCCCGAGTTTCTCGTAGAAAACGGTTGCCACGTGCCCACGATCTCCACTATCGTGATCGTGTCCGTCGAATGCAGAATGTCCCGCAACTGTGGGCCGTAGATTTCGGAGAGGAGGTTCTGCTCTCCTGCTATATATATACCCCTCGTCGCGTCTTCTTCGTCATCCGCACAAACCCTTGTTTCACCTTCACCTGGGCCCGAGCTCGAAGCAACTCCGGTGACTAGCTTCGCCGTGCAACTCTGATGAAGTCTCGTCGCAGCTGATCACGCCGGTGCGGTAATCCGTCCTCCCGCATTGCCGTAGTTGATCTAACTTGCCAAGTTAGGGCACTTAGATCCAGAACTGCTCCTCTCCATCTCTCTGTTCTTAGGGCCGTTCTTACCGATGCAATTTTCTTCGATTTATTTCACTGCGGTAGATCTTTAGGAATCACTAGGATTTGACTGGTACGGTTTGTAGATCTTCCTCGTACTGGTTCTGCTCATCTAGGGTTCATGTGTAATTATCCAAAAGATTAGATGGCTATCAACCTGCCTAGAATTGTCTGTGGCTAGCTTGTAAAATCCATCAATGATATCTTTCTACTTTACCATGAGTTCCTTGTTGGACTCCATCAAAATCATTTTTTCATTCAAAACCTTTCAGTGCATGCTTATGACCCTACCTTTTTCTTTCCCTCGCGTCTATTCTACTTCACAGGTTGGTCATGTCACAGAGTTCGGAAGAGCATTCAGATTCTGAAGGATATTTGCCTCAGCCTGAACGAATGAGAATGACTGGAGGAGGAAAATCCTCGAAGCCACCCAAGGCTCCGAAGAAGAGACAGGAGTCTGAACCAGAAGAAGATTATGAGGAGATTCCCTCTGCTCACAGTCAACCCGAGGATGAATTGGTCACAGACGCTCTAACCATCTTCTCCGATGGAAATCCCAAAAGGGCGGTCGTGGCAGAGAAAAGAACACCACTGCAGAGATGTCTGATCCTTACAGTTACAGAACTCCACCTGAGGGTGAATCAACGATAGATCGCAACAACAGGCTTCAAAGAATTCGCCGCCACTGGGCTGGCAAATGGTACAGATATGAAAATGTTCGCGAGAAGTACCAGATTTTGTTTGCCTTCACACCACCGTGGAATGACTCCATTGCCGAAAACTGCATTGGCCTCGATGACGAAAAATTCAGACCACCACAACCGTCAAATGCTCACCCCGACTCCCTCAAAACCATCGTTGATTTTCCTGATGAAGTGGCTAAGAGGGCGAAGGCCAAAGCCAAGCGTGAAGCTAGAGAAGCAAAGAAAAACCAAGTTGAAGTCAAAAACGTCACGTTGACCCAGCAAGACATACAGAAGAAGAAGGAACAAGCATCAGCTTTGAAGGAAAGCAAATCTGGGAAATCT
Organism: Elymus sibiricus; assembly: GCA_039707655.1. Classification (NCBI taxonomy): domain Eukaryota; kingdom Viridiplantae; phylum Streptophyta; class Magnoliopsida; order Poales; family Poaceae; genus Elymus; species Elymus sibiricus. The sequence continues at coordinate 325,973,455 of CM077670.1, forward strand.
GTTTCCCCTCGTGCACCACGAAAGAAAACTCTCGCCAAGAGAATCAAGAAGGCAGCTCCTGACTCGTCTGATGAGTCATCCAGAGAAGACACCCCTGATGAAATCCCATTGTATGATCGTCCCGCTATTCTCAACAAGCCATCCAAGAGCCTCTCTCCAGTGAAAGTCTTACCCTCTCCAAGGAAGTCACCCAGGCATGCACCAATTTCATCTATTGACAAACCTTCGGGTTCTGCAGCTCCGAGAACTTTGACGAGCACTGCAGCGAAGAGAAAGCTGTAGTCTGAGGAAAATGCTGATGTGGCTGCCAAGAAGACCAGGGTCACTGTTCCGGCTCCCACAGGGGAACATAAATATGATTTCAAGTTCATGATCGATGTGATTGAAAGTGCTGCATATGATGCAAAAGCTCATGAGGTAAGCGGTCTGGGACTGCCTGATGATGTCACTGAAATGGTGACGAAGCATTTCAGCAAACTGAGGAAAATCTCCAAGAAGCTGAATAAAGTTGTGAAAGACAAGCAAGCTATCGAGAGAATGAGGAATGAGGCTAAGGCTGAAGCCGAAAGGAAAAAGATGAACAAAGAAATTGTTGAACTCACCAAGGCCCTCAATGTCTTGCGCAATGAGAAAATTGAGTGGCACTCGCGTCTGCACATGGAGGTATCTCAGTTGTGCGACAGGAGAAACGAGGAGATTGACCACAAGGCAGATCTTGCTCGAAGAAGAATTCAAGAGGAAAGACGTCAGAAGGCTAGGGCAAGAGTGAGCAAACCGAAAGCAAATAAAGATCGCCGCCTTCAGACTGTCGCTGATGAGCTTATTCCTCTACACTCCCATGTACCCTTGCAGCAGATGAACCTATGCAGCAAGCTGGCGCCGAGGAAGTCATTATTGTAGCTCCAGTAGCCCAAGAGCAACATGAAGTTGTTGATATATTCCTGGAAAAGACTGATGAGGAAAATGCACCTCCTAAGCAGCAATCCCCTGTTGATGAGGTTGATGAAGAGATTGAAGTTGAGAAGGCAGATCCATCGCCTCCAAGAACACTGCAAGCAGAGCCCTCTGAACCAAATAAGGAGGAGGATGACAAGATCGAGGTGGAGCTAAAAGCCTCCCGAGAGAAAATACCCCCGATCACATCATCTGGTGCACCTACCCGAATGGATGTTGATCCTGCTCCTCTTATCACTGCACCACAGTTGGTAGAGGAAGAAAAGAAATCTGATGAGCCGATGGCTCGAGAAGAAGCTGTGTCTCAAGCAACCGAGAAAGAAGTTGCCGTGCCTCCCGCCGAAGAAGGTGCAAAGAAAGAAAAGGCCCTTGTGCCCGAAAGTCAGAAAGCTGCCGAAGGAGTTCCGTCGAGCAAGAACGACAGACAGTCAAGTTCTTCAAAGCCATCTGAACGAGAAAAATCGAGGAAGCGTCATGCTCCTCTCAAGCCTATTGAAAAAGGAGTGCCTGCACCTGATGACATTCGGACCCGATCTATGGCCGATGAAGAACCACTGAGAAATCCTTTGGAAACCTTCCCTTTGTTTCCTGTTGATGATGGCCCGAATGGTCCAGCTTTCAATGAGCAGTTTCATTGATCGAAACTTGCATTCTTTGGGACCAGCCCATATGAAGGAGAAAGAACTTCCATGTCACCAAGATTCTGGACAAAGGAACAGGCCGTGTATTATGCTCGCATTCTGTATGGCAAGAATCGCATCTTCAAGCATAAGATTCTAGATTTCGCTGAGCTTGAAAGTTTACCTTGCTTCCATCACACTATCGAGCAGATTGAGCAGGTCTTCCTGAAGAGTTTCCTTCGTTTCAATCATGGCTGGAATCGTGAAGTTATTCTTCAGTTCTACGCTACTCTTTATATCTCAGGAGATCTTGCAAACATCAGTTCTTGGATCCTCGAATGGATGACCGAGGAAGAAAAGATCAAATGTTCGGCTGACCAGTTCTTAGCACTGTTGAATCTTCCTCTGTGTGAATTCGATGCCTCTCGGGAACACAGACTGCACTATTGGGATGTATCCGAAGCTGAACTCCATATGCTGATGGACCCTAAGCTTGTTGGTGATGAATGTACCAAAGCAAATCCTAAGAAACTCGCCTATGAGAACAAGGTGCTGTTCTATATCCTCTGCAACTCACTCATGCCAACGAACCGGCCAGAGTCCATTCAGGGCATCGTGGCAAATGCTCTTCAAGCAATAGCTCATGGCATTCGGTTTGACATTCCAGATCTTTTCATTCGCAACTTGGCCTATGCAGCTGATAGCCCTCAAGTCTTGAAGCCATATGCACCATGGGTCATGTTTTCTATTGAGCAGCTTACTGAGAAAAAGTTCTTCTGCCCACATGTTCCGAAAGCTTTCATTCCACCAGTCCGAGACACTCTCCGGATCATGAAGGATATCGGCAAAGGGAAGACACCTATTGATGCCACTGCCTCTGCCTCCGGTAAAGCTCCGAAGGTCAAAAAGGCAACAATTGAAATCCCTCGTGAAGAAAATCCCTCACTATATGAGATTTGTCTTCGCACTCAGCAGGCTCTGGAATGTCTCATCAAGCTCGATCGCAAAGAGAAGTTGGAAATGATGGCTGAGATCAATCTGCTTCACAATTATGCTCGCCAAGCTCTTCTGTATGAGAAGGAACAAAAGAAGTGCTCGTGGACCCTTCTGCGCAAGCATTATTCTCGCACTCAACTGTCTGCCAAAGGTATTGAGAAAGATTATGATCATCTGGAATTATTTGAGGTCCCTCGCATCCGAAGGCAAACTCCAGTGCTTCCTCAGCGTTCCGCCTCCACCGACCTGCTGGTTGTTGAACCCGATGATGAACTTGAAGACACATCAGGCACATTCATATACAAGCCAGATGCACCTCGCACTGCTACTCCCGAAGCTGACCCCGAAGCCCGTGTTTCGTCTCCAACTCCTACTTCGGCCTCAACCATCGCTCGTTCTGCTTCGCCGAACAGCTCGAGTTCTGGGGATTCTTTGGACGAATAGTTCCTCGCATGCATTCTCTTCCCTTTTTGACACTTGTTGACAAAAAGGGGGAGAAGAACATCGAGAGATAGAAAAGTGGGTTATTTGCAGGGTGTTTCCATTCGCCATTTGCTCTTCTTTTGAACAATTTGCTTTTGGTCGTTGAATTTTTGGTCGCGGTACTTAATCTCACTGCCTGTGGTGATGGTATACTGCGTCGTCATGTACCGTTAATAACCCCTGCAATGCCATATTTGCTTCCAGTTATTTGTTTGCAGGTGCTATCGAATGCTTACTTCCTTGCAATGATTATCCTCGATATTTATCTTTCGTGCAAGGTTAAGTGAAAGCCTTTCAAGGAGGATTGGAATTCATGTCTCTCGAGAAGAGGGATCTTACTCCTTGAAACTACATATATCTTACTCCTATACTTATCTTTTGCTATCTAACGATGCAGGAGAAGAAAGGTTGCTTCTGAGCAGATTGCTCTGATTCATATCGTGTTTTTCCTCGCATATTTCCATCGTATCATCTTTGCTACAGGAAAACCTCGACTGAAACATATCTACTCCGAGCTATATACTTGTGACTCCCTGGCACCGATCTTCTTCGAATATCTAACTTGCAGGGAACTTGTATCTTGTGTGGATTCAAACTGTGTTCTGAGAAAATCTTCATGGCTTATCCATTGCCACAACTCACTTCAATATATCCTCGTTATCTAACAAATCTATTTCAATGGCTGTGTGTGTGGCAGGAAATACCTCAGACCATAAACTTCAATATATCACTCATACGAAGATTCACCTCGCTGCCCTCCATTTTATCGTTTATGTTTACACTGAGTCAGAATGATGCATATCTTCAGGGGGAGCGTGTTTTATCTTCGTAACTTTCTCTCATCCTCCTTAACCCTTCGCATTCCATTTCATTCTATTTTCTATCTTTTGATGTGTTCTGTTTTGTCAACAATCGTCCAAAAAGGGGGAGATTGTTGGTGCAATATTTGCCCCCTTGTGTTTTGGAGATTGTGGACAGAAATAGGCATGGACTGATTTGTTTGCTAGTGCACACAGAGAGAAATAGTCCATGCAGTACCGAAGAGAATGATGTCTCCGGTGTCCAGTTCGAGGAACTTCACCGAAGAATATCTGCATCGCAGAGAAGAACGAGCTACATCCCTTGAAGACTTGTAGACGAGAAGAATGAGGTGAAGGAGTTGACCCCTCGAAAATTTATTGCTGACGCGAAGCAATTGGTTCGGTGATTCTGTCCGAAGAAAATTGACTGCAACGATGGAAGACGAAGACGAAGTGAAGACGTAGCATTCCTTTCATTGTTCCTCTTTCATTCATTTGAGTCATAGGACCTCCGTACTATTAATAGGGGTATAGGTTCTCGGAGCTTAGATCCGTTGTGATGCTTAGCCCAAAACCTATGCGAGACTGAGAGAAATCTCTTTACGTTTCGAATGATTACCTGCCAGCAGAAGACGTTGTTCTTCGGTGCTGCAGGAGATATCTTTTGAACTGAGGAGTTAGCATTACTTGCTCCGCACGTAATGTTACCGTTGTGCTCAATTCCGACCGTTGGACTCGTGTCGCTCGGCCGTTGGCTGCTCCACATGTCCAATTTGGTCATTTCCCATCAGGGAAGGCTGCGGCTATAAATAGCCACCCCGCTCCAACGTTGCCCGTTGGCTGCTCAGCTTAAGATTTCTGAGAAGATTGATTGAGCATCCCCTCTTCGAGTGATTTGAGTTTAAGATCCACTGAGAGAAAAATGAAGAGCCCAAACTTAGACAGTGGTTGAGCATCACAGTAGTTCTGAGTTAGAGTTCTTGTACCTATTACTCTTGAGAGCTGCACACTCTCTAGACGGATAGGTGTCGGCTCGAGTGTCAAAGAGTAATTGTCTTCACCGAGCAAGATCTTCAGCAACCAAGAGTCATTGTGGTTTGCAAAGAAGTCTGTCGAAGGTTTGGAGATCGCCGACAAGTATCTACCACGAGTGAAATCAACTGGAGTCTGATCAACTCCGAGTTGAAGGAGAATAGGGCGAAGAGAGTTTATCTTCTGTGTTAAATCACAACCCCTCCAACCAGACGTAGTCCTTTGGCAGAAGGGCGAACTGGTCTACCAAATTCTTCTGTCGCCATCGAGCACCACTGGTTCACTCTATTTTACCGCATCTCCTTCAGCAGTTTACATTCGTGCTCTGTGTCGATAGTTTATCTGATCAATCATAGTTTGCTACTTATCCTTCTCATTCTCTTCATTCATTACCATCATCTAGGTTCAATTTATGATCGTTCCTCTGTATGTTAGCATAATTTCATTCTTTTTTGAATCCATTCACCGTGTCACCATTTCCCGTGCATTTCCTTCGCAGTTCATATCTTGTTTTTCCTCGTGCTATTGCATCTGTTCATATATTGCTTTACCGTCATACCAGTCAATCTTGTGATATTCATCGCTCGAACAACTACTACTTTCTTCTTCGATAGAATTGCTCCTCTGTTGCATGCTTGTTTAAATACTTGTCTACCAAACCTTATTTCCGCTGCTGTGTTTGGGATCAGTTCAAAACATTCGCAAGAATTTTTGAATCTCCCATTCACCCCCCCCTCTGGTTGATATACTCTCGGTCCTAACAGCTTTTGAAGTGGCAGCACAACACTGCCGATGTGCCGGGGCAAAGCCCCCGGTCCAGCTGAGGCGACGAAGCTGGTCGACTGGTGACGCTGAAGTCCCCGGAGTAGGTTTGATGAAGAGATGACGAAGCCCCCGGACAGCCGAAGTGATGAAGCAAGTCAGTAAGGTGATGTTGCAGCCCCCATGCCAGCCGAGGTGTCGAAGCAGGTCGGCGTGCTGGGTATCGGCTCAAAGAAGCAACGGCGCGGCGATGCCGACGCAGGTCGGAACTTGTGATGCGGTCAATGCCAGCTTGAGAAGTGACCGTGCGGCGATGCTGGCGCGCCCGACCCTTACAATCCGTAGGGCGATGATCTTGTCTTGATGATTATTTGTCCTTCATGATGCCGAACTCTTGGTTGGCTCACTGAGGTGATGATCCGAGGTGGTTTGTCGTCGGCTCGATGGAGCGACGACGCAGTCGATGCTAGCGCAGGCCGGTAGCCATGGAGCAACGTGGTCGGGCCGATTTGACATTGGCATGACGGTGAAGATTACCTCGGAAAAGGGCTTTAAAATTTGTGGGCACGTGTTTGAGAACAACACAAAATACCCTAAGATAAATTCCTCCAAAAAGGATGTCCAATACCCCGTTGGTGAAGAAAGATGAACTCGAGTCGGATTCGTTTTCGCGCAGAAACAGATCCAAAAATTGATACACTCATCGGGCGTTTCCCGGAGTTTGAACGGTCGGATCGAGCTGAAATTTTGAGGGATGGTAGATATAGGAATTCCGCAGCCGATCAATGGTTGGATCTTCCAAAGTATGTCCGAGCTGGACGCTGGACTCCTCGCCCTAAACTTGTCTAGATTCACGTCTAGATTTGACAGGGCTCCGGTATATCGTAGATCGTCGGAGATCCCTCCATCGGAACGCGATGAAATTTTACACGGTTGTTCTAGACTGAATTCCACACAATTCCAGTCGAGCAATCGTCAAAGCGACGCTCGAGGAGACAGGGACAGCGAACACGAATCCGCTGTCCAGAAAAAACTGCATGATCGCGTGAGGGCAATGTTGACGTTGAGCCCCCGAGCACCATGGACGATTTTTCCATGATCCCGGATGAGATCAGAGTTGATGATGATGAAGACATCCATCCGATGTTGACGATCCGAAAAGAAGCCTAGTCCTCGGCCTAGCCGAGGTGACCAGTCGAGCCGGCGACGAAGATGCCGACGTTGACGATGTAGCATGGTTCCGATGCGTAGATCGCGGTGGAGCCAATCTGAATTCCCATTGCACCGCGGTGACTACCCTACAGGCTCTCAATGAAAGCACCAATGTCGGTTCTAAATCCGGCATATCTCATAGTAGAGGTCCTAAGCTAGGCGTCTTGGAGCGATGGTAACATGGACATAGGATTTTACCCAGGTTCGGGCTCTCTCGAAGAGATAATACCCTACGTCCTGCTTTTGATTGTATTCATATGGGGTGTAGTACAAAGTACATGTATCTACCACGAGATCGTTCTAATAAATATGAGATGATCTATCGACTAGCCTGGACTCGGTTTATATATTGCACCGGAGGCCTAGGGTTTAGGAGAGTCCTCGTCTTGGGCGCCAAGTCTTGTGGAGTCTTCGTTGTATTCGTCATGGGCTGCCTGAAGTGACCCATGAGTGAACCGCCATGGGGGTCCTCGGCTCAACCCACCTGGTCGGGAAATGATGTGGTGAGTACCCCCTAGTCCAGGACACTATCAGTTTGATTATCATGAGAAAGCCGAGCATAAAAATTCTGTAAGATAATTTCTCTTGAGAGTTCATGATTGGGGCATGTGTACATCATGTACTTAAGCCTCCCCCAAGCTTGAGCAATGCTTTCTCCTTCACGAGGCCAAAAATTATATATATAATTCCGATCATGATGAACCAAATGCATAGGATAAAATTTCTGATGGAATACCAGTTTCAATCGGTTCCATTCCCATGTATCAGTATCATCACATAGCCTATACCATGTATTTGCCTTTCCCTCCAAAGATAAAGGGAATACTTTCTTCTTAACTCCATCTCCAGATAAACCTGCAAGCTTAAACAATCCACAAATTTCATCCACATAGATCAAGTGTATATCAGGATGTACCGTTCTATCTCCTGCACAAGGATTAGCTAGCAGTTTCCCTATCATACCCGAAGGAATCTCATAGTAAATATTTTCAGTAGGTGCAGTAGGTTGAGGAGCAATTATTGGTGCTTCCGGTCGAGGTGAAGATACCCCGAACAAACCCCTCAAAGGATTACTTTCCATAGTGACAATTGACAGTAAATTTCAGCACGTAATATAAATGTTTCCTTACCAAATTCCACTCACCAAAGGCGCTTCACTCCCCGGCAATGGCGCCAGAAAAGAGTCTTGATGACCCACAAGTATAGGGGATCAATCATAGTCCTTTCGATAAGTAAGAGTGCCGAACCCAACGAGGAGCAGAAGGAAATGACAAGCGGTTTTCAGCAAGGTATTTTCTGCAAGCACTGAAATTATCGGTAACGAGTAGTTTGATAGCAAGATAATTTGTAACAAGTGACAAGTAGCAATAGTAACAAAGAGTGCAGCAAGGTGGCCCAATCCCTTTTGTAGTAAAGGACAAGCCGGAACGATCTCTTATAATAAGCAAAGCGTTCTCGAGGACACATGGGAATTTCATCTAGTCACTTTCATCAGGTTGGTTTGATTCGCGTTCGCTACTTTGATAATTTGATATGTGGGTGGACCGGTGCTTGGGTGCTGTTCTTACTTGAACAAGCCTCCCACTTATGATTACCCCCTCTCGCAAGCATCCGCAACTACGAAAGAAGAATTAAGATAACTCTAACCATCACATTAAACATATGGATCCAAATCAGCCCCTTACGAAATAGCACATAAACTAGGGTTTAAGCTTATGTCACTCTAGCAACCCATCATCTAATTACAACTCCACAATGCATTCCCTTAGGCCCAAAGATGGTGAAGTGTCATGTAGTCAACGTTCACATGACACCACTAAGAGAATCAACAACATACATATCATCAAAATATCGAACGAATACCAAATTCACATGATTACTTATGACAAGACTTCTCCCATGTCCTCAAGAACAAAAGTAACTACTCACAAATCATATTCATGTCCAAGATCAGAGAGGTATTGAATAGCATATTAAATCTGAACATATAATCTTCCACCAAATAAACCAACTAGCATCAACTACAAGATGTAATCAACACTACTACCAACCCATAAGTACCAACCTAAGGTTTTGAGACAAAGATTGAATACAAGAGATGAACTAGGGTTTGTGTGGGATCGAGGAGATAGGTCTAGAGGGGGGGTGAATAGACACTTAACCAACCAAAGTTGCAGATTTTAATTTCTCTTGGAACTTAGGCAGATTTTGGCACATGTTAAGATCACTCCAATACTTTCTACACATGCATATCTAGAGATTGAGCAGTGGAAATAGTAAAGCATGCAAAAGTACGGAATGTAAAGAGGTAGAGTATGGAAGATCAAACGCAATGAAGAGACAGTGGTTTTTGGCGTGGTTTCGATAGGTGGTGCTATCGTACGTCCACGTTGATGGAGACTTCAACCCACGAAGGGTAACGGCTACGTGAGTCCACGGAGAGCTCCACCCACGAAGGGTCCACAAAGAAGCAACCTTGTCTATTCCACCATGGCTTACGTCCACGAAGGACTAGCCTCACTCGGGTAGATCTTCACGAAGTAGGCAATCTCCTTGCCCTTACAAACCCTTGGTTCAACACCACATCATGTCGGAGGCTCCCAAGTGACACCTAACCAATCTAGGAGACACCACTCTCCAAAAGGTAATAGACGGTGTGTTGTTGATGAACTCCTTGCTCTTGTGCTTCAAATGATAGTCTTCCCAACACTCAAACAACTCCTCATAGATTTGGCTATGGTGGAAGAAGGATTTGAGTGGAAAGCAACTTGGGAAAGGCTAGAAATCAAGGTTCAAATGGTAGTAATGGAATCTCTTGATCTCAACACATGAGTAGGTGGTTCTCTCTCAGAAAATGTATGGTGGAAGTGTAGGCACGTTCTGATGTCTCTCTCTTCTGAGAAGGAGGTGGTGGAGGGGTATATATAGCCTCCACACAAAATCCAACCGTTACACACTTTTGACCCAACTCGGTGGCACCGAAACCATAATCTTGGTAGCACCGAACTGTGTAAAAGATATGAACTTTAGGAATCTCGGTGGGACAGAGAGGAACAACTCGGATGGACCGAAGTGCAATGGCTAGGGCAAACCTCATCTCGGTGGCACCGATTGCATCAACTCGGTAGGACCAAAGTGAAGCAATAAGGCAACAGAGAGTTGGCAAGCCATCTCGGTGAGACCGATTTGCAAAACTCGGTGGGACCGAAGTAGGTGCAAATGATCACAGAGAGTTGGCAAGGCCATCTCGGTGGGACCGAGATCCATTTCGGTGGATCTGATTTGTTAGGGTTTTGGCAGTGGCTAAGTCTAGATGAACTCGGTGGCTCCGGATAGGAAATTTCGGTGGGGCCGAGATGGAATGTGGGTTTTGGACATCTTTGGCTAGAGAGAGTGGTTGAGGGTTTAGGAGTACTGTCACTAAGCACTTGAGCAAAAATACCATTAAGCAACACCTCATCCCTTTTAATAGTATTGGCTTTCCTATGGACTCAATGTGATCTTGGATCACTAAACCAAAAATGTAGAGTCTTGAGCTTTTTGCCAATCCTTGTCCTTAGCATTATGAAGGGGTCCCACATTCTCTTGTCCCTGCCACGCCATTGTTGAACTTGTCTGAAATTCACTAGATAAAAGCATTAGTCCAACAATATGTATGTTGGCATGAATTACCAAAACCACCAAGGGAGCAAGTGTGCTTTCAATCTTCCCCTTTTTGGTAATTGATGACAACATACATCAAAGCTTCAAATAAGGATTTAGCAGAAGTTTGTAGGAAAGCTTTGAAGAAAAGCATGTATCATGTATGAGCTCCCTTGAACTCCCCCTGAAGAGGTGCATATAAAGTGATGATACCACATGGGAGATATACATGCAACATGTATCTTGGCTATATGCATCAGAGCAATATATATATCATATAGGTATCCATATGTCCATGATTTTCTTCTTGCAAACAATATATACTAGCAAGAGGTCAATCATGTTCATGAGTGTGATGCATATACTTACCTTGAAGTTATTGATCAAGTACCCAAAGAAATACACTTGAGAAAACAAGGTTAGATAACACAAGATAATTTCTTCAAGAAAAGACACAAGATCAACAAGAAACCAAGATTGGGATGACATGTAGATTAGAGTATCACTAGGTGAATACTTCTTTGAAGCAGACATGTCCCCAAAAGAAATAGTTGTCTCCCCTTAAAGAACTTCCTCTCCCCCTGAATCTGACATTGGATATTGGGAGTAGGTAGGGTGAGAAAACTTAAACAACAACCAAAAAATGATCATGTTTCTCCCCTCTTAGAAACATGTAACATTCTCTCCTCTTGTAAGGTGCATCTCTTTCGTAGTGGAAAGCTTTGATGTATTCCTCTCTCCCCCTTTGACACCAATTTCCAAGAAGGGACTTCAAGGTTATTGATCAAGTGGGCTTGGTCCTTGAGAAACACATCTAGCCATTGAGTGGCTCTAGATGCAAGTAGAGGATAAGTATCATTGAGTGGAGCTGGAGCGGAAAAACTCAGGAAATGTTTGACAGAAAACTCCTTAGATCAGCGAAATCGGTGACACCGAGTTGATACAATTCGGTGGAACCAAGTTTGATGCAATGGATCAATTTGTCAACTCAGCTCACTAGGCAAAGGAATTCTCACAAAGATTTGCAATGAATTAGCTGTGAAATTAACTAAAGAAAAGAAGTAAAGAAACATCTAGATGAAGTTTTTTTTAAGAAACACTAAAGAACTTCATCTAGATGGGTCGGCGACTAGGTCACCTATGTTAGAGTATATTGACTTAGGAGTCAAGTGAGAGCACTTGATCATAGGTCATACTCATCGTTTAAGCTCAAAATGGGGTTGCCATTCTTCTTTTAATCATTTCAATGTATTCACATCTTGTTGAGTTGCTTTAGCTCATATCTTTGAGTAAAGCTTCTCTAAGATGTGATAACTTACATTGGGATTTGGTGGTGATGTTCATCATGTAGTTGAACCTGAAGTGGATGCACATGAGTTGAAGTTGGGAGCGATCCTATCTTTTGTAGTTCATCTTCCTACATGGGTTAGCTTTGCAAGGAACAACATGTATATCCAAAATGACAAGAATGAAGCATAACTCAAAAGTTTGTCAAAGGATATGTTTAGGTTGTCTTGTTCCTTGTTCCACCATCAATTGTTGATACTTGGGTTATTCAAGATTGCTTATGATAAGAGTGTGTCGCAACCTTGTGACATGAAGCTTGTCCAAGTACCTACAAAAGGTTAGATACAATACAAGGGAGCAAAAGGTCCAAGATATAAGTTAATCATGAAGATATCATGGATTAGTCAAGAATGCTCATGCCCTTGTATGCATCCACATGAGCCTCTAGTTCACGTTTGAAGCATCAATGATGTTCAATTCACTTCTCAAGTGACAAAACACTTTCTCATCAAGGGTTTTGGTGAAGATGTCCGCCAATTGTTTGTCGGTACGAACATGTTTAAGGTCAATGTCACCTTTCTCAACATGATCTCGAATGAAGTGGTGACGAACCTCAATATGCTTTGTTCGAGAATGTTGCACGGGATTGTGTGCTATCTTAATCGCACTCTCATTGTCACATAGTAATGGTACATGTCTCACATGCACACCATAGTCTTTAAGAGTTTGTGTCATCCATAGTAATTGAGCACAACACGATCCCGCGGCAATGTATTCCGCTTCGGCAGTAGATAGAGATACGGAATTTTGTTTCTTGGAGGACCAAGACACAAGAGATCTACCAAGAAATTGACATGTACCCGAAGTGGATTTTCTATCAACCTTGTCTCCGGCATAGTCTGAATCGGAGTAGCCAACAAGATTAAAAGAAGATCCTTTGGGATACCATATGCCAAAGTTTGGTGTATGTAACAAGTATCTCACAATTCTTTTCACTGCCTTAAGGTGACACTCTTGTGGTGCCGCTTGGTATCGTGCACACATGCACACACTTAGCATAATGTCGGGACGGGATGCACATAGATATAGCAATGAACCAATCATAGATCGATAAACCTTTTGATCAACCGGTTTGCCATCTTTGGCCAAGTCAAGATGTCCACTCGTGGGCATGGGAGTTTTCATACCTTTACTTTCTTGCATGTTGAACTTCTTGAATAAGTCCTTGGTATACTTTGTTTGAGAAACAAAGGTACCTTCCCTAGTTTGCTTGATTTGCAAACCAAGAAAGAATTTGAGTTCACACATCATAGACATCTCGAACTTTTCCGACATCAACCTTCCAAACTTTTCACTAAAAGAGGGGTTAGTAGATCCAAAGATAATATCATCAACATAAATTTGGCGTACAAATAATTCTCCATTAACCCTCTTAGTGAACAAAGTTGAATCAATCTTCCCAATCTCAAAACCTTTTTCAAGAAGAAACTTTGTCAAGCATTTTTACCAAGCTCTAGGGGCTTGTTTAAGACCATAAAGAGCTTTACGAAGTTTGTACACATGATCAGGTTTCTTGGGATTCTCAAAGCCGGGAGGTTGTTTAACATACACTTCCTCCTCAATTTAACCATTTAAGAAAGCACTTTTTATATCCATTTGATAAAGGGTGATATCATGGTGATTGGCATAAGCAAGTAAAATGCGAATGGACTCAAGTCTTGCAACGGGGGCATAGGTCTCACCATAGTCCATACCTTCGACTTGTGTGTAACCTTGTGCTACGAGACGAGCCTTGTTGCGTACAACTTGTCCATCTTCATCTTGCTTATTCCGAAACACCCATTTGGTTCCAATGATGTTTTGCTCTTCCTTAGGCTTCTCAACCAATGTCCACACTTGGTTCCTCTCAAAGTTGTGTAGCTCTTCGTGCATTGCATTCACCCAATCGGGGTCCTTGAGAGCATTTTCTACCTTCAAGGGTTCAACACTAGAGATAAATGAGTAATGCTCACAAAATTTAGCTAAACGAGTTTTAGAGCGAGTGATTCTGCCGGATTGGATATCTCCAAGTATTTGTTTGACGGGATGATTCTTGTTGACTCTTGCTCTGACTCGAGGTAGCTTTTGCTTGGGTTATGGTGAGGCTTCCTCATCATCATCATCTTCTTCTTCTTCGTTGATGTTGTCGTTGTTCGCTTGTGGAGGTGGAGAAGGAGGTTGAGGTGGATCATTTTGTTGCCCTTCCTCATATCCATCGTCTTGACGTGTTCCCCTTGTGGATGCCTCCATATCAACTTGTCGTTCACCTTGATGTGATGTTGGGGCTTCCACTTGAATAGACAAGGTACTTTCCTTTACTTCCACAGGGCGAATCTTGCCAATGGGCAGGTCTTGGATTGCTTCCGATGGTTCTTGATCTCCTACATCAAGTGGCAATTGCTCGACTTGCGAGCCATTAGTCTCATCAAACTTCACATCTACCGTCTCTTCAACTTTTCGAGTGAAGTTGTTGTAGACACGGTAAGTGTGAGAGTTCAATCCATAACCGAGTAGGAAACCTTCATGAGATTTAGGAGCAAATTTTGAACGACGATGTTTATCAAGAATGTAACATTTTGAGCCAAATACTCGAAAGTATCAAACTTATGGTTTGTTACCGGTGAGCAGTTCATACGCCATTTTACCAAGAATCTTGTAAAGGTAGAGTCGATTTGTTGCATGACAAGCTATTTCAACCGCTTCTGCTCAAAAATGTCTTGGCGTCTTGTATCCATCAAGCATTGTTCTTGCCATCTCAATAAGTGTCCGGTTCTTCCTCTCAACAACTCCATTTTATTGAGGTGTGTACGTAGCCGAGAACTCATGTGAAATACCTCCTCATCAAGAAAGGTGTCCACATTTGCATTCTTGAACTCCGTTCCGTTGTCACTCCGAACCTTCTCGATCTTCACTTCAAATTGATTTTGAGCCTTTCTTGCAAAGTTCTTGAAGATCTTTTGTACCTGCGATTTGTCATCAAGAAAGAACACCCACGTAAATCTGGAAAAATCATCAACAATGACCAAACCGAAAGAGTTACCACCAAGACTCTTATAGGAGTTGGGACCAAAAAGATCCATATGAAGTAGCTCGAGTGGTCTCCTTGTGGTCATAATGTTCTTGACGGGATGGCTTCCTCCAACTTGTTTTCCTGCTTGGCAAGCACTACAAAGTCGATCTTTGTCAAATATAACATATTTCACTCCAAGAATGTGCTCTCCTTTAACAAGTTTATCAAGGTTACGCATGCCAACGTGTCCAAGTCTTCTATGCCATAACCAACCTTTAGAAGATTTAGCAATTAAGCATGTACGAGGTTGGGCTCTCTTAGTGAAATCAACAATGTATAGATCACCTCTACGAATGCCGGTAAAGACCATATTATGATTATATTGACGAAACACTTGGCAATCTACTTTGGTAAATAGAACATTGAAACCAAAATCGGCTAGTCTAGATGCGGAAAGAAGATTGTAACCAAGAGATTCAACAAGCATAACATTTTGTATGGAGCTATCATTGGATATGGCCACCTTACCAAGGCCAAGTACCTTACCCTTGGAGTTGTCTCCAAAAGTCACATACTTGCGTGGACCATCATTTTTAGCGAGCTCACGAAACATGTCTCTATCTCCGGTCATGTGATCGGTACAACCGCTATCAAGAATCCACTCTTTTCCTCCGGCCATATAATCTCAAAGATTTGCCATAAGACTGAGATTCCTCATGGTCTTCTCAAATTCATTGTCAAAGTCTTCGTCCTCATCATAATAGCCATGCTCAACATCATCATCATCATGCGTGTGATCATCACCTAGGGCAACAGATTCATTAGTTTCATGATCATGACAATGTTCAAGTTTATGGATTCTAATGGCTTCCATGATAATGTTGCTAATGGTTCTAACATCTCCTTTAGCACGCATAAGATCTCGAAGCTCAAACAAGCAATCATCAAACTTAGGATCACTAGGACTCATCTTGTGAAAAGCAATAGCCTTATGAAGAATCTTATCAAGACTCTTTAAAGAGTAATCGGGATATCGCTTTTCTAAGTCATGCCATAGAGTATAAGCACATTCAAAGTTTTGCATACAACCAAGCACAACCTTAGGTAATCCTCTAATGATTAGATTGACGGTTCTAAGATTACGAAGCATGTCAATTTCTTCTTCATGAGTAGGATGGAAGGGATCAATAGGGGGCACATAAGGATTATGAATATACTTGCTCAAGTTAAATTCATCAAAGATATCAAGCATTTCATCCTTCCAAAAGTTGTAATACTCCCCATTGAGAATAGGCACTCTACGTCTAAGACTCCCCAAAGTAGACATATCCATCTCCCTCCAATGGTGATAAAACCAGAGCAATGGAGACCAAAGCTCTGATACCAATTGTGGGATCGAGGAGATAGGTCTAGAGGGGGGGGTGAATAGACACTTAACCAACCAAAGTTGCAGATTTTAATTTCTCTTGGAACTTAGGCAGATTTTGGCACAAGTTAAGATCACTCCAATACTTTCTACACATGCATATCTACAGATTGAGCAGTGGAAATAGTAAAGCATGCAAAAGTACGGAATGTAAAGAGGTAGAGTATGGAAGATCAAACGCAATGAAGACACGGTGGTTTTTGGCGTGGTTCCGATAGGTGGTGCTATCGTACGTCCACATTGATGGAGACTTCAACCCACGAAGGGTAACGGCTGCGCAAGTCCACGGAGGGCTCCACCAACGAAGGGTCCATGAAGAAGCAACCTTGTCTATTCCACCATGGCTTACGTCCACGAAGGACTAGCCTCACTCGGGTAGATCTTCACAAAGTAGGCGATCTCCTTGCCCTTACAAACTCCTTGGTTCAACTCCACATCATGTCGGAGGCTCCCAAGTGACACCTAACCAATCTAGGAGACACCACTCTCCAAAAGGTAATAGACGGTGTGTTGTTGATGAACTCCTTGCTCTTGTGCTTCAAATGATAGTCTTCCCAACACTCAAACAACTCCTCACAGATTTGGCTATGGTGGAAGAAGGATTTGAGTGAAAAGCAACTTGGGAAAGGCTAGAAATCAAGGTTCAAATGGTAGGAATGGAATCTCTTGATCTCAACACATGAGTAGGTGATTCTCTCTCAGAAAATGTATGGTGGAAGTGTAGGCATGTTCTGATGGCTCTCTCTTCTGAGAAGGAGGTGGTGGAGGGGTATATATAGCCTCCACACAAAATCCAACCGTTACACACTTTTGACCCAACTCGGTAGCACCGAAACCATAATCTCGGTAGCACCGAACTGTGTAAAAGATATGAACTTTAGGAATCTCGGTGGGACAGATAGGAACAACTCGGATGGACCAAAGTGCAATGGCTAGGGCAAACCTCATCTCGGTGGCACCGATTGCATCAACTCGGTAGGACCGAAGTGAAGCAATAAGGCAACAGAGAGTTGGCAAGCCATCTCGATGAGACTGATTTGCTAAACTCGGTGGGACCAAAGTAGGTGCAAATGATCACAGAGAGTTGGCAAGGCCATCTCGGTGGGACCGAGATCCATTTCGGTGGATCCGATTTGTTAGGGTTTTGGCAGTGGCTAAGTCTAGATGAACTCGGTGGCTCCGGATAGGAAATTTCGGTGGGGCCGAGTTGGAATGTGGGTTTTGGACATCTTTGGATAGAGAGAGTGGTTGAGGGTTTAGGAGTACTGTCACTAAGCACTTGAGCAAAAAGACCATTAAGCAACACCTCATCCCCTTTTAATAGTATTGGCTTTCCTATGGACTCAATGTGATCTTGGATCACTAAACCAAAAATGTAGAGTCTTGAGCTTTTGCTAATCCTTGTCCTTAGCATTATGAAGGGGTTCCACGTCCTGTTGTCCCTGCCACGCCATTGTTGAACTTGTCTGAAATTCACTAGATAAAAGCATTAGTCCAACAATATGTATGTTGGCATGAATTACCAAAACCACCAAGGGAGCAAGTGTGCTTTCAGTTTGAGATGAGATGGTGCTGTTGAAGATGTTGATGAAGATTGGTCCTCCCATTATGAGAGGATCGTTGGTGATGATGATGGCTCCGATTTCCCCCTCCCGGAGGGAAGTATCCCCGGCAGAATCGCTCCGCCGGAGAGCAAAAGTGCTCCTGCCCAAGTTCCTCCTCGAGACGACGGCGCACCGTCCCAAAAGTCTTCTCTCTATTTTTCTAGGGCAAATGGGCTTATATACCAGAAAATGGGCACCGGAGGCTGGCCAGAGGCCCCACAAACCATCAGGGCGCGCCTGGGGGGCTGTGGCGCGCCCTGGTGCCTCGTGGGCACCTGGGTGGCCCCCTCTGGTACTTCTTGCTTCCAGTATTTTTTATTTATTCCAAAATAATTCTCCGTGAAATTTCAGCTCATTTGGAGATGTGCAGAATAGGTATCTCTGACATAGCTTTTTCAAGTCCAGAATACCAACTGCCGGCAATCTCCCTCCTTGTGTAAATCTTGCATATTAAGAGAGAAAAGGCATTAGAAGTCCTCCACAAAGTGTTATATTGATTAAAAACACTATAAATAACAGTAGCAAAACATGATGCAAAATGGACGTATCAACGCGCTAGTTGTCGCTCGATCTGCGTTTGCTCCACCTTCACTTGCTCATACACCGCTCGTTCCTCGAGTTACTTTACCTCCACCTACACTCGTGACTCCCGCACCTTCTCAGAGTAACTCGGATACCTCGACGGTGACTCCTCATGAGTCCCCAGCCCAGTGGGCTATACTTCTTGCTACTCCAGCTGCACCTATGCTGCGGAGCCACCCTCCACCCGACTCCGAGGGAGAGCCATCCTGCCAGCTTCATCGTGTTTCCTTTGCCCCAGAGGTTTCTGTTAGTATTATCAGTTCTGATTCGGAGTCCGATACCAAGGAGACACCAGCAGGACCGTCAGAGTGCCATTGCGATCACTGCCGTCACGAGTAGATGAGGATGATGTGGTGTGGTTGTATACATGTAGTAGTACTATCCATGTTGTCGTCTTGCTATGTATGCTGGATGATATATAATTATGTTATCTTTTTTCATTCGCAATGGCTTTTCTCTGCTTTCTTTTGGGGTTTGTTGCTTCACCTCCTCAATTTTTTCCCCTTATGGATGTTGCTCATCTCGATGCTTTGTATTGGGAAACATATATAGGATGACAAGGTGTGGCAGCAGCTGTCATGGTGGCGACGATACCCCTGTTGGTCGATCCGCCAGGCAAGCAGGACATTCCCCAGAACCATATCAGCCACCCCCTCCTCCACCTCAAGCACCCACAACAAAGCAGATTATGCGAATGTTTGAGGAGAAGAGAAACCAAGATCTGATGGAATTCCTGAGAAGCATGCAGACTATGGTTGGGCTGAATAATCATAATGGTAACCATTCCAAGTTGTCAAATTTTCAGAGGACCAAGCCGCCAAGCTTCAGTCAAGCAGTAGATCTGATGGAAGCCGATGACTAGTTGAGGACCATTGAAAAGAAGCTAGAAATTGCTCGCACTGAAGATGCTGATAAGGTCCCCTTCGCCACTCATTATCTGGAAGGATCAGCTGCTATATGGTGGGACAATACTAAAATTATGTGGCCTGCTGAAGATGAGATTACTTGGGATAAATTCAAAGATAAATTCCGCAAGTATCATATTCCCGCCGGTATCCTAAAGGTCAAGCAGCGAGAATTCCTCGCCCTTACACAAGGGAACTTGACTGTAAGTGAGTATTTAAACAAGTTCAATCACTTGGCCCGTTATTCCACCCATGATATAGCCACCGAAGAACGGAAGATAGATCGGTTCCTCGGAGGGCTTAACCATACCCTCCAATGTGAACTCAGTATGCTGGATTTCCCTAACTTCCAAACTTTGGTGAACAAGGCACTCATTGCCGAAAGGGAACACAAGCTTGTTAATGATCATAAGTCTACATATGAAGACCGCAAACGCAAGTTTGAACCCGAGAAGGAAGGCCAAGTTTTTCAGAAGGTTCGTACTTGGCAGCAGCCACAGTTCGAGTTTAAGCAAACATGGCAGTAGGGGAACACCAAGACTGAAAATCGGTTCAAAACTGTGGTTACAAAACTAGTAAGGGAAGACTGTCAGCGTAACAATGCATGTTACTCATGTGGACAAACTGGGCATTACGCTAGGCCGTGTCCCAAGAATGGCAAGCCGCCAACCAACCTGAAGCCTCAAGTCAATTATGTGGGACAATTCCCCAACCGGAAGTATATTCAAGGGCAAGTTCATCATATCTCCGCCGAAGAAGCTCACGAAGCTCCCGATGTGGTCATTGGTATGTTTCCTGTTAATAACATACCTGTAACAATTTTATTCGATTCCGGGGCTTCCCATTCTTTTATTTCGCGGAGTTTTGTTGCCCAGCATCAACTTTCCTATACTCTTTTGGACAAAGTTATGGCGGTACAATCCCCTGGATCCATGCTCAGGACAAATATTGTATGCCGAGGATTGGAAATATCAATCAATGAAATTATTTTTCCCGCCTCGCTGATATCCATTGAATCTCGAAAATTGGATGTTATTTTGGGAATGGATTGGTTGACAAAACATCAGGTCTGTATCAACTGTGCAACAAGAGAAGTCACGCTAATAAATCCCTCGGGCCAGCCAGCTCGGTTCTTTGCCGGTAGAGCTATGCCAAAGAAGGGGGTGGTTTATGCAGCGATTGCTACCGATATGAATTTAATCCCTGTGGTCTATGAATTCCCAGATGTGTTCCCAGAAGAATTGCCAGGCATGCCACCAGATCGAGAGCTTGAGTTTTCAATTGAGCTTGTGCCCGGGACAGCACCGATTTACAAGAAATATTATCGAATGCCTTCATCCGAATTAGTGGAGATGAAGAAACAGTTGGATGAGATGCTTCAAAAAGGGTATATTCGCCCCAGCTCGTCTCCTTGGGGTGCACCTGCCATATTTGTGGGCAAGAAGGATGGCAGTCTCTGAATGTGTGTTGACTACCATGCCCTCAAAGATGTCACTATCAAGAATAAATACCCGCTTCCTAGGATCGATGGTTTGTTCGATCAACTTAGTGGAGCTCAAGTGTTCTCCAAGATTGATTTGCGAACCGGGTATCACCAGCTGAAAATCAGAAAAGAGGATATCCCCAAGACAGCCTTCACTACCCGATATGGGTTGTATGAATATACGGTCATGTCATTTGGACTGACCAACGCTCCTGCATTCTTCATGCACAGGATGAAGAAGGTGTTCATTGACTTCTTGGACAAATTCGTGGTGGTATTCATTGATGATATCCTCATATATTCCAAGGGCGAAGAAGAACACAAACAGCATCTCCGGGCAGTATTAGAGTGATTACGAGCCCATCAACTCTACGCCAAGTTTAGTAAATGCGAGTTTTGGCTTAAAGAAGTGGGATTCCTTGGGCATACTCTTTCCACTCAAGGAGTGGCTGTGGACCAAAGCAAAGTCACAGAAGTGTTAAATTGGAAGACACCTGTTTCTGTGTCAGAAATCAGGAGTTTCTTGGGTTTGGCAGGATATTATCGTCGTTTCATTGAGGTTTTTTCAAAGATTGCCAAGCCAATGATGGAATTGCTTAAGAAGAATCAAAAGTTCATATGGATGGAAGCATGTGAGAACAGTTTCAATGAGCTAAAGACTCGTTTGACCACTACTCCAGTATTGACTCTACCAGACATCTACCGGAGCTTCGACATCTATTGCGACGCATCCAAACGTGGCATTGGGTGTGTGCTTATGCAAGATGGAAAGGTCATGGACTATGCATCGAGACAGCTATGACCGCATGAGGAGAACTATCCGACGCATGACTTGGAACTAGCAGCTATGGTACATGCCTTAAAAATTTGGAGGCATTACATCATTGGAAAACGATGTCAAATCTACACTAACCACAAGAGTCTCAAGTATATATTCACTCAACCGGACTTAAATCTCCGGCAAAGAAGATGGCTTGAGTTGGTCAAAGACTATGACCTTGGTATCAACTACCATCTGGGAAAAGCTAATGTGGTCGCCGATGCTCTTAGTCGCAAACCGGCCACAGCAAACTCATTAATCGAGCTTTTGCACCCAGCACTTCAAGAAGAAATAGCTTAGCTCAATATGATCATTTATGATGCAACATGCTCGGTTACCTTGGAAGTCACCCCTACTCTGGAAGATGAAATCCGAAAGGCTCAACCAGGTGACCCAATGTTACTCAAGGCAATGGCCCAAGTACGAGAAGGGAAGATGCAGGATTTCAACATTGATGATCAAGGTACCCTCTGATTTTGGAATCGAGTATGTGTACCTGACTTTGGGGAATTAAAGCAGCAGATTCTGAAGGAAGCTCATGAGTCTACATATTCTATTCATCCCGGAGGCACTAAAATATATCAAGATTTGAAGCAAACATTTTGGTGGGAAGGTATAAAGAAAGATATCGCCTATTACGTCGCTTGTTGCTATATATGCAATAAGGTGAAGGCTGAACATCAGAAACCCGATGGTTTACTTCAACCCTTACCAGTTCCATAATGGAAATGGGATGATATCTGCATGGACTTCATCGTGGGATTGCAAAAGACTCCACGAGGAAATAACGCTATATGGGTTGTGGTCGACATGCTTACAAAGGTGGCTCACTTTATTCCAATAAGGACAACCTACCGTGCAGACCAACTTGCTCAGCTTTACATATCCAGGATTGTCAGTCTGCATGGAGTACCCAGGATTATCACTTCAGACCGAGGATCTTTGTTTACCTCGGTGTTTTGGCTACGTCTCCACCAAGCCCTGGGAACCGCCTTGAAACATAGCACTGCTTATCACCCTCAAACAGATGGACAGACAGAACGAGTCAACCAAATCTTGGTAAACATGCTTCGGGCATGCGCTCTTGCATATGGACCCAAATGGGAGGACAGCCTGATGTATGCTGAGTTTTCCTACAAGAACGGCTATCAAACTAGCCTCAAGATGTCACCCTTTGAGGCTCTATACGGACGTAAATGCCGCACCCCGCTGAACTGGTCTCAGACGGGAGACAGCCGAATCTTTGGGACTGATTTGATGATGGAAGTAGAAAGACAAGTTAAACAAATTTGAGACCGATTGCAAGTAGCGAAATCTCGTCAAAAGAGCTACTATGACTCAAAGCATAGGCAGATCAGTTTTGAACCAGGTGAACATGCATATCTCCGAGTTACCCCCATGAAAGGAGTTAAAAGGTTTCATACTCGGGGAAAGCTCGCACCAAGATACATCGGTCCGTTTCCAGTCATGACCAGAGTTGGCAAAGTGGCTTACCAGTTAGAATTGCCTCCAGAGCAATCAGAGGCTCATGATGTCTTTCATGTATCTCAGCTACGGAAGTGTATCGCACCACCCGCAAAATAGACAGATATGACAGAACTACAGCTCGCTAAGGATTTAACATATGAAGAGAAACCCTTGAGAATCTTGGACGAGATGGACAGAGTTACTGATACGTCTCCGTCATATCTATAATTTTTGATTGTTTCATTCCAATATTCTACAACTTTCATATATTTTTGGCAACATTTTATATTATTTTTGGGACTAACATATTGATCCAGTGCCCAGTGTCAGTTCCTGTTTTCTACTTGTTTTTTGTTTCACAGAAAATCCATATCAAACGAAGTCCAACTGCAATAAAATTTTACGGAGAATTATTTTGGAATATATGTGATTTTTGGGAGGTGGAATCAACGCAAACGGAGGCCCACAGCCTCCACAAGCCACCTGGCCGCGACCCCCCTGGCGCACGGTGGTGCCTCGTGGGCACACCGTAAGTCGGTTGGGGCTCTTCTTCGGCCGCCAGGAAGCTAATATCTTGAAAAAAATGTGTTAAAATTTCAGCGCAATCGGAGTTACGGATCTCCGGGAATTTAAGAAACGGTGAAAGGCCAGAAAACAGGAACGCGAAACAGAAGAGAACAGAGAGAGAGGTCCAATCTAGGAGCGGCTCCTGCCCCTCCTCTGCCATGGCAGCCATGGACCAGAAGGGAAACTCTCCTCCCATCTAGGAGGGAGGCCAAGCAAGAAGAAGAAGGAGGGGGGCCCTCTCGCCCTCTCTTCCGGTGGCGCCGGAGCGCCGCCGGGGGAACCATCGTGATGGCGATCTACACCAACAACTTCGCCGCTGTCACCACCAACTCTCTCCCTCTCTATGCAGTAGTGTAACCTCTCTTTTCCCGCTATAATTCTCTACTTAAACATGGTGATTAATGCTACATATTATTATCCAATGATTTGTGTCCATCCTATGATGTTTGAGTAGATTCCTTTTGTCCTATAGGTTGATTGATGATCGTGATTGGTTTGAGTTGTACGTTTTATTTTGGTGCTGTCCTATGGTGCCTTCCGTGCCGCGCACACGTGGGGGATTCCCGCTGTAGGGTTTGCAATGCGTTCATAATTCTCTTATGGTGGGCGGCTAGAGTGACAGAAGCTTACACCCGAGTAAGGGGGTTGTTGCGTATGGGAGTAAAGAGGATTTGATACTTAAAGCTATGGTTGGGTTTTACCTTAATGATCTTTGGTAGTTGCGGATGCTTGCTAGAGTTCCAATCATAAGTGCATATGATCCAAGTACGGAAAGTATGTTATCTCATGACTCTCCCTCATATAAAATTGCAATAATGATTACCGGTCTAGTTATCGATTGCCTATGGACAAATCATTCTTTTGTGTTACAAAAGCTTTCTACTAAACAACTAACTTTTATTATCTTGAAAATTACTCATAGTTTTATTCTCTCAAAGTACTTCTAGTTTTATTCTTGCAAACCTATCCTATCACCTAAAAAAATAGTTTTCTACTTGTTCTAGGTAAAGCGATCGTTAAGTGCGCGTAGAGTTGTATCGGTGGTCGATAGAACTTGAAGGGAATATTGATTCTACCTTTAGCTCCTCGTTGGGTTCGACACTCTTATTTATCAAAAAAGCTACAATTGATCCCCAATACTTGTGGGTTATCAAGACCTTTTTCTGGCGCCGTTGCCGGGGAGCAATAGCGTGGGGTTGATATTCTCGTGTGTGCTTGTTTGCTTTATCACTAAGTAGTTTTTATTTTCTGTTCTAAGTTGTTTTATATCTTTAGTTATGGATATGGAACACGAAATACCAAAAAAAATAGTTGTACTTGCTACTCATGGAGATGGGGAACCTCCTAAAACCCTCGATGCTGGTTATGTGAAAAATATTAAACACTACTTTGATAATCCTGAGAAAACCCCATTCAACTTGATAATGGGAGACACGTTGGATCAACGTGAATACTTTAGGGATTATTGCTTGTCTCAAAAAGGGAAACTCTTATGGGATCAAATTGATTATTTGGAATGGTATGCTTGGAATTTATGCTTGAGATATGATTATACTTGTTGCTCTAGGATGAAGGCTCCACACCTTCCCTTTTTATGTAAATTTAATGATAATGAAACCTTGGCTTCTTATGCTAATGGTATATATGATTACTATGATGTGGAATGAATAGAGGAATTTGTTGCTTTTAAGGGTGCTTATGAAATTGAATCTTTGTTTGAAAAGTATGAAGATTGTGATGATGCTGTCTACAGATCTGAAAATTTTGCTATACTTAAATATTGCTATGAGAATTACGAATACAATGCCGATATTAATGAGTTTATTGAGAAAGTCTCCGCTGTCCAAGAAGAGACTAATATTTTGCAGGCTCCTATGGAAGAAGAAAATGATGACACTGTGAGCTCATTAGATGAAAAAATTGAGGAGGAGAGCGAAGAACAAAAGGAGGAAGAGCGGATTGATCACCCGTGCCCACCTTCTGATGAGAGTAACTCTTTACCCCATACATTGTTTAATTTCCCTTCGTGTTTACCGAAGGATGAATGCTATGATAATTGCTATGATCCCTTGGATTCGTTTGAAATATCCCTTTTTGATGAAATTGATGCTTGCTATGCTTGTGGCCATGATGCCAATATGAATTATGCTTATGGAGATGAACTTGCTTGTAACACCCCTAGGTAATGAGCACAGTGATCATCTATTAATTGTGCCAAGTCATCATCAATTACAATGCTGGATCACATTTGAATCATATCTCATTTCAAATTCCATTTCAAATTGAATTCAAATATGAGGTGAAAATAAAAGTTGTTCAAATTTGGAAACTAAATAGTTCATAATTTTGGAAATATTCCATAACTATTCATGTTCGGGAAAACAACATCACCTAAAATTCCTAGATGACTCTAACATCATGAAAACAGGGTCAACAACACCATTTTGGCACTTTAAATGCAATACAAAATTCAATTGGAATATTTTGCCCCCAAACTTTTTGTGGCAGTGCACAATATTCCTTACTATTTGTTTCTACGAGTTGCACATTTTTGCAAATTCATTTGTTGGCTAAAAATAAATGCAAAAGCTACTGGAAAAAGAAAAAAGAAAAAGAAAAAGGAAAAGGCTAAAAACCTACTGTGCACTTGGGCTCCTAGTCACTACAGTGCCGGCCCGGCCCAACTCCCCTATCTTCTCCTTCCTCTGTTCAGCCTCGCGCCGTTGTCGACCGCGCGCGCGCGCCGTGCCCTGGCCCCCCCTCTCCTCGCTCGACAGCGCGTCTCTATAGAGCCGCGATGGGCTAGAAGACCTCCCGTCTCTCCCCGCAAACCCTAGCCGTTCCCACTCTTCCCCTCTCCCTCTTTGCCACCCTCACCTGAACGCCGCCATGGCCTCGCCGCCGTGAAGCTCGTGGCCACCGAGCTCCGTTCGCCTCCCCGACATGTCCACCAGCCTCCCCATCGTCGGCTACGTCTCCTACGCCTCCGCATTTGAGCCGGGAGCCCTTGCTTCGTCCTCGGCGCCGTCTTCCCCAACTTCGGTCACCGGAGATTGCCGCCTCCACGCCGTCGTCTCCAAGCCTCCCCGAGCCCACTGCCTCTCCCTACGGCTCCGCTGTGAGCTCTGCTCCCCTCCTCTCTCTTCTGCAGCTCCTTTAGTTGCCACTGTTGCTCGCCGCCGTACCCGTGCTCTGCTCGCCACCATTGCTGCAAACGTCGTGCTCCCGAGCCCCTACGGCCTCGCCATCCGCTCTAGCGCGCTCCTGGTGAGCACCTGACCTCGCCTAGCCGCTTAGCCCACTCGATTTTGACCCGTAGCCGCCCGCCCGAACTCACCCGACGACCGCCGCCGCCCGACGCCGTCGCACTGCTCGATTCCAGCCACCCCCGCCCGTTCTGGCACCACCGTTGGACGCGGCCTTCTCTCCTCGTTCGAACGCCACCACCCGCACCCGATTTGAGCCACTATGGCCGGTTTCCGGCGATGGCCGACGCGCTCTGCCGCGAGAAAGCTCGCCGGAGCTACTCCGGTAGCCGGCGCCGACGTGGCTGCCACGTGGCCCCCCCCTGAGCCACTGAATGCTGGGCCCCACGGCCACGTTGACTGGGTTGACCCAGTCAACTATGCTGACCGGGTAGCCCAGTGTCACTGACATGTGGCCCCCGCTAATTTAAAATGTTTTTAAAAATAAATAAAATGATAATTAATCTGTTAGTTAATTTGTGTCACTGACAGTGGGTCCCACTAGTCAATTAGTTGATTAGTTAACTTAATCTGCTGTTAAATTAGTACAGTCTATGACACAGGGGCCCCACATGTCAGTTTGACCAGTCAATGGTCAAACTTGACTGCTGACATCACCCTGACATCATGCTGACGTCATATTCCTTTTTCTATCGAATTTATTAATTAAAACAATTTCAGAAAATGGTTTAAAACTTTGAAAAATCATAGAAAATAAACCGTAGCTCGGATCAAAAAGTTTTCTACATGAAAGTTGATCAGAAAAACGAGACGAACTCGAATATGCCCTCCGTTTACCTGTAACATGCCCACAACCATGTGAACATGGAACCTTCCCCTCCGGCTCATCTGTCTGACAGATGCCTAAAGACCGGGAAACGTCCCCAGATATTTTCCCGCTCCGTCTCCTACGTGTAGTACAGCATTAGGTCACCACCAGCACTGCATACTGCCATGCCATGCATCTATGATTGCATTTGTTGCTTGTATTTATTGTTTCTTCCCCCCTCTTCTCTCCGGTAGACCCCGAGACCAACGCTGCTGCCGAGTACGACTACGCCCCTGTCGACCAGACCTTTTCAGCAGAGCTTCCAGGCAAGCAAACCCCCCTTGATCATTCCAATATCGCCTATTCCTTCTCTCCCATGCTTGCATTAGAATTTGCTACTGTAATTGATTGCTCCTATTCTGATGCATAGCCTGTTTTTGTAACCTGCTGTTGTTACTTTACCTGTCATCCTAAACTGCTTAGAATAGGTTGGTTAGTAAACCATCAGTGACCCCCCTCACCCTTGTCCCTGTTGCTCTGCTTTGTTACCAGTGCCTCGATCATTGTGATCGATGGGCAGAGACCGACACATCACCGCACCGTCCCCCTTAGTTGCACGTCACTGCAGAGCTACTATCGAGTGACGAGGGTGATACCTCCTAACTCACTCCTGATGACATCTCTGTAGCGTAGCTAGTCGGATTTGAGTCACCGAGGGTGATTCCTATTTCACCACCTCCGATGATGCCTCTGTCGTGCAACCCTTCAAGTGTGAACCCATCGAGGGTGATTCCTCTGAGTTCACCTTGACGGATGCATCGAGTAGGAATCCAACGAGGGTGATTCCTTGGATTCCCCCTTGATGCGATGAACACACGGATACCTTCACATTTACTATAGTACCTTGTTGGTGGCGGGTCGACCCTGAGGGGTACCCGCGAGAAATGTGGAGTCGGGTTGACCGTGAGGGTACCCGTGAGATAATTACGTGGCACGACCGGGCATTCCTGGCCCTTGCCGTAAGTCCACGAGACGGGGTGACAGGACCACAGATCGTGGATCGCTGATTGTCACCGCGAGCTCCCAGAACACTAATGGGTTAGGATATGTGATCTGAGTAGGCCTCTGGCCTATTCGCACTAACCACCACGCGGGAATAAGTATGGGCACTCGGCGTCGTACGATTCTTCCGAAAGCTCTCAGACGTCAGCAATTGAGTGGCACGCGCCGGGTTGGACTGGGAAAGCCTGCGCTTGTATTAAGGGGGCTAGGTCTACTCATCGGTCGCGTTCGCAACGCGCGGGATTGCAAAGGATTATTGGCCCATGACACCTTCGCATTTAGGAGTTAGACCGGCGTGCTGGCCTCTCTGTTGAGCCTAGGTAGGACTACGGTGTGTCGATCAGCCGAGGCCGGGCATGACCCGATAAAAGTGTGTCCGACCAGAGTTAATCGAGCGTGTTGGGAAAGTTGGTGCACCCTGCAGGGAAGTATATCTATTCGAATAGCCGTGTGCATGGTAACGGACGCTCAAAGAGTATCCTGATCTACTACAACTAGAACTGGATACTTGTGATGCTAAAATATGTTAGCTCTGGGATTGCTTTCTCGCAGGGAGTCGAAGAAGGATCTCTGGGCTTGGTCACTCATACTTGTTACTACTACTATAACTATGTACTAATCTACACTCTTCTAATGCTGCAAGATGTTGCAAGTTGCTAGTCTTCGATAGGCTAGGCCTTCTCTCTATTCTGGCATTTCTGCAGTCTAGCCCACAGATACAGCCCCTTCACTTGATACCAATGCATAAATAGAATAGTTCTAATGTAAGTCTTGCGAGTACTTTGGATGAGTACTCACGCTTGCTTTGCTACTCTTTTCCCCTATACCCGATTGCTGCGACCAGATGACGGAGCCCCGGAGCCTGCTGTCCCCGCCGACAACTACTACTACTACCCCACCGGTGGAGCTTACTACAACATGGAGACCGACAACCAGGAGTAGATAGGAGGCACCCAGGCAGGAGGCATGCGCCTTTTTGATGAGATGTCGTTGTTTTGCTCAGCCTTCTTAAGGCAGACTTGTTTAACTTTGTGTCTGTACTTAGATACTGTTGTTGCTTTCGCTGACGCTTGTATAACTCGAGCTTATTGATACGTCTCCAACGTATCTATAATTTTTTATTGTTCCATGATGTTATATTATCAATCTTGGATGTTTTTATAATCATTTACAGCAATTATATATCATTTTTGGAGACTAACCTATTAACCTAGTGCCCAGTGCCAGTTGTTGTTTTCTGCCCTGTTTTTGTTTTACAGAAAATCAATACCAAACTAAGTCCAGATGCCACGAAACTTTTTGGAGATTTTTAATTGGACAAGATAAACACTAGAAGCTTCGGGAGAGGGCCAGAAGATGAAGGAGTGGGCCACGAGGCACCAGGGCGCACCCTAGGGGGTGGCGTGCCCTGGTACCTCGTGGGGCCCATCCAGCTCTGTTTGACCTAATTCTTCCACTATAAATTCAGAAAAAAAATCAGAAACCCTCAAGGGAGTCCACGAAATACTTTTTCCACCACCGCAAGTTTCTGTTCCAGAGAGATCCCATCTGGGGTCCTTCTCCGGTAATCTGCCGGAGGGGGAATCGATCACGGAGGGGTTCTACATCAACCTTGCTGCCCTTTCGATGATGCGTGAGTAGTTTACCACAGACCTTCGGGTCCATAGGCAGTAGCTAGATGGCTTCTTCTCTCTTTTTGATCTTCTATACAATGTTCTCCTCGATGTTCTTGGACTTCTATCCGATGTAATCGTTCTTAAGGCATTACTCCGTTCTTATGGACTTAATACACTAGATGCATGCTGGATAGTGGTCGATGTGTGGAGTAATAGTAGTAGATGCACGCAGGAGTCGGTCTACTTATTTTGGACGTGATGCCTATATACATGATCATTGCCTTGGATATCGTCATGATTATTTGCTTTTCTATCAATTGCCCAACAAGAATTTGTCAACCCACCGTATGCTATTTTCTTGAGAGAAGCCTCTAGTGAAATATATGGCCCCCGGGTCTATCAAAATCATATTACTAAAACCCTAAAAATATTGCTGCCATTTTCTTTTATTTATTTTATTTTGTATTTTTGTTTCTATCTATCTATCATATACAATTTAATCTTGCAATTTACCGCCGAGAGATTGACAACCTCTCGTTTGCGTTGGCTGCAAGGATTTGTTGTTTGTGCGCAGGTGCTGCTAATGAGGTGTTGCGTGATTCTCATACTGGTTCGATAACCTTGGTTTCATAACTGAGGGAAATACTTATCTCTACTGTGCTGCATCATCCCTTCCTCTTTGAGGAAATACCAACGCAAGCTACAAGTAGCAGGAAGAATTTCTGGCGCCGTTGCCGGGGAGACATCATCAACATCTATCAAGTACCTTTGCACAAACTCTCATCTCCTTGCATTTACTTTATTTGCCACTTGCCTCTCATTTTCATCTCCCCCACTTCTAAAACGTTTTTACAAAAATACAAAAATATTTTCCATTTGCCTTTTTCTTGTTTGCTTGCTTGAAACTTGTTATCATGAGTGATTTTGGCATGGCGGAAACCGAGGATGGTAAAACTCCTAAAAAGGGAAGTTCTACCAATCTTGATGCTAAAACTTTTGTGTTGGGACATGGTAATGTTATAGAAAAAAGTGTCATCCAAGAATTCTTTAATTGCATTGGGACCTTGGCTTTTGATGATGCACCTATACTTAAAGAAACCAATAATTATGCCGATGCTATTTCCGCACTTGTTCTTAAACTTGAAAGAAGATTTATTCACACCACCCTACTTTGCAAAGATTGTTTTATGAGTTACCGGTTATAAAAGATCCTAGAGCGAAGAAAATAGCTACCCTGTTCTCATGAATGAATTTGATCATATAGTGTGAGAAGCTAGGGAAATCGTTGATTTTTATGGTATGAGCCATGAAAAACCAGTAATAGATGAGATCCTTTATAATAATGATTACTTGCTGAGATATTGTTCCGCAATGACCGCATCTTTGATGAGAGTATTCAAAAGGAAGTTCCTCCTTTGAATATAATCCAACAAGTTTTCAATAGCGTCAATAGGCAATACTCTTGGATTGTAGCCGGTAACCAAGAGGGTTTTGAAGATGGACAACTTGCTAATGCTAAAATTTCTATGGATGATATATTTCATATTACCTTTGAAAAACCCCTTGATAAAAGTGCATCTTTGGATAAGAAGAAGAAAGGTGACAACACTTGAAATTATGCATTATGCCTAGCTAGGGGCATGAAACAATAGCGCTTGTTGGGTGGCAACCCAATAAATAAAATAAAATTTTCTATTATTGTGTGTTTTCACTGTCATGCTACTGGTATGATTGTGTTTTTGTGTTTTTAATTAGTGTTTGTGCCACGTAAAGCCTTTAGGATGATTTGGAAGATAGTATAATTGATGCTGTTTGAAAACAGAAAGTTTTGCGTCCAGTGCTGGAATTTTGGTTTTTCTCTGGAACGCTAGAACCTTCTGAATTTTTTACAAAATATTTATATATGAATTTCCCACGTCATCCTAATTTTTCAGAATTTTTGGAGTTACAGAAGTATGACCATAATTCAGATCTCTACAGACTGTTCTATTTTTGACAGATTCTATTTTTGATGCACTACTTGCTTGTTTTGATGAATCTATGGATTGTATCGGGGGGTATAAGCCATGGTGAAGTTAGAGTACAGTACGTATAATGCAAAAATAAAATATGAATGGGTTTTCAATAGTACTTATAGTAGTGATTTATTTTGTTATACTAACGGATCTCACGAAGGTTTTGTTGAGTTTTGTGTGATTGAAGTTTTCAAGTTTTGGGTGAGATCACGATGGATGAAGGAATAAGGAGTAGTAAAATCCTAAGATTGGGGATGCCGGAGGCACCCCAAGGTAATATTCAAGGAAGACATAAGCATCTAAGCTTGTGGATGCCCCGGAAGGCATCCCCTCTTTCTTCTACCAACCATCGGTAATTTTACTTGAAGCTATATTTTTATTCGTCACATGATATGAGTTTTGCTTGGAGCGTCTTGTATTATATGAGTCTTTGCTTTGTTTCCTTTTTAGTTTGTCATAATCATCTTTGCTGAACACACCTATCTTGAGAGAGCCACACGTTTATCATCATTTGTTAGAATACTCTATGTGCTTCACTTAAATTTTTTGAGCTAGGCAGTTGCTCTAGTGCTTCACTTAAATCTTTTTGAGCACGGTGGTGGCTATATTTTGAAGAAATAAACTCTCATGCTCCACTTATATTATTTTGAGAGTTGATTAAAATTTTGAAGAAATGAATTCTCATGCTTCACTTATATTATTTTGAGAATTGATAAGATTGAAATTTTGAAGAAATATTTGCACTCTCATGCTTCACTTAAATCTTTTTGAGAGTTGATGATAGTAACCGTAATTTGCACAAGATATGAAGTTGGTCCCAAAGTGATGAATATTCAAGAGGGATATAAATAAAAACTTTCATATAGATCATTGGATATGATAAGTGTGATTCCTTGCAATAGTTTTGCGATATGGAAATGATAATATGTGAGTCATGTTAGTGAGTAATTGTGATTTAGTAAGAATATTAGTGTTAAGGTTTGTGATTCCCTATGCATTCACGTTAAGTCAATAGTTATGCAATGAAGTTATATCCTACTTATGGTGCATTATTCGGTGTTAGTTGTGTTCAATGCATGTTTATGACCGTTTTCGTTTTTTGGTTGGATGCTTCTCAATCTATTTGCTAGACTTCATTTGTACTAAGCGGAAATACTGCTTGTGCATCCAAACTCCCTAAACCAAAGTTGTGCCAAATGAGTCCACTATATCTACCTATATGCGGTATTTCAATGACGTTCCAAGTAAATTTGCGTGTGCCAACTCGAATTTTCAAAATAATTTTCCGTTTTGTGTGCTCGTACCGCTCATGAAACGGCAGGGGGTGGCCATTATTTTCCATGCTAGGTGTGTTATTCTCACGATGAGTGTTTATTCACTTGTCATTGCACGAGAGAATGGTTGGTAATAGGTATGCCCAGTCCCACAATGAAATCAAATTAATAACAACAAAATTCCTTGGAAAGTGTTGGTATGGAGGGCACCCGTGGATACGGCTAGCCATGGATTGTGAAAGAATGGTGTAAAGGAAATAAACTTTACTTTCTGTTTGGGAACCACCTATGATGTGTCTAGCATGGAAAATATTGGGAATTCTCGATCGTTTTCGTTGACAGGAAAAGCATGCCTCTCAAAATATTTTTTATCTCTTTAATTTTAGCTTTGAGCTCTGGCACATTTGACAAATCTCTGCTTCCCTCTATGAAGGGCCTATCTATTTACTTTTATGCAATTTTTATTTTTTGAGTCTCCATCTTCTCTTACAAAAGCACCAACTAGAGAGCACTATTGTCATACTTGTGCATTGGATGAAGCTAATATTTGAGTGTGTTTCATGAATGGATCAATGATTGAGCATAATGGGCTAGGGATAACTTTCTTTAGCGTTGATATTTTGAAAGACATGGTTGCTTGTTAGCATGCTTGAGTATTTATATGTTCATGTCAAATTATAGACTATTGCTTTGAATCATTCAAGTCCAATGTCCATGCTATAAAAGAAAAGAATATGTGATGAATATGTTAGGCAGCATTCCACATCAAAAATTCTGTTTTTATCATTTACCTACTCGAGGACGAGCAGGAATTAAGCTTGGGGATGCTGATACGTCTCCAACGTATCTATAATTTTTGATTGTTCCATGCTGTTATATTATCAATCTTGGATGTTTTTATAATCATTTATAGCAATTATATATCATTTTTGGAGACTAACCTATTAACCTAGTGCCCAGTGCCAGTTGTTGTTTTCTGCCCTATTTTTGTTTTACAGAAAATCAATATCAAACGAAGTCCAAATGCCACGAAACTTTTTGGAGATTTTTTATTGGACAAGATAAACACTAGAAGCTTCGGGAGAGGGCCAGAAGATGAAGGAGTGGGCCACGAGGCACCAGGGCGAGCCCCAGGGGGGGTGGCGCGCCCTGGTACCTCGTGGGACCCACCCAGCTCCGTTTGACCTAATTCTTCCACTATAAATTCAGAAAAAATCATAAACCCTCAAGGGAGTCCATGAAATACTTTTTCCGCCGCCGCAAGTTTCTGTTCCAGAGAGATCCCATCTGGGGTCCTTCTCCGGTAATCTGCCGGAGGGGGAATCGATCACGGAGGGGTTCTACATCAACCTTGCTGCCCTTTCGATGATGCGTGAGTAGTTTACCACAGACCTTCGGGTCCATAGGCAGTAGCTAGATGGCTTCTTCTCTCTTTTTGATCTTCAATACAATGTTCTCCTCGATGTTCTTGGAGTTCTATCCGATGTAATCACTTTTGCGGTGTGTTTGTTGGGATCCGATGAATTGTGAGTTTATGATCAGATTATCCATGAAATTATTTGAGTCTTTGCTGCACTCTTTTATGCATGATTATTATAGCCTCGTATTTCTTCTCTGGTCTATTGATTTGGTTTGGCCAACTAGATTGATTTATCTTGCCATGGGAAGAGGTGCTTTGTAGTGGGTTCGATCTTGCGGTGCTCAATCCCAGTGACAGAAAGGGACATGACACGTATGTATCGTTGCTACTAAGGGTAAAAAGATGGGGTTTATTCATATGTGAGTTTATCTTGTCTACATCATGTCATTGTTCTTAAGGCATTACTCCGTTCTTATGGACTTAATACACTAGATGCATGCTGGATAGCGGTCGATGTGTGGAGTAATAGTAGTAGATGCAGGCAGGAGTCGGTCTACTTATTTTGGACGTGATGCCTATATACATGATCATTGCCTTGGATATTGTCATGATTATTTGCTTTTCCATCAATTGCCCAACAGTAATTTGTCTACCCACCGTATGCTATTTTCTTGAGAGAAGCCTCTAGTGAAATCTATGGCCCCCGGGTCTATCAAAATCATATTACTAAAACCCTAAAAATATTGCTGCCATTTTCTTTTATTTATTTTATTTTGTGGCCTCCTCTGAACCAAGGCAAGCCACAACATTCATATGCAAGGATGACAGTTCAATGACAATGGTTTATTTGAATTAAATTCATTAATGCTCCACTATTAAAATGAATTGCTATATATGACCTATTGCATTTTAGTTGGTACATGTCATATTGTTATTATGCAGTAGAGAATATGTCATCTTGTTATGATGTGCAGTAGAGATCATGTCATATACTCACATGGCAGCATGATGCATTTGTTATCCACTTTCAGATTATCATGACCCGTGCACCTCATTGCATACTATGGCTCGAATCACATTCTTTCAAGTTAAACCTGATGCTAATTCAACTTGAACAACTGTTGATTGAGTCATGGTGCCACCGAATCGAGCTCACCAGTGCAACCACACTTGCCTGGATGGGGAGGCCCTAATTTGGTCTATTGTCATGCCTCTCGCCGGTGCCTCTAACTAGGGAAGGTTATGCACTTGCGCTACCTTGGCCCAGTAGGCAGTCATAACCTTGTGTGCTCGAGTTATACTTTACTGATGTCCCTGTTTGGGATGACTTTGTTTTGATTGGCCACGACGGTGGCAGCCACGAGGTGGCAGGATGTCACGAGTTAACATCGGGGCCACCCATGGCATAGCCCAAAGGGGAGTTTGTCAGAGTGGCCGGGAGAGTGTCATGCAATAGATTGGTTTTGTCGGAATGTCGTTGGTCCACCCGAATGGGAGCACGAGGCCATGAGTTCCGTGGTGTGGATACAGTGTGCTAACCTCTGCAGAGTGTATAATCTATCGATAGCCGCATCCTCGGTTATGGACACAGTTCGTAGTAGGTCACACCGTGGGTCAACAGATATAATTAACCTACACACTAAGAACACTAAGATGGCACATGCAGAAGTTGGTGATCGGGTGAGGATCACTATGGTGAGATGTTGACGGTGGTTATGAGGTAACCCCGAGATGGTAAGTTGGTCCAAGGGACCATGGTAGCAATTCTCGCACACTTCATGACTGGTAGTTGTTGGGGAACGTTGCATGGGAAACAAAAAATTTCCTACGCACACACAAGATCTATCCATGGTGATGAGCATCTACGAGAGGGAGAGTGAATCTACATACCCTTGTAGATCGCTAAGCGGAAGCGTTAAGAAACGCGGTTGATGTAGTCGAACGTCTCCGCGATCCAAATCGCAAGTCGTCCCTCGATCCGATCACGAACTAGTGCCGAACGGACGGCACCTCCACGTTCAACACACGTACGGCTTGATGACGCCTTCACCTCCTCGATCCAGCGAGCGATGGTGAAGTAGTAGATGAGTTCCGGCAGCACGACGACGTGGTGATGGTGGTGAGGAACAATCTCTGCAGGGCTTCGCCAAGCACTACGGAGATTATGACGGGAGAACTAGAGGGTTAGGGTTGCCGGCACACGGCTTGGGAAATCTTGATGTATCCCGTGTGCTAGCCCTGCCCCTCTATTTATATGTTGAGCCCTGGGGTCTAAACTTGGAGAGAAAACCTCCACAAGGTCGGTTTTGCCCGCACAAGGTCGGTTTGGCCCGCACGGAAAGAGTCCAACTCAGATTCCAGCAGTACTGCGTACAAGCGGTAGTACCGCTCACGAGCGGTAGTACCGCTTCACACAAGCGGTAGTACCGCTTACACGGTAGTACTGCCTTACCAGCGGTAGTACCGCTTAAGGCAGCAGCAAAACTTCCTTTTGCACTTTCCAATACCTCGTGGGCTTTACCCCTTTGGCTCATATAAAGTGTTGCTGCACCCGAACACTTCGGTAAACACCCGGAACCCCTTCCGGTGAATTCCGGAACCCTTCCGGAGATCAAAACACTATTATCACATATATCAATCTTTACCTCCGGACTCTTTCGGAGATCCTCGTCATGTCCGGGATCTTATCCGGGACTCCGAACAACCTTCGGTCACCAACAAAATAACTCAACTATACTAATCGTCACCAAACGTTAAGTGTGTAGACCCTGCGGGTTCGAGAACTATGTAGACATGACCGAGACAATTCTACGATCAATAACCAATAGCGGGACCTGGATGCCCATATTGGCTCCTACATATTCTACGAAGATCTTTATCGGTCGAACCTCTATGTCAAGGATTCAGTTAATCCCGTATACTGTTCCCTTTGTTCTTCGGTATGTTACTTGCCCGAGATTCGATCGTCGGTATCTCTATACCTAGTTCAATCTCGTTACTGGCAAGTCTCTTTACTCGTTCCGTAATACAAGATCTCGTGGCTAACACTTTAGTCACATTGCTTGCAAGGCTCATTGTGATGTTGTATTACCGAGTGGGCCCTAAGATACCTCTCCGTCACACGGAGTAACAAATCCCAGTCTTGATCCATGCCAACCCAACAGACACCCTCGGAGATACCTGTAGAGCACCTTTATAGTCACCCAGTTACGTTGCGACGTTTGATACACACAAGGTACTCCTCCGATGTCAGGGAGTTGCATGATCTCATGGTCATAGGAACAGATACTTGACATGCAGAAAACAATAGCAATAAACTGACACGATCATATGCTACGTTTACAGTTTGAGTCTTGTCCATCACATCATTCTCCTAATGATGTGATCCCGTTATCAAATGACATCTCATGTCCATGGCCAGGAAACCTTCACCATCTTTTGATCAACGAGCTAGTCAACTAGAGGCTTACTAGGGACACAGTGTTGTCTATGTACCCACACATGTATTTGAGTTTCCAATCAATACAATTATAGCAAGGATAATAAACGATTATCATGAACAAGGAAATATAATAATAACCAATTTATTATTGCCTCTAGGGCATATTTCCAACAGTCTCCCACTTGCACTAGAGTCAATAATCTAGTTCACATCACTATGTGATTTACATTGTAATGAATCGAACACCCATGCAGTTCTGGTGTTGTTCATGTTTAGCCCTTGGAAGAGGTTTAGTCATCGGATCTGCAACATTCAGATCCGTGTGTACTTTGCAAATATTTATGTCATCTTCCTTGATGTAATCGCGGATGGAATTGAAACGTCGCTTTATGTGTCCGGTCCTCTTGTGAAATCTTGGTTCCTTGGCTAGAGCAATGGCACCAGTATTATCACAAAACAGAGTCATTGGGTTAAGCGCACTAGGCACTACTCCAAGATCTGTCATGAACTCCTTCATCCAGACACCTTCCTTCGCCGCCTCCGAGGCAGCGATGTACTCCGCTTCGCATGTAGAATCAGCTACCACGCTTTGCTTGGAACTGCACCAGCTAACCGCACCCCCATTAAGAATAAATACGTATCCGGTTTGTGACTAAGAGTCATCCGGATCAGTGTCAAAGCTTGCATCGACGCAACCTTTTACGACGAGCTCTTGATCACCTCCATAAACGAGAAACATGTCCTTAGTCCTTTTTAGGTACTTCAGGATATTCTTGACCGCCGTCCAGTGTTCCATTCCTGGATCACTTTGAAACCTTCCGACCATACTTATGGCAAGGCTGACATCGGGTCTTGTGCACAGCATTGCATACATGATAGAGCCTATGGCCGAAGCATAGGGGATGACACTCATCTTTTCTCTATCTTCTGCAGTCACTAGGCATTGAGTCTTACTCAACTTCACACCTTGCAATACAGGCAAGAACCCCTTCTTGGACTGATCCATTTTGAACTTCTTCAAAACTTTGTCAAGGTATGTGCTTTGTGAAAGTCCTATTAAGCGTCTCGATCTATCTCTATAGATCTTGATGCCTAATATGAAAGCAGCTTCTCCTAGGTCCTTCATTGAAAAACTCTTGTTCAAATATTCCTTCACGCTTTCCAACATTTCTATATTGTTTCCAATCAGTAATATGTCATCCACATATAATATTAGAAACGCTATAGAGCTCCCACTCACTTTCTTGTAAATACAAGCTTCTCCGTAAACTTGTATAAACTCGAACGCTTTGATCACCTCATCAAAGCGAAGATTCCAACTCCGAGATGCTTGCACCAGTCCATAAATGGATCGCTGGAGTTTGCAAACTTTGTCAGCCTTCTCTGGATAGACAAAACCTTCTGATTGCATCATATACAACTGTTCCTTAAGGAAACCGTTAAGGAACGCTGTTTTGACATCCATCTGCCAAATTTCATAATCGAAAAAGGCAGCTATTGCTAACATGATTCTGACGGACTTAAGCATCGCTACTGGTGAGAAGGTCTCATCGTAGTCAACTCCTTGAACTTGTGAAAAACCCTTTGCCACAAGTCGAGCTTTATAGACGGTGACATTACCGTCCGCGTCCGTCTTCCTCTTAAAGATCCATTTGTTCTGAATGGCCTTACGCCCTTCAGGTAATACTTCCAAAGTCCACACTTTGTTTTCATACATGGATCCCATCTCGGATTTCATGGCCTCTAACCACTTCTCGCAATCCGGGCCCATTATCGCTTCTCCATAGCTCATAGGTTCATCGTTGTCCAATAACATGACCTCTAAGACAGGGTTGCCGTACCACTCAGGAGCAGTACGCGTCCTTGTCGACCTACGAGGTTCGATAGCAACTTGATCCAAAGCTTCATGATCATCATCATTAACTTTCTCTTCAGCTGATGTAGACTCTACAGAAACATCTTTCTGCGCTGCGCTACTTTCAGGTTGAAGTAAAGGTTCAACAACCTCATCAAGTTCTATCTTCCTCCCACTCAATTCTTTCAAGAGAAACTCTTTCTCAAGAAATGTTCCGTTTTTAGCTACAAACACTTTGCCTTCGGATCTGAGGTAGAAGGTATACCCAACTCTCTCTTTTGGGTATCCTATGAAGACACATTTCTCCACTTTGGGTTCTAGCTTTTCAGGCTGAAGCTTTTTGACATAAGCATCACATCCTCAAACTTTAAGAAACGACAGCTTTGGCTTCTTGCCAAACCAAAGTTCATGTGGCGTCGTCTCAACGGATTTCGATGGTGCCCTATTTAAAGTGAATGCCGCTGTCTCTAATGCATAACCCCAAAACGATAGTGGCAAATCGGCAAGAGACATCATAGATTGCACCATATCCAATAAGGTTCGATTACGACGTTCGGACACACCATTACACTGTGGTGTTCCAGGCGGTGTCAGTTGTGAAACAATTCCACATTGTCTTAAGTGACTGCCAAACTCATAACTCAGATATTCTCCTCCTCGATCAGATCGTAGGAATTTAATCTTCTTGTTACGATGATTCTCAACTTCACTCTGAAATTGTTTGAACTTTTCAAATATTTCAGACTTGTGTTTCATTAAGTAAATATACCCATATCTACTTAAGTCATCAGTGAAGGTGAGAAAGTAACGATAACCACCGCGCGCCTCAATGCTCATCGGACCGCACACATCAGTATGTATGATTTCCAATAAGTCACCTGCCCGTTCCATTGTTCCAGAGAACGGCGTTTTAGTCATCTTGCCCATGAGGCATGGCTCGCATGTGTCAAGTGATTCAAAATCAAGTGACTCCAAAAGTCCATCAGCATGGAGCTTCCTCATGCGTTTTACGCCAATATGACCTAAACGGCAGTGCCACAAGAAAGTGGTATTATCATTATCAATTCTACATCTTTTGGCATCAATGTTATGAACATGTGTATCATTACTATCGAGATTCAATAAGAATAAACCCCTCACATCGGGTGCATGACCATAAAAGATATTACTCATAT
This sequence comes from Elymus sibiricus, assembly GCA_039707655.1. Lineage (NCBI taxonomy): Eukaryota > Viridiplantae > Streptophyta > Magnoliopsida > Poales > Poaceae > Elymus > Elymus sibiricus. The sequence goes on from CM077670.1 coordinate 326,014,959, forward strand.
AAATAGAACAACCATTATTCTCTGATTTAAATGAGTAACCGTCTCGCAATAAACAAGATCCAGATATAATGTTCATGCTTAACGCAGGCACTAAATAACAATTATTCAGGTTCATCACTAATCCCGATGGTAATCGAAGAGCGAGCGTGCCGATGGCGATCACATCAACCTTGGAACCATTTCGCACGCGCATCGTCACTTCTTCCTTTGCCAGCCTCCGTCTATTCCGCAGTTCCTGTTTTGAGTTGCAAATATGAGCAACCGCACCGGTATCAAATACCCAGGCACTACAACGAGAGTTGGTAAGGTACACATCAATAACATGTATATCATATATACCTTGTTTGTTGTTGGCCGCCTTCTTGTCAGCCAAATACTTGGGGCAGTTCCGCTTCCAGTGTCCAGTTCCCTTGCAATGAAAGCACACAGTTTCTGGTTTGGGTCCAGCCTTGGGTTTCTTCACGAGAGGAGCAACTGCTTTGCCACTCTTCTTGGAGTTACCCTTATTACCCTTGCCATTTTTCTTGAAACTAGTGGTTTTATTGACCATCAACACTTGATGCTCCTTCTGAATTTCAGACTCAGCGGCTTTCAGCATCGCAAACAGCTCGGCGACTGACTTGTTCATCCCGTGCATGTTATAGTTCAACACGAAGCTCTTGTAGCTAGGTGGCAATGATTGAAGAACTCTGTCAGTGATAGCCTCTGGCGGAAGGGGCATCCCCAATTCAGCCAGGCGGGTGGAATACCCAGACATTCTGAGTACGTGATCACTGATAGACCCGTTCTCCTCCATCTTGCAAGCATAGAACTTATCGGAGATCTCATATCTCTCGATTCGGGCATTCTTCTGAAAGATAAACTTCAACTCCTGGAACATCTCATATGCTCCATGACGTTCAAAACGTCTTTGAAGTCCCGGTTCTAAGCCATACAATATTGCACATTGAACTATTGAGTAATCTTCAGAACGAGCCTGCCAGGCGTTCACAACGTCTAGAGACTCAACTGGAGCGGGTGGATCACCAAGTGGTGCATCAAGGACATAAGCCTTCTAGGAAGCCGTAAGGATAATCCTTAGATTACGGGCCCAGTTCACAAAGTTACTTACATCATCTTTCAACTTAGCTTTCTCTAGGAACGCATTAAAATTCAGGGGTGCTACTGCGCGAGCAATGATCTACAACATAAATATTGCAAAGACAATTTAGACTATTGTTCAAGATAATGAGTTTAGTTAATCATATTACTTAAAACTCCCACTCAGATTGACATCCCTCCGGTCATTCGAGTGTAACATGATCCAAATCCACCAACTCAAGTCCGATCATCACGTGAGTTGAGGTGGTTTCAATGGTGAACATCTTCATGTTGATCATATCTACTATATGACTCATGTTCGACCTTTCGGTCTCTTGTGTTCCGAGGCCATGTCTGTACATGCTAGGCTCGTCAAGTTTAACCCGAGTGTTCCGCATGTGCAACACTGGCTTGCACCCGTTGTATGTGAACGTAGAGTCTATCACACCCGATCATCACGTGGTGTCTCGAAACGACGAACTTTCGCAACGGTGCACACTCGGGGAGAACACAATTTTATCTTGAAATTTAAGTGAGGGATCACCTTATAATGCTACCGTCGTCCTAAGCAAAATAAGATGCATAAAAGGATTAACATCACATGCAAATCATAAGTGACATGATATGGCCATGAACTCGTGCTTTTGATCTCCATCTCCAAAGCACCGGCATGATCTCCATCGTCACCGGCATGACACCATGATCTCCATCATCTTGATCTCCATCATCTTGATCTCCATCAACGTGTGGAAAAGGATAGTAACATTGCCCCTTCTCTCTTTTTCTCTCATTTTTTTGTGGGCTCTTTTTTTCTATTTTTTGGTGGGCTCTTTTTGGGCTCTTTTTTTTCTTTTTTCTTCCTTTTTTTGGTGGGCTCTTTTTGGCATCCCCCTTTTTTTTATTTCCTCACTGGGACAATGCTCTAATAATGATGATCATCACACTTCTATTTACTTACAACTTGATACTAGAACAAATATGACTCTATATGAATGCCTCTGGCAGTGTACCAGGAAGTGCAATGATCTAGCGTAGCAAAGATATCAAAAAAGGACAAGCCATGAAAATATCATGCTAGCTATCTTACGATCATGCAAAGCAACATGACAATGAATGCTCAAGTCATGTATATGATGATGATGGAAGTTGCATGGTAATATATCTCGGAGTGGCTATGGAAATGCCATGATAGGTAGGTATGGTGGCTGTTTTGAGGAAGATATAAGGAGGCTTATGTGTGATAGAGCGTATCATATCACGGGGTTTGGATGCACCAGCGAAGTTTGCACCAACTCTTGAGATGAGAAAGGGCAATGCACGGTACCAAAGAGGCTAGCAAATTGCGAAAAGGTGAGAATGCGTATAATCCATGGACCCACATTAGTCATAAAGAACTCACATACTTATTGTGAAAGTCTATTAGCCCTCGAAGCAAAGTACTACTACGCATGCCCCTAGGGGGGAGGTTGGTAGGAGTTAACCATCGCGCCCCCCCCGACCTCCACGCAAAGGAAGACACTCAATAATAAATCATGCTCCAACTTCTTAGCATAACTAAAGACTATAAATGCATGCTTCGGGAATCACAAACCTTAACACCAATATTCTTACTAAACCACAATCATTCACTAGTACCTCCCACATATTACCATCTTAATATCGCAAAACTATTGCAAGGAATCAAACATATCATATTCAGTGATCTACAAGTTTTATGTAGGATTTTATGACTAACCATGTGAATGACCAATTCCTGTTTAACTCTCTAAATAGATATAAGTGAAGCATGAGAGTTTAATTCTTCTACAAAAGACCACACTCTAATAAATATAAGTGAAGCAAAAGAGCATTCTACAAATAACGGTTTTCTATATGTAGAGAAACAGGCATCCAAACTTCAACTGATATAAGTGAAGCACATGAAGCATTCTATAAAGCCCTAATCAAAAGATATAAGTGAAGTGCAAAGAGCATTCTATAAATCAACCAAGGACTATCTCATACCAGCATGGTGCACTACTAAAATAAAAATAAAAAGCACATGACGCTCCAAGAATTTACGCATAGCATGTCAACAAAACAAAAACCGAGACATACCGATAATTGTCGAAGAAAGATGGGATGCCTTCTGGGGTATCCCCAAGCTTAGACGCTTGAGTCTCCTTGAATATTTACTTGGGGTGCCTTGGGCATCCCCAAGCTTGAACTCTTGCCTCTCCTTATTCTCCTCATATCGATACCTCCTCGATCTTCGAACACTTCATCCACTAAAAACTTAACCGAACTTTTTATTAGAGGGGTTAGTACATATAACATCAAATCCCATCATGTCCTGCTGTAACATTATTGTATAATTATAATCAAGCATTACCCACTGTATGATATCACAATTCTATGGCTCCCAAGTCAATGGGGCTCAACAAGATTTCAAACATACGCAAATAAAGAAACTATAACAGCAATATGTGAAAACAGGACAGTCTGTAAAAATGCAAATGAAACATATACTTCTGTAACTCCAAAAAATTTGAAAAATTAGGGAAAAAGAAAAAAAAATCATAGCAGTACTGTGTAAAAATTTAAGAATTTTTGCATGTTCTAGTAAAATACCAAAATTCAAACACTACAGCAAAAGTTTCTGTTTTTGCACAGCACACACCAAACAAGCAATTTAAACATCCTAAAGGTAAATCTTGGCACATTATTTTTATAATACAATGGAATTGTACAAGGGGATAATTATTTTTGTTGAAAAGTTTTTGTAATTCAAGATTCACAAAGTTTCCATGGGCATGAACAAAGTTCAAGGATATCCCCCACTTCAACGGTGCTCGTCTTTCTCACTTTCACTTTTCTTTTTGAAAAAGTTTTAGGTTCCCCTCTATATTTCTTTTTGTTTTTAAACTTTTTAAAAGCACTCAACAGAATAAAATGACTCTTTAAAACTTATGGGTTGTCTCCCAGGCAGCGCTTTCTTTAAAGCCATTAAGCTAGGCATAAAGTGCTCATGCTATCGATCCACCAGGATCCCAAGGTATATCAAAGCCAATTTTAATTAACAATTATTTGTAATTTAGTAGTGAGCACAAAGCAACATATATCATGCAATGACGAAGTCTAACTCTCTTCCTATGCATCGACATGTCATAAAAGAAAAATTCATGCACATCAAGTAAAGGTCAATGCATAGTATAAATAGTTTCTTGCAATTTTATCGTATTGGAAACATAGAGAGGCGGACATGTGGTTCCTCTCTCATAATAATTGCAATTAGGAGCAGCAAGCACATGCATATTATATCCATCAAAATCATCATATAAAATAGTAAAACGCAACCCATCAATATAATCCTTAATAAGCGCAAACTTCTCTGATATAGTGTAGTTGGAAGAATTCAAAAAGATAATAGGACTATCATGTGTGGGTGCAATAGCAACAATTTCATGTTTAACATAAGGAACTATAGCAAGTTCATCTCCATAAGCATAATTCATATTGGCATCATGGCCACAAGCATAGCAAGCATCAATTTCATCAAAAAGGGATATTTTAGATGAATCCAAGGGATCATAGCAATTTTCATAGCATTCATCCTTCGGTAAGCATGAAGGGAAATTAAACAATGTATGAGATAAAAAGTTACTCTCATTAGAAGGTGGGCACGGGTGATCAATCCGCTCTTCCTCCCTTTGTTCTTCGCTCTCCTCCTCATCTTTTTCATCTAATGAGCTCACAGTTTCAGCAATTTCTTCTTCCATAGATTCCTGCAAAACATTAGTCTCTTCTTGGACAGTGGAGGTGTCCTCAATCTATTCTTTAACATAAGCATTAGAAGCATAGTTTTAATAGCAATATTTAAGTATGGCAAAATATTCAGATTTGTAAAGAGTAGCATCACACTTTTCAATCAAAGAAGCAATTTCATATGCACCCTTAAAAGCAACAAATTCTCCAATTTGTTCAATATCATAGTAACTATAAATACCTTTGGCATACGAAGATAAGATTCCATTATCCTTAAACTCACATTGGTACTGAAGGTGTTTTTTAGGGTCTAAGAACAACAAGTAAAATCATGTATTTCGCATAAATTCCAAGCATAGCATTGCAAATGATTAATTTCATCCAATAAAAGTTTCCCTTTTTGATACAAGCGGTGTCGCACAAAATAAGCATGCTCATCTAATGATTTTCCCTCAACTAAACTAGTTGGGTTTTTAGCACGAGCACAAACGGATCGAAGATGATCCAAGTAGAAAGCTTCAGCAGTATGATAGATTTTGGGTGGTTCTTCAACCATTGGTTTAGCAAGTACAACTAATTTTTTTGGTATTTTGCGTTTCCTACCCATAACAAAAGATATAAAGCAACTTAAAACAAAAATAAAAACTACTTAGTGATAAAGCAAACAAGCACACACGAGAATATCAACCCCACGCTATTGCTCCCCGGCAACGGCGCCAGAAAAAGGTCTTGATACCCACAAGTATAGGGGATCAATTGTAGCTTTTTCGATAAATAAGAGTGTCGAGCCCAACGACGAGCTAAAGGTAGAATCAATATTCCCTTCAAGTTCTATCGACCACCGATACAATTCTACGCACACTTAAAGTTTGATTTACCTAGAACAAGTATGAAACTAGAGGTACTTTGTAGGTGTAATGCTAGAACTACTTTGCAAGAATAAAACTAGGAGTACTTTGCAAGAATAAAACTATGAGTAATTTGCAAGATAATAAAAGTTAGTTGTTTAGTAGAAAGCTTTCGTAACACAAGAGAAAGATTTTTCCCTAGGCAATCGATAACTAGACCGGTAATCCTTATTGCAATTTTATATGAGGGAGAGGCATGAGCTAACATACTTTCCGTACTTGGATCATATGCACTTATGGTTGGAACTCTAGCAAGCATCCACAACTACCAAAGATCATTAAGGTAAAACCCAACCATAGCATTAAGTAACAAGTCCTCTTTACTCCCATACGCAACAACCCCCTTACTTGGGTTTGTGTTTCAATCACTCGCAACCCACCATAAGCGAATTATGAACGTATTGCAACACCCTACAGCGGTAATCCCACACGCTTGCGCGACATGGAGGGCACCATAGGACAGCACCAAAATAAAACATACAACTCAAACCAATCACGATCATCAATCAACCCATAGGACAAAACGAATCTACTCAAACATCATAGGATGGCCACACATCATTGGATAATAATATGTAGCATTATGCACCATGTTTAAGTAGAGATTACAGCAGTGAGAAGAGGTGTTACACCACTGCATAGAGGGGGGAGAGTTGGTGTTGACGGCGGCTAAGTTGTTGGTGTAGATCGCCGTCACGATGGTTGCCCCGGCGGCGCTCCGGCGCCACCGGGAGAGAGGGGAGAGAGCCCCCCTCCTTCTTCTTCTTCCTTGGCGTCCCCCACTAGATGGGAGGAGAGTTTCCCCTTTGGTCCATGGCCGCCATGGCTCCCAGAGGGCAGGAGCCCCTCCGAGATTGGATCTCTCTCTCTGTTCTCTTCTGTTTTGCGTTCCTGTTTTCTGGCCGAAAACCATTTCTTAAATTCCTGGAGATCTGTCACTCCGATTGGGCTGAAATTTTGAGGGGATTTTTATCCAGAAATTATCTTTCTTGCAGCAAAAGAAGGGCCCCAACCACCTTACAGGGGCGCCACAAGCCTACCCGGCGAGCCCTGGGTAGGGGGGCACGCCCCTCGAGCTTGTGGGCCCCTCGAGCATCGTCTCATGTTGATTATTTTTCCCAAAAATCACATATATTCCAAAATAAATCTCCGTAACTTTTTATCGCGTTTGGACTTTATTTGATATGGATTTTCTGCAAAACAAAAAACATGCAACAAACAGGAACTCGCACTGGGCACTGGATCAATATGTTAGTCCCAAAAATAATATAAATGTTGCCAAAAGTATATGAAAGTTGTAGATTATTGGCATGAAACAATCAAAAATTATAGATACGACGAAGACGTATCACCGGCTGATACGTCCAATTTGCATCATGATTTCCTACTGTTATTTATAATATATTTGATCATTATTTCACTTTATGATGCAATTCTTATGCCTTTTCTCTCTTAATTTGCAAGATTTATATGAAGAGGGAGAATCCCGGCAGATGGATGATACGTCCATTTTGCATCATGTTTTGCTACTGTTATTTATAGTGTTTTTGATCAATATAACACTTTGTTGAGCAATTCTAATGCCTTTTCTCTCTTAATATGCAAGATCTACACAAGGAGGGAGAATGCCGGCAGCTGGAATTCTGGACCTGAAAAAGCTATGTCAGAGATACCTATTCTACACATCTCCAAATGAGCTGAAATTTCACGGAGAATTATTTTGGAATAAATAAAAAAATATTGGAATCAAGAAGTACCAGAGGGGGCCACCCAGGAGCCCACAAGGCACCAGGGCGCGCCACCCCCCCAGGCGCGCCCTGGTTCCTCGTGGGGCCCCTGGCCAGCCTCTGGCCCTCATTTTCTGGTATATAAGTGAATTTGCCCTAGAAAAAATAGAGAGAAGACTTTTGGGACGGTGCGCCGCAGTCTCGAGGCGGAACTTGGGCAGGAGCACTTTTGCTCTCCGGCGGAGAGATTCTGCCGGGGATACTTCCCTCCGGGAGGAGTAAATCATCGCCATCGACATCATCAGCGATCCTCTCATCGTGGGAGGACTAATCTTCATCAACATCTTCACCAGCACCATCTCATCTCAAACCCTAGTTCATCTCTTGTATTCAATCTTTGTCTCAAAACCTCAGATTGGTACCTGTGGGTTGCTAGTAGTGTTGATTACATCTTGTAGTTGATGCTAGTTGGTTTATTTGGTGGAAGATTATATGTTTAGATCTATTATGCTATTTAATACCCCTCTGATCTTGGACATGATTATGATTTGTGAGTAGTTACTTTTGTTCTTGAGGACATGGGAGAAGTCTTGTCATAAGTAATCATGTGAATTTGGTATTCGTTCGATATTTTGATGATATGTATGTTGTTGATTCCCTTAGTGGTGTCGTGTGACCGTCGACTACATGACACTTCACCATCTTTGGGCCTAAGGGAATGCATTTTGGAGTAGTAATTAGATGATGGGTTGCTAGAGTGACAGAAGCTTAAACCCTAGTTTATGCGCTATTCCGTAAGGGGCTGATTTGGATCCATATGTTTAATGCTATGGTTAGAGTTATCTTAATTCTTCTTTCATAGTTGCGGATGCTTCCAAGAGAGGGTAATCATAAGTGGGAGGCTTGTTCAAGTAAGAACAGAACCCAAGCACCGGTCAACCCACATATCAAATTATCAAAGTAGCGAACGCGAATCAAACAAACATGATGAAAGTGACTAGATGAAATTCCCATGTGTCCTCAAGAATGCTTTACTTACTATAAGAGATCGTTCCGGCTTGTCCTTTGCTATAAAAAGGATTGGGCCACCTTGCTGCACACTTTGTTACTATTGCTACTTGTCACTTGTTACAAATTATCTTGCTATCAAACTACTCGTTACCGATAATTTCAGTGCTTGCAGAAAATACCTTGCTGAAAACCGCTTGTCATTTCCTTCTGCTCCTCGTTGGGTTCGACACTCTTAATTATCGAAAGGACTACGATTGATCCCCTATAATTGTGGGTCATCAAGACTCTTTTCTGGTGCCATTGTCGGGGAGTGAAGCGCCTTTAGTGAGTGGAATTTGGTAAGGAAACATTTATATTACGTGCTGAAATTTACTGTCACTTGTCACTTTGGAAAGTAATCCTTTGAGGGGTTTGTTCGGGGTATCTTCACCTCGACCGGAAACACAAATAGTTGCTCCTCAACCTACTGCACCTACTGAAAATATTTATTAAGAGATTCCTCCGGGTATGATAGAGAAACTGCTAGCTAATCCTTATGCAGGAGATGGAACCGTCCATCCTGATATGCACTTGATCTATGTGGATGAAATTTGTGGATTGTTTAAGCTTGCAGGTTTATCCGGAGATGGAGTTAAGAAGAAAGTATTCCCTTTATCTTTGGAGGGAAAGGCATTGATGTGGTATAGGCTATGTGATGATACTGATACATGGGACTGGAATCGATTGAAACTAGAATTCCATCAAAAAAATTATCCTATGCATTTGGTTCATCGTGATCAGAATTATATATATAATTTTTGGCCTCGTGAAGGAGAAAGCATCACTCAAGCTTGGGGGAGGCTTAAGTACAATATGTACACGTGCCCCCAATCATGAGCTCTCAAAAGAAATTATCTTACAGAATTTTTATGCTCGGCTTTCTCATGATAATCAAACTATGCTCGATTCTTCTTCGACTGGCTCCTTTATGAAGAAAACTATTGAATTCAGATGGGATCTTCTGGAAATAATTAAACGCAACTCTGAAGATTGGGAACTCGACAAAGGTAATGAGTCAGGTATAATACTTGAGTTTGATTGTGTTAAATCTTTTATGGCCACCGATGCTTTTCATAAGTTTAGCACTAAATATGGACTTGACTCTGAGATAGTAGCTTCCTTTTGTGAATCATTTGCTACTCATGTTGATCTCCCTAAGGAGAAGTGGCTTAAATATCATCCCCCTATTAAAGAAAAGATTGAGGAACCTGTTAGTGTTAAAGAAGAAACAATTGTTTACCATGTTGATCCTGTTGTGCCTACTGCTTATATTGAGAAACCACCTTTTCCTGTTAGGATTAAGGAACATGCTAAAGCTTCAACTGTGGTTAACAAAAGTAATATTAGAGCACCTAGACCCTCTAAACAAATTAAAGTTGAACCTGATGTTGCTATGGTTAAAGATCTCTTAGTCGATAATATATATGGGCATGTTATTTACTTTTGTGAGGAGGCTGCTAGAATTGCTAAACCTGTTAGAAATGAACGAGATAAGTTAGACAAGAACAAGCCTGTAGTTGGCATGCCTGTTATTTCTGTTAAGATTGGAGATCATTGCTATCATGGTTTGTGTGACATGGGTGCTAGTGTGAGTGCTATACCATTTTCTTTATATCAAGAAGTAATGCGTGAAATTGCACCTGTTGAGATTGAAGATATTGATGTTACTATTAAGTTTGCGAATAGAGATACTATTACACCACTTGGGATTGTTAGAGATGTTGAAGTCTTGTGTGGCAAAATCAAATACCCTACTGATTTCTTAGTACTTGGCTCACAATAAGATAATTTTTGTCCCATTATATTTGGTAGACCTTTCTTGAATATTGTTAATGCTGAAATTGATTGTGTTAAAGAAAAGGTTCGAGTTAAGTTTGGTGATATATCTCATGAGTTTAATTTCTCCAAGTTTTGTAGACAACCTCATGATAAAGAATTGCCTAGTAAAGATGAAATTATTGGTCTTGCTTCTATTGCCGTACCTCCTACTGATCTGTTAGAACAATATTTGCTGGACCATGAAAACGATATGCATATGAATGAAAGAAATGAAATAGATAGGATGTTCTTTGATCAACCACCTATCCTCAAACATAATTTGCCTGTTGAAACTCTTGGAGGCCCTCCTCCTCCTAAAGGTGATCCTGTATTTGAATTGAAGCAATTGCCCAATACATTGAAATATGCTTATCTTGATGAAAAGAAGATATATCCTGTTATTATTAGTGCTAACCTTTCAGCTCATGAAGAAAACAGATTACTAAAAACTCTAAGGAAGCACCGCACTGCTATTGGATATACTCTTGATGATCTTAAGGGCATTAGTCCCACTCTATGTCAGCACAAAATTAATATGGAGCCTGATGCTAAACCAGTTATCGATCACCAACGACGATTAAATCTTAAGATGAAAGAGGTGGTAAGAACTGATATATTAAAACTTCTGGAAGCAGGTATAATCTATCCCATAGCTGATAGTATATGGGTAAGTCCCGTTCAATGTGTCCCTAAGAAAGGAGGTATTACTGTTGTTCCTAATGATAGAAATGAACTCATTCCATAAAGAATTGTAACAGGTTATAGGATGGTAATTGATTTTAGAAAATTAAACAAAGCTACTAGGAAAGATCATTACCCCTTACCTTTTATTGATCAAATGTTAGAAAGATTGTCTAAGCATACACACTTTTGTTTTCTAGATGGTTATTCTGGTTTTTCTCAAATACCCGTATCACAACCCGATCAAGAGAAAACCACCTTTACTTGTCCTTTTGGAACTTATGCTTATAGACGTATGCCTTTTGGTTTATGCAATGCACCTGCTACCTTTCAAAGATGTATGACTGCTATATTCTCTGACTTTTGTGAAAAGATTGTTGAGGTGTTCATGGATGATTTTTCCGTTTATGGAACTTCTTTTGATGATTGCTTAAGCAACCTTGATCGAGTTTTGCAGAGATGTGAAGAAACTAGTCTTGTCTTGAATTGGGAGAAGTGCCATTTTATGGTGAATGAAGGCATTGTCTTGGGGCATAAAATTTCTGAAAGAGGTATTGAAGTTGATAAAGCTAAGGTTGATGCTATTAAGAAAATGCCATGTCCTAAATATATTAAAGGTATAAGAAGTTTCCTTGGTCATGCTGGTTTCTATAGGAGATTTATTAAAGACTTCTCTAAAATTTCTAGGCCTCTTACCAATCTTTTGCAAAAAGATGTTCCATTTTTTTTTGATGATGATTGTCTAGAAGCCTTTGAAACACTTAAAAAGCCTTAACCACTGCACCTATTGTCCAACCACCTGATTGGAACTTGCCTTTTGAAATTATGTGTGATGGTAGTGATTATGCTGTTGGTGCTATTCTAGGACAGAGAGTTGATAAAAAATTAAATGTTATCCATTATGCTAGTAAAACTCTAGACAGTGCCCAAAGAAATTATGCTACTACTGAAAAAGAATTTCTAGCAGTTGTGTTTGCATGTGATAAATTTAGATCTTACATAGTTGATTCTAAAGTAACTGTTCACACCGATCATGCTGCTATTAAATATCTTATGGAAAAGAAAGATGCTAAACCTAGACTCATTAGGTGGGTTCTATTGCTACAAGAATTTGACTTGCATATTATTGATAGAAAGGGAGCTGAGAATCCCGTAGCAGATAATTTGTCTAGAATAGAAAATGTTATTGATGACCCACTTCCTATTAATGATGATTTTCCTGATGAACAATTAGCTGTCATAAATGCTACTCGTACTACTCCATGGTATGCGGACTATGCTAATTACATTGTTGCTAAATACATACCACCTAGTTTCACGTACCAACAAAAGAAAAAGTTCTTCTTTGATTTAAGACATTACTTCTAGGATGACCCACATCTGTATAAAGAAGGAGTAGATGGTATTATTAGACGTTGTATATCTGAGCATGAACAGGAACAAATCCTACGGAAGTGTCATTCCGAGGCTTACGGAGGACACCATGCGAGAGACAGAACTGCACATAAGGTATTGCAATCTGGTTTTTATTGGCCTGCTCTTTTCAAGGATGCTCGTAAGTTTGTCTTATCTTGTGATGAATGTCAAAGAATTGGTAATGTTGGTAGACGTCAGGAAATTCCTATGAATTATTCACTTGATGTTGAACCATTTGATGTTTGGGGATTTGATTATATGGGACCTTTTCCTAAATCCAATGGGCATACTCATATTTTAGTTGCTGTTGATTACATTACTAAGTGGGTAGAAGCTATTCCAACTAGTAGTGCTGATCATAACACTTCTATTAAAATGCTTAGAGAAGTTATTTTCCTGAGGTTTGGAGTCCCTAGATATTTGATGACTGATGGTGGTTCACATTTTATTCATGGTGCATTTCGTAAATTGCTTGCTAAATATGATGTCAACCATAGAAGTGCATCTCCCTATCACCCTCAAACTAGTGGTCAAGTTGAATTGAGCAATAGAGAAATAAAATTAATTTTGCAAAAAACCGTCAATAGATCTAGAAAGAATTGGTCTAAGAAACTTGACGATGCATTATGGGCATATAGAACCGCTTATAAAAATCCTATGGGTATGTCTCCTTATAAAATGGTTTATGGAAAAGCATGTCATTTACCTCTTGAGTTAGAACATAAAGCATATTGGGCAATTAAAGAACTCAATTACGATTTTAAACTTGCCGGTGAAAAGAGGTTATTTGATATTAGCTCATTAGATGAATGGAGAACCCAAGCTTATGAAAATGCCAAATTATTTAAAGAAAAAGTTAAAAGATGGTATGATAGAAGAATTCAAAAACGGGAATTTAAAGTAGGTGAGCAAGTTCTATTATACAATTCTCGTTTGAGATTCTTTGCAGGAAAACTTCTGTCTAAATGGGAAGGACCGTATATCATCAAAGAAGTTTATCGCTCCAGAGCCATCAAAATAAATAACTCCGAAGGCACTAATCCGAGAGTGGTGAATGGGCAAAGAATTAAGCACTATATTTCAGGTACTCCCATTAATGTTGAAACTAATATTATTGAAACAATTACACCGGAGGAATACATGAGAGAGACCTTCCGGAACACTCCAGAACCCTGAAAATGAAGTGGTATGTGATACGGTAAGTAAACCGCCTCCAAAAATTCCATAAAAATATTTTCTGTCAGTTTTGGAATATTAGAAAAAATACAAAAATAAGAAATAGCCGAGGGGACCCACCTGGTGCCCACGGGGCACCAGGGCGCGCCACCCCCCCCCCCCCCCCCCGGCGCGCCCTGGTGGCTCGTGGGCCCCACGTGAGCCTTCCCGACTCCGTTTTCTTCTGGATTACTTGTTGTGCAAGATAAAAAATCTTTATATATACTCCCAGACGTTTTGACCACCGTATCACAGAAATCTCCTCTGTTCTTGTTTCGTGCTATTTTTCTGACAGATCCGAAAGTATGTCGTCTCAAGACTCGGATGGAAAGAGCTTTGTATCACACTATGTTGCAAATCCAAAGATCTATGGGGATATAGACCCCTATGGATGTTCCGAGGAGGAGGATCAAGATGCCAACATAAAGGGGACGGAAGACGCGAGATTGGATGAAGACGATGCCCCTCTACCTCAACCTGGAGATATGCATGTGGAGTTCAAGAAGTCGAGCCTCCCAAACACAGTAAACAAGTATAAGATCCAATTTATCCCATCCCGTTTTCTACAGGAAAGCAAGGAGGCATTATGTAAAAAGGTATTGAAGCTTGAGCAAGAAGTTGATGATTTGAGGGAGGAAAATTTCATCCTCAAACGTAAGCTGGACAAGCTCACCACTTCATCAACACCATCACCGAAGAAGGAGACTTGAGCACATGGGTATGGGCACTCCACTTGGATTGTGCCAAGCTTGGGGGAGGTGCCCCGGTATCGTATCACCATCACTTTTATTATCTTTACCTATTTTTAGTTCGATCCTTAGTTATTTCGTGATCTAGTTGAATAAAAGTTTAGTATGATCTGTTTTCGAGTGTTAGCTTCGTGATCTATCTATCAATGTAATCGAGTTGAGAGTTATATAATAAAGAGTAGTTTGAGTTTTTGCTTCTTTACTTTCATGTTCCAATTCTAGCAATGAAAATAATGAAAAATATCATATGCTAATCCTATGGAAAGTAATGACATTACATAAAGAAAAGTATAAGTGGTAAAATTTATTGGAAGTTAACAAACATAGCATTAGTCAATGATGCAATTCATGAAAGAATTAATAAGGGAAGAGAAAATTCACAAGCAAATATACTATCTTGCACATCTTATATGATTGTGAGCCCCCATTAAGTATTTTATGTCAAATTGTTGACGTTGGACAAGGAAGACAACGTAATGAATTATGTTTGTTCATATTCACATAGAAGTTATATTGTTATAGATCCTCCAGCATGTGGTGCTTGCCCAATATCTTTGCTAGCCATAAATCCGCACCAAGTAGAGATACTACTTGTGCATCCAAAACCTTTAAACCCAGTTTCATGTCATGAGAGTCCACTATATCTACCTATGGATTGAATAAGATCCTTCAAGTAAGTTGTCATCGGTGCAAAAAGCAATAAAAAATGCGTCTAAATATGTCTAAACTTTTATTGTAAGGGAAATAAGCTTTGTACGAACTTGTGATGGTAAAGAAATAAAAGCGACAGACTGCATAATAAAGGTTGCTATCACAAGGGGCAATATAAAGTGACGTTCCTTTGCATTAAGAGCTCTTGCATCCAACAACAAAAAGCGCATGACAACCTCTGCTTCCCTCTGCGAAGGGCCTATCCTTTACTTTTATGTATTTACTTTTTATGCAAGAGTCAATAGTGTTCTCCTCTATTTCCTTTTTATTTTTCTCTTTTGTAAGCATCAAGTGGTGGGGAAAGATCTAAGCATATATATCCAGTTGGATATGAGTGATCATGAGTTATTATTGTTGACATCACCCTTGAGGTGAATAAGTTGGGAGGCGAACTCACAAGCCCCTATCTTTCTATGTGTCTGGCTGAAACCTTTTGCTCCATATATATATGTCGTGAGTGTTAGCAATCATAGAAGACTAAATGATGGTTGAGTATGTGGACTTGCTGAAAAGCTCCTACATGAGACCCTTCCTGAAAATATGATGAATTGCAATTGCATTGTTGACTGAGAACATAGTTTGTTAGTTTTCAAGAAAGTTTATGCCTTATACTCCATTGTTGTGATGATTAGTTACTTACTCATGAGAAGTTTATGATAATAAATATTGCTATTATAATAATGATCATGATGCTACTATGTCCGTATTTTGTTTTTTTATCGACACCTCTCTCTCTAAACATGTGGACATGATTATCGATATCGGCTTTCGCTTGAGGACAAGCGATGTCTAAGCTTGGGGGAGTTGATACGTCCATTTTGCAACATGTTTTGCTACTGTTATTTATAGTGTTTTTGATCAATATAACACTTTGTGGAGCAATTCTAATGCCTTTTCTCTCTTAATATGCAAGATCTACACAAGGAGGGAGAATGCCGGCAGCTGGAATTCTGGACCTGAAAAAGCTATGTCAGAGATACCTATTCTGCACATCTCCAAATGAGCTGAAACTTCACGGAGAATTATTTTGGAATAAAAAAATATTGGAATCAAGGAGTACCAGCGGGCGCCACCCAGGAGCCCACGAGGCACCAGAGCGCGCCACCCCCCCCCCCCCCCCAAGCGCGCCCTGGTACCTCGTGGGGCCCCTGGCTAGCCTCTGGACACCATTTTCTCGTATATAAGTGAATTTGCCCTAGAAAAAATAGAGAGAAGACTTTTGGGACGGTGCGCAGCCGTCTCGAGGCTGAACTTGGGCAGGAGCACTTTTGCTCTCCGGCGGAGAGATTCTGCCGGGGATACTTCCCTCCGGGAGGGGGAAATCGTCGCCATCGACATCATCAATGATCCTCTCATCGTGGGAGGACTAATCTTCATCAACATCTTCACCAGCACCATCTCATCTCAAACCCTAGTTCATCTCTTGTATTCAATCTTTGTCTCAAAACCTTAGATTGGTACCTGTGGGTTGCTAGTAGTGTTGATTACATCTTGTAGTTGATGCTAGTTGGTTTATTTGGTGGAAGATTATATGTTCAGATCTATTATGCTATTCATTACCCATCTGATCTTGGACATGATTATGATTTGTGAGTAGTTACTTTTGTTCTTGAGGACATGGGAGAAGTCTTGTCATAAGTAATCATGTGAATTTGGTATTCGTTCAATATTTTGATGATATGTATGTTGTTGATTCCCTTAGTGGTGTCGTGTGAACGTCGACTACATGACACTTCACCATCTTTGGGCCTAAGGGAATGCATTGTGGAGTAGTAATTAGATGATGGGTTGCTAGAGTGACAGAAGCTTAAACCCTAGTTTATGCGCTATTCCGTAAGGGGCTGATTTGGATCCATATGTTTAATGCTATGGTTAGAGTTATCTTAATTCTTCTTTCGTAGTTGCGGATGCTTGCGAGAGAGGGTAATCATAAGTGGGAGGCTTGTTCAAGTAAGAACAGCACCCAAGCACCGGTCCACCCACATATCAAATTATCAAAGTAGCGAACGCGAATCAAACAAACATGATGAAAGTGACTAGATAAAATTCCCATGTGTCCTCGAGAACGCTTTACTTACTATAAGAGATCGTTCCGGCTTGTCCTTTGCTATAAAAAGGATTGGGCCACCTTGCTGCACTCTTTGTTACTATTGCTACTTGTCACTTGTTACAAATTATCTTGCTATCAAACTACTCGTTACTGATAATTTCAGCGATTGCAGAAAACACCTTGCTGAAAACCACTTGTCATTTCCTTCTGCTCCTCATTGGGTTCGACACTCTTAATTATCGAAAGGACTACGATTGATCCCATATACTTGTGGGTTATCAATGGAATTCTGGACCTGAAATAGCTACAGCAGAGATACCTATCCTACAGAGCTCCAATTGACTTGAAACTTCACAGAGATTTATTATTGAATATATAAAAAATACTGGAGAAAAGAGATACTGGAGGGGACCCACCAGTTGCCCACAAGGCCACAGGGCGCGCCCCCCTAGGCGCGCCCTGATGCCTTGTGGGGCCCCTGGCTGGCCTCTGGCCCCCTCTTTTTGCTATATAAGCTCATTTGCCCTAAAAAAATAAGGAGAAGACTTTCGGGACAAAGCGCAGCCGTCTCGACGCAGAACCTAGGTAGGAGCTATTTTGCTCTCCGGTGGAGCGATTCCGCCGGGGATACTTCCCTCCGGATGGGGGAAATTGAAGCCATCGACATCACCAACGATCCTCTCATCATGGGAGGACCAATCTTCATCAACATCTTCACCAGCACCATCTCATCTCAAACCCTAGTTCATCTCTTGTATTCAATCTTTGTCTCAAAACCTCATATTGGTGCCTGTGGGATGCTAGTAGTGTTGATTACATCTTGTAGTTGATGCTAGTTGGTTTATTTGGTGGAAGATTATATGTTCAGATCCTTAATGATAGTTAATACCCCTCTGATCTTGAACATGAATATGATTTGTGAGTAGTTACTTTTGTTCTTGAGGACATGGGAGAAGTCTTGTCATAAGTAATCATGTGAATTTGGTATTCGTTCGATATTTTGATGATATGTATGTTGTTGCTTCCTTTAGTGGTGTCGTGTGAACGTCGACTACATGACACTTCACCATCTTTGTGCCTAAGGGAAGGCATTGTGGAGTAGTAATTAGATGATGGGTTGCTAGAGTGACAGAAGCTTAAACCCTAGTTTATGAGCTATTCTATAAGGGGCTGATTTGGATCCATATGTTTCATGCTATGGTTAGATTTATCTTAATTCTTCTTTCGTAGTTGCCGATGCTTGCGAGAGGGGGTAATCATAAGTGGGAGGCTTGTTCAAGTAAGAATAGCACCCAAGCACCGGTCCACCCACATATCAAATTATCAAAGTAGCGAACGCGAATCAAACGAACATGATGAAACGACTAGATGGAATTCCCATGTGTCCTCGAGAACGCTTTGCTTATTGTACGAGCTTGTTCCGGCTTGTCCTTTGCTATAAAAAGGATTGGGCCACCTTGCTGCACTTTTGTTACACTTGTTACTTGTTACGAATTATCTTGTTATCAAACAACTCGTTACTGCTACTTTCAGTGCTTGCAGAGAATACCTTACTGACAATCGCTTGTCATTTCCTTCTGCTCCTCGTTGGGTTCGACACACTTACTTATCGAAAAGACTACGATTGATCCCCTATACTTGTGGGTCATCAAGACTCTTTTCTGGCGCCGTTGCCGGGGAGTGAAGCGCCTTTGGTGAGTGGAATTTGGTAGGAAACATTTATAATACGTGCTGAAATTTACTGTCACTTGTCACTATGGAAAGTAATCCTTTGAGGGGCTTGTTCGGGGTATCTTCACCTCGACCGGAAGCATTGAGAGTTGCTCCTCAACCTACTGAACCTACTGAAAATATTTATTATGAAATTCCTTCGGGTATGATAGAGAAACTGCTAGCTAATCCTTATGCAGGAGATGGAACGGTGCATCCTGATATGCACTTGATATATCTGGATGAAGTTTGTGGATTGTTTAAGCTTGCAGGTTTATCCGGAGATGGAGTTAAGAAGAAGGTATCCGGGAAAAGGCATTGACATGGTATAGGCTATGTGATGATACTGGAACATGGGATTGGAACCGGTTGAAGCTGGAATTCCACCAGAAATTTTATCCTATGCATTTGGTTCATCGTGATCGGAATTATATATATAATTTTTGGCCTCGTGAAGGAGAAAGTATCGCTCAAGCTTGGGGGAGGCTTAAGTATATGTTGCACACATGCCCCAATCATCAGCTCTCAAGAGAAATAATTATTCAAAACTTTTATGCTCGGCTTTCTCATAATGATCAATCCATGCTCGATACTTCTTCTGCTGGTTCCTTTATGAAGAGAACTATTGAATTCAGATGGGATCTTTTTGAAAGAATTAAATGCAACTCTAAATATTGGGAAATCAACAAAGGTAAAGAGTCAGGTATAAATCTCGAGTTTGATTGTGTTAAATATTTTATGGAAACTGATGCTTTTCATATGTTTAGTACTA
This sequence comes from Elymus sibiricus, assembly GCA_039707655.1. Lineage (NCBI taxonomy): Eukaryota > Viridiplantae > Streptophyta > Magnoliopsida > Poales > Poaceae > Elymus > Elymus sibiricus. The sequence continues at coordinate 326,034,590 of CM077670.1, forward strand.
AATATGGACTTGACTCTGAGATAGTAGCTACTTTTTGTGAATCTTTTGCTGCTCATGTTGATCTCCCTAAGGAGAAATGGTTTAAATATCATCCACCCATTGAATTAAATGAAGAACCTGTTAGTGTTAAAGAAGAAACAATTATTTACAATGTTGATCCAGTTGTGCCTACTGCTTATATTGAGAAACCTCCTTTCCCTGTTAGGATTAAGGAACATGCTAAACCTTCAACTGTGGTTAATAAAAGTAATATAAGAACACCTAGACCTTTTGAACAAAATAAAGTTGAACCTAATATTGCAATGGTTAAAGATCTTTTGGTTGATGATATTGATGGGCATGTTATTTACTTTTGTAATGAGGCTGCCAGAATTGCTAAACCTGTTAGAAATGAACGAGATATGCTAGATAAGAACAAGCCTGTAGTTGGCATGCCTGTTGTTTCTGTTAAGATTGGAGATCATTGCTATCATGGTTTGTGTGATATGGGTGCTAGTGTGAGTGCTATTCCATTTTCTTTACATCAAGAAGTAATGCATGATATTGCACCTGTTGAGATTGAAGATATTGATGTTACTATTAAGCTTGCAAACAGAGATACTATTACACCACTTGGGATTGTTAGAGATGTTGAAGTCTTGTGTGGTAAAATCAAATACCCTACTGATTTCTTAGTACTTGGTTGACAACAAGATAAATTTTGTCCCATTATATTTGGAAGACCCTTCTTGAATATTGTTAATGCTGAAATTGACTGTGTTAAAGAGAAAGTTAGGGTTAAGTTTGGTGATATATCGCATGAATTTAATTTCTCCAAGTTTCGTAGACAACCTCATGATAAAGAATTACCCAATAAAGATGAAATTATTGGTCTTGCTTCTATTGTTGTGCCTCCTACTGATCCTTTAGAACAATATTTGCTAGACCATGAAAATGATATGCATATGAATGAAAGAAATGAAATAGATGAGTTGTTCTTTAAGCAAGCACCTATCCTTAACCATAATTTTCATGTTGAAACCTTGGGAGATCCTCTTCCACCAAAGAGTGATCCTGTGTTTGAATTAAAGCAATTACCCGATACGCTTAAATATGCTTATCTTGATGAAAAGAAGATATATCCTGTTATTATTATTGCTAACCTTTCAGAGCATGAAGAAAAGAGATTACTTAAAACTCTGAAGAAGCACTGTGCTGCTATTGGATATACTCTCGATGATCTTAAGGGCATTAGTCCCACTTTATGTCAGCATAAAATTCATATGGAGCCTGTCGTGCTTTTGACACGGCAGATGCCCTTGTGAAAGGACTTGGAGATGAGGCCATCGCACGAGTGTGGAAGCTTAACGGGGTTGATCGGGAACGAGAATACGCCGGGTTACCTAGGTTCGGCCCCTCACGGTGGAGGTAAAAGCCTATGTCCTGCTTGATTATATTGTTGTAGATCTCGATTACAAGGATGCGGATTCGCTAACCTAGCTCTCAAGGAGGTTGCAACTTAGTCTTTTTCGTATAGGTGCTCCCCTTTATATACACAGGTGGAACCCCATATTTACATGAGAGTCTGGGTTGTAATCTCAACCCGGCTCCTACCTTAAGTCTACTTGATCTCCAAGGCAAGCATGAAGCCAAGTATCTTCGTCTTAAGCCGGCCCACATCCTAAGTCGGCCCTTCCTGCCGGGTCTCCGTCAATCCGGCCCATCAAGGATCCTTCAACCCTGTAGTGAGATGGCCCGCTGAGCCCGCTCTATGGCCGGGTTATCACCTGCCGGGTCTACATGCTGGGAAACATCCCCAACATTAGCCCTCAGTTTAACTTGAATTTATTCCTGTTAAACTTCACCCTGGAAAGAAAACAGAAACATTAACAAGATGTTATTCCATGGCTTCTCAAGCCGGTTTGTTGGGTCGCAATCCTCATCAGGCATGATTTGCCGGGTTAATCCAAAACACCGGGTCATTCCTCTGGTTTCAGACTTTGCATTTTTTATCGCCTTCGTCTCATGACACTTTAATTTATCCCCACAAGATCCGGAATGACGTCATAGAGAATCTGAGCATATTTGTATTGCCTCGTCGGGCGTGAAAATCGAGGAGCCCTTTTAGCCACTGTTTATTGTGTCGCCTAGGTTTTTGTGAATGCCATTTGGGGGTCCAATAGTGCCCTTAAATAGGCCGTGCCGCCCCGTCTCCCTTACTACTCTTCTTCTTCTCCTCCGTGTCGCCACTGTTCCTACTCGAGCTCATCGCCGTCAGAGCCAATGCCCGCCGTGCTTCCTCTTCGTCGCCGGAGTTCACCCGATCTGATCAGGCTGCACCGCCGTGCTATCTCCCCTTCAAGTTCACTCCGGCCAGATCTATAAGTGGCCCTCGCCATTATCACGGTTTCCTAGAGTTCTTTCGTGTTTTTCATTGCGTCCATGGTAGATCTCAAATGCTTTCGGTCCTTTTCGGTTTTAGTTCCCGTTGCCATTTCGCAGCACTTTCTACATTAGTAGATCCTCTGCACTGTCATAGCTAAACTCACTGCGGTTCATCTCATAATACAAAGAACACACTCAGCCTTTATTTCTTCATTTTTTTATACCTTTTGTAGATCCGTGAAATTTTCTTATTTCATATGAACATGTTTGCGGACTCGTAGCCCAGATCCTGTTTCAACACTTGTAAAAAATTGTGACATGCAGTTTTTTGGCTTATCTGTGCTAATAATCCTGACCCGGAATTTTTCTGCATCCTCCTTCACAACCCGGCCAAATTACTCTGTTGCCGGCTTGTTTGTATTGTTCATACCTTATCAAAAAGCTCATCTTGCCGGCTTATAACACCCTCCTCATGCCTCCCAAGCCCAAGATCATCAACTGGGCCAAGTCTAGTATGTCCGAACTGAGCCTGCAAGCCCTGACAGACTCCGGGTTGCTGCCAGCTAAGGAGATAATCTCATGGTGAGCTCCTGAAGAAGAGATTTGCCCCCAACCCGGCGAAAATGAGGTCGTCGTATTCGCTGATCATGTCTCAAGGGGGTTTCGTCCTCCCGGCTCAAAGTTTTTTAGGGATGTACTGCATTTGTTCGACATCAGGCCTCAAGACTTGGCCCCCAACTCCGTCTTCAATCTGTGCCAATTCCAAGTGTTTTGCGAAGTTTATCTGCAGCTCGAGCCGTCTCTTAGCTTGTTCCGGGAGCTCTTTTATTTGAACCGCCAAACAGAGCGCAAGGATGGCCCAAGCATGGAACTCGGCGGAATTTCTATCCAACGCCGAAAGAACATTATCTTTCCTAATGCCAAGCCAGCCAGCCATCCTAAAGGGTGGCACAGGACGTGGTTTTACTGCAAAGATACTTCCCCCGAAGGCCAGAACAAATTGCCGGGTTATCGGGCCGGCCGGCTTGTCATCACCGCAGCCTTCCCGGGTCTTCCTTCCAAAGAGGAGAGAGAGAATTTCGAGCCTCTCTACCCGAAGATGACCGCCTTGATTGCGCATGGCCTCACCGGTGTTGACCTGACCCGGACTTGGGTCGAGTGGCGAATCCAGCCGCTCAGCTCCAGAACCCGGCTTATGCACACCTACACTGGTCACCACGACGACCCGCGCCGGTTCAGCTCGGTTAATCTTAAGGAGAAGGAAGTCCTAAAAGCCGCCAAGAAGCTTCTTGGTGAGAACAAGGATGACATCAAGACTGTGGGGCTCGCCCCATTCTTCGGCAACAACCCGGCCCCTGCGGTAAGCCATTTCTGTTGTCTTTACTTTGCCCTTACTTTGTTGAAGTCCAAGACCCGGCTCAATTGACCCGCCATGATCCAGGAGAATGACGATTGGTGGCGGGTTGAGGCTCAAGACCCGGCTCTTCAGGAGGATGATGAAGAAGAGTCAGATAATGAAGAAGACAATGAGGTAGAACTTGATTCTCTTGGCCGCCTTTTTAATCAGATTGCTGATGCTTACTCATCTTAGGAGGAAGCTGAAGTTAGCCACCATGCCGAGCCAGAGGTAACTTTGATCTCCTCAGATTCTGATTCCCCAATACCAATTCGAAAGAAAACCCGGGCTACAATCCGCAAAGTCCGAAGGAAACCCCGGGTTGCTGTTCATAAAGTCGCCTTTTCACATCAGGACGCTCATTTGGATCCCAAATTTGTTTTGAAGAAAACACAGCAAGCCGGCACCTCCAAACGGAAGACCCGGAGCAGTGAGGGCGAATTGAGTGGTGGGCTTCCATATGAGCCGCCATCCCGTAGAGCGGGGGCAGAGGTGCTTCTTAGTCGAACTCCCTCTTTTCCTCTAGCTGGTCGTTTCAAGAAACCCTTACATTTAAATGACTCAGCATACCAGACGCCCCCCTCCTCGGATGAGTCAAGCGCTACTCAGGCGCCGGCTTTCAACATCAACCCGGGGTAAGCATATTGGTTATTCCTTTATTGCACAACTCTTTACCTTATAACCTTTAACTGAATTAACTCTTTGCTCCTTGTATAGTGCCAAGGCCATCAAGAAAAAGACCGTTGCCACGGCCGGGTCATCTGACCCGGTTACTCAGATCATCCCTCAGGGAGGGACGGAGGCCACCTTGGTCCCCCAGGACGAGCCGGTATTCCAACACAGCCCGCCGCCCCAAGACACTTCAAGCCCGGCTCGCGCATCCTCTCTTGCCGCTCAGGAGAGGGAAAACTTGACTGAAGACCAACCCGAATAGCAGCCCGAGGCACCGGCTCAAGAAGAAGTAGTAGTGATGAGTGAGCGGCAAACTAAAGCACCAGAAGCCTCCACCGCTCTTACCAAGGTTCCTGCCAAGCCTGAGCCAGCCCCGAAGGATAAGGGGAAGACGACTCTTGAATTTTCTTCCTTTGAAGACCAAGACACCAGCTCCTTACACCAAGCTATGCTGACCCGGCTGTCTGAAACCCGGGACACAGAAATAGCTATGATAACCTCACTGAAGAGGAAATATGAGGTAATTTGCACCTTCTTATGAACCATATGTATATGTAGCCCCCAAGGGTCGGGTCATTATAGAATGATGACCCGGGACTTCAAAATTTAACTTGTAAACAGAACTTCAACCGGTGACCCCAAAGGCCGGCTCGCCATTCATGACGGGCGGGTCTTCATAACTTAGCAGGATAGATCAATTTATGCATTAGCCCACAAGTGCCATGTAGAGTGCCTGCAGCTGCATGGAACTTGCCTTGCTGTTTGTTTTAAGCTCGAAAACATGTAGCCCCCATGTGCCGGGTTGTCCTTTAGGGCGGCTCGGGTCATGCGTATATGATGTATAATAGACTGCCCTGCAGGAAATGCTGGATCAAGTAGAGGCCCAGGCTTCCGTCTTCCGAAAGGAAGCAAGGAAGGAGCAAAACCTGCGCAAAGAGGCTGAAGAATCATCTGCTGAAGCCAATAAGTCTTTGGTCATTGTGAGGAACACCTTGCAAGAGACTGAAGCCACAAGAGCCGCCTTGGCCACGCGGGCGGACGAAGCCGAGGCCAAACTTGAGCCGGTAACTCAAGAACTGGCGACTCTAAAGGGTCAGATCACCGCCATGTGCCGAGCCATCTTTGGTAAGTGAAACAATTATTACAAGTTAATTGTACCGGCTTATCATACTGAGCCGGCTTAACTAATTGTGCGTACTTGTCCTCGAAGGCCGCAAGAACCAAACACTGGTGCAGCAACCACTGGTGAAATTAAAGGCGTTGTACACCCTTGTAGAGTAGCTGTACATAGGCGGTTGTCGTTGTATAATGGCCGCAAAGAACACCAAGGCACCGCCGCAGCTGATTGCAGATACTTTGAAAGAACTGTCAGTCGTGCCCAGGTGGTTCGATGACTGGAAAAAGGCGGCTTGCCGCACTTGGGCTCTAACAGCGCTTGCACGAGCTAAGGCATACGTGCCAGAACTCGATCCGACTCAAGTTGTGGGCGGTTACCCAGAGTTTAACGTGGACGACTCGCCATTTACCAAGAAGGACTTCCAACGCTGCATCAAAGAAACCCGGGTTGCCGCCACCGAAATCGCAGAAGAGGCAGACCTGACCAAGTACCAGGCGCCCTACTCGAAGGAGAATGAGTGGATAGAGCCACCTAATCATGCGCCAGTGGCCCTAACCCGTATGCGTAAGCCCTCCTTCACTCCTGAAGTCGACCCTTCCTCCCTGATAACCGCCGATGCCCTATTTGAAGCGTTGCGCTCGATTCAGTGGTTGACCGGCAAATCAAGTCAAGAGGCGGAGAATGACGACGGCTGCGAAGAGCCGGCACATGGTGCTTCATCAGGCGCTGGCGCCAACTCTGACCCGGCAACATAAACACCGGCTTATCCTTTTGTAGGCCGAACTTGTAAAAATCTTTGTCGTGGCCGCAGTTGATGGGCGGCTTGTAATAGCATAGCTTGAAACACTTGTTACTAATGCCAGTGCCATCGCGTAGTGTGCTTGCTTACTGCATGTACAAATACTCTGTGCTTCTGTGAATACCCTTTTGGGCTTCGAAATCCGGATTTTGCAACAAGATTGATTTTGCTGCAACAATAACAATTGTATATGATGATAACTGTGATTGAGAAAATCACATACTAGTAATCTTTGTTACTGTTTGTAATGAATCAAGAATATCAAAATGTACTAAAATAAATGCTATGTATGAATGTATGCATGTATGCAGAGATGAGATGAGTGCAAAAAATAAAGATAATGGCAACAAGCCGGTTTTGTAAAAATCCAACTTGAAAGACCGGCTTATAAAGCTCAAGTCTGATTTTGCTTTCATGAAGCTGGCACTTTGGCCTGTTGGTTTATCCTCGCTTTCTGAAAGCCGGCTCTCACACAACCAATCGAACGTTTTAACTCTGATGAATTCAGGGTCACCTATGTGATTGACTCATCAGACGTACGCTGAGTCATTTTTTAGGGAGTAGCATCTTGCTAACAGGCAAGTTTAACCAACTTTGTGGCATCTCGCCGGGTTAAAGGGTTTCGTAAGCTAAACTCCATTGAGTTGGAAGCCCCCAAGTAACCAAGATCAACAAATAAAGATCCAGCACACAAATTCTGAGGCAAAACAACACACTTTTTTTATACAGTGCTGCTGGTCGCTATTTTATTTGATCAAAAAATAGGTATATACATGATAGAAGGTATGTACAAGGATATGACCCAGTTAATTACTCAGGTGTAGTATGGCCGGAGTTGGGCAATGTTCCAGGGCCGGCTTGTTTCCTCCTCAGAGGTACATGATTTATCTACCTCACGTATATCAATCAGGTAATATGACCCGTTGTTGAGATTCTTGCTGACCACAAAGGGCCCTTCCCAAGGTGGCGAAAGCTTATGCATGCCTGTCTAGTCTTGTATCAGACGGAGCATCAAGTCACCTTCCTGAAAAGTGCGGCTTCGAACTCTACGGCTGTGATAGTGACGTAGGTCCTGTTGATAAATCGTGGATCTGGACGCAGCAAGTTCGCGTTCCTCTTCCAGAGCATCAAGAGCGTCTTGGCGAGCCTGCTCATTGTCTGATTCCACATAAGCCGCCACTCGAGGGGAGTCATGATGAATATCGCTTGGAAGTACAGGTTCTACACCATAGACTAGGAAAAACGGCGTATAGCCTATCGACCTGTTGGGACTAGTCCGTATGCTCCAAAGTACCGAAGGTAATTCTTCTTCCTAGCAACCCGGCATGTGCTGCAGAGGCACCGTGAGCCGGGGTTTGATACCACGCAGCAATTCCTGATTGGCCCGTTCTGCCTGTCCATTGGACTGAGGATGCGCAACCGATGCTAGATCAAGTCGGATGTGCTCCTGTTGACAGAACTGTTCCATGACTCCCTTGGAAAGATTGGTTCCATTGTCTGTAATGATATTGTGCGGGTAGCCAAATCGGAATATCAGCTTTTTCAGAAACTTGACAGCTGTAGCCGCGTCGCAGTTGCTGACCGGCTCTGCTTCCACCCACTTTGTAAATTTATCCACTGCGAGCAATAGGTGAGTATGCTTGTTCTTCGAACGTTTGAAGGGTCCCACCATGTCAAGCCCCCAGACCGCAAAAGGCCAAGTTATCGGGATCATCCTCAACTCTTGAGCCGGCACATGAGCCTGGCGAGCATATTTCTGGCAACCATCACACTTGTGTACAATGTCCTCCACATCAGCATGAGCTGTGAGCCAGTAAAAACCGTGTCGGAAAGCCTTAACGACCAGTGATCTTGAGCCGGCATGGTGCCTGCAGTCACCTGAATGAATCTCATTGAGAATTGCATGGCCTTCTTCAGGTGAAACACAACGCTCAAAAACACCAGTGACACTTCGTCGGTGCAACTCGCCATTGACAATAGTCATAGACTTAGATCGTCTGATGATCTGTCGAGCAAGGATTTCCTCTGTTGGCGGTTCTCCCTGGCTTAGATAAGCCAAGTAGGGGACTGTCCAATCAGGGATGGCATGGACAGCAGCCACTAGAGCCGCCTCTGGGTCAGGAATAGCCAAGTCCTCCTCTGTTGGTAACTTGACAGACGGGTTGTGCATAACGTCCAGGAACACATTGGGTGGCACTGGCTTGCGCTGAGAACCCAAGCAAGAGAGTGCGTCCGCCGCCTCGTTCTGCCGGCGATCAATATGGTCAACTTTATAACCCTTGAAGTGTCCAGCAATATTTGTGACCGCATGCCGATAAGCCGCCATAAGGGGATCCTTGGAATCCCATGTACCAGAAACCTGCTGGGCCACCAAGTCTGAGTCGCCCAAACGCCTGACCCGGCTCAGGTTCATCTCCTTGGCCATCCGAAGCCCATGAAGCAAGGTCTCATATTCTGCTGCATTGTTAGTACAGGGAAACATGAGCCTTAAAACATAACAGAACTTATCTCCTCGTGGGGAAGTAATCACAACTCCAGCCCCCGAGCCTTCAAGCTGCCTTGAGCCGTCAAAGTGTATAGACCAGTATGTTGTGTCGGGCTTCTCTTCGGGAGCCTGTAACTCTGTCCAATCATTAATGAAATCCACCAATGCTTGGAACTTGATTGCTGTGCGTGGCACGTATTTGAGGTGATGCGGACTGAGTTCAATAGCCCACTTACCAACCCGGCCAGTGGCTTCCCGGTTCTGGATGATATCCCCAAGAGGCGCTGAGCTTACCACAGTGATTGGATGTTCAAGGAAGTAATGCTTCAGCTTGCGGCTAGCCATAAATATTCCTTAAACCAGTTTCTGCCAATGTGGATATCGCTGCTTGGACTCGGTTAACACCTCACTGATATATTACACGAGGTACTGGACTGGATATTCCTTGCCGTCCTCCTTGCGCTCTACCACGACTTCCACGCTTACCGCCTTGTTATTGGCAGCAATATATAGCAACATCGGTTCCTTCTCACGAGGGGCAGCAAGGACTGGTGGCTCAGACAACTGTTTCTTGAGGGCCTCAAAAGCCTGATCTGTAGCATCACTCCAGACGAAGTTATCTGATTTTTTAAGCAACTGGTACAACGGAATTGCCTTCTCTCCAAGCCGGCTTATGAACCGGCTTAGCGCCGCAACCCGCCCAGCCAGCTTCTGCACGGCATTCAGATTGGCCGGCTTAGCCAGGGTCGTGATTGCTTTGATCTTTTTCGGGTTAGCTTCAATACTTTAACACCCCAAAAATTTAACCATATTTTTATTAAATAAAATTTGGCCAGAAATAAAACTTTGATTTATATTGGGTCTTTTATTATTTTCAGAGTCTTTTCTGTTTTCTGTTTTCCAAAATTCTTCCCTCCATATAAAAATTTTGGTAAAATATTGTGGGCTTTGGTAGTTTTCTTAAATCATTTTAATTATATTTTAATAACAGTAGGAAATATTTTCATAATAAAATTTTGCCCAATATAATCTTTTTATAGCATTTTCAGTTCTTTAATTGCCTCTATTGCACTATAACTATTTTAAATAATTCTTTAAAAATTCCACAAAAATTATGAGGGGTCATGTGTTGCCTACAGATCACTTTTATGCAAAAACCCAACTTGGTCTTTTGAAAATTTTGAGTGAAACATCCTCTTCTCAATTCTGTTCCATTCTTGAGTTTTAACTACAACCTCAATTTTTATTGCTCCAAAAATTCTGAAATTATTCCACCTTATAGTCCTTCCAACCAAACCCTTAAGTCCAGAAGATCAGCTCCAATTACCTCATTTTAGCCCACCAAATAAATCTTCCAATATTCTGTCCAGAACTGAATTCTAAAAAAACTTGCACTGACAAGGTTCTCTTCCTGCCAAACCAACTCCACCATCTTCACTATCATCTAGGGAGACACCAATCTGCCAATTTTCACATCCAACAAAGTTTCCTAGCTAGCCTTAGCATTTCATCAAGCACACTGCGTGCATGACAGAAATCTTGCCTCTCTCTAGGCTGCACTGAACACTTGATCATCTGGCCAAAACATCATGTCCATCATTTCTAGAACCTCCAAGAGCATCACCCTACCAAATATTAGCTTAACTAGATCACTGTGGCCCACCCAGGCATTTTGTCGAGCAGCTCATGTGCATGCCCAGCGCGTGAGCAGAGCGTCTGGATTGCAGCCGTCGGCACCCGAGCTGCTGCCGCGCCTCTGCTGCCTCCCCCTCTCTTCCTAGTCATTTGCTGGATCACCCAGTCCACCCTGAGCCTCACCGACACCCTCCCTCGTCCGCTAGCGCCGGCCAGCCGCCGTCCCGAGTCACCGCCGCCATTTTTCACTCGGGCACGACACCGCCCGAACCAACCGAGCCAGCCAGCACATCACCGGTGTTAATTTTGGATGGCCACTGTCCCTACCAACCTGCACCGACCTCATCGACCACCGCCGGCCTCAACGGCCTCCTCCTACTGCCATCAATGGCCGCCGCCGTCGTGACTTCTTCGGGAAGCCACGGAACCGCCTTACCCCGCCTATAAAAGGCCACCGTGAGCTCGCCCTTGATCATCACCACCTTCCCCTCTCCCTCTGTAAGCTCCCCGTGGAAGGAAAACGACCAGGGCGGTGGTCGTCTTCATCTCTGGCAACCACATCCGCCACCACCTCCCCGATGATTCCAGCGAAACCAAAACTCCTCCGCATAAACCACCTTGCCAGGAGACTCTGGGTGTTGTCTCAAACCCATACCACATCTCAATTGCTCGCAAAATCGGCCATGGGCAAAAGCCCCTTTCCACCCGAAGCCCTCTTTCGCCATGGATGATGCCCCACTCGAACCCGAGCTCTCCGGCGACCTTCTCTCCCTCCCACGGATGCGGCTCATCCTCAGGAACACGCCGGTGCAGCCAGTTTTGCGAATGGAGGTCCCTGCCGCCGGGGATCACCGCCGGAGCCTCGCCCCTGTCTCTGTCCAGATGCGCGCGGGAGATGGGAGACGAACCCGACAAGTGGGACCCGCCCGTCAGCCACTCAAGCCGCGGGCCCCGCCGTTTAAGTGGAGACGGCTTTTCCCGAATCTGTCTTCGCGCGAGGAACGCGTATTCTCCGGAGTACACCTTTGACGTCGGCCGATTTTCCGCGCGGCCGAGCGGCTGGGCCAGGCTCAATGGCGACAGGAAGCTAAACAGCGCTCGGGGCGCAGCTCTGCTCCTTTCTTTTTCTTTTCCAGCAGTACTCAAATAATTCTACAGTGACCATTTCAAATCCAAATTTGTTGACTCCAATTTCTGCATATTCCTAAAATCATGCTCTATTATTCTAGCTATGGTGAACATTTTTCCTAAGCTTTGTCTCTACTGGATCTTTTAAATAGTCCATTTCCTTAATTATTTCAGCTTAGAAAATTCCTAGGAAAATCATATGAACTCCAAATAATTTGATTCTTTTTCTGAAATTCCTTATTTATCATATAGTTTATTTTAGTATTTATTTCAAAATTTTCCAAACAACTTTTTAGAACTATTTTGGCTTTATGTGATAATTTCAATATTTTTGAAAACATAGGAAATGGAGGGAAGATAAAATTTTCAAACTTTTGGAGTGCACCCCACACTTCTGCATGCTCAAGGCAAGCATCTTGAACACTTGATATGGTGATTGCATGGTTAAATGTTTGCAAGAAATATTTGAATCATGCATATGTTGAATTCAAATAAAATTTGCACGCATGTGGTGTTGGCATGTTTCCTCGTACCGTGCAACGTGTGCTTGTCATGACTAACTTCCAGGAGCAGGCATAAGAGAAATACCGTTACCGGCAGAAGGGTGATCACGTCGGAGCATGATCATGCCTTGTTGGTTATGCATGTTGGGACATGCAAGGGTTGTGGCCCTGTTTTGGTGTTACTGTTGAAAGAACACTTTATTGTGCTAAACACTGCAGGGAATACATAAGCCTCCTGAGTCGACCGTAGATCGGATCTTGTTCCGGTAACCCCCATACTTGATCCGTGCTGCCACATGTCCCTGCCATAGGTAGGGTACGGTTCAGTAAGTTGTTAACCCCTTTCCTGCACACACCGTATAGAGAGGCCATAGTGAAAGATACCATTGGCCCATGGTAGGCATGTCACTTGGTCCGGGGGCATGGGTGTAACCGGTCTGGGACTGAGGGGGTAGCACCCCTGTTTGTGCGCCGATATAAATATTGTGATCCCATGCTATTGGAGGCCGTTGAATGAGGCCTTCCCACTTAGAGTTTTACTTTATCATTGCCTTGGGTGATTCCTGACTTTGGTGAGTTAAGCTGGTGTGTGCTAGTTAGGTGTGTTTTCAACCCAAAGACCGTAATGGGAATTAGTCAGCGTCTCGGTGCTGGCTAAAGAAATCCTTTACTTGTGGGTAAAGAGTACACCCTCTGCAGAGTTATACCTATTCGAATAGCCATGTCCGCTGTTAAGGACTACAGTCTGGGTTGGTCAAGTGTCGGTCTTAGTGTCGGTCTCCAGAGGAAATAATAAAATTGAGCATGAATTATTTTGCAGAATGATTATTGCCACTACTGATATTATCATGAATATTATTGATGATTTGAATATTATTGTGGACTAAACCTGTCTTTTTTATTTTGTTTTCTGAGTGTCTCATGGGCTGGCTAGACTACCCGGGCACTCAGTTTTTATTTTCTTTTCTGAGTGTCTCATGGGCTGGCTAGACTACCCGGGCACTCAGTTTTTATTTTATTTTCTGAGTGTCTCATGGGCTGGCTAGACTACCCGGGCACTCAGTTTTTATTTTCTTTTCTGAGTGTCTCATGGGCTGGCTAGACTACCCGGGCACTCAGTTTTTATTTTGTTTTCTGAGTGTCTCATGGGCTGGCTAGACTACCCGGGCACTCAGTTTTTATTTTCTTTTCTGAGTGTCTCATGGGCTGGCTAGACTACCCGGGCACTCAGTTTTTATTTTCCTTTCTGAGTGTCTCATGGGCTGGCTAGACTACCCGGGCACTCATTTATTTTCAAGACCTCTCGAGGCGTCGCTTTTAGACACCCGTTTGGCATTTCTCTTCAAGACGTCTCGAGGCGTCGCTTTTAGACACCCGTTTGGCATTTCTCTTGGATTCTCGGGCGGTCCTGTCTCACCCGATTCTCCACTTTTATATTTTCTTTTGGATTCTCGGGCGGTCCTGTCTCGCCCGATTTTCCATTAACTTTCTTTGTTTGTCACTAACATTTCTTGTTTATTCCTCAGCACCGTATTAATATTCATCATGCCATGCTTTAATTTCGTTCAGCATATGCATATAATTTAACCCATCATGATCATATGCATTCGGTATATCTTTTGTTCATTATGTTTGCGAGTACATTCAAACATACTCACTGGCTTGTCCCTGGCTATTTAATTCGCCAGGTCAGGATTTCAACGAGGAGTACTACATCGACATCCATGCAGACTAGGAGCCTAAGATAGCAGCCACGCGAGATAGGAATTATCCAGGTCAGCCGTTCCTGTGGGAATGGAGCCCCATCGACATTGGAGAACCACGAGTCACTTCCACCATCCGCTGTTAGAAATCATTGTTGTATCATTAGACCTTTATGGTCTTGTATTCAATTCTTGTAATTGCTTGGTAATCTGTAACAAGGACGTGTCCACCAGTAACAGTAAACCTGGAGCTGGTAGTGACATGAGGGGTTAATGTCTGGGATATTCGTGTCCCAGAAATCCGGCCCCGACAAATACCACGCTCAGAAACAAGAAATCCCAGAAGTTTTCCTGCAGGGACACCAAAAACACACTTCTCCGGGTTAAGCTTCATCTGGTAGATGCAGAGATTATCAAACATTTTCTTGACATCCTCCAACAAGGTTTCTTTCTTCCGGGACTTAACCACAATATCATCAACATAAGCATGAACATTCCGCCCTATCTGTTTATGAAAGCAGCTTTGGACACAATGCTGGTAAGTCGCCTGTGCACACTTCAGACCAAACGGCATGGTTGTATAACAGAAAGCTCCAAAAGGTGTGATGAAAGTCGTCTTTTCCTGGTCTTCCAGCTTCATTTTGATTTGATGATAGCCAGAGTAAGCATCCAGGAAGCATAAACTCTCGCAACCAGCCGTAGCATCGATGATCTGGTCAATACGGGGCAAGGCAAAGGGGTCACTAGGACAAGCCTTGTTCAGGTCTGTGTAATCAACACACATCCGCCAAGTTTTGTTTTTCTTCAGAACAAGCACTGGGTTAGCTAGCCATTCAGGATGGAAGACTTCTACGATGAACCCGTTAGCTAGGAGCCAGGCTACTTCTTCACCAATAGCTTTCCGCCTTTCCTCATTAAAGCGACGGAGATACTGGCGAACTGGCTTGAACTTGGGATCCACATTAAGGGAGTGCTCAGTGAGTTCTCTCGGTACACCTGGCATGTCAGAAGGTTTCCATGCAAAGATGTTCCGGTTCTCACGGATGAACTCGATGAGCGCGCTTTCCTATTTGGGATCCATATTTGCCCCAATGGTGAACCACTCAGAAGAATTGCCTGGGGTGAAATCAACTTGCTTTGTGTCTCTGGCCGACTTAAACTTGAGTAGAGGGTCAGACTCCATGGTGGGCTTCTTCAGGGATGTCCTGCCAGACGGGTTAACACTGTCCTTATAATACCGCAACTCCTCTGCGGCGCAAGCCGTCTCGGCATAAGCTGCGTCTCCTTCCTCGCACTCGAGTGCAATCTTCCGGTTGCCTTCCACTGTGATGGTTCCCCTTGGTCCTGGCATCTTCATCTTCAAGTAAACGTAACACGGCTGTGCCATGAACCGCGCATAAGCCGGCCGGCCAAATAAAGCATGGTATGGGCTTTTAAGCTTAACCACCTCAAAGGACAGGAACTCAGAATGCCAGTTATCCTCTGAGCCAAAGGCCACCTCAAGGGAAATTATTCCCATGGGATAGGCTGACTTGCCAGGAACAATGCCGTGAAAGACTGTGGAGGACGGAGTTAACTGCTTATCGGACAGATTCATCCGCCTGAATGTGTCATAGTACAGAATGTTGATGCTGCTGCCTCCGTCCATGAGCACCTTAGTCAGGGTATAACTGCCGACTTGTGGCACAACCACCAGAGCCAGGTGGCCAGGGTGATCGAGGAGGACAGGATGATCTGCCCTACTCCAGGTGTCGGTACCAAAACCGGCAGATCTCGGGTAGGGGATCCGAACTGCGGGTCTAGGAATCAATGGGTAACAGGGAACTTAGAGACAACGATTTACCCAGGTTCGGGCCCTCTCGAAGAGGTAATACCCTACGTCCTGCTAGATTATATTGATGTGATTGTATGAAGGTTACATAGTTGATCTACCTCGAGATCGGGTGGGCAAAACCCTAGGCAATGGATATGATGATCCTCTACGGACTAAACCCTCTGGTTTATATAGACACCAGAGGGTCCTAGGGTTACATATAGTCGGTTACCATCAGGGGATAAACATGCCGGCCACGCCAATTATTCCTTGGAGGAGACGCCAAGTCTTCGGAGGTTTCCTTCTGATACACGGGGTCGCCCACAATCCGGCCTTCCATCGACGAATAGAGAGCGGCCCACTAGCCCGGCCTACGAGAGATAGGCCGGCAGCCCAAGTACCCCCTAGTACGGGACACCCTCAGTAGCCCCCGAACTAGCCTCCAATGCCAAGGTTGACAGTCTTCGGCAGCTTCATGCTTCGCAGGTCTTCGGCTTGGGGGCAAGTTCCTCCCTTTACCTGTATTTGATTTGGCAATAGTTCGGCCACCAATAGCACGGTTGCCGAAGAAACTTCTGATGGGCGAGGCTTCATGGTGCTCGCCATACCGCTTCTCTCTGCCTAGAATTAAATGACGACCCTCGATTCCTACGCATCGAAGGAATGCGAGTGGCCCGATGGTTTTTTACAAAATGCCCCTCGTTGGAGGGGGGAGACAGTGACCTTTTAATAGGCTAGAGGCAAGGAGGCTAACGTACTACGCCCCTAGCCATTCTTCCTCACATCCTCGCGAAGTCGCATCCAGCAAACAATGGCGAGAGTCCCAGGTTCTTCCTCACGCCCTCACGGCCCCCATCAGGGTGATTGGGCGAGCTGCTCCGTATCCCGCATGCGATTACGCAGGCTCGAGACGCGGGGATACCTCCCTGCGTCAGATCTCGCATCCACCCGTCCCGGATTAACTTCCGCAGATGGGGAGGTTTTCGTAGAGAACTTTCCTTCCCCCCATGGGGAGGAAAGGGTGTGCTTCGTGCCCTTCCTCTTGCGAGGGCTGGGATTCCCCATTCATCCTTTCTTGAGGGGTCTATTAGAGTTTTACGGGATTCAGCTCCACCACCTTACCCCAGGATCGATTCTTCATATATCGGGCTTCGTCGCTCTTTGCGAGATGTTCCTGGGCTATGAGGCCCACTTCAAGTTGTGGAGGAAGTTCTTCTGCCTTGTCCCCCGTACCCGAGGAGGGATAATCTACGAGGTCGGCGGTGCCAAAGTATGGCGCATTGCTGGAACCGGATACCCCGTAGGGACTCCGAAGAAAGATGCCGAAGAGTGGACTTCAGAATGGTTTTATATCGAAGGCGTCCCCCTATTCGATCCAGTCCGGAGGGGGCTGCCCGAATTCTCATTGGTCCCGCCGAAGAAGCGGTTCAACTGGCGCCCGAAGAGTCCTTCCCAAGAGGAAAGTGCTGAAGTAACTCGGCTGGCCGCTCAAGTGAGATGGCTAGCCCACAACGGGCTGACCGTTATCGACGTGATAGCCGCAGCCATTGCTCGGTGCGTCCAACCTCTCCAATAGAGAATGCACCCGCTTTGGTGCTACAACGGGGAAGATGATGCAACCCGGTACACACGGACGGGACCCGCCGACCAGGCGGCGGTGGCAGCCATACTGGCCGATCTATTCAAGGGAGAGGAGCAAGAATTTGCTCGGTTAAGGCCCAAGGAAGGCTTCTCGAGCTACATACCCATCGAAATGGTGAGTCCGACTACGTTTTATAGTTCGGAAGGCACCCCAAATTTTTCTTAGCCAGGTTTCTATTCTGTCCGAACAGAACTGGAGGCGCTGGATCGAGACAGTGAGCTGCCCTGCTCCTCAACCGGAGGATTACTCTCGTGACGATGATCCTGGGTTCCATGACGACCCTGAAACATCGATTAATTTCGAGGAGGGGGTCTTCTACCAGGAGAGCCTCGATGGCTCTAAGGTGGCCCTTTTGGCCGATCATCCCGGGGCGCTTCCCTCCTCCGCTGTAAGTGGCCAACGGGCTTCCTCTCGAAAGAAACACTCAGCCGCTGCTGCCCCGAATACACTGACACCTACTCCCAAGGGCCGCCGCACGACGCGCCGAACGGCCGCAAGAGCGACACCAGCGGCCCCAGCGACGAGTAGTCGTGTGGTGACCAGACGCGCGGCCCCAATGGGAGCTACATCATCTGCGCCCCGCCCGAAGAGGTAACGCATCCACCGTGCCGTCATAGCCTCTATCTTCGACATCCACCGAATATGCCAATAATTTTCTCCACGGTGCTATGTAGACGATATGTGGAACCGCCCTCGGCTGAGGATGCTGAAGAGGCGCCGAGGGGTGAGCCGAACCCGAGGTCGCCAGCTGTAACCAGAGTTACTCCGGGGGTCCCTACCAAGGACCAACATCCCGAGGACTCAGGAGGCGTCTCGGTCACTAACTCCGAGGTGGAAAGTGTGATGAATCATTGGCGGCGTAAGGCGTCACTTTGGCACTCCACGTTTTCCGATCAGGAGTTTAATGCCCTTAGTTCAGTAGACGCGTACCTTGGCGCTGCCCGAACGGGACTTGAAGGGGCCGTAAAGCTCATGTCTACTAATGTGCAGGTATGGTATTTGTTTTGACAACTAGTATCTAACCTAGTACCCCCTGAGCTGGCGTGAACAGAGTTAGAGTCTGTGAAAGCCGAGCTAGAGGGTGTGAAGAAATTCACCAGAGAGGCACATGGTAAGTGCCGAACTCAAAGTTGTTTTTACAAAATTTTGGATGGAACACCTCTGCTAATAAAAGATGATTCCATAGCAGCCGAGTCGATAAATCAGCTGCGGAAGGATCTGGATATTGCCAGAGAAGCTCAAAGGTATGCGGAGTCACAGCAAGAGGCTGGCTACCGGGTGCTTTCCCGAAGTTATGAGGAGAGGGATAAGCTGAAGGCGGAAGGCGAACAACAGGCGCAAGAAATCAAAAGTTTGAAAACTCAACTGGCCCTATCCCAAGAGGAGAACCAGAGACTGAAAGCGGGCATGTTCGGTGAGTGCGACCCAGTATTTTCAGTTCATAAATTGTACGTAGTAGATAGCAATATGAACAATGCCGCGTCTCATTGTAGTTCTTCTAACCGGACGCCCCGAAGAGGAGGCCGGCTCTATTGGGCGGGACCTGCTGAAGGAACTATCCGCCGTGCACGAGCGGGCCCGAAAGGTCATGAAGAGCATGTTCAAAGCATTGTAGCCTGGTGAGGTGGCTCCGGAAGGGATGGCCGAACTCACAAATCGATTCAAAGGAGCTCGGCGCCGCTTTGAGCTATGGAAGACGTCATCTTGTCATGAAGGAGCACGGGAAGCTTGGGCGATGATCAAGACCCGCTTCACCAAGCTGGAACCGGAGGAGAACGAGGCAATCCGGCCATGTGGTGCAAACAGACAAAAACGTGCCCGGGGAGGTATGTTATATTACTATGTAACGTAAGAAACATCTTCCGATGAAAATAGTTCCGCTATGGGTCCCTTTCGTCGGGTTACCACGTTAGTCGTGGATGGATAACCGAATACCGAAGTAGACGGGGATGGTTACTTCGGGAAAATACCCCAGAAACTTGGCGATAGGTACCAATTATTTTCACTTCCCCCGTGGCCGACCAACTGTGTTCTTAAGAACGCTAGCTTTTGGCTTCACCCGTCTGAGGTACGTACCCGGGAAATCCGGACGTAACAATCACAGAGGTGCTCCCTTTACTCCCTAGCCGAACAATCGGGAATGTAGGGGGTAAACACAGGAGCGAGGCAACCCAGCTTGGCAAAATCTTAAGTCAAATTGATGCATATAGTGGCTTTAAAACGATGCGGGAAGGTTGCAAAACTCGAAAAGATGGATGATTGCATAAATAAAATATGATGGGCTCTGTAAAAGAAGCCCCCAGGTAGCAGCGTGTGGTACATTCAAAGATGTTTGCCGAAGAAAAACTTAACGTAATTCGGCATATCCAAACACAACCCGGGAGAGACTATTGACTAGAAAAATATAAATCCTAGAAGGATAAACCGAACAAGGTGAGGTCGCGGAGTTAGCCTTAGAAACGTCGAAGCCGAGCTGCGTTCTATGGGTTTGGTTCGAGGCGGTCGTCCTTTGGGTCGCGGAGACGATATGCTCCGCCTGCGAGTACTTGATCGATTATGAAGGGCCCCTCCCATTTGGGCGACAGCTTATGCTTCTGCTTCTCCGGGAGGCACAGGACTAGATCGCCAACGTTATAGGCCTTTGCCCGTACTTCCCTGCTCTGATAACGTCTGGCCTGCTGCTGATAAAAGGCGGAGCGAGCCCGAGCTATGTCGCGCTCGCCCTCCAAGGCGTCCAGGTCATCTTGCCGATCCATCTCGGCCTCCTTTTCTTCATACATACGTACCCGAGGTGCGTCGTGAATAAGATCGCAGGGGAGGACGGCTTCTGCCCCATACACCCTGAAGAACGGTGTGTAGCCCGTGGATCGATTAGGAGTGGTGCGCAGGCCCCACAACACGGAGTCGAGCTCCTCGACCCAATGGCAGTCAGATTCTTTGAGAGATCGGACCAGACGGGGCTTGATGCCGCTCAAAATCAGTCCATTAGCTCTCTCGACCTGTCCATTAGACTGTGGGTGATGTACTGAGGCATAGTCGAGCTTAATGCCCAGATTAGCGCACCGGTCTTTAACTTCCTGGGCAGCAAAATTGGATCCATTATCCGTTATTATGCTATGGGTGGACACCGTAACGGTGTACGACGCCGGATATAAAATCGATGACCGGCTTAGACTTGGCTGAAGTCACCGGTTTTGCCTCAATCCATTTAGTAAATTTGTCTACCATGATGAGTAGATACTTCTTTTTCTTGGCCCCCCCCTTTAAGTGGTCCGACCATGTCCAGCCCCCAGACCGCGAAAGGCCAAGTAATCGGTATCGTCCGAAGGGCCGTGGGGGCATATGGCTCTGATTTGCGAAGAGCTGGCATCCAACGCAATGTTGGACCAATGTTTGGGCGTCTGTTCGGGCAGTGGGCCAGAAGAACCCTGCTCGGAAAGCCTTGCTGACCAAGGCCCGAGCTACCGCGTGGTGACCGCCCATGCCAGCGTGAATCTCGGCCAGGAGCTGCCTTCCCTCCTCTTCGGATATACATCTTTGGAGGACGCCCGTAGTGCTTTTCTTATATAGTTCTCCCTCATGGACTTTATAGGCTTTAGATCATCGAATGATACGCCTTGCCTCAATCTGGTTAGCCGGTAGTTCTTGGCGGAGGAGGTAGGCGAGAAAGGGCTCGGTCCATGGCGCGATTATCGCCATGACTTCGTGAGCCGAAAATGTCGTTTCAATTGCTGAGCCCCCGATAATTCCTTCGTCTGGTTCGATAGGCAGAGGAACGAGCTCTCCTGAGGTATTGGATTCCGAGCCCTGGGCATCCTCCTGCCACACCACGGACGGCTTGAAGAGCCATTCTAAAAAGGTGTTCTCAGGGACATGGTCGCGCTTGGCGCCCATTCGAGCAAGGATATCGGCAGCTTGATTGCTATCTCTAGGTATATGGTGAAACTCCAGTCCTTCAAAACGGGCGGAGATTTTTAGGACGGCATTGCGGTATGCTGTCATTTTCGGGTCTTTTGCGTCGAATTCGCCGTTGACTTGAGAGATGGCGAGATTAGAATCTCCCCGTACCTCGAGCCGTTGTATGCCCATTGACACCGCAATCCGAAGTCCATGTAACAGAGCCTCGTATTCGGCTGCGTTGTTGGAGTCGGTGTACATGATCTGGAGTATGCACCAAATATTGTCGCCAGTGGGGGATGTGAGGACCACTCCAGCCCCCAGCCCGGCGAGCATTTTAGAGCCGTCGAAATACATCGTCCAATGTGAGTATGTACTGTACTCCCTAGGGAGTTCGGGTTCCGTCCATTCCGCAACGAAATCAGCCAAAACCTGAGATTTAATAGCTCGGCGTGGTCGATATATGATTTCGAAGGGGAGGAGTTCTATAGCCCATTTGGCTATGCGGCCGGTGGCATCTCGATTGTTGATTATGTCATCCAGTGGTACTTCGGATGCCACCGTAACCGAGCACTCCTGGAAGTAATGGCGGAGCTTTCGGGATGCCATGAAAACTGCGTAGGCGATCTTCTGATAATGCGGGTACCTCGTTTTACACGGGGTGAGCACTTCGGATACGTAGTACACAAGTTTCTGCACCTGGAGCTTGTGACCATCTGCCTCTCGTTCGACGACGAGGACCGCACTGACCACCTGATTCGTGGCCGAGATATATAGCAGCATTGGCTCACCCGGGCTGGGTGCTGTCAAGATCGGGTTGCTGGCCAGTAGAGTTTTATTTCTTCGAGTGCTGCCGCCGCTTCACTGGTCCATTCGAAGTTCTTCGTCTATTTGAGCAATTTATATAGCGGTAAGGCTTTTTCTCCGAGGCGTGAGATGAAGCGGCTTAGGGCTGCAACAGTGCCGGCAAGTTTCTGGACGTGTTTGAGCTTAGTGGGGATAGCCAGCTCGGACAATGCCCGTATTTTCGCTGGGTTGGCTTCTATTCCTCTATGGGAAACGATGAATCCGAGCAACTTACCGGCCGGCACTCCGAAGACGCACTTTTCCGGATTGAGCCGTATATCGAAAGTCCGAAGACTATCAAAGGTTTGCCGGAGATCATCCACCAGCTGGCTGACGTGTTTGGTTTTGATAACCACGTCGTCCACATATGCTTTGACTGTTTTGCCGATTTGTTTTTCCAAACATGTTTGAATCATGCGCTGGTATGTAGCCCCTGCGTTCTTTAATCCAAAGGGCATTGTGTTGAAACAGAATGGTCCACAAGGAGTGATGAATGAAGTGGCCGCTTGGTCGGACTCCTTCATTTTAATTTGATGGTATCCGGAGTAAGCGTTGAGGAAACACAGTGAGTCATGCCCGGCGGTGGCGTCGATGATCTGGTCTATGCGGGGCAAGGGGAAAGGATCCTTGGGGCAGGCCTTGTTTAAATCCTTGAAATCGACAGATAACCGCCAGGACTTATCCTTCTTTGGTACCATGACCAGATTGGCCAACGACTCTGGATGTTTGATATCCCGGATGAATCCAGCTTCGAGCAACTTTGCCAGTTCCTCGCCCATAGCCTGACGCTTGGGTTCGGAAAACCAACGCAGAATCTGTTTGAGTAGCTTGAGACCCTTAATGATGTTCAAACTATGCTCGGCTAATCTACGCGGGATCCCTGGCATGTCTGATGGGTGCCAAGGGAAGATATCCCAGTTTTCACGCAAGAATTTGCGCAGCTCTTCATCGACCGCGGGGTCCAGCTGAGCTCCAATGGACGTCGTCTTGTTGGGATCTGTTGGGTGTACTTGGTATTTGACGATTTCATCCGCTGGTTTGAAGGACGTGGATTTGGGCCTTTTATCGAGGATTACGTCATCCTTATCCACCGTTGAGCGGAGCGCGGTCAGTTCTTCAGCTGCGAGGGCTTCGGACAATGCTTCGAGGGCGAGGGATGCTGTTTTGTTCTCGGCCCGAAGACCTCTGTCTGGATCACTTATTATTGTGATCACGCCGTTTGGCCCTGGCATTTTAAGCTTCATGTACCCGTAATGTGGGACTGCATGGAATCGTGTGAAGGCATCGCACCCCAATAAGGCATGGTAGCCACTGCGGAAGGGCACGATGTGAAAAAGCAGTTCTTCGGATCAGTAGTTCTCGGGAGTTCCGAAGACCACATCAAGAGCTACTCGGCCACTAGAACGCGCCTCCTTTCCGAGGATGATCCCTCGAAAGGTGGTGTGACTTTGCTCGGTGCGGGATCTGTCAAACTGCATTTTGTCCAAGGTGTCCTCGTAAATGAGGTTTAGCCCGCTACCGCCGTCCATTAACACCTTTTGGAGTCGGAATCCATCCACTATGGGATCAAGGACAAGGGCAGCAGCAGCTCGGGTAGGGCGGGACCTCGGCTGGTCTTGTTCACTGAAAGTGATGGGTGTGTCTGTCCATGAGTCTGTCTCTGCCACATGGTGAATTTGAGCGAGCTCTCGAAGGGCTCTCTTCCTCTGATTCTTCAAGGAATACGTCTCGTAGATTGTTAAGATTTCGGCGTCATCATCAAAGGGTGTTGCTGGACTTTAATTTGAGTACGAGCCTCCGAGGATGACTTCGCCGCTCTTGGCGACTTGCCTGACCACCCAGCAAGCTCGAAGGCTGTGGGTTGGGTTTGTGTTGAGGAGGACGGAGTGTATGGGGCATGGTTTATCCAGCAGTTCATCAAGGACCGTTCTGGATCTTGTCGGGGGTTTCATCCTTTTCTCGGATGGCTCATATTGGGGTGTCCGGCAAGGGTGTGCGCGTTTTGCCCGAGCTCGGTTTGGTTCCTCTGTACGGATTGACTCCGCTTGCTCGAGATGAGCCTGCCAAGCATACTCCATGGCGCAGTATTTGGACACCAGATCTGATAAATCAGAGAAATTTTGGATGTGGCGGCGGGCGAGGGCGTTTAAGACGCCCTCGTCTTGGCAGTTCTGTCGGAAGATCTCCAGAATGTCCTTGTTGCAGCCGTTCATCATCTTGTTTTTGACGCTAAGGAATCTGGCCCAGAAGTGTCGAACAGTCTCTCCGGGCTACTGCTTAACATACATTAGGTCCCATATGTCGGGCCGTCCTGAGTTATCTGGACAATACTCAATGTGGGGGGTGGGCGGGATAAAAAATTTGATCCCAGCGGAGTGTGAGTCCGGAGTTTTGGCGGCCGCGTCCTGGATTGACATGGAATCCAATGCGCCGAGCTCTGGATAATTGGCCGGACGCGGGTGCGTGGATCCGGAATTGCGTGCTGAACCAGACCTCGGCTCTAAACCCTCTCCGGAACGGAGTTCGGCAGCCGAACTGGAGGATAAAGCCTGCTGGTCGGAAACTTGCACCTCATGCGCTTTCGGTTCTGAGGGGAGGGGTGAGCCCTCCGTGGGGCCTTCGATAGTGGCGACCAAGTGAGTGGTGGCAGGGGCATGAATTTCCCTGTCGTCGGTTTTAAGCCCGATCTGATCGTAGACCGAGGACTGGCCATCGGTGATTCCCAGGGCCTGGATCCGATCTAGTATCCCGTTCAATAACGAGAGATCTGTCGGCTCCATGTTCTGGCAGTTTGCGGGGTCAACCCATAGTATGGCCATGGCGGGGGCGTCTGAATTCACCCCATAGTCATGTTCGGCCGAGGCTGATCTTCGGCAGCCGAGCGCGGAGATTAGGTCCGGGCTCAAGGCTGGATCCGCGGTGGCGGCTGTCTCGGTAGTGGGGTTGGCCGTACTCGAAGTCGGTGCTTCAGGATTTGTGGGTCCTTCCGGCGAGGCTGAGGACCCCGTGACGATAAGATCTCCCCGGGAGTCGGCGACGAACTCTAAGTTTCCGAACCTGATCTCCTGGTCGGGGGTGAAGCTGTCGACCCGGCCAAGGTGACCGGCCGGATCAGCATGTAGCATGACGCTGCCGAACGCGAAGAGCTGGCCGGGAACAAAAGTGTCCCTGCGGCTAGCGCTGTCGCTGATGATTAGGCGAGCCATTGATCTTTGATGACCCACGGCGGAACTCTCAATGAAAGCACCAATGTCGGTACCAAAACCGGCAGATCTCGGGTAGGGGATCCGAACTGCGGGTCTAGGAATCAATGGGTAACAGGGAACATAGAGACGGCGATTTACCCAGGTTCGGGCCCTCTCGAAAAGGTAATACCCTACGTCCTGCTAGATTATATTGATGTGATTGTATGAAGGTTATAGAGTTGATCTACCTCAAGATCGGGTGGGCAAAACCCTAGGCAATGAATATGATGATCCTCTACGGACTAAACCCTCTGGTTTATATAGACACCAGAGGGTCCAAGGGTTACATATAGTCGGTTACCATCAGGGGATAAACATGCCGGCCACGCCAATTATTCCTTGGAGTAGACGCCAAGTCTTTGGAGGTTTCCTTCTGATACACGGGGTCACCCACAATCCGGCCTTCCATCGACGAGTAGAGAGCGGCCCACCAGCCCGGCCTACGAGAGATAGGCCGGCAGCCCGAGTACCCCCTAGTCCGGGACACCCTCACCAGGTAACCGGCTGTTTAGACCAGTTGAGATAGTAAGGAGTTGCCGGATCAACCGCGTGGGCGGCTCGTCGCTGCACCTTCCGATCCCGTTTGTAGGTGCTGGTGGTGAAAACATGATACTGTCCGCTATTTAACTATTTCGGGTTACTCTGAAACCCTGTCGCACCAGCCTGGTGCTGATTTCCCTTGTTGTTTTTCTAATTGCCGCCTCCAGTATTACCAGCCCCCTGAAACCCGCCGCCTTGGCCACTGTTCCCTTGGAAACCGGGTCCTGCGAAGGGCCTTTGCAAGCCAGCTCCTGAGAAGTCGGGCCTCTGGTTGGCGGGTTGTCCGCCGTTGCCACCCCCATTATGATGATTCTGGAAGACCCGCTTGGCAAACTCTTGCATGACGTAGCAATTTTCCCAGGAGTGACTGGATGGCTTACCATTGTAACTGTGTTTTGGACAGGGAGCCTTGAGAGCTTCCTCGTCAGTGAGAGGGCGATTACCAAAGGACTGCCTCCTAGAACCGTCGTTCTGACGCTGACCTTTGTTCTCCATGTTTGTGTTTACCACCGTTGTTGTTCTGACCATTACCGTTGTTCTGCTGGTGGCCCTTGTCACCGCCTTTCTTGTCCTTGCCGGCTTTCTCCTCATCAGACGGCGGGTCTTTAGTGTTGTCAGACTCTGCATACCGGGTCAAGACATCCATCAGATCACCCATATCCTGGGTTTTCCTCTTGAGTCACCCCAACTTCTGGACCAGTGGCTGAAATTTGCATGTTCGTTCCAGAACGAGTACCGCCTGAGCCGCCGAGATGCTGTCAGAACTGTGTATAACCTCCGCAACCCGGCGAGCCCAATGGTGGGCCGACTCATCCTCACGCTGAACACATCGTTGTAGATCAACAATGGTGGTTGGCCTTTTACAGGTTCCCTGGAAGTTCTTGATAAATCGCTCCTTCAGCTCCTGCCATGTGTTGATGGAATTCACTGGTAGATTTTTCATCCAGGTGCGTGCAGGACCTTCCAGCATCAGAGGCAGGTAACGCGCACACACTAACTCACTTGCACCCAACTAGTCCATTGCCAGCTCATAACTCTCGATCCACTCGGTGGGCTCCAGATTCGCTGTATAGTTAGGAACCTTGCGAGGACCTTTGAAATCGGGGGGTATGCGCGCTTCTCGCAGCGCTGGTACCAAACAGGGAGTTCCGATCATGTGGCTCGAAGAGCCCCCAAGTCGGCTGTCTGTCTGGGTTGCGGCGGGCGAGTTGACATTCGGTGGCGGGTTGATATTTGGCGGCAGTGTCAGTACCAAAACCGGCAGATCTCGGGTAGGGGATCCGAACTGGGGGTCTAGGAATCAATGGGTAACAGGGAACGTAGAGACGGCGATTTACCCAGGTTCGGGCCCTCTCAAAGAGGTAATACCCTACGTCCTGCTAGATTATATTGATGTGATTGTATGAAGGATACAGAGTTGATCTACCTCGAGATCGGATGGGCTAAACCCTAGGCAATGGATATGATGATTCTCTACGGACTAAACCCTCTGGTTTATATAGACACCAGAGGGTCCTAGGGTTACATATAGTCGGTTACCATCAGGGGATAAACATGCCGGCCACGCCAATTATTCCTTGGAGGAGACGCCAAGTCTTCGGAGGTTTCCTTCTGATACACGGGGTCGCCCACAATCCGGCCTTCCATCGACGAGTAGAGAGCGGCCCACCAGCCCGGCCTACGAGAGATAGTCCGGCGGCCCGAGTACCCCCTAGTCTAGGACACCCTTAGTAGCCCCCGAACTAGTCTTCGAAGCCGAGGTATGTGCCGAACATCAGCGGCTTCGTAGACCAGTTCCCTTTCTTCCGTGACACCGGTAACAGGCCTGTATCACTTCGAACTGTATTCTCAACTGTTGCCCGGTCGTATATGCGCCGAACTATACCTTGGTAACGAAGTATACTAATAACTTAGCCCCGAAGGCTAGTTGCTTTGGTGTGAATAGTGTCCTCAGCTGACAACTTTTACTGAAGGGTCACACCTTGCCACGACCGCGAGTTGGTTTATGAAAGACTCAATTCGCGGTTCGAGGCAGTTTTCATTGGCACGTCCCATCGATATGGAGATCGTGTCCTGTTTTCAAGGGATATGATCAATAATCTGCCTCCCCCCACGCGCGCATAATGGCACGGCATGGGGAAACGGCGAGGACTGCGGCGCAGTAAAGGGACCGTGGATTTTATAGCCCATAAAAGGGGCACAGCCTTCGTTCCTTTCGTACGCTCTCATTTCCTCCATTCACCATTACCTTCCCCATCTTTTGAGCTCCAGCGCCCAGATCCGCTCTCCCTTCCAAGAACCTTTCCAACCGCCCGTTCGATCTAGCAATGGCGGGCTCCGGGTCCAAAGGCAAGTGGGAGGCGTCCATCATCACCGAAAGCGCCATCATGGAGTTGAAGGGCGCGGGATATCTCCCCGCCAATGTCGCCCACCGTGCTCCAGAGGCCGGCCAGGTCGTCCCCACGCCACGGCAGGGCGAGAGGGTGGTGTTCATCCCCCACTTCCTCCGAGGTTTGGGCTTTCCCCTTCACCCCTTCGTCAGGGGTCTCATGTTCTTCTACGGGCTTGACTTCCACGATCTCGCGCCGAACTCCTTCCTCCACATCTTGGCCTTCATCATCATTTGTGAGGCTTTTCTTCGGGTCCGGCCACACTTCGGCCTGTGGCTGAAGATCTTCAACGTCAAGCCGAAGATCGTCGACGGTCAGCAGGCGGACTGTGGGGGCGTGATGGTCAGCAAGCTTCCCCAAGTGGGGTTGCCAAAGGGCACCTTCATCGAGACCGTCAAGGTTTGGCAGAGGGAATGGTTCTACATCACCGAGCTGAGGAGCGCGGACTGGGGGGTGATTCCGGCCTTCTGATCCAGACCCCCTATGAGGCTGGTCTCATGGACCAAGAAGGGCCTCGACTGGGGGCTGAATAAGGAGGTGGTGCTGCTGCAGAGCCGGATCGCCAAAATGATAGAGAAGGGCGTCGAGCTGGTCAACGTGATCCAGATCATGCTCAGCCACCGAATCCTTCCTTCCCAGGACAGGGCTTCCCCCATGTGGGCCTACAAGTCCAAAGACCCGGCCACCGTGCGCAGCTTCTTCCGCACCTCCCACGCTCAACTATGGAAGGTGTTGTTCAAGCTGCAGAAGGAGTGGCCGGCCGTAGAGGAGGACATCAGCCTCGACGCCGCAAACCCCCCACGGGAGGTATGACTAGTACTATTCTTATATCCGAACTATTTCCTTTTGATAAGGTATTTAGCTTTTTTACTTCTCATCCGCAGAGCTGGCTGAAGAAGGCCGAATGGATCGACAGTCCAGCGCCGCTGCCAGAGGGACCCAGGACACCCCTACTGACGGCCATGTTGGCCGTGGAGCCGTATGAGGCGCCGGAGAGGAAGGAGAAGAAAAAGGACCAGAAGAGGGAGGCCAGAGAGGGCCTCCGCTCCCAAGGACCCCCGGGGACTAGATCCGGGGACACCAATGTTCCCTCCGCGCAATAGGAGGAGAAGGAGTAGGGAGAGGACGGGGAGGAAGACAGTTCCTCCCGAACAGGGAAGAGGGCGGCGTCCGAGGACGCCGAGGAGGTGCCGCCTCAACCCGCTCCCAAAAGATCACGCAAGGCCAAAGTAGCCTTGTTCGGCGATAGCTCGGCTTCTTCCGAGGACTCTGAGGCCTCCGAAGAGGTTCCTCGGAGGATCCCCAGGGCCAAGCCACAGGCTCAAAGGTACGCGTTCTAGTAACCGCTTGACCATCCTTAGCCGAACTGGGTTTGATATTGATCATGTTTCCGTTTGTAATTTTGCAGCCCGCCGCGAGATCTCCCCACCGACCGAGTCTCGGTGGGGGATTCCCCACCGGCGGCGCTAGCGGAGAGCGGGACCGAATCCCGCGCCTCGCCTCCCCCAATCGTCGAGGAGGCCGAGGAGGTCCTGTCGAGGAGGACCCCTCCCGTGCCGTACACAGGGGGAGGAGGCGACACTATCATGGCCGAGGTGAACACCTCGATCGCCAAAGACCAGGAGGGGAGGGCCCCTCTGGTGAATGAAGAGGAGGAGCCCGGACAAGCCGAGCTCTCTCCGAGGATGACTCCGGGGACGTCAAGGCGTCCAGAGTCCGGCGCCCCGGATTTCGAGAGGAAAGAAGCCGAAGCACCCCCGCCACCCCCGCCCGCCCCAGAGCAGGCGTCGACCGGGTGGCCAGACGAGATGGAGGATGCTCTAACCAGCTCCTCTATCGCCGAAGAGCACCATGCCCTTATGGGCGCGGTGTTGCAAAGTCTTCGGTCCGTGGATAACGGACTGAAGGAGGCCTTTAGTGGCCTTCTTACCGGCTTCAAGGTGAGCGACGTAACGCTTTTCCCTTAGAAAAATTATTTTGTGTAAATGTATAGCCTCATACACAGTAGCCCCCGAGACGCTGATTGGCTTGAGCAAAGTCCGTCAGAGGATCAAAAATCAATATCCCGGATACTAACGTGCGTAGAATAATGCATAGGCGTCATCTTAGGCTGCAGTCGCCAACGCCGAAGAGTTGGCCGAGCTGAATCGGAAGCTAAAGAGCTCCGAGGACGACCTGAGCCTGGTGAACAAGAGGTTCGACGAGGCGCAAGGTAAGTACGAGCTGTAATGTTGAATACAACCGTTGTTTGGTAAGCAGGGTTCAAAGTATCCTAACGGATTTAACTGATGTTACGACAGCTGCCTCCGCAGAGGTG
Source organism: Elymus sibiricus (assembly GCA_039707655.1). NCBI lineage: Eukaryota > Viridiplantae > Streptophyta > Magnoliopsida > Poales > Poaceae > Elymus > Elymus sibiricus. The sequence goes on from CM077670.1 coordinate 326,065,082, forward strand.
GAAAACCTCAAGGCCGCACTAAAGACGGCTCAGCTGGAAGCGGCGGAGCAGAGGTCGGCGACCGAGAAAGCGGCCGCCGAACTGGCTGTGGAGCGAACCACGAGCCAGAAGCATGAGGCCAGGGTGCTGGAATTGCAGCAAGAGCTCGGGGATGCCGTCACAAAGTGTGAGGCCCTCGAGCAAAAGAATAAGGAGCAGGCCACCGAGCTGGCCTCGCTGGCGGTGGTGGCCAAGGAAGCGCGGACAGAGGCGCGCGGCTACCAAGAGGAGCTCCGCCAAGTCAGGCTCATTGCGGACGGTAAGCCGTACTTGCTGCAAAGTATCTTTGGAGGTAACAGGTTCGCGTTGCTCACGCGAGTATGGCGTTCCCCAGGCGCCTTTGTGGACCTCCCGAAGAGTGCGGCAGACGCGGCCAGGTTCTTTGCCGCTCAGGAGGGTCGGGCCGAGCAGAGGCTGTTCTGGGCGCAATTTCAGGCACCCGAACACCCTCCCCTCCTGAATAATCAGATGAAGCAGCTGATGGAGCTGCATCGGATGGCGGAGCCTGTGATGAAAGACCTCTGTGTCAAGTTGTGGCCTTCAGAGCCGCTGCCGAGTAGCTATTTTGGGCTGGTGCAGAGGCTGTGCAACGCCGTGCCCCGAATTGATGCGTGGAAGCGCTCCACGTGCATTGAAGGAGCTCGAATGGCCTTCGGCAAGACGATGGTGCACTGGCCGAAGATCAAGCCAACCGAGATGGCCACCGGACCTCCACCCCCTGGAAAGGAGCATAGGCGCCCCGAGCAATATTTTACCATCGTGATGGATGGTGCTCGGGCAATAGAAGCCCAGTGCTCGAAAGATGTAATTTATGAGTAGATAAGTTATCCGAGGAGTGTAAAACCTTTGGCTTTACTTGGAATGCACTGTGTTGGCTGTATATAATGTCTGCTATATTAATTTTGACTCCTGTGCGGCCATTTCTTAACTGAAAGTTACCAGTCGTCGGCTTCAGCCCCCAGTGCAGATACTGCCTGGGGTGTTTCCTCGTTACATCTTAACCCTTAGCCGATGTCTCGGTGCACGGAGGAGGTTATATGTACGAAAAACAAGGCAATCAGACTATGTGGTTTTAGTGCTTTCACTTAGCCATAGGAGCTTGACTGCGGGGGCTGGTGACTAGCCCCCAGTGTTTGTGATATTCGGACGAGCCACGGTTGACACCATCATCACATGGCTTCTGTAACAGAGAACCCTTCGTTTAACACGGAGTGACCTCCAACGATTTTTGGTTTGACACGAGTCATCAGATCACCGACCAGTTCTCGCTTATTGTGACAGTCCGTTTTCGGCTTTCTCCACTGAGGTACTTGACCAGGCTAGCTAGAAGTACAATCGCAGTGGTTCTCCCTTTACCCTCTTAGCCGAACAGTGCGGAACGTAAGAGGTTAAACACAGGAGCCGGGCAACACAACTATTGACCAAAGACGCAATTCGGAACTGATTCATATAGTGCAATATCCATGACGCCGAGCACATAAAATAAAAGTAGGTGCCGGGACAAAGTTCGAGGCAAGATTTATGTTCGAGCCCCTGGTCTATTAGGCGGTTAAAAAAACGATGTATCGTAATAGTTTACTTTGGCCTAAAAAAGCGGAAAGGAATATGTAAACGCGAATGACTGCACAAGTACCAGAGAAAAATTGGTCTTTATTTCCTTTGAATATGTGATGTCCAACCGTACAATCCGGATTGCTGAAGTAACTTTTATAGATACTTTTGAAGAAATAAATACATTAGAGTAAAGGTTTACACAGGGCCTTCATGAGTGGTTTGACGTCCCTACTACGCCCTGCTGCACGTCTGCGCCTTTGCTCTTTTAGAAGCTTCCGTGTGAGCGGAGCTGTCGACCGTATGTTCGGCAGAGGTAGTAATGTTCGGCAGACGGGCCCTTGGGAAAGGGTGTTGAGAAGTCGTCGTGGTGTATCAGTTCGACGCTGATCAGGCCCTAGATGGTGCCCGTTGTCGATGTTGATTCGAAGACATCTGTTGCCATTGCTCGGTCGAACCGAGCTTTCGGCCTTTGTTTCATGTGTCCCCACAGCTTCCCATGGAATTTTGAGCATGAAATTATGCACTCGAGGTACGTATTTTGCGACTAGGTGGGCCGTGCTATGGGGCGCGTACCCCTATTTGGGGTGAGCATTGGAGTGCTCCGGGACCGAGGCTGCAGCTCGGGTGCGCTTGCGTGCGTCCGGTGTCTGGGCAACAGACTGGACTTGCGACGCCTCTTCAGCAGCTTGGACTTCAGCGGCTAGAGCGGCCGTGTGTACCTCTGTTCGGAGCGAGCGCTCGGTATTACCGTTGATGGTAATAACACTCTTTGGTCCTGGCATCTTGAGCTTCAGGTATGCATAGTGCAGGATGGCGTTGAAGCGGGCGAACGTGGTCCGGCCGAGGAGTGCATGGTAACCGCTGCGGAAGGGGACAATATCGAAGATCAAGTCCTCGCTGCGGAAGTTATCGGGCGAGCCGAAGACTACTTCCAATGTCACAGATCCCGAGCAGTGTGCCTCGACTCCTGGGATTACACCTTTGAAGGTGGCGTTGCTGGGTTTGATCCTTGACGGGTCGATCCCCATTTTCTTCACTGTATCCGAGTAGAGCAGGTTGAGGCTACTACCTCCGTCCATGAGGACTCTGGTGAGGTGAAATCCGTCCACGATGGGATCGAGCACCAGAGCCGTTGTTCCTCCATGGCGTATACTGGTCGGATGGTCTCGACGGTCGAAAGTGATCGGGCAAGCCGACCACGGGCTGAGTTTCGGGCCTACCGGCTCTAAGGCGTAGACATCCCGAAGTGCGCGTTTTCGCTCCTTCTTTGGTATATGCGTGACATAAATCATGTTCACGGTTTTGACGTCTGGAGAGAACTGCTTTTGGCCTCCGTTGTTCGGCCCGCGAGGTTCGTCGTCATCCTCGCTGCGGGGGGCCTTACACTGTTCTTCGGCTGTGACTTTGCCGGCCTATTTAATTACCCAACACTTACGGTTGGTGTGGTTAGCGGGCTTGTCTTGGGTGCCGTGAATCTGGCAGAGCCTATCCAATATTCTATCCAGTGCAGACGGTCCGTCCCGGTTCCCTTTAGAGGGTTTTTTCTGCGGTCCCGATTTCGAGCGGCTGAATCCGGCGTTTACTGCAGCATCATCGGCTTCACCGCCGTTGTTTGAGTGTCGGCGCTTATTGTTCCTATTGCGCCGGGGTTTCCCGTTTCCGTCCCGGACCTCTGAAGTTCCGGGGTCTTTGGGGTGGTTGCTTCGATGAGCTAACCAGCTATCCTCACCTGCGCAAAAGCGGGTCATTAAGGAGGTAAGGGCCGACATTGTTCTCGGCTTGTCCTGGCCGAGTTCGCGGGTGTCGGCGTACGACAACTATGGGATCGAGGGGATCCCTTTACGGTTCGGCGAGGGAAAAGATTTGCACAAAGAGCTGATCCAACGATCAACGCAAGGATCTTTACCCAGGTTTGGGCCGCTAGGAAGTGTAAAACCCTACTCATGTTGTTGTTTATTGTGGATGTTCTTGAGCTCAAGTACACGGAGCGCTTGTGATGAACAGTATGTTCAAGAAGCAGCTACACATGCAGAATGGGCCAGAAGGTCCTCCTCCCCTGTAGCTCCGCCTTGGTGTTGGGGAACGTTGCATGGGAAACAAAAATTTTCCTACGCACACATAAGATCTATCCATGGTGATGAGCATCTACGAGAGGGAGAGTGAATCTACATACCCTTGTAGATCGCTAAGCGGAAGCGTTAATAAACGCGGTTGATGTAGTCGAACGTCTTCGCGATCCAAATCGCCGAGCGTCCCGCGATCCAATCACGATCCTTCCGATCTAGTGCCGAACGGACGGCACCTCCGCGTTCAACACACGTACGGCTTGATGACGCCTTCACCTCCTCGATCCAGCGAGCGATGGTGAAGTAGTGGTTGAGTTCCAGCAGCACGACGGCGTGGTGATGGTGGTGAGGAACAATCTCTGCAGGGCTTCGCCAAGCACTACGGAGATTATGACGGAGGAACTAGAGGGCTAGGGTTGCCGGCACACGGCTTGGGAAATCCTGATGTGTCCCGTGTGCTAGCCCTGCCCCTCTATTTATATGTTGAGCCTTGGGGTCTAAACTTGGAGTAAAAGCCTCCTCCGGGTCGGTTTTGCCCGCACAAGGTCGGTTTGGCCCGCAGGGAAAGAGTCCAACTCGGATCCCTGCCGAACCGTGCACAGCCGCGCACAAGCGGTAGTACCGCTTCACACAAGCGGTAGTACCGCTTGGGCGGTAGTACCGCTTCACACAAGCGGTACTACCGCTCCGGCGGTAGTACCGCTTCACCAAGCGGTAGTACCGCTTACGCGGCAGCAAAACTACTTTTGCACTTTCCAATACCTTGTGGGCTTTATCCCTTTGGCTCATATAAAGTGTTGCTGCACCCGAACACTTCGGTAAACATCCGGAATCCCTTCCGGTGAACTTCGGAACTCTTCCGGAGATCAAAACACTATTATCACATATATCAATCTTTACCTCCGGACTCTTCCGGAGATCCTCGTCATGTCCGGGATCTTATCCGAGACTTCCGAACAACTTTCGGTCACCAACATAATAACTCAATTATACTAATCGTCACCAAACGTTAAGTGTGTAGACCCTGCGGGTTCGAGAACTATGTAGACATGACCGAGACACCTCTACGGCCAATAACCAATAGCGGGACCTGGATGCCCATATTGGCTCCTACATATTCTACGAAGATCTTTATCGGTCGAACCTCTATGTCAAGGATTCAGTTAATCCCGTATGCTGTTCCCTTTGTTCTTCGGTATGTTACTTGCCCGAGATTCGATCGTTGGTATCACTATACCTAGTTCAATCTCGTTACCGGCAAGTCTCTTTACTCGTTCCGTAATACAAGATCTCGTGGCTAACACTTTAGTCACATTGCTTGCAAGGCTCATTGTGATGTTGTATTACCGAGTGGGCCCTGAGATACCTCTCCGTCATACGGAGTAACAAATCCCAGTCTTGATCCATGCCAACCCAACAGACACCCTCGGAGATACCTGTAGAGCACCTTTATAGTCACCCAGTTACGTTGCGACGTTTGATACACACAAGGTATTCCTCCGGTGTCAGTGAGTTGCATGATCTCATGGTCAAAGGAACAGATACTTGACATGCAGAAAACAATAGCAATAAACTGACACGATCAAATGCTACGTTTACAGTTTGGGTCTTGTCCATCACATCATTCTCCTAATGATGTGATCCCGTTATCAAATGACATCTCATGTCCATGGCTAGGAAACCTTAACCATCTTTGATCAACAAGCTAGTCAACTAGAGGCTTACTAGGGACACAGTGTTGTCTATGTACCCATACATGTATTTGAGTTTCCAATCAATACAATTATAGCATGGATAATAAACGATTATCATGAACAAGGAAATATAATAATAACCAATTTATTATTGCCTCTAGGGCATATTTCCAACAGTCTCCCACTTGCACTAGAGTCAATAATCTAGTTCACATCACTATGTGATTTACATTGTAATGAATCGAACACCCATGCAGTTCTGGTGTTGTTCATGTTTAGCCCTTGGAAGAGGTTTAGTCATCGGATCTGCAACATTTAGATCCGTGTAACTGCACCAGCTAACCGCACCCCCATTAAGAATAAATACGTATCCGGTTTGTGACTAAGAGTCATCCGGATCAGTGTCAAAGCTTGCATCGACGCAACCTTTTACGACGAGCTCTTGATCACCTCCATAAACGAGAAACATGTCCTTAGTCCTTTTTAGGTACTTCAGGATATTCTTGACCGCCGTCCAGTGTTCCATTCCTGGATCACTTTGAAACCTTCCGGCCATACTTATGGCAAGGCTGACATCGGGTCTTGTGCACAGCATTGCATACATGATAGAGCCTATGGCTGAAGCATAGGGGATGACACTCATCTTTTCTCTATTTTCTGCAGTCACTGGGCATTGAGTCTTACTCAACTTCACACCTTGCAAAACAGGCAAGAACCCCTTCTTGGACTGATCCATTTTGAACTTCTTCAAAATCTTATCAAGGTATGTGCTTTGTGAAAGTCCTATTAAGCGTCTCGATCTATCTCTATAGATCTTGATGCCTAATATGAAAGCAGCTTCTCCTAGGTCCTTCATTGAAAAACTCTTGTTCAAATATTCCTTTACGCTTTCCAGCATTTCTATATTGTTTCCAATCAGCAATATGTCATCCACATATAATATTAGAAACGCTATAGAGCTCCCACTCACTTTCTTGTAAATACAAGCTTCTCCGTAAACTTGTATAAACTCGAACGCTTTGATCACCTCATCAAAACGAAGATTCCAACTCCGAGATGCTTGCACCAGTCCATAAATGGATCGCTGGAGTTTGCAAACTTCGTCAGCATTTTCTGGATCGACAAAACCTTCTGGTTGCATCATATACAACTCTTCCTTAAGGAAACCGTTAAGGAACGCTGTTTTGACATCCATCTGCCAAATTTCATAATCGAAAAAGGCAGCTATTGCCAACATGATTCTGACGGACTTAAGCATCGCTACGGGTGAGAAGGTCTCATCGTAGTCAACTCCTTGAACTTGTGAAAAACCCTTTGCCACAAGTCGAGCTTTATAGACGGTGACATTACCGTCCGCGTCCGTCTTCCTCTTAAAGATCCATTTGTTCTGAATGGCCTTACGCCCTTCAGGTAATACTTCCAAAGTCCATACTTTGTTTTCATACATGGATCCCATGTCGGATTTCATGGCCTCTAACCACTTCTCGGAATCCGGGCTCATCATCGCTTCTCCATAGCTCGTAGGTTCATCGTTGTCTAACAACATGACCTCTAAGACAGGGTTGCCGTACCACTCAGGAGCAGTACGCGTCCTTGTCGACCTACGAGGTTCGATAGCAACTTGATCCAAAGCTTCATGATCATCATCATTAACTTCCTCTTCAGCTAATGTAGGCTCCACAGAAACAACTTTCTGCGCTGCGCTACTCTCAGGTTGAAGTAAAGGTTCAACAACCTCATCAAGTTCTATCTTCCTCCCACTCAATTCTTTCGAGAGAAACTCTTTCTCAAGAAATGCTCCGTTTTTAGCGACAAACACTTTGCCCTCGGATCTGAGGTAGAAGGTATACCCAATTGTCTCTTTTGGGTATCCTATGAAGACGCATTTCTCCGCTTTGGGTTCCAGCTTTTCAGGCTGAAGCTTTTTGACATAAGCATCACATCCCCAAACTTTAAGAAACGACAGTTTTGGCTTCTTGCCAAACCAAAGTTCATATGGCGTCGTCTCAACGGATTTCGATGGTGCCCTATTTAAAGTGAATGCAGCTGTCTCTAATGCATAACCCCAAAACGATAGTGGCAAATCGGCAAGAGACATCATAGATCGCACCATATCCAATAAGGTTCGATTACGACGTTCGGACACACCATTACGCTGTGGTGTTCCAGGCGGTGTCAATTGTGAAACAATTCCACACTGTCTTAAGTGACTGCCAAACTCATAACTCAGATATTCTCCTCCTCGATCAGATCGTAGGAATTTAATCTTCTTGTTACGATGATTCTCAACTTCACTCTGAAATTGTTTGAACTTTTCAAATGTTTCAGACTTGTGTTTCATTAAGTAAATATACCCATATCTACTTAAGTCATCAGTGAAGGTGAGAAAGTAACGATAACCACTGCGCGCTTCAATACTCATCGGACCGCACACATCAGTATGTATGATTTCCAATAAGTCACTTGCCCGTTCCATTGTTCCAGAGAACGGCGTTTTAGTCATCTTGCCCATGAGGCATGGCTCACATGTGTCAAGTGATTCAAAATCAAGTGACTCCAAAAGTCCATCAGCATGGAGCTTCTTCATGCGTTTTACGCCAATATGACCTAAACGGCAGTGCCACAAGAAAGTGGTATTATCATTATCAATTCTACATCTTTTGGCATCAATGTTATGAACATGTGTATCATTACTATCGAGATTCAACAAGAATAAACCCTTCACATTGGGTGCATGACCATAAAAGATATTACTCATATAAATAGAACAACCATTATTCTCTGATTTAAATGAGTAACCGTCTCGCAATAAACAAGATCCAGATATAATGTTCATGCTTAACGCAGGCACCAAATAACACTTATTTAGGTTCATCACTAATCCCGACGGTAATCGAAGAGCGAGCGTGTCGACGGCGATCACATCAACCTTGGAACCATTTCCCACGCGCATCGTCACTTCGTCCTTTGCCAGCCTCCGTCTATTCCGCAGTTCCTGTTTTGAGTTGCAAATATGAGCAACCGCACCGGTATCAAATACCCAGGCACTACAACGAGAGTTGGTAAGGTACACATCAATAACATGTATATCATATATACCTTGTTTGTTGTTGGCCGCCTTCTTGTCAGCCAAATACTTGGGGCAATTCCGCTTCCAGTGTCCAGTTCCCTTGCAATGAAAACACACAGTTTCTGGTTTGGGTCCAGCCTTGGGTTTCTTCACGAGAGGAGCAACTGCTTTGCCACTCTGCTTGGAGTTACCCTTCTTACCCTTGCCATTTTTCTTGAAACTAGTGGTTTTATTGACCATCAACACTTGATGCTCCTTCTGAATTTCAGACTCAGCGGCTTTCAGCATCGCAAACAGCTCGGCGACTGACTTGTTCATCCCGTGCATGTTATAGTTCAACACGAAGCTCTTGTAGCTAGGTGGCAATGATTGAAGAACTCTGTCAGTGATAGCCTCTGGCGGAAGGGGCATCCCTAACTCAGCCAGACGGGTGGAGTACCCAGACATTCTGAGCACGTGATCACTGATAGACCCGTTCTCCTCCATCTTGCAAGCATAGAACTTATCGGAGATCTCATATCTCTCGATCCGGGCATTCTTCTGAAAGATAAACTTCAACTCCTGGAACATCTCATATGCTCCATGACGTTCAAAACGTCTTTGAAGTCCCGGTTCTAAGCCATACAACATTGCACATTGAACTATTGAGTAATCATCAGAACGAGCCTGCCAGGCGTTCACAACGTCTAGAGACTCAACTGGAGCGGGTGGATCACCAAGCGGTGCATCAAGGACATAAGCCTTCTGGGAAGCCGTAAGGATAATCCTTAGATTACGGGCCCAGTCCACAAAGTTACTTCCATCATCTTTCAACTTAGCTTTCTCTAGGAACGCATTAAAATTCAGGGGTGCTACTGCGCGAGCCATGATCTACAACATAAATATAGCAAAGACAACTTAGACTATTGTTCTTAGATAATGAGTTTAGTTAATCATATTACTTAAAAAAACTCCCACTCAAATTGACATCCCTCCGATCATTCGAGTGTAACATGATCCAAATCCACCAACTCAAGTCCGATCATCACGTGAGTTGAGGTGGTTTCAATGGTGAACATCTTCATGTTGATCATATCTACTATATGACTCATGTTCGACCTTTCGGTCTCTTGTGTTCCGAGGCCATGTCTGTACATGCTAGGCTCGTCAAGTTTAACCCGAGTGTTCCGCACGTGTAACATGGCTTACACCCGTTGTATGCGAACGTAGAGTCTATCACACCCGATCATCACGGCGTGTCTCGAAACGACGAACTTTCGCAACGGTGCACACTTGGGGAGAACACAATTTATCTTGAAATTTAAGTGAGGGATCACCTTATAATGCTACCGTCGTCCTAAGCAAAATAAGATGCATAAAAGGATTAACATCACATGCAAATCATAAGTGACATGATATGGCCATGAACTTGTGATTTTGATCTCCATCTCCAAAGCACCGGCATGATCTCCATCGTCACCGGCATGACACCATGATCTTCATCATCTTGATCTCCATCAACGTGTCGCCATAAGGTTGTCGCGCTGACTGTTGCTTCCACGACTATAGCTAACGTTTAGCGATAAAGTAAAGCATTACATAGCGCTTAATGATTGACACGCAGGTCATACAATAATTAAAGACAACTCTATGGCTCCTGCCAGTTGCCGTACTCATCGACATGCAAGTCGTGATATTCTATACAAAACATGATCATCTCATACATCACATATATCTCATCATGTAATTGGCCATATCACATCACAACATACCCTGCAAAAACAAGTTAGACGTCCTCTAATTGTTGTTGCAAATTTTACGTGGCTGCTACGGGTTTGCAAGAACCGTTCTTACCTACGCAAAACCACAACGTGGTGTAGTGATTGCTTTTTGATCTTCTAAAAGAACCCTCTTCATTGAACCGATTCAACTAAAGTGAGAGAGACAGACACCCGCCAGTCACCTTTATGCAACAAGTGCACGCAGCGGTGAAACCAGTCTCGCGTAAGCGTACGCGTAATGTCGGTCCGGGCCGCTTCATCTCACAATACCGCGGAATCAAGTATCAACTAGTAACGGCAAGCAATATGTATACACCCACGCCCACAACTCGTTTGTGTTCTACTCGAGATCTCATCTACGTATAGACCTAGCTCTGATACCACTGTTGGGGAACGTTGCATGGGAAACAAAAATTTTCCTACGCACACATAAGATCTATCCATGGTGATGAGCATCTACGAGAGGGAGAGTGAATCTACATACCCTTGTAGATCGCTAAGCGGAAGCGTTAATAAACGCGGTTGATGTAGTCGAACGTCTTCGCGATCCAAATCGCCGAGCGTCCCGCGATCCAATCACGATCCTTCCGATCTAGTGCCGAACGGACGGCACCTCCGCGTTCAACACACGTACGGCTTGATGACGCCTTCACCTCCTCGATCCAGCGAGCGATGGTGAAGTAGTGGTTGAGTTCCAGCAGCACGACGGCGTGGTGATGGTGGTGAGGAACAATCTCTGCAGGGCTTCGCCAAGCACTACGGAGATTATGACGGAGGAACTAGAGGGCTAGGGTTGCCGGCACACGGCTTGGGAAATCCTGATGTGTCCCGTGTGCTAGCCCTGCCCCTCTATTTATATGTTGAGCCTTGGGGTCTAAACTTGGAGTAAAAGCCTCCTCCGGGTCGGTTTTGCCCGCACAAGGTCGGTTTGGCCCGCAGGGAAAGAGTCCAACTCGGATCCCTGCCGAACCGTGCACAGCCGCGCACAAGCGGTAGTACCGCTTCACACAAGCGGTAGTACCGCTTGGGCGGTAGTACCGCTTCACACAAGCGGTACTACCGCTCCGGCGGTAGTACCGCTTCACCAAGCGGTAGTACCGCTTACGCGGCAGCAAAACTACTTTTGCACTTTCCAATACCTTGTGGGCTTTATCCCTTTGGCTCATATAAAGTGTTGCTGCACCCGAACACTTCGGTAAACATCCGGAATCCCTTCCGGTGAACTTCGGAACTCTTCCGGAGATCAAAACACTATTATCACATATATCAATCTTTACCTCCGGACTCTTCCGGAGATCCTCGTCATGTCCGGGATCTTATCCGAGACTTCCGAACAACTTTCGGTCACCAACATAATAACTCAATTATACTAATCGTCACCAAACGTTAAGTGTGTAGACCCTGCGGGTTCGAGAACTATGTAGACATGACCGAGACACCTCTACGGCCAATAACCAATAGCGGGACCTGGATGCCCATATTGGCTCCTACATATTCTACGAAGATCTTTATCGGTCGAACCTCTATGTCAAGGATTCAGTTAATCCCGTATGCTGTTCCCTTTGTTCTTCGGTATGTTACTTGCCCGAGATTCGATCGTTGGTATCACTATACCTAGTTCAATCTCGTTACCGGCAAGTCTCTTTACTCGTTCCGTAATACAAGATCTCGTGGCTAACACTTTAGTCACATTGCTTGCAAGGCTCATTGTGATGTTGTATTACCGAGTGGGCCCTGAGATACCTCTCCGTCATACGGAGTAACAAATCCCAGTCTTGATCCATGCCAACCCAACAGACACCCTCGGAGATACCTGTAGAGCACCTTTATAGTCACCCAGTTACGTTGCGACGTTTGATACACACAAGGTATTCCTCCGGTGTCAGTGAGTTGCATGATCTCATGGTCAAAGGAACAGATACTTGACATGCAGAAAACAATAGCAATAAACTGACACGATCAAATGCTACGTTTACAGTTTGGGTCTTGTCCATCACATCATTCTCCTAATGATGTGATCCCGTTATCAAATGACATCTCATGTCCATGGCTAGGAAACCTTAACCATCTTTGATCAACAAGCTAGTCAACTAGAGGCTTACTAGGGACACAGTGTTGTCTATGTACCCATACATGTATTTGAGTTTCCAATCAATACAATTATAGCATGGATAATAAACGATTATCATGAACAAGGAAATATAATAATAACCAATTTATTATTGCCTCTAGGGCATATTTCCAACACTTGGGCCTCCTTTTATACGTCCAAAGGGGTCACCAATAGTGGCAGACGGGAGTACAAGAGGTGTAAAGTTGCTACAGTGTTACATGATTACCACTGACGGATTAGGACAAATGCATTAAAAGCCTCCCATAGGTGTCCCTAACTTTCTTGGGGACGGAAAAAGGACCCGTCCCATCAGCACCGCTTAACCCCATCCGCGGTCAGTGCCATGACACGCAACCAGGAGGACAAGCCCTAAACGACGGACTGGTCGCTGCGCTGGAGCGGTGGCAGTACGGTGGGATCTTGCAGGGTGCGAGATCTTGCCGGGTGCGAAGCCTTGCCGGGCCTTCGCGAGTCCTCCCGGCAGGGCTCTAGCCGGGAACCAAGCCTTTAGTCTTCTGTCTTTTGGTCATCGGCTCGAACGCCTTCTTGATATCCTTGGTATATGTTTCCAGCTGTTCCCCAGGAAGCCTTGCCGCTGGTATGGCTACAACCGTCCGTGCACAAGTATGGGGTACTAAAAGACCCAAACTTTAGTACACCGACAGGAGCCCCCGGGCCTAGGCCATACACGGGTGCGAGGCGTTGTTGGGCTAGGCCCAAACAGTGCACGGGCACGCGTGGCAGGAGTTAACTGTAATAACCATCTTATTTACTGCGCTCCCCCACGACGCGCATTAAATGCGGGACGTGGGATACGTGCGCGGAACGGCCGCAGCAGTGCGCTTGTAAAAATGCCTTCACATCGGTCAGTAAAGAGCCAGCCTCGTGCCTTCCCTATAAAAAGGAATCTGCAGAGGCGCTGCTCATTTACCTCTCATCTCTTCCAATCTGGAAACCACTGTCACCTTCTTCCTCAAGCCTGGAACAGAGCCTCTCCTATCCATTCGCCACCCCCACGCCCTCATCATCCTCGGCCTCCGCTTCCACAGTCGCCATGCCGCCCAAGGCAAGCAAGGGCGAAGCGGTGAAAGCCGTCGATTCGGACGCAGAGGCGGAGAAGATCGATCTGGTGGAGATGCGGAAGGAGCACGCCGTCTTCGCCCCGACGCTCGACATGCGCACCCTGGTTGAGCGGTACATGTGCATGTGGGGGAAGGAGACGAAAGCTCACCCTAGGACTCGCGTGCTTCCAGCTTCCGCCAAGGGCGGCCCAGATAAATTCCCTTTCTTTGCCGCTTACTTTTATTGCGGGCTCTGCCCTCCGTTTTCCGATTTATTCATCGACTTCATGTACACATACGGCTTCCGCCTCTTGGATTTCACGCCGAATGCCGTGACATGCATGTCAGTCTTCGCTCATCTTTGTGAAAATTTCGCCGGAGTAGCACCCAGCACAGCCCTCTTCCACCATTACTTCATTCCCCGTATCGAGACGGGAGACACCCTTTCTGGTTCTATCACTTGGATTCCAAGGGCATGGAATAAGGATACATACACAGGTGGTCTCTACCGCAAGAAGTGGGATGAATGGCGGGACCAGTGGTGCTGGATTAAGGAGAAAGATCCTCAGCCGTTCTGTACGCCTCGGCAAATGAAAGTGGTCCGCGGCAAGGATTGGAGCGGCCTCGATCCTCAGGATGAGAAGCTCGCAATCGCAGTTACCAGGATCCACCGTCGCAAGGTTGCCGGGCTCACAATAGAAATGGTCGGCGCTGATTTCCTCCGCCGCCGCATCGCCCCCTGCAGAATAAAGGGAGACCAGCCTGGGACTTCAAGAATGCAGCAGATATCATGAGGCTGTGCCCTGGTCTGAACAACAACTTGACGGTCTTGCAGCACACTGCCCTCTACCACAAACTGTTCAGGCCTGACGGGAAGTTTAAGTTGCCGGCTGGCATAGTTCCCCTGTGCAACAACTCTGCCTTGAGCTCAATCATCGCCATGATGCCGTTGTGTAATGCCCACGGCCTTGACGGAAATTGGGAAGAGCCATCCTCAGAGCGCGCACAGGACTTCTTTGACAGCTTGTCGGAGAAAACCATCTGGGAAGAGCCAACTCTCATCCGCCCCACCACTGATGAAGAAGTGGCTTACATCGCCAGCAGGGCGGAAGAGGTGAACCTAGCCGCGGAGGCCGACAGCTTTGGCTTCACGGAAGAAGAAGCCGGTGAAGAAGAAATAACGTTAGAGGAGACCCTTGCCGAGTAAGGTGAAGTTGCCGGGGAACAGAGTGGCATGGTTGCCGGGAGCTCTCCTATCGAAGACACGGCCGAGGAGCAGCCGCACGAGGAGCCCCCAGCTCCGGAGAAGAAGAAATGGGTTCTTCGAAAAGCCGTCTCTGGCGTCCCAACACGTCAGCCTCCTTCGAGCTGTGAGGGCTCTGGCAAGGGGGCGGCCGGCAAGACTGCGCAGCGGCAAGAAGCCCAACAGCAACCCGTGCGACGTACGACACGCTCGACCGTGGCAACAATGGGTGCGGCGGGGGCATCCCATACGACGGCATCGGCGGCTGGAGCAGCAGGATCACATCAACCTACTGCTTCTGCTGCAGCCAAGCGTCCCAGGACCCCTTCTCCCCCCCCCCCTCGCACGGACATTGTAGAGGAGGTTGATTTTGACATCTCCTCTTTTAGTCTGGAAAGAGAAGAGTAAGGGTCCTTGCCGCATCTTTTAGCTTCTGAATTCCTGGTTTCACTTAACTCATTTGCTTTGCTTTGGCCTGTCTCCACAGAGATACGGAAATGTTGGTGCAAAGGATAGCGAAGAGGACGAAGTCTTCAACGAGTGATGAGCCTTCAGCAAGCACCGTAGGTGCGCCAGAGCCCATCGTCATCAGCCTGGAGCCCAGCCCTCAATGTAGCCTCCAACCCAGCCCCCAGCGTAAGTCCACTACTCATTTTCTGCGGGCGAGCATTGGGGAGAATATCTTCACTACTGACATCACCGGGCTTGTAGGAGAAGAACGGCAACAAGGAGAGCCATTGGAGGCCGCCCCTGACGTGCTGCCTCCGTCAACCACGCCGCCCAGAGATGAACCTTTGGCAAGGGCCTCCACTGGCGAGCCCATTTGCGTTGAAGAGGAGCCGGCAAGAACGGGCACTGGCAATCCTACATTGGCAACCATTGTTGTCGGGAAAGGAGAAGCCACCTCTCAACAGCTCGACGCAGGTAAACCGTTCGCCTTGATGTACTTGTTATTCTTTCTTTATTTTTGTCTTCTTGAACTTCAACCTTGATCTCATCTTGTTTCCTTTCCTGGTCTTCAGAGCTCCCTTCGGTGGAACAAATGGATGTTGACGTTGCCATCGAAGAGACCGCCAAGGACGCTGCCGCCGAAGCCGACAGGATCGCAGCTGCCGAGGCCGCCAAGGCCATACAGGAAGAAACCGCCAAGGGATCTGCTGAGGGGGCCGGCAAGGAGTCCAGTGACCATACTGACGGCATTCCTGCCGCAGGAGCGCCTGGCGCTACACCGGTCGTGGAGCCCCCAATTGTCGGCGAGGCGGTTGTCGAGGATCAACCGTCAACATCCGATGCCCCCCCGTCAAGCAGATACCTTAAGGTTGGCGACAACCTGTTCGTCAGCATACCAGGGACGGCAAGCATTTGGGTGCCAACTGAAGGAGAAATCTTTGACGAAGACGTCATCGCCGCCGCTGGGCTCAAGATCAGCGATGAGCCACGCGCTAGCAGCAGCGGGTCCAGGGAAGGACAGCTCCTCCAAGCTATGAGCGACAACTTCCAAAAGCTCCAGGCGCTTCACCGCACCCGAAAGGAGAGGTTGGACTCCAGGGCGGCAGTTGTCGAAGCGGCAGAGCCGGATTTCCAGAAGCGCGTCGAGGAGACGCAAGACTGGTATGCCGAGGCCTTCCAGGAGCTGACGGCTGGCCGGGAGCAGCTGAACCAAAGTTGGAATGAGCTCCTCTTAAAGCACGCCGACACTGAGAAGGCGCAGGCGGAGGCTGCGCAGCAGGCCGCTGCAGAGGAAGCTCGCCTAACGGAACGCCGCGTCGGGCTCGATGCTCATGAAGAGGACCTTGCCGCTCGCGAGGAGGCGCTTGCCGCCAAGCTCCGCAGCAAGGACGAAGAGATCAAGAAGCTCGTTGCGCAGCGAACCCAGGAGCTGGAGCGGAGACACAAGGAAACGCTCGAAGCTCTGGCCATGGATCACGCCGGCAAACTCAAGGAAGCCATCGATGCTGCCGAAGCTGCAGAGGCCGCCAAGAACGAGCTGGGCGATCAAGTGAAGAGGCTGGAAGCAGATCTTGAAGGCCATGGCAAGGAGATCTCAACGCTCAAAGCCGACAGAGAGAAGACTCTCTTCAGCCTAGCGGAGATGCAAGCCACCATGTCCGACAAGACCAAGGAGCTCTCCTCAGCCAACGAATCCATTGCTGATCTGAAATTGAAGCTGGCGACGCTGGAGGAGTCCCTTGAGAACGGCAAGGCTCGCGAGAGGGCTTTGATGAAAGACCTCCAGAGCGAGAAGAGCCTGCTCAACAGCGCTGCCGCCACTTATAATGATTTTGAGAGAGGCGTGAATATCTGGACTGAGCGCCTTGTCGACGTCGCGGAAAAGCTTGCCGCGGAACTGTCCACCATGGGCTTGGATAACTTCAACTACTCTTCTGACGAGAAGGTGTCTTCGAGCGCCAGCTGACCATGTTCTTCGAGGGTGTCGTTGATGCCCTCAAGCTGCTCCAGTCTAACCGAGCGAGCCAGCTGGCCAACGAATCTCGCAAGCTCTGTCGGGCCGTCCTCCACAAGGTACTCGTCAAAGTGGTGCACAAGAACCCTGGCATCAACCTCACCAACGTTCTTGCTAGCTTGCCGAAGGATGTAGACCTCAAGGCACTCGAAGAGCTTGTTGCGCCCATCGTCGACCGAGTGAGCCAAGTCAAGAGGGTCGAAGGCCAGCGCAAAGACTAGCCGCTTCGCTCCATTTTGTCGCCATCATTCCATGTAAAAGACAGTTTTATCTTAAGTTAGGATCGTGGCGACTATCAATGTAATATAACTTGCTGTGTTTTGGATGAATGTATGCTGTTTTCCTTGTCTGATTCCTTTCTGTATGGTCCTTACCCTACGCTCATTGGTAACTTGCCGGTGCGCGCACCCTTGCCGCGAGCGCTTTGAGGAATGGATCCTTAGCAGCCTGCTGGAGGTGTCGCTGCCGGCAAGATACCTTGACGTTTTTAGTGCAGCCACTTAACCTGTTGAACGGACTCGAAACAAAGTAAGGACGCAACCAATCATGACAAGGTTCCTTCGCGTGCAGGTTTTCCATACAAAAGCTGGAGTCGTTCAACGAAAATAAGCCTACAACAACAAAAATTTGCTTAGAAGTTTTGCAACTTAGCTTTTCGTTGCTGTACTCCTTATTGCAAGATGTCAACTTGAACGTCGCCTGTCGGTATCCATATCATCATTCCTTCCCCCCCCCCCCCGGCAAACTTGTACGCGAGGGAATCTTCTGTCCTTTGAGAAAAAGAAAGAAGAGAAAATAGAGATATGGAACCTTGGCGGTTCATTAGTGCTTACCGGAAGCAAGTGTACTACAATATCTCAGATAAGCATGCATATAAAATGCCATGAAAATCGACAAGAATTGTAAAACACCTAATGTTATTCAACTGTGCACAGGGTCTGCGCCTGGCTTTGTACAAAGGATCGTATGCCTTGCCGGCAAGACTTGTACAAAAGGTGGTTGCCGGGGGACCCGGCAACCGCGCCTTATGGGTAGAACTTACGAAGGTGTTCGATATTCCAGGAATTGCTCACTGGAATGCCATCTTCGGTCTCCAGGCGGACTGCGTCGGGCCTGGTGACTCGTACTACCCGATAAGGGTCTTCCCACTTCGGCGTCAACTTGTTGGAATTCTTGGCCGACTGAACGCGCCGAAGAACAAGGTCGCCTTCCTCAAGGCTTCGGGCATGAACCTTGCGGCTATGATAGCGGCGCAAGGCTTGCTGGTAGCGTGCAGCTCGCACAGTAGCCCGAAGACGATCTTCCTCAAGGAGCGTGGCGTCATCTTGGCGCAGCTACTCTTACTCGAGCTCATCATAAGCGAGCACTCGAGGTGACCCGTATATGAGTTCCGTGGGGAGAACTGCTTCTGCCCCGTAGACCAGGGAGAAGGGTGTCTGGCCAGTAGCTCGATTTGGTGTCGTTCTGATTGACCAAAGAACCGCCGGCAGCTCATCAATCCAGCGTCTTCCGCACTTGCGCAGCTTGTCGAAAGTTCTTGTTCTGAGACCTCGCAGCACTTCAGCATTTGCCCTCTCCGCTTGGCCGTTGCTTCTCGGGTGAGCAACAGAGGCAAAACAGATTCTGCCTCCAAGGTCTTGGACATACTGCATGAAGGTGCAGCTCGTGAACTGCGTGCCATTGTCGGTGATGATCCTGTTTGGCACACAAAAACGGCACACTATTCCCTTGAAGAACTTGACGGCTGACTGTGCTGTCACCTTTCTCACTGCTTCCACTTCGGGCCACTTCGTGAACTTGTCGATGGCAACGTACAAGTACTCGAAGCCCCCAGCAGCGCGGGGAAAGGGGCCCAATATGTCGAGCCCCCAGACCGAAAATGGCCAGGAAAGAGGGATTGTTTGAAGAGCTTGAGCTGGCTGATACAATTGCTTTGAATGGAACTGGCACGCTTCACACTTGGTTACTAGTGCAGTTGCATCTTGGAGAGCAGTGGGCCACAAGAAACCTTGCCGGAATGCCTTGCCGACAAGAGCTCTTGAGCCTATGTGGGAGCCACATATGCCTCCTTGTATCTCTGCCAACAGCTCCAGTCCATCCTCCCGAGGAATGCACTTCAATTTCACACCTTTCGGTCTCTTTCTGTACAGGACGTCGTCGACGAACTGGTACATAATAGATTGACGGGCTACTTTCTCCGCTTCTTCCTGTTCTTCAGGGAGTTCTCCTGTTTGAAGGAACTGGACGATGTGTTGTGCCCATGTTGGAGCCTGCAGCTCGACAACAAGGACCAAAGGCATATCTTCGGCCGCGGGAGCGCTTGCTTCGGCGGCAAGAACCTGAGGTTCTGCGCGAGGCTGCTGCTCACCGGCAACCGTGTCGTTCCCGGCAACTTCCTTGCCGGCGGCTTCTGGAAGCTCTGCCGGAAAGTACTGGCCGGAACTCAACTTCCTTCTGTTGTCTTGCCTCGTCGATGGTGTTACAGATGGCTGAGTTAAGCGGAGCACAAAAGTTCCCGGTTCCACAGGTAACTTGAGGGCAGCACGCTTTGACAGGTCATCGGCAATGTTGTTCTCTGCTCGAGGAACATGCTCTGTCTGCAACCCGTCAAAACGTTCTTCCAACTTTCTCACTTCATCTACATATGCTTCCATCAACGGGCTCTGATAATCTTTGTTGACTTGCCTAACGACAAGCTGTGAGTCACCTCTGACGATGAGCATCTTGATCCCAAGGTCTACCGCGATCCTGAGACCGGCAAGCAGCATTTCATATTCTGCAGTGTTGTTTGTTGATCTCTCCCGGGGAAAGTGCATCTGAATTACATACTTGAGGTGCTCTCCGGTGGGTGCGACAAGCAGCACGCTAGCACCGGCGCCTTGCAGTGAAAAAGCCCCATCAAAGTACATACTCCATACTCGCTCTGTTTCCTTGCCGGGGACGGTTGTCTCTTGAATTTCTTCGTCTGGCGTCGGTGTCCATTCTGCAATGAACTCTGCCAAGGCTCTGCTCTGAATAGTTGAAGTGCTTTCAAATCTGAGACCAAAGCTTGACAGTTACAACGCCCACTCCACAATCCTGCCGGTCGCATCTGGATTTCGTAAAATCCGCTGCAACGGGAAGCGAGTGACGACGGTGATTTCATGTGCTTGGAAATAATGGCGCAGCTTCCTTGAGGCCATGAGAAGGCCAAAGTGCAACTTCTGCACACCAGAATATCTTGACCTAGCCCCCTGCAACAGGGAGCTGACAAAATAGACCGGGCGCTGCACCATCTTCTTTTTCTGTGTTGCTTCATTCGACTGCGCAGATCCTGCCTTGTCGGCACTAGACTCTGCCGGGGAGAATCCCAGCTTGTCGCTTGACGGGCTTGCCGCTGCCGCTGGTTCCTCGTTGACTTCTCTCTGCGCCACTAATGCAGCACTTACCACTTGATTCGTCACCGCTAGATATAGCAGCAACGGCTCTTCTGGTTTAGGCGCAACTAGCGTCGGCGCAGAGGAGAGGTACCTCTTCAAGTCCTGCAGCGCTGCCTCCGCTTCCGGAGTCCATTTCATTGGACCTGCCTTCTTCAAGGTTTTGAAAAAGGGCAGGGCGCGCTCAGCGGATTTGGAGATGAACCTGCTCAGAGCAGCAATGTAGCCGGCAAGTCGGCGCACATCTTTGACATGTCTTGGCGCTTCAATCTGCTCAATTGCCTTGATCTTGTCGGGATTAGCTTCAATTCCATGTTGAGACACAAAGAACCCGAGAAGCTTGCCGGATGGAACGCCAAACACACACTTCTCAGGATTGAGCTTCAGATTGATCATGCGCAGATTTGCAAACGTCTCTTCTAGATCTTGTACGAGCGTTGCTTTGTCCTTGGTTTTAACCACTATGTCATTCATATAAGCTTCCATATTCCTATGTAGCTGGGGCTCAAAACCGATCTGGACCGCTCTTGCAAATGTTGAACCAGCACTTTTCAACCCGAAAGGCATATGTATGAAGCAATACGTGCCACATGGGGTGATAAATGCGGTTTTCTCTTCATCTTCCTTTGACATGAAAATCTGATGGCACCCTGAATAAGCATCAAGAAACGACAGCAAATCGCAGCCAGCAGTGGAGTCCACAATCTGGTCGATGCGCGGCAAGGGAAAAGGATCTTTTGGACAGGCTTTATTGATATCTGTATAGTCAATACATAGCCTCCATTTTCCATTTGCCTTGCGCACTACAACTGGATTGGCCAACCATGTTGGATGGAGCACTCCTCTGACTAAACCTGCCGCTTCTAGCTTCCTGATTTCTTTGGCAATAAATTCTTGCTGCTCCAAAGCTTGCTTCCTAACCTTCTGCTTGACGGGCCGCGCATGAGGGCAGACAGCAAGGTGGTGCTCGATTACCTCCCTGGGAACACCGGGGATATCAGATGGCTGCCATGCAAACACATCGATATTCGCCCGCAGGAAGGCAATGAGCGCGCTTTCCTATTTGTCATCAAGGGTGGAACTTATGGTGAAAGTTCCTCCCGTACCATCCTCCTTGGCGGGCACCTTCTTGGTCGCTGGTGGAGCTGCCTTGGATTTCTTGCTCTTGCTGGTGGAGCTCTCTGGCACATCCTCAACGGGAGCGCAGCACTCCGAGGAGGTGCGCTTGCCGGAGTGTGTGCTAGAGGTCTTGCCGGTCTTCTTCCCCCCGGGAGCTTCGGCGGCAGGAGCAAGTGCCTTGGCGGTAGGTGCTGCGACTGCCTCCCAGTAGAGTTGGTCGGTGCAAATAAGCGCATCCTTCTTGTCGGAGTTGATAGTGATGACGCTCATCGGCCCGGGCATCTTTAATGTATTATAGGCGTAGTGTGATGCCGCCATAAACTTGGCCAGCGCCGGGCGACCAAGAATCCCATTATATGGTAACGGAATCCTGGCGACGTCGAAGATGATCTTCTCTGTCCTGTAGTTCAGCTCACTACCAAATGTTACTGGTAGCGTGATCTTGCCCTTCGGCTGGCTCCTTCCCGGATTGATCCCTTGAAACGTGCCCGTCTCCTCGAGATCTTCGTCAGGAATTTGCAATCTCTTGATCACATCAGGCGAGATCAAGTTCAAACCGGCCCCACCGTCAACTAACATCTTTGTCACCTTGAGGTTGCGGATTGTTCGTGAAACCAACAATGGCAAACACCCGACCACAGTTGTGCGATCAGGGTGATCCTCGGCGTCAAAGATGATAGGCGTGTGGGACCACTTCAATGGTTTCCGTGCATCGACCGATGGCTCTGCCGCATTAATCTCGCGCGCCCACTGTTTGAGTCGGCGGTGAGAGGAATGCAACGAGGCGCCTCCGTCAACGCACATGGCTTCTGTAGCTTTCTGGAACTCGTGCTTGCTGGACTCGTCGCCGTCTTCATCATCATCGTCACCCCCCTGCTCCTTGTCGCGGCCTCGAGCGGGCCTCTCCTTCTGTTGCTTGGCCTTGCCGCGGTGACCTCCTCGACCACCGCGCTTCTTGCCAGATCCCTCAGCACCATCCTGGGCCTTCTCCTTGTCTCGCCTCTCATACTCGGCTTTCTGCTTCTCGACAAGCTGTTCAACTTGCCGGCAGTTCTAGAGATCATGACCTTTGGTGCGATGGATCTTGCAATACTGCTTGTCGGAGCCCTCCGGCTTGTCGGCAGCCGCCAAGGCCTGACATGCGGCACACGCGGCAACCTCCTTGCCGGGGCCATCAGTCTTGACCTTCTTGGCGGTGCCGGGGTTGCCGGACCCCTCGACGGCAAGCACGGCCTTGCCCTTACGCTTCCTGTTTCGCCGTCGGCCTTTCTTCATCGAGGTGGTGGCATCTTCGGCTTCAGAGTCGAGCTCCGCGCCAGCATCCTCGCCGGGGAGTCTCCTTCCCTCCTCGGCCCGAGCACATCTGTCAGCCAGAGCATAGAGCTCGGCGACATCCCTGACTTTGTTCATCGCCAGCTCTTCCCGCATTTTATGGTTGCGCGCGTTCTGATGAAATGCGCTGATAACAGTGGCAGGATGAACGTCTGGGATGTTGTGCTGTATACAGTTGAATCTCTGTATATACTTGCGCAAGGTTTCGCCCTCTTTCTGGGGGATGAGATGTAGATCACTCTCCTGGCCAGGAGCCTGGTGGCCTCCAGTAAAGGCGCCAACAAACTCATGACACAGATCTGCCCAGGAGGAAATGGAATTCTCCGGCAGATGCATCAACCACGACCGGACGTTGGGCTTAAGCACCAACGGGAAGTAGTTGGCGAATATCTTGTCGTCTCGAGCTCCGGCAGCCTGCACCGCAATGGTGCAGACGCTCAGGAACTCCGACGGGTGAGTCTTGCCGTCGTATTTCTCCGGCACCTCCGGCTTGAAAGTTTGGGAGTTGGGCCACTGGACTCGCCGCAGCTCACGAGTAAAAGCTGGACAACCCACCTCGTAAGGCAAGTTACCAGAATACCCCAGCGCAGGCTCGTCGACAGTGGGTCCCGCGCGCCTGTCGGATTGACGGTGCGCTTCCCGCCGCCGCTCGATGGTAGTTCGAGCGTCCTCCTTGTGCCGTTCCCGAAGAACTAGACGTTGATCGCGGTGAACCCGCGGATCAGACGACGCCGTGGAGTCATCATCACGGGCGTCGATCCGCCGAGTTAGCGACCGCTCTTGTCGTAGCGGAGGGGAACGCATCGTAGTCGTACCACCTCCGGTCTTCTCGCCACCAGCACGCACCGGCTCAGCGGACTGCCACCGCGAAGGCTCCGCCTGCTGCGGCCTGTCGTCGTTAGCCAAGCCGATGAGGCTTTGGATAGCGGATCTCCATTCATCTAGCTTCTTTGCGGCGGGAGGGATGTCTAGGAGCAGTTGAGCTCGCGCCAACGCTTCTGCCGGTGTAGGCGGTGGCGAAAGGTGCGAAGAACGTGAGGTACTCTGACTCCTAACTGAGTTAGAAGGAGCTCCATCACGGCCTTGCGATCGCGCCCTGCTTCCGCCGGCATGTTGGTGTGGATCTTGGCCCCGCGCGTCTTGGGAGTGATGCGCAGGGGTTTTTCCATGGGAGCGCCTGGAACCACCGACGTCGCAGCGCTGTCCGTCGCGCGCAACCTGAGGAGGCCGCGACGCGTGCGCTGGCGTGGGTGTCTTGGAAGGCGCCGTCCTGTCCTTGGAGTTCGTTGCGCCACCCGTGGGTAGCACGGCTCCGTCCTTAGACCCGGCAGCGCCGTCGCGAATGACGCCACTCGCCTGGCTCTGGTCGCCAGAATGTCATGGAGGCTCAAGACCTCCACCTCCTCCACCAGCGCCCACGCCGTCGCCCGTCTGTGTAGGTACGGGTAGGCCGGACGCGGATGGATCCACCGATGTCGCACCCTTCTTCTTGGGAGCCATGGCGATGAAAGTGATCAAGAACTGGCGCGCTGACCGCTAGATCGGGTTCGCGCAATCTTTACCCCTACCTGGCACGCCAAAGATGTCGGCGTACGACACCTATGGGATCGAGGGGATCCCTTTACGGTTCGGCTGGGGAAAAGATTTGCACAAAGAGCGGATCCAACGATCAACGCAAGGATCTTTACCTAGGTTCGGGCCGCTAGGAAGCGTAAAACCCTACTCCTGCTGTTGTTTATTGTGGATGTTCTTGAGCTCAAGTACACGGAGCGCTTGTGATGAACAGTATGTTCAAGAAGCAGCTACGCATGCAGAATGGGCCAGAAGGTCCTCCTCCCCTGTAGCTCCGCCTTGGGCCTCCTTTTATACGTCCAAAGGGGTCACCAACAGTGGCAGACGGGAGTACAAGAGGTGTAAAGTTGCTACAGTGTTACATGATTACCACTGACGGATTAGGACAAACGCATTAAATGCCTCCCATAGGTGTCCCTAACTTTCTTGGGGACGGAAAAATGACCCGTCCCATCAGCACCGCTTAACCCGATCTGCGGTCAGTGCCATGACACGCAACCAGGAGGACAAGCCCTAAATGATGGACTGGTCGCTGCGCTGGAGCGGTAGCAGTACGGTGGGATCTTGCCGGGTGCGAAGCCTTGCCTGGCCTTCGCGAGTCCTCCCCGCAGGGCTCTTGCCGGGAATCCAGCCTTTAGTCTTCTGTCTTTTGGTCATCGGCTCGAACGCCTTCTTGATATCCTTGGTATATGTTTCCAGCTGTTCCCCGGGAAGCCCTGCTGCTGGTATGGCTATAACCATCCGTGCACAAGTATGGGGTACTAAAAGACCCAAACTTTAGTACACCAATAGCGGGCGAGCCACTCGTCCCGGATACTGTGTTTAAATGCCGCAATTGCTTCGGCATCCGGACAGTCGATGATTTGGTTCTTCTTGGTCAAGAACCGGTTCCAGAATTGCCGGGCTGACTCCTCGGGCTACTGAATGACATGGCTCAGGTCATCGGCGTCCGGTGGCCGAACATAAGTGCCTTGAAAGTTAGCTCAGAATGCATCCTCGAGCTCATCCCAGCTCCCGATGGAGTTTTCGGGTAGGCTATTCAGCCAATGCCTTGCTGGTCCCTTGAGTTTCAATGGTAGGTACTTAATAGCGTGGAGATCATCTCCTTGGGCCATATGAATGTGGAGGAGAAAATCCTCAATCCACACGGCCGGGTCGGTTATCCCATCATAGGATTCTATATTGACGGGTTTGAACCCTTCGGGGAACTGATGCTGCATCACCTCATCAGTGAAACACATTGGGTGTGCGGCGCCCCTGGCCCGGGCCACATCGTGCCGGAGATCGGGTATCATCCGGGTACGGTGCTGCTCCCGAGCTCTGTCGTTTCTATCGCGCCAGGCTTGGTATCCGTCCCGTCCGGCGGGTGCGTATCTTGTGGATCCATAAATGGATCTCGACTGGATCCCTCGGGCGTTCAGGTCATGGCGCAGATCATATTGGTCATCCGGTTGAACAGGGTCTTTGCCTGCTCGGCGAGGGGGCGCGGGTGGGTATTCGGCTTCTCTGGCCGCCCTGTCCCGTCCTCGAGGGGGCGCGGGTGGGAGTTCGGCTTCTCCGGCCGCCCTATCCCGTCCTCGAGGGGGCGCGGGTGGGTATTCGGCTTCCACAGCCAGCCTATCTCGTCCTCGAGGGGGCGGTCGGGCTGGTTTGCGTAAGTTCGTCTGGGAGGCATGGGCTCGAAGGCCTCATCCTCAAATTCTGGGAGTAGGTGCCGCCGTGGGTAACTCTTGTATTGGCCCTGACGTTGATCGTCAAGGCCTTCTTCGGCAGCTAAGACCATCGTCCATCTGTCGTTGAGCGTATCAAGTTCGGCTTTTAGCTGTTTCTATTTCCTCTTCAAGCTTCGGGCAGTGGCGATGAGTTGCCACTTGAATTTCTCTTGCTCCAGAGGATCCTCTGGGATGATAAAGTCTTCGGGTCCGAGGCTATCTTCCTCTTCGGATGGAGGGAGGTAATTGTTGTCCTCGGAATCCTCGAGGTCCTCGGGGTCACCCTGGTCCTCGTGCCCTTCAGGGGCGTCGGGGCGCTGCTCGGGCGTGTTGTCACCGAGCTCCCCCAAGTTGTCCGGAGTCTCGTTATCTCCGGTGCCGTTCGTGTCTGTGTGATTTTCCTTGCCCTTTCCCCACCCTCTGGCTCGCCGTCGTCGGCGTCTGGGCGGTTCTTCGGCGGCATCGTCGCCGTCCTGTTTGGCTGTGTCACCGTCCTTCATGGGGGTGTCGACCATGTAAACGTCATAGGTGGAGGTGGCGGTCCACTTTCCGGTTTTGGAAGTGGCAAGGGAGGGAGCCATGTAGGGCGGGACGTCGATGTCCTCATCCATGTCGTCAGCCTCCTCGGAGGCGTAGTCCAGAATGTCAGTTAAATCTTTGACAGTGGCTACCAAGTGGGTGGTGGGTGGGACACAAAATTCCCCGCGGCTGGCTTCCTATCCGACCTGCTCCTGGTCCGAGGACGGGCCATCCGCGATAGTCATATTCTGGATCCGATCTAACATCTCGTTTAAAAATGAGAGGTCAACCGGATTCACGTTCGGGCATCCGTCGGAGTCGAGCTCCGGCGCGCCGATACTGTGAATGTGTTCGGCCAAGGGTGACCCTCGGTTTTCCGGCGTTGGGGTTGGATCCGAGCTCAAGGCTGGATCCGAACTAAGACCCGGCCTGGGGATACGGACGAGGAGGGAATCCGAGGTCAAGGCCTCGGGATTTGTAGGCTCCTCGGGTGAAGCCGAGAACCCAGTAAAGATCAGATCGCCTCGAGCATTGGCGACGTACTCAAGGCCGCCGAACCTGATTTTCTGCTCAGGGGCGAAGCTGCCGACCTGATCAAGGTGACCGGTCGGGTCGGCGTGCAGCACAATGCTGCCGAACGCGAAGAGCTGTCCGGGGACGAAGGCGTCCCCGCTGCGGATTCCATCGCTGATGAGAAGGCGAGCCATTGATCCTTGGTGACCCACGGCAGAACTCTCAATGAAAGCACCAATGTCGGTACCAAAACTGGCAGATCTCGGGTAGGGGATCCGAACTGGGGGTCTAGGAATCAATGGGTAATAGGGAACGTAGAGACGGCGATTTACCCAGGTTCGGGCCCTCTCGAAGAGGTAATACCCTACGTCCTGCTAGATTATATTGATGTGATTGTATGAAGGTTACAGAGTTGATCTACCTCGAGATCGGATGGGCTAAACCCTAGGCAATGGATATGATGATCCTCTACGGACTAAACCATCTGGTTTATATAGACACCAGAGGGTCCTAGGGTTACATATAGTCGGTTACCATCAGAGGATAAACATGCCAGCCACGCCAATTATTCCTTGGAGGAGACGCCAAGTCTTCGGAGGTTTCCTTCTGATACACGGGGTCGCCCACAATCTGGCCTTCCATCGACGAGTAGAGAGCGGCCCACCAGCCCGGCCTACGAGAGATAGGCCGGCGGCTCGAGTACCCCCTAGTCCAGGACACCCTCAGGCGGGTTGACTCGCGCCGGTGTGTCGACATGCGCCGGCAGGTTGCGCCATGCACGCGCGTTTTCCCCCTCCCACGCTCGTAGAACCTGAGCGGCGTCCACAATGTCTTGCGGGATCCTAGGTTGAGGTTGATCCGCCAGTGGTGAGGTGGCCCTTCTGCGATGCGCGCTGCTGGAAACCACTGGTGACTCCGGACGCTGGCTCCTGGTACGGCTCTGGTGAGGGGTTGAGTGAAGACGGTGCTGGCTATGCGAGTAGTTGGCCTGCTACACTACTGCTGTCTTGAGCATCGCAATAGCATTCCTGGCCCTTGTCTGAATCGGGCCGTCCCCCTCAATCAGAATAGCCACCAAGTTGTGGGTTGCTGCCAGCACGTTATCGACCGGGTTAGAGTATTGTCCAATTGGGGTCTGGAACCGGCGAGACGGCGGCTGCTGTTGCTGATTTGGCATGTGATGCTGGGCCGGCTCCCGCTGCTGAGCCGGCGGCTGCAAAGGCGGCTCCCCCGTGGGGATGACTCCAGCCCCCGGGTTTGTCAGAGCCGGCGGTGTGGTGAACAGCTTAGTCGGCTCAAGATTAGCCGGAAGCCGGCTCTGATGACGCCTACTGTGGACGAGCTCTGACTCAGCCTGTCGGTGGTTCAGGTAGTGTGCCTCCTCATCCAGGCGCTGCCTCTCCTCGGCAATCCGGTCCTGTTCCTGTACCATGCGGGCGTTCTCCGCATTGATGTCCTCTTGGATCTTGGCCATCTGCTCGCGACACTTCGTGATCTCCGTGTTACGCGCTACTGCGTTCTCCGCAGTGACCGGCTCGGTCAACAGGGTTGCCAGCGTCGTCATCAAGTCCGTGAGCGCCTGAACCCCGATTTTCTGAGAGCCGGTGGCCGACGCGCCGGCTCCTGCTGAGCCGGCAAGGAGGTTGTTCTGCCCCACTGTTGGATTGGCCGGGTCACGCACCGGATCTTGCCTACCCACCATGTATACCGCCGCGAAGCGAGGCGGATCTGGGCTCTCTGGAAAGTCGTCATCCGCGTGCCCGAGCCCTCCAGCATGCAGAGGAAGGATTGACTCGGTTTCTCCCGTTGATGACTCGCCGTCAGATTGGACGAGCGTATCATCCTCAAACAGGGAGTTCTCCGACAAGGCCACCCCTTGGGTGAAACCTACGAAGACATGGTTTTGGCCGGCTTGACGTGGGCCGGGTGGCGCCTGGCTCTGACCAGCGCGGCGCGCCGACTCGACGCCGGTGATATTCTCCAACCCGGCGGCCGGCTCGCCGACCACGCCGATGAAGGTGTGGATCTTGCCGAAGGGGACCCGGTACCCGTACTCGATCGAGTCGGCGTCGGGGCACCAGTATGAATCGTCGATGTAGAACTTCCCGCGGCAACTCCTTCTCATCATGCCAACCGCGTACTTCCCGAACCCTGGAAGAGATCCCACTAAGAACTCAACTCCACCATGCGTGAGCCCCACGGTGGGCGCCAACTGTCGTGGTTTTGACACGGTAGATGCCCTTGTGAAAGGACTTGGAGATGAGGCCATTGCACGAGTGTGGAAGCTTAACGGGGTTGATCGGGAACGAGAATACGCCGGGTTACCCAGGTTCGGCTCCTCACGGTGGAGGTAAAAGCCTACGTCCAGCTTGATTATATTGATGTAGATCTCGATTACAAGGATGTGGATTCGCTAACCTAGCTCTCGAGGAGGTTGCAACTTAGTCTTTTTCGTATAGGTGCTCCCCTTTATATACACAGGTGGAACCCCAGATTTACATGAGAGTCCGGGTTGTAATCTCAACCCGGCTCCTACCTTAAGTCTACTTGATCTCCAAGGCAATCATGAAGCCAAGAATCTTCGTCTTAAGACGGCCCACATCCTGAGCCGGCCCTTCCTGCCGGGTCTCCATCAATCCGGCCCATCAAGGATCCTTCAACCCTGTAGTGAGATGGCCCGCTGAGCCCGCTCTATGGCCGGGTTATCACCTGCCGGGTCTACATGCTGGGAAACATCCCCAACAGAGCCCGATGCTAAACCCGTTGTTGATCATCAAAGAAGGTTGAATCCTAAAATGAAGGATGTGGTAAGAACTGAAATATTAAAGCTTCTGGAGGCAGGTATAATTTATCCCATAGCTGATAGTAGATGGGTAAGTCATGTTCATTGTGTTACTAAGAAAGGAGGTATTATTGTTGTTCCTAATGATAAAAACGAGCTTATCCCACAAAGAATTGTAACTGGTTATAGGATGGTAATAGATTTCAGAAAATTAAACAAGGCTACTAGGAAAGATCATTACCCCTTGCCTTTTATTGATCAAATGTTAGAAAGATTATCTAAGCATACACACTTCTGTTCCTAGATGGTTATTCTGGTTTCTCTAAAATACCTGTATCACCAGAAGATCAAGAGAAAACCACCTTTACTTGTCCTTTTGGAATTTATGCTTATCGTCGTATGCCTTTTGGTTTATGTAATGCACCCGCTACCTTTCAAAGATGTATGACTGCTATATTCTCTGACTTTTGTGAAAAGATTGTTGAGGTTTTCATGGATGATTTCTCCGTTTACGGAACTTCTTTTGATGATTGCTTAAGCGACCTTGATCGTGTTTTGCAGAGATGTGAAGAAACTAATCTTGTCTTGAATTAGGAGAAGTGCCACTTTATGGTGAATGAAGGTATAGTCCTTGGGCATAAAATTTCTGAAAGAGGTATTGAAGTTGATAAAGCTAAAGTTGATGCAATTGAGAAAATGCCATGCCCTAAAGATATCAAAGGTATAAGAAGTTTCCTCAGTCATGCTGGTTTCTATAGAAGGTTTATAAAAGACTTCTCTAAAATTTCTAGGCCTCTCACTAATCTTTTGCAAAAAGTTGTTCCATTTGTTTTTGATGATGATTGTGTAAAAGCCTTTGAAATACTTAAGAAAGCCTTAATTTCTACACCTATTGTTCAACCACCTGATTGGAACCTGCCCTTTGAAATTATGTGTGATGCTAGTGATTATGCTGTTGGTGCTGTTCTAGGACAAAGAGTTGATAAGAAATTGAATGTTATTCATTATGCTAGTAAAACTCTAGACAGTACTCAAAGAAATTATGCTACTACTGAGAAAGAATTTTTAGCAGTTGTGTTTGCATGTGATAAATTCAGATCTTACATTGTGGATTCCAAAGTTACTATTCACACTGATCATGCTGCTATTAAATATCTTATGGAAAAGAAAGATGTTAAACCTAGACTTATTAGGTGGGTTCTTTTGCTACAAGAATTTGATTTGCATATTGTTGATAGAAAGGGAGCTGAGAATCCCGTAGCAGATAACTTGTCTAGAATGGAAAATGTTCTTGATGACCCACTTCCTATTAATGATGATTTCCCTGATGAACAATTAGCTGCAATAAATGTTTCTCATAACACTCCGTGGTATGCAGACTATACTAATTATATTGTTACCAAATATATACCACCTAGTTTCACATACCAACAAAAGAAAAAGTTCTTCTTTGATTTAAGACATTACTTTTGGGATAACCCATACTTATATAAAGAAGGAGTAGATGGTATTATTAGATGTTGTGTACCTGAGCATGAACAGGAACAAATCCTACGGAAGTGTCACTCCGAGGCATACGGAGGACACCATGCGGGAGACAGAACTGCACACAAGGTATTACAATCTGGTTTTTATTGGCCTACTCTCTTCAAAGATGCACGTAAGTTTGTCCTTTATTGTGATGAATGTCAAAGAATTGGTAATGTTGGTAGACGTCAGAAAATGCCGATGAATTATTCACTTGTTATTGAACCATTTGATGTTTGGGGTTTTGATTATATGGGACCCTTTCCTAAATCCAACGGGTATACACATATTTTAGTTGCTGTTGATTACGTTACTAAGTGGGTAGAAGCTATTCCAACTAGTAGTGCTGATCATAACACTTCTATTAAAATGCTTAAAGAATTTATATTTTCGAGGTTTGGAGTCCCTAGATACTTGATGACTGATGGTGGCTCACATTTTATTCATGGTGCTTTCCGTAAATTGCTTGCTAAATACGATGTTAATCATAGAATTGCATCTCCTTATCATCCTCAGTCTAGTGGTCGAGTTGAATTGAGTAATAGAGAAATAAAATTAATTTTGCAAAAGACCGTTAATAGATCCAGGAAAAATTGGTCTAAGAAACTTGACGATGCATTATGGGCCTACAGAACTGCTTATAAGAATCCTATGGGTATGTCTCCATATAAAATGGTTTATAAAAACGATGTCATTTACCTCTTGAGTTAGAACATAAGGCATATTGGGCAATAAAAGAACTTAACTACGATTTCAAACTTGCCGGTGAAAAGAGGTTATTTGATATTAGCTCTCTAGATGAATGGAGAACCCAAGCCTATGAAAATGCCAAGTTATTTAAAGAACAGGTCAAAAGATGGCATGATAAAAGAATCTAAAAACGGGAATTTAAAGTGGGTGAGAAAGTTCTATTGTACAACTCTCGTTTCAGATTTTTTTGCAGGAAAACTTCTCTCTAAATGGGAAGGACCATATATCATCGAAGAAGTTTACTGCTCCGGAGCTATCAAAATCAAGAACTCCGAAGGCACCAACCCGAGAGTGGTGAATGGACAAAGAATTAAGAATTATATCTCAGATACCCCAATTAATGTTGAAACTAATATTATTCAGACAATGACACCGAAGGAACACATCAAAGAGTCCTTCCGGAACGCTCCAGAACCCTGAAAAGGGGTAGGTATGTGATACGGTAAGAAAACCGACTCCAAAAATTCCATAAAAATTATTTCTGTCCGTTTTGGAATATTAGAAAAATTACAAAAATAAGAAACAGCCGAGGTGACCCACGAGTCGCCCACAAGGCAACAGGGCGCGACCTCCCTGGGGCGCGCCGTGATGCCTTGTGGGCCCCTCATGTGCCCTCCCGACTCCGTTTTCCTCTCGTATGCTTGTTTTGCAAGATAAAATTCTTTATATATACTCACGGGTGTTTTGACCACCGCATCACAAGTTTCTCCTCTGTTCTTGTTTTGGGCTGTTTTTCTAACAGATCTAGATCCCCATGGCTCCCCAAAGACTCCGCACCAAGCATCGGATTGTGCAACCTTCGCCCGGCAAGCGTCCTTTCAGCGAAGTCTATTATGAGTGGTCGTCTGGAGAGGAGGACACCGAGATGGAGGAGGGATCAGGAAAGGTCATGGAGGACCAGGTTCAGGGAGAAGAAGGGCCAGCCACACGCACGGGGGAAGCACCAAAAAGGGAAGATACATGGCAAAATCTTTATCAAAATCTCTCCCCATCTGAAATCGATACACTTAAGGTTTTTGAAGCAGTTTGTGCTCAGAATATGTCACTTACTCATGAAGTTATTGTGTTAGAAGAGCAGAATCATGCACTTCGGAGGATCAATGGCAATTTGGAGTACTTACTGAAGTTAAATGACAAGCCTACCTCTTCATCACCACCATCACCGAAGAAGGAGACTTGAGTACATGGGTATGGGCACCACCCTTGGCTTGTGCCAAGCTTGGGGGAGGTGCCCCGGTATCGTATCACCATCACTTTTATCATTGTCATCTATCTTAGTTCGATCCTTAGTTATTTCGTGATTTAGAAGAATAAAGTTTTAGTATGATCTAGTTTTGAGTGCTTGCTTCGTGGTCTATCTATCTATGTAATCGTGTGTGAAAGTTATATAATAAAGAGTAGTTTGAGTTGAGTGTTTTGCTTTTGTTGATCCAATTTTGCAAATAAAATAAAGAGAATAAAAAGTAAGATCATATGCTAATCCCATGGGGAGTGATGACTTCACATAAAAGAAGTATAATTGATAAATCTTGTTGGAAGTTGACAAACATAGTATTGGTCATTGTTGCAATTCATGAAAAAGTAGTAAAGGAAGAGAGGTCTCACATATAGATATACTATTTTGGACATCTTTTATGATTGTGAGCCCCCATTAAATATTCTATGTCAATTAGTCGACGTTGGACAAGTAAGACAATGTAATGAGTTATGTTTGCTTATATTCACATAGAAGTTATATTGTTTTGGATCCTCTAACATGTGGTGCTTGCCCCCTATCTTTTGCAAGCCAAAAATTCTGTACTAAGTAGAGATACTACTTGTGCATCCAAAAACCCTTAAAACCAGTTTCATGTCATGAGAGTCCACTATATCTACCTATGGATTGAATAAGTTCCTTCAAGTAAGTTGTCATCGGTGCAAAAGCAATAAAAATTGCTCCTAAATATTTATGAACTTTTATTGTAAGGGAAAATAAGCTTTGTACGATCTTGTGATGGTGGAGAATTAAAAGCGACAGACTGCATAATAAAGGTCGCTATCACAAGGGGCAATATAAAGTGACGTTCCTTTGCATTAAGGGTTTGCACATCTCAAAACAAAAAGCGCATGATAACTTCTGCTTCCCTCTGCGAAGGGCCTATCTTTTACTTTATATATTTACTTTTATGCAAGAGTCAATAGTGTTCTCCTCTATTCCGTTTTTATTTTCTCTCTTGGCAAGCATCATGTGGTGGGGATAGATCCAGGCATATATATCCAGTTGGATGTAGGTGATCATGAGTTATTATTGTTGACATTACCCTTGAGGTAAATACGTTGGGAGGCAAAATTATAAGCCCCTATCTTTCTATGTGTCTGGCTGAAACTTTTGCTCCATAAGTATGCCGTGAGTGTCAGCAATCATAGAAGACTAAATGATAGTTGAGTATGTGAACTTGCTAAACAAAGCTCTTTCATAGACTCTTTCTGATAATATGATGAATTGCAATTGCTTCGGTGACTGAGATCATAGTTTGTTAGTTTTCAATACGGTTTATGGTTCATACTTTAACTTGTGAATGAATTGTTACTTTTTCATGAGAAGTTTTATGATGATGTATTGTTGTTATAATAAAGATCATGATGCCTTCATGTCTGTATTTTATTTTTGTCGACACCTCTCTCTCTAAGCATGTGGTCATGATTATCGATTTCGGCTTTCGCTTGAGGACAAGCGAGGTCTATGCTTGGGGGAGTTGATACGTCCAATTTGCATCATGATTTCCTACTGTTATTTATAATGTATTTGATCATTATTTCACTTTATGATGCAATTCGTATGCCTTTTCTCTCTTAATTTGCAAGATTTATATGAAGAGGGAGAATACCGGCAGCTGGAATTCTGGACCTGAAATAGCTACAGCAGAGATACCTATCCTACAGAGCTCCAATTGACTTGAAACTTCACAGAGATTTTTTATTGAATATATAAAAAATACTGGAGAAAAGAGATACTGGAGGGGACCCACCAGTTGCCCACAAGGCAACAGGGCGCGGCCCCTAGTATGCTTAGAGATGTGGCCTTGTGGGCAACTGGTGGGTCCCCTCCAGTATCTCTTTTCTCCAGTATTTTTTATATATTCACTAATATAAGCTCATTTACCCTAAAAAATAAGGAGAAGACTTTCGGGACAAAGCGCCGCTGTCTCGAGGCGGAACCTGGGCAGGAGCTATTTTGCTCTCCGGCGGAGCGATTCCGCCGGGGATACTTCCCTCCGGGAGGGGGAAATCGAAGCCATCGACATCACCAACGATCCTCTCATCGTTGGAGGACCAATCTTCGTCAACATCTTCACCAGCACCATCTCATCTCAAACCCTAGTTCATCTCTTGTATTCAATATTTGTCTCAAAACCTCAGATTGGTACCTGTGGGTTGCTAGTAGTGTTGATTACATCTTGTAGTTGATGCTAGTTGGTTTATTTGGTGGAAGATTATATGTTCAGATCCTTAATGATATTCAATACCCCTCTGATCTTGAACATGAATATGATTTGTGAGTAGTTACTTTTGTTCTTGAGGACATGAGAGAAGTCTTGTCATAAGTAATCATGTGAATTTGGTATTCGTTCGATATTTTGATGATATGTATGTTGTTGCTTCCTTTAGTGGTGTCGTGTGAATGTCGACTACATGACACTTCACCATCTTTGGGCCTAAGGGAAGGCATTGTGGAGTAGTAATTAGATGATGGGTTGCTAGAGTGACAGAAGCTTAAACCCTAGTTTATGCGCTATTCCGTAAGGGGCTGATTGTGACACCCCCGACTTAATCGTGCACTAATCATACACGAAAATGCACACGATCAAGCCTAAGTTTGATATTTTGATTATATGTATGTTGTTGCTTCCTTTAGTGGTGTCGTGTGAACGTCGACTACATGACACTTCACCATCTTTGGGCCTAAGGGAAGGCATTGTGGAGTAGTAATTAGATTGATGGGTTGCTAGAGTGACAGAAGCTTAAACCCTAGTTTATGCGCTATTCCGGAAGGGGCTGATTGTGACGCCCCCGACTTAATCGTGCACTAATCATACACGCAAATGCACATGATCAAGCCTAAGGACTCACTTGAAGATATCACAACACAACTCTAAACACAAATAAAAGTCATACAAGCTTTATATTACAAGCCAGGGGCCTCGTGGGCTCGAATACATAAGCTTGAGTCATACAAGCATCAGCGGAAGCAACATAATATCTGAGTACAGACCTAAAAGGGGAACAAGTTTGCCTTAAGAAGGCTGAGCAAAACAACAACACTAGATCGAACGGCATAGGCCTCCTGCCTAGGAGCCTTCGAATCTACTCCTGGTCGTCGGTCTCCACATAGTAGTAGGCTCCACCAGTAGGGTAGTAGTAGTCGTCGGCGGGAGCAGCTGGCTTCTGGGCTCCGTCATCTGATCGCAGCAATCGGGTATAGGGGGAAAGAGTAGCAAAGTAACCGTGAGTACTCATCCAAAGTACTCGCAAGACTTACATCAGAACTATTCTATTTATGCATTGGTATCAAGTGAAGGGGCTGTATTTGTGGGCTAGACTACAGAAATGCCAGAATAGAGAGAAGGCCTAGCCTATCGAAGACTAGC
This sequence comes from Elymus sibiricus, assembly GCA_039707655.1. Classification (NCBI taxonomy): domain Eukaryota; kingdom Viridiplantae; phylum Streptophyta; class Magnoliopsida; order Poales; family Poaceae; genus Elymus; species Elymus sibiricus. Next base: position 326,102,016 of record CM077670.1, read on the forward strand.
AACTTGCAGCATTAGAAGAGTGTAGATTGGCACATAATTATAGTAGTAGTAACAAGTATGAGCAACCAAGCCCAGAGATCCTTCCTCGACTCCCTGCGAGAAAGCAATCCCGGAGCTAACATATTTAGCATCACAAGTATCCAGTTCTACTTGTAGTAGATCGGGATACTCTCTTAGCGTCCGTTACCATGGACACGACTATTCGAATAGATATACTTCCCTGCAGGGGTGCACCAACTTGCCCAACACGCTCGATTAACTCTGGCCAGACACACTTTTATCGGGTAATGCCCGGCCTCGGCTGATCGACACACCGTAGTCCTACCTAGGCTCAACAGAGAGGCCAGCACACCGGTCTAACTCCTAAATGCGAAGGTGTCATGGGCCAATCATCCTTTGCAATCCTGCGTGTTGCAAACGCGGCCGGTGAGCAGACCTAGCCCACTTAATACAAGTGCAGGCTTTCCCAGTCCAACCCGGCGCGCGCCACTCAATTGCTGACGTCTGAGAGCTTTCGGAAGAATCGTACGACGCCGAGTGCCCATACTTATTCCCGCGTGGTGGTTAGTGCGAAAAGGCTAGAGGCCTACTCAGATCACATATCCTAAATCGTTAGTGCTCTGGGATCTCGCGGTGACAATCAGTGATCCACGATTTGTGGTCCCGTCGCCCCGTCTTGTGGACTTATGCCAAGGGCTAGGAATGCCCGGCCGTGCCACGTAATTATCTCGTGGGTACCCTCACGGTCAACCCGACTCCACATCACTCTCGCGGGTACCCCTCGGGGTCGACCCGCCTCCAACAAGGTACTGAAGTAAAAGTCATGTGACCGTGTGTTCATCACATCAAGGGGGATCCGAGGAAGCACCCACGTTGGAATCCTACTTGATGTAATCCGTCAAGGAGAACCAGGAGGAATCACCCTAGATGGTCCACACTTGAGGGGTTGCACGACAGAGCCATCACCGGGAAGGGGAGAGCGAGGAATCACCCTCTGCAATCACCACTGATGTGCTATACTACAGAGATATCATCAGGAGTGCAGTACGAGGTATCACCTTCGGCACTCGATAGTAGCCCTGCAGAGTCGTACAACTAAGGGGGGTGTGCGGTGATGTGTCGGTCTCTGCACATCGATCACATTGATCGGGGCACCAGTAACAAAGCGGGGCAACAGGGACAAGGGTGAGGGGTCACTGATGGATCACTAACCAACCTATTCTAAGTAGTTTAGGATGACAGGTAAAGTAACAACAGCAGGTTACAAAAATAGGCTATGCATCAGAATAGGAGCAATCAAATACAGTAGCAAATTCTAATGCAAGGATGGGAGAGAAAGAATAGGCGATATTGGAATGATCAAGGGGGGTTTGCTTGCGTGGAAGCTCTGCTGAAAAGGTCTGGTCGTCAGGGGCGTAGTCATACTCAGTAGCAGTGTCGGTCTCGGGGTCTACCGGAGAGAAGAGGGGGGAAGAAACAATAAATAAAAGCAAACAATGCAACACAAATGCATGGCATGGCAGTATGCTGTGCTAGGGGTGACCTAATGCAGCACTACATGTTGCAGGCGGAGCGGGAAAATATCTGGGGATATTTTCCCGGCTTCGGGCATCTGTCAGACAGATGAACCGGAGGGGAAGGTTCCATGTTTGCATGATTGTGGGCATGTGACAGGTAAACGGAGGCCATATTCGGGTTCGTCTCATTTTTCTGATCAACTTTCATGTAGAAAACTTTTTGATCCGAGCTACGGTTTATTTTCTATGATTTTTCAAAGATTTAAACATTTTCTAAAATTGTTTTAATTAATTAAATTTGACAGAAAAGGAAATATGACGTCAGCATGAGGTCAGGGTGATGTCAGCAGTCAACCCAGCTGTTCCAGGTCAAACCTCGGGTGCCCGAGGAGGCTTGACGGCGGCGAATCGACGGCGGCAAGCTCGGGTGCCCGAGGTTGAGGACGACGGCGTTGACGACGCTGCGGTGGCTCCCGGCTCCGGTTGATCGGTGCAGAGGACGGAGTCGAGGACGGTGAAGCGATCTGACACGGCGGCGAGGCGCGGGGGCGAAGGTGGCCGCGAGCTTACGGCGGCGAGGCCATGGCGGCATTCGGGAGAGGAAGGAGAGCGCGGGAGAGAGAGGGAGTGGGTTAGGGTTCGTCCAGGGGGACGAGGAGGGGCCAAGTAGCCGTCCTAGGCGCCTGTAGTGGCGCGTTGTCAAGTGGAGGAGAGGAGGGGCCTGGCGCGGCGAGTGCGCGCGCGGCGACAGCAGCTTGGGGAGGAGCAGTAGGAGGGAGAAGAGGAGTTGGGCCGGGCCGGCACTGTGCACTTAGGCCTGGTGCACAGTGGCCTCTTCTTTTCCTTTTTCCTTTTTCTTTTCTGCCTTTTTTATTTCCTTGCTGTTTTGCATAATGTTTGGCCACCAAATCACTTTTGAAAAATGTGCAACCTGGCCAAATAATTATGTTGCAATATTTGGCAGTGCCATAAAAAGTTTGGAAGCCCAATGATTTCATTTGAATTTTCCATAAAGGAAATGGCATTCAAAATGATGACTTGGCACTGTTTTCATGATGTTAGAGTCATCTAGGGGTTTTAGGTGATGTTGTGTTCCTGAACATAAATAGTTATGGAATATTTCCAAAATTATGAACTATTTAGTTTCCAAGTTTGAACAACTTTTATTTCACCTCAAATTTGAATTTCAATTTGAATTGGAATTTGAAATGAGATATGATTCAAATGTGATCAAGCATTGTAATTGATGATGACTTGGCATGATTAACAGATGATCACTGTGCTCATTACCTAGGGGTGTTACACTGATTTGGATCCATATGTTTCATGCTATGGTTAGATTTATCTTAATTCTTCTTTCATAGTTGCGGATGCTTGCGAGAGGGGGTAATCATAAGTGGGAGGCTTGTTCAAGTAAGAACAGCACCCAAGCACCGGTCCACCCACATATCAAATTATCAAAGTAGCGAACGTGAATCAAACGAACATGATGAAAGTGACTAGATGAAATTCCCATGTGTCCTCGAGAACGCTTTGCTTATTATACGAGTTTGTTCCGGCTTGTCCTTTGCTATAAAAAGGATTGGGCCACCTTGCTGCACTTTTGTTACACTTGTTACTTGTTACTTGTTATGAATTATCTTGTTATCAAACTACTCGTTACTGCTACTTTCAGTGCTTGCAGAGAATACCTTACTGAAAACCGCTTGTCATTTCTTTCTGCTCCTCATTGGGTTCGACACTCTTACTTATCGAAAGGATTACGATTGATCCCCTATACTTGTGGGTCATCACCGTCATCTCCCTTCTCCTAGGCTTCGATGGAGCAAGAGGCCTTGTCATCTTCAAGCTATGTGCCTCATGTTGATCTTCTTTAGTTTGTCATATGTCAGGCATGTGAGCTGCTCCCGACGCCATTGTATCTTGCCTTTTTTCTTGTTTTTTTGGTTTGTTTCGAGGTTGTAATCCAGAGTTTGTACTCTTGGCATGTTGATGGCTTTGTTAATTCAAAGTCGGGCTCTTCGCGAGCCTTCGTTCTAAAAAAAACTATATGCAATAAATGCAGGCTAGCACTGGACGTGTGGGTGACTGGCTGCAGAAAAAAAAATGAAGTGTGCAACCCTTGGACATGATAATCTGGTTGTGTGTTGCCATTCTCCAAAATCATGCCTTGGTCCTCGAGTTTTGGCTAGCTAGCCCAATAAACCGGAACGGGAGGAGTAGCATACAACCACTTGTTGTCATTGGTTGGCATCCTTAAGTCCACCATGTTCTAACAACCATATTTCCTAATTGCCTTTTGGAGCAATTGAGCGGGTTCAAATACCTGGCCAAGACGAAAATTTGGGCAGTACCATTAGTACACCTAAATGACTTGAAGTTCAAAGTCATTGTCTTTGATCTAAGGCACATAGTCATTGTCTGGAAACATAATTTCATTGAGTCCAATGCATCATCATCATTCATGTCCATGTTCAGTACTCTGTTTGTACTATGCCTTATTGTGTTCTTTTGTCGTTCATCAACCATGACCATTTGTATAGGCTGCAAGTCGGCGGGTTTCAGGGGGCTGGTAATACTGGAGGCGGCAATCAGAGAAACAACCAGGGAAATCAGCACCAGGCTGGTGCGACAGGGTTTCAGAGTAACCCGAAATAGTTAAATAGCGGACAGTATCATGTTTTCACCACCAGCACCTGCAAACGGGATTGGAAGGTGCAGCGACGAGCCGCCCACGCGGTTGAGCCGGCAACTCCTTACTATCTCAACTGGTCTGAACAGCCGGTTACCTGGTGAGGGTGTCCCGGACTAGGGGGTACTCGGGCTGCCGGCCTATCTCTCGTAGGCCGGGATAGTGGGCCGCTCTCTATTCGTCGATGGAAGGCCGGATTGTGGGCGACCCCGTGTATCAGAAGGAAACCTCCGAAGACTTGGCGTCTCCTCCAAGGAATAATTGGCGTGGCCGGCATGTTTATCCCCTGATGGTAACCGACTATATGTAACCCTAGGACCCTCTGGTGTCTATATAAACCAGAGGGTTTAGTCCGTAGAGGATCATCATATCCATTGCCTAGGGTTTTGCCCACCCGATCTCGAGGTAGATCAACTATGTAACCTTCATACAATCACATCAATATAATCTAGCAGGATGTAGGGTATTACCTCTTCGAGAGGGCCCGAACCTGGGTAAATCGCCGTCTCTACGTTCCCTGTTACCCATTGATTCCTAGACCCGCAGTTCGGATCCCCTACCCGAGATCTGCTGGTTTTGGTACCGACATTGATGCTTTCATTGAGAGTTCCGCCGTGGGTCATCAAAGATCAATGGCTCGCCTAATCATCAGCGACAGCGCTAGCCGCAGGGACACTTTCGTTCCCGGCCAGCTCTTCGCGTTCGGCAGCGTCATGCTACACGCCGATCCGGCCGGTCACCTTGGCCGGGTCGACAGCTTCACCCCCGACCAGGAGATCAGGTTCGGAAACTTAGAGTTCGTCGCCGACTCCCGGGGAGATCTTATCCTCACGGGGTCCTCAGCCTCGCTTGAAGGACCCACAAATCCTGAAGCACCGACTTCGAGTACGGCCAACCCCACTACCGAGGCAGCCGCCACCGCGGATCCAGCCTTGAGCCCGGACCTAATCTCCGCGCTCGGCTGCCGAAGATCAGCCTCGGCCGAACATGACTACGGGGCGAATTCAGACGCCCCCGCCACGGCCATACTACGGGTTGACCCCGCAAACTGCCAGAACTTGGAGCCGGCAGATCTCTCATTATTGAACGGGATACTAGATCGGATCCAGGCCCTGGGAATCACCAACGGCCAGTCCTCGGTCTACGATCAGATCGGGCTTAAAACCGATGACAGGGAAATTCAGGCCCCTGCCACCACTCCCTTGGTCGCCACTATCGAAGGCCCCACGGAGGGCTCACCCCTCCCCTCAGAACCGAAAGCACATGAGGTGCAAGTTTCCGACCAGCAGACTTCAACCTCCAGTTCGGCTCCCGAACTCCGTTCCGGAGAGGGTTTAGAGCCGAGGTCTGGTTCAGCACGCAATTCCGGATCCACGTACCCTCGCCCGGCCAATTATCCAGAGCTCGGCGCATTGGATTCCACGTCAATCCAGGACGCGGCCGCCAAAACTCCGGACTCACACTCCGCTGGGATCAAATTTTTTATCCCGCCCACCCCCCACATTGAGTACTGTCCAAATAACTCAGGACGGCCCGACATATGGGACCTAATGTACGTTAAGCAGCAGCCCGGAGAGACTGTTCGGCACTTCTGGGCCAGATTCCTTAGCGTCAAAAACAAGATGACGGACGGCTGCAACAAGGACATTCTGGAGATCTTCCGACAGAACTGCCAAGACGAGGGCGTCTTAAATGCCCTCGCCCGCCGCCACATCCAAAATTTCTCTGATTTATCGGATCTGGTGTCCAAATACTGTGCCATGGAGTATGCTTGGCAGGCTCAGCTCGAGCAAGCAGAGTCAATCCGTACAGAGGAACCAAACCGAGCTCGGGCAAAACGCGCACACCCTCGCCTGACACCCCAATACGAGCCATCCGAGAAAAGGATGAAACCCCCGACAAGATCCAGAACAGTCCTTGACGAACTACTGGATAAACCATGCCCCATACACTCCATCCTCCTCAACACAAAACCAACCCACAACCTTCGAGCTTGCTGGGTGGTCAGGCAAATCGCCAAGAGCGGCGAAGTCATCCTCGGAGGCCCGTACTCAAATAAAAGTCCAGCAACGCCCTTTGATGATGACGCCGAAATCTTAACAATCTACGAGACGTATTCCTCGAAGAATCAGAGGAAGAGAGCCCTTCGAGAGCTCGCTCAAATTCACCATGTGGCAGAGACAGACTCATGGACAGACACACCCATCACTTTCAGTGAACAAGACCAGCCGAGGTCCCGCCCTACCCGAGCTGCTGCCGCCCTTGTCCTTGATCCCATAGTGGATGGATTCCGACTCCAAAAGGTGTTAATGGACGGCGGTAGCGGGCTAAACCTCATTTACGAGGACACCTTGGACAAAATGCAGTTTGACAGATCCCGCATCGAGCAAAGTCACACCACCTTTCGAGGGATCATCCCCGGAAAGGAGGCGCGTTCTAGTGGCCGAGTAGCTCTTGATGTGGTCTTCGGAACTCCCGAGAACTACCGATCTGAAGAACTCCTTTTTCACATCGTGCCCTTCCGCAGTGGCTACCATGCCTTATTGGGGCGCGATGCCTTCGCACGATTCCATGCAGTCCCACATTACGGGTACATGAAGCTTAAAATGCCAGGGCCAAACGGTGTGATCACAATAATAAGTGATCCGGACAGAGCTCTTCGGGCCGAGAACAAAACAACATCCCTCGCCCTCGAATCATTGTCCGAAGCCCTCGCAGCTGAAGAACTGACCGCGCTCCGCTCAACGGTGGATAAGGACGACGTAATCCTCTATAAAAGGCCCAAATCCACGTCCTTCAAACCAGCGGATGAAATTGTCAAATTCCAAGTACACCCAACAGATCCCAACAAGACGGCGTCCATTCGAGCTCAGCTGGACCCCGCGGTCGATGAAGAGCTGCGCAAATTCTTGCGTGAAAACTGGGATATCTTCGCCTGGCACCCGTCAGACATGCCAGGGATCCCGCGTAGATTAGCTGAGCACAGTTTGAACATCATTAAGGGTTTCAAGCCAATCAAACAAACTGTGCGTCGGTTTTCCGAACCCAAGCGTCAGGCTATGGCCGAGGAACTGGCAAAGTTGCTCGAAGCCGGATTCATCCGAGATATCAAACATCCAGAGTGGTTGGCCAATCTGGTCATGGTACCAAAGAAGGATAAGTCCTGGCGGTTATGTGTTGATTTCAAGGATTTAAACAAGGCCTGCCCCAAGGATCCTTTCCCCTTGCCCCACATAGACCAGATCATCGACGCCACCGCCGGGCATGACTCACTGTGTTTCCTCGACGCTTACTCCGGATACCATCAAATTAAAATGAAGGAGTCCGACCAAGCAGCCACTGCATTCATCACTCCTTATGGACCATTCTGTTTCAACACAATGCCCTTTGGATTAAAGAACGCAGGGGCTACATACCAGCGCATGATTCAAACATGTTTGGAAAAACAAATCGGCAAAACAGTCAAAGCATATGTGGACGACGTGGTTATCAAAACCAAACACGTCAGCCAGCTGGTGGATGATCTCCGGCAAACCTTTGATAGTCTTCAGACTTTCGATATACGACTCAATCCGGAAAAGTGCGTCTTCGGAGTGCCGGCCGGTAAGCTGCTCGGATTCATCGTTTCCCATAGAGGAATAGAAGCCAACCCAGCGAAAATACGGGCACTGTCCGAGCTGGCTATCCCCACTGAGCTCAAACACGTCCAGAAACTTGCCGGCACTGTTGCAGCCCTAAGCCGCTTCATCTCCCGCCTCGGAGAAAAAGCCTTACCGCTATATAAATTGCTCAAACGGACGAAGAACTTCGAATGGACCAGTGAAGCGGCGGCAGCACTCGATGAAATAAAAACTCTACTGGCCAGCAACCCGATCTTGACAGCACCCAGCCCGGGTGAGCCAATGCTGCTATATATCTCGGCCACGAATCAGGTGGTCAGCGCGGTCCTCGTCGTCGAACGAGAGGCAGACGGTCACAAGCTCCAGGTGCAAAAACCTGTGTACTACATATCCGAAGTCCTCACCCCGTGTAAAACGAGGTACCCACATTATCAGAAGATCGCCTACGCAGTTTTCATGGCATCCCTAAAGCTCCGCCATTACTTCCAGGAGTGCTCGATTACGGTGGCATCTGAAGTACCACTGAATGACATAATCAACAATCGAGATGCCACCAGCCGCATAGCCAAATGGGCTATAGAACTCCTCCCCTTCGAAATCATATATCGACCATGCCGAGCTATTAAATCTCAGGTTTTGGCTGATTTCGTTGCGGAATGGACAGAAGCCGAACTCCCTAGGGAGTACAGTACATACTCACATTGGACGATGTATTTCGACGGCTCCAAAATGCTCATCGGGCTGGGGGCTGGAGTGGTCCTCACATCCCCCACAGGCGACAATATTCGGTACATACTCCAGATCATGTACACCGACTCCAACAACGCAGCCGAATATGAGGCTCTGTTACATGGACCTCGGATTGCGGTGTCAATGGGCATACAGCGGCTCGAGGTACGGGGAGATTCTAATCTCGCCATCTCTCAAGTCAACGGCGAATTCGACGCAAAAGACCCGAAAATGACAGCATACCGCAATGCCGTCCTAAAAATCTCCGCCCGTTTTGAAGGACTGGAGTTTCACCATATACCTAAAGATAGCAATCAAGCTGCCGATATCCTTGCTCGAATAGGCGCCAAGCGCGACCATGTCCTTGAGAACACCTTTTTAGAACAACTCTTCAAGCCGTCCGTGGTGTGGCAGGAGGATGCCTAGGGCTCGGAATCCAATACCTCAGGAGAGCTCGTTCCTCCGCCTATCGAACCAGACGAAGGAATTATCGGGGGCTCAGCAATTAAAATGACATTTTCGGCTCACGAAGTCATGGCGATAATCGCGCCATGGACCGAGCCCTTTCTCGCCTACCTCCTCCGCCAAGAACTACCGGCTAACCAGACTGAGGCAAGGCGTATCGTTCGATGATCTAAAGCCTATGAAGTCCACGAGGGAGAACTATATAAGAAAAGCACTACTGGCGTCCTCCAAAGATGTATATCCGAAGAGGAGGGAAGGCAGCTCCTGGCCGAGATTCACGCTGGCATGGGCGGTCACCACGCGGCAGCTCGGGCCTTGGTCAGCAAGGCTTTCCGAGCAGGGTTCTTCTGGCCCACTGCCCGAACAGACGCCCAAACATTGGTCCAACATTGCGTTGGATGCCAGCTCTTCGCAAATCAGAGCCATATGCCCCCCACGGCCCTTCGGACGATACCGATTACTTGGCCTTTCGCGGTCTGGGGGCTGGACATGGTCGGACCACTTAAAGGGGGGGCAAGAAAAAGAAGTATCTACTCGTTATGGTAGACAAATTTACTAAATGGATTGAGGCAAAACCGGTGACTTCAGCCAAGTCTAAGCCGGTCATCGATTTTATATCCGGCGTCGTACACCGTTACGGTGTCCCCCATAGCATAATAACGGACAATGGATCCAATTTTGCTACCCAGGAAGTTAAAGACCGGTGCGCTAATCTGGGCATTAAGCTCGACTATGCCTCAGTATATCACCCACAGTCTAATGGACAGGTCGAGAGAGCTAATGGACTGATTTTGAGCGGCATCAAGCCCCGTCTGGTCCGATCTCTCAAAGAATCTGACTGCCATTGGGTCGAGGAGCTCGACTCTGTGTTGTGGGGCCTGCGCACCACTCCTAATCGATCCACGGGCTACACACCGTTCTTCATGGTGTATGGGGCAGAAGCCGTCCTCCCCAACGATCTTATTCACGACGCACCTTGGGTACATATGTATGAAGAAAAGGAGGCCGAGCTGGATCAGCAAGATGACCTGGACGCCTTGGAGGGCGAGCGCGACATAGCTCGGGCTCGCTTCGCCTTTTATCAGCAGCAGGCCCGACGTTATCAGAGCAGGGAAGTACGTGCAAAGGCCTACAACGTTGGCGATCTAGTCCTGCGCCTCCCGGAGAAGCAGAAGCATAAGCTGTCGCCCAAATGGGAGGGGCCCTTCATAATCGATCAAGTACTCGCAGGCGGAGCATATCGTCTCCGCGACCCAAAGGACGACCGCCTCGAACCAAACCCATAGAACGCAGCTCGGCTTCGACGTTTCTAAGGCTAACTCCGCGACCTCACCTTGTTCGGTTTATCCTTCTAGGATTTATATTTTTCTAGTCAATAGTCTCTCCCGGGTTGTGTTCGGATATGCCAAATTACGTTAAGTTTTTCTTCGGCAAACATCTTTGAATGTACCACACACTGTTACCTGGGGGCTTCTTTTACGGAGCCCATCATATTTTATTTATGCAATCATCCATCTTTTCAAGTTTTGCAACCTTCCCGCATCATTTTAAAGCCACTATATGCATCAATTTGACTTAAGATTTTGCCAAGCTGGGTTGCCTCGCTCCTGTGTTTACCCCCTACGTTCCTGATTGTTCGGCTAGGGAGTAAAGGGAGCACCTCTGTGATTGTTACGTCCGGATTTCCCGGGTACGTACCTCAGACGGGTGAAGCCAAAAGCTAGCGTTCTTAAGAACACAGTTGGTCGGCCACGAGGGAAGTGAAAATAATTGGTACCTATCGCCAAGTTTCTGGGGTATTTTCCCGAAGTAACCATCCCCGTCTACTTCGGGTATTCGGTTATCCATCCACGACTAACGTGGTAACCCGACGAAAGGGACCCATAGCGGAACTATTTTCGTCGGAAGATGTTTCTTACGTTACACAGTAATATAACATACCTCCCCAAGCACGTTTTTGTCTGTTTGCACCACATGGCCGGATTGCCTTGTTCTCCGAAGTGTTTTTGGTATTTTCGGATCACACATTAGGAAACACTCCTCGGTTCCTGGCTGAGGAGGCGGAAGCCGATGGCTGGTTAAGACAACGTTCTACGCACGGTTTGGAGACTACTTGATGTAAAGTACATAGATACATAGAATCAACCTGTTAATCTTGATCAAGACCATCTATTATGGTCTCCAGAGCACAATCTGTTTGGGACAGCCGAGCTGCGGGCATAACCTGGTCATATACCAGATGCACGGGCACTTCCTGCCCATCTGGCCCTACTGGCCCAAACCTAGCTAAATGCTCCGGTTCCAGCTTGGTGAAGCGGGTCTTGATCATCGCCCAAGCTTCCCGTGCTCCTTCACGACAAGATGACGTCTTCCATAGCTCAAAGCGGCACCGAGCTCCTTTGAATCGATTTGTGAGTTCGGCCATCCCTTTCGGAGCCACCTCACCAGGCCACAATGCTTTGAACATGCTCTTCATGACCTTTCGGGCCCGCTCGTGCACGGCGGATAGTTCCTTCAGCAGGTCCCGCCCAACAGAGCCGGCCTCCTCTTCGGGGCGTCCGGTTAGAAGAACTACAATGAGACGCGGCATTGTTCATATTGCTGTCTACTACGTACAGTTTATGAACTGAAAATACTGGGTCGCACTCACCGAACATGCCCGCTTTCAGTCTCTGGTTCTCCTCTTGGGATAGGGCCAGTTGAGTTTTCAAACTTTTTTATTTCTTGCGCCTGTTGTTCGCCTTCTGCCTTCAGCTTATCCCTCTCCTCATAACTTCGGGAAAGCACCCGGTAGCCAGCCTCTTGCTGTGACTCCGCATACCTTTGAGCTTCTGTGGCAATATCCAGATCCTTCCACAGCTGATTTATCGACTCGGCTGCTATGGAATCATCTTTTATTAGCAGAGGTGTTCCATCCAAAATTTTGTAAAAACAACTTTGAGTTCGGCACTTACCATGTGCCTCTCTGGTGAATTTCTTCACACCCTCTAGCTCGGCTTTCACAGACTCTAACTCTGTTCACGCCAGCTTGAGGTCCTCGGACAGCTTTTTGTTTTGCTCCTGAACAGTCTGCACAATAGCACGGGATTATAAATATCAGACCCTTAACTCGGCCGTCCCGCCCAGATTAAGGCTCGGGGGCTACTGGGTTAGATACTAGTTGTCAAAACAAATACCATACCTGCACATTAGTATACATGAGCTTTACGGCCCCTTCAAGTCCCGTTCGGGCAGCGCCAAGGTACGTGTCTACTGAACTAAGGGCATTAAACTCCTGATCGGAAAACGCGGAGTGCCGAAGTGACGCCTTACGCCGCCGATGATTCATCACACTTTCCACCTCGGAGTTAGTGACCGAGACGCCTCCTGAGTCCTCGGGATGTTGGTCCTTGGTAGGGACCCCCGGAGTAACTCTGGTTACAGCTGGCGACCTCGGGTTCGAGTCACCCCTAGGCGCCTCTTCAGCATCCTCAGCCGAGGGCGGTTCCACATATCGTCTACAGGGCACCGTGGAGAAAATTATTGGCATATTCAGTGGATGTCGAAGATAGAGGCTATGACGGCACGGCGGATGCGTTACCTCTTCGGGCGGGGCGCAGATGATGTAGCTCCCGTTGGAGCCGCGCGTCTGGTCACCCCACGACTACTCGTCGCTGGGGCCGCTGGTGTCGCTCTTGTGGCCATTTGGCGCGTCGTGCGGTGGCCCTTGGGAGTAGGTGTCAGTGTATTCGGGGCAGCAGCGGCTGAGTGTTTCTTTCGAGAGGAAGCCCGTTGGCCACTTACAGCGGAGGAGGGAAGCGCCCCGGGATGATCGGCCAAAAGGGCCACCTTAGAGCCATCGAGGCTCTCCTGGTAGAAGACCCCCTCCTCGAAATTAATCGATGTTTCAGGGTCGTCATGGAACCCAGGATCATCGTCACGAGAGTAATCCTCCGGTTGAGGAGCAGGGCAGCTCACTGTCTCGATCCAGCGCCTCCAGTTCTGTTCGGACAGAATAGAAACCTGGCTAAGAAAAATTTGGGGTGCCTTCCGAACTATAAAACGTAGTCGGACTCACCATTTCGATGGGTTTGTAGCTCGAGAAGCCTTCCTTGGGCCTTAACCGAGCAAATTCTTGCTCCTCTCCCTTGAAGAGATCGGCCAGTATGGCTACCACTGCCGCCTGGTCGGCGAGTCCCGTCCGTGTGTACCGGGTTGCATCATCTTCCCCGTTGTAGCACCAAAGCGGGTGCATTCTCTGTTGGAGAGGTTGGACGCACCGAGCAATGGCTGCGGCTATCACGTCGATAACGGTCAGCCCGTTGTGGGCTAGCCACCTCACTTGAGCGGCCAGCCGAGTTACTTCGGCACTTTCCTCTTGGGAAGGACTCTTCGGGCGCCAGTTGAACCGCTTCTTCGGCGGGACCAATGAGAATTCGGGCAGCCCCCTCCGGACTGGATCGAATAGGGGGACGTCTTCGATATAAAACCATTCCGAAGTCCACTCTTCAGCATCTTTCTTCGGAGTCCCTACGGGGTATCCGGTTCCGGCAATGCGCCATACTTCAGCCCTGCCGACCTCATAGATTATCCCTCCTCGGGTACGGGGGACAAGGCAGAAGAACTTCCTCCACAACTCGAAGTGGGCCTCACAGCCCAGGAACATCTCGCAAAGAGTGACGAAGCCCGATATATGAAGAATCGATCCTGGGGTAAGGTGGTGGAGCTGAATCCCGTAAAACTCTAATAGACCCCTCAAGAAAGGATGAATGGGGAATCCCAGCCCTCGCAAGAGGAAGGGCACGAAGCACACCCTTTCCTCCCCGTGGGGGGAAGGAAAGTTCTCTGCGAAAACCTCCCCGTCTGCGGAAGTTAATCCGGGACGGGTGGATGCGAGATCTGACGCAGGATACGGAGCAGCTCGCCCAATCACCCTGATGGGGGCCGTGAGGGCGTGAGGAAGAACCTGGGACGCTCGCCATTGTTTGCTGGATGCGACTTCGCGGGGATGTGAGGAAGAATGGCTAGGGGTGGAGTACGTTAGCCTCCTTGCCTCTAGCCTATTAAAAGGTCACTGTCTCCCCCCTCCAACGAGGGGCATTTTTGTAAAAAACCGTCGAGCCGCTCGCATTCCTTCGATGCGTAGGAATCGAGGGTCATCATTTAATTCTAGGCAGAGAGAAGCGGTATGGCGGGCCCCATGAAGCCTCGCCCATCAGAAGATTCTTTGGCAACCGAGCTATTGGTGGCCGAACTATTGCCAAATCAAATACAGGTAAAGGGAGGAACTTGCCACCCAAGCCGAAGACCTGCGAAGCATGAAGCTGTCGAAGACTGTCAACCTTGGCATTGGAGGCTAGTTCGGGGGCTACTGAGGGTGTCCCGGACTAGGGGGTACTCGGGCTGCCGGCCTATCTCTCGTAGGCCGGGCTGGTGGGCCGCTCTCTATTCGTCGATGGAAGGCCGGATTGTGGGCGACCCCATGTATCAGAAGGAAACCTCCGAAGACTTGGCGTCTCCTCCAAGGAATAATTGGCGTGGCCGACATGTTTATCCCCTGATGGTAACCGACTATATGTAACCCTAGGACCCTCTGGTGTCTATATAAACCAGAGGGTTTAGTCCGTAGAGGATTATCATATCCATTGCCTAGGGTTTTGCCCACCCGATCTCGAGGTAGATCAACTCTGTAACCTTCATACAATCACATCAATATAATCTAGCAGGACGTAGGATATTACCTCTTCGAGAGGGCCCGAACCTGGGTAAATCGCCGTCTCTACGTTCCCTGTTACCCATTGATTCCTAGACCCGCAGTTCGGATCCCCTACCCGAGATCTGCCGGTTTTGGTACCGACACATACCAAATCCCATCTCAACATATGTCTTATTGCTCCTAGTTCCTAAAAAAAATCACCATGGTTGAACTAAACAAAGAAATAACCACCGCGGTCGCCTATAAATAACAGTGTGTGCAACTAGTATCAATCAAATTGACCCTTTTTATCATCTTTAAAAGAAACAATTCTAAACCCCTTGCAATAGACCAACACAACTCAAACCCCTAGAAACTACTGACGCCACAACAAGTCCTCAAATTCATCACACACTATGAGAATGCTGACTAAAAACTTTTAATTGCATAACACCTTATATATGTATGAGATTAACCAAAAACCTTATCCCAAATCCAACCGCACCCAAAAATCCTAGTAAAGGCATGTACTACAAAAATTGTGGCCAAAGAAAAACAATGCTGACATAGAAACCTCTAATCTCATCATGAGATCATCACTTAAGAGATCAAAAAGGGCATACCAAAGGTCGGGACTGGTTTTCCGTCAGGCTTGTGACAAGGTGCGAGAGCGACGTCGTGCAACAACCTCGTCGGCGATGGAGATGACCGTGCACCGCCTGAATCTGCCCCGCGCATAATGCTTCGATCATCGGTGTTGATCGTTTTCACTTTCGCCTCCCTTCTCCCTCGATTTCGAGCACCAAATCAACATGAAGTGAAGGTATAAATGAGTCGTTGTGAACTACAAGCGGTGTTTGTGCAAAAATACTTCAACACGACAAATCTGTATTTCACTATCAGCATATGTTACACGACAACTGATCAAAATAGTTAGCCGTGTGCCACTTATGATGAAATATTGTAGTCAAATGAGCCCAAGACTACTAACTGTAACTTAAACCACCTCAGTGACCACATTTCAGGTACATTGAAATCTAGTGACGAAGTGGAAAATTCCTCAAGTACAGAATACAATGACCATTGTACGTTACTCTTTCTTCAATGGCACCAACTCATTTTTTTTTTTTTTTTTTGAGGAAACAAGCTCAGCTTGTGACCTGGCCCGCCCAGAGAGATAGAAGATGTCTTCTAGTACTAGTACTACTTCTTGAAGGCCCAGAGGCCCGTCACCCGAGAAGGCCCAAGGGCTCCTATTAAACGCCAAAAGGAGGCGACGGGAACCACCGAGACAGGCCAGGACCCCGCACCCCCGACCAGACACCACACCGCACCGCCGCCCTCTCGCCGCCGCGCCTCCGACCAGACACCACACCGCCGCCCTCTCGCCGCCGCGCCTCCGACCCAAGCCACACCGCCCGCCGTCGCAGGGAGCGGCCGCTCCGATGATGATGGCGGGGCCGTACCACCAGCCGACGACCCTGGAGGAGGTCCGCACACTCTGGATCGGCGACCTCCAGTACTGGGCCGACGAGAACTACCTCTACGGCTGCTTCGCGCACACCGGCGAGGTAGGTTTCCAACCCACGACCTATGTCGGTACCTCGCTAGGTCTCGGTGCCCGTGCCCGACTCGGTGATTTCCCGCTGCTTTGGCTGTGCTGAAGGAGCGATTGCTTCGCTATTTAGGTGAATTTGGGCGTATCGGCTGGTGGTATCTATCCTGTTTTTGAGTTTGGATAGGTTTAGGGTTCCGAAGTCGCCGGTCTTCTGGAATTGGCTGTAGCTATGATTCCGTGTGGCTAGAGGCTTCATCATACTAGAATTAGCAAATTTGTTTGAAGTAGCGACATGGTTGACATTCTGAATCGAAGCGGTTGCTGGAGCCTACTGTGCAGGTCAAGTTATGTACCGAGGTGTTTGTTTGCAAAACCTAATGGGGAGGTAAATTTCTTAGTGAACATCGTAGGTTTGTTGAACTTTGTCATCACATAATAGTAAGTGTCTTGTTTTCATGGCTATGGTAACCTGTTCATCTTCACATCACTGGATTTTTTGTTTATGCCTTTATGGTATCTTCTACGAATGGATTCTTCTTAGTTCAGAATTGCTGTAAGGTCGATGCCTCAGTTTCTTCGTAAACCCTAGGTGTTTATTTGCAGCAAGCCAACAATTCCGTTGAGTGCTGTGTTTCAGTAAAAGTCGCAACAAAGTTTTGTACCTTGACATCCTGTAGGAATCAGTGCAATAAGTGTTACATTGTTGGTCGTGTGTTCCATGCTGGCCCCCTTATAGACTATAAATTTGGAACAGAGATGATGATAGAATTTAGTATTTTTTTTGCAACTCTATACTGTGTGATGCTGATTTCAGTTGACTATTCTCTTTTGAACATCCGTTTTATTGCCAGCGTCGTTCTTCTACTGTTGAGTATTCAGGAGTACCTTCTGCACTCGTAGTACTGACAGGGCTGTGATTGTTTGGGAATGCAGGTACAATCCGTAAAATTAATACGCAACAAATTATCAGGTCTTCCAGAAGGCTATGGATTCATTGAATTCATTTCACATGAAGCTGCTGAGAAAGTTCTGCAGGCTTATAATGGCGCACAAATGCCTGGAACTGAGCATACATTCAGATTGAACTGGGCATCGTTCAGCTCTGGTGAGAAGCGTCCGGATGCAGGACCTGACCATTCGATTTTTGTAGGAGACTTGGCACCTGATGTCACAGATTACTTACTACAAGAGACTTTCCGAGTGAACTATGTATCTGTTAGGGGGGCCAAGGTTGTCACAGATCCAAATACTGGGAGATCTAAAGGATATGGATTTGTAAAGTTTGCAGATGAAAATGAGAAGACCCGTGCAATGTCAGAAATGAATGGTGTGTATTGCTCAACAAGACCTATGCGGATAAGTGCTGCAATTCCTAAGAAATCATCTGGATCTCAGCTTCAATATGGAGCTGCTAAAGGTAATGATTATCTGTAACTTACTATTTGGTGTTCCAATGCAACACAGTACTACTTGATGTTGTCTATTATAATCAAATATAGTCATAAGGCACTTCGATTGACGCATGGGCTCATATGATTTGTCTCTTATTAGTGCTAATAAAACAAAGATCCGTCTGTAATGGGACACTGCAATGATTCATCAATATTGTAAGGCAACACAACAACTATTACAAGTAGATCTTCATTAAGAGAGGTACTTCCATTGATATGTTTTAACTGTCTTTTTATGTTTGATATGTAGCCATGTACCCAACAGCAGCTTATGCAATTCCGCAGGCACAAACAGTTCTACCAGATAGTGATCTTACAAACACTACTGTAAGAACCCTTATCATATTGATTGGTGTTTGCTCTGCTTGATTGTTGGTTATGTCATTTACATTGGGATTCATCTGCAGATATTTATTGGTAACTTGGACCCAAATGTGACGGAAGAGGAGCTGAGGCAGATTTGCGTGCAGTTTGGGGAGCTCATATATGTAAAAATTCCAGTTGGTAAAGGATGTGGATTTGTACAATATGCATCTAGGTGAGTCTTTTAAGAAAACAAATGGTACTTGTTTTATTCCTTCAACTATAATTTGCAGAACAAAGAATGTATTTCTCAGTAGGCACTACCCAAGATGTAGGATTCGCAAATTGCCAATGCCTCATGTGTGTGTGCGCGCGCGCGCGCGCGCGTGCCTGTGTGCTTTCAATTTTAGATTGCATTGCCATCATAGGTGAAGCACAAAAAAGTCTGATTGTATCATCTGTAGTCTATTGTCTTTTGGTGCAATTATATGCATGTGGTGATAGAAGATAATATAGCAAAGGAGAACCTTGAAAACTCTATATATTTATGTGTCTTTGTGAATGGAAAACTTAATTCTGTAGAATCCAGGAAAGCTGTGTCCAAATATCTCAGCAGGACAAAATACTGAATGCCTTATGTCTTGACTTGTTTCATTAGTACATTTTGCATGCAAACTATTAATCTCCATTTATAGCTCAGTAGGGGGGGGGGGGGGGCAAAATCGATCTTTATTGTCATGTGTATATATGCCTATTATTATTGCACAGTGGCTACTTCCTTCTAAAATTTGAACTCTTGGTTAATGCATTTTTTGGTGACTCCTCTTTGTGCTGGCATCTAATGTTCGAATGATGCAAGTATGATGTGTTTACCACTAAGATAATTGTTTCAGGGCATCAGCGGAGGAGGCTGTGCAGCGTCTTCATGGCACAGTGATTGGTCAACAAGTGGTTAGACTTTCATGGGGCAGAAGTCCTGCCAATAAGCAGGTATATGAGATTTAAATGCTGGTGCCACAATCCTTCATTAAATTTCGAATTCATGAACCTGACATCCAGTAATCTCTCAAAATCCAGATTTTCTGAAATCCACTAGAAACAAGCTTTTTAATTTTGGGGTTTGCAGTGATGAGCATGCTAAAGAAGAATTTTGTTTGTTATTAACTGTTTAAATAGATAGTAACGGTCTGATCTGCATTATATTGTTCTTGTTCTTAGTCTAACAGATGAAGGGTTAGTTTGTTTGATAATTGTTTCTTGTGTTTTTACCTGTTGTGATCTCTTCAAATCGAGGTTAATAATTACATGTTATTATCTTCCACAATCGTATGCAGGATCAATCAGCTGCCTGGGGTCAGCAGGCAGATCCTAATCAATGGAGTGCTTATTATAGCTATGGATATGATCCATATGGGTATCCTCAGGACCCATCATATGCATATGGTGCTTATTCAGGATACGCACAGTATCCCCAACAGGCAAGGCTTTCAGTCCATTTTGCACTCATGATATTTCCAAGTGTTCTGTACTTGGGCACTCTGCAAGAAGCTGCGGATATGGACACTTGAAGCTTGCCAATTTTTTATTTGTGTATTTATTTGTGCAGCATGCCACCATAGAGAATGCATATTCATGTTAATACTTGATACCAATTGTATGATATGTTTTTACCAGTAGAGAATCGCTTTTTATGAACCATATAGTTCATCACCATATTAAATAGATTTAAGAGAAGTTGTTTGGGTTGCAGAAAGTATATATTTGACTTGTGGCCAGTAGCTTCAGGGATACAAGTGTGGAGTGTGGAGACCCACTCTCATTTTGCTTAACCAACATAATCGATAATTCAGTTTGTGCACATGGCTCTTGCATTAGTTGTGAAGCCAAGTTACTAGGATGGATTGCTAGGTCAAGCCAACCCTATTAACTCACATCCCTAGTCACCATCTTGTGGCCAATTTCATTTCTGATACTCTGTGGAATAGATGTGATTTCTGATACATGTCTTATGGTCCCAGGCTTCACTGCACCTGAACAATTTATCATGTGTATGTCGCCAATATAGCTGGCTACATATGTTCTTGTTTAGATTTTCCTGTCCTGTCTTTGTTCTGTAACCTAGCTGCATGTTTACATAGACTCACCTCGAGAATATCTGTATTATTTCCTGAAAGCAGCCAAACCATCTATGTACCTGCTTCACAACAATCTAGGCTGTATTGTTTGCTGTATACCGGCCAATGCATTGTTTGCTGTATTTGGCTTCCTCTTAACCTTCCTGTAATCTTGCAGGTTGAGGGAGCAACCGATATGGCATCAGCAGCTGGTGGGCATGCCCCAGGCATGGAACAAAATGAGGTGTATGATCCAATGAGCTTACCTGACGTCGAGAAGTAAGTACAGTCTTCATCAACTGTTGCTTTATACTGCTGACCTCTATCTAACCGATGTACCTTTTCTTCCTTCCAATCTAGGCTGAACTCTTCATACATGGCGGTTCATGGTAGCGCGATGCTAGGACGGCACCTGTGGTTGAAGACCTCGGCATTGTCTCAGTCGGCTTGAGCAAGAGCAACCCATGCATCCATCGCCCATCGCTGCCTTCTTTTCTGAAGATTTTGAGGCCCCCTCCGAGCAGTAACTACGGGATTGAGATTATAACAGGCTGACAGACAGCTTAGCTTCATGTAGAATGTTGCGTCGCATGTACTATGATTTAGGAAACCTCTTTTGTTAGTCCTGTCCTGGTTTATCCAAAGTTATTGCCAACGATGCTGCTACCAAGTTTCTGCCATGTAATCATCGCAAGAAGGAACAAGTGTTGTGGTATGCAGCATAAGAATGCGTTTTTTGTACCCTGACCATATTGTGCCACAGATAAAAATTTCCTGGTGGTTTAAACTTTCTTCTTCCTTTTGGTGCAGAATCCGATGATTCTCTCGTGTCGTGGGACTGTGGTTATGTGTCCGTGGTTTCTCCCCCTTCTCAAGTGTTTGGGTGGTTGCTGTGCATCATGTAATTATGTGCGGTTTCTCCCCATCCTGGGGCAGGTTGCGGTCGGCCCGCAGTCCCGCAATCTTGCCGGGAAACTATTATGGTGCTGCAAGTTCGTGGGTTGTGTTGTGTGGCTTGTGCCCGGGGTTCTCTTGCTACGGTCGTGCGTAAGGATGGCAATGGGTAGGGTATGGGGCGGGTAAAGCAATACTATACCCATACCCATATAGTCAATGAGTACAAAATTCTACCCATACCCGTACCCACGGGTATGAAACTTTACCCGTACCCATACCCATTGGATACCCAACGGGTAGATCAAATAGTACACAAGTTATTCGCAATTTTACATTCATCTATAGCACATTTGAAAAAAAGACATTGATCTCAACTCAATAACAGATAGATGAGTACATGATAATTATCTCAATTCAAATTGACAATTGGTGACAACTTTAACATAGGTTTACAAGCTCACGATAAAACTTTAACATAGGTACACTTGTGAATCACGGGTAAGATTCATATGTCGGTATAAATGGGTAGGGTATGGGTATATCCATGGGTAAAAGGCTATACCCATGCCCTACTGAAAGAACATGCGGTGCCTCCATGTTTGGTTTTGGTAATTGATGACAATTCCTATGGACTAATGGTTGCCTTGAGTTATATTTGAAGGGTTTGTCCATAGGCTTTTCTTGAAGTCCATTTGTTGGTTTCAAGGAGAGTATGTGTTGACCAAGGTGTGCTATTCAAGGAATTATCTAAAGATTGGTCATGTGAGAGGTTGATCAAGACTAAGTCAAAGAGTGAATCAAGTTGATCAACACACAAAGCGTAGAAGATGTACCGAGAGGGATCAAGTGATCCCATGGTATGGTAAGCATTGTCCATTACGCTTTGTGTACTAACCCATGGTCTACGTGAGAGTTCTATGTGGGGTTATGTATGTTTCCATGGGTTTGCATCAAGAGGAAGATCTCATACAACCCATGGAGGATGACATCAAGTGGTGATCGTCATCAAGTTTGCGGTGTGCAAGTTCAAGAGGTGCATCACGAAGAGATCAAGTGCTTGAAGCTTGCCGTCCATTGTGGTGGCAATGGACTTGTGAAGATGTGCTGAAGAGTGGCTCACCCATAGTGGAGTATGGGGGAGCAATCAACTAGTCTTCATCGAGCCAACGCAATCAAGAAAGGTGGTCCAACTTGAAGGAGTCAAGATCGTCATCATCTAGCTCAAGTGCACTATGTGCAAGGCAAATGTTTGCCCTTGATAGGTTTTCTATTTTACCGGTCTCATGGTGGTAGTTGGGAGACCGGGTTATATGATTGATTGCCGTACTATCAAGGGGGGCTCTCAAGTGAGTAGCTTGATCGTATCGTTCGTAGAGAGCTCAAACCATTGCATCCTTGCATCATCTTTCTTGGTTCTTGTTTGGTGTTTCTCTTTGTGAGTTTTAGAGCTTATGGTCTTCTTGATGACAAGCTCGAGTTCATCGAAAACGGAGTTCATGTGCATCTTCTATGATGTTTTTGATGTTGGAGTGTTTGCCGGTTCTTCATTCATAGAGGTTTCACATCTCTATATCATTGGCTTTTGTCTACTGCCTCTTCTCACTATAACCAGTCGCTGTTTGGATAGTACTTGTCGTCTTCTTTCCAACAAGCTTGAGTTTGCTCGTTTCGGAGTTCGTGTGCAGAAGTTTTGGCAGTTCTGGTTTTTCCTTCACCGGCGGTTGTACCGCTGGTGTATGCGGTTGTACCGGCCGACCGGTACTTCCGGGACAACCACCACCCTAGGGGTGATACCCTAGGGTTGCAGTCTCCAGGTGTCTGCCAAGCGGTGATACCGCTGTCTCCGGGCGGTTGTACCGCTTGGTGCTTGGCGAACCCCAGGACTGCTGCTCGGCGGTTGTACCGGCCAAGTACCGCTCCAACCATCGCTAAGGGGCGACTCCCGTCTGTTATGGAGCGGTAGTTGGGCGGTGGTGAACCGGTAGTTTGCGGATGGCTTAGGCGTACCGGTACTACCGGTGACTGGAGCGGTTGTACCGCTCCAGACTTAGCTGTCACAAGTACTTGGTCCCGGCGGTGGTACCGGTCCTAGTACCGCTCCAACTACCGGTCAGGGGTGACTCCCTACTATTTTGGAGCGGTAGTAGGGCGGTGGTAGCCCGGTAGTTCCCGGATGGTTTCAGCCGACCGGTACTACCGGTGCAACCTCCGGTTGTACCGCCTGGTACTCTGCTTCAGGGGAACCCGCAAAAAGCGGTTGTACCGGTCTCTGGACCGGTTGTACCGCTCCCGTGTTATTCTGCAACATAACGGGCAGATTCATGGGGTCCTATAAAAGGGGGTCTTCTTCCCCAATGGACCCAATCTCTTGAGCTCGCGTTTGCCCCCCATTGTTGACCTTCTTCGAGCTTGCTATCTCTCAATCCCTCCAATGATTCTTGCTAGCTCTTGAGGGAAAAGAGAGAGGAGATCTAGATGTACGTTTCCACCAATCACTTTCTCCTCTATGTGAGGGGAACCCCTTGGATATAGATCTTGGAGTTCTTGGTGTTCTCCTTGTTCTTCCTCTCATATTCCTCCATACCTTTGTTGCTTTGGTGGGATTTGGGAGTGAGGGACTTGACCACTTCGTGTGTTCTTGGTGGTGAAAAGTGGTGGTGAAAAGTTGAGAAGCTTATTACTCTTGGGTGCTTGGTACCCTAGAGCTTATTCCTCTTGGGTGCTTGGGCGCCCTAGACGGTTGGTGGTGCTTCGGAGCTCAATCATTGTGGTGTAAAGCTCCGGGAAAGCATCAGGGTCTCCAATTAGGTTGTGGAGATTGCCCCGAGCAATTTGACGGGTACCGGTGACCGCCCCCAAGGGTTGCCAAAGTGTACGGGTTCGGTGACCGCCCTCAAGGGTCCCTTAGTGGAATCACGGCATCTTGCATTGTGCGAGGGCGTGAGGAGATTACGGTGGCCCTAGTGGCTTCTTAGGGAGCATTGTGCCTCCACACCGCTCCAAACGGAGATTAGCATCCGCAAGGGTGTGAACTTCGGGATACATCATCGTCTCCGCGTGCCTCGGTTATCTCTTACCCGAGCCCTTTACTTATGCACTTTACTTTGTGATAGCCATATTGTTTCTTGTTATATATCTTGCTATCACTTAGTTGTTTATCTTGCTTAGCATAAGTTGTTGGTGCACATAGGTGAGCCTAGTCGATTTAGGTTTTGTGCTTGACTAATTAAACGCTAGTTTTATTCCGCATTTGTTCAAGCCTAAACCGTAATTATTTTAAAGCGCCTATTCACCCCCCTCTAGGCGACATCCACGATCTTTCAGCTACCCATGACTTAACGGGTAGGGTATGGGTATTACCCGTGGGTATAAAATTGTGCCCATACCCTGCCCATGTGGGAACGGTATCCGCGGGTACTCGTACCCATGGGTAAAATTGCCATCCTTAGTCGTGCGGCTACTGCATCTCCCTATTCCAGATATGCGGGACTGATGCAAGCCACGTGGCTCGTCCGCAACACCCGCAAGAGCATTGCAAGCGGGCAATCCTGTCCTGCTTGCACCCTGAGTGGTCAGTAACTCCGGTACTCCCTCATTTCCGGTTTATAGGGCTCATATCGTAAATGGTGAGTGGAGGAATGTATCTCATACTTTACAAAACTACCCAAACTAAATTGAGACATTAATTGGGATTAATTTCAGTGCATGCATGCTTGGCCACTAGTAGATGAGTAGGAACATTACATGCATTGGTGAGTTCCTTTTTAATTCTTGCATGCAAAGATTTAATGAGCCTCGGAATCTCAAAAGGAGATGGAGATGAGCCCTGTAAACCGGAAAAATGGAAAAATTGAGATAAGCCCTGTAAACCGGAAAGGAGGGAGTATCTTGTTTTTGGAACAAAGGGGAAGGGACACTTTTTTTTGGAACAAGGGGAAGGGATCCTTCTTTTTCGAATAAGGGGGGAGGGAACACTTTATAATACCCAAATGATAAGTACCACACGTGTGACATGAAGCACTTCGATGCTGATGTTTTTTACAACTAAAGTCGCCAAAGTGGTATAAAGCTACAAGAAAATGGAAATCACAACTAGGTCCTCCCATTTTGCTGTTAGGACCCAGGTGAGGCAACAAGAACACAGTTTGAGTTGTGAGGCAATTGGCGATCTTGCCGGAGATGCTCCGACCACCATGTGGAGGTGAAGGGGCCATAAATAATTGCCATGTCGTTCCACCCACATAGCTGTAGGGTAACGCGACAGAAAACAAAAAAATTCGGTACAGCGAGCACGCCCAGGATCACTATAGAGATGCATACAAGGTTTGGATTTGATCGTTACCGACTCGTAGCGCAGCGGAAGTAGAGTCGATGAAGATCGTCGGCGCAGATCCCCGTGGCTAGGATTTACAACCTCCCAACCACGAGGATGTACTCCCTCGTCAGCCCCTCGGACAGCCCTTCGGGAAGCGGTCGGACAGTCCCCCGGACGGTGTCACGGACAGCCCTTCGGGAGGCACTCACAGAATCTCGGACGGTCACTCGGACAGCCCTTCGGGAGGTACTCTCGAACAGCCCCTCGGGCAAAAAGATCGAACCTACGACCTCTCTACAGGGTTGCACACATACGGTGTCAGCTATCCGACAGGGCTTCGCCGTCCAGAACTAGTTCCCACCGGAACCCAGACAGCCTTTCGGCTCTACGAAACTATTTCGTGTGAGGGAGAGAAGAAGCCAGATCATTGCATGGCATAATGTATGAGAGAAAGAGTGAGTTTGGGCAGCCCCCTCCACCCCTATTTATAGGCCAAGCCAAAGGGGTAAAGGACACTTGGAAATACCAAAATGCCCTCAAAGGTGGCTTCCCAAAGAAGCTATCAAATAGTGTTTCCACTATTCATGAAAATATTTTTCCGCGATCGTTAAATCCGAAAATATTTCTGTAGGTCCAGAACATTTCCAGCACCCACTAAAACAATTCTGGACGCGTTCTGAAACATTTCCGGATCAATGATTTTCATCAGCGAAAAGCAAACAAGAATGCGTTTTCACTATTCACGAAGACAATTTTTCGCGTCCGTTAAATCCGAAAATATTTCTGTATGTCCAAAACATTTCCAGCACCCACTAAAACAATTCTGGACGCGTTCCGAAACATTTCCGGATCAATGATTTTCATCGGCGAAAAGCAAACAAGAATGCGTTTTCACTATTCACGAAGACAATTTTTCGCGTCCGTTAAATCCGAAAATATTTCTGTATGTCCAGAACATTTCCAGCACCCACTAAAACAATTCTGGACGCGTTCCGAAACATTTCCGGATCAATGATCTTCATCAGCGAAAAGCAAACAAGAATGCGTTTTCACTATTCACGAAGACAATTTTTCGCGTCCGTTAAATCCGAAAATATTTCTGTAGGTCCAGAACATTTCCAGCACCCACTAAAACAATTCTGGACGCGTTCCGAAACATTTCCGGATCAATGATTTTCATCAGCGAAAAGCAAACAAGAATGCGTTTTCACTATTCACGAAGACAATTTTTCGCGTCCGTTAAATCCGAAAATATTTCTGTAGGTCCAGAACATTTCCAGCACCCACTAAAACAATTCTGAATGCGTTCCGAAACATTTCTGGATCAATGATTTTCTTCAGCGAAAAGCAACCAAAGCGGTTCCGGCAGCTCCGGAACATTTCCGGTTTTATCTCCGGAAAAATCCCAGAAGTTCCCAGAACAATTCTGGCACCCTCTAAGAATTTCCAGGCGTGTGCCGAAACCATTTTGACTTAATGGTATACTCCGAAACAACTTTTCGGTTTTACCAAAACTCTTCCGGTGTTCTCTCTCCGGAACTCTTCCGTTGTCTCCGAAACTTTTCCAGTGACTTTCTCTCAGACTCCCTGTCTAGTATTCAGCAGATAGATGACCCTTAAGCGTGTGACCCTATAGGTTCGGTGAAGTATAGACATGACCGGAACACTTTCCGATCAATGATCAACATCGGATCCGTGGACACCCATATTGACCCCTATACCCACACGAATAAATATTCGAGTGGACCTCCAGTTGCCGTGTGCTATTCCTGTTGCTTCGCAATATGTTACAAACACCCGAGGTGAGATTTATCGGCATCCCCGTGGATCAACACTTGTCCACGATGCCAGTTACCTCATTACCGGTTTTGTTCTCTTTTCTCGTTCCCGTGTTCCGGCATCCCTGTGATCAAATCACAATGTGTCTGGCCAGACGATGATGGATACCGTAACACCGAGAGGGCCCAAATAATATCTCTCCATCATCGGAGGAGCAAATCCCAATCATGAGCTATCAAGTCCCTTGACATACTTTCCCATGAACCCGTAAGCCGCCGTAATAGCCACCCAGTTACGGATGACGTTTAACAAACCCCAAAGTTCATGAAGCAAGCATGAAGAAACTTGATACTCTCATGGTCTAAGGAATTATGCAAACGTTAACTTTCTATGTGTTATAAACCATTAACTTGTGACGAATGTATCTCATAGCATAACATCAATTCGGGTCGATTCAACACAAGTGTTCTTCTAACAATATGCCCTTAAAGTTTGCTGGCATAGTCATGCCCATGATCAGGAAAACATTATCATCATGCAACACTTGAGCTAGTCTTAGAGGCCAGACTAGGAATACATTTTATTGTTTATTATTCCACATGTGCATATGAGTCTTCCTTCGAGCCTCGTGGTTATTGCAGACTCGAGAACCATAGCAGTTATAGCACGGAATATAAACTTAATTACGAACATAGAGATAAATAATAACATTTATTATTGCCTCTAGGGCATATCTCCTATAGACTCGCACTTGCACTAGAGTCAATAATCTAGTCAATGCTAATGCACTTTACACCTATGGCATACCGGTGTAAAATATGCTTCGCTTGTGGTATAGTCTACGTCTAACGGACCTGACAACTTTTGGGCCGTGTGTATCTTTGCATATCCTCGCATTTTCATGCTTTCACAAAATACATATTTTGTGTGGACTTGGCTTTGTATATATGTGAATCACTGGTCGAACCTTGATTCCTCAGACTGAGCTATGGAGCAACTATCTACAATAGTGTTCCATTGACCAAAGCCATCTTGGAACCATACTAAGTTCATGAATGAACTATATGATTCAACATCTTCTTTGTCACTTCTAAAGCATCAATATACTTAGACTTTGCTATAGAATTCGCCACAGTAACTTGTTTGGAACAATTTCCAACTACCGTGCCACCATATCGTGTATTACACAAAACCCTTAACTTAAATCGAAAATCGCTTGGAGCATTGATGAAGACTATTTCGATGTAATTTCTCACAATGAGTACTTCATAATCTCAGCTTGCGAGAAAACATGTCATCAGTGCTACTCTAGTACACAATGACATTTTTCACTGTTGTCCCATGATCAGCACTTTGATCACTTTGGTATCTATACTCGCAACAACTTGGGAGTATTGGACATATCTGGTTGTCTTACATACCATGGAATACATGATTAATCCAAACACAAAAGTGTGTGGAATCTCCATCATGTATTTTTCTCATCAGTGTTTTAGGACACCGAGTTTTGCAAAACTCTTTCCATGTGACTTTGGCAAGAATCACTCCTTGACGTTCTTATGCTAAAATATTTTTAGCATCTTGTCAATATGTATTTTTGGCTTAGCCTATTAGGCAATTCTATCTCCGTAGATAAATATGCCTAATATCAAGGCTACTTAGCCCAAGTACTTCATCAAAAAACTAATTTTCAATGAAGTCCTAATTTGTGTCAAGAAATTTATATTATTTCCAATCAACAATGTGTCAAGCACACAAGGTTTTTAGAAATATTATTATGCTCCCACTTACTTTCTTGTAACCACAAGCATCTTCGTTATCCATTGATGAAATCAAACTCTTTTGACTATTTCATCAAAAACGAAGATTCCAACTCCATTTTGCTCTCTTCTGTCCATTGCTGGAACTCTGAAGTTTGCATACTCACTAGCATCCTCTGGATAGACAAAATACCTTGGACTGTATCACATGCAAGTCCTAGGTAGCATTTCCATCACATGGAAATCCTTTTGGCATCCAAGTATCATATCTCATCATCGAAATATGTATTAATTGCTAGTTTAACCCGAACCGACTTTAAGCATCGCTACGGTGAGACAATCTCATCGCAGTTAATTCCTTGAATTTGTTATAAGCAACAAGTCAAGCTTTATGGATAAAACATTTTTATCCGTATCAGTTTATAGTTCCATTAATATTCGTTAGACTTCAAGTCTTCCGAAGGGTTTATCAAGATCAAACCTTGAATCATTTATATGGAAACTATCTCAGATTATATTGGCATTTAGCCCATTCCGGAGTCAGGGCCCATCAACGCTTCCTTGTGTATCATAGGTATACTGTTGTCTAGCAACAATATCTCGTCTGCGCACCTGAGAGGTTTGCACGAGTTTTTCCTACGTGGTTCAGCTGCAAGTTCGACCGAAGTCCATACATCTCATGTAGAGGCTTCCGTATCAGTCGCAGTAGGAAACTCTGGAATCACTTCCAAGGTTTCTTTCCCTTGACCTGATGACGAAGATACTGTTATCTCGTCGAGTTGCACTGTCCTCCCACTCATCTTTTTGCAAGAACCATTTTCTTCAAAATCATACCGCTCTTTGTGGCAAACATTTTTTCCTCAGTATAGTGATGGAGGAATACCCAATAAATTAGGATAACCTACAAAGTAGCACTTGTCTGATTTGGAATAGGTTTGTAAATATTTTACACAAGCCCCATATTCCAAATGTTAAGAAAAGACATAACATGGTTGGGTGTACCATACCATGGCGTCATTTCAACAGATTTGATAGCGCTCTTTTCAATGTAAAAGCCGCAGTCTCTAAAGCATTACTTTAAAAGGGATAATGACAATTTGATTTATGTCATCTTTGATCTTACCATGTCATAAATGGTTTGATTACATCTTCATGGACATTCCACTCACAGTGGTGTTTCGGGAGGTGTAAGTTATGAAACTCTTTTCACAACTCATCAGACATTCGCTAAACTTGTAACTCAAATATTTCTTTCCGTGATCTAATTGCAGAAACATAGTTTTCTTGTTACAATAATTTCTTCTTCATTTTGAAAACCTTATGAATGATTTCAAAAGATCCAGACTTACGTCTCATCAAGTAAATATCCATATATCTACTTGTGTCATTTATGAAGATAGATAAATCCACTGCCAGCAATAACCTTTATCGGACTACACACATCAAAATGTATGATCACCAATAAGTTCGTTGCTCATTCCTTATGGCCTGTGAACGGTATTTCAGTCACTTCACTTTTCGGATGAAAGTTGCAAGTGTCAGATGATTCATAATCGAACGACTTCAAAATCCATCATTATGGAATTTCTCCATGCGGGTTTCTCCAATGTGACCAAATGCAGTGCACACATATGTGGTATTCTTTTAGTCTTGCGACATTTAGCATCAGTATTATGGATGTATCATATTACCATCAATATTCATAACATACATCCCATCCTTGATGGAAGTATGGCCCTTATGTTATTCATAATACTGAACAACAATTGTTCTTTTATGAACAACACTCTTGCAACAAACATTATGCAAATGGGCTAGAGTGTATAAAACTCTAAAATGAATTATGAAAGTAAATACAGAGGTAATGTATTATTATCAATATTCATAACATACATCTCATTCATAATGAAAGTATGGCCCTTATGTTATTCATAACACCGAATATCAAAAGTTCTCTTATGAACAACCTTCTTGCAAGATACCTTATGCAATGGGCTAGAGTGTATGAAACTCCAAAAATGAATTATGAAAATAAATACATAGGTAATACACCGATGGAAGGTATAGTAACATTTACTATGTTCCCAGCGCGTATCTAAACCTCATTCCTGGCAAGTCTTTTAGGTCATAGTAGTTCTTGCATTGAGTCGCAATAGAATGCAATCGAGCGGGTATCTCTGTGATCAACTCACAATACCCAAGAATCAGTGATTAACATGTTTAATCATAATTCCCAAGAACTATTTCTTTGACCAGCCTTCTATACATCAATAGCTTGTATGACTTTCATACATGAGCTGGATATTCCAGTCTTCTCTCTTTTTGCCTTTATACTTCTAACAGTTTTACGTCCAATATTTCTCCTACTCTCAGAAGAAGCACCAAACTTTGAGAGTGGCGTCAGCCTCGGACTTCCTAGGTGCGTAAGTTTCACTAACACCCTTCGGACACTTCCTTTCTCTTTAAGTTGTTGTTTTATTCACCTTCATTTCATGACAGGCGTTCTTCTGGATCCCTCTTGTATTAGTCTAATGCATAGTAAACACTTTTACTAATAGTTTGCAAACAAACATTGCTTTGGATATCTCATATCTTTTAGCCTTTGTCTGCATCTGAAAATAATTTTCAGTTTCATGAATATCATATAACTATCCCAAACTTTTGAAGTTCGGGTCTCATGGAAGCAAACATATTGCACTTGACCGTAACGGAATTCTAGCTTTTGGATCGAAGGACGAGAGTCACATCATCCATAGCATTAGCGGGAGAATACCGAAAGCATGAGATAGGACCAAGTCCTTCTCGGCACTCTTGAGGACAATCCTCACATTACGTTACCAACCGTAAAGTTTTAACCAGATATTTAACAGCTTATTCAATTTCAACAGGGAAGGTGGAAACGCGAGCCATTCTTCTATAACTATTATGCATATAACACTTAGACAATGTTCATAATTAATTGCACAGAGAATTAAACAAGTTAATTCTACAGTGCGCTCCCACTCAAATCAATATCTCTCATAATTGATTGTGAGTGATACAAGACCCAAATTTCAATTCAACGCCAAGGATGCATCCATCTCAAGTGACGAGAATTTCATTTGGTAGGCCAACTTGCCAATCACATCTCTATGTGACTCTTGTTCATATTTCGATGGGCATGTTCCGAGCTCAGGACGATCCTCTGGAACGTCAAGACAACCAAGTGATCTTGCTGCGAGTTCTCAACTCACCCGCCTCACACTTCTCTAATCATTCGTACCCATGCATCCATGTGATACCCCGAAGAGATAGGTGCCGTGACGGTGCTACACTTGGGAGAACACTAACTACTTGATATTTTTGTTGGAAATATGCCCTAGAGGCAATAATAAATTGGTTATTATCATATTTCCTTCTTCATGATAAATGTTTATTATTCATGCTAGAATTGTATTGATCGGAAACTTAAATACACGTGTGAATACATAAACTACACCGTGTCCCTAGTAAGCCTCTACTAGACTAGCTCGTTGATCAAAGATGGTTATGGTTTCCTGACCATAGACATGAGTTGTCATTTGATAACAGGATCACATCATTAGGAGAATGATGTGATGGACAAGACCCAACCGTAAGCTTAGCATCAGATCGTTTAGTTATTTGCTACAGCTTTCTTCATGTCAAGTATCTATTCCTAAGACCATGAGATCATGCAACTCCCGGATACTGGAGGAATACTTTGTGTGCTATCAAATGTCACTTCGTAACTGGGTGATCATAAAGATGCTCTACAGGTATCTCCGAAGGTGTCTATTGGGTTGGCATGGATCGAGACTGGGATTTGTCACTCCGTATGACGGAGAGATATCTCTGGGCCCTCTCGGTAATACAGCATCGTAATGAGCTTGCAAGCAATGTGGCTAATGGGTTAGTCACAGGATCTTGTATTACAGAACGAGTAAAGAGACTTGCCGGTACAAAGATTGAACTAGGTATGGAGATACCGACGATCGAATCTCGGGCAAGTAACATATCGCCGGACAAAGGGAATTGCATACGGGATTAACCGAATCCTTGACATCGTAGTTCAACCGATAAAAGATCTTCGTGGAATATGTAGGAATCAATATGGGCATCCAGGTCCCGCTATTGGTTATTGACCGGAGAGGTGTCTCGGTCATGACTACATGATTCCCGAACCCGCAGGGTCGCACGCTTAACGTTCGTTGACGCTAGAGTAGTATTGGGAAATTTGATGATTGGTAACCAAATGTTGTTCGGAGTCCCAGATAAGATCCCGGACGTCACGAGGAGTCTCGGAATGGTCGAGAGGTAAAGATTTATATATGGGAAGTCATATTTTGGGTTCCGGAAAAAGGTGCAGTTTTTTCGGTATTGTACCGGGAAGCTTCCAGAAGGTTCCGAAGGATTCCGGAGGGGTCCGGAAGTCCACAAGTGGGTCCACCACGTCCCAAGGGCTGGCATGGGCTGAGGGGAGGCGCCCTGGCCTTATTGGGCTAGGCGCACCAAGTCCTCAAAATCCCATGTGGCTAGGGAAGGGGATAAAAGGGGAGTCCTAGTAGGAATAGGATTGGACTTGGAGTCCAAGTCCTCCCCCCCTTGGCTGCGCCCTAGGGCTTGGAGGGGTTGTTCCCCACACCCCTCCACCTATATATATAGAGGAGGGGGTGCCCCAAGAGGACACACCAGCCCCTGGGCGCCTCTCTCTCTCCCGTTACACCACCGCCTCGTCCCGACGACGCTTAGCGAAGCGCTGTCGGTGCTCCACCACCACCATCACCACCACGCCGTCGTGCTGGTTGTGATCCCATCTACTTCTCCACCTTCTCTTGCTGGATCAAGGAGGAGAATACGTCATCGAGCCGCACGTGTGCTAAACTCGGAGGTGCCGTCCGTTCGGCACTAGATCGGTTGGATCGTGATCGGATCGCGAAGAGTACGACTACATCAACCGCGTTATATACGCTTCCGCTTTTGGTCTACGAGGGTACATTGACACACTCTCCTCTCTCGTTGCTATGCTTCTCCTACATAGATCTTGGGTGTTCGTAGGAATTTTTTTGATTTTCATGCTTCGTTACCCATCAGTGGCATCATGAGCTAGGTCTATGCGTAGATGTATATGCACGA
Organism: Elymus sibiricus; assembly: GCA_039707655.1. Classification (NCBI taxonomy): domain Eukaryota; kingdom Viridiplantae; phylum Streptophyta; class Magnoliopsida; order Poales; family Poaceae; genus Elymus; species Elymus sibiricus. Next base: position 326,136,023 of record CM077670.1, read on the forward strand.
GTAGAACACAAAAGTTGTGGGCGTTGATGCTCAAATTGCTTACCTCTCTTGTCTTATTTGGATTCGGCGATATTGTGGGATGAAGCGGCTCGGACCAACCTTACATGTCCTTGCACATGAGACCGGTTCCACCGACTGACATGCAACTTGTTTTGCATAAGGTGGCTAGCGGGTGTCTGTCTTTCCTACTTTAGTTGAATCTAATTTGACGAAGGCGGTCCTTATAGAAGGTTAAAAGGCAACTTGATTATCACCGTTGTGGCTTTGCATAGGTAAGAACGGTTCTTGCTAGTTGCCCATAGCAGCCACGTAAAATTTGCAACAACAAAGTAGAGGATGTCTAACTTGTTTTTGCAGGGCATGTTGTGATGTGGTATGGCCAGAACGTGATGTGATATATGTTGATGTATGAGATGATCATATTTTGTAATAGGTTCATGACTTGCATGTCGATGAGTACGGCAACCGGCAGGAGCCATAGGGTTGTCTTTAATTTATTGTGTGACCTGCGAGTCAACTGTTAAACGCCATATAATTGCTTTACTTTATCGCTATGCGTTAGCAATAGTTGTAGAAGCAATAGTTGGCGAGACGACCACGTGACGACACGATGATGGAGATCATGGTGTCATGCCGGTGATGATGGAGATCATGCCGGTGCTTTGGAGATGGAGATCAAAAGCACAAGATGATGATGGCCATATCATGTCACATATTGATTGCATGTGATGTTTATCTTTTTATGCATCTTATTTTGCTTAGGACGACGGTAGCATTATAAGATGATCCCTTCACTTAATTTCAAGATAAAAGTGTTCTCCCTAAGTATGCACCGTTGCGAAAGTTCGTCGTTTCGAAGCACCACGTGATGATCGGGTGTGATAGACTCTACGTTCGCATACAACGGGTGTAAGCCAGTTTTACACATGCAGAATACTTGGGTTAAACTTGACGAGCCTAGCATGTACAGACATGGCCTCGGAACACAGGAGACCTAAAGGTCGAACATGAGTCATATAGTAGATATGATCAACATGGAGATGTTCACCATTGATGACTACTCCATCTCACGTGATGATCGGACATGGGTTAGTTGATTTGGATCATGTATCACTTAGACAACTTGAGGGATGTTGATTTAAGTGGAAGTTCATTAGTAATTTTATTAACTGAACTAATTATCATGAACATAGTCTAAATTGTCTTTGCAAAATTATGTTGTAGATCAATAGCTCGCATTGTAGCTCCCTGTTTTTAATACGTTCCTAGAGAAAGACTAAGTTGAAAGATATTGTAAGCAATTATGCGGACTAGGTCCGTAGTCTGAGGGTTGTCCTCACTGCTGCACAGAAGGCTTATGTCCTTGATGCACCGCTCGGTGTGCCAACCCCTCTAGCGTCGTCTGTGGATGTTGTGAACATCTGGCAGGCACGTTCTGATGACTACTCGATAGTTCAGTGCGCCATGCTTTACGGCTTAGAACCGGGGCTCCAAAGACGTTTTGAGCACCACGGAGCATATGAGATGTTCCAGGAGCTGAAATTGGTATTTCAAGCTCATGCCCGGGTCAAGAGGTATGACATCTCCGACAAGTTCTTTAGCTGTAAAATGGAGGAGAACAGTTCTGTTAGTGAGCATAAACTCAGAATGTCTGGGTTGCACAACCGCTTGACTCAGTTGGGAGTTAATCTTCCAGATGACTCGGTTATTGACAGAATTCTCCAATCACTGCCACCAAGCTATAAGGGCTTTGTGATGAACTATAATATGCAAGGGATGGAGAAAACACTTCCCGAGCTCTTCGCGGTGCTTAAGGCCGCGGAGGTAGAAATCAAGAAGGAGCATCAAGTGTTGATGGTTAAAAAGACCACTAGTTTCAAGAAAGGCAAGGGAAATAAAGGGAACTTCAAGAAGAACGGTAAAGCAGTTGCCGCTCCCGTGAAGAAACCCAAGGCTGGACCCAAACCTGAGACTGAGTGCTTCTACTGCAAGGGGAATGGTCACTGGAAGCGGAACTGCGCCAAGTACTTGGCAGATAAGAAGGCTGGCAACGTCAACAAAGGTATATTTGATATACATGTTATTGATGTGTACCTCACTAGTGCTCGTAGTAGCGTCTGGGTATTTTGATACCGATTCAGTTGCTAATATTAGTAACTCGAAGCAGGAGCTGCGGAGTAACGGAAACTAGCTGAGGGCGAGGTGACGATGGGTGTTGGAAGTGTCTCCAAGATTGATATGATCACCATCAGCACGCTCGTAATACCTTCGGGATTAGTATTAAACCTAAATAATGGTTATTTGGTGCTCGCGTTGAGCATAAAACATTATATCTGGATATTGTTTATTGCAAGACGGTTATTCATTTAAGTCAGAGAATAATGGTTATTCTGTTTATATGAGTAATGTCTTTCGTGATCATGCACCCAATGTGAATGGTTTACTGAATCTCGATCGTGGTGATACACATGTTCATAATATGAATGCCAAAAGATGCAAAGTTAATGATGATAGTACCACATGATTGTGGCACTGCTGCTTAGGTCATATTGGTGTAAAGCGCATGAAGAAACTCCATGTCGATGGACTTTTGGAATCTCTTGATTATGAATCATTTGAGACATGTGAACCATGCCTTATGGCAGGATGACTAAAACCCCGTCTTCCGGATCAATGGAGCGGGCAAGTGACTTATTGGAAATAATACATACCGATGTATGCGGTCCGATGAGTGTTGAAGCACGCGGTGGATATCATTATTTTCTTACCTTCACAGATGATTTGAGTAGATACAGGTATATTTACTTAATGAAACACAAGTCTGAAACATTTGAAAGGTTCAAGGAGTTTCAGAGTGAAGTGGAGAATCATCGTAATAAGAAAATTAAATTTCTATGATCTGATCGTGGAGGTGAATATTTGAGTTACAAGTTTGCTATGCATTTAAGACAATGTGGAATTGTTTCACAGCTCACGCCACCTGGAACACCACAGCATAATGGTGTGTCCGAACATCGTAATCATACTCTATTGGATATGGTGCGTTCTATGATGTCTCTTACCGATTTGCCACTATCGTTTTGGGGTTATGCATTAGAGACAGCCGTCGTGCTGGTTGTGATCCCATCTACTTCTCCGCCTTCTCTTGTTGGATCAAGGAGGAGGAGACGTCATCGAGCCGCACGTGTGCTAAACTCGGAGGTGCCGTCCGTTCGGCACTAGATCGGTTGGATCGTGATCGGATCGCAAAGAGTACGACTACATCAACCGCGTTATATACGCTTCCGCTTTCGGTCTACGAGGGTACGTAGACACACTCTCCTCTCTCGTTGCTATGCTTATCCTACATAGATCTTGGGTGTTCGTAGGAATTTTTTTGATTTTCATGCTTCGTTACCCATCAATTTTTAGTGAGAGATCACCCTAATAAAAAGCGACTACCGCGCAATCAAGAAGGGTGCATCAAAGGGACAAACATCTCAGGCAATTCATAATAGCATGATATGGTATAGCCCTTTCTGACGGAGAAGTCTTTTATTTCTTCGTCTTCGGCATTCGCGTCGGTGTTCACCTTTGCGAAGATTGCCACCACCTTGTCAATGCACCAGATAATATTGCTATCTCTATAGCTAATAAAATAAGTGCATTACTTAAGGTTGACATGCATGTCATTAAAGTGACAATCATATGGCTCCAGCCATCATGCCGAATCATGACACGCAGGTCATGTTAATTTTACATCATATAGTCATCTCATACATAATCAAATTAATATGAGAACTGCTATACCACATCACATGCACATCTCATGTCATCCTGCAAAACCAAGTTAGACGCCTCTAATCGGTTTATGCAAAATTTTATTTTACGTGGCTTCTAAGGTTTTGACTTAACTGTAGTTACCAACGTTTATCATCAAGTATGATTATTCAAGTCGCTAGATTAACTTTGCGGGGTGTATGAAACACGAGATAATAAAATCTCGAGCCCCATACTGAACTTCGTCATACGCATGACCCCCGTGCAGATCATATCTGCATTGCCCTTTTGTCTGCGAAATTTCATCTTTCTTTTAACTATGGTGGAATTCAATGAACTGTTAGCACTTCGTTGATCAATCAGGATCGCGGATTGCCAGAACTTTGAAACTCCACCATGCCGTTATCAAGATCAGAAATACGCAAATTTCAGGGAAGCAACAAGAACATCGGGTAACATATTTCATCTGCTACCCACACAAATAATTTTCAGTAATATAACTCATCTACTACAAATTATATTGTGCAACACCCATACATCTCTATGTATTCTAGATCGTAACCTGCATCTACGCACAGCACGGCTCATGATGCCACTGTAGGGTAACGCGACAGAAAACAAAAAAATTCGGTATAGCGAGCACGCCTAGGATCACTATGGAGATGCATACAAGGTCTGGATCTGATCGTTACCGACTCGTAGCGCAGCGGAAGTAGAGTCGATGAAGATCGTCGGTGCAGATCCCCGTAGCTAGGATTTACAACCTCCCAACCGCGAGGATGTACTCCCTCGTCAGCCCCTCGGACAGCCCTTCGGGAAGCGATCGGACAGTCCCCCGGACGGTGTCACGGACAGCCCTTCGGGAGGCACTCACAGAATCTCGGACGGTCACTCGGACAGCCCTTTGGGAGGTACTCTCGAACAGCCCCTCGGGCAAAAAGATCGAACCTACGACCTCTCTACGGGGTTGCACACATACGGTGTCAGCTATCCGGCAGGGCTTCGCCGTCCAGAACTAGTTCCCACCGGAACCCAGACAGCCTTTCGGCTCTACGAAACTATTTCGTGTGAGGGAGAGAAGAAGCCAGATCATTGCATGGCATAATGTATGAGAGAAAGAGTGAGTTTGGGCAGCCCCCTCCACCCCTATTTATAGGCCAAGCCCAAGGGGTAGAGGACACTTGGAAATACCAAAATGCCCTCAAAGGTGGCTTCCCAAAGAAGCTACCAAATTGTGTTTCCACTATTCATGAAAATATTTTTCCGCGACCGTTAAATCCAAAAATATTTCTGTAGGTTCAGAATATTTCCAAGACACACTAAAACAATTCTGGACGCGTTCCGAAACATTTCCTGATCAATGATTTTAATCAGCGAAAAGCAAACAAGAATGCGTTTTCACTATTCACGAAGACAATTTTTCGCGTCCGTTAAATCCAAAAATATTTCTGTAGGTCCAGAACATTTCCAGCACCCACTAAAACAATTCTAGACGCATTCTGAAACATTTCCGGATCAATGATTTTCATCAGCGAAAAGCAAACAAGAATGCGTTTTCACTATTCACGAACACAATTTTTCGCGTTCATTAAATCCGAAAATATTTCTGTAGGTCCAGAACATTTCCAGCACCCACTAAAACAATTTTGAATGCGTTCCAAAACATTTCCGAATCAATGATTTTCTTCAGCGAAAAGCAACCAAAGCGGTTCCGGCAGCTCCGGAACATTTCCGGTTTTTTCTCCGGAAAAATACCAGAAGTTCTCAGAACAATTATGGCACCCTCTAAGAATTTCCAGGCATGTGCCGAAACCATTTTGACTTAGTGGTATACTCCGAAACAACTTTTTGGTTTTACCGAAACTCTTCCGGTGTTCTCTCTCCGGAACTCTTCCGTTGTCTCCGAAACTTTTCCGGTGACTTTCTCTCAGACTCCCTGTTTAGTATTCAGCAGATAGATGACCCTTAAGCGTGTGACCCTATAGGTTCGGTGAAGTATAGACATGACCGGAACACTTTCCGATCAATGATCAACATCGGAGCCGTGGACACCCATATTGACCCCTATACCCACACGAATAAATATTCGAGTGAACCTCCAGTTGCCGTGTGCTATTCCTGTTGCTTTGTGATATGTTACAAACACCCTGTAACACCCCAAAATTTTCTCTCTAGATTTTCAAATCTTTTTATTAAAAGAAAATACTTTGAATTATTTTGACCCAATTCTTTTTCTTCTCTTTCTTCTGTTCTGATATTCATTTTAATTTTTATTGGGTTCTAAAATTTTAAATGGTTCTGTTTTGGAAGGTTTAATTATTTGGAAAATTATTTTGGGGGATCACAACCAAATTTTCTCTTTAGAAAAGTTTCTGGAATATTAAACCATATGAAAATGGCCATTTCACTTCTTCTAGCTGTTCTAATTTCTCCCAATAATTTATTCTGTCATTCTAAATTTATCCCTCAAGTCATCCACACATTCTAGGACAGTATCCACCACCTCTCCCCTCCACAAAAATATTTTTCTCATATTTTATAAATTCCAAAGTTGGAATTTATATTATTCATAGTTTCTTGGAATTACAAAGGAACTATATTTTCTGCAATTCTTCTACCTCCACCAAAATTATACTAGCAACTAGACAGTACCCAAAACCCATTCCACCAAAAACATTGGGTTCCACAATTCAAAATTTTCAAATTTCATTCGGTTCAATTTTGGACCAGAAACAATATTTTTGATACAAACCTATTTTTAATAGCTCCAAAAATTCTGGAACTTTGCCAAGCCCTCTTATTTGCATCAACACCTTACCACAAAAATTCTCACAAAATCCTAAAATGCCTAGACCTCTCTGTCATTTCATCATACACCTGGTATGCGCACTATTCACTATGGATCAAATTCAGTTAACTGAATTTGTGCAGCGGCAGAGGCGCTCGACGTCGTGTTTCACACTCCATCGCCCTCCTTCTCATCCTCATCTCTTCACCTCATCAATGAACCGCCTGAGACTCCCCCTGGTCAGTAACTCCACCGACGAAACAGTGCCTGGCCGGTGCAGAGGCCACCGAGCTCATCCACGGCAAACCGAGCGGATCGGCTTGACAGCGCCCGCCATCTTCATTGCTCCTGCTGCCGCCCTCACCTAATCTCCTCCACGCGGCAGCCTCTCCGCATCATCCCCACGCCGATCACACCGTCCAAAACCCCTCTGGAGCCCACTGTCGGTCGCCGGAGTTGAACGGCCCCCGCCATGGCCGTACCCGACCTCGTCGCGAATAAGGCCGTAGAGCCCGATTCCGTCCGCGTTGATGCTTCTGGAGAGCTTCATTCATCTCCACGATCATTCACCGCACCTCGGCACCGCCCCTAACCTACCTCGCCGGCGAAATAAATTCCGACGTCATCCGCCCGTGCTGGACCTTCCCCGACCGCCTATAAAAAGGAGCCCCCGAGCTCAATTCTCTACTCGTACCACCTCCACCCCATCTCAATCGACCGCCAAGACACTCGCTCGACCCCGAGAGGGTCTCCTTCCCCGTCTCCGGTCACCGACCCGCCGCTACCATCCCCGATCACCACGACGCAAATACTCCACCTCCGCCGCTCAAACTTTGCCAGTAACCTCGAATCACACCCGTACATCGATCCCGCGCTTCAATTTGACCATCCGAGCTCTCTCCGGCGAGATCCTATCACGCCCGAATCGCCGTCCGCCGCCGTCGACGTCGCCACCGTTCAGGTGCTCGCCGGCGACCACCTCCACTACCCACCGAAGCGGCACTCCACCCTGAACACATTCCGATCACCGCCACCTTCCAAACCCCCGGCGATCGTCGCCGGCGATCGCCGCCGTCCTCTGTGCACGCGCGCGAGCATTTCAAATTTAAACCTGACGGGTGGACCCCACCCGTCAGCGTTTTATTCTTTTCCGTTTAAAACGGAAAGCGTAATCCCTGGTTTACGCCTTCTCTGCTGAAAGGCGTATAACGCCCGAAGCGTTTTCCTTTTTCTGTTTTTAAACAGAAAGCGTATTCTATCGTTTACGCGTTCTGATCTGGAAGGCGTATTTCTCGCCGAACCGTTTTCTGTTAAATAGCACAGGGACCTGCAGTTTTGCAGAAAAACCCCTGAGTTTAAAAGTTGAATAACTTTTAAACTACAACTCTGATTGAGTTGAATCTTTTTTTGAAATTCTTATTTTTCTCTCTAGTTTTTTTTAGTATTTATTAAAAAAAATATTTTGAGACAAGTTTTGGTACTGTTGCCAAATTTTTAATTGGAGTTTGAATTTGAATTTTCCAGAAAAAGAAGAGGGGAACTTTGCCGGGAATTTTGAGTGTTCTCCTTCTGACTACTTTGGACAAGGCAAGCATTTTGAACTTGGGATATGGTGATTGCATTTGCATTGCATGGTTGCATCAGTAGGAATTGCACCGTATGTGTAGTTATCGCAAGTGCATGCATGCATGGTCATATTATTTCTTGTGCATGACTTGCACTTCACTCAAGCATCTGACATGAGCAAAGGCTGTGAGCACCAGGAGTGCAGCTCCTGCTTTGGACGTGCTGGTGAGCACGGTCCTGTTGTGACACGACGGTGTCACCGTGGCTTGTGAAATATACCGGTTATAATGATAACACCTCCTGAGTCGACCTAGATCGAGTCTTGTTCCGTCACACCTAGCTAAAACACCGTGCTGCCACGGGTCTTCCCGCGAGGGAAGTACAGTTTAGTAAGTTGCTAACCCCTGTCTGTGTACACACCACATAGAGGGCCATGATGAGGGTTTCCACGGCCATGGACTAAATCCCGTCATCAGGTCAGGGGGCATGGGTGTATCCGGCTGGTTTGCCGAGAGGGGGGCACCCCTTGTAATCCGCGCGTATGAATAGTGATCCCATGCTAATCGAGATTGTAGTCTCCCCGACTTAGAGTTTTTCTTGAACGGTGCTTTGGGTGATTCCTGGCATCCGGAAAGTTAATCTGGTGTGTGCTGGTTAGGTGTGTTTTCAACCCAAAGACCGTAGTGGGAATTAGTCAGTGCCACGGTGTTGACTAAAGAAATCTCATACACGTGGGTAAAGAGTACAACCTCTGCAGAGTTATAACTATTCGAATAGCCGTGTCCGCGGTCAAGGACGTTAGCTGGGAAGGGTCAAGTGTCGGTCCGGTGTCGGTCTCCGGAGGAAAATAATTAATTGGAGCATCAGATAGTTTACAGAATATTCTTATCTCATCACTAACACTGTCATGGATATTTTGTCATCAGGATTATGATGGTTGTGAATATTATTGTTACTATGCATATTATTATGGACTAACCCGTTTCTCTTATTTTATTTTTCCTGAGTGTCTCAGGGGCTGGCTAGACTACCCCGGGCACCCGGTTTTATTTTCAAGACCTCTCGTGGCGTCCCTCGAGTTCATGGGCGGTCCTGTCTCGCCTGACTCTCTTGTGGATACCCGTTTGGCATTTCTTTTCAAGACCTCTCGTGGCGTCGCTTGAGTTTTCGGATGGTCCTGTCTCGTCCGATTCTCTTTTAGACACCCGTTTGGCATTTCTTTTCAAGACCTACCGTGGTGTCACTTTTAGACACCCGACTGGCATTTCTTTTCAAGACCTCTCGTGGCATCGCTTGAGTTAATGGGCGGTCTATCTCGCTCGATACTCTTTTAGACACCCGTTTGGCATTTCTTTTAACTTTCTTGGTTTATCACTAATATTTTATTTTTCTGCACATGCTAATATTTATTATGCCATGTTTTAAAATTTCAGTCAGCATGAGCATATCATTTAACCCATCATGAGCATATGCATTCGGTATATCTTTTGTTCATAATGTTTGCGAGTACATTCAAACGTACTCACTGGCTTGTCCCTGGCTATTTCATTGGCCAGACCTGGAGGAGGACAAGCTGTTGGAAGGAGATTGCGCTAGCGAGCCCGACGCTTAGAGGTGTCCCAGTCAGTCAACCTGTGATCTTGGAGTTTGCCACATGTATCTTCCGCTGTGTTTCCGCTACACCAATAAAATAGCCAAGCCTCACACTGACGCTTGACTTTATTTTATTGTATCAGTGTTGTCTACCACCACACCACTGTACTACTCCACCACCGTAGTATATTGGCAAGCTTGTAATAATTGTTGAGCACTCTGGCTCAACCCTTGTGTAATATTATTGTACTGGTTGTCTATATCAAGGAAGTCTACCAGTTGATCTTGGGGCTGGTATGACTTGAGGCTCTTCTGTGATTTATCCCAGAAATGGGCCTGACACACCCGAGGTGAGATTTATCGGCATCCCCGTGGATCAACACTTGTCCACAATGCCAGTTACCTCGTTACCGGTTTTGTTCTCTTTTCTCATTCCCGTGTTCCGGCATCCCTGTGATCAAATCACAATGTGTCTGGCCAGACGATGATGGATACCGTAACACCGAGAGGGCCCAAAAAATATCTCTCCATCGTCGGAGGAGCAAATCCCAATCTTGAGCTATCAAGTCCCTTGACATACTTTCCCATGAACCCGTAAGCCGCCGTAATAGCCACCCAGTTACAGATGACGTTTAACAAACCCCAAAGTTCATGAAGCAAGCATGAAGAAACTCGATACTCTCATGGTCTAAGGAATTATGCAAACGTTAACTTTCTCCGTGTTATAAACCATTAACTTGTGACGAATGTATCTCATAGCATAACATCAATTCGGGTCGATTCAACACAAGTGTTCTTCTAACAATGTGCCCTCAAAGTTTGCTGGCATAGTCATGCCCATGATCAGGAAAACAGGATCATCATGCAACACTTGAGCTAGTCTTAGAGGCCAGACTAGGAATACATTTTATCATTTATTATTCCACACGTGCATATGAGTCTTTCTTTGAGCCTCGTGGTTATTGCAGACTCGAGAACCATAGCAGTTATAACACGAAATATAAACTTAATTACGAACATAGAGATAAATAATAACATTTATTATTGCCTATAGGGCATATCTCCTACAATAGCACGACGGAGACTTGTTGAGTGACACGAGCTCGAGCAGTAGACGATCTGAAGACAGAGAAGCACCGAAGACATTTTTTTCCCTTAGGCTCGCCGTATCTAACAGGGTTGGAGCTTTGTCTGCTGCCATCCCTCCTTCCGCTACCCCGACGACGAAGAAAAAACATGGGTGATAGATTCACTGATCAGGCAACCGCTCGAGCCTATAGAAGAAGTCGTTACCGGTCCTAGCACCAGCGCTAGCCGCCCACCACGAAAGGTGGCTGGGAGAAAAAGAAGGCCACCACCGAACGCAGCTCTCGAGCATCGATGATGACCTCACCGTTGATTCGTAGCTCTAGCCACAGAGGTCGAGCTACCGGAAGGAGATCTTTAACATGAAGAAGCACCAAAGCGAGTCGGTTTCCCTAGGCTCGCCATATCAGAGGGCTTAGAGATGGATCCGCTGCCATCTCTCTTTCTACCACCCGACGGCGAAGTGGGAATGGAGGGGGCATGGCTCTGGAAAACACCAGATCTCAGAACCGCTCAAGCTTATTGAAGAAGACGTTGCTAGATCCACCTCCGGCGGTAGCTGTCCACCACGAACAATGGCCAAAAGAAGTAGAAGGCCATCATCAGGGCACAATCTATGAGTGTGACAAGCGTTTGTGCCAAGCTCCTCAACGACATAATGTCACACGCCTCTAAGGTCAACCCTACCCTACACCTGCTATCTACAACGACGACCCGGTGCTCTCTCGCATCCCAACGCTGGTCTATGGCACCAATGAAGGAGAAAATGTGAGAGAGATCGAAGAACTTATGGAGAAACGAGGGAAAGGGAAAGGGGGAAGCGAAAACCGGGGCGCTGCTACGGGTGTGTTTGGTTGCTTGCATCCATTGGGCCAGGGTGTGCGAGGAAAACGAGTCAGGCCGAGCAAGGCCTGGTTGAGGAAAAACAGTGCAAAAGACAATGTAGTCATGTTATTTGGTTGCTTGCATGGTGGTTGGTGGGGTTTAGCAGCGTGCAGGCTCGCATGTTTGGTAGCAGCGGTTTCCGCATGCGCTGTGAGAAGAGGATGCAACCTGGCACGGAAAAGAAGAGAATCTTTCTCACCTCGTGGTCCGTGCGAGCCTGCATGAGTGAGAACTGCCATGCGACCGTGCGATGCAGGGAATTGTGGCCCTAGAGCCTGGCCCTAGAGCGCTTGAAACACCGTGCGATGCAGGGAATTGATGCGAGCCATGCAACTAAATACCGGGCGAAGTAAAAGATTCCCTCCATATGCAGCCTGCCAACCACCATGCAGGCAACCAAACACGCCCTACATGTACGATCAGTCGCAGCCATTCATGTAATCATCCTATCCATGGTACTCTTTCGATCCAAATTAATTGTCATAGCTTTAGTACTACTTACATCTCATTGGCATTCCCTGAATTACTCCCTGCAACAATTAATATGAATCAAAGTTATACTGCCATTTAATTTGGATTGGAGGGAGTACGTATACAAATACGTACACGAGGACCGTACGGGCAGTAATTCGAGGGAAACGAGCGCGAGTCGGACGGAAGACGAAGATCTACAAGATCTCAGGTGACACATGCGACACCGACCGATGGATGGATCCAGGGATCCTCGATGAGCGTGCCCCCGAACGTTCTGATGCACTTTATTACCGTCCACCGTCCACGTGCTGCGGCAAGGAACCCGACGCTCCGGCGCTCCACGGAGGCCGAGATCCACGTGGGGCCCAGGGGCCTGGAAGCGCGGTACCGCCATTATTATTCCTCTAGTGAACCCCTTCCTTCTCCCCCACCCCAACGGTCGGAAAGAATCGGCCGCCCGCGAGCCAACGGCAGGTCAATAGCCAGCGTAACGGCTCACACCGCCCGCAGAAAAGCCAAAGCCCCCCGGAGAAGACACACAGACGCCAGAGGAGCCAGCCCACCACCACGAGAAACCTCTCTCTCTCTCTGTCGGACCCGAGACTGCACGAGCACGGGCGGGCGGGGCGCGCGCGGGCGCGGAGGGGGGAGAGGATGGAGTCCATGGAGCCCATGGACATCGACTGGAACAGGGTGGTGTCGCGCTTCGTGCGGGACGAGACCTACGAGGGCATCGAGGCGCCGCACTGGGCCGACCTCACCGACCCCGAGGCCCGCACCGCCGCAGTCGACGACGACGCCTGGTTCTGCCGCCCCGGTATGTACGATTCCTCTCCCGCTCCCTTCCCCGCGCGCGCCCGCGTCTCCTGTTGCTTGGCGGGTCTCCTCTTCTCCCCTCTCCTCTCTCTCCCGCGAGGAGACGATCGCCACGGCGAGGAGCGAGAGGAATCTGCGTTGTCAAGTGCTGATTCGATTTCGGTGGCGCGTTTCGATTGGCGGTTGTGGCGGGCGGATCCGACAGCGAGCCTGCCCAGTTCTTGATTTTAGGGGGCTGATTTCGCCGCTGTTTTCTTGGTTCTCGAGAAATTCAGGCCGTGCTCTCTGCTTTCTCTTCTTGTGAAATTCCTAAGGCTGACCCCGGGTTGATTTCTGTGCTGGATCCCCCGCAGATTGCAAGCATCCCAAGACGGCGGACGACTTCCTCAGGCAGACCCCGAGCCCCAAGGCCAAGCTACTGCGATCTATGTCCGCCATGATGCCCTTCGGCGAGAGGGACGCCAACCTCAGGTCAGCCCCAATCCACCTCTTGCTCCACGCAAATTGCTCGGCGATCCACCTTGTTCTGACGGACATCGCCTCGCTCAGGGATGCCAATAATAATCTCAAGAGACGAGGCGCCGTCGCCGGCGGAGGCGGCACTGCCGCCTTCGCCTCGCCCACCAAGCCCAAGGCGGCGCCCAAGAAGAGGTTCCAGGACGACGCCGAGAACCAGGACCCCGCGCTGACCACGCCGCCTCCCGCGGCAAGCAGGCCGCCGTTCGGCGCGCAGCGCTGGGCCAAGAACGCCAAGGAGGCCATCAAGTCCAGCGCGGAGAAGCGGCCGGACGTTGCTGAGAAGGAGGCGCTGCTCGGCAGGAACCTGGCGCCGAGGCAGCTCAAGAGCACTCTCTCGGCGAGGAATCTCTTCTCCGGGAAGGACATACTTGGCCAGATATCGGATTTCTACAATGAGCTCAAGCAGCGGATGGCCGGCGGTGGCGGCAGCCAGCAGCCTGTCTCAGAGGCCATGGAGGAAATGAGCCCAAGCCCAATGTAATTTCTCTCTTTCTCTGAAGCAATGCTGGGTTCTCGCTTTTGGGTTGGTAACTTTCAGTTCATTGACATTCTCATTTGTGCAGAAACAGCAGTGATGTGGTGGAGAAGGTGGATTGTAGCAGCGGCGGCGGTCGGGTTCTACCGGACGCTGTGAAGAAGGTGGCGAGGCAAGAAACAGCAGAAAAGAGTCCAAGCCCAATGTAATTTGCTTGTCACTATGATGCAAAAGCAGCATTAGAGGATTGTGGGTTGTGAGGTACTGATAATGATGGTTTGTGCAGGAAGGGGAAGAAGGTGGGGTTGAAGGTGGAAGCAGGGAAGCAAAGATCACCCTTTGTGTTGAAGGAGGTGAAGGCAACACCGCCTACTCCGCAGCGGTTTCCATCCCCCTCTGTAAACCGTGTCAAGAGCGTGAAAGCTGCAGGCGCAACATCAAGCTCGCCACTCAAGAAGCCACTGAAGGTGACTTAATCTGTCATACTTATAATACTGGTTATTGATCTATGTAGTGTTGGTGACTGTTAGACTGAGAGTGTTTGCTCGGTGAATTTTCAGTATTTGTGGGTTTCTGCTAGCCTTTGTGAAAATATTTAAGAACATTCCAATCAGTCGAGCACTTTGTCCTGATCAGAAAATTTAGTGATCTGAATTATCATCAACATAGTTAATGGCTTAGACTCGGTTAACCCTAAGCTAGAACTTCCCTTCCTCAAAATGATATGTTTTTCCATAGGCTAGATCTTGCATACCGAGTTTGATGCTGAGATTGTTCTGTACCGACTTATCTTAAGACCTTCGGTGTGTCATCCTAACCCTTTTCAAGTCTAGCCACGAGGAGAATGTATGGTTTCTGAGTTCAAGATCTTTGAGAACTTCAGTGTCCATGCCTGTCAATAATCAGCGTCTCCTTATTATGCATGTTATTAAGCTAAAATAATGTGCATTTTCTTCGTGTTTCCAACATAATTGACACTTCAGTGCAAGTTCCATTGTGCATAACTTGTGGTGTATATTTTGCTCCATTCGGTCACTTGATCAGTAGCATGTTTGATCTCATGTCGTCACTATGACCTTTCTTAAGGGTGTTCGTTCAGGCGTTCTTTTTTGTAAAATTAGTGGCATCAGCATATGTGGCACTAATTCGATTGTGCATGACCGTGTACTGTAATTTTGTCAGCGACACATTTATGATAAATGTTACACATTTATGATAACATTTATCATAAATGTTTTGCTCCATTTTTACTTTCACTTGATCAGTATCCTATTTATTCTCACCTTATCATCATGGCCTTAACGGTGTTCAGACATTTTTTCTGCAAATTAGTGGCTCTAGTCATACGGTTCATCATCTTACTGTTATGGTAACAGAAAACCTATTGGTCTTCTATTAGTGTTGTGACTCCGAAAATAGCATCTCAACACAAGCTAACCATGCATTTTAACTAATGTTGATATCTACTGCCTTCTCTTCAGGATAAGGTGACGCCTAATAAGGATCAGGAGAACAGCAGAGATGCTAAGAGGCAACCTTTTGGGGTTAAAGATATGAACTACAACAGGGCTTATGAGGCCGAAGAGAGCTCCAGTGGCGTGTTTTGGTTCTTGAAGCCCTGTACTTTCCTGGTGGAGTAGCAGCAAAATAATTCAGAGGCTTTAAAGCTACTGCAATTCATGTAGTTAGGATCGATTCTTTGTTTCAGTTTGAAATACCCCCAGTTCCTCCTATTTGATTGATTCATCTGATGGACATTCTGTCAGGCAAATAAATAGAAAGCATATGTATAGTTTACCAGTCAAGCCATACAAGTCGAGATATTAATAATCCCATGAGTAGAATTCAAGATATAGAGAGATGTTACTGCTCTTCTGCTAATTGGCTGTTTGAGCAAATGTACTGCAAATGATATTATTGTTCAAGATATAGAGAAATGTTATTGTTCTTCTTCATCTTAGTGATATTATCCAATCCCAATTATCTTACTGAATGCCTTGTTCTGGATTGTTTTCTCACGCTGCTACTTAAAAGTCACGGAACCAATACATTTTGAGGCAGATCCGACATACACACAGGAGTTGTAAACCATTGTTGCCAATGGCTCCCTAGAAACTTTGTCGACGAATGTTATCATAGTTCATGAAAAGAGTGAGGCATCGGGGGGTGCAATGCGGAGGGGTATAGGGGAGGCGTGATTCACAGTGCTTTGCCAGAACTAGGGGCAGATCCCCTAAAGAAACACAGACAATAATTATAATACATAATCCAGCTGCTCTAACATTTAGGCTGTGCTTAGAAGGTTCCAGATAACACAGACCATTCAGGTGTTTGATTGGAGGAACACTCGAGGAAACAAGGGAATTCGAGGGCAGGTTCAAAAGTTTATAATTGTTACATTGCTCAGCTCTACATGAGTCGATAATTTTTCGTTTCTCAAGCTCTGTGTGATTGTAGATATGATTTGTTACAGTTCTGTTTCTGCTGAAAACGGGAGGTGTTAGTGGCTACGGTTATTCGGCTATAGCAAGAAAGAGCAGCGAGGAGAACAATTACTACCTATGGCCGATTCATGAAAGAGATCGACATAGAATTGGATGCATGAATAACAAAAATTACAAGTGTGAGTGTGACATCAAATGTAGAAATGTGTTGAGCCTTGAAAGTTGAAAGAGCTCATTTCTTTTGGTTGTGTGAAATGTCGAGAATCACAAGCTCCTCAGACACCATGCATGTATGAGTGGAGAAGCAAGTAACGATGTTCTTGCATACTATTGGACATAACCAAGGGCTATTGCAACTAAATTTGATAGGCCATTTGAGGCAGTTAGTTGCTACTCCCTCCGTTTCTAAATGTAAGACGTTTTAGAAATTTCAATACGGACTACATACGGATGTATATAGACGCATTTTAGAGTGTAGATTCACTCATTTTACTTCATATGTAGTCTATATTGAAATCTCTAAAAAGCCTTATATTTAGGAAGGGAGTGAGTATTTTAGACGTGTCCTTCAGGCCACAGGTGAGCTGAGCAATGAATATATCAGGGCACCTTAAAGTCACTATAAGCCAACCGAATGCACTAGAATTATTTCAGTGCTTTTACAAGCCAAACTGATTACTTAAGATACAAAGAAAAATGCCTGGTCACCCTTAAGAAAGGCCACGACAAACAGGCTACTGATCAAGTGAGTAAAAATGGAGCAAAAATATTCACCATAATGGTGACAAAATGACAGTTCAAAGACATGCAACTTACCTGAAGTGTCAATAATGCACATATTTTAGATTATGAACAAGCATGATAAAAATACACGGATTGTTGACAGGCACGGATACACTGAAAGGTCTAAAAGATCCTAAGCTCATAAACCATGACTACAGTATATTAGGTTAGTTCTCCTGGTGGCTATAGGTAAAGTCAAGGATGATACAGTGTAGGTCCGAAACTAATTCAGTACATAACTATCTCAGCAGCAGCGCATGTAAGATCTAGCCTATGGAAATACATACCATTTTCAGGAAGTGCTAGCGAGTTAGCCAGTATAATACATTAACTGTGGTGATGATGATTCCACCACTAGCAGTTAGAACCATCTTCCATGCTTTGCGACATTGCTTGATCTGGCCCATATATGAATTCAGAAGAACCATTTAAACTGACCTAGACGATAAACTCATTGCTTTTTCAAGCAGAATCTTATAGCAAAATATATACTCATATTGCAGCATTTACACTGCTGGTGGAGAACAATGGAAGTGAAAGCATGCACTAAGACATACCATTGAGCAATGCAATCCACTTTTCAATAAAAAATAAATTCCATCATTAGATATTTAGGTCACACCATCTTTTTTCCGAGTTAAACTCAATTTAGCACATAAGTCTATATAAATGATAGGGGTGAATTACATTGCATAAAAAGTAACACCATTGCTGAATTTAAACCACACAGTTTAGTCGTCTAGACAGTATAGAACTCCAATGTAAATGCTCTCTCACAATAAACTCTGGTCCAATTAATCCTGGTGATACCGAAAGAATTCATACATGAACCACACTTCTAATATCCAGAGGGCAAGAAGATGCTACGAAATTCATCTAGAGATTCCTATGAGGAAATGAAGGACCTCCAGAGAAAAGCTTTCATATGCGGCCATTTTTATGTCGGACACCAATTAAAGCAAGCCCTTCCTGCTTTATTGTCTCCCAGTAGAAACGCCAAGATCATGCTCGACACGTTGTTCTGGAATAGAAGAGGCCTGCAAAATTCCAAAACCAATGCAAGCATGTGAGGATTATCTTTAGTTTTAGGAGAAGTTTGTATAAGAGCAACATATTATTGCTACCTTAAAAAACTAAAATATACGTCATCAGGTTATGAGACTTGAGATATTAGCAAATAGAAGCAGATGGTTCGATCTTGCGCTAATTACCTTATACAAACAAAAAGAAACATGTGGTAAAAGCTGTAACTGTGAAGTGTAAATGATATGGGAATTGGATCTCGGAATACACAAAACCAACCGATCAGTCCAAGAGATGTTCTGGAGCAACTAAACTTACCTTTAAGCATCTCCTACAAATTAACAAGACAAGCTGTAACTATTCACTTGACTAGAACACTTCTAATGTAAACAACTATTCATATGCAAACAACTATATGCATAGCAAACAGCTGCCAGCATTTGGGCAAATCCTATGTTTTCATGCAACATCCTTACTCAATGTACTTTGATATCAGTATTAGTGGGAGATAACATTAGACCTTTTTTCAAGATTATATATACCTTATTTATTTGAAGTGTAGAAAGTCCAGTAATATCAGGATTCTTGAGCTGATCGAGCTGCCGCTTCCCTCTTCTCATCAAATACTCAATGTACACAAAGTTCCTGCGATCGACACTCCTGGCATTCTCACGGAACGCTGCTGAGACAACAGTCTCGATCCTGCGGCGCTCCTCCGGGGACTTGAGCCGTGCTGTCCGAAGGAACCCTCTGTATAACGCCAAGGCCTGCCTCTGGATACCAGATAGCTTTGTACGGGACGCCATTTCATCCTTATGTAGCAGTCATCAAAGCCTGACAAGAAATGGAACTATGGAATGAGTTATCTCGTGGTGATCTGCATATTCTTACTCAGGTGACGTGACGGACTATTCAGTGAAGCCTCAAAAGATAATTACTGTACTACAAAACAATCTGCTCTAACGCTTAGCAAGCAAATCCACAACAAACAGAAAGAGAATTTTTGATTCGATCGCGCACAGAACAGAGATATAAGAGCAAAACTCTCGGGATAAATCTAAGCAGGCGAGGGTTCTTCACCAGCAAAAGAGCCCCCAGGTCCGGATCGATCTCCCGATCCGTGCCGGTCCAGTAGAAGGGAGGAGAAGAACCCCCTCTCGGTGTGGTTGCTCACCGTTGCACGCAGGGTCGAGGACGGAGCGGGCTGGAGGTAGGGGGGCGGACGGAGTTGGGCGGAGGCAGGGGCACGTCGGAGCGGCGGGAGCTAGGGCTTGGTTGCGGCCGGCCGCGGCTTCGCCTCCCGGGGTTGCGGACGGAGTAAGGAGGAGGCAGGGCCGCTCACGCGTAGTGGGGCGGAGGCAGGGCCCGGCTGAGAGGAGAGGGGCGTCGCGCGCCGCCGCGCCGGGATATCGGACGGGAGAGGAAGACTACGCCGCGCACGGGAGAGACCGGGACGGGACGAGCGAAGGGGTATGCTCTCCTGGTCTATTCGATCGATTCTGTCCAGGGGTAAAATGGGAATTGCCGGTCCTTTCCAAACCTGGCCAAACGGGCCTGTTAATCGGGCCGGCACGATAGCCCGCGTGCCTGGCACGTCATGGGCCGGCACGGCACAAGACTAAGTGGGTCGTGCCTGGCACGTGGCCCGGCTAGGGCCGTGCCTGGGCTGCTATGCCCGGCACGCGTGCCAGCCCGGCACGGCACGCACAGGTACAACGAGCGAAACATGCATGCAAGTGTGCTACTGCCTACGCCTATGCTACGTGCTAGTTAAATAAAAAAATCAAGCTAGTGTGTCATTGCTGCCACGACAGGGAGCGAACCATGCATGCATGCAGCTCTGCTGCATCGCGGTGCCCCGTGGGCATGCTACGGCTGCGGCGCTGCGCGCCTGCGCACAACCAGACGCCCAGACGTGGCTTTTATTTAATGAAAAAATCGGGGGATCTCGTGCTAGACGTGCCTACGTGCCAGCACGTTTATCAATGGGCCGTGCCTGTGCCTGGGAGGGCAGCACGCGTGCCGGCCCGGCACGGCCCGAATAGTTAGCGTGCCTGCCCGTTTAACCCAGGCCGGGCCGTGCCGTGTCGGGCCGGCCCATCTGACCAGGTATGGTCCTTTCTGTTTTAGAGAAGTGCCCACGTGTTCGATCATATCACCGGCAACTTACGCCACACGTGGCTTCTATTTGGAACCGTCCCGAGGGTCGGCACATTAACAAAAACTACAAGAAAAACCCAAATAAAGACGAATTTGCAATCCTAAAAAAAGAAGGGACTGCCTAATCAACAGACGTCTGTTTTCTATTTCGGTTTAGGGAGGACTGGGCTGTAGCCCAATGGCAAGGACACGGTGGTGTTTCCTTGCAGACCGGGGTTCGACTCCCGTCGGGGGCGAATTTCCGCGATCTCACCCGGGTGTGCTTCTTCTATAAAAATATGTCCTGGGTGCTAGTGCCTATGGATCTCATTTTTTTCGGTTTAGGTCGGATTTTTCATCCAGATCTGAGCCAGTTTTGCTAAAAAAACGACTGATTTTTTGAGTACATTCAGTCGAATTTCCTCTTGGTGGCCCGCTACCCCCTACACCAAACCAGCCACACCGCTAACGGGCTGGGTAAACAGATTCTGACCCGATTACGGTCGCCCACAGACACAAAAGTCTGTCTCCCATACCACACCCACTCCTGCGTCTTCGGTCTGCTTTTTTGTGTGACACTCCAAGGAAGATAAGACAGGTTTCGGAGCAGCGAGAAGAAAAGGAGATCATAAAGCAGGGGGAAAAGAAGAGAGATGGGAGATGAGGAAGAATACCCAAAGAATGAGATGACCACTGAACATACCTGAGAAAGCTCCTCTGTATGGTCAAAAACTCATACATTTTGGATGGCAAACCTGAACATACCTACACATACATTCTATAGGTACATATGCAGTAGGTTCTGGTGGTATCAAGCCACACGTGCAAACTTTGCACACATTATATAGATTCAGTACATGCAGATAAACACACAAAAAGTGACATGATAGAGAGGCTACGCTAGTGCAAAGCTAATGAAAGACAAAGATAACTAAAAGGAATGAGTAAGAGTGGAAAACAAAAAATGAAGGACTAAATCTACCCAACAATGTCTCAAGACAGACAACAACTAGCACACAAAGAAATTCTTAATGACAAATGAACTGAAACACTAATAACTGAAACACAATACTGAGAAGTGACTGGAAAAATAATAATTTAATGAGAAGACTGAGAAAAACAAGAATAAGAGAAACACTGATATGATAATTGACGGAACTGAACTACCTATGATAACTAGCCTAGCTAACCATCACTGATGAAAGAAAGTAAGTTCGCTGAATGATAAAAAGGAAGAAATAACAGAAACAAACTAATGAACTGAAATGATACTAAAAAATAAAACAATGAAGGTCTGAACACTTATACTAAACAATGGAGACATGCTTAAAACTGAAGGTCTAATAACTGACTAAACACTTATAGTAAATAATGAATACTAACACTGAAAATGAAACAATGAACATTGAACAATTTAACTAAAGGTCTAACACTTGTACAGAGGACTAAGGATTAAAATTATAGAAACTGATCCTAAAATTCTAAAAAAAATAGTGAGAAGTATGAAACTGAGACTAAAAACTAAACCATCACTAAGAGAAAAACTGAAACATATGGAGACTAAGAACTAAACCAACCCTGAGAGAAAAGAAAGAACTTAAGAGTGTTAGACTATAGACTGAACACTTAAAAAGATGATAACTACATAGCGCAGTGATTGAGCCAGGGCAAGCTGCTGGGTGTATGCTGCTTGCGATCCAGTTCGCGTCGACTTGGAGCCACCGTGTGGGGGGACAACTAAGGTACGCCCCTCACCCCAACCCCTCCCCCTATGTCGGTGTAAAAACCGGCAGACCTCGGGGTAGGGGGTCCCGAGTTGTGGATCTAGGATCGATGGTAACAGAGACAGGGGAGACGATGATTTACCCAGGTTTGGGCCCTCTTGATGGAGGTAAAACCCTACGTTCTGCTCTTGTTTATATTAATGGAGATGTATCGAGTACAGAGTAGATCTACCTCGAGATCGTAATATGTGTCTAACTTCTAAGGCTAGGTAAGTAATGTTGCGTTGATGTCCCTATTACGGGCTAAACCCTATGGCTTATATACACGCCAGGGAGGGTATCTAGGGTTACAAAGTCGGTATGCTAGGAGAGAGGCGGCAGGAGGGATCTTGGAGTATACGTCAAGTCTTCGGTAGAAACAGCCTTGATCACGCCTCCCACGTACAGTCTTCGGAGTCCATCTTGGTTATGTGCGGGGGTATATCGGCCCAAGCGAGAAGATAGGTCGGCCCGGTTAGCACCCCCTATTCCAGGACACCGTCACTAGCCCCTGAACTGGTCTTCGATGCCGAAGTCGTCGTCCTTCACATTCCGGAGTCTTGGCTCGACAGACAAGTTCCCGTGCTTTCATTTTCCGAACGGAGTTAAAGACCTCGGTCGACCTTTAGAATTCGCCGAGAGCTCAATATCAGATGCTGAAGCTCGTGCCACTTAGGGAATTGGGCCCCTTTATGGGAAACACGTCAAAGCGTCAGCCTTTTCTACCCTTACTTAATAGACGCTCGACCCTTGCTTGTGGCTGTACGCCCTTGCAACCGCAGCGAGAAATTCCCCCTCCCTCCAGCCCCAGTTTAGGAGCCCAAAAAAATGGCGAGCGGCGAGGGATCGTCAAGGCGTCCTCACGGCCCGGATAGGGGGGACTAGGGGAGCTGCTCCGTCGCGCGCCTTCAACTGGAGCGTTTGGCGACGCAGGGATACCTGCCGGATGCGGATCTAGCCGCTACCCGCCCCGGACTAACATCCATCGAGGGTCAAGCCCACGCCGAAAACTACCCTTCGCCACAAGGGGATGAGCGCGTATGCTTCGTACCTTTCCTCCTCCGCGGCTTAGGGTTTCCAATCCACCCATTCCTCCGCGGCTTGCTGGAGTTCTACGGGTTACAGCTACATCATCTTTCTCCGAATTTGGTGCTACACATTGCGGGGTTTGTCGCGCTCTGCGAGCTACACCTCGGCTGTCAGGCACACTTCGGATTATGGCGGAAGTTCTTCTGCATCGTGCCTCGCTCTTCGACCGACAAGTTATTCGAGGTCGGAGGAGCCGAAGTCTGCCGAATTGACAAGACCGGCTACCCAACGGGGACGCCTCGGGAGGAGGCCGATTACTGGACTTTCGAGTGGTTCTATATCACCGACGTCCTATTGTACGAGCCAGTTCGGCCAGGCCTTCCCCCCTTTTCCTTAGATCCGCCGAGGAAGCGTTACAGCTGGAGGCCACTGAGCTCGGCTCAAGAGGAAGATGAAGCCGTGACTAGGCTAGCGGCCAAGGTAAAGCTCCTGTCAGGCGCAGGTCTCACCATCATCGATGTGATGGCGGTGGCTCTAGACCGGAGAGTCCAGCCTCTTCGGCAGCGCTAGCATTTATTGTGCGAGTATAACGGGTCCGAGGACGCCTCCCGGTCCATTAAGGGGGCTTTTATGGACCAAATGACCCTCGGAGCTGTACTAGCCAGTATGTATCAAGGGTCAGCCGAGGAGTTTGCCAAACGCCAGTTCCAGGATGGGTTGTCGTACTACAACCCAGCCGACATCGTAAGTCTTTATTCTAGGTTTTCTTGTTTGACCTCGGAATCCTTATCATTAATCTTTTATTGGTTGATCAGCGGTGGAGGCGTTGGCTCGAAGGGGTGAGCAGTCCAGCTCCAGAACCGGAGTTACACAGTCGCGCAGAAGATCCTCTCTATCACGAGGACGAAGACCTGGGGCTTATCTACGAAGGGAAGAGTTTTTTCCTGGAGAGCCTTGACGGCTCAAAGGTAGAGGTTGTCCCTGATACGCCGAGGACAAGACCAGCCTCATCGGTAACTCTCCCTTCCTCTAAGCGAAAGAGAGCCCCTCGTCCCCCAGTCTCTAGTCTTCTGACTTCTCCTCCAAAGGGGCGGCGCTCCCAACGCCTCCGCAGAGAAACGGCTCCACTGGCGAGGGCTCGGCCAGAAGGTCAAGAAGCTCCGGCGAGGGCAAGCGAGAGGGTTCCATCCGTCATTAGGTAACATTTAGCTTCATGTCATAGAAAAGACATTTCGGGTTCTAACACTGCCGAATATTTGCAGACAGCCTCCACTTTCCACCGCACATGTGGAAGCCGAGGAATGCGCGGCCCCGCTCAAGAAGACAAAGGTCTGAAATCCTGCAAGGGTTGACCCCGGAGCCGCCCAGCCCGAGGACTCAGCGACATCGGCCACTCCGTCCAAAATTCAATGCGCCGCGAATTATCGTCGGCGAAAGGCTTCCTTGAATAATCCAGCCTTTTCGGACAGGGAGCAGAAGGCTCTCAGCACAGTGGACGCATACCTCGGGGCGACCCGAGGTGCTTTTGACAAGTCGCTGGATGTACTGGCGCGAGGGCTGCGGGTAAGATTTGCAAAGATGAATATGACTACCAAGTATAGTAGTAGCCCCTAAGGCTTGAAACGAGCCCCTAGGGTCGAATCAAGACTTGAATAGTAACCCGCAGTCGCTGTTTTAACAGGAAGCTCGCTTGAAGAACGAGCGATTGACCTCGGCGTTAATCCAAACAAAGGCGCAGCTTGACGCGACATTGTCCGAGGTTCAGCAGGTGAAGAAATTCACCAGAGAGGCGCACGGTAAGTGCTTACCCCTTGAAGTGGGTGACTTTTTAAAAAAGCAGAGCTGACGCCTAGCATTGCTTATAGCAGCGGAGGCCCTGGGCCATCTCGAAAGAGATCTGAGGCAGGCCCGTGAAGATCTGGCGTATGCGGAAGCGCAACGCCAGGCAAGTCAACATGTGGGCAACGTGAATGCGCTTAGGGCGGAAAACACTCGGCAGGCCCAGGAAATTGAGAGCTTAAAAACTCGCCTGGCTGCTGCAGAGGCCAAGAATCGGCGAGCGGACGATATGATTCATGGTAAGTTTAGAAAGCACGAGAGACAGTCGTCATGCAATTTGTCCAGGGAAATGTATCATTCGAAATGTGTTGTTGTTTGACAGGGTGCCTGACTGGCCTTCCTCCGGAGTCGCGGGGTCCGATGTCCGAAGACATGAGCAATAATCTGTCCGAGGTGCATGAAGGAGCTCGGAAAGCGATGAAGGATGTGCACCAGGCGTTATGGCCCGAGGTGACGCCAGTCCCCGAGGACATGGCCGCGCTAGCCAAACGTCTTAAGAGAGCGCGGCGCCGGATACAAGCATGGAAAGTATCAGCTTGCCGAGAGGGTGCCAGAGAGGCCTGGGCCATGGTGAAGACCCATTACACCGGTTTGAGGACAACAGAATTAGCAGAGGTAGGACCCCTGGGGTCGGATGGGGGAGAGATCCCGACCAGCCAGGCATATGATAGTGTAATGCCCGCCGCCCGATTCTCGCAAAAGGATTGCGCACTAGACACCTTAATAGACGGGTTAGACCGTGCTTGAAAAGTGTTGTATGACTTTATGTACCGAGGTATTCTATGTCAATTTTTTCCGCCCGTGGAACCGAACTCTGTCAGCCAGCCGTCGGCTTCCGCCTCCTCGGACAAAGTCCGAGGAGTGTCCCATACGACTGGTCGAAGTTATCGAACCAGATACGTCAAGGGACCAGGCAATCGGGCTATACGGCTCGAAAGACGAGAGGGTAACGGAAGGTTATGTTATATTACTGTTTAACGTAAGAAACATCTTCCGAGAAAAATAGTTCTTCCAACAGTTCCTTTCCGCGGGGAATGTGTCGAACACGCCCGTCCGAAGACGGATGACCTCGGGGTTAAAGCCCCTGGTCGGGGTTTGAAAAGACCCTTGCCACGTTAGTCCTATGTCATAGCCGACCAATTCGCATTATAAGACCGCTAGCTTTCGGCTTTATCCGTCTGAGGTACTACACCGACTGACCCGGGAGTAACAATCACAGCGGTGCTCCCTTTGCCCCCTAGCCGAAATATCGGGAACGTAAGGGGCAAGCACAGGAGCCGGGCAACCCAGCTTGGCCAAATCTTAAAGCGAATCGATGCATATAGTGGCTCGAAAGACAATAGTACATAAGGGGCAGAATAGGTATTGTTTTGAAAAGAACTAGCTAGATTGTCCTCGGGGTCGCAAAAGAACTTTCCGAGGTGAGAAGATAAGAAAGAAAAAAGGTTAAATCGAAATAAAATGCACAAGTTATTTACACAGACCGTATACTCGAAGTTATTCATAGAAGCGTCGGAGGAGCGCCGCGTTCCATGGGTGGGGCTCTAATCGGCCGTCCTCTGGATCTCGGATTCGATAAGCGCCTCTGATGAGCACTTGGTCAATGTTGAACGGTCCGTCCCATCTAGGGGAGAGCTTGTGTTTTTGTTTTTCGGGGTGCAATCTCATTACGAGATCCCCGACGTTAAATTCTTTAGCACGGACCTCTCTACCGTGGTAGCGTTGAGCCTGCTGTTGATAAATAGCAGAACGAGCCTGTGCGATGTTGCGCTCTTCCTCGAGAGCGTCTAAGGCGTCTTGCCGATCGAGTTCGGCCTCCAACTCCCCGTACATGTGCACCCGAGGTGCGTCGTGTATGATATCGGAGGGGAGGATTGCTTCGGCGCCATATACCATAAAAAAATGGGTATACCCGGTGGATCTGTTCGGTGTGGTACGCAAGCCCCATAATACGGAATCGAGTTCCTCAACCCATTTACAGTCGGCTTTTTTAAGGGAGCGGACGAGCCGTGGCTTAATTCCGCTAAGGATGAGTCCATTGGCTCGCTCCACTTGGCCATTGGACTGCGGGTGGTAGACGGACGCGTAATCGAGCTTGATGCCCATTTTCTTACACCATGCCTTGACCTCTTTCGCCGTGAAGTTGGTTCCGTTGTCTGTGATCAGACTGTGGGGGACACCGTAACGGTGAACGACCCCCGAAATGAATCCGATGACTTGGACGGCCTCGACCGAGGTGACTGGTTTTGCTTCGATCCACTTAGTGAATTTGTCTACCATAACGAGTAGGTATTTGTTTTTATGTGATCCTCCCTTGAGTGGCCCAACCATATCCAGCCCCCAGACCGCAAAGGGCCACGTAATGGGGATGGTGTGCAGGGCCGTGGGGGGCATGTGGCTCTGATTGGCGAATACCTGGCAGCCTGGGCAACGCTGTACTAATGCCGAGGCATCGGCACTTGCCGTTGGCCAGTAGAAACCGGCGCGAAAGGCCTTGCTGACCAGGGTCCGAGCAGCGGCATGATGTCCGCTCATGCCGGAGTGTATCTCGCGTAATACGAGTTTTCCTTCTTCCTCGGATATGCATCTCTGGAGGACGCCCGTTGTACTCATTTTATAGAGTTCCCCTTTATAAACCTTGTAAGCTTTAGACTGTCTTACAATCCGGCGGGAGTCGGCTTGGTTATCAGGGAGCTCTTTTCGGAGTAGATATGCGAGGAATGGCTCGGTCCATGGTGCGATGACTGCCATGACCTCGTGCGCTGAATCGGTCATCCGGATCGTTGATCCGCCTATGATACCGTCGTCCTCTTCGGGCGGGGCATGTTGCCCGACATCGGTTGAGTCCGGTGTTCCTTTGCTGTCTATCCAGACTACGGATGGCTTAAAAAGCCGCTCGAGGAAGGTGTTCTCGGGAACCTTGTCCCGTTTTTGCACCCATACGGGCGAGTACATCTGCGGCCTGGTTACTATCTCGGGGTATATGGTGGAATTCCAGCCCCTCGAACCTGGCCGAGATCTTTATGACAGCATTGCGGTAAGCTGTCATCTTCGGGTCTTTGGCGTCAAATTCGCCATTAATTTGCGAGATAGCGAGGTTGGAGTCACCTCAGACCTCGAGTCGTTTGACACCCATGGAGACTGCTATCCGAAGTCCCTGTAAGAGGGCTTCGTACTCAGCCGCGTTGTTGGAATCTGTGTACATGATTTGCAGTACATATTTAATGTTATCTCCCGTGGGGGAAGTGAGCACCACGCCAGCCCCTAGGCCGGCAAGCATTTTGGAACCGTCGAAACACATCGTCCAATGCGAGTAGGTACTGTACTCACGGGGGAGTTCGGCTTCGGTCCATTCGGCGACGAAGTCCGCCAACACCTGGGATTTAATGGCCCGGCGCGGTTTGTAGGTGATTTCAAAAGGTAGAAGCTCTATAGCCCATTTGGCGATGCGCCCCATTGCGTCTCTATTGTTGATTATGTCGCTCAACGGGACGTCGGATGCCACCGTCATCGCGCACTCTTGAAAGTAGTGCCGAAGCTTGCGCGATGCCATGAAGAATGCGTAAGCTATCTTTTGATAGTGAGGGTAGCGTGTCTTGCAGGGGGCTATGACCTCGGACACGTAGTATACGGGTTTCTGGACCTGGAACTTATGACCCTCCATGTCTCGTTCGACTACGAGGACTGCGCTAACCACCTGGTTTGTGGCCGAGATGTACAATATCATCGGTTCGCAAACACCTGGTGCTGCCTGGATAGGATTAGTGGCGAGGAGGGCCTTGATGTCTTCCAGGGCCGCCGCAGCCTCCTTAGTCCATGTAAATGTTTTGGTCGGTTTTAACAGCCTGTATAATGGCAAGGCTTTTTCCCCAAGTCGTGATATAAAGCGACTCAGTGCTGCTACACAACCCGCCAATTTTTGTACGTCCTTGAGCTCCGTTGGAATCTCCAAACGATCCAAAGCTCGGATTTTAGTAGGATTGGCTTCAATTCCGCGATTAGATACGATGAAGCCGAGGAGTTTACCGGCTGGGACTCCGAAGACACATTTCTCCGGGTTAAGTTTGATTTGATACTCCCGTAAGCTGGCAAATGTGTCGCGAAGGTTGTCGACCAACTGGTCGACGTGTTTAGTTTTAACAACTACATCGTCTACGTAGGCCTCAACGGTCTTTCCGATGTGTTTTTGTAGGCATGTTTGAATCATGCGCTGGTACGTGGCGCCGGCGTTCTTTAGTTCGAAAGGCATTGTGTTGAAGCAAAACGACCCGTAGGGCGTGATGAATGATGTTGCTGCCTGGTCCGACTCCTTCATCTTTATCTGATGATATCCCGAGTAGGCGTCCAGGAAGCACAATGCGTCGTGGCCCGCAGTGGCGTCCACGATTTGGTCAATACGGGGTAAGGGGAAGGGGTCTTTGGGGCAAGCTTTGTTGAGGTCTTTGAAATCGACGCACAACCGCCAAGACTTGTCCTTTTTTGGCACCATGACCAAATTAGCCAGCCAATCCGGGTGTTTTATGTCCCTGATGAATCCCGCTTCCAACAGCTTTGCCAGTTCTTCGCCCATTGCTTGACGCTTGGGCTCGGAGAAACGCCGAAGAGTTTGTTTAACGGGCTTATAGCCTTTCAATATGTTTAGGCCATGCTCTGCAAGCTTGCGGGGTATCCCAGGCATATCGGATGGGTGCCAGGCGAATATATCCCACTTTTCCTTAAGGAAAGCGCGTAGGGCCTCGGCCACTTCCGGATCGAGGTTGGCCCCCATGGACGCCATTTTAGCAGGGTCCGTTGGGTGAACCTGAAATTTGATTATCTCATCGACCGGTTTGAAAGAGGTAGGCTTTGATATTTTGTCAAGAATGATATCGTCCCGGTCGACCTCGGCGCGCAACGCGGTCAGCTCTTCGGTCGCGAAGGCCTCGGCAAGAGTCTCGAGGGCGAGGGACGCAGTTTTGTTTTCGGCTTTGAGCGCCCTATCAGGGTCACTTGAGATAGTGATAATCCCTTTCGGGCCCGGCATCTTGAGCTTCATGTAGCCGTAGTGTGGCACCGCTTGAAATCTAGAGAAGGCGTCCCGTCCGAGGATGGCGTGGTATCCGCTCTTGAAAGGCGCGATGTGGAACGTAATCTCCTCTGAGCGATAATTATCCGAGGTCCTGAAGACTACGTCTAGAGTTATTTTTCCACTGCAGCGTGCCTCTCGTCCGAGGACTATTCCTTTAAAGGTGGTGGTGCTCCGTTCTATGTGCGATCTATCGATGTGCATTTTATCCAGGGTGTCCTCGTATATCAAATTCAGGCTGCTGCCTCCGTCCATAAGGACCTTGTGGAGGCGATAGTGATCCACAATGGGATCGAGGACTAGCGCGGCAGGGCACCTGTCCGGGGCAGACCTCGGCTGATCCTTCTGAGTGAAGGAGATCGGCGTGTCTATCCACGCATCCCGAGGCGATACTCGCCGGACGGCGTTAACCTCCCGCAGGGCCCGTTTGCGCTGGTTTTTAGACGTAAATATCTCATAAATCATTAGGACCTCGTCTTCATCCGAGGTCCGTCCAGAGTGGCTGGAGGCGCCCGCCAAGAGGGCGGGCCCCCCTTTGGCCACCTGCCTTAGCACCCAACAGTCCCGAAGGCTGTGGGTTGGGCAGGAGTTAACTAATACGGCGTGGATCGGGCACGGTTTAACCAGAAAGCCGTCCAGGGCCGTTCCGGGGTGATCGGAGGTTTTCTTCTTCTTCCGGGGTTGATCACCCGGGGTATCGCATTTGTGATTTTCGCGCCGAGGAGCAAACCGGTCGCGTTCCGGGTAGTCTTCATGGATCGAGTCCGGATTCTCCTTGGTTCGCCAGGCGTCTTCAATGGCGCAAAATCGCGCTACCAAGTTGGTTAATTCAGGGAGTGTTCGGACGCAACGGCGGGCGAGGGCGTTCAAGACGCCTTCATCCTTGCATCCGTGCTCAAAAGCGACGATTATATCACAGTCTTGGTACTCTAGTATCTTGCTCTTGACGATCAAGAACCTGGCCCAGTATTGCCGGATCGGCTCACCAGGGATCTGCCGTACGTAAGCTAAGTCCCAGATGTCGGAGGGGCCGGAGTCGTCGGGGCGATATTCTATACAAGAGGTGGGCGGACTAGATCCGATCTCTAAAGACCGCGGGCTGAAGACCTCGTCCCGTTCACCTGACGGTGGATCCGTAGTTATCGGTTTACCCGATTCGATCTGGGAGTCGGTCATCAGTGGGTCGTCGTCCGATCCGATCTTCAGGAAGTATCTTACCCCCTCATCACGTTGGAGCCGGGGAAGGGTCTCGATTCCTTTCCACGTTACGTGGGGGTGTCTGCGAGACCCAAGTTCAGATGTGGAGCCGGGGGGGCCTTCGTTGGAGCCGGGGAAGGGTCTCGATTCCTCTCCACGTTACGTGGGGGTGTCTGCGAGATCCAAGTTCAGATGTGGAGCCATGCTCCGTGGGTTTAAAGCCGTTGACTGGCGATCCCATCGATCCCTCCGGCGATCTCACAGCGGAACTCTCAATGAAAGCACCAGTGTCGGTGTAAAAACCGGCAGACCTCGGGGTAGGGGGTCCCGAGCTGTGGATCTAGGATCGATGGTAACAGAGACAGGGGAGACGATGATTTACCCAGGTTCGGGCCCTCTTGATGGAGGTAAAACCCTACGTCCTGCTCTTGTTTATATTAATGGAGATGTATCGAGTACAGAGTAGATCTACCTCGAGATCGTAATATGTGTCTAACTTTTAAGGCTAGGTAAGTAATGTTGCGTTGATGTCCCTATTATGGGCTAAACCCTATGGCTTATATACACGCTAGGGAGGGTATCTAGGGTTACAAAGTCGGTATGCTAGGAGAGAAGCGGCAGGAGGGATCTTGGAGTATACGTCAAGTCTTCGGTAGAAACAGCCTTGATCACGCCTCCCACGTACAGTCTCCGGAGTCCATCTTGGTTATGTGCGGGGGTATATCGGCCCAAGCGAGAAGATAGGTCGGCCCGGTTAGCACCCCCTATTCCAGGACACCGTCACCCTGCATACTGAAAATTGTATGATCTGCATAAAAAGCTGAAATTTAGAAATGATAGAAACATCTTACTTGGTTGAAAAACAGAGAAGAGAATCTGAAAAAAGATTTTACCTAGGAAATGTGGACAACTCAAAACTTGACTGAATGTGAATTTCCATTTCTTTACAAAAGAGCACATGTGTAACAACTAGTACAAGTGACACATTTTCATTAAGGAGATGTAGATAAACTCAAAACTTGACAGAATGTGATTTTTCATTTCTTTTCCCCGGGCATGCTGAACTACACTAACACATGAAAACATGAAATTGCTAGCGCCGCCCAGCAGATAAACAAAGAGAAACAATCCTGCCTATCCTAGACCAAGCATGCAAACTGAACTACCCCATGCGACCTGAATCTGTGACCAGCGGCCATGACGATGAACTGAAATCGAGCGCAAGGAGACAGAACACGTAGGGCAAAAAATACAGAGGAAGGGCAGTAGGGAGACGAAATACCTTGCGCCCGACTGCCGCTGGAGACTATAAGCTCCGCCATCGACGCACGCTTGCTGATGGCGAGCATGACGGGAAAGGTCCACCGAGCTCCTCTCCAGATGCCCCCCGCCCCACCTACAGCTGCCCCAGTGAAGCACGCCTTCCGCCTACAAGCGCTGCTTGCGGGAGGCTCGCCGCGCGCCATCTCCGCCCGGCCGGCCATGCCGTTAATCACCGGCGAGGAGGCCCCCTTCCCTCAGCCGTTTCTGCCCATCTCGGTCAACCACATCCAATCCCCTCCCCAGCTGAACAAAGCAGCCACCCACCGACTGAATAGAGAAATGAAAAAAAAGGCGGGTCGGAAAAGCGAGACCAAATGAAGACCCGCCAACCCGAAAAAGCCCAACAAAACCTGTGACGGATAACGACCCGGTACACATGGCTGAGGACGACGCGCAGAGATTCGTGAGCATCGGACGGACAGAAAAACGACCTGAAGCGAATTTAAAATCAGACATCTGAAAATTAGTAAAAGACGGATTTGCAAAAAACATTCTTCTGGGTCCACGCAGCCACCATCGTGACGTCGCCCTGGAGTCTGCCGGAGTGGAGAAAGGCCGGACTCTGACTAGCTCCAAGGAAGTGTGTTTTCTGTTCACAAGGCAAGCACGGGGCTCTGTTTTATGTCAGCTGGATACATACTACTCGCTCCGTTCCAAAATAAGTGTTTTCTGTTGAGACACTTATTTTGAGACGGAGCGAATAGTACGTACTATCTGTGTAAGAACTCGCGAGAGAAACGACAAGGCGCAGGCCACAGGGACCAACGTGTTGAGCAAGGAGGCCGGACATAAGTAGTCGCAGGAACCACGGGAATGAACCACGGACGGTCGGGCGCGCTCTTGATCTCGTCCCCCGACCGTGACGATGCACGCTCTCACCGATCTGCCCGACGACGTGTTGGTGGAGATCGTCGCCCGCCTGCCAGCCCACTCCATCGCCCGCTGCCGCGCCGTCTGCAGGGCCTGGCGTTCTGCCATCTCCCACACCAGCTTCGACATCGCCCTCGCCGGACGCCCGGCCGCCGTCGCCACGGTGACGGCTAATCGTCTGGGGTTCGAATTCCACATCGACTACGCCTACGCCTTGGAAGGCACAACGCCAACGCTTCTCAGCAGGACCTGCGTCATCTTCGACTTCTTCCTCCGCTGGCGCCGCCGACCGCCATGTCCCCTGGTCGTCCGGCTCATATCCGACTCGCTTTCCAGCATCGTTACCACCGTCCGTGGTTCGTGGGACGGCGTGCTGTGCATAGAGCGCGGGGTCTGGAAGACGCGGCCGTTGCGCTACCTCGTGGAGCAGTACGTGCTCTGGAATCCAGTCACCAAGGCCTACGCCACCGTGTCTCCCCCGGCCGACCGCGGAAAGATCATTGGCGCCTACGCGCACCCGACCACACGGGCCTTCCACCTCGTCCACGGCTCCGGCGAAATTGTAAACGACCACCTGATGGCCCCGACGACCTTCTGGGTCCGAACGGTAGGAGACGATATGACCTGGCATGAGATTCCCCTCCAGGAAGAAAGCTCCACAAACGGTGCGCAGCCATCAAAGATCTTTATAAGCAGCAGCCGCAACGCCCGCTGCTTCGGGTCACGCCGCAACTTACACTGGCTGGCACTGTCGGGCTCGGGAACGCTGCGTATCCTCGCGTTCGACACGTCGCCACAGGACAGGTTCCGGCAGATAGAGGCGCCGGAGCTCGGGCGTGGACCAGCGGACCTAGCCAAGGTGCGACTGGGTACGCTGTCCGGTGGCGAGCTCTGCATCTTCTCTGTCGAGCCATCGATGAGCAGCATGGACGTGTGGGTGCTCGACGGCTACTGCGCCGCCGTGCAGCGGAGCAGCTGGTGGCTCAAAGAACGGATCAGTTTGATGGACCTGTCATGGCCGTTCAACGCGGCCACCGAGGTGGAGGTGGCGGAGGGCGAGGAGATTTTCCTCCACTACGAGGGCTGGATCGACGTCTACAACATTCGATGCAAGACGTGGCGCCGCGCCATGGAGGTTCCCGGGTTAATTACTTTAGGGTCTCATGTGTCGCTGGTGATGCACAGGAAGAGCGCTGTGCAGCACGAGGTGAGCTTTGGCCAGGCGTCGCGGGCTGTTTCTTGGAGGATCGACAGCGACGGGACGCATCGCTACAATGTACCATAGTTTACGCCGGGATGGAAGCCATCAGCCGGCACAGTGGTGACGTGGTGGCGGCGCGAGGGCCTGGCTCGCCGGCGTGCGACGCGGTGATCACTCGGGACGCCACGGAGGAGCAGCCGGGATGGGCGCCATCAGGAGGCACAGCGGTGTCGTCTGGTGGCGGAGTTGCAGGGCGATGTGCCGACCCCACTGATGCTCGCCGCGGCGGTGGTTCTGGCGAGTGGCTGGTGCGTGGATCGACCTCGCCCAGGATCCTCGACGGCGGTGGGAGTCTCGCCACAGGATCCGACACTTATGCATGTGAATGGGATGTGGTGGCAGGGGCGGGATGGTGCTACTCGGCAGCAGCGAGGTGTGCCGGATCAAGAGGATCTGGCATGATTTTCTGGGCGTTGGCTCGGTCTCGTTGGAGTTGCTGCCGGTGAACTTCGCAGAGGCGGCGCATCTGGCGGCGACGGCTGCTAGGCCTAGTCGTGGTGCACGGGACAACCATCGGCCAGATGGCGGTGTGGCAGTGGTTGGAAGCGACGCGATGGCGTGGCCTGTTGGGTCTGCTCGTCCGAATCAATATTTTCTTTCTTCATTTCTGACAAGAGTCTGAATCAGTTCCTGTGTTGTGGGTTTTTCTCTCTAGAGAAAACGCAAAGGACCTATGCGTTTCTTTCGCATTGAAAAGATATAATTCAGTTACAGTTGTCTGAGGACGTTTGTTTTACAGTACAACTAGATTTTTTTTTTGAGGAGAACCACGTATTCATTCATAATAGTAGCAACATACAACATACATGGCTTCTCTCTGAAACAGTCCGTAGAGACAGCACACAAGGAAGTTTACATCACTATCATCGAAGAATCCAGCCGCCGCCGTCACCGAAGCGTTCGCCGGAGGAGAGAAACATAGGCCTCCATATGTTGATGGCACGCGTTGCTGCACCCGTCTATTTTTGTAGTAGAACGATTTTTCATAAATACATCTTGCACTGAGCGATAACTTTACTCATATGCCCATAATAAACTAAAGCACAATGTATTTTAGAAATCACTTTAACCAATCTACAGATCTTACCAAGCTATGGGATATGCCTAGCTGGCATATTTAATTTATAATCAGAAAAGAACCTTGGAGTGCTTGAAACAAGTTCCAAACTTGTATAGATAAAGTGCAAAATTTGTTCTATGGGACAAAAGAGATCAAAACACAACACCGATAAAAGACCTCGGGATGTGGTGTTGTGTTGTAGCCCGAGCAGCCTGCCACTGGCTGGAAGCATCCTTCTCGGGGGTTGTTCTAGAAGCCATTGGAAGACATTAATGGCACATCATAATCCAGGAAAACTCCTTCCGGTGTGTCCTGAAGACCTTGTGGTGGCACGGGGGAGCTGCCAAGCGAAAGCTCTGCGCTTTGTCGCCGACGACGGCGACGCTTGTGGGCGCCGCTATCTTCCTAGAGACGTCGTCGTGGTGCTCCTCTTCGTGCCAAGGTTCCGGGTGAAAGCCCTTGTCCCTTCTGGACTCGACAGCGGTGACGCTTTGTGCCGTTTTCCCTCCTGGGGGCATTGTCGTGAAGCTTAGGTGTTTAGAGCTGTGTGTGGCGTTGTATTCAGTTTTTCCAATGCTTTCTTTCGGTAGCGTAGTTGTGTGCTGCGTGATCCGGTTATCTGGGATCGGCATTGTTTGAGGGCTACATCACCATCTTGTGTCGTTCGGCCGTGTACTTGGTTCGGTGATTGCTTTATATATAAAGCGGGGCGAAAGCCTGTTTCGAGCGTGTCCCCTCCAAAACAATATCCTTGTTCCCTACAACGCCACCATCATTGAGCTTAATCCTAATGGCATAAATTTATAATCTATTACAAAATATTCATCAAATACTTATAAAACAATCAATTGGTAAATCCACATTATGATGAAACAATCAACAAAACGAGACACATGCAATCCCACTGCATACATTATTACAACGGACTATAGTGTGTGTTGAGTGTTCATCTATATAATGCGCACATGTCAGATATGTATGCACAAACAGAATAATACAGCTGAAAGCAGTCATGTATATGCTAAACTTGGGAGGGTCAACAATGCTGGTCAAAGACTCTATGCAAAATAAAGGATCTATAAGCCAAGGCTTGCTCTATCATCATTGTCAATACAAGTTTAACCTACTCTCAATAAAATTGGGCACTGCTCAACTGAACAGTAACAAATTAATTAACTATCAATCAATCCCAACAAAAAAAAAGGAAATGACAGAAGGGAGAAAAGCCACACCATAATGCGGCTTGTCTCTTGATAGTATTTTATCTTGCACTTTCTAGAAAGCACGCAACCCAAGGAGTACACAGAGTTGCATCAACCCAGGGTAAGGTTGTAATCATAAGACAAGTTATCTTTTAGTTCTAGTTTAGTATATGCAGCCTTGTTAGATTTCCTCGCTCATCTCTGAGTAAGGAAACCTGGAAAGGTATCTCATTAGCTAGAGCATAGACGGCTGCACTGAAGAAAGAAAATGGTAGTAATATACTGTTCATATTGTGCATTATCAAGGTATTATCATATAGGATGTTCCTTATTGCTGTGAATGTTGACTCAAGTATTTTACTTTTGATTTTTTTGTACTAAGTTGTTTTGTAGTCTAATTAGTGCGAAGAAACATCATATCTATCTCAAAAAGGGATGGGCTTGTTTATCGTTGAGGCATCATCTTGATGAACATTATGTAAAAACTTATTTCGTTTGGATTACTTCCTAGTTTAGTGGAAAATATAAACAAGGTTTGACTATAGAGGGATGGTGGTTGCAATTACTAATGAGAAGCTAGTACAACAAATATAGAGAGAGAGAGAGAGAGAGAGAGAGAGAGAGATGCGCATTATTGCGCGGTGCTGCCTAAGCGGAAAGGGAGGCGAAAGGGGTGGGGTACAGTTCGAAAGAGTAGTCAAAAGATGCCAACACGCAGACCATTGTGGGAAAACGGAACTTTTTTATGCACAAACAAAAAAGGACCGGAGGGAGTACTTCATAAATTGCATGTACTGAATTCTATTATAGTTTCTAGTAAGTAAACACTAATTGGAACTAAGCAATGGAACTATTGGAAATAAATGAATTTGTAAACACAAAGACTTAAGTTCATGAGCTACTAAAAGTGATGACAATGTAGAACTTTTTTTACCATGTCGATGACCTCTTGTTCAATCATTGTCGAGCTGAGCAATATTCCGATGCAGCAAGACAATTATAATGCAAGTTTCATCATTACAAACATTTCGTTTGCAATTGAACATTCTATTTTATCAAAAACTGAGCATGGCAGAGACAACTTACATTGATGTTTTCAAATTTACTTGGGGCTAAAAAAGAGTACATGAGGCCCCCAGAACCATCTGGAAATAAATTGATGACATCATTAGGCTGCACTTGAGGCAAGTATATAAGAGAATCATAATATATGTACATGTTTAATCTTTTTGTTTTGCTAAACACTTCTAAAACGAACCTTTTCTCTTGAACAATCAACAAAATCTAAACAAAGGAATAAAACTTACCAATAAACAGGGATTGCTGATAACATGATTGCAAGTATAGCTTCTATAAGAATCCATAGTCAATTAAGACTAAGAAAATTATAGTGTTGTTCTACCAAACTAAAAAATCAGACCGCCTTGATGACAGTTCTTTAACTGGGACTACAGTATCAACCATTGGTTCAAAGTGGATCCTAGTCCTGCATCTATTTTTGTTTTATCTCTAGTTTGAAATATTGCCCACACACTACAAAGCCTACGTGAGTTAATCACATCACTCTGACATAAATGCAAATTAAAAATGCAGCATTTTCATGGAGCATAGAAAAATCATGACAATAATGATATAATGTAAATTACATGGACACCGAGCAATTCTGTTAGAGGCTGATCAAGCCCCATACGACCTGATGCACTAGAAGAAAATTCAAGGCAACTACTTTCTGATTATTTGTTTTCCAGTAGGCAAATCATCAATTTTATTTTTGAAGACATAGATAACAGATAAAGAATGCCTTAAGAAGTCTAATCCATTGCCCAAAGTACTGTATACACAAAATGAATAATTAATACTCCCTCCTGAAAGAGTCGTATAAAGGAGCTACAAAGTTGTGTTCAAGAACTTAATTAGATTAGGATCAAATTAATACTGCATGTTTCACATAGGAAAGCTTTTGAAACAAAACATAAGTAAAGTGGTAGACCTCCTGAAACATTTACATTTTAAAACTACTAATTTGAGTTGATTAAGTGAACAATGCCTGAATTTTAAATGTCAAGGAAACCCTTCAAATGTTCCAAAACACTTGAATCCACTGTCCACATTCACAAAATAAAACGGATGCGAGTTCTACAATTTAAACTTAAAAAATGATCAATTCACAAAATAAAATTGATGCAAGTTCCAGACTGAGATTATCTAGGATTTGCTCAAAAGAACTGGCCCATAAGCGCATGTGCACTAGCGCTGATGGGCAAGTCGGACTGAGGAGGGGATGGATCACTGCGGCCAGGTGGGAGGCCCATGCTGGTGCCTGACGTGGTCTAAGCACGGGGAGGTGCGGCCCAAGTGCTAGGCAGGGCCGAGGCGCGCTGTAGGCAACCCACATAGCGCCGTGGCGGCCTAGGCGTGGCTGCTGCAGGCCGGAAGACCATGTGCG
The DNA here is from genome assembly GCA_039707655.1 of Elymus sibiricus. Classification (NCBI taxonomy): domain Eukaryota; kingdom Viridiplantae; phylum Streptophyta; class Magnoliopsida; order Poales; family Poaceae; genus Elymus; species Elymus sibiricus. Next base: position 326,175,428 of record CM077670.1, read on the forward strand.
GCAGCAACTCATTTTTGTTGTTTTTGATGTGGAAACCGTCTTTCTATGGAATTTTTTTTGTTTTTGCCACTCTACCTTTTGCCAAATTTTCTTATGCCACTCTAAAAATTGACATTTCACTTTTGCACTCTTAGCTTTTGATAATGTATCACAATTGCCATTCTGTGGCAAAAGAAAAAATAATTTTATTTCACTTTTGCCACTCGTAGCTTTTGACAATGTATTACAATTGCCACTGTGAAATTTTTGCTTTTGCCATAGAATGACAATTGTGATGATTGTCAAAAGCTAAGAGTGGCAAAAATGAAATGTCAAAAGCTAAAGTGGCATAATGAAAAATGGCAAAAGCTAGAGTGGCAAAACCAAAATTTTCCCAATACCCTTGGGTAATGAGTTTCAACGTATTGGGTGTATTCATTTTTATTGAAGTTTTCATTTTCATGATTATCTTAGTTGTTAGTTTAGTTTATGCATGGCGAAAAGGAGCCTTGGAATGGTCTTAACTGGATATTTAGACAAAAAAAGAAGCGGTAGCAGGATGCGTGGCCGAGGAGACCCATGCTACAACATACGAGATTTGTTTGGGGCCCCTAAAAACGAGATTTGTTTGAACAAAAAGAAAATAAGGTTCCCAAATAAGAGGCATATATGGTACATTGGTTAGCTTTCTGATGTAAAGAGCTAGCAAATCGAGGATATCTGGTGCTGGCGTGAGCATTGTGTGGCCTGTTTTGGATCAGTTGATTGGTTCTTCTAGAAGCACATGGAAAATGCTACGTGGGTCTAGATAATTGCGGTTGAAGAGTTCTTCACAAGAAGCATGTACATGGGCTTCTGAGGTAGGACGATGACGTAAAAGTAAGGCTTGGAGGAGCCAACAACATGTCATGCAAGGATCATGTTTTACAAGGCGTCGAGCAATGATGTGTTGGGCTGATACGGTGCAAGGTGGATCACGGTTGCAGTCGGACAAGTTCAGCTGAGGTCAGCCTATAAGGCGGTGACTTGGGCAGTTTGGCGAATCGGCAGGGATGTTGATCGAAATAGAATACAGTGGTGATTTCAGCAATGACGACATAGGAGCATAGTGCGGATGGTGGCTGACTTCTGGGCGTGGCAACATGTGGTGCAGGCCTGAGGGCTTGTGCGCTTTGACATGAAGATGGCGCGTGGTTGATTCAAGATGGCGTACGCATGGGAGCTTGAAGTTGATGGGCGCGAGGGTGGACTGAACATCTACCATGGAGTCATGTCAAAGGTGGAGCTAGGGTCTGTTGAAAAACTTCACTCGGTGCTGATGGAGGGGCTACGAGATAAGTGCATGGAGAATCGAAGCCTAATTCAGCGGGATAAAGAGTGGGCATGTTGTTTGGGCTGGGATCTAGTGGTCCAAGGGATACGTGAAACTCGGCATCGGTCGGTGGTGATTGGTGGTTCTCTACAGTGGGAGTTGAGGTGGTGTGGGTTCGCAAGCAGAGGCTCGACGCGGTAATAGCCACGAGGCATGCGGTAAGCACGGGACATAGTGGCAGATCATGACACTGGTGGTCAGGCATGTGGTCAAACAAAGTGTGGAGATGGTGATGAAGTAGTGTTGGCGAGTACCAAGTTCAAGTTGGTGACTAGATCTACTGAGTTTGACATGTCAGATGAATGAGAGTTGACTATGGAGAATCTGCGGAAGTGGCGGAAAGTCTGAATGTCAAAATCTTGGAGAGTACATGGCCATATATTATGTGGTGTTCAGTGAACATGTCAAAGTGGGGGTGAAAAGTGCAGAAGGAGGTGGAGTGCTATAGCTGCGGGGGCATATAGAAGACTATCCAGAAAAAAGGATGAGACAATTGTGAATTTGACTTGAGATGACTTAGACCAACAAATAATACTTTCAAGTTCAGACATGCAATCAACAATAGCGATAATGGTGACTTCAGACATTGTTATATGTGGCAGCCAACATGTGAGTTGTTCACGCTCACGCAGATCAAGGAACAAGCTACAAGGATGATGATACATCGATGTTTTTGAATATGGTGACTTTATGATCGACATGTGATGGCTTTAGACGGATAATTCAGGAGATTGGGAAAACACAACAGGAGTTGAATAACTTAATTTTCGTGAGAGCATTGACTATAATGGAGAAAAAGAAGGGACTACATTTGCAGTTGGATAGGATCACCCATGTTCTCAAATTCCAGACCTCCGGCAGTATCTTCACCCTCAATCTCCACAATCAGGTTGTGCGTGATTACAAAACATGTCATCACCTCCCACAAGGTCTCTAGATCCCATATTTTTGCAGGTCCCGAACAATTGCAAAACGGGCTTGGAGCATCCCAAATGCCCTCTCTACATCCTTTCTAGCTCCTTCTTGTCTTTGGGCAAAGTGAGCTCTTTTCTCACCAACTGGGTCAGAGATAGGCTTGACGAGGGTTTCCTAGGGGAGGATAGATAGCATCGACAACATAGTAGCCCATGTTGTAGTCATGGTCATTGATGGTATAGTTGCACGGAGGAGCTTGTCCTTCAGTCAAACAGTGGAGACTGCTGCCACACGTTGATATCATTGTGAGACCCGAGCATGCCAAAGAAAGCATGCCAAATCCAAAGATCATGTGATGCAACTGCTTCAAGGATGATGGTGGGCTTCTTAACATGGCCTTGATATTACCCTCGTAGAGCATATGGGCAATTCTTCCAGCTCTAGTTCATGCAATCAAGAGATCCGAGCATACCGGCCATCCTCTTGCTTTCGAGAGTGCCACGAGCCTTTCGGTGTCTGCGACAGTTGGTTCTCTCAAGTACTGAGATCCAAATACCTCGACCACCGTAGTTGCAAATCTGACCATGGCATCTATGCATGTGCTCTCAGACATCCGAAGGTACTCGTCCCATGAATCTGCGGTCGGGCCATATGCAAGCATCCATAATGCAGTCGTACACTTCTGGTAACCAGAGAATCCAATTCTTCGTACGACATCCTTCTTCAAGATGAAGTAGCCATCGTAGGCCTGGACGCCATTGTAAAGGCGATCGAACACATTTTTCCGCATCTGAAAGCGTAGGCGAAATTTGTCCACAGATAGGGTATCGGGGGCAAAGTAGTCATTCATCAACGTCCAATGTCCACGTGCCCTGTTCCAATTCAACACTTGATGACCCTTGATCGTTCCCTTGAAATTGAGAACACGCTCTTTCGCATGCTCCGTTTTTGCAAGGACCGCCCGCATCATCGCTGTTTTATCCACATAATTCTCCTCGTCGGATGAGTCGTTGGACGACTCAACGAAGTTGTCGTAGATGTACTGTCCGGATCCATTGCTTCAAAGAAGGGAGAAAAATTGTCAAAAAATTTAGCATGGGCATTTCGCCAAACACTTATCGGGCATGGTGACCCCCACATACGCCATCCGTAGGGGCGGATGGTATCTGCGCGACGGACGGACGAGAGGTGGAATAGCGACATAGATAAAGCGGTGTGGCGACCGGGTGGAGCGACGGTGGCCGACAAGGCCTTGGCGGGCGGCCGGGGTGGTACAGTGGCGGCGGAGGTCAGGGAGGAAGCGAATGCAGAGCAAAAGGGAAGGGACGGAAACGCAGGCTCCGGGTGGGGTTTTGGATGGGCTGGGGGTGTTGGAGTCCTACGCGGGGGGGGGGGGGGGGGGGGGGAGGGGGGGGGGGCTGGTCCGGACGCCCGCAAAGCTCCCACAGCTTTGCGTCCGGTTTGCGGGATTTTGGACAGCAGGACAAGTCCGCATACGTGTGGTCCGGACATTTGCAGCAGATTTAAGGGTCGGCTTTGGAGATGTCCTTAGAGTAACTCCAACAAGTTCTCTGAAATTTTCCCGTGAAACTGGTTTTATGGCCTTCTCGTAAAAGTTATGGGAAGTTGTCTGAGAGCAACTTTTGTTAGCTGTTTCCCTAAATCTATTTTGTAGATAGTTGCCTAGGACCCGCCAGTCAGTGACACACATGATGGCGGGCGGTGCGGTGGCCACCGGCGAGGGGTGGCGCGAGGCAGTGCGCTGGCCGCCGCCGCCGACGTTCCGACGAGGTTCCGGCGGGGTGGCGGCATTCCGGCGGGGTGACGGCGAAGTTTCGGGTGGTTACTAGCCCGCCAAAAAGATTGATCTTCCCGTAAATCTACGAGGAGAAAAGTCTACTTTTATGGGTTTCTCTAAAGTTATGGACACTTTACGGAAACTGTTGGGAGGTCTTTTGCCCCAACTTCGGTAAACGGCGGTTATTTAGAGATAGGGGAGCCGTTGGAGTTGCTCTTAGGGGTTTTAAGTGACCTGGTAGAGTTGCTCTAAGCAATGGGACATGATTTGTTGTAAGCACCATCTATTCAACTTCCGGTCACGATTTGCAAATGCAGTCAGTAAAAAGAACTATTTTTAAACATTTTTTAGAAAAAAATATTTAAAACGTAAAAAAAAGATGTTTAGCTCTAGATCCCAAGACATTCATAATCATGTTGAGGACACGTGCAATTTTTTCACGATTCATATTGGGAAACAAGCAATTTCCAGCATAACACGAGATAACTGCAGACCAAAAGAAACCCCTTCCAAAGAGAAGAAAATCAGTATTTTTGAAGTCTGAACCTTGATAAGAAAAGCTAATCAGTTTGAGGCATTTCAAAAAAAAAAAAAAACTAATCAGTTTGAATGTCAACATTAGACGTTGCAATTGCAATACAAGGATATTCAGAAAGGAAATCATGTGCAGGGCCAATCTCCAAAAATACATGGACAGGCACAAGCTGTGATCTACAGATCCTGGAGCAGTGGTGAAACATCAGCATCAGCAGGCCCAATATACTACAAGAAACCTCGACAAGTAGGAGCTGTGATGTACAGATCCTGGAGCAGTGGTGAAACAGCAGCATCCTCCTTATGCACCTGGAACCTATCTATGTCGCGTATCTATGGCGCACTACATTGTGGAATGAAGGGAGTACTACTTTCCTGGAGCAGGTGTGCCGAAGATGCAATCAAATCATCTAGTAACAGGAAAAATAGTACATCACTGTATATCTAATCACAGTTTGAATGTTAACAACACTAGACGTTGCAACTAAAATACAGTAGGGATATTCAGAAACATAGCTCGGTCACTTGGCAGCAGGCTGAATCTCTAAGAAACGTTGCTGATCTAGAGATCCCGAAAGAGTGATAAGAGAAACAGAGCATGTCGCTTAATGCTTTGCTTGAACAGGTGTATGGCAGGCGCAGCCAAATCACCTACAAACAGTGATCCAGGCGCTAGCTCTCCGTCTTTGTTGCAGTATAGGAGCGCCTGACTGCCTTGTTGGCCGTCCCCTCCCTGGCCCCTTATCATCACGCCTCCATCCATGGACATAACAAAGGGATCCCAGGCCTGTCCTCCGAAGCGAGTGATATCTGCAACCGGCAACTGAATACTGTGTTTCTGCTCCCACATCTTCTGAGAATCTAAAACCCAAAGCTCAACTGTTGATTCACCCCTCCTGTAAAGAGACAAACCCAGGTTGCCATCCAACTCGAGAACCCTCATCGTGTTGTTGATCTTGCTCTTGGGAGGCTCCTTGGTCTTGGGAAGCTTCATCCAGTGAAAAAGCTGTAGCTGGCAATCGAAAACAGTAACTTCCTGTGGCGACATCTCCGAGGGTGCCCAATACAGGTTTTTTTTTAAAGGAGGATGCACCCCCGGCCTCTATATCTAGACGATGCATGCGGCCATTTTATTAATTATTCACAAAGACCTTACAAAGTAATACATCAGTAAGTCTGAAGCCACCACCTTCACAACACCTGTCGCTACTCCTATCCCCTTGATGAAGGGGTGCCGAATGTCCGAGCCTAATACCAAACAGACATCGCAACAAAGCCTAACATCTAAAGCCGGATGCCCCATCCAAGCCACAAAGCCGGGACTGGGTGACACACCGGTCCGGCGCACTCTCAGTGGGCACCTCACGCACACGCTGCAAGGGCCGTCACCTCCGTCTTCCATCGATCCATCCTCAAAGCAGATACTGACGCATCGACCTTGTCAGGCCTCTCTGTCATCGACGCCACCATGACACCAGACAGCGTCGTCCTCCTGCGCGAGTCCATCGCCACACATCGGACGCCGAGCCTCCACTGCTCCATGCCGCCGAGATCCGCCGCCATGAATATGTAGAATGAAGCACCGCTCCACCGAAGATGCCGTCCACTGGTCCCTTGAGCCCGAGTACACCTCCAAGAATGCCGCCCCCAAGGGGGAAACGACATAAGAATGCCGCCGTCATCCGATCAACTGATCTAGTGTTTCCCCCGGAGGTATTGGGTGGGGTTGGGAGCTTCACCTCGATGATGCCTTCATGAAGGAAACGACGATAAGGGCGCCGTCATCACCGGCTCCGGCCACCGACCGAAGACCAGGTTTTCACCCGGATCCGTCCCAAAAAATCCACCCGACAACCTGTGCACCGTCTCGACCGCCTTCAAAGCCCCAGATCTAGCCGCCTAGATCCGGCGACCAAACGCAACAGCAGTGCCACCGTAGGAGCCCTGGCGCACCGGCCACTGCCTGAGTGTGCTACCACTGGAGCCTGGGAGGAGGGCTCCCACCCCACCTCGCCAAACCGCGAGAGCCGCCAAGATGGATCCCGCGCGCTCGTCACCGTCTCTGATCCGAACCAATCGGTAGCAAAAACCACCAGATCGCCGGCGCAGATCCGCCTTGGACAGGGACTGCACCACGCCATGCCGCCGCGGGAAGTCTGAGCTTCACCCGCCGCCACCTTCCAGGGCCGCCGCCCCGGGATCCAGGCCGAACATCGCCGCTGCCACCGGCCACGTTCCGCCGCCGCCGAGCCGCCGACCACCGCGACCAAGGCCGCCATGACCATGTGAACCCACCGAGCGGCCAGCGCCACCCGATCTTCCACGAAGCCCAGCAGCTCCGCCGCCTCTGCCCAGCACCACGCCGCCACCTTGAGCCGTCGCCGGATGCGAACAGCCACGCCGCCGCGACGCGGATCAGGGAGAAACGCCCCGGCGCCATGGGGTGACCCACCTCACCCGATCTGACGCGGGAGGGAAGAGGTCCTCCGCCGCCGCCGTCAGCCGCCCGGGGCTTCGCCCGGCGACCTCCTCCAGCGACGACGGAGGGGAGGATGGGGATGGATGTGCCCGGCTGCGCGGTTTAGGGTTTCCACCCGAGCCGCCCTAGCGGGGGCGACGCAGGGCCTGGACCGTCCTCGCCCAAGACAGGTTGCCTCCGACAACGGCAGGCGGCTCAATTGCCGAGCTCTCCAGGCTGAACCGCAGCTTCTTGCGTCCGTTAATTTCTGGCCGATTCGCCGCCGGCGAGACAGGGCAGTACCCAATGGATTTATTGCTAAGAGATTGCTGCACTGACAGGACAAAGAACTCATCCTCACCCTCCTCATCTTCCTTCAGATAGAGGACTCTAAACTCATCACCTAGCATGTACAGCCCCAAGATTTCATGGCCATCCAGCTGTGGGAGGCGGCGTGATTCTCTGGTACCTGGATTGCAGATGTAGCACCGGTGCTCGAAGGAGACGAGGAGGAGGCCTCCAATTGAGCCCTGTACGGCAGACATTAGATGCTCTGCGGCTGCTTCATCTGGAGCAAAGGCGTCAAATACTCCAAAGCTGGTGAAGTTGATTATGGAGCGGAAACCATCCTCAGGGTGCTGGAAATCAACAGCGTCGACACGGTGACTCATCTTATGCCTGCTGTTGTCTGGATCCACTGGGACGATCAAGTGCTGTAGCTTTTGGTGCAGATGGCATTCTTCGAGGAAATTGTTGCTGGTGATGCAGTTAAGCCAAGATTTGCAGACAGAACTAAATCGCAAGACGGACTTGGGCGGGAGTTCGACGAGGATCGCCCACCAAATTTGCTCGGGGAGGTCAGCGATGTGCCCCGCCGCCCTTGACGACCTCTTTGATTCCATCGCGATCTCGGTCTGCAAAACAAATTGAAACATCCAACTAGCCGATGTGTGAAAGAAAAGCAAACAGCAATTAGCGGGGAAAAATTGAAACGCGATTAAACACGACCAGTCCCAAGAACGAAAGAAAACCTTACGAGAAGGGGCGATTCGACAAACGAGGGAAGACCAATTCGAGCGCATCAAAAAATCGGATTGATGGAAACGAAATCTTGGTTCCAGCTCGTTCTATCAGCACAAGATTGAAACGGGGCGCAAGAACGGTCGATGCCAGTGAAAGAAAAAGATTCAGGAACTACCATACAGCACCCATCAAGAAACGGGGAACTAGATGAATGTTGCGCGCAAGAACGGTCGATGACAGAGAAAGAAAAAGATTCAGGAACTACCATACAACACCCATCAAGAAACGGGAACTTGCAAGAACGGTCGATGGCAGAGAAAGAAAAAATTCAGGAACTCGCGAATTGGTATCTTGCTATACCATACAACACCCATCAAGAAACGGGGAACGACATGAATCCGAGCTCACCTGGACGGATTCCTTGTTCTTGCCGCTGGCTCCGGTTCGCGTCATCCCGCCAAGGGCCTGCGCTGCTGGGGAAATTGCACCTGGACGGATTCCTTGTTCTTGGCGCTCGTTCGGGTTCGCGTCGTCCCGTCAAGTGCCTGCGCTGTTGGGGAAATCGATGGGGAGGGGGAGCTCGCCCCGTCAAGTGCTTGTGTTGTTGGGGAGTTCCTCCCGTGCCTGTCCTGCATATATATAGAGCACGGACGGGAGCGCAGTCGCGCGAGGAAGGCGGTTATTTTGTGAGGGCGGAGGAAAGCGGTTGCGGAAAATTGCGGGAAAATTGTGGGAAACGAAGCTTACTCTGAGCGCAGGTCGACTGAATAACAGGCTGCGGAAGCCATCAGAACAGAGAGACGGTTGTACTGTAATTTCCCCTTGTTGTCGTCAGACACAATCGCCACAGCCCCCAGGGCATGGCATGGCATCGTACTCCTCCATGAGCCGGAGATGAGCAGCTGTGTCGACCGTCCAACACCTGCCAGTATGTTGTCCGCTTGACGCCCAGTGCAGTGCAGGACTGCAGGCTGATTGGTGCAGGCGCGCTCGATGGCCCTGGCCAGCTGAGATGGCCGATGGGTCCATGGGAGCCCGCCGTGTTCGTCTCGGTGGCACAGGACCCGACCCGGCATTCCCACGGGCCACGGGGTGGCGGGAGGGGAGCGTACCGGCGCGTGGCGGGTTTGCAAACGAAGAAGGCGTAGAGGACGCTGAGGATGCCGTCGCAGGAGGCGTGCACCTCGCGGACTTTGTAGGCGAGGCCGTCCGCCGATGAAGCGCACGACCAACCGGCGCTTGTCGATGGTGAGCCCGGCGGCCTCGAGCTCGAAGCAGTTGGAGAGGAGCGCCGGCTTGGGGGCCCTCGCAGTAGGAGAGGAGCAGGGGGTGGGGCGGCTAGCGGAGGTGGTGGGCGAGGGGGAGCTAGCGGTCGGCGGCGAGGCGGAGCAGAGCCAGACGTTTGCAGACTGCGCGGGAGCGGAGGACGTATTTGGGCGTCAGCGATGGGAGGATATCCGCGATCACGTCGTCTGGGAACTGGGAAGGCGGCGAGGGCTCTTCTCTGCGCCGCTCTCGCTCCTTCCGCGGCCATTGACAGATGGGGGAGCGCGCAACGGCCGGCGACCTCTTTCCTTCTTTTCTTTTTGATTTTGAAATCGTACGCAACGGTACAGACTTTTCGAACCTAACTATGGCCTCACATGGGCGGGCCTATCTACAAACGAGACCTAGATACGGGGTTGCTCCATCCTCCCGATGTCGTGGTGGCCACTATAGATACTAGGAGAACCGATGAGAGGGTCGACAGAAGGCGCGGAAGAGTTTTGAGTTTTTGGGAGTAAATTGCAAAAAACCACCATAATTAGGTCGAAGTTATCAATGCTTCAGTAAAAACCCATCAGAAAATATGCATTTTGGTGGGTGTTTGATGACTTTTGCTCAATTGTGGTGGTTTTTTACAATTTACTCAGGTTTTGGGACGATAGGGGGAAGTGACTAGAGGAGTTGGCCGGAGGGTAGAGAGATTTTGTCGACCTTTGTCCAGAAAATAGGTGGATAGCTTAACGTCTAAACATCTTTGAGAAGTTGATGAAAATCAACAACAGTTCTAGAACATGTATATGTTATATCACGAAATTTTATTATATCTATGTTATTTAATAAACAGCAAAGACACATTCTTTTGTGAATAGTACAAGAGCGACACTCTATGCTTCAAGTTTTGGATGTGATACTACTCACAATATATTTTGTCTTCTTTTTCTCGAAACAGACTGTCGTGACGCTTTATATACAAAGCACACACCAAAATACACGGTTGAACGATACAAAATAGTGAGGAAGCACTCTTACACAATAGATCCTAGGACAACTGGACAACATAAACGCTCGTGATTATGCTCTCGAAGGAAAACACAAGATGGTATGAACACATCGCCACCATACACCCTAAGACACCTAAATTCCACAATAATGCCCTCTAGAGGTGAAACAACGTTAAGCGTCGCTGCTGTCCAGTCCAAGACGAACAAGGGTCCCCCCGGTGCCCGGATCCCGAAGAAGAAGGATTGACATCACCCCCCTGAGCCGCCTGCCGGAGCCCGACAACCAGATCCACGCCGCCATAACCACCGCAAGCTCGCAACTTCGCCGATTGCCGGCAATGGGAAGTGCGAAACTGCCAACCGCACCGCACCGGCTGCCAACAACACGCCACTCAGGTTCCTCGGCCACTGGAACTAGACCATCACCACCTGCTCGAGACAAGACTCCCAGGTTGGCCGCGATTTGGAGAAGGTTCATCGTTGAAGAAAGACCAGTATGCACGTACACGTTTGCGACCAGACAGATAACACTACGTACGCTTCAACCTGGTGGGTCCTAGCTGTTGGGAAGAGGAATCATTTTCGCGTAATAAGGAGGCACTTTCTTGCGTGCAGCCAAGGACCTGGTGGGTCCCTACTGTCACCTCTCCATGTATAGTCCTCTTCCCATGGCTGTCGTTTGTTGACCATGTTGACCATGCCGCGCCGAGCGCACCAAGGCGGTGGACGACAAAGAGGCCCCGGACGAGAACAACCCGGAGATAGGGAAGACACGGCAGTGGAGTCCCAGGTGGAAGGGAGTACGAATGTTGATTGGTTAGGATGCGGGGTGAGGCTGCCGTCGCCAGAGAATAACGAAAGGTGTGGGTGAGTAGAGGGATGACCTGGCCAGCGGCGGGAGTAAGGTGCGGCGGCGAGGCTGCGCGGCAGCACAACCGGCCATCGCAGGCGGAAGCAGGCGGTCCCACCAGTGCTGGTTTGCGCGGCTGGAGCAAGAAGATCACAGATTGAAGAAGCACGACGGCCGGAACTGCTGCTAGAATTGTTTGTTAACTAAGTTGACAAGCCTTGCGAAGCCTTCCACCTAGTGGGCCCCACATGTCAGCCTCCAAATCTGTAGCGGACATACAACCCATTTGCTGTTTTTTTTAATATTTACTGGCCATTTCATATTACTTTTAAGTTTTACAGCCCATTTGCTGGGCAGGCCAACCTCAAGACCGAAAATTCCTTCAAGCCCCAAATGCATCCCTCCTTTTCTTGAAAGATCTACAACCTAGCTGGGCGGAGAAAAAAAAGTTGGGTTGAGCATTCTTCTAAAAAACATTAAGCTGGGCTAGCCATTTTCGCAAACAAAAAAAACTAGGCTGGTCATGTTGTAAACATAAAATCAAAGCCTGTGCTAGACGGGCCACAACCTGCTGCTATATATTCAACGACGCCTGAAATGGCCCAAACAAGGCTTGTGTACATCTTTTTAAAGTCACCGAGCTCAAATTATAACTTAAGGAAAAAAGATAGAGTCCAGTGAAACCTTATTAAAAGTTGTCATGAGCGAGAAAATAATTCAACCGGTCCCATTTGTCATCGAGAGAAAGACAAACCGATCGGTCGATGCTCGTCCATTTATTTAATTTCTGCGAATTTACAACCCATTTTGCTTTTCTTAGAAATACACCCATTTACTGGGCTGGGTGGAAAAATAATGTTGGTCTAGATAGAGCATTCTTATAAAAAAGATGTGCTTGGCATTTTATTAGAAAACAAATATAAGTTGGGCTTGGCATTCTCATGAAAAAACAACCGAGTTGTGCATTTTCTTAAGAGAAAACATAAGCTGGGTTGCGCATGTTCTAAGAAAAAACAAAACCTGGGCTGGACGGTCCACAACACAGTTGATACCTGCTCAACCACTCTTAATTTTTATTTTTGAGGCAAAACTTGCTCCACTTTATTGATCAATGAAAATCATTCTTAAATGAGAAACACAGAAGGTGCATGAGTCTTTCCGCCCATTGCATTGCTGATGTTCAACGAATAAGGCCTGTGTAGTACAACTTTGCGTAGTTACTCAGCAGATATTCAACTATGCCCGAAATAGCCCGAACAAGGCTTGTGTACATCTTTTAAAAGTCACTGAGCTCAAATTATAACTTAAGAAAAAAGATGGAGTCTAGTGAAACCGTATTAAAAATTGTCAAGAGTGAGAAAATAATTCAGCTGGTCCCACTTGTCAGCGAGAGAAAGACAAACCAATCGGTCGATGCTCATGCACACATCTTTCAGCCATGTGCATTGCTGATGCTCAGTACAAACTTACATAATTGACGCAATCAAATACAACTCAATATTTTTGTTCGTAACTTTTCAACCGTTAACTGGAATTGCACAAATGATACAGCATTTTGAAAACCGTTGAAAATGCACAACTTTTTTATTTTGAGCTTTTTTAAAATTCACCATGGTTTAGATTTTTTAATATAATAAAACTTGTTTCGAATGATATACACCAACTTTTTAACCGTTTATCAGAATAGAGCATATGATATACTGTTGGACAGAGTTTGAATAGGGTATACCTTTTCATGTAAAGCATTTTTTCATATTTATCATAGTTCAAGAATGTTTTAAAAGACCAAAAACAACATCATTTTTTTGTTTTTTGAACATGTAAATGCACAACAAAATATCTCCCACAATGATTTTTGAACCATACCGGGACGAGCACGTGAACTTATAGCAACAAAAATAATAATTACACTATTCATTTTTATTCTTTTATTTCTCATATGAAACGCACTCCGTGTGGTCGTTGAACTGTTGTGTGTTGCACTTTCGAACTGCAGTCTGGTAGTTTGATCGTAACTCTTAAACCTTTTATCAGAACTGAGCAAATAATATACCATTGGAAAACTATTGAAATTAAGCAACTATTTCATGTTGAAAGTTTTTATCAAATTCACAACGGTTAAAGAGGAGTTTTGAATAAGGTAAAATTTGTTTCTAACGGTGTACACAAAACTTATTGAACTGTTAGTTTGAATAAGTCATATAATATACTGCTGGAAAGGTCTCATATAGGGTCAACTTTTTCATGTAGAACAATTTTTAACTTTCATTGTAGTTTAAGAGAAGTTTGAAAAATGCCAAGAATGACATTAAATTTTTTGTTTTTAGACTTTCTCGGGATGAGCACTTGAATTTATAGGAGCGAATTTAGTAGGTTTTGGTTTTTGTAGTGTTTTTTATGTTTTTGACCATCCTCGCAATTAATATCTGAACTTATAGAATTGTACTTCCTCCGTAAAGAAATATAAGAGTGTTTAGATCACTAAAATAGTGATCCAAATGCTCTTATATTTCTTTATAGAGGGAGTATATATGAATGTCCTCGTGTTCATTTCCCTTTTGAACTCCCGGATACGTTGAGTTTAACTTCTAGGTATTCTTTCATTTTCACTGTCTATTATTATTTTTCTTCCGAACTTACTTGTGTTTAATCTTTGAACTTCTGGAAAACTTTAGTCCCACGAACTCCGTGAAGTTCTTGTTTGATGCAACTTCATTTTGAATTTTCTTTTTTATGTTTGTGAACTATAAAAACTTTGCATAATAAACTTCTTTTTATTTTATTTTTCTATTTTTTCTTATTATTCGTCTCGAAACTCTCAATTTTTTGTTCCGAGACCTTCCCACCTTTTTCCGTTTGAACTTCAAACTCGTCTTTTTATTTGTAGTTTGAATTTCTTGGTTTTGTTTTTTCGAAACTGGAAAAAGCGGGTTTTTAATAAAAATCGAACAACTATGTTATTTTAATTTGAAATTACTGGTTTAATTTTTAGAAACGAGTAATATCCAAAAAAATATGAACATCTAACTGCTCTGTTATTTTAATTTGACCTTTTTATTTTTGTATTTTAGAAATGGAAAATTTTGTTTCTTTTATGAACATCGAACTGCTATGTTATTGTAATTTGAACTTCTTATTTTTATAGCTAGAAATGGGGAAAATCTGAGTTTTGTAATAAACATCGAACTGCTCCCTATATTCTAATTTGAACTTCTAGGTTTTTATATTATTGTAACAGGGAAAATCCATTTTGTATAAACTTTGAACTGCTCTTTTATTTTAAATTGGGCTTCTTGTTTTTTTATTTTAATCTATCGAGAAAATGCAGAGGAGGGGCAAGGCACTGGTTCACGGGGGCGATGACGCGGCTTCCGGGCCATGGCTGGATTAGGGCCGCATCCATCGACAGGGCATGGCTAAAATAATAAGAAAAGTTGCTACCTGGGGGTTTTTCACTGATGGCAAAGCTGACCAGTAGAATATTCTTTTTAAGTCTATCATAATTGAACATTAACATTTTTATTTGTTTTTATAATATCAGTGTAGTGTTAGTAGTAGTCCTAGATGACACGTTGACACAACTAACAAACTCATAAGTAAAGCACTCTCGGATCTCCCATCCTGGTACATCTCGCTCACGCAAACCCATGAGCAAAGCACTCTATGTAAGGCCTCACACTCGTACTTCTAGCTCACACAAGCACGACCTGCCTAACCTTGTTAAGGACTACTGGACCATGCCAAAAGCAGCGAGTGCGCAGCCGGCTCCTGCCTCAAGCTTTCCCTGAAGCGCAGCGTGAGGCTCCCGAATGCATCAAGGGAGTCCAGCAAACACATGGATCATGGAGTACAGCTTTACTGACGGCGATGGCGACCAAGGCCGATAGAAGGACGACTGGCACGACATAGAAGAGCCGTCCTACTGGTGTGGCACAATGTAGACTGCAACAGCCCCGTTCATATGGCTGGCGGCGACCGGTGGAGTCGTGGCAGAAGGGGAGGTAACGGGCTGGAGGTGCGATGCTGGGAGCTTGCTTGCCGGAGCAGGGGGAGAAGAAGGTATGGTGCGGGGAGGTCGTATACGTCTGGGCTTCAGGGCAAGGGGCCACGATTGCGGGTGAGAAAGCAATGTTCAGAAACGTGCTGCTCATTCACTAAAATCGTTGGTACTGTTCTAGTCTGATACTTCACAACTTTGAAATCTAAGAGCATCTTCTACAGATGATGTAAAATACATCACCAAAAAAGTAAGTGATGTAAAATTTACACATCAAAAAGTTGTTTTTACATCACCAAAAAAGACACAACTCCAATAGATGATGTAAAATGTGGTAGCCGCGGCAGCCGCTCTAACAGATAATGTAAAATTGGCCAGCCGTGCCAAAACTAATTTTTACTGCCGAAACATTCAAAACTAAAACAATGTGAAAAAAATTCTAAAACTGAATTCTAAAAATGCAGCCGCAGCTAAAATCTTGTACTGCCAGCCAAAATGCACAACCGTATGCTAGTATTTGTGCGATTGAATTCTGAAACAGAATTTGTGACAGCCTAGTACTGAATTCTGAAACAGAATTTGTCCATAGCCGTATGCTAGTATTCCCCAACGGAAAAAAATAGTAATTAATCAATGCGTTAACTGAACCACAAGCTGAGCAGCAATGCGTTATCTGAACCACGAGCAGAGATTCAACTGCTTGCTGCTTGCTTTCTTATTATATTTCAAGTCATTTCCCTGCTCAACATTTTCTGTGACTACGAATCCTCCCAGAAAATGGACACGCCTAGTGACGCCCAAAAGCGTCGTCGAAAATTGGGGTAGAACGTCGCCAAAGTTGCCGAGGGCGCTGCCCCGGGAGGGAAACACCTCGTGACGGTGGACCGTCACAAAAAATGATTTTAGGCGACGTTTCCTGTTTCATCGCCAGGGTTTTTGTCATTGAATAGAGCAAATTTTGCAGTGGATGAACTTATCTATCGCATACAATTTATATAACATAACCGTTTGTGGTTCTTTAGTTTTCACACACAGTTCGCCATTCGTAATTGTGTGTGTTCCACTAATCAATGCCACATGATTGGATTATAACGACTGTGGTTAATGGGCTTGTCCAGCGCACAAGATTTCCCTTAACATCAGCGATCACCCCCCTCCCCATCGCCAACCCACTCGGGCACATGGTTCCGGAACGTGTCTGCGATTGGGGGTGAAAACCGTGTGAATAGCGGTTGGGTGTACTAGTGAGAAAATGTAAGAGGAAGCGGCACTATGGCAAGCAAGAGGCAGCCAAATACCGAGAGGACAGCGTCAGCCAGCGGGTAGGAGGGTGAACGAGAGGAAAGGGAAATCAAGAGGAGAAAAGCGTGTGGTGGTAGCAAGGTTGAAACCCACGAGGCCATGCACGTGTCTTTTGTTTTTTCTTGCGTTGTGAGAAAACAAATGACCGATATTAACATGTTAAATGATCAGATGGCCTAGTTGCTGAAACTACCGAGGAGCGCCAGAATACCCACACCAATTAAGCTTTCAGATTGTTACCATCCTTGGTCACCTTGTCCCTTCACACACATCAACTTCCCCTAATGCACTTTTTGCAAAATAGCGCAGAAACCAACCAAGACAGAAAAACGAGATGACTATGTTAGGATCTTATGGCAGCGCACACAAAAAAGTTGAAACCAATGATAGACACAGTGCCAATTACAACCAGTTTTCTCATCTTCATTGAGGGTTCTACGCAATCAGTAAAAGCCATTAACATTATGATAAACACCTTGCATACCAAACAAACATTGAATCGTGTCCTACACATATCGGCAACTAAGAGTGTAGGATACATATTGATATGATTGATAATCAGTGAAGCTCCACCGAACTAACAATGTTATGAACATTGCCAGCCTTTCTAAGCATATGTGTTACTAAAAGTAACACAATGAAGCTTTGTGCATGTGCAAACAAGGGAGCATGCAAAAAAGGACAAAAATAGCAGTGTTCCCAAAAACTACTTTTCTTACAATCAATGTTTGCCTCGACTTGAAAGAAAATCTGACGGGCAGTTTTCTTTTGTCTGCAAAATTAACCCCTTTTCATTTTCAAGCCTCTACAACCATTTCCACAAAATCCTTATTCATCATTGCCAAGTTCTGAGAAACCACTTAATTTGGGGTACACACTGACGGACGCCCAATTAACTAGGAGGGTTTTTTGTCCCCTGGACCCGCTACCACAAAATTCTGCCCTAAAAAAGTTTGTTCCTTTTTCAACATTTTTGGAGGGCTATAAGAGAAAATCATGTACAAAGGGTATTGTATTGCTACTTAAACTAGATTTGACATGTACTAATCTTCCACATATGGAGAACATATTCTCTTGCCAACCCTTAGATATTTTAGACCAACGGTAAAAAATTTCACTACTTGGCTTTGAAGAAAGCAAACCGGACAAGCAGGGTCCACAAATTGGAGAAAGAAGTTAACCATAGCAGCATACTCTATAGAACTACACATAATGCTATGGTAATAATACTGAAATGGTAGGTAGTTACTCATAAGTAACAACAAAACATAGAATAGCCCAATGAATAAAATGGGAATAGCAGAGTCTTGCAGAGGATGGGCAACAGAAGCTAGGGCCACCATAAAAGAACTCCATGTTTGCATTTCAGGGAAGCATGAGTTGGATGTTTAGATGATGAGGATGGCGCTCAAGGACAAAATGTCTTTCTCACAAGCTCCTTAGTGTCCTCCCGAAGTACCTTCAATTGCTGCATCAGGGACAACATGAGATAAACGACCATTAGAGGGTCCAAAATCATTTTATGGTCATGGTGTATCTTATGCATCACAACACCAGAAAATAACAAATATACCAAATATAAGAATCCTATTAAATCGTTCATCACTGAAAGAACATCAATTGTCAGGAAATATCTACTGATTGTAAGGTACTAGGGTCAACTGAGAGTTCGGCCACAAAAATTCACAACTAATTGTCAGGTAATCTCAAAAAAGGCTAAAGGGTAGCAAAACACGATGTAGTCAAAAGTTGCTATATCCCCACAGAGTTCACAGTGGCATCTCCAGGTCACATACTATCTTTTCAGTTGCTTAGCTGACTAAATTATCTTATTTTGCACAAATCCTTTTTTAGTCTGTTTGGCTGTAGTACTATCCTCTATAACCTGATAGTGAACATCCTATCATCCTTGTATTTGTTGGTTAATTAGAACACCCAAATATTTCAGAGGTTGAGAACCAGGATGTGGGCAAATTTTGACAACAATACATGCTTCTCCATTCGAGTCTTGCCCATACAGTATGACGGCTATCAGGATTTAATGCTAGACTCAGCAATCACATGTGAACAAATGCAATCATCAGAATAAACATCGAACATACAAGGTGGACTCTAGATCAGCAAACCAATGGTGCATAGGTCTTTGGATCAGCAAACTAAGGGTGCATGTGTCTTTATTAATTGATTTGCATCCATCAACTGAGCTGAAGTTGTAACCAAATTTAAATTTGTTCATTAGGACATGAGTAGTATGTGAACCCTACCCAGAGCAGTGGATAACTGAGATACACCACTAAAACATGTCTCCAATCTCCATACTCAAACGTACTCATAATCATAACACTTGCTTCACAAGAAAAACATCAACAAAGTACTTTGCCTCCAAGAAGAAATCAAATGATCTACAAGCAAGCATTAGCACAATTACCTGGAGCTATGTTCAGATACTTGGACAATGCAGAAGGGTGGGATGAGGTAAGATATCCTTTGAGAGAAAATGGTGCCAAATAAACCAATATCTTCTTTTTCAAGTCAACAATGATCAGCCATGTCTTTATGTTGCAAAATTTGGATTTACACAACAACTAAACAACATCATCACAATCACATGTCAAGCTCAGGACAGGGTGAGATGCTAGCATGTCCTTTAATGTCAACTCTCTTGCATAGGTTTCACTCAGAGTTAGGTCGGGCAACAACTTAGAATGACTGAGTACTCAACCGAGATTTCCTTGCCATAAGCCATGAACCCCTAGCTACAATGGTCCCAAGAAATCATTTTGTACCAAGTCATGGCCTTCCAACCAATTTCTTTGGGGTTCGTCCAGCAGTCTGACTCATAGAGTGTATCCATGTCATCATACGACCTTTCATCAACATCTGGTCTTTCATATTTTTCTATCTCCACAAACATGATCATACCATTGTTGTATGCAACATTCCGAACCGGCCACACAGATGATTTTGCACTGTCTGTGTTGCCAGGCATCAGCTTAGGCAATGCGATGAAGCACGCCACATGCATTTCGTCGAGCACGTTGCAGAACAGAATCCCCCTGGAGAGATCAACTCATCCAGGCGTGCCTTATCCAAACTGAATCACCTATCGAGGTCATCCGTGCTCTGACATTGGACGATACCTCCACCTGCGATACTTTACAGCTCCATACCCAAGCCCTGAAAGAGAAGATATCGAGGGTAAAAACCCAAGGGGTTGGTGAATAGCACAGCACGGCCAGGATGAAATGGTCGCCGTCGTCGTGAGGCAAGGAGGCCAAGATCCGAGGATGTGCGGATGGGCGGATAGGAAACTGGGAGTAGGTGCAGTGACGACACGGGGCCGACCTTGTAGACAAAGTGCTCGCTTCCTCTCAGGACGGATAGGAAGTGGATGGACAAGACGAGGAAGTCCTTCTCTAAGCAGACGATGTTGGCCTAGCCGCAGCTGGCTTCCGTTAGGCCGGGGCAGTGGACGCACAGGTATGAGACGCCCAGCGGGTCGGTGGGGTAGAAGGTGACCTAGACGATGTGGCCGCCGCTCGAGAAGGCCTCCACGGTGGTGGCGTTCCTCACGTCGGTGAGATACGCCAGCGGCTTGAGGAGCACCCAGGCGGGGGGAGGGGCCACGGCATTGCGGCGCAGGTGCATTGGGATCACATGAGATGGAGAAGATCTTGCTCATGTCCTCTTTGTTGCCTAAATCGGACATCATGCTCGGGTGGCGGCGATCGGCAGCGGGACTGATCGTGGTTCAGATCGGATTTGGGAAGTGGGAGCTGTGGCCTGCGGGTTTCTGTGAGTACTGAGGGAGGCCGGTTGGGGACAACTGGAAATAAAATCTACATAAAAGGAAACAGGAAACATCCATACATTTCCAAGGTATGTCATGTATCAATAACACTCTGGCCAGGCAACCCGACAACAGCTCTAGACCAAAGACATCCGGGAACGGCTACGATGCCCGGCAATGGCCACTTCACCTGGCTCGCATCCGGTAAGCGGAAGCAACAAGCCACTGCATCCTATGCGTGGCGCATTGGTTCTTTCTAGACATGCCTTTCATGGCATGTGGCAAGGATGTAGGCGTGCCAGTGGAGTTACAGCGGCGCAAGAGCCAATTCACCACCCCATTTATCGTGCAGTGTACACCTGTATTAGTGCGTGTCGTACTAATACCTAGTGAATACCTTAAGCGGCATGGATATGACATGCGTTCGATCCCGGAGGCCAGAAGACAGCGACACATCACCGAGCATTCAATGCATCTACCTAATTTGTCAAAGTTGTATAGACCACCGTAGCTACTATGGTACCCCTTGACTATAAAAGGAGGACCGGGCTACTGTATGAGAGGTTGGACACTTAGTAGTTTGACACACAAGAGCTCAAACACAACACTTTCCCTTCCCGAGAAAGGTTTGTAACTCTTTGTCCACCAAATCAACTAAACACAAAGCAGGAGTAGGGTACTACGCAACCATACGGCCCGAACCTGGGTAGATGGTAGTGCGCTCTACACTTTCTTTCTTGGTGTGATCCACACTTTGCTCCCCAAACCATGAATCGGCAAAGGGACACCTTCTATCATCGGTGTCTTGCATGTATTCTGCACACGCGCGACGACAGCCATCGATGACAAGAAAGAGTTACGACACATAGCCGATATTAAGGTATGTGTGATACTGATACCCTGATTTATATATAGTTGCTTATACGCTATAGTTTACAGAAACCTTGTAATGTAGTAATGTATTGAAGATGCCTCGCAAACACATTTTTTGTTACATGATTAAGTGCCAAATTCGATTATATGTTCTTCCTTGCCATATGGCATAACTCATTTTTTTGAACATATATAATTTCAGTGTCCTCAGGAGCCAGCCGGGACCAGCCTTTGTGGCTACTATGTTTGCAAACATGTGGCTGGACTCTGCACAACTGCGAATACTACAGACAACTTAATCTCGGTACATCCATATCTCTAGTACTTGACTACTCCAAAAGCATGCACGACAAATCTTAACATAATAATTAACATAGATCCTAACATCGATGGACGAACAGCTAATGCCTGATGATGACATGAGGGAGATGAGGACAAAGATTGCTTCATTCCACACCAAATATGCTATCCATGGTACTCATTATGGATTCAGGATATCAAACATTTCCAAGTTAATTTTGTGGTTCAATGTCTGCGATGGTGCCTTTTTTACGTGTGCTGCCCTTAGTACATGGCAATGTACATTCAAAATTTGACTCTATGTTCATGTGAGCTGTAAAACTACCACACATCATGATGGTGTGTACCGCACATTAGTTGAGTCCATATGTATGTTCATTATTTGACTATATATGTTGGTGTACTGCACTTGCCTTCTGCAAAACGGCCTATATGGTCACATGTACGGGGCTAATAATTTGAAATGCCAAAATTATTTCAAGCAATCACATACTGTTTGAAATAACCAACCGTGTGTGACAATAAAAAGGAGCACACACATATGACACGCCAATCGTGTGCGATCTCGGAAACAAAGCACACGGGTACGGGATGAAAACCCGTATGAACTGACAGACATATCACACATCAGCAATAATAAAATGAATGCAAACAAATATGAACGCATACATGAAGTTTTGCAAACTATCTCTGATGAATAAATATCCCACATGATTTTACTTCAAAAATGGTGCTTGATCACCTGAACCATTCCCAACGATTTCTCAGAGGCAAATGTTTGCGATGAACTTATCTATGGCATACAATTTATAAAACATAGTCATTTGTGATTCTTTAGTTTTCACACATAGTTCGCCATACATAATTGTGTGTGTTCCACTAATCAATGCCACATGATTGGATTATAACGACCGTGGTTAATGTGCTTGTCTAGCGCACAAGATTTCCTCTACCGTTAGTGATCACCCCCCCATCACCAACCCACTCAAGCACACTGTCGTGGTTTTGTCACGGCAGATGTCCTCGTGAAAGGACTAAGTTGTGAAGCCATCGCAACTAGGTGGTAGCTTGAACGGGGTTGATCGGAATCGAGAGACGCGAGTTTACCCAGGTTCTGCCCCTCACGGTGGAGGTAAAAGCCTACTCCTGCTTGATTGATATTGATGATGATGATCTCGATTACAAGGGTGTTGTTTCGCTACCTCTATCTCGAGAGCTACTAGCTTGTCTGTCTCCTCAAATCTTGTCCTTTGGACCCCAGGAACCCACTTTATATAATAGCCGGGTCCTGAGGTTTACAGTAGGTTTCCGGGTTCTACCCATAACTGGAGTCCTACTCTAAGTCATGTAGGTCTTCTGTGCCTTCTAAGTTATGAGGTATCCATCTTGTGCACGATCCGTAGAGCCGGAAATAGCAAGCCAGATCTTCTCTTCCGACCCGATCAACTCGGTCCGGGTCTGTCCTCGGCCGGTCTTCCTTCCCATGCCGGGTCTTGATCTTCCTCGCCGGGTCTTGATCCAGGCTCCCAGCCCATAGTAAGCCGACCCAAGTTATTTTCTGAATAACCCGGTCATTGGCCTTCTGTCCCTTGGCGGGTTATGACTTGGATTGCCGGGTCTAGCCGCGGGGTAATTCCCCTGACATTAACCCCCAGGTTAGCTTGAATTTATTCATGGTAAGCTCCTGAAATAAGAATATTTAATACGTTATGGGACTGGCTCGCTCAATGGCCAGTTTGTTCAATGAACCAGCTCCTTGAATAGTCCGGGACTCTTTGTTATCAACAAGATGGCTTCACAATCAACTTGCTGATATTGGGAATAACAACCCATCTGACATTGAGTCGGCTCCTAGTGCTTCGGTTTGATAAAATTGTTGGGAACAAAAAGTTTGTCTGATGTTGAGCCGGCTTTCAATGCTTCGTCTTGATAAAAATATTGAGAATAAGAAATCCGTCTGACGTTGAGTCAGCTTTCCGGGCCTTCTATGAATAGCTTAGAGGAGATAAACTTTGCAAGCTTCCACCAAGAATATGAGACCTGGCTCGCTCAAAACTGATGGCTTGAAGGTGGGCTGGTGGCCCTGATAAAGAAAAATCATGAGGTACATTCCTCCCTTATATCCATATTACCTGTAGCCCCCAAGCTCCGAGTTTATCACCTCATGATGACTTGGTGCTTTTGCATAGAAAAATATCTTGACTGTGTAGCCCCCAGGTGCCGGGTTACGTTGCCTGCAGCAGCCTGGGACATATCAACTGTTGTTTATGAGGCGTCAAATAGTGTAGCCCCCAAGTGCCGGGTTGTCTTGCCTGCAGCAACCTGGGACTTGAACTTTAGTATTGAATGTTTGTAGATACATAGCTACAAATAGTGTAGCCCCCAAGTGCCGGGTTGCATGCCTGCAGCAGCTCGGGACTTTGTAATATATACTCCAACTTTTTACTAGCTTCAAAGTGTGTAGCCCCCAAGTACCGGGTCGTTTGTGCAACGGCGACTTGGGACTTCTTAAATATAATTCATAACCATTGGAGCTTCAAATATTGCTGACCCTTAGCCTCAAATAGTGTAGCCCCCACGTGCCGGGTTGTCTTGCCTGCGGCAACCTGGGACTTAATTTTTCTTCTGAAAAATTTTGTCTTTTAAAATTAACATTCTGTAGCCCCCGAGCGCCGGGTTGTCTTGCCTGCGACGACTCGGGGTTCTGTTTTTGAAATGTCATAGCTGTTGAAGCTGGCAAATATGCCATCCTTGTTGTTAAAACCGGCAAATATGGAATGCTTCCTATTGAAGCTGGCGAATACTTGTTTCCTGTTGAAGCCGGCAAATACTTGTTTGCTGACGGAGCCGGCAAATGCTTGTGTTGCTGATAGAGCCGGATGAAGCTAGATTTCCTTACAACATTTAATAACTCTTGTGGTGCCCACTATCGTGTCTGAACGGGTCTTTCCCAGGCCGGATCTGCTTGCTGGCGATATGTTGAAGCCGGATCTGCTTGCTGGCAGGTTCCCTTAATGAAATGTTTAGGAAAAATGGCTCTAAGCAATTCTCTGTAATTTTCTTCAACTTCAATAGCACATATATATACATCATCTATCAATTACTGTAGCCCTCGAGCACCGGGTTGTCCTGCCTGCAGCGATCTGGGGTTCGTAAGATGCATTTTCTAAACCTGCAGCAGAATGAAATATTTCCTGCAAAAGTAGCAAGAAAATTGTCGGCGTATGCCGGGTTCAAGGGTGATTAGTTTGCATTTTTTGAGTTGCAAGCCCCCAAGTAACCAATAATCAATGATAAAATAAAGACTCAACACTCATTAACATAAGGTGAAATGACAAGCCTCCGGGTTCCAGAGGTTCCGGCTTTATCATAATTGCATTGTGCAAATCTTGGCTTTGATAGCCCTTATCTCTTTTTTGCCGAAAACTGGCTTTCGAGGCTCGACATTGAAAATATAAAGGCCAGCATTCGAGGCTCAACATTGAAAATATAAAGGCCGGCTTGCAAGGCTCGACATTGAAAATATAAAGGCCGGCTTTCGAGGCTCGACACTTTGAAATATGCTTCCTCTAGAAACAGGCCTTGTAGCCTTGGTGGTTTATCCTCGCTATCTGGAGAGCTAGCTCTCACGTGATACAATCCGGTGTTTTAACTTTGATAAGTTTAGGGTCAACAAAGTCCATAATAGGCGTCAGTGTGATTGACTTATCAAGCGTACAACCGGGTCACATATTTTCTGAGTAGTATCAAGCTTTCAGGCAGGTATCACCAATAATATTATGGCATATGCCTGGTTAAAGGGATATGTTATAGCTGAACTCGATGAGTTGGAAGCCCCCAAGTAACCAATGACCAATGGAAAATAAAGACTCAACACACAGCGATTGAGGTGAAACGACAAACTCTGGGGTCCAGAGTTGCCGGCTTTATTCCATTGATCATAATTGATGAGGATACCTATGTTTAGACTGTGCATCATGGCGACTAGTCTTCTTTGGCAACCTTTACCCTTTCACCAATAAGGCAAGATACCTATGTTTAGACTATGCATCATGGCGACTAGTCTTCTTTGGCAACCTTTATTTTTTCGCCAATAAGGCAGGATATCTATGTTTGAACTGTGCATCATGGCAACTAGTCCTCTTTGGCAACCTTTACTTTTTCGCCAATAAGGGAGGATACCCATGTTTGAACTGTGCATCGTGGTAACTAGTCCTCTTTGTCAACCTTTTGTTTCAAATATATTTGATATGAAATGACAGTTCCCGAGATTAACTCAAGGTACAACTTTATTTTATTGATGAAAGCAAAATAAATATGAATTGTAAGTATGAAAGTAACTTAGCTGTTAGTGATGCGGCATAAGCCGGCGAGGTCACCCGCGGATAGGTAAGAGACGCTCCCATAGGAGTCGAAAGTCGATAACCCGGCTGACAGCTCGAGCCGGCGGCGAGGCCGAAATTTGAAGATGCTGCAGCCGGAAACCGTTGAATTGGAGGTGGCGCGGTGTGAGCCGGCTTGGTGGGTGTCGGCCTGAAAGATGCAAGCCGGCATGGACGTGGGTGTCGGCCTGGACAATACAAGACGGCACGGACGCGGGTGTCGGCCTGAACAATGCAAGCCGGCACAGACACGGGTGTCAGTTGGCGTGTTTGATGTAGACCAGACTGCGAGGGTGGCGGCCTGCGCGCGTCCATAGGGCAGCTCATGCGAGCGGGCACGACCCTAGTGTGTTGCTGTAGACCAGACCGCGGGGGCGGCGGCATGCGTGCGTGTCCGTCGAGCAGTGCGGCACGGACGGACGCTGGCTCATGGTGATGTCAGTGCGAGCTCCGTATTGGTGATATGACGGTCACCTTTGAAGTGAACAATTATCCTGCATAAAAGATAGTGCAGCCTAGAGTAGTTGTTTTTGAAGAATTTAATATGTGCTAATAAAACAGACTGGACGAATAGCACCTGATTTATTTGGACGACAGATGATCTATGTGCAACGTCCGCCGGGATATCCGATTGACGAGACTCGCCCTAGTATTTCACACTATATTTTTTTCCTTTTTATTTTTCCTTTTGTTTTGCTAAAGTAGACCAAAACACCGGGGTGATGGGCTACGCGTGTCCGTCGGGCTGCCCGGTGGGGCGCAGGCAGTTGTTGGCACGCGCTCCATATCGGCTGGTGATTTTGTTGCAGAGTCGGGCGCAAACTTCAGACGAAAAGAAAGCAGATGTTCGGTTGATCTGATGATGTGTACGTGCTAGTACTTGTCTTTTTCATCCTTTGTGCCACATCTAGTATATATTACTGTACTTGATCTCTTTCATCTCCATCGTAACTTCTCTTTCTTTCCTCTTTCTTTTTATTTTCACGCAGACTGGGCGTCAACTGTATTGACCATCTAGCAGCATCACCTTGCTAATTCATTTCCACGTGAGGGAGTTAATTCCCTAGGCTTGCAAGTAATACTTTTGCCTTTGGGAACAGCGGCCGGTGGAACCTCCGAGGGACTTGTTTCTTTTTTTTCGGTCCACGCAGCGCTACCATACAACAACTTTGCCTGATCTCTATTGAGCAACAGTATTGGCAGACTGCCTCGGGACTTGCAGCTGATGCATGTCATGGAATATTTTTGGAGCCCGGCGCACATATGCACGGCGTGGTCGTACGCCTCGTACGCGAATAGAGTTGGCTGCCAGGACAGCTTCCACTTTCCTGCAGACGTCAGACTAGATGTAGTACGTGGAAGTTGACGCTGAAACCTTTTCTGATTCCGATCTGATGTACGCCTTGGGTGATTTGATCGATTACTTCGTACAGCGGACATAGTAGATATCTTTCTAGGGTACAACAGATGTTGTTGGGTAGACCATTGATGCCCCTGCTCAGCCGCTGCCGCCCAGTTACTTTTTGACTCTGATCTGATTTATGCGTCGCTGAAACTTTTTCAATCTTCAACTGATGATGTCGGAGTCGATGTAGATCCTTCCATGCCGGCTCTTCTTCGTCCGGCCAATCGCGAGCTTCTCGATCCCTGGGAGAGCTCCCTCCAAGAACATAACAGCACTGTGCGCAAGCCCCACGGTGGGCTCCAACTGTCGTGGTTTTGTCATGGCAGATGTCCTCGTGAAAGGACTAAGTTGTGAAGCCATCGCAACTAGGTGGTAGCTTGAACGGGGTTGATCGGAATCGAGAGACGCGAGTTTACCCAGGTTCGGCCCCTCACGGTGGAGGTAAAAGCCTACTCCTGCTTGATTGATATTGATGATGATGATCTCCATAACAAGGGTGCTGTTTCGCTACCTCTATCTCGAGAGGTACTAGCTTGTCTGTCTCCTCAAATCTTGTCCTTTGGACCCCCAGGAACCCACTTTGTATAATAGCCAGGTCCTGAGGTTTACAATAGGTTTTCGGGTTCTACCCGTAATAGGAGTCCTACTCTAAGTCCTGTAGGTCTTCTGTGCCTTCCAAGTTATGAGGTATCCATCTTGTGCATGATTCGTAGAGCCGGAAATAGCAAGCCAGGTCTTCTCTTCTGACCCGATCAACTCCGTCCGGGTCCATCCTCGGCCGGGTCTTCCTTCCCATGCTGGGTCTTGATATTCATGGTCGGGTCTTGATCCAGGCTCCCAGCCCATAGTAAGCCGACCCAAATTATTTTTCGAATAACCCGGTCATGGGCCTTCTGTCCCTTGGCGGGTTATGACTTGGATTGCTGGGTCTAGCCGCGGGTGATTCCCCCGACACACACAGTTCCAGAACGTGTCTACGATTGGGGGTGAAAACCGTGTGAATAGCGGTCGGGTGTACTAGTGAGAAAATGTAAGAGGAAGCGGCGCTATGGCAAGCAAGAGGCAGCCAAATGGTGAGAGGACGGTGTCAGCCAGCAGGCAAGAGGGTGAACAAGAGGGAGGGGAAATCATGAGGAGAAAAGTGTGTGGTGGCAGCAAGTTTGATACCCACGAGGCCATGTGTCGTGGTGAAATCACGGCAGATGCCATAGGATGGCTAAAAGTGGGGGGCAGCGTAAGGACGCCGGTGGGTTCCGGAGGCGAGATTGGCACAAGCAAGTGTGAGACACGAGACGTACCCAGGTTCGGGGCCCTCCGAGGGAGGTAACACCCCTAGTCCTGCCGAATGCACTAGAATGGATCACAAGTTTTACAATGGTGCTCCTGGAGCTGTTGGGTGGAGGAGGAAGAAGGAGCTAGCTCTCCCTCTTGCCTCTCGTGTGTGTGTGTGTGTGTGTGTGTGTGTGTGTGTGTGTGTGTGTGTGTGTGTGTGTGTGTGAAAGGTCCACCCCTCGCATGGAGGGCTCCTGGCGGGTCTTCTAGGCCGACCTCCCTGGGTACAAGTGATATGGTAAGAGGGACGAGGCCGAGCACCCATGAGAATGTCTCTTGAGAATGACTGCTCGATGTATTTTATACACAGATGCCCAGGGGACAAGGGGTGGCCCAGGCGGCCTAACAACAATGTGGATGACACCACACTACGGGCGCACAGTGCTCCACTATTCGTCAACAGTGCACTGCCACAGGGTACAACCATCTCGTCCGCGCGTGTCCGATGGGACGTCGTAGTTGACTCCGGGCAGCCGGCCGGCAGGAGCAGCCGGCCGCTGGAGCAGGTTGGAGCAGCCGGCCGGGGCAGGCGGGCAGCCAGCCCGGCTCGCCGTCTTGGGACTACCCGGGGGTCATCCCCCCGATAGTAGCCTCCAAGCCTCCAGGCGACTCGAGGAGTCAGGCGGAGGCTCTTCGCTAGTGTTGTAGCAGAGGTTGTCGATGGCAGCCGGCTGTGGGCCGCAACCAGTGCAGCTTGCTTCCAGTGGGGGCGCGCCAGCGCACCCACTAGGTGTAGCCTCCGAGCCTCCGGGCGACTCGAAGAGTCGGGCGGAGGGTCTTCCCTGTCGTGGTAGCAGAGGTTGTCGATGACAGCCGGCTGTGGGCTGCAGCCGACACAGCTCTTTTCAGTGGGGGCGCGCAGCACACCCACTGGGTGTAGCCTCCGAGCCTCCGGGCGACTCGAATAGTCGGGCGGAGGGTCTTTGCAGTTTGTTGCAGTAGATGGTGGCGTCAGGGGTCTCGGCAGATTTCCCCCGGAAATGATCACACCAAAGACACAGTTTGTTAGTGCAGATATATCTAATATTTGGCTTTAGCAGTGCAAGTTTTATGCAAAGGGGATGTCGACTCGGTTTCGTCCGAGCCCCCTTGGGTCATTTTCAAGTCCCCCACCCCGCTCTTTGGCTTTTGCTCTTGCCAGCCAGACAGCCGGGAGCCGGTCTGTAGCTGAGATGAAGAGTGGGCTGCAGAGTAGAGTGTACAGTACTCGGACTCTGGGGAGCTGATTTAACTGAGCAGATACTTGCAAAGGAAACGACCGGGTCGCCCAAGCCGCTTTCTCCCCAGACGTCTTTCACGTGGGGTGACCTCCAGCTTTTGCTCTTGCTAGCCGGATAGCCGGGGTGCGGTCTATAGCTGAGACGAAGAGTGGGCCTTCGGTACCGTACACACTACTAAGTCGTCTGCGGGAAAGAACATATCGGGCCAACCGGCCAGCCCCGGACCGAGACTAGCTGGCGTCGGGCCGAACAGCAAAGTGCTACTTGTAGCTTGCGTTGGTATTTTCCCCGAAGAGGAAGGGATGATGCAGCACAGTAGAGGTAAGTATTTCCCTCAGTTATGAAACCAAGATTATCAATCCAGTAGGAGAATCACGCAACACCTCGTTAGCAGTACCTGCACACAAACAACAAATCCTTGCATCCAACGCAAACGAGGGGTTGTCAATCCCTTGGTGGTAAATTGCAAGATTAAATTGTATGTGATAGATAGATAGATTGAAACAAAAATACAAAATAAAATAAATAAAGAAAAAGTGCAGCAAGTATTTTTAGGGTTTTAGTATATGATTTAGATAGACCCGGGGGCCATAGTTCTGGCGTCTGGTCTTCTCCCGAAGCTTCTAGTGTTGGTATTGTCCAGAAAAAAAATCTCCAAAAAGTTTCGTGGCATTTGGACTTCGTTTGG
Organism: Elymus sibiricus; assembly: GCA_039707655.1. Classification (NCBI taxonomy): domain Eukaryota; kingdom Viridiplantae; phylum Streptophyta; class Magnoliopsida; order Poales; family Poaceae; genus Elymus; species Elymus sibiricus. The sequence continues at coordinate 326,205,913 of CM077670.1, forward strand.
TATTGATATTCTGTAAAACAAAAAACAGGCAGAAAATAGCAACTGGCACTGGGCACTAAGTTAATAGGTTAGTCCCAAAAAATGATATATAATTGCTATAAATGTATATAAAAATATCCAAGATTGATAATATAACATCATGGAACAATCAAAAATTATAGATACATTGGAGACGTATCAGCATCCCCAAGCTTAATTCCTGCTCGTCCTCGAGTAGGTAAATGATAAAAATAGAATTTTTGATGTGGAATGCTGCCTATCATATTCATCATATATTCTTTTCTTTTATAGCATGGACATTTGGACTTGAATGATTCAAAGCAATAGTCTATAGTTTGACATGAAGATATAAATACTCAAGCATGCTAACAAGCAATCATGTCTTTCAAAATATCAACGCTAAAGAAAGTTATCCCTAGCCCATTATGCTCAATCATTGATCCATTCATGAAACACACTCAAATATTAGCTACACACAATGCACAAGTATGACAATAGTGCTCTCTAGTTGGTGCTTTATAAGAGAAGATGGAGACTCAAAGTAAAAATAAAAATTGCATAAAGTAAATAGATAGGCCCTTCGCAGAGCGAAGTAGAGATTTGCTAATGTGCCAGAGCTCAAAGCTTAAATTAGAGAGATAAAATATTTTGAGAGGCATGCTTTTCCTATCAACGAAAACGACCGAGAATTCCCAATATCTTCCATGCTAGACACATCATAGGCGGTTCCCAAACAGAAAGTAAAGTTTATTTCCTTTCCACCATTCTTTCACAATCCATGGCTAGCCGTATCCACGGGTTCCCTCCATACCATCACTTTCCAAGGAATTTTGTTGTTATAAATTTTGATTTCATTGTGGGACTGGGCATCCCTATTACCAGCCATTCTCTCGTGCAATGACAAGTGAATAAACACTCATCGTGAGAATAACACACCTAGCATGGAAAATATTGGCCACCCCCTGCCGCTTCATGAGCGGTACGGGCACACAAAACGGAAAAATTATTTTGAAAATTAGAGTTGGCACATGCAAATTTACTTGGAACAACTTGGGTTTAAGGAGTTTGGATGCACAAGCAGTATTTCCGCTTAGTACAAATGAAGGCTAGCAAATAGATTGAGAAGCAACCAACCAAAAAGCGAAAACGGTCATAAACATGCATTGAACATAACTAACACCGAATAATGCACCATAAGTAGGATATAATTTCTTTGCATAACTATTGACTTAACGTGCATGCATAGGGAATCACAAACCTTAACACTAATATTCTTACTAAATCACAATTACTCACTAACATGACTCACATATCATCATCTCCATATCGCAAAACTATTGCAAGGAATCACACTTATCATATCCAATGATATATATGAAAGTTTTTATTATATCCCTCTTGAATATTCATCACTTTGGGACCAAATTCATATCTTGTGCTAATTACCGTTACTATTATCAACTCTCAAAAAGATATAAGTGAAGCATGAGAGTGCAAATATTTCTTAAATTTTTTAATCTTATCAACTCTCAAAATAATATGAGTGAAGCATGAGAGTTTATTTCTTCAAAATTTAGCCACCGCCGTGCTCAAAAAGATTTAAGTGAAGCACTAGAGCAACTGCCTAGCTTAAAAAATTTAAGTGAAGCACATAGAGTATTCTAACAAATTATGATGAACGTGTGGCTCTCTCAAATAGGTGTGTCCAACAAGGATGATTGTGACAAACTAAAAAGCAAGCAAAGCAAAGACTCATATAATACAAGACGCTCCAAGCAAAACACATATCATGTGATGAATAAAAATATAGCTCCAAGTAAAATTACCGATGGTTGGTAGAAGAAAGAGGGGATGCCTTCCGGGGCATCCCCAAGCTTAGACGCTTGAGTCTTCCTTGAATATTACCTTGGGGTGCCTCGGGCATCCCCAATCTTAGGCTCTTGCCACTTCTTATTCCTTCATCCATTGTGATCTCACCCAAAACTTGAAAACTTCAATCACACAAAACTCAACAAAACCTTCGTGAGATCCGTTAGTATAACAAAACAAATCACTACTTTAAGTACTGTTGCAAACCCATTCATATTTTATTTTTTCATTATACCTACTATATTCTAACTTCTTCATGGCTTATACCCCCCGATACAATCCATAGTTTCATCAAAACAAGCAAGTAGTGCATCAAAAACAGAATCTGTCAAAAACAGAACAGTATGTAGAAATCTATTTAAAATCCATACTTCTGTAACTCTAAAAATTCTGAAACATTAGGACAACGTGGGAAATTCATATACCAATACTGTGTAAAAATTTCATATTTTTCTGATGCTCCAGTACAGAACCAAAATTCCAGTACTGGACGCAAAACTTTCTGTTTTCCAAACAGCATCAATTATACTATCTTCCAAATCATCCTAAAGGTTTTGGTTGGCACAAACACTAATTAAAAACATAAAAACTCAATCATAACAGTAGAATAAATATGAAAACACACCATAACAGAAACAAAAAAGAAAAATTTATTTTATTCATTGGGTTGCCTCCCAACAAACGCTACTGTTTTATGCCCCTAGCTAGGCATAATGCATAGTTTCAAGTATTGTCATCTTTGGTTTTAGTGAAACTGATGCCTAGCACTTACTTGTATTTTTAATAATCTATCCCATGCTTCTTTGAAAGATTCGTCACCCAAATATTTAAAGTTTAAAATTCCTGGATCGTCTCCTAAGTACGAAGGGAAAGGCATAACGGGAATAGAACTAGCCATAACGATAAAGCAAGCAAGCAAACACACAAAAAGGCAAACGAAAAATATTTTTGTATTTTTGTAAAAACTTTTTAGAAGTGGGGAGATGAAAATGAGAGGCAAATAAAATAAATGCAAGGAGATGAGAGTTTATGCAAAGGTACTTGATAGATGTTGATGATGTCTCCCCGGCAATGGCGCCAGAAATTCTTCCTGCTACTTGTAGCTTGCGTTGGTATTTTCCCCGAAGAGGAAGGGATGATGCATCACAGTAGATGTAAGTATCCCCCTCAATTTATGAAACCAAGGTTATCAATCCAGTAGGAGAATCACGCAACACCTCGTTAACAGTACCTGCACACAAACAACAAATCCTTGCACCCAACGCAAACGAGGGGTTGTCAATCCCTCGACGGTAAACTGCAAGATTAAATTGTATGTGATAGATAGATAGATAGAAACAAAAATACAAAATAAAATAAATAAATAAAAAGTGCAGCAAGTATTTTTAGGGTTTTAGTATATGATTTAGATAGACCCGGGGGGCATAGTTTTCACTAAAGGCTTCTCTCAAGAAAATAGCATACGGTGGGTAGACAAATTACTGCTGGGCAATTGATAGAAAAGCAAATAATCATGACGATATCCAAGGCAATGATCATGTATATAGGCATCATGTCCGAGACAAGTAGACCGACTCCTGCCTGCATCTACTACTATTACTCCACACATCGACCGCTATCCAGCATGCATCTAGTGTATTAAGTCCATAAAGAACGGAGTAACGCCTTAAGCAAGATGACATGATGTAGACAAAGTAAACTCATGCATGAATAAACCCCATCTTTTTACCCTTAATAGCAACGATACATACGTGTCATGTCCCTTTCTGTCACTGGGATTGAGCACCGCAAGATCGAACCCATTACAAAGCACCTCTTCCCATGGCAAGATAAATCAATCTAGTTGGCCAAACCAAATCTATAGATCGGAGAAGAAATACGAAGCTATAATAATCATGCATAAAAGAGATCAGAGAAGACTCAAATAATATTCATGGATAATCTGATCATAAACTCACAACTCATCAGATCCCAACAAACACACCGCAAAAAGTGATTATATCGGATAGAACTCCAAGAACATCGAGGAGAACATTGTATTGAAGATCAAAAAGAGAGAAGAAGCCATCTAGCTACTAACTATGGACCCGAAGGTCTATGGTAAACTACTCACGCATCATCGGAAGGGCAGCAAGGTTGATGTAGAGCCCCTCCGTGATTGATTCCCCCTCCGGCAGAGTACCAGAAAAGGCCTCCAGATGGGATCTCTCGAGAACAGAAGCTTGCGGCAGCGGAAAAAGTATTTCGTGGACTCCCCTGTTGGTTTCCTGATTTATGGGAATTTATAGTGGTGGAATTAGGTCAAACGGAGCTGAGGTGGGCCCACGAGGCACCAGGGCGAGCCTGCCCCCCCCCCCCCAGGCGCGCCCTGGTGGCTCGTGGCCACCTCCTCTGGCGTCTGGTCTTCTCCTGAAGCTTCTAGTGTTGGTATTGTCCAGAAAAAAAATCTCCAAAAAGTTTCGTGGCATTTGGACTTCGTTTGGTATTGATATTCTGTAAAACAAAAAACAGGCAGAAAACAACAAATGGCACTGGGCACTAAGTTAATAGGTTAGTCCCACAAAATGATATATAATTGCTGTAAATGTATATAAAAACATCCAAGATTGATAATATAACAATATGGAACAATAAAAAATTATAGATACGTTGGAGACGTATCACAAAGCGACTGGAAAAACGCAACGACAGACCTCGAGGGACGCTCGGTGTCGTCTGTTTATCTTCGCAGTGCGAAGAGATGTCGAGCGGGACTCACATTGTTTTTCTTTTTTGCGCAGACGGGACGGAGGGGCCTTTCGGCAGGGGCCCCGAGCATCCGGACGGTCCGGGGGCTGCCCAGCCGGTCGGCCCGAACCGGCCAGGTAGCAGATCGGGAGCAATCGGACCGGCCCCCCAGCCGGCCTGGCCCAGTCGGCCATGCGGCGAAGCAAGCAGGCAGGCCAGCCGGCCAGGCGGCAACGCGGGCAAACGGGGCCCAGCTGGCCTTCTTTTCTTTTCTCTTTCAGTCGGCTTCCTTTTTTCCTTTCTTTTTTCTTCCTTTCCTTTTCCAGCCGGACCGCGCCTCACTCTTCTTCATGGGCAGCCGGCCACAGCGGTTGAGCAGCGGGAGCCGGCGTGGGCACGTGGAGGCGCGAGCCGGCGGGACGCACGGGGCAGGGGCCGGAGCCGGTGGGCGGGACGCGGCCACGGCGGAGCCAGCATACGTGGGCGCGCGGGACGGCGTGAGGCGGCGCCGAGCGCGGTGGTCGGCTGATGCGGCGAGCCGGCCGGTGGGGAGTGGAGCAGCCAGCACAGGATGCGCTGGTGCCGGGGGCAGAGCCGGCGGGCGGGACGCAGCCGCGGCGGAGCCAGCGTGTGTGGGCGCGCGGGACATCGCGTGGCGACGCGGAGCGCGGTGGTCGGCTGATGCGGCGAGCCGGCCGGTGGGTGGTGGAGCAGCCAGCACACGGGACGGTGTGGACGCGGAGCCGGCGCATGCGGGACGCCGCAAGCCAGGCACGCACGCAGGAGGAGCTGGCGGAGACGGCGCGCGTACACGGAGCAGGCGGCCTACGGCGCGCGGGCGTGGGGCTACGCGGACGGAGCGGGGCGGAGCCCGCGGGCGTGGCAGGAGCCGGCTGCCGCACGCAGGGTGCAGTCGGCCGTGCACGGGGCAGCAGCCGGACAGGCATGTGGGCACGCGGATGCGCAGCCGGTGGGACGCGCGGAGGGCGAGATGTGCGGCCACGGGGGCACGCGCCGGTGGAGGGGCGGCCGGCAAGGAGGCGCGGCCACTGGGACACGCAGCCGCGGACCGGAGTGGCGATGAGGTGCGCGGACGCCCCGCACCGACTGGGTGTTGGCACACCTGGTGGGGAGACCGGACGCTGGGCGGTGAGCAGGGGAGCGCCGGGGGGGCACGGCAGGAGGCCCCACGGCGGCGGTGCTTGGGGCTCCGACGAACGGAGGGAGGAGAGGTGGCCGGGCGACGGGGAATGGCGGGGAGCAGAGGACGGTCGCGGGCGCATGCTCGTGGTGGCGCGGTTCGCAACCAAGGCCGACGGGGCAAGCGAGCGGTGGCAGCTCGCGGTGGAGGGGGCGATGCAGAGGAGGTCGATGGCCGGAGCTGCGGGCATCGGGAAGCAGGGTTCGCAGGCGAGGCGGCCACCAGAGTCAGGAAAGAAGGCCGGGCAAGGCTGCTGGCATCACGGCGAAGGCGGAAGGAGAGGGCACGACCAACTCTAAGGGTGGCGCTGGTCGCCAGAGGTGGAGATGGGTGAGCAGTAGGGCACGGAGGCGATGGGGGTCGAGGGTGGCGGCGCCATGAATGGAGCCCGGGGCTCGGGGCTACCTTGAGCGCTCAGGAGAAGCAGCTGGGGGAGGTAGAAGGAGAGGTTGGGGCAGCGGGGCTCGCCGGCCTGCGAGAAGACAGCCGCGGCGGCCGACGCTCAAACAGGCGCGATGAGCTCCTCTCCTATCACCGCTGCGTGTGTGCGCTGCGGCGGTGCGGCAGGGGAACGAGGGGATCGATCAAGAGGGAGCGAGGGGAGGACGAGCAGAGCACCGTTGAGGATGTCTCTTGAGAATGGCTGCTCGGTGTATTTTATACACAGATGTCCAGGGGACAAGGGGTGGCCCAGGCGGCCTAACAACACTGTGGATGACGCCACACGACGGGCGCACAGTGCTTCACTATTCGTCAACAGTAAACTGCCGCAGGGTATAGCCGTCTCGTCCGCGCGTGTCCGATGGGACGTCGTAGTTGACTCCGGGCAGCCGGCCGGCGGGAGCAGCCGGCCGCTGGAGTAGGTTGGAGCAGCCGGCCAGGGTAGGCGGACAGCCGGTCCGGCTCACCGTCTTGGGACTACCCGGGGATCATCCCCCCGACACCATGCACGTGTCTTTTGTTTTTACTTGCGTTGTGAGAAAACAAATGACCGATAATAACATGGTAAATGATCAGATGACCTAGTTGCTGAAACTACCAAGGAGCGCCAGAATACCCACACCAATTAAGCTTTCAGATTGTTACCATCCTTGGTCACCTTGTCCCTTCACACACATCAACTTCCCGTAATGCACGTTTTGCAAAATAGCGCAGAAACCCAACCAAGGACAAAAAAACAAGATAACTATGTTAGGATCTTATGGCAGCACACACAAAAAAGTTGAAACTGATAACAGACACAGTGCCAATTACAACCTGTTTTCTCATCTTCATTGAGGGTTCTACGCAATAAGTGAAAAACATTAACATTATGATAAACACCTTGCATACCAATAAAACATTGAATCGTGTCCTACACATATCAACAACTAAGAGTGTAGGATACATATTGATATGATTGATAATCACTAAAGCTCCACCGAACTAACAGTGTTATGAACATTGCCAACCTTTCTAAGCATATGTGTTACTAAAAGTAAAACAATGAAGCTTTGTGCATGTGCAAACAAGGGAGCATGCAAAAAAGGCCAAAAATAGCAGTGTTCCCAAAAACAACTTTTTGTACAATCAATGTTTGCCTCGACTTAAAAGAAAATCTGACAGACAATTTTCTTTTGTCTGCAAAATTAACCCCTTTTCATTTGCAAGCCTCTACAACCATGTCCACAAAATCCTTATTCATCATTGCCAAGTTCAGAGAAACCACTTGATTTGGGGTACACACTGATTGACGCCCAATTAACTAGGAGTGTTTTTTGTCCCCTGGCCCCGTTACCACAAAAGCCTGCCCTAAAAAGTTTGTTCCTTTTTTGACATTTTTGGAGGGCTATAAGAGAAAAGCATGTATAAAGGGTGTTGTATTTCTACTTAAACTAGATTTGACATATACTAATCTTCGACATATAGAGAACAGATTCTCTTGCCAACCCTTAGATATTTTAGACCAACGATAAAATCTATCACTACTTGGCTTTGAAGAAAGCAAACTAGACAAGCAGGGTCCACAAATTGGAGAAAGAAGTTAACCATAGCAGCATACTCTACAGAACTACACATAATGTTACGCTAATAATACTGAAATGGTAGGTAGTTACTCTTAGGTAACAACAAAACATAGAATATCCAAATGAATAAAATGGGAATAGTAGAGTCTTGCAAAGGATGGGCAACAGAAGCTAGGGCCACCATAAAAGAACTCCATGCTTGCATTTCATGGAAGCATGAGTTAGCTTTTTAGATGATTTGGATGGAGCTCAAGGGCAAAATGTCTTTCTCACATGCTCCTCAGTGTCCTCCTGAAGTACCTTCAATTGCTGCATCAGGGACAACATGAGATAAACGACCATTAGAGGGTCCAAAATCATTTTATGGTCATGGTGTATCTTATGCATCACAACATCAGAAAATAACAAATATACCAAATATAAGAATCCTATTAAATCGTTCATCACTGAAACAACATCAATTGTCAGGAAATATCTACTAGTTGTAAGGTACCAGGGTCAACTGAGAGTTCGGCCACAAAAATTTGCAACTGATTGTCAGGTAATCTCAAAAAAGGCTAAAGGGCAGCAAAACACGATGTAGTCAGAAGTTGCTATATCCCCACAGAGTTCACAGTGGCATCTCTAGGTCACATACTATCTCTTCAGTTGCTTAGCTGACTAAATTGTATTTCGCACAAATCCTTTTTTAGTCTGTTTGGTTGCAGTACTATCCTCTATAACCTGACAGTGAACATCCTATCATCCATGTCTTTGTTGGTCCATAGAACACCCAAATATTTCAGAGGTTGAGAACCACGTTGTGGGCAAACCAATGGTGCATAGGTCTTTGGATCTGCAAACTAAGGGTGCATGTGTCTTTATTAATTGATTTGCATCCATCAAGCCAGCTGAAGTTGTAAGCACATTTAAATTTGTTCATTAGGAAATGAGTAGTATGTGAACCCTACCCAGAGCAGTGGATAACCGAGATACACCACTAAAACATGTCTCCAATCTCCAAACTCAAACGTACTCATAATCATAACACTTGCTTCACAAGAAAAACATCAACAAAGTACTTTGCCTCCAAGAAGAAAATCAAGTGAGCTACTAGCAAGCATTAGCACAATTACCTGGAGCTATGTTCGGATACATGGACAATGCAGAAGGGTGGGCTGAGGTAAGATATCCTTTGAGAGAAAATGGTGCCAAATCAACCAATATTTTCTTTTTCAAGTCAACAGTGATGAGCCATGTCTTTATGTTACAAAATTTGGATTTACACAACAAGTAAACAACATCATCACAATCACAGGTCAAGCTCAGGACAGGGTCAGATGCTAGCATGTCCTTTAATGTTAACTCTCTTGCATAGGATTCACTTAGAGTTAGGTCAAGCAACAACTTAAAATGACTGAGTAGTCAACCAAGATTTCCTTGCCATAAGCGGTGATTCCCTTGCTCCAATGGTCCCAAGAAGTCATTTTGTACCAAGTCATAGCCTTCCACCCAATTTCTTTGGGGTTCGTCAAGCAGTCTGACTCATAGAGTGTATCCATGCCATCATACGACCTTTCATCAACATTTGGTCTTTCATATTTTTCTATCTCGACAAACATGATCATACCATTGTGTATGCAACATTCCGAACCAGCCACACGGATGATTTTGCACTGTCTGTGTTGCCCGGCATCAGCTTATCCAATGCGATGAAGCGCGCCACATGCATTTCGTCAAGCATGTTGCAGAACAGAATCCCCCAGGAGAGATCAACCCCTCTGAGTGTGCCTTCTCCAAACTGAATCACCTATCAAGGTCATCCGCTCTCTGACATTGGATGATACCTCCACCTGCGGTACTTTACAGCTCCATACCCTGGCCCTGGAGGAGAAGACATCGAGGGTAAAAACCCAAGGGGTTGGTGAATAGCATAGCGCGACCAGGACGTGGTCGCCATCATCGCGGGGCAGGAGGCCGAGATTCGAGGATGTGAGGATGCGCGGATAGGGAACTAGGAGCAGGTGCAGTGATGACATGGACCGACCTTGTATACGAAGTACTCGCTTCCTCTAAGGACGGGTAGGAAGTGGATGAAGAGGATGAGGAAGTACTTCTCTGAGCAGACGGTGTTGGGCCTGCCAAGGCCGGCTTCCGTGAGTTCAGGGCAGTGGTCGCACAGGTTGGAGACGCACAGCGGGTCGGTGAGGTAGACGGTGACCTGGACGATGTGGCCGCCGCTCGAGAAGGCCTCCATGGTGGTGGCATTCCTCACGTCGGTGAGATACGCCAGCGGCTTGAGGAGCACTCGGGCTGGGGGAGGGCCCATGGCGTCGCGGCACGGGTGCATTGGGGGCACACATGAGATGGAGAAGATCTTGCTCATGTCCTCTTTGCTGCCTAAATCGGACATCATGCTCAGGTGGCGGCGATCGGCGGCGGGACTAATCGTGGTTCAGATCGGATTTGGGAAGTGGGAGCTGTGGCCTACGGGTTTCTTGTGAGTGCTGTGGGAGGCCGGTTGGGGACAACTGGAAATAAAATCTACATAAAAGGAAACTGGGAACATCCATACATTTCCAAGGTATGTAATGTATCAATAACACTCTGGCCAGGCAACCCGGCAACAACACAAGACCAAAGATATCCGGGAACGGCTACGACGCCCGGCAATGCCCACTTCACCTGGCTCGCATCCGGTAAGCGAAAGCAACAAGCCACCGCATTCTATGCGTGGCGCATTGGCTCTATCCAGACACGCCTTTCGTGGCACGTGGCAAGGATGTAGGCATGCCAATGGAGTTATAGCAGCGCAAGAGCTAATTCACCACCCCATTTACCGTGCGGTGTACACCTGTATTAGTGTGTGTCGCACTAATACCCGATGAATACCTTAAGCGGCTTGGATGTGACATGTGTTCTATCCCGGAGGGGCCAGAAGACAGTGACACATCACCGAGCATTCAATGCATCTACCTAATTTGTCAGAGTTAGGTATATACCACCGTAGCTACTGTGGTACCCCTTGACTATAAAAGGAGGACCGGGCTACTGTATGAGGGGTTGGACACTTAGTAGTTTGACACACAGGTGTTCAAAGACAACACTTTCCCTTCTCGGGAAAGGTTTGTAACTCTTTGTCCACCAAATCAACTAAACACAAAGTAGGAGTAGGGTACTACACAAGCATACGGCCCGAACCTGGGTAGATGGTAGTGCGCTCTACACTTTCTTTGTTGGTGTGATCCACACTTTGTGCCCCAAACCATGAATCAGCAAAGGGACACCTTCTATCGTCGGTGTCTCGCGTGTATTCTGCACACGCGTGACGACAGCCATCGATAACAAGAAAGAGTTGCAACGCATAGCCGGTATTAAGGTACGTGTGATACCGATACCCTGATTTATATATAGTTGCTTATATGCTATAATTTACAGAAACCCTGTAATGTAGTAATGTGTTGAAGATGCCTCACAAACACATTTTTTGTTATATGATTAAGTGGCAAATTCGATTATATGTTCTTCGTTGCCATATGGCATAACTCATTTTTTGAACATATATAATTTCAGTGTCCTCAGGAACCAGCCGGGACTAGCCTGGCTACTATGTTTGCAAACATATGGCTAGACTCTGCACAACTATGAATACTACACACAACTTAATCTCGGTACGTCCATATCTCTAGTACTTGACTACTCCAAAAGCATGCACGGTAAATCTTAACATAATAATTAACATAGATCCTAACATCGATGGACGGGCAGCTGATGCCTGATTAAGCCATGAGGGTGATGAGGACAAAGATTGCTTCATTCCTCACCAAATATGCTATCCATGGTAATCATTATGGATTCAGGATATCAAACATTTCCTAGTTAATTTTGTGGTTCAATGTCTACAATAATGCCTTTTCTACATGTGCTGCCCTTCGTACATGGCAATGTACATTCAAAATTTGACTCTATGTTCATGTGAGCTGTAAAACTACCACACATCATGATGGTGTGTACTACACATTATTTGACTGCATATATATGTTCATTATTTGACTATATATGTTGGTGTACTGCATTTGCTTTCTACAAAATGGCCTATCTGGTCAAATGTACGGGGCTAATAATTTGAAATACCCAAATTATTTCAAGCAATCACATACTGTTTGAAATAACCAACCGTGTGCGACAATAAAAAGGAGCACACGCGTATGGCACGCCAATCGTGTGCGATCTCAGAAACAAAGCACACGGGTACGGGATGACAACCCATATGAACTGACAGACATATCACATAGTCGGAAATAATAAAACGTATGCAAACAAATACGAACGCATACATGAAGTTTTGCAAACTGTCTCTGACGAATTAATATCCCACATGATTTTACTTCAGAAATCGTGTTTTGATCACCTGAACCATCCCCAACGATTTCTCAGAGGTAAATGTTTGCGATGAACTTTTCTATCGCATACAATTTATAAAACATAACCGTTTGTGATTCTTTAGTTTTCACACACAGTTCGCCACCCGTAATTGTGTGTGTTTCCCTAATCAATGCCACATGATTGGATTATAACGATCGTGGTTAATGTGCTTGTCCAGCGCACAAGATTTCCCTTACCGTCCGCGATCAACCCCCCCCAATCGCCAACCCACTCGAGCACACGGTTGCGGAATGTGTCTATGATTGGGGGTGAAAACCGTGTGAATAGCAGTCAGGTGTACTAGTGAGAAAATGTAAGAGGAAGCAGCGCTATGGCAAGCAAGTGGCAGCCAAATGGTGAAAGGACGGTGTCACCCAGCGGGCAGGAGGGTGAACTAGAGGGAGGGGAAATCATGAGGAGAAAAGCGTGTGGTGGCAGCAAGGTTGAAACCCACGAGGCCATGCACGTGTCTTTAGTTTTTGCTTGCGTTGTGAGAAAACAAATGACCGATAATAACATGGTAAATGATCAGATGACCTAGTTGCTGAAACTACCAAGGAGTGGCAGAATACCCACACCAATTAAGCTTTCAGATTGTTACCATCCTTGGTCACCTTGTCCCTTCACACACATCAACCCGCTAATGCACTTTTTGCAAAATAGCGCAGAAACCCAACCATGGACAGAAAAACGAGATAACTATGTTAAGATCTTATGGCAGCACACACACAAAAGTTCAAACTGATGACAGACACAGCGACAATTACAACCAGTTTTCTCATCTTCATTGAGGGTTCTACGGAATCAGTGAAAAACATTAACATTATGATAAACACCTTGCATACCAAACAAACATGAATCATGTCCTACACATATCGGTAACTAAGAGTGTAGGATACATATTGATATGATTGATAATCACTGAATCTCCACCGAACTAACAGTGTTATGAACATTGCTAACCTTTCTAAGCATATGTGTTACCAAAAGTAAAACAATGAAGCTTTGTGCATGTGCAAACATGGAAGCTTGCAAAAAAGGTCAAAATAGCAGTGTTCCCAAAAACTACTTTTCGTACAATCAATGTTTGCCTCGACTTGAAAGAAAATCTTACGGGCAGTCTTCTTTTGTGTGCAAAATTAACTCCTTTTCAGTTTCAAGCCTCTACAACATTTCCACAAAATCCTTATTCATCATTGCCAAGGTCAGAGAAACCACTTGATTTGGGGTACACACTGACTGACGCCCAATTAACTAGGAGGGTTTTTTGTCCCCTGGCCCCGTTACCACAAAAGTCTGCCCTAAAAAAGTTTGTTCCTTTTTCGACATTTTTTCAAGGCTATAAGAGAAAAGCATGTACAAAGGGTGTTGTATTGCTACTTAAACTAGATTTGACATGTACTAATCTTTCGCATATAGAGAACATATTCTCTTGCCAACCCTCAGATATTTTAGACCAACGGTAAAAAATTTCACAACTTGACTTTGAAGAAAGCAAACCAGACAAGCAGGGTCCACAAATTGGAGAAAGAAGTTAACCATAGTAGCATACTCTACAGAACTACACATAATCTTACGCTAATAATACTGAAATGGTAGATAGTTACTCATAGGTAATAGCAAAACATAGAATAGCCCAATGAATAAAATGGGAATAACAGAGTTTTCAAGAGGATGCGCAACAGAAGCTAGGGCCACCATAAAAGAACTCCATGTTTGCATTTTAGGGAAGCATGAGTTGGCTTTTTAGATGATGAGTATGGCGATCAAGGGCAAAATGTCTTTCTCACAAGCTCCTCAGTGTCCTCCCGAAGTACCTTCAATTGCTGCATCAGGGACAACATGAGATAAATGACCATCAGAGGGTCCAAAACCATTTTATGGTCATGGTGTATCTTGTGCATCACAACACCAGAAAATAACATATACCAAATATAAGAATCCTATTAAATCATTCATCACCGAAACAACATCAATTGGTCAGGAAATATCTATTGATTGTAACGTACCAGGGTCGACTAAGAGTTCGGCCACAAAAATCCGCAACTGATTGTCAGGTAATCTCACAAAAGGCTAAAGGGCAGCAAAACACGATGTAGTCAGAAATTGCTATATCCCCACAGAGTTCACAGTGGCATCTCCAGGACACATACTATCTTTTCAGTTGCTTAGCTGACTAAATTGTATTTTGCACAAATCCTTTTTAGTCTATTTGGCTGCAGTACTATCCTCTATAACCTGACAGTGAACATCCTATCATCCATGTCTTTGTTGGTCTATAGAACACCCAAATATTTCAGAGGTTGAGAACCACGATGTGGGCAAATTTTGACAGCAATACATGCTTCTCCATTCGAGTCTTGCCCATACAGTATGACGGCTATCAGGTTTTAATGCTAGACTCAACAACCACATGTGAACAAATTCAATCATTAGAATAAACATCGCACATACAAGCTGGACTCTAGATCAGCAAACCAATGGTGCATAGGTCTTTGGATCTGCAAACTAAGGGTGCATGTGTCTTTATTAATTGATTTGCATCCATCAAGCGAGCTAAAGTTGTAACAAAATTTAAATTTGTTCATTAGGACATGAGTAGTATGTGAACCCTACCCAGAGTAGTGGATAACTGAGATACACCACTAAAACATGTCTCCAATCTCCATACTCAAACGTACTCATAATCATAACACTTGCTTCACAAGAAAAATCATCAACAAAGTACTTTGCCTCCAAGAATAAATCAAATGATCTACAAGCAAGCATTAGCACAATTACCAGGAGCTATGTTCAGATACTTGGACAATGCAGAAGGGTGGGCTGAGGTAAGATATCCTTTGAGAGAAAATGGTGCCAAATCAACCAATATCTTCTTTTTCAAGTCAACAATGATCAGCCTTGTCTTATGTTAAATTTTTTGGATTTACACAACAAGCAAAAAACATCCTCACAATCACATGTCAAGCTCAGGATAGGGTGAGATGCTAGCATGTCCTTTAATGTCAACTCTCTTGCATAGGTTTCACTCAGAGTTAGGTCAGGCAACAACTTAGAATGATTGAGTAGTCAATCGAGATTTCCTTGCCATAAGCCATGAATCCCTTGCTCCAATGGTCCCAAGAAGTCATTTTGTACCAAGTCATGGTCTTCCAACCAATTTCTTGGGGTTCATCAAGCAGTCTGACTCATAGAGTGTATCCATGTCATCATACGACCTTTCATCAACATCTGGTCTTTCATATTTTTTCTATCTCCACAAACATGATCATACCATTGTTGAAGCGCATTGCCTAACAGTGCAAAATCGTTAGTGTGGCCGGTTCAGAATTTTGCATACAACAATGGTATGATCACGTTTGTCGAGATAGAAAAATATGAAATACCAGATGTTGATGAAAGGTCGTTTGATGACATGGATACACTCTATGAGTCAGACTACTTGACGAACACCAAAGAAATTGGTTGGAAGGCCATGAATTGGTACAAAATGACTTCTTGGGACCATTGGAGCAAGGGATTCATGGCTTATGGCAAGGAAATATCAGTTGACTACTCAGTCATTCTAAGTTGTTGCCTGACCTAACTCTGAGTGAAACCTATCCAAGAGAGTTGACATTAAAGGACATGCTAGCATCTCACCCTATCCCGAGCTTGAAAGGTGATTGTGATGATGGTGTTTACTTGTTATATAAATCCAAATTTTGCAACATAAAGACAACGCTGATCACTATTGACTTGAAAAAGAAGATATTGGTTGATTTGGCACCATTTTCTCTCAAAGGATATCTTACCCCAGCCCACCCTTCTGCATTGTCCAAGTATCTGAACATAGCTATAGGTAATTGTGCTAATGCTTGCTTGTAGATGATTTGATTTCTTCTTGGAGGCAAAGTACTTTGTTGATGTATTTCTTGTGAAGCAAGTGTTATGATTATGAGTACATTTGAGTATGGAGATTGGAGACATGTTTTAGTGGTGTATCTTAGTTATCCACTACTCTAGGTAGGGTTCACATACTACTCATGTCCTAGTGAACAAATTTAAATTTGGTTACAACTTCAGCTCATTTGATGGATGCAAATCAATTAATAAAGACACATGCATGCTTAGTTTGTTGATCCAAAGACCTATGCACCATTTGTTTGCTGATCTAGAGTCCACCTTGTATGTGCAATGTTTATTCTGATGATTGAATTTGTTCACATATGGTTGCTGAGTCTAGCATTAAATGCCGATAGCCGACATACTGTATGGGCAAGACTCGAATGGAGAAGCATGTATTGTTGTCAAAATTTGCCCACATCATGGTTCTCAACCTCTGAAATATTTGGGTGTTCTATTGACCAACAAAGACATGGATGATAGGATGTTCACTATCAGGTTATAGAGGATAGTACTGCAGCCAAGCAGACTAAAAAACGATTTGCACAAAATATAATTTAGTCAGCTAAGCTACTGAAAAGATAGTATGTGACCTAGAGATGCCACTGTGAACTCTGTGGGGATATAGTAACTTCCGACTACACTATGTTTTGCTGCCCTTTAGCCTTTTTGAGATTACCTGACAATTAGTTGCGGATTTTTGTGGCCGACTCTCAGTTGACCCTAGTACCTTACTATTAGTAGATATATCCTGACCAATTGATGTTGTTTCAGTGATGAACAATTTAATAGGATTCTTATATTTAGTATATTTTTTATTTTCTGGTGTTGTGATGCATAAGATACACCATGACCATAAAATGATTTTGGACCCTCTGATGGTCATTTATGTCATGTTGTCCCTGATGTAGCAATTGAAGGTACTTCGGGAGGACACTGAGGCGCTTGTGAGAAAGACATTTTGCCCTTGAGCACCATCCTCATCATGTAAAAAGCCAACTGATGCTTCCCTGAAATGCAAACTTGGTGTTCTTTTATGGTGGCCCTAGCTCCTGTTGCCCATTCTCCGCAAGACTCTCCTATTCCCATTTTATTCATTGGGCTATTCTATGTTTTTTTCTTACCTATGAGTAACTACCTACCATTTCAGTATTATTAGCATAACATTATGTGTAGTTCTGTAGAGTATGCTAGTATGGTTAACTGCTTTCTCCAATTTGTGGACCCAGCTTGTCTGGTTTGCTTCTTCAAAGCCAAGTAGTGATTTTTTTACAGTTGGTCTAAAATATCTAAGGGATGGAAAGAGATTCTGTTTTCTATATGGGAAGATTAGTACTTGTCAAATCTACTTTAAGTAGTAATACAACACCCTTTGTACATGCTTCTCTCTTATATCCCTCCAAAAATGTCAAAAAAAGGAATAGACTTTTTTAGGGCAGACTTTTGTGGTAATGGGGCCAGGGGACAAAGGAACCTCCTAGTTAATTGGGCGTCAGTCAGTGTATAACCCAAATAAAGTGGTTTCTCTTAACTTGGAAATGATGAATAAGGTTTTTGTGGAAATGGTTGTAGAGGCTTGAAAATGAAAAGGGGTTAACTTTGCAGACAAAAGAAAACTGCCCATCAGATTTTCTTTCAAGTCGAGGCAAACATTGATTGTACGAAAAGTACATTTTTGGAACACTGCTATTTTTGGCCTTTTTTGCATGCTTCCTTGTTTGCGCATGCACAAAGCTTCACTGCTTTACTTTTAATAACACATATGCTAAGAAAGGTTGGCAAGGTTCATAATACTGTTAGTTTGGTGGAGCTTCAGTGATTATCAATCATATCAATATGTATCTTACACTCTTAGTTGCCAATATGTGTAGGACACAATTCAATGTTTGTTTTGTATGCAAGGTGTTTATCATAATGTTAATGTTTTTTACTGATTGCGTAGACCCCTCAATGAAAATGAGAAAACTGGTTGTAATTGGCACTGCGTCTGTCATTAGTTTCAACTTTTTTTTTGTGTTGCCATAAGATCCTAACATAGTTATCTTGTTTTTCTGTCCTTGGTTGGGTTTCTGCGCCATGTTGCAAAAAGTGCATTAGGGGAAGTTCATGTGTGTGAAAGGACAAGGTGACCAAGGATGGTAACAATCTAAAAGCTTAATTGGTGTTAGTATTCTGGCGCTCCTCAGTAGTTTTAGCAACTAGGTCATCACTCATCCGATCATTTACCATGTTAATATCGGTCATTTGTTTTCCAAATCGCAAGCAAAAACAAAAGACACGTGCATGGCCTCGTGGGTTTCAACCTTGCCACCACTACACACTTTTCTCCTCATGATTTCCCCTCCCTCTCGTTCGCCCTCCTGCCCGCTGGCTGACGCCGTCCTCTCCCCATTTGGCTACCTCTTGCTTGCCATAGCGCTGCTTCTTCTTCCATTTTCTCACTAGTACACCCGACCGCTATTCACACGTTTTTCATCCCCAATTGTAGACACGTTCCGGAACCATGTGCTCGAGTGGGTTGGCGATGGGGGGGGGTCGATCACTAACAATAAGGGAAATCTTGTGCGCTGGACAAGCACATTAACCACGGTCATTATAATACAATCGTGTGGCATTGATTAGTGGAACACACACAATTACGGGTGGCGAACTGTGTGTGAAAACTAAAGAATCACAAACAATTATGTTTTATAAATTGTATGCGATAGATAAGTTCATCGCAAACATTTGCCTCTGAGAAATCGTTGGGGATGGTTTAGGTGATCAAACACGATTTCTGAAGTAAAATCGTGTGGGATATTTATTCGCCACAGACAGTTTCCAAAACTTCATGGTATGCGTTCGTATTTGTTTGCATACGTTTTATTATTGCCGACAATGTGATATGTCTGTTAGTTCATACGGTTTGTCATCATGTACCCGTGTGCTTTGTTTTCGATATCGCACAAGATTTACGTGTCATATGCGTGTGCTCCTTTTTATTATCGCACATGGTTGATTATTTCAAACAGTGTACGATTGCTTGAAATACTTTTGGCATTTCAAATTATTAGCCCGGTACATTTGACCAAATAGGTCATTTGCAGAAAGCAAGTGTAGTACACCAACATATATAGTCAAATAATGAACATATATATGGAGTCAAATAATGTGTAGTACACACCATCATGATGTGTGGTAGTTTTACTGCTCACATGAACATAGAGTCAAATTTGAACATACATTGCCATGTACGAAGGGCAACACACGTAGCAAAGGCACCATCGCATACATTGAACCACAAAATTAACTAGGAAATGTTTGATATCCTGAATCGATAATGATTACCATGGATAGCATATTTGGTGAGGAATGAAGCAATCTTTGTCCACATCTCCCTCATGTCATCATCAGGCATAAGTTGCTCGTCCATCGATGTTAGGACCTGAGTTAATTATTATGTTAAGATTTGTCGTGCATGCTTTTAGAGTAGTCAAGTACTAGAGATATGGACGTACCGAGATTAAGTTGTCTGTAGTATTTGCAGTTGTGTAGAGTCTAGCCATAGGTTTGTAAACATAGTAGCCACAAAGGCTGGTCCCGGCTGGCTCCTGAGGACACTGAAATTATATATGTTCAAAAAATGAGTTTTGCCATATGGCAACGAAGAACATATAATCGAATTTGGCGCTTAATCATGTAACAATAAATGTGTTTGTGAGGCATCTTCAACACATTACTACATTACAGGGTTTCTGTAAACTACAACGTATAAGCAACTATATATAAATCAGGGTATCGGTATCACTCGTGCCTTAATATCGGCTATGTGTTGCAACTCTTTCTTGTATCGATGGATGATGGCTATCGTCGCGCGTGTGCAGAACACACGCGAGACACCGAGGACACAAGGTGTCCCTTTGTCGATTCGTGTGGTCTGGGGCGCAAAGCATGGATCACACCAACAGAGAAAGTGTAGAGCACACTACGATCTACCTAGGTTCGGGCTGCATGGTTGCGTAATACCCTACTCCTACTTTGTGTTTAGTTAATTTGGTGGACAAACAATTACAAACCTTTCCTGTGAAGGGAAAGTGTTGTCTTTGAGTCCTGTGTGTCAAACTACTAAGTGTCCAACCCCTCATACAGTAGCCCAGTCCTCCTTTTATAGTTAAGGGGTAGCATAGTAGCTATGGTGGTCTATACCCAACTCTGACAAATTAGGTAGATGCATTGAATGCTTGGTGACATGTCGCTGTCTTCTGGCCTCCCTGAATGAATGCATGTCACATCCATGCCTCTTAAGGTATTCACCAGGTATTAGTGCGACACACACTAATACAGGTGTACACCACACGGTAAATGGGGTGGTGAATCAGCTCTTGCGCCGTTGTAACTCCACTGGCATGCCTACATCCCTGCCACGTGCCGTGAAAGGCATGTCTAGACAGAACCAATGCGCCACTCATATGATGCGGTGGATTGCTGCTTCCGCTTGCCGGATGCGAGCTAGGTGAAGTAGGCATTGCCGGGCGTTGCAGTCTTTCCCGGATGTGTGTGGTCTTGAGCTGTTGCCGAGTTGCCTGTGGAACCGCTTCCTAGAACTCCTCGTTGATTTTGCAGAGTGTACTAAACCTTGATGAAGATCTGCAAGCCACCTCCGACCTGAACTCCTTCTGGATGTTATAGTCAGCAAGGGTCTTCACAAAGATCTGCATACCACCACCGACTCAAAGTGGCGTTCTGCTTGCCGGAGTGCTCTGCTTGTTATTCTTCTTGGTAAAGAGGCTATTGTGGCCCGTGCGCAGTTGGATCCATAAACCCAACAGTCACGGTACCGACAAAAGCCCCCGGGCCTGGGCTGGACGCATGCCACATACGCTGTCCGGGTCAGGCCCTTTTCCGCGCATGGGCAACACGTGTCATCAGACCTCTCTGTTATGTCAAATCAACTGGCGGGGCAAATGTGAATGGCCACGGTGATCGTGGGGGCAATGGGGCCAGGAAAGGCGCACCCATTACTATGCAATGGGGAACTCAGCCCCCGTGTCTAGGCATAAATTTCCCAAAGCGAGCGTGATTCGACCCATTTGCTCCCACTTCACACCGTACCATTACTCCCCCTTTTCTACTCCCAACCACCGCTGCTTCATCTTAGATCCACAACTCACAGAAGAAGGTGAAGACGCAGGAGGAGTTATAGAGGGAGAGGCAGAGCTTGCGCAGATGCAGAAAGATCTGGCCTGTTTTCCTTCAGCCCTCCTATCGCCGTAGTTGGTGGATCGGTTCCTCTACCTCATTGCAGGGGAGGAAAATGAGAACAGCGCCACCAAGCTTCCCCACACAGTGGCTGAACCTGGAACAGGCCAGATGCAGTTCCTTTCCAATTTCTTCATGTCAGGGCTAGTTCCTCCATTATTAGAGTTCTTCACCCATATCATAGAGGAATACGGGTTTCTCCTGTTGCAACTCCACCCCAATGCCATCACCACCTTGGCTGTATTCGCACATCTGTGTGAAAACTTTGTAGGCGTGGTTGTTGGGGAACGCGGCAGAAAACAAAAAAATTCGGTATAGCGAGCACGCCCAGGAGACCGACTCGTAGCGCAGCGGAAGTAGAGTCGATGAAGATTGTTGGTGCAGATCCCCGCAGCTAGGATTTACAACCTCCCAACCGCGAGGATGAACTCCCTCGTCAGCCCCTCGGACAGTCCCACGGACAGCCCTTCGGGAGGCGGTCAGACAGTCCCCCGGACGGTGTCACGGACAGCCCTTCGGGAGGCACACACAGAATCTCGGACGGTCACTCGGACAGCCCTTCAGGAGGCACTCTCGAACAGCCCCTCGGGCAAAAAGATCGAACCTACGACCTCTCTATGGGGTTGCACACATACGGTGTCAGCTATCCGGCAGGGCTTCGCCGTCCAGAACTAGTTCCCACGGGAACCCAGACAGCCTTTCGGCTCTACGAAACTATTTCGCGGGGAGGGAGAGAGAAGGCCAGATCATGCATGGCATTTGTATGTGAGAGAAGAGTGAGTGTGGAGAGCTCATCTCCACCTCTATTTATAGGAAAACCAAGGGGTAGGGTGGTACTTGAAAAATCCAAAATGCCCATGCTTTATGTCCCACATAAAGGGCAAAATGGGGAGGCTTCCAAATAGTGTTGCCTGCATCACCATGGCTGCATCATCCCCTAATCGTGTTTCCACTATTTACAATAGTGTTTCCACTATATACATATAGTGTTTCTACTATTTACATATAGTGTTTTCACTATTCAGAATAGTGTTTCCACTATTCAGAATAGTGTTTCCACTATTCATGAAACATTTTTCCACGACCGTTAAATCCGAAAATATTTCTGTAGGTCTTAGAACATTTCCAGTACCCACTAAAATAATTGTGGACGCGTTCCGAAACAATTCCGAATCAGTGATTTTCATCAGCGAAAAGCAACCAAAGCGGTTCCGGCAGCTCCGGAACATTTCCGGGTTTTTTCTCCAGAAAAATTTCAGAAGTTCCCAGAACAATTCTGGCACCCTCCAAAAAGTTCCAGGCGTGTGCCGAAACCATTTTGACTTAATGGTGTTCTCCGAAACAACTTTTCGGTTTTACCGAAACTATTCCGGTGTTCTCTCCAGAACTCTTCCGTTGTCTCCGAAACTTTTCCGGTGACTTTCTCTCAGACTCCCTGTCTAGAATTCAGCAGATAGATGACCCTTAAGCGTGTGACCCTATAGGTTCGGTGAAGTATAGACATGACCGGAACACTTTCTGATCAATGATCAATAGCGGAACCGTGGACACCCATATTGATCCCTATACCCACACGAATAAATATTCGAGTGAACCTCCAGTTTGCCGTGTGCTATTCCTTTTACTTTGCGATATGTTACAAACACCCGAGGTGAGATTTATCGGCATCCCCGTGAATCAACACTTGTCCACTATGCCAGTTACCTCGTTACCGGTTTTGTTCTCTTTTCTCGTTCTCGTGTTTCGGCATCCCTGTGATCAAATCACATTGTGTCTGGCCAGACGATGGTGGATACCATAACACCGAGAGGGCCCAAAGAATATCTCTCCATCGTCAGAGGAGCAAATCCCAATCTTGAGCTATCAAGTCCCTTGTCATACTTTCTCATGAACCCGCAAGCCGCCGTAATAGCCACCCAGTTACGGATGACGTTTAACAAACCCCAAAGTTCATGAAGCAAGCATGAAGAAACTCGATACTCTCATGGTCTAAGGAATTATGGAAATGTTAACCTTCTCTGTGTTATTAACCATTAACTTGTGACGAATGTATCTCATAGCATGGAATATAAACTTAATTAGGAACATGGGGATAAATAATAACATTTATTATTGCCTCTAGGGCATATCTCCTACAGACCCCCACTTGCACTAGAGTCAATAATCTAGTCAATCCTAATGCACTTTACACCTATGGCATACTGGTGTAAAATATGCTTCGCTTGTGGTATAGCCTGATGTCCAACGGATCTGACAACTTCAGCTCCGTGTGTATCTTTGCATATCCTCGCGTTTTCACGCTTTCACAAAATTCATATTTTGTGTGGACTTGGCTTAGTATATATGTGAATCATTGGTCGAACCTTGATTCCTCAGACTGAGCTATGGAGCAACTATCTACAATAGTGTCCCATTGACCAAAGCGATCTTGGAACCATACTAAGTTCATGAATGAACTATATGATTCAACATCTTCTTTGTCGCTTCTAAAGCATCAACATACTTAGCCTTTGTTATAGAATTCGCTACAGTAACCTGTTTGTAACAATTCCAACTTACTGTGTCACCATATCGTGTATTACACAAAACCCTTAACTTAAATGAAAAATCGCATGGAGCATTGATGAAGACCGTATCGATGTAATTACTTACAACAAGCACTTCATAATCTCTACTTGTGAGAAAACATGTCATCAGTGCTACTTTAGTACTCAATGACATTTTTCACTGTTGTCCCATGATCAGTACTTTGATCACTTTGGTATCTATACTCGCAACTGCTTGGGAGTATCGAACATATCTGGTTGTTTTACATAACATGGAATACATGATCAATCCAAACACAAAAGTGTGTGGAATCTCCATCATGTATTTTGCTCATCACTGTTTTGGGACACCGAGTCTTGCAAAAACTCTTTCCATGTGACTTCGGCAAGAATCACTCCTTTGCGTTTTTAATGCTAAACTGTTTTAGCATCTTGTCAATATGTATTTTGGCTTCGCCCTATTAGGCAATTCTATCTTCATAGATAATTATGCCTAATATCGAGGCTACCTAGCCCAAGCACTTCATTGAAAAACTATTTCTCAATGAAGTCCTAATTCGTGTCAAGAAATTTATATTATTTCCAATTAACAATGTGTCAAGCACACAAGGTTCTTAGAAATATTATTATGCTCCCACTTACTTTCTTGTTACCACAAGCATCTTCGTTATCCATTGATGAAATCAAACTCTTTTGACTATTTCATCAAAAACGAAGATTCCAACTCCATATTGCTCTCTTCTGTCCATCGCTGAAACTCTGAAGTTTGCATACTCATTAGCATCCTCTGGATTGACAAAAATACCTTGGACTGTATCACATGCAAGTCCTAGGTTGTATTTCCATCTCATGGAAATCCTTTTGGCATCCATGTAACATATCTCATGATTGAAATATGTATTAATTGCTAGTTTAACCCGAACCGACTTTAAGCATCGCTATGGAGAGACAATCTCGCCATAGTTAATTCCTTGAATTTATTATAAGCAACAAGTCGAGCTTTAAGGATAAAACATTTTTATCCGTATCAGTTTATACTTCCATAAATATTAGTTAGACTCTAAGTCTTCCGAAAGGGGTATCAAGATTTAATCTTGAATCATTTATATGGAAACTATCTCGGATCATATTGGCATTTAGTCAATTCCGGAGTCACGGCCCATGAACACTTCCTTGTGTATCGTAGGTATACTGTTGTCTAACAACAATATCTCGCTTGCGCACCTGAGAGGTTTGCATGAGTTTTGCCTACGTGGTTCAGCTACAAGTTCGACCGAAGTCCATACATCTCATGTAGAGGCTTCCGTATCAGTCGCAGTAGGAAACTCTGAAATCACTTTCAAAGTTTATTTCCTTTGATCTGATGATGAAGATACTGTTATCTCGTTGAGTTGCACAGTCCTCCCACTCACCTTTTTGCAAGAACTATTTTCTTCAAAAGCATACCGTTCTTTGTGGCAAAACCTTTTGCGTCGGTATAGTGGTGGAGGAATTCCCAATAATTTGGGATAACCTACAAAGTAGCACCTGTCTGATTTGGAATAGGTTTGTAAACATTTTACACAAGCCCCATATTCCAAATGTTAAGAAAAGATATAACATGGTTGGGTGTACCATACCATGGCGTCATTTCAACAGATCTGATGGCGCTCTTTTCAGTGTAAAAGCCGCGGTCTCTAAAGCATTACTTTAAAAGGGATAATGGCAAATTGATTTATGTCATCTTTGATCTTACCATGTCATAAATGGTTTGATTACATCTTCATGGACATTCCACTAACAGTGGTGTTCCGGGAGGTGTAAGTTATGAAACTCTTTTCACAACTCACCAGACATCCGCTAAACTTGTAACTCAAAATTTCTTTCCTCAATCTAATTGTAGAAACATAATTTTTTATTGTTACAATAATTTCTACTTCATATTGAATACCTTTTGAATGATTTCAAAAGATCTAGACTTACGTTTCATCAAGTAAATATCCTTGTATCTACTTGAGTCATTTCAGAAGATAGACAAATCCACCGCTTGCAATAACCTTTTATTGGACTACACACATCATAATGTATGATCACCAATAAGTTCATTGCTCATTCCTTATGGCATGTGAACGGTATTTCAGTCACTTCACTTTTCGAACGAAAGTTGCAAGTGTCAGATGATTCATAATCAAATGACTTCAAAATCCATCATTATGGAATTTCTCCATGCGGGTTTCTCCAATGTGACCAAATGCAGTGCCACACATATGTGGTATTCTTTTAGTCTTTCGACATTTAGCGTCAGTGTCACGGATGTATTATATTATTATCAATATTCATAACATACATCTCATTCTCAATGAAAGTATGGCCCTTATGTTATTCATAACACCGAACAACAATTTGTTCTACCATGAACAACCTTCTTGCAACAAACATTATGCAATGGGCTAGAGTGAATAAAACTCTAAATGAATTATGAAAATAAATACAGAGGTAATACACCGATGGAAGGTATAATAACTTTTACTATGTTCTTAGCGTGTATCTAAACCTCATTACTGGCAAGTCTTTTAGGCCGTAGTAGTTCTTGCATCGAGTCGCAACTGAATGCAATCAAGCGGGTATCTCTCTGATCAACTTTTAATCACCATACCCAAGAATCCGTGATTAACATGTTTAATCATAATTCCCAAGAATTGTATCTTTGACCAGCCTTCCATACATCTATAACTCGTATGACATTCATACATGAGCTGGATATTCCAGTCTTCTCTCTTTTTACCTTTATACTTCTAACAGTTTAACTTTCAGTATTTCTCCTACTCTCAGAAGAAGCACCCAACTTTAAGAGTGGCGTTAGCCCCGGACTTCCTAGGCTTGTAAGTCACACTCACACCCTTTGGATAATTCCTTTCTCTTTAAGTCGTTGTTTTATTCACCTTCATCTACATGACAGGCGTTCTTCTGGATCCCTCTCTTATCAGTCAAATGCTTAGTAAACACTTTACTAATACTTTGCAAACAAACATTGCTTTGGATATCTCATATCTTTTAGCCTTTGTCTGCATCTAAAAACAATTTTCAGTTCCATGAATATCACATAACTGTCTCAAACTTTTGAAGTTCGTGTCCCATGGAAGCAAACATATTGCACTTGACCGTAACGGAATTCTAGCTTTTGGATCGAAGGACGAGAGTCACATCATCCATAGCATTAGCGGGAGAATACCGAAAGCATGCGATAGGACAAAGTCCTTCTTGACACTCTTGAGGACAATCCTCACATTATGTTTACCAATCATAAAGATTAACCAGATAAATAACAGCTTATTCAATTTTAATAGGGAAGGTGGAAACGCGAGCTATTATTCTACAACTATTATGCAATTTTCACTTAGACAATGTTCATAATTAATTGCACTAAGAATGAAAAGAATTAATTCTAAAGTGCGCTCCCACTCAAACCAATATCTCTCACAATTGTTTGTGAGTGATTCAAGATCCGAATATCAATTCAATGTCATAGAATCATCATCTCATGATGAGGATTTCAATCGGTAGGCCAACTTGCCGATCACATCTCTATGTGACTCTTGTTCATCTTTCGATGCGTGTGTTTCGAGCTCAGGACGATCTTGCCATGAATGTCAAGACAACCAAGTGATCTCGCTGCGAGGTCTGACCTCACCTGCCTTACACCCGTACAATCATTCGTACCCATGCATCGATGGCGCACCCCGAAAGGAAAGATGCTATGACGGTGCTACACTTGGGTGAACACTAACTACTTGATATTTTAAGTGAGAGATCACCCTAATAAAAAGCGACTACTGCGCAATCAAAAGGGTGCAACATAAGGGATAAACATCTCAGGCAATTCATAATAGCATGATATGGTATAGCCCTTTCTGACGGAGAAGTCTTTTATTTATTCGTCTTCGGCATTCGCGTCGGTGTTCACCTTTGCGAAGATTGCCACCACCTTGTCGACGCACTAGATAATATTGCTATCTCTATAGCTAATAAAATAAGTGCATTACTTAAGGTTGACACGCAGGTCATTAAAGTGACAATCATATGGCTCCAGCCATCATGCCGAATCATGACACGCAGGTCATGTTAATTTACATTATATAGTCATCTCATACATAATCAAATTAAATATGAGAACCGCTATACCACATCACATGCACATCTCATGTTATCCTGCAAAACCAAGTTAGACGCCTCTAATCGGTTTATGCAAAATTTTATTTTACGTGGCTTCTAAGGTTTTGAAACAAACCGAAGCTACCAACGTTTATCATCAAGCATGATTATTCAAGTCACTAGATTAACTTTGCGGGGCATATGAAACACGAGATAATAAAATCTCAAGCCCCATACTAAACTTCGTCATACGCAAGAACCCCGTGCAGATCATATCTACATTGCCCTTTAGTCTGCGAAACATATATCTTTCTTTAACTATGGTAGAACCCAAAGACACTGAAGCACTTCGTTGATCTGTCAACCAGCATACTCAGGAGCAACATGGAAGGATCGCGGATTGCCAGAACTTTGTGAGATTCCACCATGCCGTCAAGGTCAGGACTACGCAAATTCATGGGAAGTAACAAGAACATCGGGTAATAGATTTCATTTGCTACCCGGACAAATAATTTTCGGTAATAGAACTCATCTACTACTAATTATATTGTGCAACACCCATACATCTCTATGTATTCTAGATCGTAACCTGCATCTACGCATAGCACGGCTCATGATGCCACTGTTGGGGAACACGACAGAAAACAAAAAAAATCGGTACAGCGAGCACGCCCAGGATCACTATGGAGATGCATACAAGGTTTTTGATCTGATCGTTATCGACTCGTAGCGCAGCGGATGTAGAGTCGATGAAGATCGTCGATGCAGATCCCCACAGCTAGGATTTACAACCTCCCAACCGCGAGGATGAACTCCCTCGTCAGCCCCTCGAACAGTCCCTCGGACAGCCCTTCGGGAGGCTGTCGGACAGTCCCCCGGACGGTGTCACGGACAGCCCTTCGGGAGGCACACACAGAATCTCGGATGATCACTCGGACAGCCCTTTGAGAGGCACTCTCGAACAGCCCCTCGGGCAAAAAGATCGAACCTACGACCTTTCTACGGGGTTGCACACATACGGTGTCAGCTATCCGGCAGTGCTTCGCCGTCCAGAACAAGTTCCCACCGGAACCCAGACAGCCTTTCGGCTCTACGAAACTATTTCGCGGGGAGGGAGAGAGAAGGCCAGATCATGCATGGCATTTGTATGTGAGAGAAGAGTGAGTGTGGAGAGCTCATCTCCGCCTCTATTTATTGGAAAACCAAGGGGTAGGGTGGCACTTGAAAAACCCAAAATGCCCATGCTTTATGTCCCACATAAAGGGCAAGATGGGGAGGCTTCCAAATAGTGTTGCCTGCATCACCATGCCTGCATCATCCCCTAATAGTGTTTCCACTATTTACAATAGTGTTTCCACTATATACATATAGTGTTTCTACTATTTACATATAGTGTTTTCACTATTCAGAATAGTGTTTCCTCTATTCATGAAACATTTTTCCACGACCGTTAAATCCGAAAATGTTTCTGTAGGTCTTAGAACATTTCCAGTACCCACTAAAATAATTGTGGACGCGTTTTGAAACAATTCCGGATCAGTGATTTTCATCAGCGAAAAGCAACGAAAGCCGTTCCGGGAGCTCCGGAACATTTCTGGGTTTTTTCTCTAGAAAAATGTTGGAAGTTCCCAGAACAATTCTGGCACCCTCCAAAAAGTTCCAGGCATGTGCCAAACCATTTTGACTTAATGGTGTTCTCCGAAATAACTTTTCGGTTTTACCGAAACTATTCCGGTGTTCTCTCCAGAACTCTTCCGTTGTCTCCGAAACTTTTCTGGTGACTTTCTCTCCCTGTCTAGAATTCAGCAGATAGATGACCCTTAAGCATGTGACCCTATAGGTTCGGTGAAGTATAGACATGACTAGAACACTTTTCGATCAATGATCAATGCGGAACTGTGGACACCCATATTGATCCCTATACCCACACGAATAAATATTCGAGTGAACCTCCAGTTTGCCGTGTGCTATTCCTTTTACTTCGCGATATGTTACAAACACCCGAGGTGAGATTTATCGGCATCCCCGTGAATCAACACTTGTCCACTATGCCAGTTACCTCGTTACCGGTTTTATTCTCTTTTCTCGTTCCCGTGTTTCGACATCCCTGTGATCAAATCACATTGTGTCTGGCCAGACGATGGTGGATACCGTAACACCGAGAGGGCCCAAAGAATATCTCTCCATCGTCGGAGGAGCAAATCCCAATCTTGAGCTATCAAGTCCCTTGTCATACTTTCTCATGAACCCGCAAGCCAACGTAATAGCCACCCAGTTATAGATGACGTTTAACAAACCCCAAAGTTCATGAAGCAAGCATGAAGAAACTCGATACTCTCATGGTCTAAGGAATTATGCAAACGTTAACTTTCTGTGTGTTATTAACCATTAACTTGTGACGAATGTATCTCATAGCATAACATCAATTCGGGTCGATTCAACACAAATGTTCTTCTAACATTGTGCCCTCAAAGTTGCCGGCATAGACATGTCCATGATCTGGAAAACATAATCATCATGCAATCACTTGAGCCAGTCTTAGAGGCTTGACCAGGAATACTTTTTACCATTTATTATTCCACACGTGCATATGAGTTTTCCTCTAAGCCTCGTGGTTATTGCAGACTCGAGAACCATAGCAGTTATAGCATGGAATATAAACTTAATTAGGAACATGGGGATAAATAATAACATTTATTATTGCCTCTTGGGCATATCTCCTACAGTGGTACCATCAGTTCCTCTGTTTCGCCACTATTATATCCCCAAGATTGATAATGACAATCTCATATATGGAGATGTTTAGGGAAATAGAATGAAAAAAATCGGATCTAACTAGACAGGAACTAGTCTGTAACTGCCATTCTGAATCTTTATTGCGCAGTGTTAACTAAAACAAGGATATCTGACTCATACGAACTCAGTTTAGGCTCCACGAGTACTGAAAACGCTCATGACGAGCAGCTGCATCAAATGATTCTTTCATAGGAAACTTTTGGAAAACGTTTCTTAAGGAGTCCGTTCAAAAACTTGAACACAAACTTTCTTAACGAACACTCAACAAACTCCTTTGGAGAACATACACAAAGTCCGAACTATGGACCTAGTGCATCATCATAACTAACATCTCTTGCATATCCCTAGATATACTTGCATCTCATATGGACATGTTTAGGGAAAAACAACAAAAAAATCTGGATCCAATTAGACAAGAACTAGTCTGTAACTGCCGTTCTGAATCCGTTTTGCATAGTGTAAACTAAAACAAGAATATCTGACTCATACAGACTCAGTTTTGGCTCCACGAGTACTCAAAACGCTCATGACAAGCAGCCGCGTTAAAGAATTCTTCCGTAGGAAACTTTTGGAAAATATTTCTTAAGGAGTTCATTCAGAAACT
The DNA here is from genome assembly GCA_039707655.1 of Elymus sibiricus. Classification (NCBI taxonomy): domain Eukaryota; kingdom Viridiplantae; phylum Streptophyta; class Magnoliopsida; order Poales; family Poaceae; genus Elymus; species Elymus sibiricus. The sequence continues at coordinate 326,237,320 of CM077670.1, forward strand.
TGTACACAAACTTTCTTAATGAACACTCAACAAACGCCTTTGGAGAACATACACAAAGTCCTAGCTATGGACCTAGTGCATCATCATAACTAAGGTCTCTTGCATATCCCTAGACATGATTCAATCTCATATGGAGAGTTTTAGGGAAAAAGAACGGAAAAAATCTGATCTAACTAGACAAGAACTGGTCTGTAACTGTCGTTCTGAATCCGTTTTGTGATGTGTTAACTAAAACAAGGATACCAGACTCATACAAACTCGGTTTTGGCTCCACGAGTACTCAAAACTCTCATGACGAGCAGCCACATCAAAGGATTCTTTCGTAGGAAACTTTTGGAATACTTTTCTTAAGAGGTACATTCAGAAACTTGTACAAAAAGTTTCTTAATGAACACTCAACAAATGCCTTTGGAGAACATACACAAAGTCCTAGCTATGGACCTAGTGCATCATCATAACTAAGGTCTTTTGCATATCCCTAGATGTAATTGCATCTCATATGGAGATGTTTAGGGAAATAAGAATTCTATGGGTATGCCCCCCTATAAAATGGTTTATGGAAAAGCATGCCATTTACCTCTTGAGCTAGAACATAATTGGGCTATTAAAGATTTTAATTATGTTTTCAAACTTGCTGGAGAAAAGAGGTTATTTGATATGAGTTCTTTAGATGAATGGAGAACCGGAGCTTATGAAAATGCCAAACTATGTAAAGAAAAGGTTAAAAGATGGCATGATAAAAGAATTCAGAAGCGGGAATTTAATATTGGTGATAAAGTTCTTTTGTACAAGTCTTGTTTCAGACATTTTGCAGGCAAACTTCTCTCCAAATGGGAAGGACCATATGTCATTGAAGAAGTTTACCGTTCTGGAGCTATCAAAATAAATAACGCCGAAGGAAATAAACCGAGGGTGGTTAATGGGCAAAGACTTTAACATTATATTCAGGTAACCCCATTAACATTGAATCGGATGTTATTCACGTAATTACACTGGAAGAATACATAGAGGAAAACTTCTGGAGGACTCCAAAGACCTGAAAAAGGAATAGGTACGTGATTCGGTAAGTGAGCCGACTCCCAAAATTCCATAAGAATACTTTTTGTTAGTTTTGGAAAATATGAAAAATTAGGAAAATAATAAACAGCCGAGGAAGTGCCTATGGGGCCCACAAGCCCTAGGGACGTGACCTACCCCCCAGGCTGCACCACCCAGTGTTGTGGGGGCCCACATGCACTTTCCCGACTCCGTTTCCTTCTCGAATACTTGTCCAGCAAGATAAAAATTCATTATATATACTCGGCGATGTTCTGACCTTCGTATCGCAAGTTTTCCTCCTGTTTTCATCTTGAGCTCTTTTCTGCCAGGTTTTTGTGCTTCGATGGCTCCGCATAAACTTCGTACTAAGCATCACATTGTCCAGCCTACCCCGGGTAAACGTCCTTACAGGGAGGCCTACGAGGAGTGGTCGTTGGAGGAAGAAATCACTGCCAGCCTGAAGGAACCTGCAAAGAAAGTTCACAACGATGACGAAGAGGATGAAGAGGACACTCCTCTACCTATTCCAGAGGACATGGAGGAGATTGAGTTCAAGAAGCAAGCTTACCTACCTTTGTGGGGGGCATTAATGTTCAGCATGACTCTTCTTGTCGTGTGCAGGAAAATAAGTCTCCAATTTCACCTAAAAATCTGCCATCTTCGAGTTTTGGAGCATCACACGTCACCGACAAGTTGAGAGCTGAAATTAAAACCCTCAATCAAAAGTTTAACACACTTGAAGAGGAAAATCGCATTCTTCGCAGAATCATTGCAAAGCATATCCCATCACCATCACCAAATAAGGAGACTTGAGTACATGGGTATGGGCACCACCCTTGGCTTGTTCCAAGCTTGGGGAAGGTGCCCCGGTATCGTATCATCACTATCTTTTATTATTGTTATCTATCTTAGTTCGATCTTTAGTTATCTCGTGATTTAGAAAAAGTATTAGTATGAAGTAGTTTATAAGTGTTTGTTTCGTCCCCGTGCTATCAATGTAATCGTGCGTGAGAGTTTTTTACAATAAAGACTAGTATGAGTATCTTTTACCCTTTTTGTTGCCATGCATATCATCTTTGCAAAATAGATTTCATATGCTTATCTCATGGGAAGTAGTGACTTCACATGAGAGTGTAGGAAATAAAATATATTGGAATTTAACAAACATAGCATTGGTCATTCAAACAATTCATGCAAGAATAATACAAGGAAGAGAGATTTCACATGCAAATATACTATCTTGGACATCTTTTATGATTGTGAACCTTCGGCGTTCACAATTGGCGTTCTTCTCCGACAACCTTCAACACCGTACCAGTCGGCGCCTCCTCGCTCCACCAGCCGCCGTCACAAGCGTTCCGGACGTTCGCGGCTTCAGCGGTGGATCAAGCACGCGGTGGCCCTTCAGGTAGCGGCCCCGCAAGTCATGGCGATCGAGCCCGATGAGCCCATCCTTCATTCGCCTCCTTATGTGAGGACTCGGAAAGCTTGTTCGAGTGCGAGAGCAGCGATCCCGCTGCGGAGGTGCTGATGGCCGATTCCTTGCCCAGTCCTCCTTGGTACGCCCGCGGTGGTGCGGGTGCCGGAAACCCGTCGCGGGCTGACCTTGACGGTGGCGGAGACCGTCACGACGACGAGTACTACCCCCGACCTCTCAGTCAGCAGCAGAGGGAAGAACTGCAGCGCAGAAACGAGCAGACCCTCCAGACGCCCATCGTCGGGATGACCCCAGAGGCTCGGGCTTTGGAGGCCATGCGCTAGGCCAATCTGGCTGAGCACAGTCGTCTGGAGGCGCTCAAAAAATCACTCGACGATCGCGCCCGCCGATAGCATCAGCCCAGTTCCAGTCGTCGACAGCGGCAGTTGTTTTCTAATGACCCGCAGTAGAATTAATAGGTATTTCGCACTCCAGTACATAATTTGGCGGTGGCCACTCGGATAGCAGATTCCATCCAGCCGTCCCGATCTGAGGCAGGGGAGGGCCTACGGCAGATCCGGGCCTTACTTAAGGCGGCTGAAGAGCAGAATTCAGCGGTGTCCCAGTCGCGCAACCGGATTCACAACAGATCCGTTAGGGCTGACACCGTCCAGTCGGCACATAGCCCGGTGATCCCGAGAAGAAACAGACACTCGCCTCAGCGGCGAATTGACCAAGACCACCACCGAGACCAGTACTCAGAACAGGGTCGCAGTCGGAATACGCCTCCGCGGCGTCAGGATGATCGTCGTCGTATGCAGACGCCCCCTCCGCGAGATGGCTCGTACGTGCCCCAGCCGTACGATGCCAGACGTCCTTACGGCAACGATCGGAGGGCCAGCCCTCCCCGCCATGGTGACAGCTATCGCCAGAGAGAACCAGTCGACTTCTGTGACCCAAAGTTCAATGCGAGATCCGTAGTCGCTCAGAACCTGGTCGACAGAGGCAGAGCTCTCAGAGAGAGTTTGGACAGAGATCGTCCGAGTGGAAGTGGAGTCTTCGTCTCCAGACCTGAGTGTTTCAGCAGAGAAATCAGGGCCGCAGAGATTCCGCCCAACTTCAGGTTGGCGGCTGGAGTGAGTAAATTCACCAGTGAGTCCAAGCCGGAGACATGGCTAGAGGATTACCGAGTGGCTGTTCAGATTGGAGGAGGTAATGACTATGTGGCTGTGAAGCATTTGCCCTTGATGCTGGAAGGGTCTGCCCGAGCCTGGCTCAACCAACTCACTCCGGCTAGCATCTACTGCTGGGAAGATTTGGCTCGAGTGTTCATCAAAACATTCGAAGGCACGTGCAAACGCCCCGCTGGATTGACTGAGTTGCAGCATTGTGTGCAGAAGCCGAATGAAACCTTGAGGGAGTACATTCAGTGTTGGACAACCTTGCATCATGTGGTTGAGAACGTCACTGAGCACCAAGCCGTCTGCGCCTTCAAGGCGGGAGTCAGATATCGAGAGCTCATCCTGAAATTTGGTTGGTCGGGATCTTTAACCATGAGCCGAATGATGGAGATTGCCACTCGGTATGCGAACGGAGAAGAGGAAGACCGTCTCCGTAATGGCAAGGGAAAAGCTAGTGAGCCCAGCCCTGGAAACAACAATGCCAGTCGGAAGCCGAAGCGCAAAGCTGATGGATCGGCTCAGGCCGAGGCTGCCGCGCTGGCCGGTCTAGCCAAAAACAAAGGGAAGGCTAAAGAAAAGTGGATCCAGAGGAAAAAGAAAGATCAGTCGGGCCAGGATGTCCTTGATTTGCCATGCCACATTCACACCAAAAAAGATGAAGAGGGCAATCTGATATTGCCCAAGCATACCACTCGATAGTGCAGACTGCTAATACAGCAGTTCCGGGAGAGCCAGTCGAATGAGAAAAGTCAAGACGATGTTGATGATGAAGACAAAAATGAAGCTTATCCTAGTGTCAACGCAACTCTGATGATCTTTGCGGATGTTGAGAGCAAGAGCCGACTGAAGGTCATCAACCGAGAAGTAAACATGGCCATGCCGACGACGACAAAGTTTCTGAACTGGTCGAGGACTCCGATCACCTTTGAACAGTCGGACCACCCGACCTACATTGCCACCCCTGGGCGGCAGGCGCTGGTGGTCGATCCTATCACGGGAGGTGTTCGGTTGCGTAAGGTCCTCATGGACGGTGGAAGTGGCCTGAATATATTCTACGCTGAGACCCTGAAGGGGATGGGCATCCCGATGTCCCGTCTCAGCGAGAGCAGTATGCAATTCCACGGAGTGATCCCCGGCAAGAAAGCAAAGTCACTCGGGTAGATCGCCCTGGATGTAGTCTTTGGAGACGAGAAGAACTTCAGGAAGGAAAGACTAACTTTCGAAGTGGTCGACTTCCGCAGTGCCTACCACGCCATCCTTGGTCGGCCAGCCTACGCACGCTTCATGGCCCACCCATGTTACGTGTATCTTAAGCTGAAGATGCCCGGCCCCAAAGGTGTGATCACAGTCATTGGCAATAGGCAGCGCGCGGAAGAGTGTTTGCAGCAGGGGTCCAAGATTGCTGATGAACAGATGGCTATGGTGGAATTAGAAGAGTACAAGAAAAACGCCGATCCGAGTGATCTGCTACGCTCCAAGAAGCCAGCCGCAGAGTCTGCATTCCAGTCGGCCGGTGAGACGAAGATTGTGCACGTTCACCCGGAGGATCCCAATGCCGCACCCACCAACATCTCGACGACACTCGACAGCAAATAGGAGGCCACGCTCATCCAGTTCCTCTGTGAGAACTGGGACATCTTCGCATGGAAGCCATCCGACATGCCGGGTGTACCCAGGGAGTTGGCTGAGCACCGTTTGCGAGTCGACACGAAAGCAAAACCTGTGAAGGAACATCTTCGTCGTTCCGCTACACAGAAGAGGAAGGCCATTGGTGAAGAAGTTGCTCGGTTCCTGGCAGCCGAGTTCATCCGTGAGGTGTACCACTCCGAGTGGCTCGCCAACGTCGTCATGGTTCCTAAGAAAGATAAGTCTCTCCGGATGTGCATCGATTTCAAGCACATCAATCGGGTTTGTCCCAAGGATCATTTCCCGCTCCCCCGTATAGATCAGATCGTAGATTCCACCGCAGGGTGCAAGAGACTGTCTTTTCTGGATGCGTACTCCGGGTACCACCAGATCTGACTGTATGGGCCAGATGAAATAAAAACAGCTTTATCACCCCATTCGGGTGTTTCTGCTATATCACCATGCCATTCGGTCTCAAGAACGCCGGTGCCACTTTCATGCACATGGTGCAAAAGTGTTTACATACACAGATCAGTCGGAACATCGAGGCATACATGGACGACATAGTGGTCAAGTCCAGAAAAGGTTTCGACGTGCTGGCTGACCTAGGTGAGACTTTCGCAAATCTGCAGAAGTATGATATTAAGCTAAATCCAGCAAAATGCACTTTCGGAGTGCCAGGGGGCAAGTTACTTGGATTCCTCGTTTCCGAACGAGGGATAGATGCCAACCCCAAGAAGATCGGTGCAATAGTACGAATGAAATGTCCAGAACGGCTTCATGAGGTACAGAAGCTCACGGGTTGCCTCGTAGCTCTGAGCCGATTCATCTCCCGCCTTGGTGAGAAGGCACTACCCCTTTAACGATTGATGAAGAAGTCTGATTCGTTCGAGTGGACTACTGAAGCACAAGCAGCGTTTGTTGAGCTCAAAGCCCTGCTTTCCACCCAGCCGGTGCTCGCCGCTCCGAACAGTAATGAGCCGTTGCGAAGAGGAGGGCAAAGCTTACAAAGTTCAACGCCCAGTCTATTACATTTCTGAAGTTCTGACTCCGTCCAAGCAGAGGTATCTGTCGTGGGTGCAAGTCTGACAGTAGTGTGTGGGGGTAGGAATGAGAGGGCAGAGCCTAGCTACGGCGCAGGTGTTACACTCGGATTTACGAGTTCAGGCCCCTCAGCGGTGGAGGTAATAGCCCTACGTCTCGGTGCTCTGGAGCTGTATTGCTTGAGTGTATGATTACAACAGGTTGCGAACCCTTGGAATGGAGTAGGGGGGCGGCTTCTATAGTCTCGTCAGCCCTCCCATGAACGCCAACCATTACAGGGGGTTAAAAGGGGTATAAGTGCACCAGGTAACGGGCGTATTGATGACAATTAATACAGGCGAACGTGCGTCCCGACCGTTGTGCTTCTGGGGTCTCCTGGTCTTCTCTGGTCGAGTGACTTTTGGATGTTCCGAGTGAACTCTCGCCTTCCGAGTGGTTCTTAGAACTCCGAGTGAATTCCAGTCTGCGGAACTCTTGGTTGTTGATCTGGCCCTGGGGCCCAGTGTAAGACGTGTGGCGTCCTAGGGTAGGGTATATAGGTCAGGCCTATTACCCTATCCCTAATACATGCCCTCGTCATTAGCCCCCGAATCGGTCGAGGTTGGGCGGGTCGAGTCAAGGCGGATTCCCAGGCGAGTTGAGCGCTACGGAGGCGCTCAAGAACTCTCACTGGTCATTAGGTGCCCTTGTCTTCGCGCCGCACATTGACGGATTCTGGACCATATGACGTTCGAGAGAAATGAGTAGTCTTCATCCGAATGAGTAGCTTCTATCCGAGTGTGTAGCTTCCATCCGAGTGTGTAGCTTACCATCCGAGTGAAATGAGTAGCCATATGCCGCGCGCCGGAGCGGATCCGAGCGTACATGGCACGTCTTCGGAGTGAGAGCAATCGGGTTGCCGGACTCCGGATTTTGCGGGATTTGAAACCATATCTGAGCGGGCGTAAACGGTCGCAGCGCAACGAGTGGGGAAAGTGGGGCGTGACGCCTCGATTTTCGCCCCACTTTTTGCCACGTACCGCTGGATCTTCGGCGGCACGATTTGAGGAGATCTGCGGGCCCGCGGTTTAGCGGCTCGGATTGGGGAGCGGTGCGGGCGGCGATATAAGAGACGGCCGTGGCGGAGAGGGAGAGAGAGACAGATCCCCTTTTCCCAACTTCCTCAGACTGCCCGATCCCTTCTCCCGCAACCTACTCCACGCAAATCTTCCTCGGTGCTGGAGAGCTCGGCGGCGATGGTGAAGGACAAGACAGCTAAGTTCGAGATGGCGAAGAAGGCGGCGAAGGAGAGGAAGGCCTCGAGCTCGCGAGCCGTGCTCCCGCCCGGGTGGATCCAGGGTGACTGGCTCCCGCCGACCACCACGCTCGACGACGTCAATGGGCTTGTCGTGGACGGGCTGATCCGCGACGGGACGTGGAAGCTGCCGGAGGAAGGGGAGATCGAGCCCGCGCCGTGCCCCGGGGAGCGAGTGCTTCTCACCACGCACGTGGAGCGAGGTTTCTCCATGCCACCCCATCCCTTTTTCCGCGGATTCTTGAACTTCTTCGGTGCTCAGCTCCACCATCTGCCCCCAAACGCTATCATGTATCTTGCCACATTCATTTCTTTGTGTGAGAATTTTCTGGGTTGTCCGCCACACTGGGGTTTGTTCAAACATATTTTCACGTGCCGATCCCAATCGGTTAAGAAGGTTGACCTCGATGGAGAGAGGACGCACGTGATCCAGATGTGCGGTGGTCTGGGTATCCAGATGAGGGGTAAAAGTGCATTCCCATCCATGTCTTTCCCAGATTCTGTGAGGGGTTGGCAGTCGACCTGGTTCTACTGCAACGACGTGCCCTGTTTTGGCTCGTCGACTGGCCTTCCTTCCTACACGGCTGAGAGAGTTCAGACTCCCCCCTCGCTGATAGTTGATAAAAAGGAGAAGACGGATGTAGGGATCTTGGTGACCACCATGGTCAGTATGATTCAGGGTGGATTGACTGGTCTGGATCTTCTGGAGGTCTTCCTCAGTCGGAGGATCCAGCCGCTGCAGGAGCGGGCTCACCCCATGTGGCGCTACACTGGGGCCAACGACTCGACCCGAGTGCATCCAGAAGACGTCAAGGGCAAAACGGTGGAACAGTGGATCCGGTGTATCACTGGTGCGCGCGACAATCCGCGAGGGTCGAGACGGATCCCGCCCTACGACGCCGATAATCTGCCGTTAGAGGTATAACATCCGTTTCCGAGTGAATGGCTGACGTGCAAATTATCCGAGTGAACTGAGCAATCTGTCTCCGATCTTTGTATCTTCCAGGAGTTCCAGAAAATGCTATCGCCTGTGTCGAATGGAGACCAACTTGTCGGAGGCGTGGAGAGCGAACATGGCAGCGCCGGGGGCAGCTACGCGGAGGACAGCGAGGAGGAAAGTGAGGACTCGGAAGGGAGCGACGATGCTGAGTCTTCACTGTCTCCGGAGTTGCACCTCGAGCATGGCTCCAAACAAGCTCAAGATCCGAGTGCTGGCTCGGAGAAGGAGGTGGTTCCGAGTGCTACTGCTCCGAAGCGCACTCGGACGTCATCGCCTGTGCCGACTGAGAAGGCCGCTAAGCAGCCCAAGGTCACTTCCCCCAAGCCTCGGAAGGCTCTGCCCCGGATCAAGGTCACTGTGCCTATCGCCTCAACGTGAGTATCCTTCTCAGCTTTTCTTTTATGTCTTCGTCGACCTTTGTGATTCCTCTGACCGAGTGTATCTTATGAACTTGAGCTGCAACCTCGACGACGTCTCCCATGCAGATTGACGAGGACCGCACCGAAGCTGAGACGGCAGACGCGGCCACTTCTCAAAGAGGTAACAATAACTTCATTTTTACTGCAACTTGTCATTCGACTAAAATGTCTTCGTTTGGTTGAATCGTGCATTGCGACTGATTGCGCCGAGTGAACGTAGTGCTTGCAGAGGTCATCCACGTCGGAGATGATGATGAAGAGCTGTCGTGGAAGGACGCCGAGAAGGGAACTGCAGCTCCGACTGCTCCCCAGGCCACCATGCAGAGGACGCCAACGAGCGGAGCGCCTCAAGTTCCTCCTGCACCTGTCATCACCGTGCCTCCGAGGCAGGGTTCTTCCCAGGCCGGGGCTGGTTCTGTCGCGGCTCTGTCAATTGCCCTGCCTACGGTTCCGACTCCTCCTGTCAACATCTTCAGTCTATACAAGGTGCCGGAGGACCAGACTGGGCCAGCAAGGAGGCAATGATCCAGGCGGAACTGATGACCCAAAGGCTCAAGGAGGTGTGCACAGCTAGCAAGCTGGCATACGATGCCAGTGCTTCCCTCCAGGAGAACGTTGGAGTAAGTGCTCTTGTAAGTCGATCTCCAAGTCGTTTTTCTTCGGTAGGAATTTCAGTCGGAAAATAACCGATACACCCACTTGGTGTTTTTTGTTTTCGTCCATCACTCGGATCGGGTGGACCGTTCCGAGTGGATACCGCTCTAGTGGGGGCACGCTGAGTGCACCCACTGGGTGTAGTCCCCGAGACTACCGTCGACTGCGTGCAGTCGGCGGGAGTCTTAGAACTTAGACTTTGTTTTGTTGTTGCTGTTTTTTTTGCTTTCGGCCATCACTCGGATCGGGCAGACCGTTCCGAGTGGATACCGCTCCAGTGGGGGCACGCTGAGTGCACCCACTGGGTGTAGTCCCCGAGACTGTCGTCGACTGCGGGCAGTCGGCGGAAGTCTTAGAACTTAGGATCTAATACTGGTCAAGCTTGTTCCTTCCAGGAGTGTCGATCTCTGGGCACTCGGAACTTTTTTGTCTTGTCGCTTTGTGTTTGGCCATCACTCGGATCGGGCGGACCGTTCCGAGTGGATACCATTCCAGTGGGGGCACGCTGAGTGCACCCACTGGGTGTAGTCCCCGAGACTACCGTTGACTGCGGGCAGTCGGCGGAAGTCTTAGAACTTAGGATCTGATACTGGTCAAGCTTGTTCCTCCTTTGTCGAATGGTATGTCAGGATGCTTCTTGACATTAACTGTTCTCTCTTGTATTTCAGAGAACTTGCGAGCTTGGGGCTCAGTATGTGGCATTGGAGAAGGAGACGGCTCAGCTCCGAGTTGATTTGGAGGTGGAGAAGAGGAACACGGAGCGCGCTCGGGCAGAACTCAGGACCATGGGAGGTAAGCTCCAATTACCGAGCATTTTGCTTCCATCTCTCACCTCTCCTTGAACCGAGTGACTTCACTCGACAGATGTGCGTAGTGAAAACCATCAACTCCAAGTGCGGCTTAGAACCTCTGTTTCTTTAGAAACTATGAAGTAGGCACTCGAGAGTAAAGACAACGAGCTGGCGGGGGCTCAAAAAGTGGTGAAGTAAAAGACCAAGGCTGCCGAAGAGAAGCTGGCCTCACTCGGGAAGCTTGAAGCGGAGAACACATCGCTGAAGAAGGAGGTGTTCGAGCTCAAGAAGCAGCAGACCGAGTGGGATGGCAAGTTCAAGGCCCAGGCGGAGGTCTATGAACAAGAGAAGAAGACGCTGAACGAGAAGGTCGCCCAGCTTATCGAGAAGAGGAACGCTTTGGAGAGATACATAGAGGAGTTTACGGAGGAGATGTACAATAAGCTTGCAGGTAACCTACCGCCTCCGAGTGAACTTTTATCCGAGTGAACTTCATGCATGCTGACCTTCAACTCTCCTCTATTCTCATTCGCAGAGTACTGCTGGAACTTCGAGCTGGAAACTGATCGGATCGAGAGGGATCTGAATCCTTCCCAGCCGCTTGTCGGTGACAAGGCCGCACTAGGAATCCTGCGGGTGGAATCTCGCGTCGAAGACGTCCAAGGCTACATCATTCGTCTGCGGGGTGCACTCGGCAGAATCGACAAGGAGCTATGGCCAGAAGATACCCTCGACACCGACCTGGAAGCCATGATGACTCGCCTCAACGACATTCCCAGCCGAGTGCAGGCGTGAAAGAAGTCAGCTGCTCGCTGCGGGGCCGACGTGGCGCTATCCCTGGTCCGAGTGCATTGCAAGGAGGCCAAGGAGGAGAAACTGAAGGCTCTCCAAGTCGCCAACACGAAGAAACTCCAATTTGAGGACTTCATGGAGACATTCATCGAAGTGGCCACTCGGATTGCGGACGGCATCGACTTGGATGCTTTCGTTGAGCCGGCCAGCCCTACAGGGGCGTGAAAAACTTAAGTCTTATCCATTGACCTCGGTATGCCGAGTGGAACTGTAATCGTTAAACTCTTTCGGGCCTTGGGCCCGAGTACTCGTATTCGCTTTTGAACTTCTGGAGTTAATCGAATGCTTTCCTTCGAGTCTTTCGTATCTTTGAACTGGGTTTTGACTTAGGCGAAAGCTGGTTCGCAGCTAAGCCTCCGAGTGAGAGGGATGCTTTTAACTCCGAATAGATTTTTAACTTGGGCAGAAGCTGGTTCGCATCCAAGTCCCCGAGTGAGAGGGTTGCTCTTCACTCGGAATAGTTTTTATCTTGGGCGGAAGCTGGTCCGCAGCCAAGCCCCCGAGTGAGAGGGTTGCTCTTCACTCGGAGTAGTTTTTAACTTGGGCGGAAGCCGGTCCGCAGCCTAGCCCCCGAGTGAGAGGATTGATCTTCACTCGGAGTAGTTTTTAGACTTGGGCGAAAGCTGGTTCGCAGCCAAGCCCCCGGGTGAGAGGGTTGCTCTTCACTCGGAATAGTGTTTAACTTGGGCGGAAGCCGGTCCGCAGCCAAGCCCCCGAGTGAGAGGATTGCTCTTCACTCGGAGTAACATTTAACTTGGGCGAAAGCTGGTTCGCAGCCAAGCCTCCGAATGAGAGGCTTGCTCTTCACTCGGAGTAGTGTTTAACTTGGGCGAAAGCTGGTTCGCAGCCAAGTCTCCAAGTGAGAGGCTTGCTCTTCACTCGGAGTAGTTTTTAACTTGGGCGGAAGCTGGTTCGCAGCCAAGTCCCCGAGTGAGAGGGTTGCTCTTCACTCGGAATAGTTTTTAACTTGGGCGGAAGCTGGTCCGCAGCCAAGCCCCCGAGTGAGAGAGTTGCTCTTCACTCGGAGTAGTGTTTAACTTGGGCGGAACTGGTCCGCAGCCAAGCCCCCAAGTGAGAGGGTTGCTCTTCACTCGGAGTAGTTTTTAACTTGGGCGGAAGCCGGTCCGCAGCCAAGCCCCCGAGTGAGAGGATTGCTCTTCACTCGGAGTAGTTTTTAGACTTGGGCGAAAGCTGGTTCACAGCCAAGCCCCCGGGTGAGAGGGTTGCTCTTCACTCGGAGTAATTTCTGACTTAGGCAAAAGCTGGTTTGCAGCTAAGTTGAAAAAGCGTACACCCACTGGGTGTTGTAGGCCTGAGAATGCGTACGAGTGAACCAAATGTGGAACTAGAGAAGTCATGCTTTTATTCATCAAATATCACTCGAGTACTTTTATTACATCTTGCAATCAAGTATAGAATCGTCGTAGCAAATCTGCATTCCAAGCACGGGGCTTGTCTGCTTGCTTCTGAAGGTTGTACAGGCGGTATGCTCCATTGTGCAGAACCTTTGACACGATAAAAGGGCCTTCCCACGCAGGAGCGAGCTTGTGAGGTCGCTGTTGATCCACTCGAAGCACGAGATCTCCTTCCTGAAAGGCCCGACTTCAGATGTGCCTGCTGTGAAAACGCCTCAGATCTTGCTGATAAATGGCCGATCGGATCAGGGCCATCTCCCTTTCTTCCTCCAAGAGATCTACGCCGTCTTGCCATGCTTGCTCTGCTTCGGCTTCAGAATACAGTTCCACTCAGGGTGAATTATGGAGCAAGTCACTCGGCGGGACGGCTTCAGCTCCGTACACCATGAAGAAGGGAGTACGATTGGTAGACCGATTGGGGGTCGTCCTCAACCCCCAAAGAACTGATGGTAATTCGGTGACCCAAGCTCCAGCCGCGTGCTCCAAATCACGCATGAGTTGTGGCTTTAACCCCTGTAGAATCAGTCCGTTTGCTCTCTCAGCCTGCCCATTCGACTGCGGGTGCGCCACAGATGCATAGTCGACTCGGGTGCCTTGCGCAGCACAGAAAGCCCTGAACTCTTCCGAGTCAAAGTTTGAACCGTTGTCAGTGATGATGCTGTGGGGCACGCCGTATCTGAAGACTATCTCCTTCATGAACTTGATCACTGTACGAGAATCTAGCTTCTTGATGGACTCGGCTTCGATCCACTTAGTGAACTTGTCGACTACAACTAGCAAGTGGGTGAATCCACTCGCCCCTGTCCGGAGGGGTCCCACCATGTCGAGTCCCCAGACCACAAATGGCCAGACGAGTGGAATTGTCTTCAGAGCGGACGCAGGCTTGTGGGATATGTTTGCATAAAACTGACACCCAGCACAGTGTTGGACTATCTCCTGCGCAGCTTCATTGGCACGGGGCCAGAAGAAACCGGCTCAGTAAGCTTTAGCCACGATTGTCCGAGAGGACGCGTGGTGCCCACAAGTTCCCGAGTGAATCTCCTCCAGGATCAGTCGACCTTCTTCCGGAGAAATGCAGTGCTGAGTCACACCGGTGACGCTCTTCCGGTATAACTGATCACCGACCACTTCAAAGGCTTTGGACCTGCGAACAATCTGGCGGGCTTCAGCTTCATCTTCTGGAAGTTCCTGTCTGAGCAGGTATGCAATATAAGGCACCGTCCACTCGGGTGTGATTGCCAGGACCTCCATCACCAAATCAATGACTGCCAGGACTTCGACCTCAGTCGGGTCAGACGGACTGACCGCTTGCGGGGGCTCTTCCGTGAAGGGATCTTCTTTCACAGTCGGGGAACGTAAATGCTCGAGGCAAACATTGCTGGGTATGGATTTCCGAGTGGACCCGATTTTTGCCAGATCGTTTGCTTCCTGATTTTTGGCTCGGGGAATGTGATGCAGCTCCAGACCTTCAAATTTCTTTTCCAACTTTCTCACTGCATTGCAGTATACTGTCATGGCGGGGCTTCTGATGTCCCACTCCTTCATCCCTTGGTTCACAACTAGATCTGAGTCTCCGTAGACCATCAGGCGCCGGACGCCGAGTGAGATGGCCATACACAGACCGTAAAGGAGCGCCTCGTACTCGGCTTCGTTGTTGGAGGAATCAAAGTGAATCTGCAGAACATATCTGAGACGATCGCCCTTCGGAGATATCAGCACCACTCCAGCTCCTGAACCATTCAGCATCTTGGAACCGTCAAAGAACATGGTCCAGTGTTCCGGGTGACTCTGAGTCGGCTGCTGCTGTTCAGTCCACTCGGCTAGGAAATCGGCCAATGCTTGGGACTTGATCGCCTTTTTCGCCTCGAATTTGATGTCCAGGGGCAGGAGCTCGATAGCCCACTTCGCCACTCGACCAGTCGCATCTCGATTGTTCATGATCTCAGATAGTGGGGCGTCACTGACGACTGACACCGTGTGCTCTTGGAAGTAATGGGCTACTTTCTTCGCAGTCAGGTAAATGCCGTAGACGAGCTTCTGATAATGAGGATACCTCTGCTTGGACGGAGTCAGAACTTCAGAAATATAATAGACCGGGCGCTGAACTTTGTAAGCCTTGCCCTGTTCTTCTCACTCGACTGTGAGGACAGTGTTGACAACTTGTCCAGTGGCCGCGATGTACAAGAGCAACGGATCCTTTTCATTCGGAGCGGCAAGCACCGGCTGGGTGGAAAGCAGGGCTTTGAGCTCGACAAACGCTGCTTGTGCTTCAGCACTCCACTCGAACGAATCAGATTTCTTCATCAATCGGTACAGGGGCAGTGCCTTCTCACCGAGACGGGAGATGAATCGGCTCAGAGCTGCAAGGCAACCCGTGAGTTTCTGTACATCATGAAGATGCTCTGGATGTTTCATTCGTACAATCGCCCCAATCTTCTCAGGATTGGCATCGATCCCTCGTTCGGAAACGAGGAAACCGAGTAGTTTGCCCCCAGGAACTCCGAAAGTGCACTTTGCTGGATTCAGCTTGATGTCGTACTTCCGTAGGTTTGCGAAAGTTTCAGCTAAGTCAGCCAGCAGGTCGGAACCTTTTCTGGACTTGACCACGATATCATCCATGTATGCTTCAATATTCCGACTGATCTATTTTTGCAAACACTTATGGATCATGCGCATGAAAGTGGCACTGGCATTCTTGAGGCCGAATGGCATGGTGATATAGCAGAAATACCCGAATGGGGTGATAAAGGCTGTTTTTATTTCATCTGGCCCATACAGTTGGATCTGGTGGTACCTGGAGTACGCATCTAGAAAAGACAGTCGCTCACATCCCGCGGTGGAATCTACGATTTGATCTATGCGGGAGAGCGGGAAGTGATCCTTGGGGCAGACCCGATTGATGTGCTTGAAATCGATGCACATTCGGAGAGACTTGTCCTTCTTAGGGACCATGACGACGTTGGCGAGCCACTCGGAGTAGTACACCTCACGGATGAACTCGGTTGCCAGGAGCCGAGCAACTTCTTTGCCAATGGCCTTCCTCTTCTGTGTGGCAGAGCGACGGAGATGCTCCTTCACGGGTTTCGCCTTTGGGTCGACTCGCAAACGGTGCTCAGCCAGCTCCCTGGGTACACCCACCAAGTCGGATGGTTTCCATGCGAAGATGTCCCAGTTCTCACGGAGGAACTGGATGAGCGCTTCTTCCTATTTGTTGTCGAGTGTTGTTGATATGTTGGTGGGAGCAGCATTGGGATCTTTCGGGTGGATCTGCACAGGCTTCGTGTCGCCGGCCGACTGAAATGCAGATTCCGCGGCTGGCTTCTTGGAGCGTAGCAGATCACTCGGATCGGCATTTTTCTTGTACTCCTCCAGCTCCACCATAGCGATCTGCTCATCAGCGATCTTTGACCCCTGCTGCAAGCACTCTTCCATGCGCTGTCGACTGCCAGTCACTGTGATCACACCTTTCGGCCCCGGCATCTTTAGCTTGAGATACACATAACATGGGCGGGCCATGAAACGTGCATACGCCGGCCGACCGAGGATGGCATGATAGGCGTTGCGGAAGTCGACCACTTCGAAGGTCAGCCTTTCCTTCCGAAAGTTCTTGTCGTCTCCAAAGACCACGTCCAGGGCGATCTGCCCGAGTGACTTTGCCTTCTTGCCGGGGATCACTCCATGGAACTGCATGCTGCTCTCGCTGAGTCGGGACATCGGAATGCCCATCGCTTGCAGAGTATTAGCGTACAGTATGTTCAGTCCGCTTCCACCGTCCATGAGGACCTTGCGCAATTGGACTCCTCCCATGACTGGATCCACCACCAGTGCCTGCCGCCCAGGGGTGGCTATGTAGGCTGGGTGATCCGACTGATCAAAGGTGATCGGAGTATTCGACCAGTTCAGGAACTTTGTCGTCGCCGGCGCTGCCATGTTCACTTCTCGATTGATAACTTTCAATCGGCTCCTGCTCTCTACATCTGCAAAGATCATCAGGGTTGCGTTGACGCTGGGAAAAGGTTCATCTTTGTCTTCACCATCAGCGTCTTCTGGGCTCTTCTCACTCGACGGGCCCTCTCGGAACTGTTGGATCAATAGTCTGCACTGTCGAGTGCTATGCTTGGGCAATATCAGATTGCCCTCTTCATCCTTTCTGGTGTGGATGTGACACGGCAAATCGAGGACATCTTGGCCCGACTGGTCTTTCTTTTTCTTCGGGACCCATTTGTCCTTAGCCTTTCCCTTGTTCTTGGCTTGACCAGCCAGAGCGGCAGCCTCGGCCTGGGTCGAACCATCAGCCTTGCGCTTCGGCTTCCGATTGGAATTGCTGTTTCCGGGGTTGGGCTCGCTGGTTTTCCCCTTGCTGTTATGGAGACGGTCTTCCTCTTCTCCGTTCGCATACCGAGTGGCAATCTCCATCATTCGGCTCATGGTCAAAGCTCCTGACCGACCAAATTTTAGGATGAGCTCCCGATATCTGACTCCTGCCTTGAAGGCACAGACGGCTTGATGCTCTGTGACATTCTCCAGCACGTGATGCAAGGTTGTCCACCGCTGGTTGTACTCCCTCAAGGTTTCATTCGGCTTGTACACACAATGTTGTAGCTCAGACAATCCAGCCGGGCGTTTGCACGTGCTCTCGAACGTTTTGATGAACACTCGGGCCAAATCTTCCCAGCAGTATATGCTGGCCGGAGTGAGCTGGTTGAGCCAGGCACGGGCGGACCCCTCCAGCATCAATGGCAAATGTTTCATAGCCACATAGTCATTCCCTCCACCGATCTGCACAGCCACTCGGTAATCCTCTAACCAAGTCTCTGGCTTGGACTCACCGGTGAACTTGCTTACTCCAGCTGCCAATCTGAAGTTGGGCAGGATGTTAGCGGCCCCGATGGCTCTGCTGAAACACTCGGGCCCAGAGACGAATGCTCCACTTCCACTCGGACGATCTCTGTCCAAGTTTTCTCTCTGAGCTCTGCCCCTATTGACTAGGTTCTGAGCGACAACGGATCTCGCGTTGAACTGCGGGTCACGGTAGTCGACTTGCTCTCTCTAGCGATAACCGTCACCATGACGGGGAGGGCTGGCCCTCCGATCATTGCCGTAAGGACACCTGGCGTCGTACGGCCGGGGCACGTACGAGCCATCCCGCAGAGGGGGCGACTGCATGCGGCGATGATCATCCTGACGCCGCGGAGGCATAATCCGACTGCGACCCTGCCCCGAGTGCTGGTGTCGGTGGCGGTCTTGGTCATTTCACCGCAGAGGCGAGTGCCTGTTTCTCCTGGGAGACACTGGTCTGTGGGCCGACTGTAAGGTGTCAGCCCGAATGGATCTGCTGTGTATCCTGTTGCGCGACTGGGAAACCGCCGAATTTTGCTCCTCTGCCGCCTTGAGCTGGGCCCGGATCTGCCGAAGACCCTCCCCCGCCTCGGATCGGGACGACTCAATGGAATCTGCTATCCGAGTGGCCGCCGCCAGATTCTGGACGGGAGTGCGGAATACCTAGAAATTCTGCTGCTGATCATTCGAGAACAACTCCCGCTGCCGCCGACTGGAACTGGGCTAGTGCTGTCTGCGGGCGCGATCGTCGAGTGACTTCTAGAGCGCTTCCAGACGATTGCGCTCAGCCAAGTTGGCCTGACGCACGGCCTCCAAAGCCTGAGCCTCGGGGGTCGTCCCAACGATGGGCGTCCGGAGGGCCTGCTCGGTCCTGCGCTGCTGTTCCTCCCTCTGTTGCCGAGTGAGTGGTTGGGGGATGTACTCGTCATACTTGTTGTCGTGCTGGTCCTTGCCGCCGCCAAGATCGGTGTGCGACGGGTCGCCGTTCTCCGCGCCGCCGCGGCCGTACCCAGGCGGGCTGAGCGGGGAATCGGCCATCAGCACCTCTGCAGCGGGATCGTTGCTCCCGCACTCGGATAAACTTTCCGAGTGCTCGTGAACGAAGGCGAACAGATCGAAGACAGGTTCATCGGGCTCGATTGCCGCGACTTGCGGGGCCGCAACCTGAAGGGCCACCGCGTGCTTGACCCATCGCTGAAGCCGAGAGCGCCCGGAGCGCTTGCGACGACGGCTGGTGGAGAGCGAGGACGTCGACTGATAAGGAGTCGACGGTTGTCGAAGAAGGATGCCGAAGGAACTCGCGCGGAAGTGCGCCACGCCGCGGACGGGCAACGCTTTGACATCCAGCGGGGCTTCCTGGAGCCATGCCGAATCGTCGGCGATGAAGCTGAGGACGCTGAAACGGATCTCGCCGCCCAGAGTCAGTCCGCCGCCGGAAACCACGGTGATGATCGGAAAAAATGCAACTACGCCAGAAGTCGCTAGATGCCTGCCCCACGGTGGGCGCCAACTGTCGTGGGTGCAAATCTGACAGTAGTGTGTGGGGGTAGGAATGAGAGGGCTGAGCCTAGCTATGGCGCAGGTGTTACACTCGGATTTACGAGTTCAGGCCCCTCAGCGGTGGAGGTAATAGCCCTACGTCTCGGTGCTCTGGAGCTGTATTGCTTGAGTGTATGATTACAACAGGTTGCGAACCCTTGGAATGGAGCAGGGGGGCGGCTTATATAGTTTCGTCAGTCCTCCCATGAACGCCAGCCATTACAGGGGGTTAAGAGGGGTATAAGTGCGCCAGGTAACGGGCGTATTGTTGACAATTAATACAGGTGAACGTGCGTCCCGACCGTTGTGCTTATGGGGTCTCCTGGTCTTCTCTGGTCGAGTGACTTTCGGATGTTCCGAGTGAACTCTCGCCTTCCGAGTGGTTCGTAGAACTCTGAGTGAATTCCAGTCTGCGGAACTCTTGGTTGTTGATCTGGCCCTGGGGCCCAGTGTAAGACGTGTGGCGTCCTAGGGTAGGGTATATAGGTCAAGCCTATTACCCTATCCCTAATACATGCCCTCGTCAGTATCCTCATTATCAGAAGCTTGTCTATGGCATCTACCTGACAGTGAAGAAAGTAGCCCATTACTTCCAAGAGCACATCGTGTCAGTCATCAGCTCGAGCGACGCATGCGCAATTTGGAGCATGCAGCTGGAGCCTGGGTCACTGAATTGCCGTCAGTTCTGTGGGGCCTGAGGACGACCCCCAATCCGTCTACCAATCATATTCACTTCTTCATGGTGTATGGAGCTGAAGCTGTCCTGCCGAGTGACCTGCTCCACAATTCGCCCCGAGTGGAACTATACTCCGAAGCTGAAGCTGAGCAGGCGCGGCAAGACGCCGTTGATCTCTTGGAAGAGGAGATGGAGATGGCTCTTATCCGTTCAGCCACCTATCAGCAGGACCTACGACGTTTTCACGACAGGCACATCAGAGGTCGTGCCTTTCAGGAAGGAGATCTTGTGCTTCCGAGTGGATCAGCAGCGATCTCACAAGCTTGCTCCCGTGTGGGAAGGTCCTTTTATCATGTCAAAGGTTCTGCATAACGGAGCATACCGCCTATACAACCTTCTGAAACAAGTAGACGAGCCCCGTGTTTGGAATGCCGACTTGCTTCAGCGATTTTATACTTGATATTGAGATGTAATAAAAGCACTCGAGTGATGTTCGATGAATAAAAGCAAGACTTTTCCACTACTACATTGAGTTCACTCATACAGATTCGCTGGCTTACGACCCCCAGTGGGTGTACGCCCTTCGACTTAGCCGCGAACCAGCTTTCGCCTAAGTTAAAAAAACAACTCCGAGTGACGAGCGTTCCTCTCACTCGAGGGCTTAGCTGCGAACCAGCTTTCGCCTAAGTTAAAAAACGACTCCGAGTGACGAGCGTTCCTCTCACTCGGGGGCTTAGCTGCGAACCAGCTTTCACCTAAGTTAAAAAACGACTCCGAGTGACGAGCGTTCCTCTCACTCGGGGGCTTAGCTGCGAACCAGCTTTCGCCTAAGTTGAAAAACGACTCCGAGTGACGAGTGTTCCTCTCACTCGGGGGCTTAGCTGCGAACCAGCTTTCGCCTAAGTTAAAAAATGACTCCAAGTGACGAGCGTTCCTCTCACTCGGGGGCTTAGCTGCGAACCAGCTTTCGCCTAAGTTAAAAAACGACTTCGAGTGACGAGCGTTCCTCTCACTCGGGGGCTTAGCTGCGGACCAGCTTTTGCCTAAGTTAAAAAACGACTCCGAGTGACGAGCATTCCTCTCACTCGGGGGCTTAGCTACGAACCAGCTTTTGCCTAAGTTAAAAAACGACTCCGAGTGACGAGCGTTCCTCTCACTCGGGGGCTTAGCTTCGAACCAGCTTTCGCCTAAGTTAAAGACTCCGAGTGACGAGTGTTCCTCTCACTCGGGGGCTTAGCTGCGAACCAGCTTTCGCCTAAGTTAAAAAACGACTCCGAGTGATGAGCGTTCCTCTCACTCGGGGGCTTAGCTGCGAACCAGCTTTTGCCTAAGTTAAAAAAACGACTCCGAGTGACGAGCATTCCTCTCACTCGGGGGCTTAGCTGCAAACCAGCTTTCGCCTAAGTTAAAAAACGACTCCGAGTGACGAGCGTTCCTCTCACTCCGGGGCTTAGCTGCGAACCAACTTTTGCCTAAGTTAAAAAACGACTCCGAGTGACGACCGTTCCTCTCACTCGGGGGCTTAGCTGCGAACCAGCTTTCGCCTAAGTTAAAAAACGACTCCGAGTGACGAGCGTTCCTCTCACTCGGGGGCTTAGCTGCGAACCAGCTTTTGCCTAAGTTAAAAAATGACTCCGAGTGACGAGCGTTCCTCTCACTCGGGGGCTTAGCTGTGAACCAGCTTTCACCTAAGTTAAAAACAACTCTGAGTGACGAGCGTTCCTCTCACTCGGGGGCTAAGCTGCGAACCAGCTTTCGCCTAAGTTAAAAACAACTCCGAGTGACAAGCGTCCCTCTCACTCGGGGGCTTAGCTGCGAATCAGCTTTCGCCTAAGTTAAAAACAACTCTGAGTGACGAGCGTCCCTCTCATTGTATATCCGAGTGTAACAACTGTGCCGTAGCTAGGCTCTGCCCTCTAATCCGTACCCCCATACACTACTGTTAGGCTTATACTCACGACATCATGGCCTCAAGCCATAACTCGGAATCAGGGCTCTCCATCGCTTCTACATACGTTGTCGGCTCGTTGTTCTCCAAGAACAACACATTGCAATCGTGCATATTGCGCAACCTTTCCGACCTCCGTGGAACCGGCGTCGACTCCACTACGGGTTCCCTGACTAACTCCGGTGTGATCGAATCACCTACCGGAACGTCCCCATGTGGTTCTCGAATTTCTTCAAGTCGGACCGTCCTCCCACTAGCCTTCCGATTGAAAAACTCTTTCTCAAGGAAAACTCCATGTCGAGCGACAAACACTTTGCCCTCTTCACGGTTGTAGAAGTATTATCCCAAGGTTTCCCTTGGATATCCCACGAATATGCACTTGTCCGATTTGGGTGTGAGCTTGTCCGACTGGAGTCGCTTGACATATGCTTCACATCCCCAAACTTTCAGAACAGACAAACTGTGACTCTTCGCAGTCCATATCTCATATGGTGTCTTATCTACGGACTTTGATGGTACCCTATTTAGTGTGAAAGCTGCAGTTTCTAGAGCATATCCCCGAAATGACAAGGGTAAATCCGACTAACTCATCATTGATCGGACCATGTCCAACAGAGTCCGATTCCTCCGTTCCGACACGCCATTTCTCTGTGGCGTACCCGGAGGAGTCAGTTGTGGAACTATTCCATGACTCTTCAGTTGATCATAAAACTCCTGGCTCATATACTCACCGCCATGACCAGATTGTAGAAGTTTGATTCTCTTGCCGAGTTGATTTTCCACTTCGTTCTGAAACTCCTTGAGCTTTTCAAAGTTTCTGACTTGTACCTCATCAAGTAGACATATCCATATCTACTCAAGTCGTCGGTAAAAGTCATGAAGTATTGGAAACCACCTCTGGCTGTCGTGCTCATTGGTCCACATACATCACTATGTATGAGTTCCAATAGCTCGGACGCCCTTTCGCAACTCACCTTTAAGATCTAGGATAAATAACCCGTTCACAACGGGTGCAAATCCATGAAACATTTTATTCAAGTAAATAGAACAACCATTGTCCTTAATATCGAACTCATAACCTTGTCTCATCAAACATGAGGTAGAAATAATGTTTCGACTCAAAGAAGGAACATAATAACAATTATCAAGTTCCCTTACAAATCCTGAAGGTAAATTAAGTTGCATAGTACCGACGGCCAATGCAGCAACTCTTGCTCTATTCCCGACACGTATGTCAACTTCTCCTCTTGCAATATTCCTAGTTCTGCTTAGCCCCTGCATCGAGTTGCATATGTGAACAACTGATCCGGTATCATATACCCAAGAGCTACTAGAAACATCAGCAAGAAAAATGTCTATAACATATGCAACAAGTGTACCTGAAGAAGAAGTCACACTTCCAGTCTTCTTGCCTATCTGGGCAAGCCACTTGCTGCAGTTACTCTTCCAGTGACCGGGTTCCTTGCAGTGAAAGCAAACGGTTCCCGTGTTTGATCCTGACTTGGGCGCAGCGGCGGCAGTTGGAGTCGCCTCCTTCTCCTTGCCCTTTGCCTTAGCCTTTTTCTTGGACCAACTCTTCTTGAACTTAGCTGTGTTCTGCACCATCAACGCTTGATGCGTGCCTTTCTTGATATCCTGCTCTGCCACCTTAAACATCCCATGCAATTCAGTGAGCTTCTTTTCCATGCCGTGCATATGGTATCGAGACGAACGTCCCGTAGCTAGCCGGAAGAGAACCCAGAATTGTGTCCGTGGACAACTCGTCGCTAAGTGGGAAGCCTAACCGATCCAAAGCTTGCATGTACCCGATCATCTTTATCACATGCGGGCTCAGTGGATCACCCTCTTTCAGCTTACAATCCATCAAGGATCGCCAGACGTTGAACCTTTTGGTCCTAGCCTGCATTTGAAACATGCTCTTGAGGTTCTCGATCATATCGAAAGCCTCAACATTCTCGAAATGTTGTTGCAAATTGAGCTCCATTTAAGCCAGCATGAGACAGCTGATCTTGTTTGACTCATCAATGAGTTTCTGGTGGGCACTCTTGGTTGCGACATTAGCATTCTCGGCAGGTTCCTCTGGAAGTGAATCCTCTAGAACATGTTCCTTTTTGTCATGCCTGAGAACAATTCTCAGATTTCTATACCAGGTGGTAAAGTTTGTTCCATTTAGTTTATATTTTTCCAGGATTGATTTCAACGAAAAACTGGGTTGAGCAGGTGGTGCCATTGATCTACAACATAAATATGCAAAGCACTAAGACATGTATGCATGAAGAGTAATTTACATTAAACACTTTAATAAGAACATTACTCCCACTAAAATCAACATCCCTCAATTGATACTTAGTGATTCAAGATCCAAGATCAACATGTCGACTAGTGAGCTTTTGCATCACTGCTAGAAGATGAGATCACTCGGTAAGCAACTCTTGCTAATCGTATCTCCATACGACTCTTGTTGTTGGGGACATCTCATGCCGCGCCAACTCCTATGCCTCATGGTCCAAAATTGTTTTGACAGCCACGACAAGTCAACCAATGCTTCGCATGTAAGTGTCCGACACAAACCCATCACTTCAAGGAGATCTAGTGGCGCCCTAATTTTATAGGCCCACCACTAAATATACTTGATTTGTGAAGGTGCAGCAATTGGGGAGGCATTTATACTTGACATTCCTTGAGGGATCACCCTACTTAAAACATCTACCATGCAAAAGAAAGGTTCATAAAAGGGATAATCTTTCACAGGCAGTTTATATATGTGTGATATGGTATAGCCCCTTTTGATAGCGCATGGTGATCTCCATCTCCACGTGCGCGCCCTGCCCATGGTGATCTCCATCTCCATGCATGGTTGCCCTTGTGGTGATCTCCATCTCCACGCCATCGTGTCAACCGCCAAGTGTTACATAAGATATTATGCTATTACAAACTAATAGCTATTGAAAGTAAATTACATTACATGGCTTCTCATGTTGACACGCAGGTCATTAATACAATAATGGGAAAACCATATGGCTCCTGCCGGTTGCCGCACTCATGACACGCAGGTCACGAAACAATAATACACAAGCAACATTCATGGGCTACACCAAATCACAATCATTCCCTGCAAAAACAAGTTATGCGCCGCCCTAAGAGATTAACGCAATGGGGGCAAGGGGTCAAGGGGCAGCGCCCCTGCGGGGGTCTAGGGGGCTGGCCCCTCGCGTTATCTCCGGGCATTCGGACATTCGTAAAAAAACAGAGATCCAATCCATGCATTTTTACACTGGAATTTTCACTGGCAAATCATATTTACCAAATTTTGACCATCTTTCCGATTCGACCAATCTCATTGGTCTTCGCGTGTTGTGACCGGCTTTATGTTCCACTGTCTACCCCGATGGTGGAAACCGACCGGTAGGGGTAATTTGTGTCACGACCTCCGCAACATGATCACGGAAAAACATATCACAATTCAGAATGCCTGACACCATGTACAGTCAATCATATTGACAACCGATCTCATCGGCCAGTACATAAACCAATCTACATATCATCATATGCAAATTCTACCCCGAATCTAATACCACGCAGCATAGGCTCTAATGCCACTGTTGGAACACGCGGTACGCTACGCTAGCGCCAAATAAAATTTTCTACCGCCCACCCAAGATCATGCTGCTGGAAATAGATCACGGGATCAGGTTTACCACTAGACGTGCAGTCACTGCAGCGGAAGTAGAGTTGGTGATGCGTGTAGTCGATCCCCCAAGGCGTCTCCTCCTCGCATCGTCGGTCTCCCGCGAACAGCGAAGACCCATGAACGGTGATCTCCCGCGAACGGCACCTCGTGGTTCCCTCGAACGGTTTGTCCAAGCACCACAGATGTGATGCCTCCAAGGTATCCACACGTACGGGGAGTAGCATCAGGCGGCGGACTACTAGGTCCGGTCGCATGGCATGGGGTGTGGGGAGTGGCGGCGGCTGTGAAGGGAGGAAAAAGATCAACCCTAAGTGGTGCGCCCACTCCCCTATATATAGACCTTCAAGATGCGCTCAAAACTTGAGGCCCACTAGGAGTCTAAACCCATATCCACTCGAATCCAATCTGAATGGGCTGCAACCCCTTAAGTGTGCGACCCTATAGGTTCACGTACACATGGACACGACCCGAGTCAATAGTTGGTAGTGGCTCCTAGCGGAACGTGCCAACTCCCATGTGTCCGCAAAGTCGTTAGACGAACCTCGACAATGTGTCATATGCAATATTCCTTTTGCCTCATGATATATGTTGTCAGGCTCAAGGCAAGTACTTGTCACCCTTGTGGTAGCCCGACCTCTCTTCTCGACACCGTGATACAGATTCCCGAACTGGGTTAACACTTAACCCAAGTCGCATGGCCATGCTTTCTGAATCTGATCACTCGAGAGGGCCTAGAGAATATCTCTCCAGATAGGAGGGGAAATCCCATCTTGGTCAGCCATGTCTCGCGGCATGTCTCACGACTCACCCGAAAGCTACCTTTATAATGTGGCACCCCGGCTCAGAGGGACCGGAACGCCCCGTAATCCAGCCGAGAAATCCAGTCTTCTGGAATACGGCACTGCTTGGCATAGAACAAATCAGCTCTCATTACAAATGATAAGAGTACAAAGGTCTATAATTACAAAGGTTACAACTGCACGGCGATGCTACGCCTGCTAAGGTAGCTCTATGCTAGCAGCGGAACAACTCGTAGCAGCGGAACATCAATGACGGTGGTGAACTCCACTCCGCAGGGACTCTAGCTGGGACACGGTCTAGCTCGCACAAACGGAATCCTCGACAAGCAATCAATCACAGCATCTCCTGCAAACTGGGATGACACGCCAGGTGAGTACTTTGAATGTACTCGCAAGCTCACAACAACCAAAAGCATTAAGGCAACACAACAACATATCATTAACAAGTGAACTATTACCAACTGCTATGAGGTGGAAGCAAATATTACTCAAAGTAATATGGTAATACTAAAATCACTGCTAAACCATTATCTTGGGTCAGATGGACCATCTCATTCTTGAATATCCGCCCAAGCAACATATCATCTCGATCACCTCGTGATCAATACAACCTTGTGATCACCGCATGACTATAACACAATCCGATGATCATACACAAGATCATCCTATTGTCAACATCGGCATCCTGCCAAACTATTACTTGTCCATACACAACTATACGCCATAATATAAGTCATTCCGTCATTGTGAGTGTTGATCGAACGGTGTGACCTACAACGAACTGTGTCCATGACCGAGGACGCGGCTATCGATAGATTATACACTCTGCAGAGGTTAGTACACTGTACCCACACTACGGAACTCATGGCCTCGTGCTCCCATTCAGGTGGACCAATGATATTCCGACAAAACCAATCTATTGCATGACACTCTCGCGGCCACTCCCGACAAACTCCCCTTTGGGCTATGTCCCGGGTGGCCCCGATGTCATCTCGTGACATCCGCCACCTCTGTGGCTGCCACCGTCGTGGCCAAACATAAACAATCTCGTCCCAAACGGGGACACCCGGGTACAACACAACTTGGGCACACAAGGTTGTGACCGCCTACCGGGCCAGGGCAGCGCGAGCACATAACCTTCCCTAGTTGGAGGCACCAGCGAGAGGCATGACAATAGACCGAATTAGGGCCTCCCCATCTCGGCAAGTGTGGCTGCACTGGTGAGCTCGATTCGGT
This sequence comes from Elymus sibiricus, assembly GCA_039707655.1. Lineage (NCBI taxonomy): Eukaryota > Viridiplantae > Streptophyta > Magnoliopsida > Poales > Poaceae > Elymus > Elymus sibiricus. Next base: position 326,264,780 of record CM077670.1, read on the forward strand.
GGCACCTGACCAACGAAATGACGGAATTTGTCCCCAAGATAAGTTTGTGATAGAACTGTTACTCCAGTATTACATATCAAACTCTGATTCAAAACTTAGCAATATCCATCCAAAATCCAAAGCATAATATATCCATATCATTTGCATGAATTCCAATAACATAATATTCAATATGACCAAGAATAAAGCATGACTACTGCTACTACTAATCCGGAAACAATATGTCACCCTCAATCTGCAAAGCATTAGTCCTAGACATCCAAGCATCATTATGACAGTAGCAAACTCACATATATCCAATCATAATGTCATGAATAAATCATTTCTAAATAATGCAATATTAAGCAAATTTAATTCAAATTAACCATGGCATTGCATTGCAATCATGCAAATGGATGGTGTGGCTGGCCTTGCTCCAAAAGAGAGGGGAAGAGCTCCTGGTCTTCACCAACACACCACAAACACTCTGAAAAATGTTTTTGCAAGCATTTGTAAATAACACATAAAGCAAATACTTCTGTCCAAAAAGTCTAGACAGAAGAGAAAAATACCAAACTCTACCAGAAAATAGAGGAGCTCAAAAGAAAAATAATGCAAAAAGAATCAGTTCATTTGGACTTGTAGTTTAGGAGTTATTCAAGGTCAAAGTTTGGTCAAATCTGGATTTAAAATAGATTTAGAAACGAATTTCTGGAATTTCCTCAGGAGGCCACGTCGAAGGCGTAAAGCCAGCTTACGCCTCCACATGAAAAACGTTTCGGGCGGCCTCGCTGTGGCTGATGTGTGGGGCCGGGTTGTCAGTTTTAAAGAGAGAGGGGAGGGAACAGAGAGGAGGCGCTCACCGGCGGCCGTTCGCCGGTGTAGAGACGTCAGCAGAGCTGGGCGAGGGCGGGGATAGAACGGGCACTCGACGGCGCACCCACCTATACCCGTGGCTCCTCGAAAGGTGGCTGGATGGCGTCGGAATCAAGCTCTTTGGTGGCAACGGACTTCGGGCGCCGGCGAGGTGTCGGCGTACGACACCTATGGGACCGCGTGGATCCCTTTTACGGTTCGCCTGGGGAAAAGATGTACACAAAGAGCGGATCCAACGATCAACGCGGGGATTTTTACCCAGGTTCGGACTGCTGAGAAGCGTAAAACCCTACTCCTGCTTTGGTTTATTGTGGGTGTTTAAGCTCAGGTACACGGCGCGCTTCTTGGTGAACAGTACGCAAGAAGGGTGGCTACGCATGCAACTGGGCCAGAAAGCTTCACCCTTCTATGTATCTTCACCTTGGGCCTCCTTTTATATGACAAAGGGGTCACCAACAGTGGCGAACAACAAGTACAAGAGGTGTAAAGTTACTACAGTGTTTACATTCTTATCACTGACGACTTAGGACAAACGCATTAAATGCCCCACTTAGGTGTCCCTTACTTTCTTGGGGATGGAAAAAGAGCCCGTCCCATCAGCACCGCTTAATCCCATTCGCCGCTAATGCCATGACACGCACCCAGGAGGACAAACCCTAAACGACAGGCTGTCTGCTACGCTGGAGCGGTGGCAGAGCGGCAGGATCTTGCCGGGTGCGAGGTCTTGCCGGACCTTCGCAAGCCTTCCCGGCAAGTATCTTGCCGGGAATTCAGCCTTCGGTCTTCTGTCTTCTGATCATTGGCTTGAACGCCTTCTTGATAATCTTGTATTTGTTTCCAGCTGTCCTCCGGCAGGTCTTGCCGCTGGTATGGCTACAACCGTCCGTGCACAAGTATGGGGTACTAAAAGATCCAAACTTTAGTACACTGACAGGAGCCCCCGGGCATAGGCCATACACGGGTGCGAGGCGTTGTTGGGCTAGGCCCAAACAGTGCACGGGCACGCGTGGCAGGAGTTAACTGTCGTAATCTTCTTATTTACCGCGCTCCCCCATGACGCGCATTAAATGCGGTACGTGGGATGCGTGCGCGGAATGGCCGCAGTAGCAGTACGCTCGTAAAATCGCATTCACATTGGTTAGTAAAGAGGCAGCCCCGCGCCTTCCCCATAAAAGAGAATCCGCAGAGGCGCTGCTCATTTACCTCTCGTCTTTTCCAATCTGGAAACTGCCGTTGCCTTCTTCCTCGAGCTTGAAACAGAGCCTCCCCCATCCATTCGGCACCTCCACGCCCTAATCATCGTCGGCCTCCGCTTCCACAGTCGTCATGCCGCCCAAAGCAAGCAAGGGCAAAGCGGCGAAAGCCGTCGACTCGGATGCAGAGGCGGAGAAGATCGATCTGGTGGAGATGCGGAAGGAACACGTTGTCTTCGCCCCGACACTTGACATGCGCGCCCTGGTTGAGCGGTACATGTGTATGTGGGGGAAGGAGACGAGAGCTCACCCTGCAACTCGCGTGCTCCCAGCTTCCGTCAAGGGCGGCCTAGATAAATTCCCCTTCTTTGTCGCTTACTTTTATTGCAGGCTCTGCCCTCCGTTTTCTGATTTCTTCATCGACATCATGTACACATACGGCTTCCGTCTCTTGAATTTCACGCCGAATGCCGTGACAAGCATGTCAGTCTTTGCCCATCTCTGTGAAAATTTCGCCGGAGTTGTTCCCAGCACAGCCCTCTTTTGCCACTATTTCATTCCCCATATCGAAACAGGACACGCCCTTTCTGGTTCTATCACCTGGATTCCAAGGGCATGGAATAAGGATATATACCCAGACGGTCTCTACCGTAGGATGTGGGATGAATGGCGGGCCGAGTGGTGCTGGATTAAGGAGATCCTCAGCCGTTCTGTTCGCCCCGACAAACGAAAGTGGTTCGCGGCAAGGACTGGAGCAGCCTCGATCCTCAGGATGAGAAGCTCGCAATCGCAATTACCAGGATCCACCGTCTCAGGGTTGCCGGGCTCACAATAGAAATGATTGGCGCTGATTTCCTCCGCCGCCGCATCGCCCCTCTGCAGAACAAAGGGACACCAGCCTGGGAATTCAAGAATGTAGCAGATATCTTGAGGCTGCGCCCTGGTCTGAACAACAACTTGACAGTCTTGCAGCACACAGCTCTCTGCCACAAACTGTTCAGGCCTGACGGGAAATATAAGTTAACGGCTGGCATAATTCCCCTGTGCAACAACTCTGCTTTGAGCTCAATCATCGCCATGATGCCGGTGTGTAATGCTCACGGCCTTGACGGAACTTGGGAAGAGCCATCCTCAGAGCACGCACAGGAGTTCTTTTTCAACTTGTCGAAGAAAACCATCTAGGAAGAGTCAACCCTTATCCGCCCCACCACTGATGACGAAGTGGCTTACATCGTCAGCAGGGCGGAAGAGGTGAATCTAGCCACGGAGGCCGGCATCTTTGGCTTCGCGGAAGAGGAAGCCAATGAAGAAGAAATAATGTCAGAGGAGACCCTTGCCGAGCAAGGTGAAATTGCCGGGGAGCAGAGTGGCATGGTTGCCGGGAGCTCTTGTGTCGAAGACACAGCCGAGGAGCAGCTGCACGAGGAGCCCCCAGCTCCAGAGAAGAAGAAACGTGTTCTTTGAAAAGCCGTCTCCGGCGTCCCAACACATCAGCCTTCCTCGAGTGGTGAGGTTGCCGGCAAGGGGACGACCGGCAAGGCTGCGCAGCGGCAAGGAGCCCAACAGCAACCTGCGCGGCGTACGAGACGCACGACCGCAGCAACAACTGGAGCAGCAGGGGCGTCTCATACGACGGCACCAACAGCTGGAGTAGCAGGATCATATCAACCTACTGCTTCTGCCACAGCCAAGCGTCCCAAGACCCCTTCTCCACCCCCTCGCACGGACACTGCAGTGGAGGTTGACTTTGACATCTCCGCTTTTAGTCCGGAAAGAGAAGAGTAAGGGTCCTTGCCGCATCTTTCAACTTCTGAATTCCTGGTCTTGCTTAACTCATTTGTTTTGCTTTGGCTTGTCCCCACAGAGATATGGAAACATTGGCGCAAAGGATGGCGAAGAAGGCAAAGACTTCAACGTGTGATGAGCCTCCGGCAAGCACCATAAGTGCGCCAGAGCCCATCGTCATCAGCCCGGAGCCCAGCCCTCAACGCAGCCTCCAACCCAGCCCCCAGCATGAGTCCACTACCCATTTCCCGCTGGCGAGTGTTGGGGAGAATATCTTCACTATTGGCATCACCGGGCTTGTAGGAGAAGAACGGCAACAAGGAGAGCCATTGGAGGCTGTCCCTGACGCGCCGCCTTCGTCAACCACGCCGCCCAGAGATGAACCTTCGGCAAGGGCTTCTACTGGCGAGCCCATCCGCGTTGAAGAGGAGCCGGCAAGCATGGGCACTGGTAATCCTACATCGGCAACCCATGTTGCCGGGAAAGGAGAAACCACCTCTCAACGGATTGACATAGGTAAACCGTTTGCCTTGGTGCACTTATCATTCTTTCTTTATTTTTGTCTTCTTGAACTTCAACTTCGGTCTCATCCTGTTTCCTTTCTTGGTCTTCAGATCTCCCTTCGATGGAACAAATGGATGTTGATATTGTCATCGAAGAGACCGCCAAGGACGCAGGAGTCGAGGCCGACAGAGTCGCAGCTGACGAGGCCGCCAAGGCCGCACAGGAAGAAACCACCAAGGGGTCCGCTGAGGGGGCCGGCAAGGAGACCAGCGACCATACTGACGGCATTCCTGCCACAGGACCGCCTGGCGCTACACCGGTCGCGGAGCCCCCAGTTGCCGGTGAGGCGATTGTCGAGGATCAACCGCCAACATCAGATGCCCCACCATCAAGCAGATACCTTAAGGTTGGTGATAACCTGTTCGTCAGCATACCAGGGACGGCAAGCACCGGGGTGCCAACCGAAGGAGAAATTTTTGATGAAGACGTCATCGCCGCCGCTGGACTTAAGATCGTCAACGAGCCACGCGCCAGCAGCAGCGGGTCCAGAGAAGAACAGCTCCTCCAAGCCATGAGCGACAACTTTCAAAAGCTTCTGGCGCTTCACCGCACCCGAAAGGCGAGGTTGGACTCCAGGGCGGCAGTTGTTGAAGCATCGGAGGTAGATTTCCAGAAGCGCGTCGAAGAGACACAAGTCTAGTATGCGGAGGCTTTCCAGGAGCTGATGGCTGGCCGGGAGCAACTGAATCAGAGTTGGAACGACTTCCTCTTAAAGTAGTCCGACGCCGAGAAGGCACAGGAGGAGGCTGCGCAGCAGGCTTCTGCAGAGGAAGCTTGCTTAACGGAACACCGCGTCGGGCTCGATGCTTATGAAGAAGACCTTGCCGCTCGCGAGGAGGCGATTGCCGCCAAGCTCCGCAGCAAGGACGAAGAGATCGAGAAGCTTGTCGCACGGCGAACCCAGGAGCTAGAGCAGGGACACAAGGAAACACTCGAAGCTCTGGCCATAGACCATGCCGGCAAGTTAAAAGGAGCCATCATGCCGCAGAAGCTGCAGAGGCCGCCAAGAACGAGCTGGGCGATAAAGTGAAGAGGCTGGAGGCGGACCTCGAGGGACATGGCAAGGAGATCTCGACGCTCAAAGCTGTCAGAGAGAAGACTCTCTACAGCCTGGTGGAGATGCAAACTGCCATGTCCGACAAGACTAAAGAGCTCATCTCAGCCAATGAATCCATCGTTGATCTGACACTAAAGCTGGCGATGCTGGAGGAGTCCCTTGAGAACGGTAAAGCTCGCGAGAGGGCCCTGATCAAAGATCTCCAGAGTGAGAAGAGCCTTCTCAACAGCGCCGCCGCCACTTATAATGACTTTGAAAAAGGTGTGAAGATCTGGACTGAGCGCCTTGTTGACGTCGCGGAAAGGCTTGCCGCAGAACTGTCCACCATGGGCTTGAAAAACTTCAACTACTCTTCAGATGATAGGGTGTCTTCGAGCGCCAAGCTGACCATGTTCTTCGAGAGCATCATTGACGCCCTCAAGCTGCTCCAGTCTGACCGAGCAACCCATCTGGCCAACGAATCCCGCAAACTTTGTCGGGCCGTCCTCCTCAAGGTGTTCGTCAAAGTGGTGCACAAGAACCCCGGCATCAACCTCACCAACGTTCTCGCTAGCTTGCCGGAGGATGCAGACCTCAAGGCACTCGAAAAGCTTGTCGCGCCCATCGTCGACAGAGTGAGCCAAGTCAAGAGGGTCGAAGGCCAGCGCAGGGACTAGCCGCTTCGCTCCATTTTGTCACCACCATTCCATGTCAAAGACAGTTTTATCTTAAGTTAGAATCACAGCGATCAGTAATATAACTTGCTATGTTTTGGATGAATGTATGCTATTTCTCTTGTCTGATTTTTTTTTGTACGGTACATGCCCTACGCTTATCGGAAACTTGCCGGTGCGCGCACCCTTGCCGCGAGCGCTTTGAGGAACGGATCAGTAGCAGCCTGCTGGAGGTGTCGCTGCCGACAAGATGCCTTGACGTTTTCAGTGCAGCAACTTAAGCTGTTAAGCGGACTCGAAACAAAATAAGGGCGCAACCGATCACGACAAGGTTACTTCGCGTGCAGGTTTTCCATACAAAAACCGAAATCGTTCAAGGAAAATAAGTCTACAATAAAAATTTGCTTAAGAGTTTTGCAACTTAGCTTTTCGTCGCTGTACTCCTTATTGCAAAATGTCAACTCGAACGTCGCCTGTCCGTGTCCATACCATCATTCCCCCCGGCAAGCTTGCACGCGAGGAAACCTTCTGTCCTTCAAGAAGAAGAGAAAACAGAGATATGGAACCTTGGTGGTTCATCAACACTTACTGGAAGCAGGTGTAATACAACATCTCAGACAAGCATGCATATAGATTGACATGAAAATCGACAAGAATTGTAAAAGACTTAAGTTTATTCAACTATGCACAGGGTCTGCGTCTGGCTTTGTACAAAGGATCATATGCCTTGTCGGCAAAACTCGTACAAAAGGTGACCCGGCAACCGCGCCTTATGGGTAGAACTTACGAAGGTGTTCGATATTCCAGGAATTGCTCACTGGAATGCCATCTTCGGTCTCCAAGCGGACTGCGCCGGGCCTGGTGACTCGTACTACCCGATAAGGGCCTTCCCACTTCGGCGTCAACTTGTTAGAATTCTTGGCCGACTGAACGCACCGAAGAACAAGGTCGCCTTCCTCAAGGCTTTGGGCATGAACCTTGCGGCTATGGTAGCGGCGCAAAGCTTGCTGGTAGCGTGCAGCTCACACAGCAGCCTGAAGACGATCTTCCTCAAGGAGCGTGGCGTCATCTTGGCGCAGCTGCTCTTGCCCGAGCTCATCATAAGCGAGCACTCGAGGTGACCCGTATATGAGTTCTGTGGGGAGAACTGCTTCTGCCCATAGACTAGGGAGAAGGGTGTCTAGCCAGTAGCTCGATTTGGTGTAGTTCTGATTGACCAAAGAACCGCCGGCAGCTCATCAATCCAGCGTCTTCCGCACTTGCGCAGCTTGTCGAAAGTCCTTGTCCTGAGACCTCGCAACACTTCAGCACTTGCCCTCTCCGCTTGGCCATTGCTCCTCGGGTGAGCAACAGAAGCAAAACAGATTTTGCCGCCAAGGTCTTGGACGTACTGCATGAAGGTGCGGCTCGTGAACTGCGTGCCATTGTCGGTGATGATCCTGTTTGGCACACCAAAACGGCACACTAGTCCCTTGAAGAACTTGACGGCTGACTGTGCTGTCACCTTTCTCACTGCTTCCACTTTCGGCCACTTCGTGAACTTGTCGATAGCAACGTACAAGTACTCGAAGCCCCCGGCAGCGCGGGGAAAAGGGCCCAATATGTCGAGCCCCCAGACCAAAAATGGCCAGGAAAGAGGGATCGTCTGAAGAGCTTGAGCTGGCTGATGTAATTTCTTTGAATGGAACTGGCACGCTTCACACTTGGTTACTAGTGCAGTTGCATCTTGGAGAGCAGTGGGCCAGAAGAAACCTTGCCAGAATGCCTTGCCGACAAGAGCTCTTGAGCCTATGTGGGAGCCACATATGCCTCCATGTATCTCTGCCAACAGCTCCAGTCCATCCTCCCAAGGAATACACTTCAATTTCACACCGTTCGGTCTCTTTCTGTACACGACATTGTACACGAACTGGTACATACTAGACCGACGGGCTACTTTCTCCGCTTCTTCCTGTTCTTCAGGGAGTTCTCCTGTTTGAAGGAATTGGACGATGTGTTGTGCCCATGTTGGAGCCTGTGGCTCGACAACAAGGACCAAAGGCATATCTTACGCCGTGGGAGCATTTGTCTCTATGGCAAGGTCTTGAGGCCCTGCCGGAGCCTATTGCTCCCCGGCAAGCTTGGCGTTGTTCCCGGCAACTTCCTTGCCGGCGGCTTCAGGAAGCTCTGCAGGAAAGTACTGGCCGGAACTCAACTTCCTTCTTTTGTCTTGCCTCGTCGATGGTGTTACGGATGGCTGAGTTAAGCGGAGCACAAAAGTTCCTGGTTCCACAGGTAACTTGAGGGCAGCACGTTTTGACAGGTCGTCGGCAATATTGTTCTCCGCACGAGGAACATGCTCTGTTTGCAACCCGTCAAAACGCTCCTCCAACTTTCTCACTTCATCTACATATGCTTCCATCAACGGGCTCTGATAGTCTTTGTTAACTTGCCTGACGACAAGCTGTGAATCACCTCTAACGATGAGCTTCTTAATTCCAAGCTCCGCCGCGATCCTGAGACCGGCAAGCAGCCCTTCATATTCTGCAGTGTTGTTTGTTGATCTCTCCCGGGGAAAGTGCATCTGAATTACATACTTCAGGTGCTCTCCGGTGGGTGCGACAGGCAGCACGCCAGCACCGGCGCCTTGCAGCGAGAAAGCCCCGTCAAAGTACATAATCAATTCTCGATTTGTTTCCTTGCCGGGAATAGTTGTCTCTTGAATTTCTTCGTCTGGCGTCGGTGTCCATTCTGCAATGAATTCCGCCAAGGCTCTGCTCTGAATAGTCGAAGTGCTTTCAAATTTGAGACCAAAACTTGACAGATCCAACGCCCACTCTACAATTCTGCCGGTTGCATCTGGATTCCGCAAAATCCGCTGCAATGGGAAGCGAGTGACGACGGTGATTTCATGTGCCTGGAAATTATGGCGCAGCTTCCTCGAGGCCATAAGGAGGCCGAAGAGCAACTTCTGCACGCCAGAATATCTTGACCTAGCCCCCTGCAATAGGAAGCTGACAAAATAGACTGGGCGCTGCACCATCTTCTTCTTCTGTGTTGCTTCATTTGATTGCGCAGATCCTGCCTTGTCGGCACCAGACTCTGCCGGGGAGAATCCCGGCTTGTCGCTTGATGGGCTTGTCGCTGCCGTTGCTTCTTTGTCGACTTCTCTCTGCGCCACTAATGCAGCACTAACCACTTGATTCGTCGCCGCTAGATATAGCAACAACGGCTCTTGTGGTTTAGGCGCGACTAGTGTCGGCGGAGAGGAGAGGTACCTCTTCAAGTCCTGCAGCGCTGCCTCCGCTTTCGGAGTCCATTTCATTGGACCCGCCTTCTTCAAGATTTTGAAAAAAGGCAGGGCGCGCTCAGCGGATTTGGAGATGAACCTGCTCAGAGCAGCAACGCAGCCGGCAAGTCGACGCACATCTTTGACACGTCTTGGTGCTTCAATCTACTCAATTGCCTTGATCTTGTCGGGATTTGCTTCGATTCCACGTTGAGACACAAAGAACCCGAGAAGCTTGCCGGATGGAACGCCAAACACACACTTCTCAGGATTGAGCTTCAGATTGATCCTGCGCAGATTTGCAAATGTCTCTTCTAAATCTTGTATGAGCGTTGCCTTGTCCTTGGTTTTTACCACTATGTCATCCATATAAGCTTCCATATTTCTATGTAGCTGGAGCTCAAAACCGATCTGGACCGCTCTTGCAAACGTTGAACCAGCACTTTTCAACCCGAAAGGCATGCGTATGAAGCAATACGTGCCACATGGGGTGATAAATGCGGTTTTCTCTTCGTCTTCCTTTGACATGAAAATCTGATTATACCCTGAATAAGCGTCAAGAAACGACAGCAAATCGCAGCCGGCGGTGGAGTCCACAATCTGGTCAATGCGCGGCAAGGGAAAAGGATCTTTTGGGCAGGCTTTATTGAGATCTGTATAGTCGATACACAGCCTCCATTTTCCATTCGCCTTGCGCACTACAACTGGATTGGCCAACCATGTTGGATGGAGCACACCTCTAACCAAACCTGTCGCTTCCAGCTTCCTGATTTCTTCGGCAATAAATTCTTGCTGCTCCAAAGCTTGCTTCCTAACTTTCTGCTTGATGGGCCGTGCATGAGGACAGACAGCAAGGTGATGCTCAATTACCTCCCTGGGAACACCGGGGATATCAGATGGTTGCCATGCAAACACATCGACATTCGCCCGCAGGAAGGCAATGAGTGCGCTTTCCTATTTGTCATCGAGGGTGGAACTCACGGTGAAAGTTCCTCCCGGACCATCCTCCTTGATGGGCACCTTCTTAGTTGCTGGTGGAGCTGCCTTGGATTTCTTGCTCTTGCCGGTGGAGCTCTCCAGCACATCCTCAACGGGAGCGCAGCACTCCGAGGAGGTGCGCTTGCCGGTGTGTGTGCTAGAGGTCTTGCCGGTCTTCTTCCCCCCGGGAGCTTCGGCGGCAGGAGCAAGTGCCTTAGCGGCAGGTGCTGCGACTGCCTCCCGGTAGAGTAGGTCGGTGCAGATAAGCGCATCCTTCTTGTCGGAGTTGATAGTAATGACGCTCATCGGCCCGGGCATCTTCAATGTATTTTAGGCATAATGTGATGCCGCCATGAACTTGGCCAGCGCCGGACGACCAAGAATCCGATTATATGGCAATGGAATCTTGGCGACATCGAAGACGATCTTTTCTATTCTGAAGTTCAGCTCACTACCAAATGTTACCGGTAGTGTGATCTTGCCCTTTGGCTGGCTCCTTCCTGGGTTGATCCCTTGGAACGTGCCCGTTTCCTCGAGATCTTCGTCAGGGATTTGCAATCTCTTGATCACATCAGGCGAGATCAAGTTCAAACTGGCCCCACCATCAACAAACATTTTTGTCACCTTGAGGTTGCGGATCGTTGGTGAAACCAACAATGGCAAACACCCGACCGCAGTTGTGCGATCAGGGTGATCCTCAGCGTCAAAAATGATAGGCATGTTGGACCATTTCAATGGTTTCCGGGCATCGATCGACGGCTATGTCGCGTTAATCTCGCGCGCCCACTGTTTGAGTCGGCGGTGAGAGGAATGCAACGAGGCACCTCCGTCAACGCACATGGCTTCTGTAGCTTTCTGGAATTCGTGCTCGCTAGATTCGTCGCCCTCTTCGTCATGATCGTCACCCCCCTGTTCCTTGTCGCGGCCTCGAGCGGGCCTCTCCTTTTGTTGCTTGGCCTTGCCGTGGCGACCTCCTCGGCCACCGCGTTTCTTGCCAGACCCCTCAGCACCATCCTGGGCCTTCTCCTAGTCCCGCCTCTCATACTCAGCTTTCTGCTTCTCGACAAGCTGCTCAACTTGCCGGCAGTTTTGGAGATCGTGACCCTTGGTGCGATGGATCTTGTAGTACTGCTTGTCGGAGCCCTCCGGCTTGTCGGCAGCCGCTAAGGCCTGACATGAGGCACACCCGGCAACCTCCTTGCCGGGGCCATCAGCGTTGATCTTCTTGGCGGTGCTGGTGTTGTCGGATCCCTGGACGGCAAGCACGGCCTTGCCCTTGCGCTTCATGTTACGCCGTCGGCCTTTCTTTGTCGAGGTGGTGGCGTCTTCGCCTTCAAAGTCGATTTCTGCGCCAGCATCCTCGCCGGGGAATCTCCTTCCCTCTTCAGCCCGAGCACATTTATCAGCCAGAGCATAGAGCTCGGCAATATCCCTGACTTTGTTCATCGCCAGCTCTTCCCGCATCTTGCGGTTGCGCACATTCTGATGAAAGGCGCTGATAACTGCGACAGGATGAACATCTGGGATGTTGTGCTGTATACGGTTGAATCTCTGTATGTACTTTCGCAAGGTTTCGCCCTCTTTCTGGGGGATGAGATGTAAATCGCTTTCCTGGCCAGGAGCCTGGTGGCCTCCAGTAAAGGCGCCAACAAACTCATGACACAAATCTGCCCAGGAGGAAATGGAATTCTCCGGCAAATGCATCAACCACGACCTGACATTGGGCTTAAGCACCAACGGGAAGTAGTTGGCGAGTATATTGTCGTCTCGAGCCCCGGCAGCCTGCACCGCAATGGTGTAGATGCTCAGGAACTCTGAAGGGTGAGTCTTGCCGTCGTATTTCTCCGGCACCTCCGGCTTGAAAGTTCGGGAATTGGGCCACTGGACCCGCCGCAGCTCACGGGTAAACGCTGGACAACCCACCTTGTAAGGCAAGTTACCAGAATACCCCGATGCAGGCTGGTCCATAGTGGGTCCCGCGCGCCTGTCGGATTGATAGCGCGCTTCCCGTCGCCGCTCGATGGTAGTTCGAGCGTCTTCTTTGTTCCGTTCCCGAAGAACTTGGCGTTGATCGCGGCGAGCTCGCGGATCAGACGACGCCGTGGAATCGTCACCACAGACGTCGACCCGCCGAGTTAGCGACCGCTGTTGTCGTTGCGGAGGGGAGCGCATCGTAGTCGTACCGCCTCCGGTCTTTTCGCCATCAGTACGCACTGGCTCAGTGGACTGCCGCTGCGAAGGCCCCGCCTGCTGCGGCCTGTCATCATTAGCCAAGCTGATGAGGCTCTGGATAGCAGATCTCCATTCTTCTAGCTTCTCCGCAGCGGGAGGGAAATCTAGGAGTAGCTGCGCTCGTGCCAACGCTTCTGCCGGTGTAGGCGGCGGTGAAAGGTGCGAAGAACGCGAGGTGCTCTGACTCCTAACTGTGTTAGAAGGAGCTCCGTCACGGTCTTGCGGTCGTGCCCTGCTTCCACCGGCGTGTTGGCATGCATACTGGCCCCGTGCATCTTGGGAGTGATGCGCAGGGGTTTTTCCATGGGGGCGCCTGGAACCACCAACGTCACGGCGCTGCCCGTCGCGCACGACCTGAGAAGGCCGCGGCGCATGCGCCGGCGTGGGTGTCTTGGAAGGCGCCGTCCCGTCCTTGGAGTTCGCCGCGCCACCCGTAGGTAGCACGGCTCCGTCCTTAGACCTGGCAGTATGCAGATTGCTATTGCCGTCGCGAACGACGCCGCTCGCCTGGCTCTGATCGCCAGAACGTCGCGGAGGCTCAAGACCTCCACCTCCTCCACCAGCGCCTACGCCGTTGCCCGTCTGAGTGGGTACGGGCGGGCCGGACGCGGATGGATCAACCGCCGTAGCGCCCTTCTTCTTGGGAGCCACGGCGACGAAAGTGATCAAAAACTGGCGCGCTGACCGCTAGATCAGGTTCACGCAATCGCCCTCCCTACCTGGCGCGCCAAAGATGTCGGCGTACGACACCTATGGGACCGCGTGGATCCCTTTTACGGTTCGGCTGGGGAAAAGATGTACACAAAGAGCGGATCCAACGATCAACGCGGGGATTTTTACCCAGGTTCGGGCCGCTGAGAAGCGTAAAACCCTACTCCTGCTTTGGTTTATTGTGGGTGTTTAAGCTCATGTACACGGAGTGCTTCTTGGTGAACAGTACGCAAGAAGGGCGGCTACGCATGCAACTGGGCCAGAAAGCTTCCCCCTTCTCTGTAGCTTCGCCTTGGGCCTCCTTTTATATGACAAAGGGGTCACCAACAGTGGCGAACAACAAGTACAAGAGGTGTAAAGTTACCACAGTGTTTACATGCTTATCACTGACGACTTAGGACAAACGCATTAAATGCCCCACTTAGGTGTCCCTTACTTTCTTGGGGATGGAAAAAGAGCCCGTCCCATCAGCACCGCTTAATCCCATCCGCCGATAATGCCATGACACGCACCCAGGAGGACAAACCCTAAACGACAGGCTATCTGCTGCGCTGGAGCGGTGGCAGAGCAGCGGGATCTTGCCGGGTGCGAGGTCTTGCCGGGCCTTCGCAAGCCTTCCCGACAAGTATCTTGCCGGGAATTCAGCCTTCGGTCTTCTGTCTTCTGATCATTGGCTTGAACGCCTTCTTGATAATCTTGTATTTGTTTCCAGCTGTCCTCCGGCAGGTCTTGCCGCTGGTATGGCTACAACCGTCCGTGCACAAGTATGGGGTACTAAAAGATCCAAACTTTAGTACACCGACATGAGGTCGACGTTTCCGACGATGATTGACTCGGGAGAGAGACTGAGGAGGACCAGGGGAGTGAGGGGGGCTCGATGGTGGACTCAGCTGGGTCTGGGGTGGCTCGGAATGAGCTCGAGGAGGAGGTGGCCGAACGGTAGAGCTTTGTCCGGAGAGGAGGAAGAAGAGCTCCGGGGCTCGGCTGGGTGGCGCTGGGGTCGATTAGGTGAGGAGGAGGTGGAGTGGTGAGACGAGCCGCGGTCGGGGACGGCTTATATAGGCAGGGGAGAGGTGCCCGTCCAGATGCCGCCGCGACCAGATGGGCGAGCTCCGGCGAGGGGTCTAGGCACGCCTGCGAGCTTGGGCTGCGACGGGAGAGAGGCTAAGAGGCGAGCCAGCGACGCGGGATGGCAGAAAGCGGACGCGGGATGGCAGAGCACGCGCGGTCGGCCACTAGCGCACTGTGCGTGCGTGTGCGGTGACGACAGAGCCGCCGTGGTGCGAGGAGAGGGAAAGCAGGAGGGGGAACTGGGCTAGGCGGCCAGGTGGACGCCGGAGAGGGAGTGCGGTGCCCTCGGACGCGTGGACGCGGCTGAGAAGAAGAAGCCCACAGCTCGGCGACACCCAGAGCACGCTCGCTGCACACAGAGGACTCACGCCCGCGTGCCCACCGTGCGGTCACCGCGTGCACGGCCACAGAGAGGGCACGTAGGCCTGGCAAACAATGTCCACAGTGTTGTCCACCCATCCTACAGCCTCCCTGATGAGATGGATCGATCAAAATGACTGTGGGAAGATGGGATGCATCAGATGAAAGTTTCTGTAGTCAACTTGGGTTAGAAGTTGTGGTCAAGTTACTTGACCAATGGACTAGAGGGGATGTCTCAAGGGTTTAGGGTAGGAAGGACTATAGTCCTATGAATTTTGAGATGGTTTGGATAAGTTTTGAAGATAGTTGCTATACAACTGCCCAAAACAGCACAGAAACTGGATCAGGAAGATGCACTCACATGGAGTGTGGGATTGAGCTGAAATTTGGTATAGGATGATCATTTAGGATCATGCACATACTGGGAAAATTTCATGCCATTTGGAAATACCTAGATGGTACTTCCTTCACAAAGGTCCTCTCTGCACAGAACCTTGGGAGAATATTGCAGAGCAAATGGCTTGGTAACCTAATGTGAAATTTGGCATGCTCAAAGGATATAGGGGTATTTAGGTCCTGGATTTATTTCAGAATTTTTGAAGCAATATAAAATGTAGTTGCTTCATACACTGAAAATTTGACCAGAACCAAAGATTGGAAGGTGTGCTCATATAGATTGTTGGATGGAGCTAACATTTGGTATAGCGGAATAATTTGAGCATCTGAATAACCTAGAAAAATTTCAGCTCAAATGGATACTCCTAGCTAGTACTTCCTTCACAAAGCTTCTCTCTGGACAGAAACTTTGGGAATTTGCTGAGGAGGATTCACTAGGCAAATGGAGCTGAATTTTGTCATGTGTTAATAATTTGGATAGGAAAGAGTGCCCAAAAGTTTTGAGAGCAATCAAAAAAAATTAAATAGCACTTCCTTCATAACGTGCCAAACTGGATAGAATGGAAAAGGAATATTCCTGAATTATTTTTGAACTAGGCAAGGAAGGGTTTGGACATATTTGGGGAATATATGCTCCAAAGAATTTATGAGAATTATTTTGGAATTTTTGGAATGACAGAAATATAGGTTGCTTCATAACCTAGGTCCAATAGGGGTTATTCCTTTAATAAGAAAAGGAATATTCCCTAAGAAAAGAATTTTGGAGTAGGGCTAGAATAGAGGGGCCATGATCTTGGGAAAGATACAAGGATGAAACATTACTTGGAGAAGAAACAATGATGATCTCCCAGGTTTCAAGTCCATAGAACTGCTCCAAAAAGAAAACCAGAGCAAAAACCAAATAGAACCCAAAAGAAAAAAGAAAGGGCCAAAAATCGGGGTGTTACATATAACTACCCAGTTACGGAGTAGCGTTTGATAGACCCTAAGTGAGTCGATCCTCATCCCGAGAACATGCGAGGACCTCAGGTCTAGGAAATGGCATAGACATTGTTCTTGAGACTAACAGATGACAATATCTTGTTGCGTCTCAAAGTGGGTCTGTCCGACTCGGTGATCTCCATCCCCGAGTCCATACTATCGGTTTAGCATCTCCATGCACATGACTTGTGAAACATAGTCATCAACCGAGTCGTATACTAGTCAAGGATATGTGTCCGCATAACCTTGTCAACTAGGGACCATTAGAACGATCATCATACAATACATAGTTCCACAAACAAGTCACATACTTATTGATACATATCATTGATGACGTTCAAGGACAATACAAAAGACTCATGAATACATAGGGAAATATCATCATCACATGATTGCCTCTAGGGCATATCTCCAACACGCACAATGCAAGATGCCGTGATTCCACTAGTGGTGCCCTTGAAGGCGGCAACCGGACCTTTACAAACAAGGTTGGGGCTCTCTCCACAACTTAATTGGAGGCTCCCAACACCACCACGAAGTTTCACCACAATGGAATGTGGCTCCGAGGTGACGTCTTCCGTCTAGGGTGCTCAAACACCCAAGACTAACAAGATCCACAAGGGATTAGTGGGGGGAATTGAATATCTCTTGGTGGAAGTGTAGATCGGTGCCCTCTCAAGCAAACCCTAGAAAATCAACCAGAGTTGTTAGCTAGGGAGAGAGATCGGGCGAAAATGGAGCTTGGAGAAACAATGGAGCTTGGGAGGATAAGAGGCAAGTCTTCTTGGGGAAGAAGACCCCCTTTATATAGTGGGGACAAATCCAACCGTTTTTCTGTCCACAGCCCGCACACAAGCGGTACTACCGCTCCACGAGCGGTACTACCACCCGGGCGGTAGTTCCAGGAGTACAGTGCAAACGACAAAGAGCCACAAGACGGTAGTGCTACCGGAGCGGTACTACCGCTTGCCCCAGCGGTACTACCGCTGAGGTTGCAGTACGCAGGAACCAGTGGTGGTAGGGCGTAGGACGGCGGCAGTACCGCTGCAGCGGTACTACCGTGCACTCACTACCGCCCTACTACCGCAAAGTGGCAAACGAGTCCATAAGCTCGAATATAACCAGAAGTAGCGGTGGTAGTGGACGGGCAGCAGTACCGCCCATATGCAAGCGGTACTACCGCTCTACTGACGCGCTACTTCCGCTTAACGTACTGATCTACAGCGAAAGCAGCGGTAATGAAGCGGTGGTAGGGGCGGAAGTGCCACAAGCGGTACTACCGCCCTACTACCGTGCCACTTCTGCTGAGCGCAAAGAGACTACAGAACGCTTCGATTAAGCAATAGTATGCGCGGTACAGGACCGACGGTACTACCGCTCCAGGGAGCGGTACTACCACTAGGTAGCTTTAGGACAAGTTCCAGAAGAAGGCAGTTGGAACTCCAATGAAGCGGGAAGGAAAGTGAGTGCAAAAGGAAGACGTGTATGTGATGATTCCACCCAAACCTTTCTGAAGCGGATCCCTCTTAATAGTATGGTTTCCCTACGACTCAAGTCCATCGGAAAAGAACGGAGGAAAAATAACCATCTTGGCTTTAAAACTTCGAGGGACATGAATCGTCTTGTGCCATATGATAGATTATCTGAAATGCTCAATGCACACGATTAGTCCGCAAATGCATTGTCATCAATCATCAAAACCACTAAGGGAGAAATATGCCCTAACAATTTCCCCCTTTTGGTGGATTGATGACAACATAGGATTTGCACAAAGGATATAACGAGATAATAGGCAAACCCAACATCTACAAAATATAGACGGGCTCCCCCTAGATGTGTGCACTATTTAGATATGCTTTTGGAATGCAAGGCACACACTAGGATCAACACTCCCCCTATATTTTATAGACAAGGCAACACTTGCAACAACATAATATGAGAGATAAGCATGGATGAAAGAGATAGCATGTGAGCATAAAGATAGGGCAGAAGATAGACATAATCTCACACACTAACAAAGTACTTAGACATAAATAGATTAGTAGTAGGGTAGCATATCTCTCACACCATATGACTGCGATCTCCAGGTCTCACAAACACAAACCAAAGCAAACGATAAAAGAGTTAACAAGCGAAGAAAGCAAAAGAAAATAAGACGCACTCGTGACTCGGCAAATCCCTAAACTCTCTCCCCCTTTGGCATCGAGACACCAAAAGGGCAAGGAGCACAACTACGGTCCAAGGTGGTAGCATCACTCCAGATCATCATCACCACTCCTCGTGATCGTCGGACTCCTCATCTTCAGCAGCAGCCTGATCACCCTCTGAGTCCGTCCACTTGCAATGTTTTGAGGTCCACTCCTCCTCATCTGTGATCTTGTCCTCAGAGCCGCTGGTTACCTCCTGGCCAAGATGCCTCATGATGGCCTTGTCGCGACTGCGAGCCTTCCTCTCTGCCACGTGTGCCTTGTACTGACCTTGTGCCTAGAGATAGAACAACTTCTTCATCTTCTCTTTGAGCTTAGAAGCCCACGTTGGTTCCTCGGTGGAAGGCTCATACTCAGGATCATCACCTCCCTAACACTCAGAGGCATGTGCCTCTCCCTCAGACGTGGCAGGAGTGCCCCAATGCTCCTTCTGCCTCAGTTTGATAACCTCGTGTGAGATGAGAACACCGGTCACAAGCATCTCCTCCGGAAAAGTGGAAGCCCATGTCTCCTCAATGAGCTTCATCATATAGGGGCCATAGATAGGACACTTACACTCAAACACGGCCGAGTGCAGTTCAGACCACATCACATGCTAGACATCCAACATCTGATGTGTGTTCTTCTCCTTCTGGCACATGAGAAACATATCCACAAGATAAGAGTGAACCATGCCCAGATTCCCAATGCGGGGAAATAGAGTGTTCCTGAAGATGCGATGCATGATATCCAAGAAGGGGATCAACTCATACGTCTTCTTGCCGGTGGTGTAGATCTTCTCCTTGGAGTAACGGTAAAGAGCATACTTGTGCGTGGCCACTTTCTCCTTGTGAGGGCGCAAACCGAGGGGGTTCTCGGGCCCCTCATCATTGTAGCTCAAACTCTCCATGAAATCCTTCCAAGTTGCATTCAGAACTCTGCCATTGGTCATCTAGGTGAGGGTCCTCGCATCATCAGAACCGAAGTGGACCGTGGCATAGCATTGGGCCACAAGTTCTGATTCGAAGTCTTTGTTGAAAGAGATGTTCCTGAGGATGTCAAGTTGAGCACAAAGAGCTAAAGCTTCTCCAAAGTATTGAGGATCCTTCTCCAAGTGACCGAGATCGATAGACCTGACATTCACAAACAAATTCTTCTTGCCCTTTAGAACATCATGATAAATGGACATTTGCTGCTTGGTCCAGAAGGGACGGTTGATGAGAGTGGGGTCTTGCGCATTGTCGTATGGATTGCGGCGGTGAGCAATATAGAACTCCGTGGATGGCAACTCATTCATGGACTTCTCTTTCTCTTTCTGCTTGTTGGCAATCTTCTTCACACCTTGCTTGGGTGGACCACTTGAACCGGCACCTGCATCATTTGAGGTACGAAAGCGCTTGGAACCACCTTGACGGTCTGGATTCTTGCGACGAGCTTTGTGTGCGGAGCTACTACCACCTAGAACCTACAACACAGAACGAGGGAAAAGCAGGTGTAAAGGATTGCATAAGCCAAAAGGAGTAAACAAAAAGAATAGAAGTTTGATGTGAGGAAAGTTGAAGTTGACAGCTCAAAGCGGTAGTACCGCCCCTTGCAGCGGTAGTACTGCTCCTGGTGGAGCGGTAGTACCGCTCGAGGCGGACCAATACCACCGCGGCAAGATCCACTACCGAAGGTGTCAAATTCAAATTTTGTCCCACCAAACATCGATTCTCCTACTCTAGCAGTCTTCCACGTCCTACTCATGCCCCGATTTAGCCAAAAATTGACAAATGCAACAACTATTGCCCTAAAACCTAGATTCAACAGATAGAACCGTAGGAGAGGAAAACAGGGGCAATACCGGCATCCATGGCAAGAGGAGAGGGTGGGGATCGATCCCACCGGTCAAAATTGCGGAAGACGGCCCGGGATCTGCGGTCCGGCGGCGGCCACCGGGGCTTGTTCGTCGCCTAGAGAGAGAGAACGTGAGGGGAGAGAGATGAATGGGTATGGGGGAGTTAGAACTCCCCCTGCCCGACTCATAACCCCCCCCTACGCACCGCTGAGCGGTAGTACCGCTCAGGGGAGCGGTAGTACCGCCCCGGTACTACTGCACAGCAGGAGGCCGGGTAGTACCGCTCCAGCGGTAGTACCGTGGGATACAGTGGTAGTACCGCTTAAAAGCGGTAGTACCGCCCCAGACCCAGTGGTAGTACCGCCCTAGGGACAGAACTTGCCACTAGAGGAAGAAGGATGGTGGCTTATGCAAATATGAGAGGTTGTAGATAAGGATAGGCTTGGGTTGGAGACACAAAGACCAGCAAAAGGGAGGAGACACTCCAAGTTCAAAGAGACAAACAAACGAAGAGCAAACTTGGAGTGACTCAAAGCACAAACAAAGACCTAAGAGACTCGATAAAACCAAATAGAACCAACTCGAACAAACACCTCTCAAGAAGAGATCGGTGGCTGAGGCCACCTATATTTGAGTCAATTGGTATGGCACCGCGAAGATTTTAACCTTGGGCCCATGACCAAAAATCATCTTTGAAGCACAAGTACCATCAAAAATGGCTAATGTGAAAGATTTTGATTTATTTATGCATAATGGGGGAGGGAGAGTTCATTGAGAGAACAACACTCCCCCTATGTCCATGCCTACATATATAACAAGATAACATCACGAATGCGGTGGAGTGTGCCTAGTTTCAAGCCACATTGCTCGAATCAATGATATTTAGCTCATGCCTTAACTCGTGAAATCTTGCTTCATCCAAAGGCTTCATGAATATATCCGCAAGTTGCTCTTGTGTACCTACATAGATAAGATCAATCTCTCCACACTTGATGTGATCCCGGATGAAATGATGACGAATCTCAATATGCTTCGTCTTGCTATGTTGCACCGGATTGTAGGAGATCTTGATCGCACTTTCATTGTCACATAGAAGAGGCACTTTGTCACAAGTGACACAGTAATCCTTTAAAGTTTGCCTCATCCATAGCAATTGTGCACAACAACTTGCGGCGGCTACATACTCGGCCTCGGTGGTGGAGAGAGACACACAATTTTGCTTCTTCGAAGACCAACTCACCAAAGAGCGACCAAGGAATTGGCACCCTATGGAAGTTGACTTCCTATCCACACGGTCTCCCACCCAATCCGCGTCCGAGTATCCCATGAGATCAAAGCTTGCACCTTTGGGGTACCATAAGCCAAAGTTTGGGGTATGAGCCAAATATCGAAAGATTCGCTTGACCGCCACATAGTGGCTTTCCTTAGGTGCGTCTTGAAACCTTGCACACATTCCCACTCTCAACATGATATCTGGCCTAGATGCACACAGGTAAAGCAAGGATCCAATCATGGAGCGATATACCTTTTGATCCACCGCTTTACCATTGGGATCAATGTCAAGTTGGCACTTGGTGGGCATTGGAGTCTTGGCCGGCTTGACATCATCCAACTTGAATCTCTTGAGCATGTCTTGGGTATATTTGGCTTGGTTGATGAAGGTTCCTTCTCTTCTTTGCTTGACTTCGAACCCGAGAAAGAACTTTAACTCTCCCATCATGGACATCTCAAACTTCTTGGTCATGAGTGCGGCAAACTCATCATTGAAAGCTTTGTTAGGAGAACCAAAGATAATATCATCAACATATAGTTGGCATATGAACAAATCCCCTTTAACCCTCTTAGTAAAAAGAGTGGGAGCGATTTTCCCAATTTCAAATCCATGGTCTTGCAACAACTCGGTAAGGTGCTCATACCACGCACGTGGGGCTTGTTTAAGGCCATAGAGTGCCTTATCGAGCTTGTATACATGATTGGGGAACTTGGGATCCTCGAACCCTGGGGGTTATTTGACATATACCAAATCATTAATAGGACCATTAAGAAATGCACTTTTCACATCCATTTGTTGCAACTTAAAATCATGATGAGATGCATATGCAAGCAACATGCGAATATATTCAAGGCGAGCGACGGGGGCAAAGGTTTCACCTAGTCGATACCCTTGACTTGGGAGTAGCCTTGAGCCACCAATCTTGCCTTGTTTCGAACGACAACACCGTTCTCATCTTTCTTGTTCTTGAAGATCCATTTGGTTCCAATCACATTGTGGTTCTCCTTTGGCCTTGGCACCAATTGCCACACCTTGTTGCACTCGAAGTTGCTGAGTACATCATGCATGGCTTCTAGCCAATCCGAGTCCTCAAGCGCCTCATGTACCTTTTGGGGTTCAATACAAGAAACAAACGCGTGATGCTCACAAAAGTTTGTTAATTGTTTATGAGTAGTTACCCCCTTTCTTAGGCTTCCAAGCACATTCTCCATGGCATTTTCTTGTTGTTTGAGTTTGGAAGCAACCTTGGCAGCACGATGCTCCAATATCTCCTCTATAGACATTTGAGGAGCACTATCTTGATTATCTTAAGCGCCGTCTTGAGCTTGCTCTTGATCTTGAGCTTGCTTGGAGTCATGAAGTTGATCTTGGACATCTCTTGGTGCATCACCATCATCATGGGGTTGATCTTGCCCTTGATCTTGTTCACTTGGTTGAGGGCCTTCACTTTGTTTTTCAGAAGCGTGTGGGTCAAGTGTTGGTGATGGTTCCACTTGTGTAGAACATTGTCCTTCTCCTTCGGCCACAAGGGGTTCCTCAATGGGGAGGAATTGACCAATCCCCATTCTTCTTATGGCTTGGGGAGGAATTTCATCACCTACATCACAAAGACCACTTTGCTCCACTTGGGAGCCATTATTTTCATCAAACTCCACGTTACACATGCCTCCTCAATGAGTCCATTGGACTTGTTGAGGACACGGTAAGCATGAGAGTTTGTAGCATAACCTACAAATATGCCCTCTTGAGCTCTGGGTTCAAATTTAGACAAATGAACACCTTTCTTGAGAATGATACACTTACACCCGAACACCCGGAAGTACTTGAGGTTGGGCTTGTTACCGGTAAGTATCTCATATGGAGTCTTGTTCAAGCATTTGCGGAGGTAGAGCCGATTGGATGCATGACATGCGGTGTTGATGGCTTTGGCCCAAAAGTTGTACGGAGACTTGAATTCCGCCATCATGGTCCTTGCCGCGTCCATCAGTGTCCGATTCTTCCTCTCTGCAACACCATTTTGTTGAGGGGTATATGGTGCGGAGTATTGATGCTTGATCCCCTCATCACTAAGGAACTCATCCAAGGTGTAGTTCTTGAACTCGGTGTCATTGCCACTTCTAATCATCAATATCTTTGCATCATGTTGACGTTGAGCTTCATTTGCAAAGTCGATGACGGTTTGCTGGGTCTTGCTCTTCTTCTTGAAGAAGTATACCCAAGTGTATCTTGTGTAATCATCCACAATCACCAAGCAATACTTCCTTCCCCCAAGACTATCAAAAGATGGAGGACCAAAGAGATCCATTTGAAGGAGCTCCAAGGGCCTCTTTGAGTAGATAATAGTCGTGGGTCGGTGAGCCGTCTCATGTAGCTTTCCTTCGATACAAGCACTGCAAGCACGATCTTTGGCAAAACTCACATTTGTTAGTCCACGGACATGGTCCCCCTTGAGGAGACTTTGCAAAGATCTCATATTAACGTGGGCTAAACGGCGATGCCAAAGCCACCCCACGTCAACTTTAGCCATTAGGCAAGTCACGGTCTTAATGAGTCGCTCCGAGAAGTTAACCACATAGAGACCGTTCTCGACATGCCCAACAAAGGCTACTTTAAGAGTCTTGCTCCACAAGAGGGCCACGGTATCAAGATCAAAGAAAGTAGCAAAGCCATAAGTGCAAGTTGATGAACGGAAAGTAATTTCTAGGCAAGGGTCTCAACAAGCATGACCTTCTCAATTGATAAATCATGAGAAATCACAACCTTGCCAAGACCTAATACCTTAGATGTTGAAGCATCACCGAATTGCACATGGGTGGGAATAGATGGGCTTGGTTGCACGTCCACCACCATGTCCTTGCTCCCGGTCATATGATTTGTTGCTCCACTGTCGAGCAACCATGATCCCCCACCGGAAGCAAACTCCTACATAAGATCAATGCTTGGTTTTAGGTACCCATTTTAGAATGGGTCCTTTGATGTTAGTAACAAGGGTCTTGGGAACCCAAATAGACCATTCAATGTACTCATAAGAAGAACCAACAAATTTGGCATAAACATGCCCATCACTAGCACGGCATAAAACATAAGATGGGTTAAAATCGCTGGCTTTGTTGGGAGGAGTGATTTTGCCCTTCTTGGCATCACCACCCACCACCTTGTTCTTCTTCTCCTTATGAGCACCCTCTCCCTCCCTGACAAATACCTCTTTGAGAGGGAGAGGCTTCTTGGTCTAGCTTTTCTTCTTATTCTTTGACTTGGGTGCAAACCCAAGTCCCTCCTTAGCCACAACTTCCTTTTGATTGCTCAAAAGTTCGTTGAGGTTCTTCTCACCTTGTATGCAAGTCACAAGGCCCTTCTCAAGTTTCTCCTTCAACTTGGCATTTTCCTCCACAAGATGAATATGCTCACAACAAGGGTTAGTAGTATGAGCATTATCATTTAGCACAAAAGGAGGGCACGTGGCTATCTCCTTAGTAAGTTTCACTTGGAGTTGATCATGAGACTCCTTGAGTGTAGCATGTGCACTTTTCAAGGCCTTGTGGGACTTGTCAAGTAACTCAAACTCCTCTTTGAGTCTAGCATGGCCAACCCCAAGGTCAACATTTTCGGACTTAAGCACGCGAGCAAGAACTTGAGCATGATCATGATCTTTCTTTAATTTAGCGACATCAACATTTTGCGACTCCTCAAGAGCCGAACGAAGACCTCGCTCTTCCTCAAGAGTGATGTCTACTACACAACTTATTCTTGTAGACTCGTGTTGGGCCTCCAAGCGCAAAGTTTTGTAGGACAGTAGCGATTTTCCCTCAAGTGGATGACCTAAGGTTTATCAATCCGTGGGAGGTGTAGGATGAAGATGGTATCTCTCAAACAACCCTGCAACCAAATACAAGAAATCTCTTGTGTCCCCAACACACCCAATACAATGACAAATTGTATAGGTGCACTAGTTTAGTGAAGAGATGGTGATACAAGTGTAGTATGGATAGTAGATATAGGTTTTTGTAATCTGAAAATAAAAAACAGCAAGGTAGCAATTGATAAAACGGAGCACAAACGGTATTGCAATGCTTGAAAACAAGGCCTAGGGTTCATACTTTCACTAGTGCAATCTCTCAACAATGCTAACATAATTGGATCATATAACAATCCCTCAACGTGCGACAAAGAATCACTCCAAAGTTCCTATTAGCGGAGAACATAAGATAGAAATTGTTTGTAGGGTACGAAACCACCTTAAAGTTATCCTTTCCAATCGATTTTATAAGCTATTCCTATAAGTGTCACAAACAGCTCTAGAGTTCATACTAAAATAACACCATATGATACACATCAACCAACTCTAATGTCACCTAGATACTCTAATGTCACCACAAGTATCCGTGAGTTGATTATACGATATGCATCAAACAACTTCAGATTCATAATATTCAATCCACACAAAGAACTTCAAGGAGCACCCCAAAGTTTCTATCGGAGAAAAGATAATGAAAACATGCATCAACCCCTATGCATAGATTACTCCAATGTCACCTCGGGAATCCGCGAGTTGAGTGCCAAAACATACATCAAGTGAATCAATATAATACCCCATTGTCACCATGGGTATCCATATGCAAGACGTACATCAATTGTTCTCAAATCTGAAATATTCAATCCGACAATAACGAAACCCCAAAGGGAAAAGATTCGATTCATCACAACAAAGATAGAGAGGGAAGAAACACCATATGATCCAACTATATTAACAAAGCTCGCGATACATCAAGATCGTGCCATATCAAGAACACGAGAGAGAGAGAGAGATCAAACACATAGCTACTAGTACATACCCCCAGCCCCGAGGGTGAACTACTCCCTCCTCGTCATGGAGACCGCCGGGATGATGAAGATGGCCTCCGGTGATGATTTCCCCCCTCCGGTAGGGTGCCGGAAAAGGGCTCTAGATGGGATCTCCTTGGTACAGAGGCTTGCGGCGGCGTAAAAACTCATCTAGGTTAACTTTCGGGGGTTTCTGAATATATATGATTTTTCAGCCTTGGAATCATGCAAAGAGGTGCTACAGGGGGCCCACGAGGCACCAGGGCGCGCCTGGGGGGTGGCGCGCCCTGGTGGCTTGTGGGGCCCCTGTGGGTCTTCTGCTGCTCCCCCGAAGCTTCCTGGGTCTGTTTCCTTCCAGAAAAAATTGTCAAAAAGTTTCGCTGCATTTGGACTTCATTTGATATGGATTTTCTGGAAAACCAAAAACAAGCAGAAAACAGCAACTGGCACTAGGCACTAGGTCAATATGTTAGTCCATAAAAATCATATAAAAGCCATATAAAAGTGCACCAAAATCATACAAAACTATAATAAACATGGCATGAATACTTCATAAATTATAGATACGTTGGAGATGTATCAAAGAGCAATGGAAAGATCTGCAATCTCATCGGCATAGTCACGACTATGGCCTTCCAAGTTAGTGATAGTCTCTTCGTGAGACTCAATGATATCATTGGCCTCACACTACAAAAAAAACACTTCCGTGATGATACGTCTTTGTCACAGTAGGTCAAGTTTTCTGTCATGCATGTACATCCATGACAATTTTATGACAGAATCAAGATAGTCATACATGTGCTGTTGTAGAAGTGTTCCATAACAATACTCAAATTGTCATCACGGAAGTGTCCACTTCCATGACGATAAATGTTGTGTCATGGAAGTGTTTTCGCCAAGGGTGATTGACACGTAGCTTCCACCGTAATGGGTCACCGTTAAGCTATCGGGTCCGATTTTGGATCCGATAACCCGTTAATAGCCCTGACCAATGGGGATTTTCCATGTGTAAAATTCTCATTGGCCAGCGGATCCATGTGTCCGCTCAGTGTCGCGACAGATGTCATCCACCCAATGGACGAGATGCGCCTATGGAAAAGTGACACGTGGCATGGCCCAAAATAGGCCCATTTAGCTAAAAAGGTCAGCCCAGTCAAAATAAGCGGGTCGGCCCATTTATGGCCTACTTTCGTCTGGCCTATTTACAAAAACGGCCCATACGAGATATGCCAATTCGGCCCATCAATGGCCCGTTAATGATTTGACACCATTGCGGCCCATCGTCTGTTCCAGCCCATTAACAGCCCACTATGTCTTTGGGCTCATTTGCCGGCAGAGGTTCTTTCGGCCTGTTAGAGGCCCATTATGGAGATGGGCCAATTTCCAGGTTGTATGACTTTCGGCCCGTTAGAGGCCCAAAATAGGCATGGGCCAATTTCCTGGTGGTACGTATTTCGGCCTTTTAGTAGCCCATTAGGGATTTGGGCCAACTTCCAGCCCGGTGTATCTTTTGGCCTGTTAACGGCCCACGCCATAGTTGGGCCATTTACATTCCGACCTGACTTTCGGCCTCTTAGCAGCCCATGTTCTCAATGGACCAATTCCAGCCCGACATGACTTTCGGCCTGTTAAAGGCCCGTTTTGTATATGGACCTACTTATGGCCCGATTGGCTTTCGGCCTATTAACGGCCCGACTCGGAATGGGCCAAGTAGTAATTTTGATCTATTTCAGCTTGCTAAGGGCCCGTAGGCCCGTTTCCACTGTTGCAGCCCAATTGAGGTTTTGGCTTGCTAACGGCCCGTCAACTAATTGGGCCTGCTAAATTTCCTGCATGGCTACAGGCCCATTGAATGACAGGGCCAAATACAGTCCATCGAAGGCCCACGTTGATTTAGGCCCAGCTACTACTTTGAGCCCATTACGAGGAACAATTAAGGACTGTGGCAGAGCCCATCTAGTAACTGCAGGCCGACTAAGGGGCCATTACAGGCCCTGGGCCGTTCCCCTAGAAGAAGGGCCCACGTCGCTTTGTTCCAGTTATTAATTTCGCTTCATATTTTGGCTTGTTTGCCGCCAGTTGAGGTTTCGGCAGAGAAAGCTCGGGTGCAACCCCGCGCTAAACAAATATACGCATAAAAGGAAAAATGTATCACATCGAAGCATATATTACAGGAAATTACATCCTTTGGGCAATCAAAGATTGATGCCAGTGCAAATAAATGAACAGAGCTTAACGATCTACAACCTCACAATCTGCAACCTCGGCGCGGATGACGCCCATAAGTATGTGAGCAAGTCCTTTCTTCTTTGTTATACTGTCACTGAAATCATCGATCAGTTGTTGTTGAGCAAGAATGTGCACCTCTGATTCCTCCACGATTTCCATCATTGCTTCAGCCAGTAATTGGTTCACAAACATACATCTTTTCCGTTGGATTCGAGACAGAGGAAACTGAACAGATTCATATGGGGATTTTGGCAGGCTTGTATCAATGATAGTGGAAAGTGTTGGTGCAATATTTGCCCCCTTGTGTTTTGGAGATTGTTGACAGAAACGGGCATGGACTGATTTGTTTGCTAGTGCACACAGAGAGAAATAGTCCATGTAGTACCAAAGAGAATGCTGTCTTCGGTGTCCAGTTCAAGGAACTTCACCGAAGAATATCTGCACAGCAGAGAAGAATGTGTTATATCCTTTGAAGTATTGTAGACGAGAAGAATGACGTGAAGGAGTTGACCCCTCGAAAATTTACTGCTGACGCAAAGCAATTGGTTCGGTGATTCGGTCCGAAGAAAATTGACTGCAGCGATGGAAGACGAAGACGAATTGAAGACGTAGCATTCTTTTTGTTGTTCTTCTTTCATTCATTTGAGTCAAAGGACCTCCGTACTATTAAGAGGGGTATAGGTTCTCGAAGCTTAGATCCGCTGTGATGCTTAGCCCAAAACCTATGCAAGACTGAGAGAAATCTCTTTGTGTTTCGAATGATTACCTGCCAAGCAGAAGACATTGTTCTTCGATGCTGCAGGAGATATCTTTCGAACTGAGGAGTTAGCATTACTTGCTCCACAGGTAATGTTACCGTTGTGCTCAATTCCGACCGTTGGACTCGTGTCGTTCGGCCGTTGGCTGCTCCACATGTCCAATTTGGTCTTTTCCCTTCAGGGAAGGCTGCAGCTATAAATAGCCACCCCACTCCAACGTTGCCCGTTGGCTGCTCCGCTTAAGATTTCTGAGAAGATTGATTGAGCATCCCCTCTCCGAGCGATTTGAGTTTAAGATCCACCAAGAGAAAAATCAAGAGCCCAAACTTAGACAGTGGTTGAGCATCACAGTAGTTCTGAGTTAGAGTTCTTGTACCTATTACTCTTGAGACCTACGCACTCTCTAGGCGGATAGGTGTCGGCTCGAGTGTCGAAGAGTAATTGTCTTCACCGAGCAAGATCTTCAGCAACCAAGAGTCATTGTGGTTTGCGAAGAAGTCTATCGAAGGTTTGGAGATCACTGACAAGTATGTACCACGAGTGAAATCAACTGGAGTCTGATCAACTCCGAGTTGAAGGAGAATAGGGCGAAGAGAGTTTATCTTCTGTGTTAAATCACAACCCCTCCAACCAGACGTAGTCCTTTGGCAGAAGGGCGAACTGGTCTACCAAATTCTTCGGTCGCCATCGAGCACCACTGGTTCAGTCTATTTTACTGCATCTCTTTCAGCAGTTTACCTTCGTGCTCTGTGTCGATAGTTTATCTGATCAATCATAGTTCGTTACTTACCCCTCACATTCTCTTCATGCATTTCCATCGTCCCAGTTAAATTTATTATCATTCCTCTGTATGTTAGTGTGATTTCATTCTGTTCTAAATCCATTCACCGTGTCACTATTTCCCGAGCATTTCCATCGCAGTTCATATCTAGTTTTTCCTCGTGCTATTGCATCTGTTTATATATTGCTTCACCATCCAGTCAATCTTGTGATATTCTTCGCTCGAACAATTACTACTCTATTCTTCGATAGATTTGCTCCTGTGTTGCATGCTTGTTTAAATACTTGTCTACCGAACCTTATTTCTGCTGCTGTGTTTGGGATCAGTTCAAAACATTCGCAAGAATTTTTGAATCTCCCATTCACCCCCCCTCTGGTCGATATACTCTCAGTCCTAACAATTGGTATCAGACCAGGTACTCCCTGTCTCTGTTTATTAAAGGTCTAACAACCTTGGAGTTTTGAGTATGTCGTTTGCAGGTAGATCCTCGCATTCTGAAAGGTTTCCTATCTTCAATGGAAATGACTATGTCTACTGGAAAGAACGAATGAAAATCAGACTTCAAGCCATCAACATTGAGCTTTGGCAAATTGTGGAAAATGGATACACTGTTCAGCATCCTGATGCTCCTACTTCCAATGACGAAGCTTTGATACGGCTGAATGCTCAAGCAAAAGATATTATCTGTGATAGCATCTCGAGAGATATCTTTATTCGGCTCCGTAACCTTGACACTGCTAAGCAACTCTGGGATGCCATCAAAGATGTTCATGAAGAATTCACTACCAGAACAGATCAACCCACAAATATGCTTCGTATCATGTTTGCTGGTTTCAGAAGTCTTCGTAAGGAAAGTGCTATGGAACTCACCGATCGATTGACAAATATTGTTGAAACACTTCATCAACGAGGAGTAACTGATATCACCGATAGAGATGTGGTCAACAAGCTGTTGAGCGTCCTTGATGCAACCTTTGATCCAATCATGGCTGAAATCAAGCAAAGACCAGACTATGAAGAACTTCACTACGTCGAAGTCATGACACTGTTGTCTATTCATGAAGAAAAGATGGAACTTGAAAATGGGCATCAAGAATCTTCTTCGGAAAGTGAAGGGGAAATTCTTTCACACTATGGCAGTTCACAAGAAGAAGATGTCGAGAATCAACACTCTATCACAAGAGAACTCGAAATGCTCACAGAAAGACTAAGTGATCTCAGAAGACAAAATCTGTGTCTCGCAAATGATGATGAAGTTGATTTGCCTGAATCTTCAAGAAGATTACCTCTGAAAGAGATGAAGTGCTTCAAGTGCAAACAACTCGGTCACTACATCGCGCACTGTCCTTGTTGGGAACAAGATGAAAAACCTAGCAACAGATGGATTTATCTTCACTGCTCTGGATTCACTCGAGTGGATCGTCACACTAAGCTTTCGAAGAAAAATGAATCTGCCGCATCCTCTTCGATGAGACCAGTCACTGACATGCAAACGAGAGCGACCATTGAATCTAATATGAAGAAAATATCGCAGCTGACTAGAATGTGTGCAGAAATGAATATGGAATATGAAGATGAAACATCCGAATCCGAATCAGAAGACGAAGAGTTTGACAGAAACCTAGGAAGAGGAAATGCATTCATCGCCTATGAATCATCCGAGAAGTCTCTCGAATCAGACACTGATGATATTTCTTCAAGTGATGATGATCCTATCGCATTCTGTCTCATGGCAAAAACCTCAAAGGATCAGGTATCAGCAATGCACCAAAAATCTATGACTGAATATTCCTCTGGATACATTACCTATGCTAAACTTGTTAAGATTGCAAAATCTCAACAAGATGAGCTTGAAAAACTTGAGATGAATCTCAGGAAAACCGAAGGATTACTGGTCAAAGAGTTGGAGAAGAATCAAGAGTTGACTGAAAAGCATGATGCTTTTTCTTCTACGATTGATGATCTTTCCAAACGATATGATTCACTTACAGTCGACTACGAGAGTTTATCAGATTAACTCCTTAGCAGGAATCAAGAACTTGAGTCGCTGAAAAAGTCTCATAACGTGCTTGCGAAAGAAAATGCTTCTCTCTTCGCCGAGCAATCTAACAACCTTCCTGATGATTTTGTGCCTCCTTGCTCAAAATGCCTAGAATGTAGCAATGCTGATTTAAATGCTGAAATATCCAATACTGCCATCGAGAATATTGCAACAACTATGAATGATATTTCTAACCCCTCTTCCGAGGAATTTGTTGCTATCTCTGATGAAAAATGCAGGCTAAAGAACTTGCTTGAGACAGGAATGCTAAAGAGCCTCAAAGGACATCAAACGCTCTGTGATGTGCTCAAGAAGTCAATACTGCACAAAAATCCCCGAAAGGAAGGATTGGGTTTCGAGAGGAAACTCAACGTTGATGGCACTTACTGGACTCCCGAGCAATATCCTCGAACGAGTTGGGTTCTTGCTAAAAGCAAAACTCTCGAACCTGCACTCCTGTCTAGATATGACACTCCCATTCCTGTTATTTCCGACTAGTCTGATGACTCAAACTACAAACTCTTCAAACAACAGAATGGTAAGATTTTTGCTCGGTATGTTGGGACTAACTGCAGGTCTGGTTAACCCAAGAAGCAAATCTGGGTGAAGAAGTGCACCATTGAAAATTTATCTGTCACTACTAACCTGAATATGCAGAGTAATTCTCTTCGGGGAAATAAAAATTCCTCGCAGTATGGCACTGAAACTTCCAATGGACATCAGCCAAACTTTCGACAAAAGGAGTACATGCGTATTTCCTCGAATCATTATACTCATGTGTCTGGGAACAATTTCAATGCTTACTCATATGATTACTCTCGAGATGCACAGGTGAACTACGGAATTCAATGAAGGAACATCCCTGCTCAGTCAAGACAAATGAGGTCTGCGCTGCCCACACAAGTGTGGGTTGCGAGAAAGAACTAACCCATCTTGCAGAAATTCTATCTCAGGGACTCTTTCCGGTTATCCTTTGCCCTGAGATCTATATTGTTGGTGCTGGTTCTTTGTGTTTATTTGAGCTTTGTTTGTTGTTTGTCTTTGAGTTTCCGTGTTTGTGTTTCGTCCGATGAACAACTCACTCATAGCTCCTCGTTTGGTGTTTCTTCTCGTTTGGCTGAGTGTTTTGTTTCGGACCCTTTTATCCCTCTATTCTTTCTCTTCTAAATCTATGCTGTCCGTCGTAAGCATGCAATTTGATCTGAAGAAGATCTCTCTCCGACGTCCTTGGTCGCGAAAGGAATCAACTTCGAACTTTTATCCACTTTTGGCGTTCAGCCCTTCAAACCTTTCGACCTCCCGCTCTCTTCCCGAGTTTCTTGCAGAAAACGGTTGCCACGTGCCCACGATCTCCACTATCATGATCGTGTTCGTCGAATGCGGAACGTCCCGCAACTATGGGCCGTAGATTTCGGAAAGGAGGTTCTGCTCTCCTGCTATATATACCCCTCATCACGTCTTCTTCCTCATCCGCACAAACCCTCGTTTCACCTTCACCCGAGCCCGAGCTCGAAGCAACTCGGGCGAGAAGCTCCGCCGTGCAACTCCGGTGAAGTCTCATCGCAGCTGATCACGCCGGTGCGGTAATCCGTCCTCCCGCATTGCCGTAGTTGATCTAAGTTGCCAAGTTAGGGCACTTAGATCCGGAACTGCTCCTCTCCATCTCTCTAATCTTAGGGCAGTTCTTACCGATGCAATTTTCTTCGATTTATTTCACTGTGGTAGATCTTTAGGAATCACTAGGATTTGACTGGTACGGTTTGTAGATCTTCCTCGTACTGGTTCTGCTCATCTAGGGTTCATGTGTAATTATCCGAAAGATTAGTGTGGCACCCCGGCTCAGAGAGACCGGAACACCCCGTATTCCAGCCCAGAGATCAAGTCTTCTGGAATACGGTATTGCTTGGCATAGAACAAATCAGCTCTTTATTACGAATAAATGGGGTACAAGGGTCCGATATTACAAAGGTTATAGGGGCACGGCAACACTTCGCCTGCTAAGGTAGTTCTATGCTAGCAGCGGCACAACTCGTAGCAGAATAAATTCTAGCAGTGGAACAACGGCGACGGTGATGAACTCCACTCCGCAGGGACTCTGGCTGGGACGTATCCTAGAGCGCAACCTCGGGATCCTCGACAAACAAGCAATCATGGCATCACCTGCAATCTAGCATGACACGCCAGGTGAGTACTTTGAATGTACTCGCAAGCTCACAGCAACCAAAGCAATCAAGACATACAACAGCATGGCATTTACAGGTTAATCATCAAAGATGAACACGATACTACTAGAACAACATGAGCATGGCAACAATCATGAGCATGGCATGTACATATAATTCATGATATGAACAGGATGATACTAGCACTAGCATGCATGAGGGTCGACATTTAAGGTCTCATGGACCAACTTACTCTGCTCGGAGGTTATCTCGTAACCACCAACTTACCATCGTGATCATCTCACGATCACCTCAGGATCAACCAAGCTCGGTATTGACTATACCATCGTGATCATCACATGACCACACGGAGCTTGATCTCTACCTGTGATCATCGCATGACCATATAAAGATCAACCAACTTCTTTTCTCATCGAACCGGGGTTGTTATTATCCAGGTTATTATTTCTGTTGACCCATAGTGTGACCTACTACGAACTGTGTCCATGACCGAGGACGCGGCTATCGATAGATTATACACTCTGCAGAGGTTAGTACACTATACCCACACCACGGAACTCATGGCCTCGTGCTCCCATTCGGGTGGACCAACGATATTCCGACAAAATCAATCTATTGCATGACACTCTCCCGGCCACTCCGACAAACTCCCCTTTGGGCTATGTCCTGGGTGACCCCAATGCCAACTTGATCCGCCACCTTTGTGGCCGCCACCGTCGTGGCCAAACATAAACATCGTCCCAAACGGGGACCTCGGATCCATACAACTCGGGTACTCAAGGCTTATGGCCGCCTACCTGATCAGGGCAGCGCACGCACATAACATTCCCTAGTAGGAGGCACCGGCGAGAGGCATGACAATAGACCGCATTAGGGCCTCCCATAAGGCAAGTGTGGCTGCACTCGTTAGCTCGATTCGGTGGCACCATGACTCAGCCAACAGATTTGTTCAAGTTCAATTAATGTCAGGTTCAACTTGAATGGTGAGGAGCTGAGTCACAATAAAAATAACATGATAATGCATATGAGCATGATACTAGTGTAACCATGGATGGGCAACATAACCATTTAACAACATAGCATCAACAAAGATAAATCATTTATTCTACGGGATGCAAAAGAGCATATCATAATGATGATCACGAATATCACAAGTATTTTCATATCAATCCATAACTACTCATGTGAGCATATCATTATTACTAGCATCGGAAAACATTACAAGAATGAAACATGATAATAGTATCATTGGCAATTAGTCATTTCAATTACTAGATGAAAAATGAGCATGGCATAAGCATAGACATGGATTCACAAGCATATTCGAAGTATTAACAAAATAAATAAATGAGCAAACAATTATTCAATATTCAAGTGGAAACCATGGCTACTATAATTCCATCATGCAAGTGGCTGTTGTGGCTTTCCTGGGGATGGAGGAACCATCGGGGAGGGGTGCGATGAACTCGCGGAAAGAATCGCCGGAAAAGTTTCCCTCTCGGCGGAGCTGTTTTAAGGGCAAGGGCAAAATGGTCATTTTCATAGTGTGACAACCTCATGAAAATGATACCATCGGAACGGGCTCGACGAACTGAGAACGTGGGCTTTGGAATCACCTGAATCGGAGTTACGGTTGAAAAATTACGGCCGTTCGTTCGTTAGGCAGAAAAAGAATTAAAAACTGTCCATTTCTGCTGTTAATGGACGAACGTCCGCAAAATAGAGGTTTCAGCTGGCGGCTGAGAACTGAAAACGCCTTTTGAGAAAATACGCCTTCAGAGAAGGGAAAGTGCCTTTGGCCCTAGAGCTGCAGCCGACTGCGCTTTCAAAAGGGGAAGGCGCCCGGCCAGCAGAGTCACTGGCGAGCGGGGCCCGCCTGCAGGGCCGAGCCCGTCGTCTTCAACCTCCCCGCGCCCACGCCTGGCCAAGGACATGGCCGCTCCGGCGATGATTGCCGGCTACTCCGGCCGTCTCCCGCTGCGCACGGCCTACCGGCGTGCTCGGGAGCTCACGCCGCATCCATCCTAGGGTAGCACGGACCTCGAGGAAGCCGGACTAGGGCGCGCCTTTGACAGCGGCGGACAGCGGCTTCGGGCGGTTTCGGGCACGGCGCCATGGGCCACCGGAGAAGGAGGAGAAGAGGGCAGGAGCCTCGCCTCGTCCTGGGGCTCTATCTAGAGAGGAAAGGAGGGGGGGCTCGGGCCAGTTCAAATTTGAGCGAACTCCGGCGATGGCCGAGGCGGCCGTGAGGAGCGAGGAGAGGTCCTCGAGCTGGTTTGAGTGGTCGGGGTGGGCTATGGGAGAGTGGAGGGGAGCTTGGTGAGGTCGGAGAGGCTCGGGGGTGGCTTATATAGCCATGGCGACGATGCCGTCGCCGGAAGCCGCCGCGGACGTGCGGACGATACCTCTGGCGCGACCGCGTGCATGCGCGCACGCACGGAGGGGGAAAGAGGCCAGGGGGAGTTCATTCGGTGCAGAGATACTGCGGGGGAGCAAGAGGACAAGGGCAAAGCGACGACGGCCACGGGCATCCCGGACAGCGTGGCTCGCCGGAGAGGAAAGAGGAGAGGGGGAGGGGTCCAGAGGGGACACGCGGACGCAGGAGAGGGAGGGCTACGCGGTGGACAAGCTGCAGTGTCGCAAGGATGGCGTTTGGGCGGCGGGAGAAGGGTCCCGGTGCTTAGAGCACACTTTCGGCGTGCCAGGCCGCGTGGTCACCGCGTGCACAAGCGCACGCGGTGCATCCTGGCCCACAAAAAGATGTCTAGCGTATTGACCCTGGTTTATGGAGAAGCACTGTGGCATTGGTTAGGTTAGATCACCTCTGTGATGATGGGTAGCATCCACTGAAGTTTGCTACCGCTAACTTGACCATGAACTTCTGGTCAAATGGGATGGGATAAGGGTTAACCAGGATGTCTCAGG
This sequence comes from Elymus sibiricus, assembly GCA_039707655.1. Lineage (NCBI taxonomy): Eukaryota > Viridiplantae > Streptophyta > Magnoliopsida > Poales > Poaceae > Elymus > Elymus sibiricus. Next base: position 326,301,918 of record CM077670.1, read on the forward strand.
GAATTAGGGTAGGAAGGACTATGATCCTGTGAAAAATGAAATGATTTGGACTAGTATTTAATATAGTTTCTTTACAACTGCCAAATCTGGTCCAGAAGCTAGATCAGGAAGTAGCACTCACATGGTTGCTTGGGTTGAGCTGAAAATTTGAGGAGAATGATGATTTGGGCATATGAAGGCACTGCAAAATTTTCATACCATTTGGATACACCAAAATGGTACTTGCTTCACAATGCTTTCTACTGGACAGAAACTTGGGGGAATTTTGTGGGGAAAATGGCTTGGCAAAATGATGTGAATTTAAGCATGATCAAATGATATAGGGACATTTAGGCCCTGGATTAATTTCAGAATTTTTGAAGCAATATAAAATATAGTTGCTTCACAAACTGAAATTCTGACCAGAAACCAAGATTTGAAGGTGTGCTCACATAGATTGTTGGATGGAGATGAAATTTGGTGGAGAGTCGGGATTTGACCATATGGATGACCGACCAAAATTTCAACTCTTTAGGATAAGGCTAGCTAGTACTTCCTTCACAAAGCTTCTCTCTGGACAGAAACTTTGGAAATTTTCTGAGGAAGATTTACTAGGCAAATGAAGTTGAATTTTGTCATGTGGCAATGATTTGGATTTGAAAGAGTGCCCAAAAATTTTGAGGGCAATCAAGAAAATATAAATAGCACTTCCTTCACAAAGTGCCATTCTGGACAGAATGGAAAATGAATATTCCAGAATTATTTTTAAACTAGGCAGGGATGGGTTTTGACATATCTGTGGGAGATATGATCCAAAGAATTTATGAGAATTTTGTGGGAATTTTGTGGAAGACATAAATAGGGCAAACAGGGTTATTCCTTTAATAGAAAAAGGAATATTCCCAAGAAATAAATATTGGGGTTAGGCTAGGATGGAAATGACATGGCCTTGGGATAGATTTGAGAATGACAAGCCACTTGGAAGTGGCAGGAGAGAAGATCTTCCCAGGTTTCAAGACCACATAGCCACGAAAAAAAAAGAAATTCCAAATAAAAATTCGAAGAAATCCAAAAGAAAAAGAAAGGGCCAAAAATCGGGGTGTTACAAACCTACCCCCCTTACGATAGATCTCGTCCTCGAGATTTGGTTGCTCCGGGAACAAGTATGAATATTATGACCGATTCCACTCGGGTGTCCTTTTTCCTTTATAATTTGTTCCCACTAAATTGCATCTGACTGAGTGCCTTGCTCTGGGGTGGTTTGCTTCACTGTATCCCACATTCTGACAGGCCTTCCTTCATATGTTCATTCCTTGCTCTGACCTCAATTCTTTTATGTCTGCTGGCTTGTTTGATATTATCATGACCGGGATTTCCATAAGTCCGGGAGTGACTTCCATTCGATGTGACATTCTTTTATTCAGCACCGATAGTATCAATGGAGTTGTGCGTAAATTTCCTCGATGGACATGAATCAGTTAATCATTGCATTGGGTTACTAGAGTAGATGCATGTCCCTTGGGTTCAAAACAATGCTGAGAATCATAGCCGTTCTTTCGGCAGAGTCTGACTGCTCGAAAGTAGTTTTGAATTACCTTGGCTGGCTCCACTGTCTCGAATCCGTACCGATGATTCGACTGTCACCTTGATATGAGGTCCTTACAAACAGAGTAGACCCCTTGCGTGTGTGTTCATGGTGATCAATATGGAATCAGACTGTCTTGGGTATCCGTGCCATGTTGTTCATGCCACAATTATCATACATGTATTGCCAGTCTTGCTTCTTCATTATTGTTTTCTTTGTCTGGATCCTTTGAAAGAACTTGGTCTTAAATATCTTTAATTCTTCGTGTGACCATAGGTGCTGTCAGGTGCAATATTCCAACAGTCATACCTTATCCTTATCCTCTGGCAGTGCAGCATCGTTTAACTGGCAAGTTCATCATCTCTTGAGCTTTAATTGTAGGGCAATGATCATCCGAACCAGGTTCACAGTTACTGGCATAGAGCTCACTGTTGTGGTCAATCCTGCATGGCAGTGACAATGGTTAACGATATCGCCTTGTCGGGCGTGAGGAAGCTGGCCTTGACATCCACTGTCAGGATTTGTTGTCCCAAAGTTGTCTTGCTTCATAGCTTGTCAGACATTGTATCACACTGAGGTGTATAACTTGCTTTCTTCCTCTTACATAACTCCTGTGGTTGTCCGATTCTCACTGTGATTGCATCATCATACGAGTGACTTGCATTACCTTGGCAGCCTGCTCACAATAAATATGGAAGTATATGTAGCTGAATATTTGATTCCCGGGGCCGACACTTGGGTCCTGAGTAGCTCGTGTTTCTGACCAACCTGTTGCGGATCTAATTCTTGAGGTGCACTGCCATATACTACCAACTCACTGTGTAATATCTTGTACCACTGTCGATGGCGGTTTGTAGTGCCGTACTAACGAGGATTAGATAGCTTGTGTTGGAAGCTATCTGAGAGTAGCGTGCTGAGGAAGACTGGGTATCTTATGCTCGAAGTTTTTGCCGGGATAGTGTGCTGAAGAAGACTGGGTATCGTACTTCAGAAGCTTTTCCCTTGGTTGCTTACTGAGGAAGATTGAGGAGCCTTGCATTATAAGCTTCCCTGGTAGCGTGCGGAGGAAGACTGGGTTGTTTACTCCAGAAGCTTCTCTCCGTGATATGCGGACGGAATGCCATATATATACCCTTGATATTCCTTTGACTGGAAATGTACTGTTGTCTTGCACACAGATTGTCTTCCAGCTGGTTCATTACTGCTGTGAAGGTTGCTCCGCTGATGTAAATCTTGATGCTGATAATCAATGTAGGATAGCATTTGCATTCAGATCAGATATTCTCAATACCATGCAGTCCACTGATAATTCCATACTATTTAGCTGAGCTTCCAAATATTTGAATCCCTCACTGATTCTTCGAGTCCGGTGTCGGTTGATGAGCAACTTTCATAAGGGGAAATAAGGTAACACCGAAGGCCCAAAGAAAGAAACAAAAGAAACGACTGAATAAAAGCACACAAAGCATCATGATTACATACAAACAACATCACATTTTATAGCTATTCTCCTCACTATGCATGCCTACTTAAGCACACAATTCTCGAGGAAACTCCGGTATACGGTCTGACATGCTGTGACGGTGTGCACGAAAGTGGATCAGCGTGTGGAGGGATTGGTGTAAACGGAGCTACACCAAGCGCTGGCTCAGCACCGGTTGCATCTGGACCGACTTAGGAATGAGGATGGACTCGGTGATCATGTAGCGGAGCACGGATGTCACGGCCACATCAACCTCAAGCGTACGGAAGGGAACCGTACTCGTCCAGGGAATGGGTGATAGGGTAGGATAGCAGTGGAAAGCAGGGCCTACTGGCATTGCCCTTTCCTGGTAACCAAGACCAGTAAGGGTTGCCAAAGCGGCGGGTTGGATGGCAAGATCTGGGGTAGAAACATGTCTACCACCAAAATGATAGGTGTGGCTGAAGAGAACATATTGGTGCGATACCTGTGCATCAATCCTGCAAGGGATTGACACCACTAGGTACCTTGGCATCACTCCGCTGGGACAGAGATGACACCAAAGAGCAAGTATGCAAAGCGGGAGGGTAGTGGATCGAAACCAATGCCACCTACACTCACAAGATCAACCATTAGCGACAAGACAATGAATCTATATGCATGCTATGCAGCAAACAAATGCAACAACCAAATGCAACAAGCAAGCTTAGACTCTGAACTACCGGTTTCTAACGCTCGCGCTGACTAGGGCGTCCTACAGCCAGACCTGCTCTGATACCAATCGATGTGGCACCCCGGCTCAGAGAGACCGGAACACCCCGTATTCCAGCCCAGAGATCAAGTCTTCTGGAATACGGCACTGCTTGGCATAGAACAAATCAGCTCTTTATTACGAATAAACGGGGTACAAGGGTCCGATATTACAAAGGTTACAGGGGCACGGCGACACTTTGCCTGCTAAGGTAGTTCTATGCTACCAGCGGCACAACTCATAGCAGAATAAATTCTAGCAGCGGAACAACGGCGACGGTGATGAACTCCACTCCGCAGGGACTCTGGCTGGGACGTATCCTAGAGCGCAACCTCGGGATCCTCGACAAACAAGCAATCACAGCATCACCTGCAATCTGGCATGACACGCCAGGTGAGTACTTTGAATGTACTCGCAAGCTCACAGCAACCAAAGCAATCAAGACATACAACAGCATGGCATTTACAGGTTAATCATCAAAGATGAACACGATACTACTAGAACAACATGAGCATGGCAACAATCATGAGCATGGCATGTACATATAATTCATGATATGAACAGGATGATACTAGCACTAGCATGCACGAGGGTCGACATTTAAGGTCTCATGGACCAACTTAGTTTGCTCGAAGGTTATCTCGTAACCACCAACTTACCATTGTGATCATCTCACGATCACCTTAGGATCAACCAAGCTCGGTATCGACTATACCATCGTGATCATCACATGACCACACGGAGCTTGATCTCTACCTGCGATCATCGCATGACCATATAAAGATCAACCAACTTCTTTTATCATCGAACCGGGGTTGTTATTATCCAGGTTATTATTTCTGTTGACCCATAGTGTGACCTACTACGAACTGTGTCCATGACCGAGGACGCGGCTATCGATAGATTATACACTCTGCAGAGGTTAGTACACTGTACCCACACCACGGAACTCATGGCCTCGTGCTCCCATTCGGGTGGACCAACGATATTCCGACAAAATCAATCTATTGCATGACACTCTCCCGGCCACTCCGACAAACTCCCCTTTGGGCTATGTCCTGGGTGACCCCGATGCCAACTTGTGACATCCGCCACCTCTGTGGCCGCCACCGTCGTGGCCAAACATAAACATTGTCCCAAACGGGGACCTCGGATAAATACAACTCGGGTACTCAAGGCTTATGGCCGCCTACCTGATCAGGCTAGCGCGCGCACATAACCTTCCCTAGTAGGAGGCACCGGCGAGAGGCATGACAATAGACCGCATTAGGGCCTCCCATAAGGCAAGTGTGGCTGCACTCGTTAGCTCGATTCGGTGGCACCATGACTCAGCCAACAGATTTGTTCAAGTTCAATTAATGTCAGGTTCAACTTGAATGGTGAGTAGCTGAGTCACAATAAAAATAACATGATAATGCATATGAGCACGATACCAGTGTAACCATGGATGGGAAACATAACCATTTAACAACATAGCATCAACAAAGATAAATCATTTATTCTACGGGATGCAAATGAGCATAGCATAACGATGATCACGAATATCACCAGTATTTTCATATCAATCCATAACTACTGATGTGAGCATATCATTATTACTAGCATCGGAAAAGATTACAAGAATGAAGCATGATAATAGTATCATTGGCAATTAGTCATTTCAATTACTAGATGAAAAATGAGCATGGCATAAGCATAGACATGGATTCACAAGCATATTCGAAGTATTAACAAAATAAATAAATGAGCAAACAATTATTAAATATTCAAGTGGAAACCATGGCTACTGCAATTCCATCATGCAAGTGGCTGTTGTGGCTTGCCTAGGGATGGAGGAACCATCGCGGAGGGGTGCGATGAACTCGCGGAAAGTATCGCCGGAAAAGTTTCCCTCTTGGCGGAGCTGTTTTAAGGGCAAGGGCAAAATGGTCATTTTCACAGTGTGACAACCTCATGAAAATGATACCATCGGAACTTGCTCGACGAACTGAGAACGTGGGCTTTGGAATCACCTGAATCGGAGTTACGGTTGAAAAATTACGGCCGTTCGTTCGTTAGGCAGAAAAAGAATTAAAAACTGTCCATTGCTGCTGTTAACGGACGAACGTCTGCAAAATAGAGGTTTCAGCTGGCGGCTGAGAACTGAAAATGCCTTTTGAGAAAATACGCCTTCAGAGAAGGGAAAGCGCCTTTGGCCCTGGAGCTGCAGCCGACTGCGCTTTCAAAAGGGGAAGGCGCCCGGCCAGCAGAGTCACTGGCGAGCGGGGCCCGCCTGCAGGGCCGAGCCCGTCATCTTCAACCTCCCCGCGCCCGTGCTTGGCCGAGGACATGGCCGCTCCAGCGACGATTGCCGGCTACTCCGGCTGTCTCCCGCTGCGCACGGCCTACCGGCGTGCTCGGGAGCTCACGCTGCATCCATCCTGGGGTAGCACGGACCTCGAGGAGGCCGGAGTTGGGAGCGCCTTTGACAGCGGTGGACGGTGGCTTCGGGCGGTTTTGGGCACGGCGCCATGGGCCACCGGAGAAGGAGGAGAAGAGGGCAGGAGCCTCGCCTCGTCTTGGGGGTCTCTCTAGAGAGGAAAGAAGGGGGAGGGGGCTCGGGCTAGCTCGAATTTGAGTGAACTCCGGCGATGGCCAAGGCGGCCGTGAGGAGCGAGGAGAGGTCCTCGAGCTGGTTTGAGTGGTCGGAGCGGGCTATGGGAGAGTGGAGGGGAGCTTGGTGAGGTCGGAGAGACTCGGGGGTGGCTTATATAGCCACGTTGATGATGCCGTCGCCGGAAGCCGCCGCGGACGTGCGGACGATACCTCTGGCGCGACTACGTGCACGCGCTCACGCGCGCAGGGGGAAAGAGGCCAGGGGGAGTTCATTCGGTGCAGAGATACCGCGGGGGAGCAAGAGGACAAGGGCAAAGCGACGACGGCCGCGGGCATCCCGAACGGCGTGGCTCGCCGGAGAGGAAAGAGGAGAGGGGGAGGGGTCCAGAGGGGACACGCGGACGCATGCTAGGGAGGGCTACGCGGTGGACAAGCTGCGGTGTCGCGAGGACGGCGTTTGGGCGGCGGCAGAAGGGTCCCGGCGCCCAGAGCACACTTTCGGCGTGCCAGGCCGCATGGTCACCGCGTGCACAGGCGCACGCGGTGCATCCTGGCGCACAAAAAGATGTCTAGCGTATTGACCCTGGTTTCTGGAGAAGCACTGTGGCATTGGTTAGGTTAGATCACCTCTGGGATGATGGGTAGCATCCACTGAAGTTTGCTACAGCGAACTTGGCCATGAACTTGTGGTCAAATGGGATGGGATAAGGGTTAACCAGGATGTCTCAGGGAATTAGGGCAGGAAGGACTATGATCCTGTGAAAAATGAAATGATTTGGACCAGTATTTAATATAGTTGCTTTACAACTGCCAAATCTGGTCCAGAAGCTAGATCAGGAAGTAGCACTCACATGGTTGCTTGGGTTGATCTGAAAATTTGAGGAGAATGATGATTTGGGCATATCAAGGCACTGCAAAATTTTCATACCATTTGGATACACCAAAATGGTACTTGCTTCATAATGCTTTCTACTGGACAAAAACTTGGGGGAATTTTGTGGGGAAAATGGCTTCGCAAAATGATGTGAATTTTGGCATGCTCAAATGATATAGGGACATTTAGGCCCTGGATTAATTTCAGAATTTTTGAATCAATATAAAATATAGTTACTTCACAAACTGAAATCCTGACCAAAAACCAAGATTTGAAGGTGTGCTCACATAGATTGTTGGATGGAGATGAAATTTGGTGGAGAGTCAGGACTTGACCATATGTATGATCTACCAAAATTTCAACTCTTTTGGATAAGCCTAGCTAGTACTTCCTTCACAAAGCTTCTCTCTGGACAGAAACTTTGGAAATTTTCTGAGGAAGATTTACTAGGCAAATGAAGTTGAATTTTGTCATGTGGCAATGATTTGGATTTGAAAGACTGCCCAAAAAATTTGAGGGCAATCAAGAAAAGATAAATAGCACTTCGTTCACAAAGTGCCATCCTGGACAGAATGGAAAATGAATATTCCAGAATTATTTTTAAACTAGGCAGGGATGGGTTTTGACATATCTGTGGGAGATATGATCCAAAGAATTTTTTAGAATTTTGTGGGAATTTTGTGGAAGACAGAAATAGGTTGCTTCACAACCTCGGGCAAACAGGGTTATTCCTTTAATAGAAAAAGGAATATTCCCAAGAAATAAATATTGGGGTTAGGCTAGGATGGAAATGACATGGCCTTGGGATAGATTTGAGAATGACAAGCCACTTGGAAGTGGCAGGAGAGAAGATCTTCCCGGGTTTCAAGACCACATAGCCACGGAAAAAAAACAAATTCCAAATAAAAATTCGAAGAAATCCAAAATAAAAAGAAAGGGCCAAAAATCGGGGTGTTACAATTAGATAGCTATCAACCTGCCTAGAATTGTCTGTGGCTAGCTTGTAAAATCTATCGATGAAATCTTTCTGTTTTACCATGTGTCCCTTGTTGGACTCCATCAAAATCATTTTTCATTCAAAACCTTTCTGTGCATGCTTATGACCCTACCTTGCTTTTTCCCTCGCATCTTTTCTATTTCACAGGTTGGTCATGTCACAGAATTCGCAAGAGTTTTCAGATTCTGACGAATAATTGCCTCAGGTTATGAGGAGATTCCCTCTGCTCACAGTCCCGTAGAAGCCACCCACAGCCCCGTAGAAGAGACAAGAGTCTGAACCAGAAGAAGATTATGAGGAGATTCCCTCTGCTCACAGTCAGCCCAAGGATGAATTGGTCACAGACGCTCTAACCATCTTCTCCGATGGAAATCCCAAAAAGGGCGATCATGGCAGAGAAAAGAACACCACTGCAGAGATGTCTGATCCTGACAGTTACAGAACTCCACCTGAGGGTGAATCAACGACAGATCGCAACAACAGGCTTCAAAGAATTCGCCGCCACTGGGCTAGCAAATGGTACAGATATGAAAATGTTCGCAAGAAATACCAGATTTTGTTTGCCTTCACACCACCATGGAATGATTGCATTGCCGAAAACTGCATTGGCCCCGATGACGAAAAAGTCAGACCACCACAACCGTCAAATGCTCACCCGGACTCCCTCAAAACCATCGCTGATTTTCCCGATGAAGTGGCTAAGAGGGCGAATGCCAAAGCCAAGCGTGAAGCTAGAGAAGCTAAGAAAAACCAAGTTGAAGCGAAAAACGTCACGCTGACCCAGCAAGACGTACAGAAGAAGAAGGAACGTGCATCAGCTTCGAAGGAAAGAAAATCTGAGAAATCTATTTCCCCTCGTGCACCTCGAAAGAAAACTCTCACCAAGAGAACCAAGAAGGCAGTTCCCGACTCGTCTAATGAGTCGTCCAGAGAAGATACCCCTGATGAAATCCCATTGTATGATCGTCCCGCCATTCTCAACAAGCCATCCATGACTCCCTCGCCGGTGAAAGCGTTGCCATTTCCGAGGAAATCACCCAGGCATGCACCCATTCCTTTCACAGATAAACCTTCGGGTTCTGCGGCTTCGAGAACTTTGTCAAGCATTGCAGTGAAGAGAAAGCTGCAGTCTGAAGAACAAATTGATGTGGCTGCCAAGAAGACCAGGGTCACTGTTCCTGCTCCCATAGAGGAACAGAAGTATGATTTCAATTTCATGATCGATGTGATTGACAGTGCTGCATATGATGCAAAAGCTGATGATGTGAGCGGTCTAGGACTGCCTGATGATGTCACCGAAATGGTGACGAAGCATTTCAGCAAGCTGAGGAAAATCTCCAAGAAGCTGAATAAAGCTGTGAAAGACAAGCAAGTTCTCGAGAGAATGAGGAATGAGGCTAAGACTGAAGCCGAAAGGAAAAAGATGAACAAGGAAATTGTTGAACTCACCAAGGCCCTCAGTGTGTTGCGCAATGAGAAAATTGAGTGGCACTCGCGTCTGCACATGGAGGTATCTCAGTTGTGCGATAGGAGAAATGAGGAGATTGACCGCAAGGTAGATCTTGCTCGAAGAAGAATTCACGAGGAAAGACGTCAGAAGGCTAGGGCAAGAGTGAGCAAACCGAAAGCAAATCAAGATCGCCACCTTCAGACTGTCGTTGATGAGCTTATTCCTCTACACTCCCATGTACCCTTGCAGCAGGTTCCTCCATCTCCACCTCACGTAGATGAACCTATGCAGCAAGCTGGCACCGAGGAAGTCATTATTCCAGCTCCAGTAGCCCAAGTGCAAGATGAAGTTGAGGATATATTCCTGGAAAAGACTGATGAGGAAAATGCACCTCCTAAGCAGCAATCCCCTGTTGATGAGGTTGATGAAGAGATTGAAGTTGAGAAAGCAGATCCATCGCCTCCGAGAACATTGCAAGCAGAGCCCTCTGTATCAAATAAGGAGGATGACAAGATCGAGGAGGAGCTAAAAGCCTCCCGAGAGAAAACAACCCCGGTCACATCATCTGGTGCACCTACCCGGATGGATGTTGATCTTCCTCCTCTTATCACTGCACCACAGTTGGTAGAGGAAGAAAAGAAATCTGATGAGCCGATGGCTCGAGAAGAAACTCTCTCACCAGCTGTGACTCAAGCCACCGAGAAAGAAGTTGTCGTGCCTCCCGCTGAAGAAGGTACAAAGAAAGAAAAGGCCCTTGTGCCCAAAAGACAGAAAGCTGCCAAAGGAGTACCGGTGAGCAAGAACGACAGATAGTCAAGTTCTTCAAAGCCATCTGAACGAGAAAAATCGAGGAAGCCTCATGCTCCTCTCAAGCCTATTGAAGAAGAAGTGCCTGCACCAGATGACATTCGGACCCAATCTATGGCCGATGAAGAACCACTGAGAAATCCTTTGGAAACCTTCCCTCTGTTTCCTGTTGATGATGGCCCAAATGGTCCAGCTTTCAATGAGCAGTTTCATCATTCGAAACTTGCATTCTTTGGGACCAGCCCATATGAAGGAGAAAGAACTTCCATGTCACCAAGATTCTGGACAAAGGAACAGGCCGTGTATTATGCTCGCATTCTGTATGGCAAGAATCGCATCTTCAAGCATAAGATTCTGGATTTCACTGAGCTCGAAAGTTTACCTTGCTTTCATCACACTATCGAGCAGATTGAGCAGGTCTTCCTGAAGAGTTTCCTTCGTTTCAATCATGGCTGGAATCGTGAAGTTATCCTTCAGTTCTACGCTACTCTTTATATCTCAGGAGATCTTGCAAACAGCCGTACTTGGATCCTCGAATGGATGACCGAGGAAGAAAAGATCAAATGTTCGGCTGACAAGTTCTTAGCACTATTGAATCTTCCTCTGTGTGAATTCGATGCCTCTCGGGAACACAGACTGCACTATTGGGAAGTATCCAAAGCTGAACTTCATATGCTGATGGACCCTAAGCTTGTTGGTGATGAATGTACCGAAGCAAATCCTAAGAAACTGGCCTATGAGAACAAGGTGCTATTCTATATCCTCTGCAACTCACTCACGCCAACGAACCGGCCAGAGTCCATTCAGGGTATTGTGGCAAATGCTCTTCAAGCAATAGCTCATGGCATTCGGTTTGACATTCCAGATCTTTTCATTCCCAACTTGGCCTATGCAGCTGATAGCCCTCAAGTCCTGAAGCCATATGCACCATGGGTCATGTTTGCTATTGAGCAGCTTACTGAGAAAAAGTTCTTCTGCCCACATGTTCCGAAAGTTTTCAGTCCACCAGTCCGAGACACTCTCCGGATCGTGAAGGACATCGGCAAAGGGAAGACACCTATTGATGCCACTGCCTCAGCCTCCGCTAAAGCTCCGAAGATCAAGAAAGCAACAGTAGAGATCCCTCGTGAAGAAAATCCCTCACTATATGAGATTTGTCTTCACACTCAGCAGGCACTGGAAAGTCACATCAAGCTCGATCGCAAAGAGAAGTTGGAAATGATGACTGAGATCAATCTGCTTCACAATTATGCTCGCCAAGCTCTTCTGTATGAGAAGGAACTAAAGAAGCGCTCGTGGACCCTTCTGCGCAAGCATTATTCTCGCACTCAACTGTCTGCCAAAGGTATTGAGAAAGATTACGATCATCTAGAATTATTTGAGGTTCCACGCATCCGAAGGCAAACTCCAGTGCTTCCTTAGCGTTCCACAGCAGGCACATTCATATACAAGCCATATGCACCTCGCACTGCTACCCCCGAAGCTGATCCCGAAGCCCAAGTTTCGTCTCCAACTCCTGCTTCGGCCTCGACCATCGCTCGCTCTGCTTCGCCAAACAGTTCGAGTTCTGGGGATTCTTCGGATGAATAGTTCCTCGCATGCATTATCCTTCCTTTTTGACACTTGTTGACAAAAGGGGGAGAAGAACATCGAGAAGATAGAAAAGCGGGTTATTTGCAGGGTGTTTCCATTCGCCATTTGCTTTCTCTTTCGATCAATTTGCCTTTTGGTCGTTAAACTCATTGAACTTTTGGTCGTGGAACATGATCTCACCATCTGTGGTGATGGATACTGCGTCGTCATGTACCGTTAATAACCCCTGCATTGCTATATTTGCTTCTAGTTATATGTCTGCAGGTGCTATCGAATGCTTACTTCCTTGCAATGATTATCCTCGATACTTATCTATCGTGCAAGGTTAATTGAAACCGCATATATCTTACTCCTATGCTTACCTTTCGCTATCTAACAATGCAGGAGAAGAAAGGTTGCTTCTGAGCAGATTGCTCCGGTTCACATGCTATTTTTCCTCACATATTTCTATCGTATCATCTTTGTTGCAGGAAAACCTCAACTGAAACATATCTACTCCGAGCTATATTCTTGTGACTCCCTGGCACCGATCTTCTTCGAATATCTAACTTGCAGGGAACTTATACCTCGAAATACCTCAGACCATAAACTTCAATATATCACTCATACGAAGATTCACCTCGCTGCCCTCCATTTCATCTTCTATGATTACACTGAGTCAGAATAATGCATATCTTCAGGGGGAGCGTGTTTTATCTTCATAATTTTCTCTCGTCCTCCATAACCCTTCGCATTCCATTTCATTCTATTTTCTATCTTTCGTTGTGTTCTGTTTTGTCAACAATCGTCCAAAAAGGGGGAGATTGTTGGTGCAATATTTGCCCCCTTGTGTTTTGGAGATTGTTGACAGAAACAGGCATGGACTGATTTGTTTGCTAGTGCACATAGAGAGAAATAGTCCATGCAGTACCGAAGAGAATGCTGTCTCCGGTGTCCAGTTCGAGGAACTTCACCGAAGAATATCTGCACAGCAGAGAAGAATGTGCTATATCCTTTGAAGTCTTGTAGATGAGAAGAATGACGGAAGGAGTTGACCCCTCAAAAATTTACTGCTGACGCGAAGCAATTGGTTCGGTGATTCGGTCCGAAGAAAATGGACTGCAGCGATGGAAGACGAAGACGAACTGAAGACGTAGCATTCTTTTCGTTGTTCTTCTTTCATTCATTTGAGTCATAGGACCTCCATACTATTAAGAGGGGTATAGGTTCTCGAAGCTTAGATCCGCTGTGATGCTTAGCCCAAAACCTATGTGAGACTGAGAGAAATATCTTTGTGTTTCGAATGATTACCTGCCAAGCAGAAGACGTTGTTCTTCGATGCTGTAGGAGATATCTTTCGAACTGAGGAGTTAGCATTACTTGCTCCGCACGTAATGTTACCTTTGTGCTCAATTCTGACCGTTGGACTCATGTTGTTTGGCCGTTGGCTCCTCCTGTCCAATTTGGTCTTTTCCCTTCAGGGAAGGTTGCGGCTATAAATAGCCACCCCGCTCCAACGTTGCCCGTTGGCTGCTCCGCTTAAGATTTCTGAGAAGATTGGTTGAGCATCCCTCTCCGAGCGATTTGAGTTTAAGATCCACCGAGAGAAAAATCAAGAGCCCAAACTTAGATAGTGGTTGAGCATCACAGTAGTTCTGAGTTAGAGTTCTTGTACCTATTACTCTTGAGAGCTGCGCACTCTCTAGACGGATAGGTGTCGGCTCGAGTGTCGAAGAGTAATTGTCTTCACCGAGCAAGATCTTCAGCCACCAAGAGTCATTGTGGTTTGCGAAGAAGTCTGTCGAAGGTTTGGAGATCGCCGACAAGTATCTACCACGAGTGAAATCAACTGGAGTCTGATCAACTCCGAGTTGAAGGAGAATAGGGCGAAGAGAGTTTATCTTCTGTGTTAAATCACAACCCCTCCAACCAGACGTAGTCTTTTGGCAGAAGGGCTAACTGGTCTACCAAATTCTTCCGTCGCCATCGAGCACCACTGGTTCACTCTATTTTACTGCATCTCTTTCAGCAGTTTACCTTTGTGCTCTGTGTCGATAGTTTATCTGATCAATCATAGTTCGTTACTTACCCCTCACATTCTCTTCATGCATTTCCATCGTCCCAGTTAAATTTATTATCGTTCCTTTGTATGTTAGTGTGATTTCATTCTGTTCTAAATCCATTCACCGTGTCACCATTTCCCGAGCATTTCCATCGCAGTTCATATCTAGTTTTTCCTCGTGCTATTGCATCTGTTTATATATTGCTTTACCATCAAACCAGTCAATCTTGTGATATTCTTCGCTCGAACAATTACTACTCTATTCTTCGATAGATTTGCTCTTGTGTTGCATGCTTGTTTAAATACTTGTCTACCGAACCTTATATTCCACTGCTGTGTTTGGGATCAGTTCAAAACATTCGCAAGAATTTTTGAATCTCCCATTCACCCCCCCTCTGGTCGATATACTCTCGGTCCTAACAGAAAGTGTCTCGACCACTGCATCATAACTTAAATAAGAGGGGAAACTGAACAGATTAATCAAGAGTTATTGCCATATTACCTTCGCTAGATTTATTGGAGAGAAACAATGGGGTTGCCTTGCTGTCTTGAGACTTTGTCGTATTATCTTTAGCAGCCTGCACCAAATCATCGACCAGGTCAGTTAATACTTAATAGGAAAGCAACATTCACACAATGAACGTTTGGGCAACTAGACCACACCAGCCTACACCGAATTAACACAACATTTCACTGCTATCATCAGCCGGGTAAGTTTATAGGAAAGCAACATTGACACGATGAACGATTGGTCAAAAAGACCAGACCACTAGATTTTAGTTATGTGCAATATATGAGATAGTACAATCATGCAGCTCAATATGCAAAACTACCAGGCAGTTACCCTTACAAAAATCAACATTAGCGCCTTAATTATACATTTTGCTACAAGTAAATTTAGATTAGATAATTGGTGCAGGGTACTGAAGGTTGGATTCACGCCCATGCTACTTAATAAACTACATACTGATGTAAAATTATAGTGATATACAACAGGTACTTACATCAGCATTGGAGCGCAGAGCATTGCTGCAAGATACTTTCCTCAAACACGATCCCAGTTTAGAACGTTTGTTGTCCTTTAAGCATATTTTCTACAACAAAGATGCGTAAGACAGATGTAGAATATATAAGATCAAATGTGATCTGAATGCTATAAAATTTCATGATGCGAGGATACGCACACGCTTCCTAGCAAGGAATTGACATGTTTTTGTTGAACTCGAGCTGACTGGTTCTTTGGCCACTGGAATCTGGTTATTATCTAGAGGACTTGTATTTCTCTGTGCTGGAGCAGTTCCGATGAACACTTGAGTTGGGTTACTATCTCCTGGAGTTTGGATCTTTTGCAAAGAACTTGTTTGTACCCCTTCAGATTCTAACATAGCCCTCTTCCGCTTACATGCCTTGTACAGAAGAATGGTGCTTCAGTTATAAAACATGCTATGGCAGAGAGATGGAATAGGTACTGAAGAATAGAAAGGCATGACATATTGACATGTACTCCCTCCATCCGGAAATAAATGGATGTGTCTAGATGTATTGTAGTCCTAGATACATCCATTTTTATGCATTTCTGCCACAAGTAATACAGACGGAGGGAGTATGATGTACTCCCTCCGTAAAGAAATATAATAGTTTTTAGATCACTATTTCTTTACAGAGGGAGTATAAGCTAAGGATACGACAAGACAACAGAGTAAAAGAAATAGTAGTTGAATGTAAAACTGCATGATAGCTGGAATAGGTATAGAAAAACAGCAAGGCAGCATATTCACATGTCTGATGGGCAAACTATGATCACATTGCAACAGAACAGTAGAACAACACTTCAATGTAAAAAACCATGGTATGGTAGACAGATGGAGTACATACTGACGAACAACAATGCATGAGATATTCAGAAGGATGATGGCCAAACTAAGCAGATGGCATTGCAGTAGAGTAGAATGACAGTACTTTAATTTGAAAAGATGTTATCATGAATGGAATAGGTACAGACAAACTGGAAGGCATGACATATTCACATGTATGATCAGCGGGCTAAGCACATGGCATTGCAACAGAGTAGATGCATTGCAAGACATTATATGCATGGTGCTACCCATATCACGGGTCATGTTAGAGCAAAGACCTTTTGGGGTGAATAGGAATCATTATCTCTCTGCAACTCTTCTGAAGAACTACATTTAACTGTTCCATCATATTGAATATCATTGAGGTCGAGTATGTTGGCCGTTGCATTGCTCCGCGAGTTTCTTTTAGTGTTTTTGTTCTGATTTTCAATAACACTGTGTGCAATAATATCTGACATGCATGGAAAACAACTAGTAGTGAGATTATGTAATGAGTGCCTGTAGGAGACAACATAAACAGTAGGAGTCCACTTAAATAGCAGCAACAGGATGATACCTCAAAGACTAAAGAGAGAGCACACATGATAGCTACAAAATATATATTGTTTGTACTCAAGATTAACTAAATGGCACACAAAAGTACTACAGAACAACAACATAGGTAATACTAGAAGGGGTATAATCACCAACCTGTGGGATAGCTTTGGCTGAGGGACGATAACTATGGAACAATGTTAACTCCTGCACAAGTCTCTTATCTGAAGTAAGACTAAGAGATCAACATGAATGTACAGTGACAATTGATAATCTATTTTCCATGCTTAGATGAAGAACGAAGCCATAAATGCTGCACACAAGTAAGATGAGGGTACAACCTATCTTGCCGCCCTCCATAGGAGTGAGCATCATCTGCTGAATCGTCGATGGTGCTGTGGTTGTTGTGGTTGTCCATGTCTGGCTGGCACGTACGATGCAGGGAACTCTTGAGTGGGGAGTATAGCTCCCAAATGGTGCATGCTTCCCTTGTTGGAGCAGCTTCGGTGAGAAGGAAGACGGTGTGGCTGAAGATGCAGAAAACACACAATGTTAAGAATGACACATATCTCTGATCTGAAGAAATATGATCAACACTCAGGTACGAGACAGGTCACACGTCAGTTCACTAAAAACTAAATTGTGGTCGCACGCTTTTTTTTCACTGTCCGATCTACGCCGGATGGCTGTATGGCCGTCTTGTGCCTCTCGGCTGTCACTGTTCAGGATCTTCCTCGAACAGCCAGCGAGCACCGGCAGAGCAGCCTGCCTCCACCGTCCCTGGCCATGGCAGCTTGATACGTCTCCAACGTATCTATAATTTATGAAGTATTCATGCCATGTTTATTATAGTTTTGTATGATTTTGGTGCACTTTTATATGGCTTTTATATGATTTTTATGGACTAACATATTGACCTAGTGCCCAGTGCTAGTTGTTGTTTTCTGCTTGTTTTTGGTTTTCCAGAAAATCCATATCAAACGAAGTCCAAATGCAGCGAAACTTTTTGACGATTTTTTCTGGAAGGAAACAGACCCAGGAAGCTTTGGAGGAGCAGCAGAAGAGCCACAGGGGCCCCACGAGCCACCTGGGCGCGCCTGCCCTGGTGCCTCGTGGGCCCCCTGTGGCACCTCTTTGTGTGATTCCAACGCCAAAAAAACATATATATTCAGAAACCCCTGAAAGTTAACCTAGATGTGTTTTTATGCCGCCGCAAGCCTCTGTACCTCCACGATCTAATCTACAGCCCTTTTTCGGCACCCTGCCGGAGGGGGAATCATCACCGGAGGCCATCTTCCTCATCCCGGCGGCCTCCATGACGAGGAGGGAGTAGTTCACCCTCGGGGCTTAGGGTTTGTACCAGTAGCTATGTGTTTGATCTCTCTCCCTCTCGTGTTCTTGATTTGGCATGATCTTGATGTATCACGAGCTTTGTTAATATAGTTGGATCATATGGTGTTTCTTCCCTCTCTATCCTTGTTGTGATGAATCGAATCTTTTCCCTTTGAGGTTTCGTTATTGTCGGATTGAATATTTCAGATTTGAGAACACTTGATGTATGTCTTGCATATGAATACCCGTGGTGACAATGGGGTATTATATTGATTCACTTGATGTATGTTTTGGCACTCAACTCGCGGATTCCCGAGGTGACATTGGGGTAATCTATGCATAGGGGTTGATGCACGTTTTCATTATCTTTTCTCCGATAAAAACTTTGGGGTGCTCCTTGGAGTTCTTTGTGTGGATTGAATTTTATGATTATGAAGTTGTTTGATGCATATCATATAATCAACTCACGGATACTTGTGGTGACATTGGAGTATCTAGGTGACATTAGAGTTGGTTGATGTGTATCATATGGTGTTATTTCAGTACGAACTCTAGGGCTGTTTGTGACACTTATAGGAATAGCTCAATAGATCGATTGGAAAGGATAACTTTGAGGTGGTTTCATACCCTACAACAATTTCTATCTTATATTCTCCGCTAATAGGAACTTTGGAGTGATTATTTATCGCACGTTGAGGGATTGTTATATGATCCAATTATATTAGCATTGTTGAGAGATTGCACTAGCGAAAGTATGAACCCTAGGCCTTGTTTCTAAGCATTGCAATACCGTTTATGCTCACTTTTGTTACTTGCTACCTTGCTGTTTTTTATTGTTCGCACTACAAAAACCTATATCTACTATCCATACTACACTTGTATCACCATCTCTTCGCCGAACTAGTGCACCTATACAATTTACCATTGTATTGGGTGTGTTGGGGACACAAGAGACTCTTTTTTATTTGGTTGCAGGGTTGTTTGAGAGAGACCATCTTCAACCTACGCCTCCCACGGATTGAAAAACCATCCACTTGAGGGAAAATTGCTACTGTCCTACAAAACTCTGCGCTTGGAGGCCCAACACGAGTCTACAAGAATAAGTTGTGTAGTAGACTTCAAGTTCTTTTCTGGCACCGTTGCCAGGGAGGTGAGTGCATGAAGGTATATCTTTAGATCTTGCAATCGAATCTTTTAGTTTCTTGTTTTATCACTAGTTTGGTTTATAAAAGAAAATTAATAAAAAATGGAATTGAGGTTACCTCATATTATTCGTCTTTATAATGTATTTCTTGAAAATAAGGATTCCGATAATTGTGCTCAATTGGTAGAAGAAGAATTCAATAAAATGTTTGTCATAAAATCTTTGGCATAAAATCTTTGAATGATGAGCATGATTGCAATGTTGTTAGTATGCTTTCTATGAATATCCATGATGCTAATGATATGCAAAGCCATAAGCTTGGGGATGCTATGTTTGATGAAGATGATATTTTTAGTCCCCCAAGTTTTGATGTGCAAATTTGTTATGATGATTGCATGCCTCCTATTTATGATGATTATATTGATGAAAGTGGATTTGGAGAGGTCATGAATTTATTTAGTGATGATTCCACTATTTTGGAAGAGGTTTCAATTAACTATGATAACAAAGTTGCTATCTATGATGATTATTGTGATGACATGTATGCTATAAAGAATAATGATAACCATGAAACTTGTCATCATGATTTTAATTTTCAATTGGATTATGCCAATCAAGTATCACATGATAGTTATTTTGTTGAGTTTGCTCCCACTACTATTGATGAGAATAAATTTGCTTATGTGGAGAGTAATAAATTTTCTATGCCTGTGGATCATGAAAAGAATGCTTTATGTGATAGTTATATTGTTGAATTCATTCATGATGCTACTGAAAATTATTATGAGAGAGGATCATATGCTTGTAGGTGTTGCAATAATATCAAGTTTCCTCTCTATGTGTTGAAAGTTTCGAAGTTATGCTTGTTTTGCCTTCCAATGCTAGTTGATTCTTGCTCCCATAAATTGTTTGCTCACAAAATCCCTATGCATAGGAAGTGGGTTAGGTTTAAATGTGCTTGTCATATGATTCATGATGCTCTCTTTGTGTTTCAATTCTTTACTTTTATGCGAGCGTCATTGAAATCATCATGCTTAGCTAAAAAGGCATTAAAGAAAAGCGCTTGTTGGGAGACAGCCCAACATTTACCCCTACTGTTTTTTTTGTGTTCACATGATTAAGCTACTGTGGTAATCATGTTTTATATGTTTTCTTTCAATAATATGCCAAGTAAAGCCTTCGGGATAGTGTGGATACTTGTTGATTTGATTCTGTGCAAAAACAGAAACTTTTGTGTCCAGTTCTGGAATTTCTATTCTGTACTGGAGCTTGAGAAAATTCTGAAATTTTTACACAGTATTGGGTTACAAATTTGTTACGTTTTCCTAATTTCTCAGAATTTTTTAAGGTCATAAGTATGGTTTTTAAATCGCTCACTACATGCTGTTCTGTTTTTGACAGATTCTGTTTTCGGTGCATAGTTTGCTTGTTTTAGTGTTTCCATAGCTTATATTATGAGATATAAATTGTGGAAATGATAGAATACAGTAGGAATTATGTGAGAACAATTATGAATCTTGTCTTGACAGTACCTAAGTGGATGATTTATTTTTATCATACTAACCTATCTCACAAGTTCCGTTAAGTTTTGTGTGATTGAAGTTTTCAAGTTTTGGGTGAGATATCGATATGAGGAGAATAAGGAGTGGCAAGACCCTAATCTTGGGTATGCCCAAGGCACCCCAAGGTAATATTCAAGGAACACCCAAGTAACTAAGCTTGGGGATGCCCCGAAAGGCATCCCCTCTTTCGTCTTCAACACTATCGGTAACCTCACTCGGAGCTATATTTTTATTCGTCACATAATATGAGTTTTGCTTGGAGCATAATTTTATTTTATTGATATTTTCTTGCTGTCATAAATAATCATGTTTTGGATCTTTTATTTCAATAAAATTCCAATTATAGCCTTTACCATGCTCAGTTTGCAAGTTTATGTGTTGCTGTTTGAAAACAGAAAGTTTTCTATTATGTCCAGAATATTCCTGAATAGTCAGAACATGATAAAAATCTGAAATTTTTACACAGTAAGAATACATGAGTTCTATGTCACATGGTAATTTTTAAGAATTTTTGGAGTTAGGTAAGTATGGATTCTTATTCCCATTTTGCAGACTGTTCTGTTTTGGCAGATTTCGGTTATAGTTGCATTGTTTGCATATGTTGCTTGTTTAATGTTTCTATTTTGGGATAGGAGTATTAAATATGAAGAGGCATTTAGTATGCAATGTTTAATTATAATTTTTGTGATTTGGTACAGTAGAGAATGTTAAGGTTTTGAGTTGATTTATACTAACTTATCTCACGAGTTCTTGTTGAGTTTTGTGTGGATGAAGTTTTTAAGATTTAGGGAAACCGTGATATGAGAGGAATTAAGGAGACACAAAAGCTCAAGCTTGGGGATGCCCAAGGCATCCCAAGTTAATATTTCAAGAAGTCTCAAGCATCTACGCTTGGGGATGCCCCGGTAGGCATCCCACCTTTCTTCTTCAACAACTATCGGTCAGTTTTGGTTGAGCCTAAGTTTTTGCTTCTTCACATGATATGTGCTATCCTTGGAATGTCATTTTATTTTGTTATCTTTGCTGTTTGAATAAAATACTTAAGATCTGAATATTTTTAAATGAGATAGAGTTCTCACATAGCTACTTAATTACTTAACTACTCATTTGATCTTCACTTATAACTTTTTGGAGTAGTTTGTCATTTACTCTTGTGCTTCACTTATATCCTATGAGTAAATTGTTGAAATGAATTGAATATCATAAAGTTGAAATTTATATGCTTCATATGCTTGTCCCATGGGGAGTAGTGACTTCACATACAAGAAGTATAAGTGGTAAAATTTATTGAAAGTTAACAAACATAGCATTGGTCACTTGAACAATTCATGAAAGAATTTTGAAGGAAGAGAAATTTCACATATAAATATACTATCTTGGACATCTTCTATGATTGTGAGCCCGCATTAATTATTTTCAAGCTTGATCAAGTAGTTGACGTTGGACAAGGAAGACAACGTAATGAGTTATGTTTGTTTATATTCACATAGAAGTTATATTCTCATGGATCCTCTAACATGTGGTGCTTTCTTAGGATCTTTTGCTAGCCAAAAATTCATACTAAGTAGAAATACTACTTGTGCATCCAAAAACCCTTAAACCCAGTTTCTTGCCATGAGTGTCCACCATATCTACCTATGGATTGAATAAGATCCTTCAAGTAAGTTGTCATCGGTGCAAAAAGCAATAAAAATTGCTCCTAAAATATGTATGATCTTTTATTGCAAGGGAAAATAAGCGTTGTACGAACTTGTGTTGGTAAAGAAATAAAAGCGATGGACTACATAATAAAGGTTGCTATCACAAGGGGCAATATAACGTGACGTTCCTTTGCATTAAGGGCTTGTGCATCCAACTACAAAAAGCGCATGACAACCTCTGCTTCCCTCTGCGAAGGGCCTATCTTTTACTTTTCTGTATTTACTTTTATGCAAGAGTCATTAATGTTCATCCCTATTCCGCTCTATTTATTCTTTAGTTGGCAAGCATTATGTGGTAGGGAAAGATCCAGGCACATATATCCAGTTGAATATAGGTGATCATGAGTTATTATTGTTGACATTATCCCTGAGATACATAAGTTGGGAGGCGAAACATTAAGCCCCTATCTTCCTATGTGTTTGACTGAAACGGTTTGTTCTAAAAATATGCTTTGAGTGTTAGCAATCATGGAAGACTAAAAGATGGTTGAGTGTGTGGAATTTGCTAGATCAAAGCTCTTACATAGACCCTTCCTAAAAATAAGATGAATTGCAATTGTTTGATGACTGAGAACATAGTTTGTTAGTTTTCAAGAAAGTTTATGGCCTATACTTTAAACATGTGAATAGCTTGCTACTTGATCATGAGAAGTTTTATGAGATGAGCTACCGATTATGATATATATTGATGCTAGAAAAGGTGATTGGAATTATCATTGATCAAACTTATGCACTACGCTAGCATTCACACTTCATAAATTATTTCTTTTATCATTTACCTACTCGAGGACGAGCAGGAATTAAGCTTGGAGATGCTGATACGTCTCCAACATATCTATAATTTATGAAGTATTCATGCCATGTTTATTACAATTTTGTATGATTTTGGTGCATTTTTATATGGCTTTTATATGATTTTTATGGACTAACATATTGACCTAGTGCCCAGTGCCACTTGCTGTTTTCTGCTTGTTTTTTGTTTTCTAGAAAATCCATATCAAACGAAGTCCAAATGCAGCGAAACTTTTTGACGATTTTTTCTGGAAGGAAACAGACCCAGGAAGCTTCGGAGGAGCAGCAGAAGAGCCACAAGGGCCCCACGAGCCACCTGGGCGCGCCTGCCCCCCAGGCGGGCCCTGGTGCCTCGTGGGCCCCCTGTGGCACCTCTTTGCGTGATTCCAATGCCAGAAAATCATATATATTCAGAAACCCCTGAAAGTTAACCTAGATGAGTTTTTACGCCGCTGCAAGCCTCTGTACCTCCACGATCTAATCTACAGCCCTTTTCCGGCACCCTGCCGGAGGGGGGAATCATCACCGGAGGCCATCTTCATCATCCCGGCGGTCTCCATGACGAGGAGGGAGTAGTTCACCCTCGGGGCTGAGGATTTGTACCAGTAGCTATGTGTTTGATCTCTCTCTCGTGTTCTTGATTTGGCACGATCTTGATGTATCGCGAGCTTTGTTAATATAGTTGGATCATATGGTGTTTCTTCCCTCTCTATCCTTGTTGTGATGAATCGAATATTTTCCCTTTGAGGTTTCGTTATTGTCGGATTGAATATTTCAGATTTGAGAACACTTGATGTATGTCTTGCATATGAATACCCGTGGTGACAATGGGGTATTATATTGATTCACTTGATGTATGTTTTGGCACTCAACTCGCGGATTCCCGAGGTGACATTGGGATAATCTATGCATAGCAGTTGATGCACGTTTTCATTATCTTTTCTCTGATAGAAACTTTGGGGTGCTCCTTGGAGTTCTTTGTGTGGATTGAATGTTATGATTATGAAGTTGTTTGATGCATATCGTATAATCAACTCACGGATACTTGTAGTGATATTGGAGTATCTAGGTGACATTAGAGTTGGTTGATGTGTATCATATGGTGTTATTTCAGTACGAACTCTAGGGCTGTTTGTGACACTTATAGGAATAACTCAATAGATCAACTGGAAAGGATAACTTTGTGGTGGTTTCGTACCCTACAACAATTTCTATCTTATATTCTCCGCTAATAGGAACTTTGGAGTGATTCTTTATCGCACGGTGAGGGATTGTTATATGATCCAATTATATTAGCATTGTTGAGAGATTGCACTAGCGAAAGTATGAACCCTAGACCTTGTTTCTAAGCATTGCAATACCGTTTATGCTCACTTTTGTTACTTGCTACCTTGCTGTTTTTTATTGTTCGCACTACAAAAACCTATATCTACTATCCATACTACACTTGTATCACCATCTCTTCGCCGAACTAGTGCACCTATACAATTTACCATTGTATTGGGTGTGTTGGGGACACAAGAGACTCTTTGTTATTTGGTTGCAGGGTTGTTTGAGATAGACCATCTTCAACCTACGCCTCCCACGGATTGATTAACCTTAGGTCATCCACTTGAGGGAAAATTGCTACTGTCCTACAAAACTCTGCACTTGGAGGCCCAACACGAGTGTACAAGAATAAGTTGTGTAGTAGACATCACAGCTCCGACCTCGACCCCGCCCCACCGCACTGCCGTGGTTGCGCCGTCCCCCGGCCATACCTCAAAGACTCGCCGTCATCCAGATCCGGCGCCAGCAGTACCTTGACCCCACGCAACCCTAAGATAGGCACCGAAGCACTGCTTCCGCGGCGAACCTGCGCCCCTTGCCCGCACCCCAACTATAGACGCCGAGGCACTCCTTCCCCGGCCAACCGGCAGCCTAGGAGCTCTGCCGCCTCGAGGGGAGCTGCTTCCTTCCATTTAGAACCGACTGACCCAGACTAAAAGTCCAGGCGACTGACGCCTAGGTAAAGCGAATAAGATGAGTGTACGACCTATCTTGCGGCCCGGTGAAGTAGGCAGCTCCATCTGCTGAGTTGGTGAGGCCAGCGCGTTTGCGGTGGCTGCTGGCGGCGGGAAAGCAGATATGTGGCGGCGGGCGATGGCTATGGGGGAATAGCGCCGGTGCGCTGGACGCGTCCGAAGTACGAGCCACTCCGGCACCGTGCACGATGACGTGGTTGAATCGGCTCCTGCATGGTTCACGCAGTCGTCATCAAGGCAGCTCTGGCAGCACGGAGTAAGAGGCGCACGGCCCAGTGCCCGACGGCAAACGGACTGCAGCTCCGGTATTGGGGAGGAGGGCGGCGGTGAATCTGGTGTGGTGGGGGACCATGGAGGAGGGGCTGAGGTTTCACGGCAGGGGAGAAGGTGATTTGGCGCCCATGGTGTATGAATGGGGAATTGGGAGGGGGGCATGTCTTACGGATGCATTTGTCTGAAATGTGGGGGAAGTTACAATTCTACCCCTGTCTTTTGGCTTGTGGGCTTGGGTCGAGTCTTGAGGGTCGGGGATAGTAGGGTAACTTTGCTTCTCCCAAATAGTGGGCGCCAGCGAGGAGGGCGTGCTTGAAATAGTGGGCGCGAGCGATTTCGGCCGAGGAGAGGGTGTTTTGCCGCCCATGGTTTATGAATTATTCGGCGTCTGTCATTTCGGCCGATGAGAGGGCGCGCTTCGATGAAGTTACAAACCTACCCTCGGTATACAACGGGCCAATTGATGCGGGTCCCAGATAGGCTGGTAATTTCACATCTCCCATTTATTTGCTCGGGCAAATTCCACCAAGCAGAGGGTGTTTTAGCGGTTCGTTCAAATTTTGGGAGAACAAGCATCCACGTCTACCGTACCAAGTCGATCCGAATCATATTTAGAAATATTAGTTCTATAGTGTCACATCTTGCCACTTGTTTTTTAGATGGTGAGATGCTGCTCGGGACTAATGTGTATTTACATGCTCGTTGCTACCGATTAATTTGACAAATAGTTAACCCACTTAAAAACAGGAATCAAACCAGAAATAAAATATCTCAATTCAATGAAATAGCTTTTTGACCCGGTCAAAATTGTGGACTACATCCAAAATTGAACACATCAATTGAATAGCATGTTGTATTATAGTACTCCATGAACATGCTCAAAGTCAAATTAATGAACCTGTTTGATACGCATATCTCCGTTCATGTGTGAATTGCAAACACCATGTTCTCCAATTCAAACATTTGAATACAATTTTATACTGAATCATGGTTTATATCAATCTTCGATGCAAAAAACGGGACCTCTCTCCTCTCCCGCACTCCCGTTCTCTCTCAAGCTGACACTCTTTCTTTCTATCGCGCGCACACGAACACAATCCTTATCGGTCTCTCTCTCTCTCTCTCTCGCTCTCTAGGTCTTTCTAGTTCGCATGCACACTCTATGTATAGGTCTCCCTCCCACACAATGTATGACTCTCTGGTCTAGGCTAAATAGCTAGCTAGGGTGCACTCATAGTACACACACAAATTATCTCGCTAGTTGTCCATAACTCTCTCACGCACCACTCCAGTGGCGCCCCGCCTGAATACCACTGTAGCCAGACGGTCACCGCACATACCAGCCCAGGAAATCACTCTGGCATGCGCTTTTACAACAAGTATCATGAACACAGGCAATTCTATTAATGGATATATATATATAAGTCTTACATGATATATTACAAGGGGAATGGCAGTGGAAAAGCTCTATCTAAGGCAGCATGGTCCTGGTGCGGCTCCAATCCACAGGGATCTGACTGGGTTACTCTTCTAGCCCGCGAACACTCCGGCTCCCCGCTAGCGAACGTCAGATCCTTAGGTGAACTTGGCCACATTGAAGGCCGCTGAGTACTTTTGAATGTACTCGCAAGCAAAGCAAACCAACATATACACCAAGCAATGCAATCCATGGCATTCAAGCATGGATTTGTTATTAGAGCAACATTAATTATCATGGCTTAGCTTACCTATCTAGCAATATTAATTATCATGTCATAGCAGGATTATCTAGCATGATAACTCCTAGAGTAAAGTATAGCATATCAAGTAAATAATCCATACTCCGAATATCCCCATGATCCAAATCCGATCCAAACTTTGCGGTCATCCGACCGCTCATCTCATAGCCATCGCATGGCTAACATTCATATTTCTGGCATTATCTGATGTCCCTGTATTCGGCACTGCAAGCCAGACAAACCTTACCATTCTCTGGTTCAGTCTTAGCAATAGCATTATATAGTTTGTTACTCCAGACTCGACACAGACCGAATAGTGTGACCTAGTACGAACTGTGTCCCATGACCGAGGACGCGGCTATTTGAATAGATTTACACTCTGCAGAGGTTGCGCACTTTACCCACACTATCGAGGTTTTGTCACGGCAGATGTCCTCGTGAAAAGGACTTAGTGGTGAGGCCATCGCAACTAGGTGGAAGCTTGAAGGGGTTGGTTGGAATCGAGAGACGCGAGTTTTACCCAGGTTCGGCCCCTCACGGTGGAGGTAAAAGCCTACATCCTGCTTGATTGCTATTGATGATGATGATCTCGATTACAAGAGTGCTGTTTCGCTACCTCTAGTCTCGAGAGCTTCTACTTTGATCTTGTCTAAAAATTGTCCCTCTTGGGGTGCCTTGCCCCTCCTTATATAAGTTGAAGGGGTGGCTTACATGTAGAGTCCTAATAGGAATAGGATTAATCTATTTTCTATTACAAGTCGAATCCTAGTCCGGGTCTTGCTTCCCTTGTCAAGGAACTTTCCTCTTCTTGAACCTTCTCCGCGAGCCGGCCCATTGGGCTCCCGTTAAGCCGGGTCTCGCCCTGGCCCCTTGGTCTCTTCGTGAGCCGGCCTCCTATCGGGTTGCACACTGGGCCTGAGTCCTTGTCATCCTGGTCGCCCGGGTAAGCGAGGTGACCCATGAGCTGCCAAGCGATGGGCCGGGTTATACCTCCTGGCCGGGTCAAACCGTGGGGAATATCCCCAACATTAGCCCCCAGGTTAGCTTGAATTTATTCATGCCAAGCTCCTGAAAACAAAAATATATTTAAGAGAAAATGGCTCGCCCAAAAGGCCGCCTTTATTCAATGAACCAACTTCTGGAAAAATCCGTTTCTTCCTCATAATTTCGAGCCGGCTTCTCAATCAACTTGCTGATGCGCATCCTTTGCAGAAAAATATTGGGAATAATAATCCATCCGTTATTGAACCGGTTTTCAAAAGCTTCAACATGTCGATGTCATCTTCCGTCTTGTAGATATAGAACTTGTCGAGTTATGAGCGTCGAGGTTGCCGGGTCATGGAGGTTGATACCGCCGGGTCATGGAGGTTGATACTGCCGGATATCGACAAGCTCGCTTCACAATTAACTTGCTCACGCTGGTTCCTTGCGGAAAAATATTGGGAAATAAAACACCCATCTGCCATTGAGTCGGCTTCCGGTGCTTTGGCTTGATGAAATTTTTTGGGAATAAGAAATCCATATGATGTTGAACCGGCTCTCTGGGCCTTTCTATGAGTAGCTTTAGAGGAGATAAACTTTGCAAATTTCTCCACCAAGAATATGAGACCCAGTTCGCTCAAAACTGAAAACTTGAAGGTGTTCCTCCCTTATATCCATATCACCTGTAGCCCCCAAGTCTTAAGAGTAGAACATAGTGATAGCTTAAGACTTGCTTAAATATAAATGTTGCAACTTTGGAGAAATCTCAGTTGTTCATCTGAGTCACTGAATGTTTGCATTTCACATGTGTAGCCCCCAAGGGTCGGCTCATCAGTATGTGATGGGCCGGGTCTTCAATTTGGACCTTATAATATGATTAAACAACTGAATGTTGTAGCCCCCAAGGGCCGGGTTGTCTTGCCTACAGCAACCTGGGACTTTGAACTTTAACTTTTGATGTTTGTAGATGTATAACTACAAATAATGTAGCCCCCAAGTGCCGGGTTAGCTGTTCTTATCAATCTGGAATTTGAATTGTCTGTAGTCAATGATTGTATCCCCCAAGGGCCGGGTCACTATTAATAGTGAGTCGGGTCTTCGATGAAAATAGTTTAAAATGACAATGCATTAGCCCCCAAGTGCCGTGGTGCATGCTTGCACCGACATGGGACTTTCATACTGAATGTAATCTTGATTTGAATAATGTAGCCCCCAAGTGCTGGGTCGTATTGCCTGCGGCGACTCAGGACTATTCCTTCCACTGTAGAATAAACTCAGATCCACTGTAGCCTCCAAGAACCGGGTTACCTGGCTGCATATTAGACACTTTGGTATTATCAACTAACCAAATAAATCTTGGTGACCCGGCAAGTGACAACCCGGCGGCTATTGACGCAAAAGGAGAACAAACCAATGTTAATCCGGCAGATCCAGCTACCGGGTCTCAACCATCAATCACTCTGCAAGCTTGATTTTGCTTTGAAAAACTTGATAGAAAATATCCCAATCGTGGCTTGTAATAGTTTTTGAGCGTGAAACTGCATAGTCCGCCAATGCCATCAAGCACTTTAATATTTTGCCTGTGAACTGATGATGCTTTTACGATGAAAGAAATCCTTGGCCGTGGTTGCAGTGCAACCCGGCAAATATGTGTGAAAAAATCCATAAGTGTTGTAGTCTTCTACAAAGCACATGTTGAATAACCCAAAACCTGGTCAATTAAATGACCAGGTATTATATGTGACCCGGCTGGATTTGTAACCCGGGAATTTAGAAGAATTGATATATCAATCATTTAATACTGGTTATGATAAACCATGATGAAGATCCAGCCATTTTTGGCTATCAAAGATTCGTTTGTTCTTGTGGAGTCACAATGTAACCCGGTTTGAAGACCGGCTTCTGCGACATAAACAAATATAGATATGCATAAATGATGCATTGTATGATGATGCAATGTATGATGATGCAAAGTATGATAATGCATGTGTATGATAACAGAGTATAAAAACGCCGGCTTTTGAGGCATGGCATAAGACCGGCTTTCGAGGCTTGAGTCTTGGTTTTGCTTCCTGTGGAAGCAGGCTTTTTGGCCTCTTTTGGTTTGTCCTATCTTTCTGAAAGCTGGCTCTCACGCAACCAATCGAGCGTTTTAACTCTGACGAATTCAGGGTCACCTTTGTGATTGACTCATCAGGCGTACGCCGGGTCGCCTTTAGGGAGTAGCATCTTGCTAACAGGCAGGTTTAACCAAGTATATTTTGGCATTTCGCCGGGTTAAAAGGGTTTTGTAAGCTAAACTCGATGAGTTGGAAGCCCCCAAGTAACCGTATGATCATGGAAAAGCTCAGCATAGGATATGCAGGAGACAATGCTACTACTGCAAAACATCTGGGGTCCAGATAAGCCGGCATTCCTTTGATCAGAATATATACAGGAGACAATGCTACTACTGTAGATGTGTTAAGGCTTTTGAGCCGTAGGCATTTTAAGGTTGCCGAACCGTAGGCATTTTTAAGGTTGCCGAACCATAGGCATTTTAAGGTCGCCGAACCGTAGGCATTTTAAGGTTGCCGAACCGTAGAATTATGTGAAGATGAACGTGGTGCTACCTCCGAGATTAACTCAAAGGTGCCAGTTTACTTCATTGAATAATAAAATCATGCAAAACATGAAAATGACTTAGCTGTTTTTATGCCTCAGCGTTGATGACGCAATATGAACCCGTGGAAGGTTGAGGTCGACCACGGCGGGTTATAGATGATCATTTTTATTTGCTCCAGAGTTGTTGGAGTAGACTGGCCGCAGGGGCGGCGACTTGTGCGCGTCCGTTGAGCAGTCTCGTGCGGACAGGCGTGGCTCTGGTGTGTTTGAAGTAGTCGCGAGAGTCGGTCGCGGCGTTGTAAACCGGCGCGGACGCGCCAGTCGGCCACGGCGTTGGAACTCGGCGCGGACGCGCGAGTCGGCCGCGACGTTGGAACCCGGCGCGGACGCGAGAGTCGGCCGTGAGTCGGCCGCGGCGCTGACGGGCCAGTCGGACGCGGCGCGGACGGGTGAGTCGGCCACGGCGTTGTAAGCCGGCGAGGACGCGTGAGTCGGCCGCGGCATGGACGGGCGAGTCGGCCGCGGCGTTGTAAGCCGGTGCGGACGCGTGAGTCAGCCGCGACGTGGACGGGTGAGTCGGCTGCGGTGTTGTAAGCCGGTGCGGACGCGTGAGTCGGCCGCGTCGTGTTGATGTAAACTGAACCGCGGGAGCGGCGGCTTACACGCGTGTCCGTCGTGCAGCGAGGCGCGGACGAACGCCAGTGTATAATGATGCTGGCGTGCGCTCCGTATCCGCCACCTTTGTAATGAATAATTGTCCTGCGGAAAGATATTACAGGCCAAAGTAATTGTTCTAGGAGAATTAAATACGTGCTAATAAAATAGACTGGACGAATATCACCTGATGTACTTGGATGACAGATAATCCGTGTGCAACGTCCGCCGGGATGTCTGAATGATGAGACTCGCCCTATTATTTCATGCTGCAGGTCGATCCATTTTTTTTAAAGTTTAACCGGACCATAGACTGTATGCCTGGCGCATGTCCGTCGGTCATCGGGCAGCTCGGCCCGTTGGTATGACGCGGAGATGGGTAACATTGACTGAGGGCTTGCGTACAATATCTGCAATACTTTCTGTCAAAGTCAAACACGCTGTCCATCCCCATAAGTGATCAAGTTCGTGCGGCCATGGCCCTTCTAAAATTCTGGACGTGTCCGCCGGCCTGATGGAGTAGTACAAACGCTGAACTAGTACTAATATAGCCTCACGTCACATGGAATGGCAACGGTGGTAGCACTTTTAACTGGTCCTTGAAGTTTGTGCTAATGTGGTCTCCTCACCTGACTTGATGCGTGGCCGCCGCCGTTGTTGCTCTTTTTTCTTTCTTTTTTCTTTTTCTCTTTTACCTAAACCAGTCACTTTTCCTTCCATGCATCAGCTGTACGCGAGTCAAACAAGTATTCATTTTGACCCCCTCCCTTTTTTTAGCTGTTGGACACACGTCCGTCCTATCCATCCGTGGCTGCAAACATAGAGAATCATTGCGGTGGCTGCTCCCTTTATTTTTGTTGGGGAATCGTGGTTGCTTTAGTCTCCACGTGGTGTTTGGTCAGATCGTGAGTAGCCTCAGGTCTTGAGTCTTGGACCAGACGTGGAGTAGTAGCAGATTGCTTTTCGTGGAGTAGTACTACATGATGCCGTACGGCGTCTCGTTGATTTGTGCTGGTCTAATTCGATTTGGAC
The DNA here is from genome assembly GCA_039707655.1 of Elymus sibiricus. Taxonomy (NCBI): domain Eukaryota; kingdom Viridiplantae; phylum Streptophyta; class Magnoliopsida; order Poales; family Poaceae; genus Elymus; species Elymus sibiricus. The sequence continues at coordinate 326,334,258 of CM077670.1, forward strand.
GCGGATTGACTTGATGCGCCTGCTTCGGTCGACGGAAACTATGAGTTTTGACGGATCGCAGGAGGTGGCGCACAGACAAAATTGATCTGTTGTTCGTCTCGGCCGATTGCAGGTCGCGGTGATGGCGCACAGACACAACCCTAACTTTTTTTTGAACTCGAACTTCACACTGCCAGCTCCAAAGTTAATCACGGGTCTGATTACAAAACGTTGAATTTGCTGGCTCTGCCCAAGGTTGTCCCATGTCAGATTGTCCTGCGCAATTGTTCCGTGTCAGCTTTTCTTCATCTGACCAATCACAAGCTTCTTGATCCCTGAAGAGCTCCCTCCAAGAACACAACACCACCGTGCGCAGGCCCCACGGTGGGCGCCAACTGTCGAGGTTTTGTCACGGCAGATGTCCTCATGAAAAGGACTTAGTGGTGAGGCCATCGCAACTAGGTGGAAGCTTGAAGGGGTTGGTTGGAATCGAGAGACGCGAGTTTTACCCAGGTTCGGCCCCTCACGGTGGAGGTAAAAGCCTACATCATGCTTGATTGCTATTGATGATGATGATCTCGATTACAAGAGTGTTGTTTCGCTACCTCTAGTCTCGAGAGCTTCTACTTTGATCTTGTCTAAAACTTGTCCCTCTTGGGGTGCCTTGCCCCTCCTTATATAAGTTGAAGGGGCGGCTTACATGTAGAGTCCTAATAGGAATAGGATTAATCTATTTTCTATTACAAGTCGAATCCTAGTCCGGGTCTTGCTTCCCTTGTCAAGGAACTTTCCTCTTCTTGAACCTTCTCCGCGAGCCGGCCCATTGGGCTCCCCTTAAGCCGGGTCTCGCCCTGGCCCCTTGGTCTCTTCGTGAGCCGGCCTCCTATCGGGTTGCACACTGGGCCTGAGTCCTTGTCATCCTGGTCGCCCGGGTAAGCGAGGTGACCCATGAGCCGACAAGCGATGGGCCGGGTTATACCTCCTGGCCGGGTCAAACCATGGGGAATATCCCCAACACACACTATGGAGCTCCTGGCCTCGTACTCCCATTCGGGTGGACCGGTGCTGCTCCAACAAAACTTGTCTATTGCCTGGCACTCTTACGGTCCCACCGACAATCATACCCTCCCAGGGTCATGTCCTGGGTGGCCCCTGTGTCACCCCGTGACACCTGCCACCGTCGTGGCCAAACAAAACTGTCCCAAACGGGGACCTGGATCCATATAACTCAACTGGGCTCACAAGGTTATCGCCGCCTACCGGACCAGGGTAGCACGCACGCATAACCTCCCCTCTTTGGAGGTACCGACAAGAGGCAGTACAATAGACCAAGCTAGGGCCTCCCCATCCAGGCAAGTGTGGTTGCACTCGATGAGCTCGGTTCGGTGGCACTATGACTCGATCCAGCCGATGGAGGAGGTTGTCATTAAGTCACCTTCTTAATCATTGCGATAACAGCAGTAATACACACTAAAAACATAACAACCTATCTCCATATGGTCATCTACGAGTCACTAGTGCCATAATATGATGAGCATTAGCAAGTATTGCAAATAGTAATACAAACTATCAGGAGTTTTAATTCATTCTAACACAGGTGTATTCATTAATTAAACACGCAAGAATAACACAGAGCAATGCTTTAGGGCATATATCAGATGGTCGGCTTGCCTAGGGTCGAGGAATACTCCGGAAAGAAGTGCGATCACCTCGCGGAAAAATTCGCCGGAAAGGGTTCCCTTTCGGAAAGGCTGGATATAGGGCAGGGGCAAAATGGGCATTTTCAGAAAGTGTCAACATGGTGAAAGTGATATCATCGGAACGGGCTCGACGAACTGAGAACGTGGGCATTCGATTCACCTGATTCGGAGCTATGGGGGAAAAGTTGTAGCCTTTTGAATGATAGGGACCAATCTGCAAAAGAAATATTCACAAACGAGTCCCTGACCAAATTTCGGATGAAAAAGGAGAAATGGCACTGTTGCCTGGGCCGAACCTGACCGAGCTGTCGCTGTTGCTCTTGGGCCGGCCCACCAGCGCTAGACCGGTGGTGCACCTCATGAGGATGCACTTTCGAAGAGGGAAGGCGCCTTTCGGGGATTACGCCTCCACTTACTAGCGCGGGCCCGGACCAACAGCCGCTTACAGGCGGGACCCGCCGGCAGGGCTTTCTTCCTCCACGCGAAACAGAGGAGGAGCTCGGCTGGACGTGCGCCGGCGCTCGTTCCGGCGACGGTGATGCTCGAGGGGGCCGGCCAAGGATGGGGATGGATGCGGTGCTCCAAGCCGCACCCGCACGTACTCGTGCTGGAGGCAGGGGCGGCCTGTGGCGGCTGGACGAGGGTGGTGACGGAGCATGGCTACTGGTGGGCTTGGGGTCGAGGCCATGGCATTCTCCGGGGCAGAATGGAGGCGGGGAGGGCGTAGTGGTGATGGTGGTGGTCGGCCACGGCGGCTGGACGGAGCAATGGGAGGGAAGGGCGCTCGAATCGGCCGAGGCCGAGGCGGAGGCCATGGTTGCCGTGGAGGCAAACCGTGGCGCGGGAGCTCGATTCCTCGAGCTGGGGAAGGGTTAGGGAGTAGAGGAGGAGGTGTGGGTGCTTGTGGGGCTCCGGGAGAGGGCTATTTATAGCCAGCGATGGGAGAGGATAGGCACGGCCGCCGTGGCAGGCTTATCGGCGCACTGGCGCCTCCGGCGAGGTGGCCAGCGCCGGTTGTTGCCGACCTGACGTGCAGATGAGGACGGGGCTGTGCTGGCGCGCTCGAGAAGGCTCGGGGAGGAAGAGGACAGCAGAGGGGAAGGCGACGACGGCGGTCATAGACGGGACAGTACTGTGGCGGCACTCGCCATGACGTGGAGAAGAAGAAGGAGCAGGGGGAAGCTGCGGGAGAGGGTGCACGCGGCCTCTGCGGAGCCACTAGACATGCCAAGACAAGCCTAAGCTGGCCGGAGCTAGCTGGCCGACGAGGACAGCACGCGGAGCGCCGCTTCTGCCCGATGTCCACATGGTCACCATGTGCATGGCTTGCTCTGGAAGGCTCCTGCATGTCCAAGCTTGTCCAACAAGTGTATCACTGCTCAAATAGATAGAAGAAGGGGCTGGAACCAGCTAGGTAGCTCTGAGGTGAGTAAAACCTGCAAAAAAAGATTTTGCTAGCAAACTTGGGTGGACTCTTGTGGAGAAATGAATGAGAGTGGGGATCTGAACCTTTGTCAAAATGAAATATGGTAGGAAGGATTAGGTTCTGGTAAAATTTGAGGCCATTTGGACCAAGTTTGCATATACTTCCTTTGCAATGCTAAATTTGGTCCAGAAACTAAACTATGATGTTGTGCTCAAATGGTTTTATGGAATGAGCTGAATTTTTGTGGAGGGGAGTTATTTGGGTGTATGGAGGTACTGGCAAAACTTCAGCTCATTTAGAAATGCCAAAGTGGTACTTCCTTCACAAAGCTTCCTGCTGGACAGAAACTAGATGGAACTTTTAAGAGAAATTGGATAGATAAAATGATGTGAATTTTTGCATGGTCACATCATATAGGGAATTTGAGGTCCTGGATTAATTTCAAGATTTTTGAAGCAATATAAAATATAGTTGCTTCACAACCTCAAAATAAGTCCAGAAACAAGAATTGGATGATGTGCTCAAAAGTTGAACTATGGAACTTGGGTTCTTGATGGAAATGGTGAAGATATGGATAGGAGAAGCTCCACAAATTATTTGGGATTTTTCCTGGCTACCAGAATGGTAGTTCCTTTGGAAAGTGCCCAAAGTTCAATATTGGCTTTAAATAGAAAAATGCAATTTCCCTTATCTAATTATTGCCAATATTTTTATGAGAGCTCAATATGATCACAAAGAATATCTCCACAAGTTTTCATGAACTTTGGAGATGGATAGATATTTTCCTGGATTTAATTCCTTTAAACAGCAGAAAAAAGGAATTAATTTTAAATGAAAAATATTGCAAATGACTTGGCAATATTTTTGCATATCCAGGGTTTATAGATATGGGATGATCACTGGGAAAAGTTTGGGAGGCAACAGATCAAAGGAAATTGGGGTTCCTTTGTAACTATGGGAATTTAGGGTTTCCCCTTCGGTAACCCGGAAGGTAGGGTTTCGGTGGCAAAATCCTGAGAGTATATCCTGGGGTGGCAAGGTTGGTCTGGAGAGAATCTCTGGTTGGATGGGAGAGGCAAGGCTAAGTGACCATCTTCATATACCCAAAGGCAAGAGAAAATCCCATAACATTCGAAAAAAAGATGGGAGCCAAATCCCGCGAAGGGAAATAATTCGAGGAGCGAAAACCAGGGTATCACAAACCTACCCCCCTTAAGAAAATCTCATCCTCGAGATTTCCGGGCTTACCTCCCGGCTAAGGGGGACTTACCTGTGTGTGACTTGGATCCATCAACTGTCTTGTCTTCATTGATTTGCTGGTCCTTTTAACTGCCTCTTCTGATGGCTCAGGTGCTGTCTTCTCATACAGCTTTATTGAATTCTTCTCTTTCCTATCAGGTGTACCTTTTGTCCTGATAGTTTGTTGCTTGGTGAGGTAGCGGGTAATACCAACAAATAGCTTGACTTCCATGGCCTGGAGCTAGCTGCTTTGGCTTTTATTGCGATACTTGGTACACTACCTACCAAGGGCAAGTCGTCCTTTCTTGGTGCATAGTATTGCATGCATACACCCATTATTCCTCTTGAGTATCTATGGACAATTGTCCCTGTGTCTTGCTTAGGATAAATTCTTAGTCTGGCAGTGGGTTCTATACGGATGCTTTCTTCTGTCATATGCATTCGGGCTTTGTCCTTAGGTGACCCACAATCCAGCATGACCAAGCTACTGCTACTATATCCCCAACTGGAATGTCAGGCATGATCACAAAGTAATCATAGACGGTAATCTCTTATTCCAATGATCTCATGGCGTTTACGAACCGTCGATGCCGACATGTATGTGCTTTTAGCCATTCTATCTGAATGTCTTGTTTCCAAGTGAATTCAGACTGTCAAACTTTGTCAATTACTGAGGTGGCTCTGCCATATATAGCCTCTGTAATCCTTGTTATGACCAGTGAGCTGGGCATAGTATGGCTAACATCCGGTGTATTTTTCTGAGCATAGCCTCTTGTCTTGGTTGAGGGCCCGTATTCATGATGAGTGCGGCAAGCTCACTTGTAACCGCAAGTTGTGCATTGTTGTGGCCGCATATGCAAGAGTCTGATATGGATTGGTAATATCACCTTACCCATGAAGCTTTACCTTGTTGACCGTCACGGAAGTTTTTTATCCAAAACTTCTTTATTCCTGAAGGTTCTCGTTTATGGAGATGTCATGACCGGCCAACACGGCTCCTTGGTCGTATCATAACTTAATCTTGCATATCTCGTAGGGATTACTGCGTTCATATCCTTCTTTGAAGTGTGGGGCCAATATTTCTCTGAACACAGTCATTCCCCTGTATGAGTGGCTCTCATGAACTGATCCACTGGACTGCATGCTCACAACATATGCAAGGTAGGACGAATCTTTTCATAACCATTGAGCTCTGAGGCGGACGTGTGTCTGGACTAGTTCGTGCCTCTGACAAGATTGTTGTGGCCATGACGGCATGCTGAAGAAGGTTGAATACCTTACGCTTGAAGCTTCTGTCGGGGTAGTGTGCCGAAGAAGTCTGGGTATCGTACCTCAGAAGCTTTCCCTCATGTGGCTTACTGAGGAAGGTCAGGTGCCTTATGCTGGAAGCTTTTCGTGGTAGCGGGCTGAGAAAGACTGGAGTACCGTATCCCAGAAGATTTTCTTCCCAAGTAGTGTAGCGAAGATGATTGGGAGTCTTGCGTCGTAAGCTCTTCCCGATAGCTTACGGAGGAAGACTGGGTTCCTTATACCAGAAGCCTTTCACTGTGATATGCAGTCGGACCTGTGGCTGATTCTGGCTTCCTTCCGAAGTACCCGGAATTTACTCATAGTAGAGCCAGAACTTGGTATAGGCCATACCTTGGCTGAAGACATTCCGTTAAGCATGCACACCACTTATCCTTTTGCTGATTTGATCATTGGTGCTGTAAAGGTTGCACAACTGATGCAGACTTTATATTGGTAATTAATTCAAAATACCCTTTGTATTCAAACCAAGTGTTGCTGGTAGTGAGCAGTTGGCGGATAATTCCATTCGGTTTAGCCGAACCTCCACATATTTGAAATTCTCATTGATTCTGGGCGGCCGTGAACTCATCCATATTCCTCGCAAACCTTGTTCACAGTGCCCGGAAAATTTTGTATATGCACCGGTGAATTCCAGAATATGCTTTGAGATTTATATTAACATACCAGAATTTTCTGGTGGCTTTCGGCACATTCACATTCTTGAAATATGTCTTCTGTGGATAATAAATGATTCTTGAGTCCATTGAGAAGGACTCAAGGTTCCACCACATTGACTGAAATAATTCTTCTGTCGAGGAAGGAAGGATTTGTCCCTTAAGTGTAATATATTCTGCGGCAAATTCCCTTAGGTATAGTCTGGCCTTGTCGGTTGCACTCAGATTCTGCTTCTGACCCATTCTTTATTCTTGACAGATCCGGTGATAATGTTCTGAATATCAGGCAGTTGACTTGGCTTGACTCTTACTGAATTTGGATTATTGGGTATTATCCAAGTTGTGTGTTGGTCTTCTTTGGTAGCTCTTGCAGATGGATCCAGTCGGAGCGACAGAACGGAATCGAGAAAAGAAGCAAGAACCGCAAAAACCAAAAATACCAAGAAACAAATAAAGATCAAATTTTGCGAACCTTACATACGTGGCCAAGGATTCACTAGTATAACTAGCCTAGCGCACTCGATGCACTCTAAGGATTTAGAAGCAAAGCACACAATGCTCCTGGTAGCAATTGGTGTCAAGCTCCTACTACTTCCTTAGGGAACATCAAACTCGACGCACGACCGTAGCCAAAGTGGCTTAGTCAACGATCCTAGGGTTGTTGGGGAAAGATGGAATTTACAGGCGTTTCCCAAAGGAAACTAGATTTGAGAAGAGAAATGCCATGGTTAGCAAGCAAGGTGGGGATATCTGAATTACTTAGGGGTTAAGGGCTCACGGGTCGTTGCGTGGAGCGGACATCTCCCACCGGAGGCAAAGGCCACGAGAGTTGGGGTTTGGTGGAGCCATAAGCCTAAGGGGGTTGCCTTATGATCAATAGAAGCCGTGTCGGTCGGGCAAAGATGGCTGAAATCCATCAGGGCTTTCTACTAATCAAGAGGCAATGAAGTCTGGCTAGGGTAACCTACAGTCAGCCTGGCTCTGATACCATCCGTTGTGGCGCCCCGCCTGAATACCACTGTAGCCAGACGGTCACCGCACATACCAGCCCAGGAAATCACTCTGGCATGCGCTTTTACAACAAGTATCATGAACATAGGCAATTCTATTAATGGATATATATAAGTCTTACATGATATATTACAAGGGGAATGGCAGCGGAAAAGCTCTATCTAAGGCAGCATGGTCCTGGTGCGGCTCCAATCCACAGGGATCTGACTGGGTTACTCTTCTAGCCCGCGAACACTCCGGCTCCCCGCTAGCGAACGTCGGATCCTTAGGTGAACCTGGCCACATTGAAGGCCACTGAGTACTTTTGAATGTACTCGCAAGCAAACCAAACCAACATATACACCAAGCAATGCAATCCATGGCATTCAAGCATGCACTTGTTATTAGAGCAACATTAATTATCATGGCTTAGCTTACCTATCTAGCAATATTAATTATCATGTCATAGCAGGATTATCTAGCATGATAACTACTGGAGTAAAGTATAGCATATCAAGTAAATAATCCATACTCCGAATATCCTCATGATCCAAATCCGATCCAAACTTTGCGGTCATCCGACCGCTCATCTCATTGTTGGGGAACGTTGCATGGGAAACAAAAATTTTCCTACGCACACACAAGATCTATCCATGGTGATGAGCATCTACGAGAGGGAGAGTGAATCTACATACCCTTGTAGATCGCTAAGTGGAAGCGTTTAAGAAACGCGGTTGATGTAGTCGAACGTCTCCGCGATCCAAATCGCAAGTCGTCCCTCGATCCGATCACGAACTAGCGCCGAACGGACGGCACCTCCGCGTTCAACACACGTACGGCTTGATGACGCCTTCACCTCCTCGATCCAGCGAGCGATGGTGAAGTAGTGGTTGAGTTCCAGCAGCACGACGGCGTGGTGATGGTGGTGAGGAACAATCTCTGCAGGGCTTCGCCAAGCGCTACGGAGATTATGACGGAGGAACTAGAGGGCTAGGGTTGCCGGCACACGGCTTGGGAAATCCTGATGTATCCCGTGTGCTAGCCCTGCCCCTCTATTTATATGTTGAGCCTTGGGGTCTAAACTTGGAGTAAAAGCCTCCTCCAGGTCGGTTTTGCCCGCACAAGGTCGGTTTGGCCCGCAGGGAAAGAGTCCAACTCGGATCCCTGCCGAACCGTGCACAGCCGCGCACAAGCGGTAGTACCGCTTCACACAAGCGGTAGTACCGCTTGGGCGGTAGTACCGCTTCACACAAGCGGTAGTACCGCTCGGGCGGTAGTACCGCTTCACCAAGCGGTAGTACCGCTTACGCGGAAGCAAAACTACTTTTGCACTTTCCAATACCTCGTGGGCTTTATCCCTTTGGCCCATATAAAGTGTTGCTGCACCCGAACACTTCGGTAAACATCCGGAACCCCTTCCGGTGAACTCCGGAACTCTTCCGGAGATCAAAACACTATTATCACATATATCAATATTTACCTCCGGACTCTTCCGGAGAGCCTCGTCATGTCCGGGATCTTATCCGAGACTCCGAACAACTTTCGGTCACCAACATAATAACTCAATAATACTAATCGTCACCAAACGTTAAGTGTGTAGACCCTGCGGGTTCGAGAACTATGTAGACATGACCGAGACACCTCTACGGCCAATAACCAATAGCGGGACCTGGATGCCCATATTGGCTCCTACATATTCTACGAAGATCTTTTATCGGTCGAACCTCTATGTCAAGGATTCAGTTAATCCCGTATGCTATTCCCTTTGTTCTTCGGTATGTTACTTGCCCGAGATTCGATCGTCGGTATCTCTATACCTAGTTCAATCTCGTTACCGGCAAGTCTCTTTACTCGTTCCGTAATACAAGATCTCGTGGCTAACACTTTAGTCACATTGCTTGCAAGGCTCATTGTGATGTTGTATTACCGAGTGGGCCCTGAGATACCTCTCTGTCATACGGAGTAACAAATCCCAGTCTTGATCCATGCCAACCCAACAGACACCCTCAGAGATACCTGTAGAGCACCTTTATAGTCACCCAGTTACGTTGCGACGTTTGATACACACAAGGTACTCCTCCGATGTCAGGGAGTTGCATGATCTCATGGTCATAGGAACAGATACTTGACATGCAGAAAACAATAGCAATAAACTGACACGATCATATGCTACGTTCGTAGTTTGGGTCTTGTCCATCACATCATTCTCCTAATGATGTGATCCCGTTATCAAATGACATCTCATGTCAATGGCTAGGAAACCTTAACCATCTTTGATCAACGAGCTAGTCAACTAGAGGCTTACTAGGGACACAGTGTTGTCTATGTACCCACACATGTATTTGAGTTTCCAATCAATACAATTATAGCATGGATAATAAACGATTATCATGAACAAGGAAATATAATAATAACTAATTTATTATTGCCTCTAGGGCATATTTCCAACAGTCTCCCACTTGCACTAGAGTCAATAATCTAGTTCACATCACTATGTGATTTACATTGTAATGAATCGAACACCCATGCAGTTCTGGTGTTGTTCATGTTTAGCCCTTGGAAGAGGTTTAGTCATCGGATCTGCAACATTCAGATCCGTGTGTACTTTGCAAATATTTATGTCGTCCTCCTTGATGTAATCGCGGATGGAATTGAAACGTCGCTTTATGTGTCTGGTCCTCTTGTGAAATCTTGGTTCCTTGGCTAGAGCAATGGCACCAGTGTTATCACAAAACAGAGTCATTGGGTTAAGCGCACTAGGCACTACTCCAAGATCTGTCATGAACTCCTTCATCCAGACACTTTCCTTCGCCGCCTCCGAGGCTGCGATGTACTCCGCTTCGCACGTAGAATCAGCTACCACGCTTTGCTTGGAACTGCACCAGCTAACCGCACCCCCATTAAGAATAAACACGTATCCGGTTTGAGACTTAGAGTCATCCGGATCAGTGTCAAAGCTTGCATCGACGTAACCCTTTACGACGAGCTCTTGATCACCTCCATAAACGAGAAACATATCCTTAGTCCTTTTCAGGTACTTCAGGATATTCTTGACCGCCGTCCAGTGTTCCATTCCTGGATCACTTTGAAACCTTCCGACCATACTTATGGCAAGGCTGACATCGGGTCTTGTGCACAGCATTGCATACATGATAGAGCCTATGGCCGAAGCATAGGGGATGACACTCATCTTTTCTCTATCTTCTGCAGTCACTGGGCATTGAGTCTTACTCAACTTCACACCTTGCAATACAGGCAAGAACCCCTTCTTGGACTGATCCATTTTGAACTTCTTCAAAACTTTGTCAAGGTATGTGCTTTGTGAAAGTCCTATTAAGCGTCTCGATCTATCTCTATAGATCTTGATGCCTAATATGAAAGCAGCTTCTCCTAGGTCCTTCATTGAAAAACTCTTGTTCAAATATTCCTTTACGCTTTCCAGCATTTCTATATTGTTTCCAATCAGTAATATGTCATCCACATATAATATTAGAAACGCTATAGAGCTCCCACTCACTTTCTTGTAAATACAAGCTTCTCCGTAAACTTGTATAAACTCGAACGCTTTGATCACCTCATCAAAACGAAGATTCCAACTCCGAGATGCTTGCACCAGTCCATAAATGGATCGCTGGAGTTTGCAAACTTTGTCAGCATTCTCTGGATCGACAAAACCTTCTGGTTGCATCATATACAACTCTTCCTTAAGGAAACCGTTAAGGAATGCTGTTTTGACATCCATCTGCCAAATTTCATAATCGAAAAAGGCAGCTATTGCTAACATGATTCTGACGGACTTAAGCATCGCTACGGGTGAGAAGGTCTCATCGTAGTCAACTCCTTGAACTTGTGAAAAACCCTTTGCCACAAGTCGAGCTTTATAGACGGTGACATTACCGTCCGCGTCCGTTTTCCTCTTAAAGATCCATTTGTTCTGAATGGCCTTACGCCCTTCAGGTAATACTTCCAAAGTCCATACTTTGTTTTCATACATGGATCCCATCTCGGATTTCATGGCCTCTAACCACTTCTTGGAATCCGGGCCCATCATCGCTTCTCCATAGCTCGTAGGTTCATCGTTGTCTAACAACATGACCTCTAAGACAGGGTTGCCGTACCACTCAGGAGCAGTACGCGTCCTTGTCGACCTACGAGGTTCGATAGCAACTTGATCCAAAGCTTCATGATCATCATCATTAACTTCCTCTTCAGCTAATGTAGGCTCCACAGAAACAACTTTCTGCGTTGCGCTACTCTCAGGTTGAAGTAAAGGTTCAACAACCTCATCAAGTTCTATCTTCCTCCCACTCAATTCTTTTGAGAGAAACTCTTTCTCAAGAAATGTTCCGTTTTTAGCGACAAACACTTTGCCTTCGGATCTGAGGTAGAAGGTATACCCAACTGTCTCTTTTGGGTATCCTATGAAGACGCATTTCTCCGCTTTGGGTTCCAGCTTTTCAGGCTGAAGCTTTTTGACATAAGCATCACATCCCCAAACTTTAAGAAACGACAGCTTTGGCTTCTTGCCAAACCAAAGTTCATATGGCGTCGTCTCAACGGATTTCGATGGTGCCCTATTTAAAGTGAATGCAGCTGTCTCTAATGCATAACCCCAAAATGATAGTGGCAAATCGGCAAGAGACATCATAGATCGCACCATATCCAATAAGGTTCGATTACGACGTTCGGACAGACCATTACGCTGTGGTGTTCCAGGCGGTGTCAATTGTGAAACAATTCCACACTGTCTTAAGTGACTGCCAAACTCATAACTCAGATATTCTCCTCCTCGATCAGATCGTAGGAATTTAATCTTCTTGTTACGATGATTCTCAACTTCACTCTGAAATTGTTTGAACTTTTCAAATGTTTCAGACTTATGTTTCATTAAGTAAATATACCCATATCTACTTAAGTCATCAGTGAAGGTGAGAAAGTAACGATAACCACCGCGCGCCTCAATACTCATCGGACCACACACATCAGTATGTATGATTTCCAATAAGTCACTTGCCCGTTCCATTGTTCCAGAGAACGGCGTTTTAGTCATCTTGCCCATGAGGCATGGCTCACATGTGTCAAGTGATTCAAAATCAAGTGACTCCAAAAGTCCATCAGCATGGAGCTTCCTCATGCGTTTTACGCCAATATGACCTAAACGGCAGTGCCACAAGAAAGTGGTATTATCATTATCAATTCTACATCTTTTGGCATCAATGTTATGAACATGTGTATCATTACTATCGAGATTCAATAAGAATAAACCCCTCACATTGGGTGCATGACCATAAAAGATATTACTCATATAAATAGAACAACCATTATTCTCTGATTTAAATGAGTAACCGTCTCGCAATAAACAAGATCCAGATATAATGTTCATGCTTAACGCAGGCACCAAATAACACTTATTTAGGTTCATCACTAATCCCGACGGTAATCGAAGAGCGAGCGTGCCGACGGCGATCACATCAACCTTGGAACCATTTCCCACGCGCATCGTCACTTCGTCCTTTGCCAGCCTCCGTCTATTCCGCAGTTCCTGTTTAGAGTTGCATATATGAGCAACCGCACCGGTATCAAATACCCAGGCACTACAACGAGGGTTGGTAAGGTACACATCAATAACATGTATATCATATATACCTTGTTTGTTGTTGGCCGCCTTCTTGTCAGCCAAATACTTGGGGCAGTTCCGCTTCCAGTGTCCAGTTCCCTTGCAATGAAAACACACAGTTTCTGGTTTGGGTCCAGCCTTGGGTTTCTTCACGAGAGGAGCAACTGTTTTGCCACTCTTCTTGGAGTTACCCTTCTTACCCTTGCCATTTTTCTTGAAACTAGTGGTTTTATTGACCATCAACACTTGATGCTCCTTCTGAATTTCAGACTCAGCGGCTTTCAGCATCGCAAACAGCTCGGCGACTGACTTGTTCATCCCGTGCATGTTATAGTTCAACACGAAGCTCTTGTAGCTAGGTGGCAATGATTGAAGAACTCTGTCAGTGATAGCCTCTGGCGGAAGGGGCATCCCCAATTCAGCCAGACGGGTGGAGTACCCAGACATTCTGAGCACGTGATCACTGATAGACCCGTTCTCCTCCATCTTGTAAGCATAGAACTTATCGGAGATCTCATATCTCTCGATCCGGGCATTCTTCTGAAAAATAAACTTCAACTCCTGGAACATCTCATATGCTCCATGACGTTCAAAACGTCTTTGAAGTCCCGGTTCTAAGCCATACAACATTGCACATTGAACTATTGAGTAATCGTCAGAACGAGCCTGCCAGGCGTTCACAACGTCTAGAGACTCAACTGGAGCGGGTGGATCACCAAGCGGTGCATCAAGGACATAAGCTTTCTGGGAAGCCGTAAGGATAATCCTTAGATTACGGGCCCAGTCCACAAAGTTACTTCCATCATCTTTCAACTTAGCTTTCTCTAGGAACGCATTAAAATTCAGGGGTGCTACTGCGCGAGCCATGATCTACAACATAAATATAGCAAAGACAACTTAGACTATTGTTCTAGATAATGAGTTTAGTTAATCATATTACTTAAAAAAAACTCCCACTCAAATTGACATCCCTCTAGTCATTCGAGTGTAACATGATCCAAATCCACCAACTCAAGTCCGATCATCACGTGAGTTGAGGTGGTTTCAATGGTGAACATCTTCATGTTGATCATATCTACTATATGACTCATGTTCGACCTTTCGGTCTCTTGTGTTCCGAGGCCATGTCTGTACATGCTAGGCTCGTCAAGTTTAACCCAAGTGTTCCGCGTGTGCAACATGGCTTGCACCCGTTGTATGTGAACGTGGAGTCTATCACACCCGATCATCACGGCGTGTCTCGAAACGACGAACTTTCGCAACGGTGCACACTCGGGGAGAACACAATTTATCTTGAAATTTAAGTGAGGGATCACCTTATAATGCTACCGTCGTCCTAAGCAAAATAAGATGCATAAAAGGATTAACATCACATGCAAATCATAAGTGACATGATATGGCCATGAACTTGTGCTTTTGATCTCCATCTCCAAAGCACCGGCATGATCTCCATCGTCACCGGCATGACACCATGATCTCCATCATCTTGATCTCCATCAACGTGTCGCCATAAGGTTGTCGCGCCGACTGTTGCTACCACGACTATTGCTAACGTTTAGCGATAAAGTAAAGCATTACATAGCGCTTAATGATTGACACGCAGGTCATACAATAATTAAAGACAACTCTATGGCTCCTGCCAGTTGCCGTACTCATCGACATGCAAGTCGTGATATTCTATACAACACATGATCATCTCATACATCACATATATCTCATCATGTAATTGGCCATATCACATCACAACATACCCTGCAAAAACAAGTTAGACGTCCTCTAATTGTTGTTGCAAATTTTACGTGGCTGCTACGGGTTTGCAAGAACCGTTCTTACCTACGCAAAACCACAACGTGGTGTAGTGATTGCTTTTTGATCTTCTAAAAGAACCCTCTTCATTGAAATCGATTCAACTAAAGTGAGAGAGACAGACACCCGCTAGCCATCTTTATGCAACGAAGTTACATGTTAGTTGAAGGAACCTGTCTCGCGTAAGTGTACGCGTAATGTCGGTCCGGGCCGCTTCATCTCACAGTACCGCCGAATCAAATATCAACTAGTAACGGCAAGCAATATGTATACACCCACGCCCACAACTCGTTTGTGTTCTACTCGAGATCTCATCTACGCATAGACCTAGCTCAGATGCCACTGTTGGGGAACGTTGCATGGGAAACAAAAAATTTCCTACGCACACACAAGATCTATCCATGGTGATGAGCATCTACGAGAGGGAGAGTGAATCTACATACCCTTGTAGATCGCTAAGCCGAAGCGTTTAAGAAACGCGGTTGATGTAGTCGAACGTCTCCGCGATCCAAATCGCAAGTCGTCCCTCGATCCGATCACGAACTAGCGCCGAACGGACGGCACCTCCGCGTTCAACACACGTACGGCTTGATGACGCCTTCACCTCCTCAATCCAGCGAGCGATGGTGAAGTAGTGGTTGAGTTCCAGCAGCACGACGGCGTGGTGATGGTGGTGAGGAACAATCTCTGCAGGGCTTCGCCAAGCGCTACGGAGATTATGACGGAGGAACTAGAGGGCTAGGGTTGCCGGCACACGGCTTGGGAAATCCTGATGTATCCCGTGTGCTAGCCCTGCCCCTCTATTTATATGTTGAGCCTTGGGGTCTAAACTTGGAGTAAAAGCCTCCTCCAGGTCGGTTTTGCCCGCACAAGGTCGGTTTGGCCCGCAGGGAAAGAGTCCAACTCGGATCCCTGCCGAACCGTGCACAGCCGCGCACAAGCGGTAGTACCGCTTCACACAAGCGGTAGTACCGCTTGGGCGGTAGTACCGCTTCACACAAGCGGTAGTACCGCTCGGGCGGTAGTACCGCTTCACCAAGCGGTAGTACCGCTTACGCAGCAGCAAAACTACTTTTGCACTTTCCAATACCTCGTGGGCTTTATCCCTTTGGCCCATATAAAGTGTTGCTGCACCCGAACACTTCGGTAAACATCCGGAACCCCTTCCGGTGAACTCCGGAACTCTTCCGGAGATCAAAACACTATTATCACATATATCAATATTTATCTCCGGACTCTTCCGGAGATCCTCGTCATGTCCGGGATCTTATCCGAGACTCCGAACAACTTTCGGTCACCAACATAATAACTCAATAATACTAATCGTCACCAAACGTTAAGTGTGTAGACCCTGCGGGTTCGAGAACTATGTAGACATGACCGAGACACCTCTACGGCCAATAACCAATAGCGGGACCTGGATGCCCATATTGGCTCCTACATATTCTACGAAGATCTTTTATCGGTCGAACCTCTATGTCAAGGATTCAGTTAATCCCGTATGCTATTCCCTTTGTTCTTCGGTATGTTACTTGCCCGAGATTCGATCGTCGGTATCTCTATACCTAGTTCAATCTCGTTACCGGCAAGTCTCTTTACTCATTCCGTAATACAAGATCTCGTGGCTAACACTTTAGTCACATTGCTTGCAAGGCTCATTGTGATGTTGTATTACCGAGTGGGCCCTGAGATACCTCTCCGTCATACGGAGTAACAAATCCCAGTCTTGATCCATGCCAACCCAACAGACACCCTCGGAGATACCTGTAGAGCACCTTTATAGTCACCCAGTTACGTTGCGACGTTTGATACACACAAGGTACTCCTCCGATGTCAGGGAGTTGCATGATCTCATGGTCATAGGAACAGATACTTGACATGCAGAAAACAATAGCAATAAACTGACACGATCATATGCTACGTTCGTAGTTTGGGTCTTGTCCATCACATCATTCTCCTAATGATGTGATCCCGTTATCAAATGACATCTCATGTCAATGGCTAGGAAACCTTAACCATCTTTGATCAACGAGCTAGTCAACTAGAGGCTTACTAGGGACACAGTGTTGTCTATGTACCCACACATGTATTTGACTTTCCAATCAATACAATTATAGCATGGATAATAAACGATTATCATGAACAAGGAAATATAATAATAACTAATTTATTATTGCCTCTAGGGCATATTTCCAACACTCATAGCCATCACATGGCCAACATTCATACTTCTGGCATTATCTGATGTCCCTGTATTCGGAACTGCAAGCCAGACAAACCTTACCATTCTCTGGTTCAGTCTTAGCAATAGCATTATATAGTTTGTTCCTCCAGACTCGACACAGACCGAATAGTGTGACCTAGTACAAACTGTGTCCCATGACCGAGGACGCGGCTATTCGAATATATTTACACTCTGCAGAGGTTGCGCATTTTACCCACACTATGGAGCTCCTGGCCTCGTACTCCCATTCGGGTGGACCGGTGCTGCTCCAACAAAACTTGTCTATTGCCTGGCACTCTTACGGTCCCACCGACAATCATACCCTCCCAGGGTCATGTCCTAGGTGGCCCCTGTGTCACCCCGTGACACCTGCCACCGTCGTGGCCAAACAAAAATGTCCCAAACGGGGACCTGGATCCATATAACTCAACTGGGCTCACAAGGTTATCGCCGCCTACCGGGCCAGGGTAGCACGCATGCATAACCTCCCCTCTTTGGAGGTACCGACAAGAGGCAGGACAATAGACCAAGCTAGGGCCTCCCGATCCAGGCAAGTGTGGTTGCACTCGATGAACTCGGTTCGGTGGCACTATGACTCGATCCAGCCGACGGAGGAGGTTGTCATTAAGTCACCTTCTTAATCATTGCAATAACAACAGTAATACACACTGAAAACATAACAACCTATCTCCATATGGTCATCTACAAGTCACTAGTGCGATAATATGATGAGCATTAGCAAGTATTGCAAATAGTAATACAAACTATCAGGAGTTTTAATTAATTCTAACACGGGCATATTCATTAATTAAACACGCAAGAATAACACTGAGCAATGCTTTAGGGCATATATCAGATGGTCGGCTTGCCTGGGGGTCGAGGAATACTCCGGAAAGAAGTGCGATCACCTCGCGGAAAAATTCGCCGGAAAGGGTTCCCTCTCGGAAAGGCTGGATATAGGGCAGGGGCAAAATGGGCATTTTCAGAAAGTGTCAACATGGTGAAAGTGATATCATCGGAATGGGCTCGACGAACTGAGAACGTGGGCGTTGGATTCACCTGATTCGGAGCTATGGGGGAAAAGTTGTAGCCTTTTGAATGATAGGGACCAATCTGCAAAAGAAATATTCACAAACGAGTCCCTGACCAAATTTCTGCTGAAAAAGGAGAAATGGCACTGTTGCCTGGGCCGAACCTGACCGAGCTGTCGCTGTTGCTCTTGGGCTGGCCCACCAGTGCTAGACCGGTGGTGCACCTCGCGAGGATGCACTTTCGAAGAGGGAAGGCGCCTTTCGGGGATTACGCCTCCACTTACTAGCGCGGGCCCGGACCAACAGCCGCTTACAGGCGGGGCCCACCGGCAGGGCTTTCTTCCTCCTCGCGAAACAGAGGAGGAGCTCCGCTGGACGTGCGCCGGCGCTCGTTCCGGCGACGGTGATGCTCGAGGGGGCCGACCGAGGATGGGGATGGATGCGGTGCTCCAAGCCGCACCTGCACGTACTCGTGGTGGAGGCGGGGACGGCCTGTGGCGGCTGGACGAGGGTGGTGACGGAGCACGGCTACTGGTGGGCTCGGGGTCGAGGTCATGGCCTTCTCTGGGACAGAATGGAGGCGGGTAGGGCGTAGTGGTGATGGTGGTGGTCGGCCACGGCGGCTGGACGGAGCAATGGGAGGGAAGGGCGCTCGAATCGGCCGAGGCCGAGGCGGAGGCCATGGTGGCCGTGGAGGCAAACCGTGGCGCGGGAGCTCGATTCCTCGAGCTGGGGAAGGGTTAGGGAGTAGAGGAGGAGGTGTGGGTGCTCGTGGGGCTCCGAGAGAGGGCTATTTATAGCCAGCGATGGGAGAGGATAGGCACGGCTGCCGTGGCAGGCTTATCGGCGCACTGGCACCTCCGGCGAGGTGGCCAGTGCCGGTTGGTGCCGACCTGACGCGCGGATGAGGACGGGGCTGCGCTGGCGCGCTCGAGAAGGCTCAGGGAGGAAGAGGACAGCAGAGGGGAAAGCGACGACGGCGGTCACGGACAGGACAGTACCGTGGAGGCACTCGCCGTGGCGTGGAGAAGAAGAAGGAGCAGGGGGAAGCTGCGGGAGAGGGTGCACGCGGCCTCTGCGGTGCCACTAGACATGCCAAGACAAGCCTAAGCTGGCTGGAGCTAGCTGGCCGACGAGGACAGCACGCGGAGCACCGCTTCTGCCCGCTGTCCACGCGGTCACCATGTGCATGGCTTGCTCTGGAAGTCTCCTGCATGTCCAAGCTTGTCCAACAAGTGTATCACTGCTCAAATAGATAGAAGAAGGGGCTGGAACCAGCTAGGTAGCTCTGAGGTGAGTAAAACCTGCAAAAAAAGATTTTGCTAGCAAACTTGGGTGGACTCTTGTGGAGAAATGAATGAGAGTGGGGATCTGAACCTTTGTCAAAATGAAATATGGTAGGAAGGATTAGGTTCTGGTAAAATTTGAGGCCATTTGGACCAAGTTTGCATATACTTCCTTTGCAATGCTAAATTTGGTCCAGAAACTAAACTATGATGTTGTGCTCAAATGGTTTTATGGAATGAGCTTAATTTTGGTGGAGGGGAGTTATTTGGGTGTATGGAGGTACTGGCAAAATTTCAGCTCATTTGGAAATGCCAAAGTGGTACTTCCTTCACAAAGCTTCCTGCTGGACAGAAACTAGATGGAACTTTTAAGAGAAATTGGATAGATAAAATGATGTGAATTTTTGCATGGTCACATCATATAGGGAATTTGAGGTCCTGGATTAATTTCAAGATTTTTGAAGCAATATAAAATATAGTTGCTTCACAACCTCAAAATAAGTCCAGAAACAAGAATTGGATGATGTGCTCAAAAGTTGAACTATGGAACTTGGGTTCTTGATGGAAATGGTGAAGATATGGATAGGAGAAGCTCCACAAATTATTTGGGATTTTTCCTGGCTACCAGAATGGTAGTTCCTTTGGAAAGTGCCCAAAGTTCAATATTGGCTTTAAATAGAAAAATGCAATTTCCCTTATCTAATTATTGCCAATATTTTTATGAGAGCTCAATATGATCACAAAGAATATCTCCACAAGTTTTCATGAACTTTGGAGATGGATAGATATTTTCCTGGATTTAATTCCTTTAAACAGCAGAAAAAAAAGGAATTAATTTTAAATGAAAAATATTGCAAATGACTTGGCAATATTTTTGCTTATCCAGGGTTTATAGATATGGGATGATCACTGGGAAAAGTTTGGGAGGCAACAGATCAAAGGAAATTGGGGTTCCTTTGTAACTGCGGGAATTTAGGGTTTCCCCTTCGGTAACCCGGAAGGTAGGGTTTCGGTGGCAAAATCCTGAGAGTATATCCTGGGGTGGCAAGGTTGGTCTGGAGAGAATCTCTGGTTGGATGGGAGAGGCAAGGCTAAGTGACCATCTTCATATACCCAAAGGCAAGAGAAAATCCCATAACATCGGAAAAAAAAGACGGGAGCCAAATCCCGCGAAGGGAAAAAATTTGAGGAGCGAAAACCAGGGTGTTACAACTCCGTCTTCTCCCGGCTCCTCTCTCTCTCTCTCTCTCTCTCTCTCTCTCTCTCTCAAACATTCTATCTCCCTAGGTCACACATACACATATCTCACTCGCACTAGATAGACCCATCTAACATTCTCTCTTCCGCGTTCTCTCTCTGTCTCACACGCGCGCGCGCGCACACACACACACACAATCTCCCCCTAGCTAAGTACGAGTATCGACGCACTCCCCCTAGGTATGACTATCTCTCACACTCTCCATCAGAAACACACGTATTGTCTCTTTCGCTCCCTAGGACTATCTCGATCTCTCTCGGGGCATCTTTCTATCGCACACACACCTTTGTCTCTCGATCTCCCACCCATATAGTCCCCTCACGATCTCGAGGGGATCTCTCTATCACAAACACACCCTATCTCCCTCCCCATGTCTCCATTTTCTCCATACCTCCCTCTCGACCTCTTTCCCTTGTTTGCTAGACCACTCTTGGACACATGCTATAGGGGTCTTTCTCTCCGTTGCAAACAACCACACACTATTTGCGTGTATATTCTCACCTCGCTTTCTCTCTCGGAGATGCATGCATGATATGTTTGCATAAGACACACACACTTTCTCTCTATTTTATCATGTGTTGTCCCTTTCTCTTTTAGACACACACTCTTTTTGCACACTCACTCTTTCTCCTTCACACACACTTGATCTCTCTCTACTTAGGTACTTTCTCCGGTCCATAGCATATAGATTTTTTGAAAAGTCAAACCTCACAAAGTTTGACTAGGTATGTGGAGAAAAACATTTACATCTAGAACAGGAAACATATATCATTAGATTCATCACAGGATGTAGTTTCATAATATATATACATCTTTGGTATTGTGTATATAAATATTTTTCTCTGTAAACTTGGTCGAAGTTTCCCAAGTTTGACTTTTCAAAAATTTATAGGCACTACATTATCGAACGAATGGAGTATCTTTTTCTCTCTCTCAACTCTCTCACGCACCACTCCGCCGTCTCGGAGCTCTTCTCTCTCTTTTTCAAACTTTCTATATCCCTAGGTCACACATACACATATCTCGCTCGCACTAGATAGACCCATCTAACACTCCCTCGCCCTCATTCTCTCTCTATCTCACATGCACGCACACGCCCCTCCTAAGTACGATTAACTCTCACTCCATCACACGCACATGCACTTCCCCCTAGGTATGACCATCTCTCACTCTCCATCACAAACACACACATTGCCTCCTTCCCTCCCTAGCTAGGTATCTCTATCTCTTTTGGGGTATCTTTCTATCGCACACACACCATGTCTCTCGATCTCCCACCCATATAGTCCCACACGATCTCGGGGGGATCTCTCTATCACAAACACACCCTCTCTCCCTCCCCATGCCTCCATTTTCTCCATACATCGCTCTCGACCTCGTCTCTCCCTTGTTTGCCAAACCTGTCTTGGCCATGTGCTAGGGGTCTCTCTCTCTCCGTTGCAAACAACCACACAATATATCTCCGTGTATCTCCTCACCTCGCTTTCTCTCTCGGAGTTGCATGCGTGATATGTTTTCATAAGACACACACACACTTTCTCTCTACTTTATCGTGTGTTTTCCCTTTCTCTTTCACACACACACTCTCTCTTTTTGCACACTCACTCTTTCTCCTTCACACACACTTGATCTCTCTCTAGTCATGTACTCTCTCTAGTCCATAGCATATATACATTTATTGAAAAGTCAAACCTCACAAAGTTTGACTAGGTATATGTGGAGAAAAACATTTACATCTGGAGGGACAAACATACATCATTAGATTCATCACAAGATGTAGTTTTATATCATATATCTTTGGTATTGTAGATATAAGTAAATTTCTCTATAAACTTGGTCAAACTTTCAAAAGTATGAATTTTCAAAAATTTATAGGCACTACATTATCGTACGGAGGGAGTATATCTTTCTCTATCTCTACCTCTCACGGGCCTCCCCTCTCACTCGGTCTCTCTTTACAGAGGGATTATACGGTCACTGGCTCAGCGTCTAGCTTCGTATATTGTCTAGTTGACCGGTCAACCAGTCTACATGGTGCCTTGTCAGCTCGTGTTCTCTATGGGTGTGCGGGCCCATGTGGCAGTGGGTGAAATTAAATAAACTAGAGGCCCATCTGCCACGGGGTGAAATAAACAAACTAGAAACCACTTGAGGTAGAACCCCGCACGCTACTAAATTGAGTGCACACTTCTTCCTCATTAAAACAGTACTGTAGTACTCCCTCCGTTTCTTTTTAGTCTGCATATAAAATTTGGTCAAAGTCAAACTTCATAAACTTTGACTAACTTTATAGGAGAATAGCAACATTCACAGTATGAAATCAATATATTTAGATGCATCTAGAAATTAATTTTCATAGCATATAGATTTAGTAGTGTAAATGTTGATATCCTTTGATATAAAGTTGGTCAAACTTTGCATAGTTAGACTTTGACCAAATTTTATATGCAGACTAAAAAGAAACGAAAGGAGTACTAGTGTCAGGGCCGGTTTTCTGGGACATAAAATCCCAGCAATTGACCCTCGTGTCATCACCAGCCCCAGGATTACTGTTCACTGGTGGACACTACCTTGATACAGAATTCCAAGCAATTATAAGAATTTGAGTACAAGACCATAAAGGTCCATTGGGTACCACAATGATTTCTAGTGGCGGATGACGAAAGCGGCTCGTGGGTCTCCAACGTCGATGGGGCTCCATTCCCACAGGAACAGCTGACCTGGATAACTCCTATCTCGCGTGGCTGCTATCTCCGATTCCTAGGCTGGGGAGTTGTCTTCATAGCGCTCTCGTCTGGATAATGATCTGGCCAAGACAATAGCCAAGGACAAGCCAGTGAGTACGTTTGAATGTACTCGCGAACATCATGAACAAAAGATATACCGAATGCAAACAGAATGCATATGATCATGTTAGAATAATTCAAATGAACATTTGGTTAGATAGCATGTATAATGTGTTCAGGTAAGAAATTTTAAGTGTCGATTCTTAGGTGGTAAAACCATCCCAGAAGAATCTAAATGAAAGCGTAAGTGGAACGTCGGGCATTAGACCGCCCGAGGATTCCAAAATAAAACGCCAGTCGGGTGTTTGAATGCGACGCCTCGAAAGGTCTTGAAAAGTAATGCCAAACGACTGTCTGAATGCGATGCCTCGAGAGGTCTCGAAAAGAAATGCCAAATGGGTTTCTGAATGCGACGCCTCGAGAGCTCTTGAAAAGAAATGCCAAACGGGTGTCTAAATGCGACGCCTCGAGAGGTCTTGAAAAGAAAGTAATAACATGAGTATCTGGGTGGCATGACCTTACTAAGAGATACTCAAAAATGCACATAAGAAAAAGGTTAGTCCATAAAAGCATTAGTGATAATAATCATCCATCATAATTCATGATCAATTTTCTGCTTTCGTGATTTCCTCCGAAGACCGACACTAAGACCGACACTTGACCCATCCCAGACTGTAGTCCTTAACCGCAGACACGGCTATTTGAATAGGTTATAAAACTCTGCAGAGGTTGTACCTTTACCCACAAGTAAAGGATTTCTTTATTCAACCCCGAGACGTTGACTAATTCCGATTACGGCCTTTGGGTTGAAAACACACCTAACCAGCACACACCAGCTTAACTTTCCCGATGCCCGGAATCACCCAAAGCATCATCCAAGAAAAACTCTAAGGCGGGGAGGCCAACACCTCGAATAGTATGGGATCACAATTTATATCGCGCGCAAACTAAGGGGTGCCCCCCTCTCGGCCCAGCCGGAAACACCCCCCTGACCAGGTGACATGCCTACCAGAGGCCTCTGGTATCTTTCACCATGGCCTCTCTGTACAGTGTGTGCAGGAAAGGGGTTAACAAACTAAACCATACCCTACCTGTGGCAGGGACAAGTGGCAACACGAATCAAGTATGGGGGTTACCGGAACAAGACTCGATCTACGGTCGACTCATGAGGTTTAAGTTTTCCTGCAGTGGTTAGCACAATATATTTCCTTGGTAGTACGCAATAGGGTCACCACCTGGCATGTCCCAACATGCCCTCACTGATCATTCTCGTCACAACGAGATTTTAGTCCCACGGTCACTTTTCTCGTGACTGATTCTTTCCTGCAGATTAGTCAGAACAAGCACAGGCATGTGTGCCACAAATTTTTCATGTTTAAGTGAACTCAAATACTCACAAGGAACCACATATGCATGATCATCTATACGCAAATTTCATTTGAGTCAACCTAATCATGTTTCAAAATTCTAGCAAGCAATCAACCAAACTTTCATCATATCAAGTATTCAAGATGCTTGCCTTGAGCATGTAGAAGGGTTGGGTGCACTCCAAAAGTTTTGAAAATTCTACTACCTCCATTTTTCCTATTTTCAAAATATTGCAAATATCACATAATTTCAAAACAGTACAAAAAAGTTGTTTGTAATTTTTTTTAAATAAATACTAAAATAAACTAGATGAAAAATGAAGAATAACATGAAAAGAATCAATTCATTTGGAGTTGTGGTTTAAAAACTAGGGCCAGTCAAAGTTTAGTCAAAATCTGAGTTTTATTTAAAATCTAAAAAAGAAAACGATTCGGACAGAAATGCGCTTTCGAAAGAGGAAGACGTACTCTGTGGAAGACGTACTCTGTGGAATACACCTCCACTTAAGACGAGCTGGCGTGGCGCTAGGTCACTGACAGTGATTCCGCCTGGCCCACTGGTCAGGTTTGACATTTACCCATAACAGCTGGCGTGACGTGCCTCGCGCGGGAACAGGGGAGGAGGCGGCGGTCGACAGCGATTGCCGGCGAACGGCGGCGACCCACGGGGAGCTGAGCACATGGGAGTGCTCAGCAGGTCGAGGCGCTCCTCTGGGTACCCGTCTTGGCCTCCGGGGTGGACGGAGTCGCCGGCGGCGAGCTCTCCCGAGACGCTCCGGCGGAGGTGGAAGAGGGCTTTTGCCCATGGCACATCTCCAATGAAATTGTTGGGCGGAAAGGATTTGTGGCTGCTCAAGGAGGCTATAGGTGAAGAAAGATGTGAGGGGGAGGCACTGGTGACGTCGAAATCAACCGGAAAGTGGCGGCGCGTGTTTCGGTCGGAGATGAAGAAGACGACCTCTCCTGGTCGTTTGGCAACTCAAGTATGTTTACAGAGGAGGGAGGAGTGGTGGTGATGATCGAGTGGAGCTCAGGTGGCCTTTTATAGGCGGGAGACGTTGGTTCCGCGGGTTCCAGAGAACGGCCACGGCGGCAGTCGCCATTGATTTCAAAGCGTGGGCGGTGGCGAGGTCGTTGGGGTCGGCGGAGTGGTCGGTGAGCTGAGGATGAGCTCGGGGAAGCTCCAGGTGGCCTGGACGGCGCCGTCCGAGTGAATCGCGGCGGCGGCCATTGATGGCTTCCCGCGGTCGGTGGCGAGGCCGGTGGTGGGTGGCGTTGTCGGTGAGGACGGTGACGGTCCGCAGTTAAGGTGGGGCCTGCTGGCTGGCTCGGAGATGAGCCACGCGTCTTGGGCGGTGGCGTGCCCGAGATGGTGGCGATGGGCGGTGGCATTGGACGGTGCTGGTCGGCGCTAGAGGCCAGGGGAGGGTGTCAGCAGGGTGCGGGGATGGTCAGACGATCTAGGGGAGGACTAGGGCGAGCGAGAGAAGCAGCAGCGGAGCGACAGGAGCTCGGTGCCAACGCGGTGCAATACGCGTGCTCTGGCCGCGCCCTGTGCACGCACGCAGCGTGTTCGACCAAATGCCATGGTGAACTAACGTGACCTATTGGAGCTGATTTTTGACAGGGTGATGCTTAGCTGAAAGGGAATGATGTTAGACATGATGGTTGGTCAGGAGAAGCTAGTGCCACATGGAGTTCAGAGGATTGCAAGATTTCAGCCATGCCCACAAGCTATTCGACATAATGCTATGCCTATCTAGGTAAGTCTTCTGGATGTGAGACTTGGCAGGATGGGGTCTCATTGGATGATAGAGATGATGTTATGATTGTTTGAGCAAAAAGAGTAAGTGCCAAATGCAAGTTCTGAGGAAATTCAGTTCTGGACCAGATTTTGAGGGAATTATTTGGAGGTCTTCCAAGATGCAAATGGAGTTGATCTTCTGGACTTAAGTGTTCCGTTGGAAGTACTATGAGATGGAAAAATTTCAGAATTGTTTGATGAAGGAAAATTAGGGTTGCAGTTATAACCTAGGAATGGGTCATAATTGAAAAGATGATGTTTTGCTCAAAATTTTCAAAAGACCAAGTTGGGTTTTTGCATAAAAGTGATCTATAGGCATCATATGACCTCTCCAAAAATTTGTGGCATTTAAAGAATATTATTTGAAATAGTTTTAGTTCAACAGAAGCATTTCAAAGTTTGAAAATGCTATTAAAAGAATTATTTTGGGGCAAATTTATTATGAAAAATATTTCCTACTAATTTTTAAAAGTTAAATGAAAGGATTAAAAATTACTTTCAAAACCCACAATATTTCCAAGATTTTCTATATGGAGGGAAGAATTTTGGAAAACAAAAAACAGAAAAGATTCTAAAATTATTAAAAGACCTAATATAAATCTAAATTTTATTTCTGTCCAAATTTTACTTAATAAAAACATGGTTAGAATTTTGGGGTGTTACAAAATCTACCCCCCTTAAGAAAATCTCGTCCTCAAGATTTGTTAAGCGCGGAAGAACTAAATGCATATCACAACAAACAATCATATGCAGAATGCAATCATAGCAATGCACTTATGACATATGCCCTAAAATACAATACAAAGGTTGCATCATGTAAACTAGCGTTGGACACAGCAACAACCACACTCATGACCGTCTACGGTTCGAAGGTGAGATCTACAGGGTCTTGTGGAAGGGTTCCTGGTGCTGGAGCACATTCTTCTTCATCCGGAGGAAGTGGAGGAAGCAGACGAAGAACATGCCCTTCCTGAGTAGGCAAAGGTGGTCCACCAATGGCGATCTGGGGATTCAGCTCAGCAAGATAATGGAGATAATCCATTAGTTGCTGGGTTAGATGCTCCTGGGCCATCACATACTGAATGAGATTGGCCGGTGCTGGATCTCTTTCTACACGTTCACCGCGGAACGTAGCTTCTGCTCCGGGTGCTGCGCGACTCGGGAAGTAGTAATACTCCCTTTCGCTGGCACATGGTACCGCGAATCGAAGACAGGTAACTGCTTCGTAGGCGGCAAATTATATGGCCATGTCTGGAGTTGGCATGGATCTCCTGATGAAGACAACATATGGAGGGCCTTGGTTTAAATCTTCTCGTGGGATTTGCACAACTTCCCGGTACTTCGAGGAATCAGAGGTAATCCTCAATTTGTACAACTCATACTGGGGTGGTTGGCCGGAACCAAGGGTATTGTGGGTAAAATCCCACAAAACCTTGACAAAGCTACCAGGGCTTGCGTCTGGAGTTCTTAGGTAGGCTCCGGGGTGAGACATGGAGTGATGGGGTGATGGAAACGGTGCTCAAGGTGGATGGTTTGAGTGCGGGAATGGCCTCTTATAGAGCGCCTAGGTCAGGAAACAAGATGCGGCGCCGGTGCGACTTATATATCATCTTCGTCGTAGGGTTGTCTGAGTCAAAGTCTCAGACATCAATCTCCAAAAGAAGAGTGACGTATCACTGTGGCTGTCGGTTAGGGTGGTTTTGGCAGTTACGCCCGGAATTTACTCTGCAACCACCCGTCAAACAATTTACGCATAATACTATTAAGACAAGGGCATACGAGTAGTCTACAAACTTACTATGGCATACTACTACAACTTCGAGGATACGGAAATACAGGATTACAGGGTAGCGGGGTCACTAAGGGCTTGACAACTAATCTGGTGGACTCAGTCCACTTTGTTGACGTCTAGCTGGGCGTGTCTTGCAGATGTCGAGGCTTCCCCGTGTGCTTCAGTGTCGGAGTTGGCCGGGGTAGGATGGGGAGCTACAGGGCTAGGATAGCGGTGGTGCCCCTCGCGGGGTGTCGTGGTCACAGTCCCGTTGGAGTAGGTCTCCAAGAGACGACGGAGTTCCCCTGGGGAGGCGAATGCATTGCCCGGGTGGGAAACAGGGGCAGACCTTGGGGGCTCAACTGGTCTCCCGAACAGCACTATCGGGGTGTCGATGGCGGTTGCAGCTTCACCTCTCATCGGAGTCAGGAGAGCGAGCCTACGGGCCGCAATCAAATCATTGGTGACCTGATCGAAGAGTGCTTCTTGCGCTCTCAGGTAGCGCACCAGATGCACCAGGGCAGGATCCGTCTCATGGTCTCCGCTGGCGACTTGGGTCGGGCTACCATAGCCTTCACGACTAGGGTAGTAGAAGAAAGGACGGATGTTAACTCTCGGCGACAGATACCGGAGTTGAACTACAGCCTCTCGGGCTGCAAGTTGGATGGCTTGGGGCTCGTCGGAGGTCGTTCTCCCGGTGAAGCAGTAGGGGCATTCTGATGTGGTACCCCTCCCGTAGATGTGCACCGTGGCCCAGAAGTGATGGATGGCGTCACTCGTGTGCTCATGGTACACAACATACTCAGGCGGCTCTTCTATGCCAAAAGCACGACGCGAGAGATTAGTGAGGACAGCTACAAAGTCTCCAAGCTCGTCTGCGGTGGTCTCATTGCGAACGACGGGGCCAGGCGTCTTGGTGGGTAGGATATCGAAGTGAGGCTGAAGGCTGTGATGTGCAGAGTTGAGGTAAGGCTTCCTTTATAGGTCAGCGGAGTCTTCAATCGCACGCTTGTTGATGGGACAACTCAGGTGTCGGCCACAGGCACCCGGCTTATGGGCTAGGTTGATAGGTTGGGCACCGACTATCAAAAAGGTGTCGGCTGGCCACTGTGCATGCCTATCGGATGGGATGGGCTTGACTATGGACAGGAAAAGGTTTGGACGTGTGGAAACCTAGGGATAGCGACTAGGCTAAGATAGGATTAGCCAATGGTCAGCCTGGCTCTGATACCAAGGTTGTCAGGGCCGGTTTTCCGAGACATAAAATCCCAGCAATTGACCCTCGTGTCATCACTAGCCCCAGGATTACTGTTCGCTGGTGGACACTACCTTGATACAGAATTCCAAGCAATTACAAGAATTTGAGTACAAGACCATAAAGGTCCATTGAGTACCACAATGATTTCTAGTGGCGGATGACGGAAGCGGCTCGTGGGTCTCCAACGTCGATGGGGCTCCATTCCCATAGGAATAGCTGACCTGGATAACTCCTATATCGCATGGCTGCTATCTCTGATTCCTAGGCTGCGGAGTTGTCTTCGTAGCGCTCTCGTCCAGATAATGATCTGGCCAAGACAATAGCCAGGGACAAGCCAGTGAGTACGTTTGAATGTACTCGTGAACATCATGAACAAAAGATATACTAAATGCAAACAGAATGCATATGATCATGTTAGAATAATTCAAATGAACATTTGGTTAGATAGCATGTATAATGTGTTCACGTAAGAAATTTTAAGTGTCTATTCTTAGGTGGTAAAACCATCCCAGAAGAATCTAAATGAAAGCGTAAGTGGAACGTCGGGCGTTAGACAGCCCGAGGATTCCAAAATTAAACGCCAGTCAGGTGTCTGAATGCGACTCCTCGAGAGGTCTTGAAAAGAAATGCCAAACGGGTGTCTAAATACGACGCCTCGAGAGGTCTTGAAAAGAAAGTAATAACATGAGTATCCAGGTGGCATGACCTTCCCAAGAAATACTCAAAAATGCACATAAGAGAAAAAGGTTAGTCCATAATAGCATTAATGATAATAATCATCCATCATAATTCATGATCAATTTTCTGCTTTCGTGATTTCCTCCAAAGACCAACACTAAGACCGACACTTGACCCATCCCAGACTATAGTCCTTAACCGCGAACACGGCTATTCGAATAGGTTATAAAACTCTGCAGAGGTTGTACTCTTTACCCACAACTAAAGGATTTCTTTAGTCAACCCCGAGACGTTGACTAATTCCGATTACGGCCTTTGGGTTGAAAACACACCTAACCAGCACACACCAGTTTAACTTTCCCGATGCCCGGAATCACAAGAAAGCATCATCCAAGAAAAACTCTAAGGCGGGGAGTCCAACACCTCGAATAGCATGGGATCACAATTTATATCGCGCGCAAACTAAGGGGTGCCCCCCTCTCGGCCCAGCCGGAAACACCCATGCCCCCTGACCAGGTGACATGCCTACCAGAGGCCTCTGGTATCTTTCACCATGGCCTCTCTGTACAGTGTGTGCAGGAAAGGGGTTAACAACTTACCAAACCATACCGTACCTGTGGCAGGGACGAGTGGCAGCATGAATCAAGTATGGGGGTTACCAGAACAAGACTCGATCTACGGTCAACTCAGGAGGTTAAAGTTTTCTTACAGTGGTTAGCACAATATATTTCCTTGGTAGTACCCAATAGGGTCACCACCTGGCATGTCCCAAGATGCCCTCACTGATCATTCTCGTCACAATGATATTTCAGTCTCACGGTCACTTTTCTCGTGACTGATTCTTTCCTGCAGATTAGTGAAAACAAGCATAGGCATGTGTGGCACAAAATTTTCCTGTTTAAGTGAACTCAAATACTGACAAGGAACCACATATGCATGATCATCTATATGCAAATTTCATTTGAGTCAACCTAATCATGTTTCAAAATTCTAGCAAGCAATAAACCAAACTTTCATCATATCAAGTGTTCAAGATGCTTGCCTTGAGCATGTAGAAGGGTTGGGTGCACTACAAAAGTTTTGAAAATTCTCTTCCCTCCATTTTTCCTATTTTCAAAATATTGCAAATATCACATAATTTCACAACAGTACAAAAAAGTTGTTTGGATTTTTTTTAAAATAAATACTAAAATAAACTAGATGAAAAATGAAGAATAACAGAAAAAGAATCAATTCATTTGGAGTTGTGGTTTAAAAACTAGGGCCAGTCAAAGTTTAGTCAAAATCTGAGTTTTATTTAAAATCTAAAAAAGAAAACGATTCGGACAGAAATGCGCTTTCGAAAGAGGAAGACGTACTCTGTGGAATACACCTCCACTTAAGACGAGCTGGCGTGCCGCTGGGTCACTGACAGTGGGCCCACCTGGCCCACTGGTCAGGTTTGACCGGTCCGTGACGTGCCTCGCGCGGGAACAGGGGAGGAGGCGGCGGTCGACGGCGATTGCTGGCGAACAGCGGCGACCCACGGGGAGCTGAGCACATGGGAGTGCTCAGGAGTTCGAGGCGGTCCTCTCGGTACCCGTCTTGGCCTCCGGGGTGGACGGAGTCGCCGGCGGCGAGCTCTCCCGAGACGCTCCGGCGGAGGTGGAAGAAAGCTTTTGCCCATGGCGCATCTCCGATGAAATTGTTGGGCGGAAAGTATTTGTGGTTGCTCAAGGAGGCTATAGGTGAAGAAAGATGTGAGGGGGAGGCACTGGTGGCGTCAGAATCAACCGAAAAGTGGCGGCGGGTGTTTCGGTCGAAGATGAAGAAGACGACCTATCATGGCCGTTTGGCTACTCAAGTATGTTTACAGAGGAGGGAGGAGTGGTGGTGATGATCGAGTGGAGCTCAGGTGGCCTTTTATAGGCGGGAGACGTTGGTTCTGTGGGTTTCAGAGAACGGCCACGGTGGCAGTCGCCATTGATTTCAAAGCATGGGCGGTGGCGAGGTCGTTGGGGTCGGCGGAGTGGTCGGTGTGGCCGTTTGTGTGGTCGGTGAGCTGAGGATGAGCTCGGGGAAGCTCCAGGTGGCCTGGACGGCGCCGTCCGAGTGAATCGCGGCGGCGGCCATTGATGGCTTCCCGCGGTCGGTGGCGAGGCTGGTGGTGGGCGGCGGGGTCGGTGAGGACGGTGACGGTCCGCAGTTAAGGTGGGGTGTGCTGGCTGGCTCGGAGATGAGCCACGCGTCTTGGGCGGTGGCGTGCCCGAGACGGTGGCGATGGGCGGCGGCGTTGGACGGTGCTGGTCGGTGCTAGAGGCCAGGGAAGGGTGTCGGCAGGGTGCGGGGATGCTCAGACGATCTAGGGGAGGGCTAGGGCGAGCGAGAGAAGCAGCAGCGGAGCGACAGGAGCTCGGTGCCGACGCGGTGCAATACGCGTGCTCTGGCCGCGCCCTGTGCACGCACGCAGTGTGTTCGACCAAATGCCATAGTGAACTAACGAGACCTATTGGAGCTGATTTTTGACAGGGTGATGCTTAGCTGAAAGGGAATGATGTTAGACATGATGGTTGGTTAGGAGAAGCTAGTGCCACATGGAGTTCAGAGGATTGCAAGATTTCAGCCATGCCCACAAGCTGTTCGACAGAATGCTATGCCTATCTAGGGAAGTCTTCTGGATGTGAGACTTGGCCGGATGGGGTCTCATTGGATGATAGAGATGATGGTATGATTGTTTGAGCAAAAAGAGTAAGTGCCAAATGCAAGTTCAGAGGAAATTCAGTTATGGGCCATATTTTGAGGGAATTATTTGGAGCTCTTCCAAGACGCAAATGGAGTTGATCTTCTGGACTTAAGTGTTCCGTTGGAAGCACTATGAGATGGAAAAATTTCAGAATTGTTTGATGAAGGAAAATTAGGGTTGCAGTTATAACCTAGGAATGGGACAGAATTGTAAAGAGGATGTTTTGCTCAAAAATTTCAAAAGACCAAGTTGGGGTTTTGCATAAAAGTGATCTATAGGCATCATATGACCTCTCCAAAATTTTGTGGCATTTAAAGAATATTATTTGAAATAGTTTTAGTTCAATAGAAGCATTTCAAAGTTTGAAAATGCTATTAAAAGAATTATTTTGGGACAAATTTATTATGAAAAATATTTCCTACTGATTTTTAAAAGTTAAATGAAAGGATTAAAAATTACTTTCAAAACCCACAATATTTCCAAGATTTTCTATATGGAGGGAAGAATTTTGGAAAACAGAAAACAGAAAAGATTCTGAAATTATTAAAAGACCTAATATCTTTACCTAATACTAAAGCACGGAGTGCTTCTGCCCGTATACCCGTCATCGGCGATTTTGCAGAAAAGCCCCTCACTTTTTATAGAATCAACCCGCAGTCCATATAGGAATCAACCTGGAAGAGAAAAAAAATAGCCCACGCCGTCCGTCACCAACACGAATGAGTGGGGAACTGAAAAGCCAATCTGCCGATTTTGCCTGATTTTCTCCATAATCCCACATCGCTACTTTACAATTAATTTCATCGGTTCATATACGTGCGCCTTGGTGATTCAACAAGAGGCAACGGAAATCAACGGAGGAACGAATCCAAAGAGGTCGCCTCTGCAGTGGTGACATGGCCTGCTGGCGAAGGGAAGGGGCTGCTCCGGGCAAAGGAGAGGCCGGAGGGGAGCAACCCTGGCCTCGCTCGGCCAGGAGCTTCATGGTGGGTCGGCGTTGTGGCCCTTGTCGGCCGGTGGTTTGGAGGTGCCAGAACAAGGCGGCGGCAACGCACAGGTGGGTGGGGGCGAGCGGAATCAGGCAGCGGCGACGCGCGAGGCAAGGGGGCGGCGGCTATGGCACCTCCATGGCAAGCAGGGGAGGTGAAGGGGGCGCGCGAGGAGGAGCAGGGCGCAACAGGAGAGGAGGAAGCGGCGGACGGTAGCTCAACGGGCGAGGAGGAGGCGGATCCAGGCGAGGCAGGAGCTCCGGCGGCTCATCCATGGCGGCTGGGACCTCCTGCTCGAACAGAGAGACAGAGGGGTGAGAGAGAGAGAGAGAAAGAACGCGAGAGGAAGGGAGAGGGAAACAGCGGCAGGGCTCACCGGAGCACATGGGGGCGCGGCGGAGGCTGCCTTCACTGGCGGCGAGCTTGCTGGCCGAAGCTGCGGCACGGGCGGCGAGTGGCAATGGGGATCGGGCACTTGCCCTGTGGTGACGGCGCTGAGGGAGGACGAGGGGGGATTGGGAGGATCGAGCGAGTGGGGCTGGTGCGGTGCGGGTGGCTAGGGTTAAGCTAGGGCGAGCTGGGCCTTGGGCCGGCCGGCTGCTGTTGGGCTTGCAACGCTGGGAAGCTGGGCCTCCTCTATTCTCGTGTGCGTCGCTGTAGGAAACAATCGATCTTTTTCTCAAAAAAAAAAGGAAACAATCGATCTAATCTATTATCATTACGTGAGGAGCTAGCCGAATAAATCAAGCCCGATTTAGGTGAGGCGTGTGTGTGCGTGCCCTCAACGAAAAGAGCATGAACCTGCTGCTGCCCAATCTGTCTTTGTGATGTGTTCGACGATGGCTACTGCCCATGGAATTCCGTTGGGGTATGTTCCAATCGCCAAACTCACGAGACAAGTGAAAGAATCGTCCAATCGAACTAGACTAGCTAGCTCACACGTGCTTCTACGGCTAGACATACATGTACTGCTGCCGCTAATCAACCTGATTCTCTTTGGCAAGCTTTGTACGTGTCTTGCTTACCGCGAAAATTGATTTAGTGCCTTCGTCGACGGTGTCACGATGAGGTTTGTCAGCGTCTACCGTGATCCATGGCCCGATGTCTTCACCGTCACCATCTGAGCCTAATCAACGGGAAGATGTCTTACTGCAGCATACAGTGCGTCGTGGACGTACGAAGGTCCGGCCTTCACTGGCTACGAGCCCCTCCCGTGTGTCCCGTCGGAGTTGCCCATCCTGAGCATAGACGGCCCTGGCGCATTCTGCTTCCTGATGAGTGAAGGATGTTACGTCGGCGTCAACGGCACAGTGTGGCTCGTCCGGTTTAGTGCAACTACTATGAGACAGAGGTGGTGGTGTCGACGTCCATGGACCTGACATGTGTATGTCTGGTTACGTTATACTTATTGGGTTAGGGGTTTGTGACATTTCTTTTCTCCCGTTGCAACGCACGGGCATGTTTGCTAGTAAATCTAAATTTTATTTCTGTCAAAATTTTACTTAATAAAAACGTAGTTAGAATTTTGGGGTGTTAGAACTAGATTAACACCTTCTTAGACGCCACCATGGACACAAACTACGACAACGCACATACACCACTGCGCGGCATGCACGCAAGGACGCACTCGCGCACACCCAGCACACAATACACACCAGCACACGTGTACACCGGCATCGCCGCCAGCTGAGATGGAGGACGAGGCGGCCAACAAGCGAAGGCGGCTCGAGCCAAAACCGCATCCGGCGAGCCTGGACTTCATCAGCAGCCTCCCCGATGACATGCTGCTCGTCATCAGCGCCCTCCTCCCCACCAAATCTGGTGTGCGGACCACCCTTCTCTCCCGGCGGTGGCGCCCCCTCTGGCGCTGCATCCCCCTCAACCTCACCGTCGACGGCTGCCTCTGTGATGGGGATTGCAAATGCATGGCCGCAGTCTCCAAGATCCTTGCATCGCACCCTGGGCCAACCAGACGCCTTGACATCCGCATGTTCAGTACCAACTGCAATGTCCAAGCCAAGTTCGACGAGTGGTTCTTATCCCCCCGCCCTAGATCAGCTCGAGGAGCTCAGGTTTGAAGGTGGACGATGTCACTCTTTGCCACTGTCCGCGCTCCGCCAAGCGCCAACGCTGCGCTGCGCCAGGTTCAGCTCCTGCTATTTCCCCCAGATTGATACTGCGCCCGCTCTTCTTCTCCCTCAACTCAAGCAGCTCAGCCTCTTCGACATTGGTATCTCAAAGGAGGCTATGGAGTGGCTGCTCCGCGGCTGTACAGCGCTCGAGTACCTTTGTCTTCAACAGATCCACGGGTTCATTAGCCTCCACATCGCCTGGACGAATCTCCGATGGATTTATGTGTCTTGCTGGCCCCGTAACAGGACATTACTTGGGAAGAGATCAGTTGAGCTGTTTCACGATATGGTCATTGAGAATGCGCCTTTCCTTGAGAGATTGCTTGTATCTGATCTAGAAGGTCCAACAAAAATCAGGGTCATTGACGCGCCGAAATTGACAGTGTTGGCCTACTCATCTGCCAAATTCTCCGAACTTGTTATTGGATCCATAACTTTTCAGGTACAACACTCTTCTTCTTCTCGTTCTTCTTCTTGAAATTCACATTTTAATTTTTTTTCTTGATGTATGTTCGACTATCATCCAGAAAATGATTCCCACAAGCTTGACCCAGTCTGTGCGCACAGTGAAGATTTTGGCAATAAAATCTATTAGCCCCAATCTGGATCAAGTTGTTGGATTCCTTAGATGCTTTCCGTGCATGGAGAAGCTACTCATCAAGGTGAAACTCCTTTCCTATTAAATGTGAACCACAACGGAGCTCAATTTTTTCGTAATTTTTCCCAAGTTACAATGACAAATGTAGCGTTCAAAACTGCATCTAGGCTCTATACTGACAGAAATGTTTTTAGTATTTTTTCTCACGTGATCACCTGCATCGTTTTTTTGTTGTTGTAGCCAAGGCTAGTCATAGTGGGAAGTAACTTTATCCTAGGAGCAAGTACTACCTCCGTCCTGGTTTACTATAGTCCCCTTCATATTTTGGAGTATCAAATTTTGACCATAGATTTAACTAACAAAATGTTAATGCATGTCACTAAAAATCATTTCATTGGATTCGTATTTGAACATAATTTCCAATGGTATAACTTTTTGTGACATGCATTGACATTTTGTTAGGTAAATCTATGGTCAAAATTTTACACTAAATACGAAGGGGACCTATAAACCAAGACGGACGTAAAATGAGTAAATGAGAGGAAAGAGAAAGAGAGAGAGTGAAAATTATCACTAGCCTTACAGCCAACCCTATTGTATGAGCGAATGATATTGGTAGCTCTTGATGACACGACAATCTTATATATCCAGCTCCTCTAATATGTTCTCTTCTTTGCAGATAAAAAAATACCTCAAAGTGAAAAATGTGCTGCAATATAACAACCTCATCGAATGCCTTAATCTCCATCTTACAGAAATTGATTTGATCGACTACCCAGGCACCACATCCGAGATTAAATTGGCCAGGTTCTTGTTTCTAAAGGCAAGTGTGCTCAAGGTAATGAGGTTTGGCGTTCTCTGGCGCAACAATGAATGGTGTGCTGATCATCGCAAGCGTCTAAAGCCGAATGACAAAGGCTCTGCAGAAGGTGAATTTGTTTTTGAAAGGTCAAGTAACGAGAGATGCACAAGTTTATTTGCCTATTAGTGACTTGTCAGGGGCGGTTGATTTTAGTTTGTATGATAATGCTGCATCCACCTAAAGTAACGAAACTTCTTACATAAACTTCGTAATAATTCCCTCTTCGTAGGTGCAGCATTACTGCTAGCATTTGTAATATCAGTTTAAACCTTGTAAAATTACGACTATCCGGCATGTGGTACTACGTTACGATTATGTTCGCGTGCATAGGTGCTGCAACGATGTAACCAATATACCCATTACAATATTTTATTCTAACTCATGGCAACGCATGGGAAAATATCTAGAACATGGCTTGTTGTAAGCAGGGTAGCTCTACAGCCTTGATGATAGTGACTGCACATGGTGAGGCTGACTTTGGTAACCCAAACACGCCGCCTGCACTCTGGTGTCATCTCCGGCGCAGGGTCTTGGCACTTCACTGTGAGGAGCAGCACGTAATAATTTGACCAACGGGTAGTACTTTGGTACTAGTACTACAACTCCCTCTGTCTGGATTTAGTAGTACTACCACCTCCATTTGGATTTAGCATTTGACTAACAATATATAGTAATGCATGTCACAAAAAATATACTACTACTCCCTCCATAATAAATACTACATGGAGTATTGTTTTATTCGTATTTGAGTGTAGTTTTTTTTTATGAGTCATATTGAGTGTAGTTTCTGATGATATTATACACTCTCCCTTCCGGTTGAGGGCTCAAATATGAAATCTCATCAACCACACTAGTACTTGCACCGCATTCGAACCGCATTAATTGCGCCAGCTTCCAACATAATTGCACACAGAATTTACCTCAATCTTCTCGTAACTATGCGTGCATGCAGCGAGACAGGGAGCAGTGCGTGCATGCGGAGCGGGATTTGAGGCAGCAGCAGGCATGCGATACTCTGCAAACGCAAGGGCAATTATGTCCAGAAAAACCAGACTGGGTCTTTCCTTGGTATGCGCACTCGACCTTAGTCGCAGAGAAAAAAGGACCGGAGGGAGTACTAATAAGGAGCGAGGAGTAGATAGGCAACACACACGTGAATGCAAACGCAGTCTGCACTTCTCAGAGCATGGTTAATAGTATAGCCAGCCGCTGGCTATATGAACAAGCCATGTCATCAAGAATTAGTATTATTAACTAGTCATACAATAGGGTTGGCTATTGTAACACCCCGATTTTTGGCCCTTTCTTTTTCTTTTGGATTCCTTCGAATTCTTATTTGGACTTCCTTTTTCCATGGCTATGTGGTCTTGAAACCGGGGGAGATCATCTCTTCTTCCTCTCCCAAGTGGCTTGTGATTTTCAAATCCATCCCAAGGCCATGACATTTCCATCTTAACCCAATCCCAATTTTTATTTCTTGGGAATATTCCTTTTTCTATTAAAGGAATAACCATGTTTGCTCTAGGTTGTGAAGCAACCTATATTTCTGACATTCCAAAAATTCCCACAAAATTCTCATAAATTATTTGGATCATATCTTCCACAAATATGTCAAAACCCATCCTTACCTAGTTCAAAAATAATTCAGGAATATTCATTTCCTATTCTGTCCAGCAAGGCACTTTGTGAAGGAAGTGCTATTTATATTTTCTTGATTGCCCTCAAAAAATTTGGGCACTCTTTCCTATCTAAATAATTGCCACATGCCAAAATTCAGCCTCATTTGCCTAGTAAATCTTCCTCAGCAAATTTCCAAAGTTTCTGTCCAGACAGAAGCTTTGTAAAGGAAGTACTAGCTAGGCTAATCCAAATGAGTTGAAATTTTGGTAGATCATTTATAAGATCAAATAATGACTCCACCAAATTTCATATCCATCCAACAATCCAGGTGAGCACACCATCCAATCTTGGTTTCTGGCCACAATTTCAGGTTGTGAAGCAACTATAGTTTATATTGCTTCAAAAATTCTAAAATTAATCCAGCACCTAAGTATCCCTATATTCTTTGGGAATGCCAAAATTCACATCATTTTGCCAAGCTATTTTCTCCACAAAATTCCCCCAAGTTTCTGTCCAGTGTGGAGCATTGTGAAGGAAGTACCATTTTTATTCATTCAAATGGTATGAAATTTTTATGGTGTCTTCATATGACCAAATCATCATCCTACAACAATTTTGAGCCCAATCAAATCATCCATGTGAGTGCTACTTCATGATTTAGCTTCTGGACCAGATTTGGTAGTTGTAAAGCAACTATGTTAAATACTGGTCCAAATATTTTAAACATCCACAAGATGATAGTCCTTCCTACCCTAAACCTCTGTGACATCCTGGTAAGCTATTATCCCCTCCCATTTGATCACTATTTCATGCCCAAGTTTGATACAGCAAACTTTCTCTGAGCTATCCAATCAACCCAAAGCTCATTTTGTTGATACATCACTTCAGGGAGGTCCTACTTTGGAAGGACTACACACTAGACATGCTTTTGCTAGCCATAGTGCACCGCGTGCGCCTGTGCACGCGGTGACCACGCGGCTGGGAGGCCATTGTCGTGCTCTGGATGGCGTTTAGCTTCGGGCACTCCTTTGCTCGTCGTTCCCGCGCGTCCCACCATGTCTACAGCGTCAACCACCCTCCCCTGCATCCACGTAGCCTCCTCCCCACCCCTCCCGTCGCTGTCCGGACACGGACACCGCGTGCCCGCGTAAGAACAGTGGCACAAAGGTGACGTCCCTGCTCCACGTGGTGCGTCGTGGCTATGCCCGCGTGCCTGGCACCTCCACTAGTTCCCTCTAGTCGCCATCAACACCTCCGCGCGTGCGCACGCGCACGCGGTCGCGCCAGAGTACCTTCCGCACGCCCTTGGTGGCACCCGAGCACGGGCATCTCGTCGCGGCTATTTAAGCCCTTCCCCGAGCCCTCCGAGCTTACCAAGCTCCTCTCCAACCTCCCAGAAGCCTCCCCAACTTCTCCAATGAGCTCGAGGAGCTCCCTACGCTCGCCATGGCCGCCATGGCCATCGCCGGAGTCCGCTCAAATTGGAGCAACCCGAGCTCTCCCCCTCCCTCCTGACCTCACCAGAGACCTCCATATCCACCCCATAGCTCGCCCCGCCACCCATTTCTTCCTCTGGAGCATCGTGTCGAGCTCTCCATCTTCGCCCGTCGCCTTCGTCCGCCGCGGTCGGCACCCTTCTCAACCTGGCTCTCCCCGGGGAAGCTTATGTATCCCACGCGAAGCGCGGCGCCGCACTGAGCGTTTCGGTAGCCGGAGCCCCGCCGGAGACGGCCCGTAGCTCCAGCTATCGCCGTCGGGGTCGGCCCTCTCCTCGGCCAGAAGCACGCGCGAAGGAGGAAGACGACGCCCCACGCGGGCACCAGGTGTCGGTGACCCAGCCGGCCGGGCCCGCGGGTTTAAGTGGTAGCGTACTCTGGTGGTTTACGCTTTCCATTCAGTGAAAGCGTACTTCGGTGCGGCCTCGGTCAGAAATACGTCTTCTCTGTTCCTAAAGCATATTTCTCCAAAATGCGCTTTCAGCCTCAGCTCAGCCGCCGAAAGGCTTATATTGCGGACATTCACTCTTTAAGCACAGAAATGAATAAGTTTTTATTTGATTTCTGCCTAACGAACGAGCGTCCGTATCTCGGCAACCGTAACTCCGATTCAGGTGATTCCAAAGC
This sequence comes from Elymus sibiricus, assembly GCA_039707655.1. NCBI lineage: Eukaryota > Viridiplantae > Streptophyta > Magnoliopsida > Poales > Poaceae > Elymus > Elymus sibiricus. The sequence continues at coordinate 326,375,488 of CM077670.1, forward strand.
CCACGATCTCAGTTTGTCGAGCCCGTTCCGATGGTATCATTTTCATGAGGTTGTCATATTGTGAAAATGACCATTTTGCCCTTGCCCCCTAAACAGCTCCGCCGGGAGGGAAACTTTTCTGGCGATTCTTTCCGCGAGTTCATCGCACCTCTCCCCGGTGAATCCTTCATCCTCAGGCAAGCCACAATAGCCACTTGCATGATGGCATTGCAGTAGCCATGGTTTTGACTTGAATATTTAATAATTGTTTGCTCATTTAATTATTTCGTGAATGATATGTGCTCGTGAATCCATGCTCGTTCTTATGCCATGTTCATTTGCACCTAATAAGTTAAATGATTATTTGCTAGTATTATCATTATCATGTTAGTTCTCGGATTTATTTTCGATGCTAGTGATCATGTTATACTCACATGAATAGTTATCGTTTGTATGATAATACTTGTGATGTTCATGATCATCGTTATGCTTTGCTCATTTGCATCCCGTAGAATAAATGATTTATCATCGTTCATGTATGATGTTAAATGGTTATGTTGCCCATCCATGATTACACTGATATTATGCTCATATGCATTGTCATTTCATTATGTTATTATGACTCACCTCATCACCTTTCAAGTTGAACCTAACAGTAATCGAACTTGAACAAATCTGTTGGCTGAGTCATGGTGCCACCGAATCGAGCTCACCAGTGCAACCACACTTGCCTGGATGGGGAGGCCCTAATGCGGTCTATTGTCATGCCTCTCGCCGGTGCCTCCTACTAGGGAAGGTTATGGGTGCACGCTACCCAGATCAGGTAGGCGGCCATAAGCCTTGAGTACCCGAGTTTTATGGTACCGAGGTCCCCGTTTGGGATGATGTTTATGTTTGGCCACGACGGTGGCGGCCACATAGGTGGCGGATGTCATGAGTTGGCATCGGGGTAACCCAGGACATAGCCCAAAGGGGAGTTTGTTGGAGTGGCCGGGAGAGTGTCATGCAATAGATTGGTTTTGTCGGAATGTCGTTGGTCCACCCGAATGGGAGCACGAGGCCATGAGTTCCGTAGTGTGGGTACAGTGTACTAACCTCTGCAGAGTGTATAATCTATCGATAGCCGCGTCCTCGGTCATGGACACAGTTCGTAGTAGGTCACACTATGGGTCAACAGAAATAATAATCTGAATAATAACAACCCCGGTTCGATGAGAAAAGAAGTTGGTTGATCTTTATGTGGTCACGAGATGATCGTGATGGTATTCTTGATGATGGTTGATCATGAGGTGATTTTGTGATGATCACGATGGTAAGAAGGATTGATACCTATGGTGGTTACGAGATAACCTATGAACAGAGTAAGTTGGTCCATGAGACCTTGAATGTCGACCCCCTTGCATGCTAGTGCAAACAGTATCGTGTTCATGCTCATGAATTATGTACATGCCATGCTCATGTTGTTCTAGTAGTATTGTGTTCATCATTATTGTTTAACCTGTAAATGCCATGCTGTTGTATGTCTTGATTGCTTTGGTTGTTGTGAGCTTGCGAGTACATTCAAAGTACTCACCTGGCGTGTCATGCCAGATTGCAGGTGATGCCGTGTTTGCTTGCTTGTCGAGGATCTCGAGGTTGCGCTCTAGGATGCGTCCCAGCCAGAGTCCCTGCGGAGTGGAGTTCATCACCGTCGCCGTTGTTCCGCTGCTAGAGCTCATTCCGTTTCTAGATGTTCCGCTGCTAGCATAGAACTACCTTAGCAGGCGAAGTGTCGCTATGCCCCTGTAACCTTTGTAATATCGGACCCTTGTACCCCATTTATTTGTAATAAATAGCTGATTTGTTCTATGCCAAGCAGTGCCGTATTCCAGAAGACTTGATCTCTGGGCTGGAATACGGGGTGTTCTGGTCTCTCTGAGCCAGGGTGCCATAGTGATTGGTATCAGAGCAGGTCTGGCTGTAGGACGCCCTAGTCCGCGCGAGCGTTAGAAACCGGTAGTATATAGTCTAGTCGGCTTGCCGCATTTGGTTGATGCATTTGTTTGCTGCATAGCATGCATATAGACTTATTATATTGTCACTAATGGTTGATCTTGTGAGTGTAGGTGGCATCAGTTTCGATCCACTACCTGTACCCTCCAGTTTTGCATACTTGCTCTTTGGTGTCATCTCTGTCCCAGCGGAGTGATGCCGAGATACCTAGTGGTGTCGATCATTTGCAGGATTGATGCACCGATATCGCACCAATATTTTTCTCTTCGGCCACGCCTATTGTTTCGGTGGTAGACATGCTTCTACCCCGGATCTTGCCATCCAACCCGCCGTTTGGCAACCCTCACTGGCCTTTGTTACCAGGAAAGGGCAAGGCCAGCAGGACCTTCTTTGCACCGCTGTCCTACTCTATCACCCATTCTCTGGACGAGTACGGTTCCCTTCCGTACGCTTGATGATGATATGGCCGTGACATCCGTGTCTCACTACATGATCACCAAGTCCGTCCTCACCGCTAAGCCCGTCTAGATGCAACCGGTGCTGATCCAGCGCTTGGTGTAGCTCTGCTTACACCAATCCCTCCACATGCTGATCCATTTTCGTGCACACCGCCACAGCATATTAGATCGTAGTACCGAAGTTTCCTCGAGAATTGTGTGCTTAAGTAGGCATGCATAGTGAGGTGAATAGCTGTAAAATGTGATGTTGCTTGTATGTAATCTTGATGCCTTGTGTGCTTTTGTTCAGTCGTTTCTTTTGCTTCTTTCTTTGGGCCCTCGATGTTGCCTTACCTTCCCTTATGAAAGTTGCTCATCAACCGACACCGGACCTGAAAAAACAGTGAGGAGTTCAAATGTTTAGAAACTCAGATAAGCATTATGGACTTCTCAGTCGACTGTATTATTGTGGGAATATCTGGTCTGGCTGCAAATGACATCCTGGAGTAATTACCCACATCAAGTTTACAACAGTGGTGCAATCTTCACATCAGTAATGATTAAATCAGCCGGAAGACAAGTGGTGTGCAAGACCAACAGTATATTATCAGTAAAGGAATATCAAAGGTGTGTATATATATGGCATTCAGTCCGCATATCAGAGAGAGAAGCTTCTGGTGTAAGAAAATCCAGTCTTCCTCCGCACGCTACCAGAGAAGCTTATGATGCAAGGTTCCTCAATCTTCCTCAGTACAACATGTGGATGACTTACAGTGGAAGATACTCAGTCTTCTTCGGTAAGCCACCGCAAAAAGCTTCTGGCACAAGTCACCAAATCTTCCTCAGTAAGCAACCATGGGAAAATTTTCTGGAGCACGGTACCCAATCTTTCTCAGCAAGCTACCCCGGCAAAAGCTTCTAGCATAAGATATCCAGTCTTCCTCAGCACGCTACTCTCAGATGGCTTCCAACACAAGCTATCCAGTCCTCGTCAGTACGGCACTACAAACAGCCATCGACCTTGGTACAAGATGTTACCCAGTGAGTTGATAATATATGGCAGTGCACCTCAAGAATCAGATCCGCAACAGGTTGGTCAGAAACACGAGCTAGTCAGGACACAAGTCTGCCTTGGGAATCAAATGCTCAGTTACACATGCTTTCATATATATTGTGAACATGCTGCCAAGGTCATTCAAGTCACTCGTATAATGATACCAGCACGGTGAGAATCCAACAAATCCGTGAGTATGTAAAAGGAAGAAAGCAAGTTATACACCTCAGTGTGATGCAAAGACAAGCTATGAAGCAAGACCATGTTGGGACAACAATCTTGACAATGGATATCAAGGCCAGCTTCCTTCCCCCACGACAAAGTGATATCGTTAACCATTGTCACTGCCATGTATGATTGACCACAACAGTGAGCTCAATACAAGTAACTGTGAACCTGGTATATGATCCTGATGAACCCTTGCTTACCTCTTTCTGGTAACGGCACCACGCCCGTGTTCTGAGCTGCTTTTGGCCGTCCAGGGTGGATGCCGACTTTATATTTCTCTTTTCAGCAACTGGCCGTGTTCTGAGCTAGTTTTCAGCTGTCTCGGGCAGCTGTTGAGTTTCTTTTTGTAGCAGTGACCCTATGCTCTGAGCTGTTCCTCGGCCGTCTTAGGGAACTGGTACATTCTTCTTATCAACACTGCCTCATGCTCTGAGCTGCTTTTCAGCCGTCGTGAGCCATGGTTGAGTTATTTCAGTAATGTCCCAGATCTGAGTTGTAAAGACCGTTCTGGTGGCTACTGATTTATTTGCCAATTTCTTGCAAAGGTTCAGATGATCATTGCCATACAGTTAGAGCTTGTGAGATGATAAACTTGCCAGTTAAGCGTTGTTGCACGGCCATAGGATAAGGTATGATTGCCGGAATATTGCACCTAACAGTACCTATGGTCACACGAAGGATTAAGGATATATATGGCCACGCTCTTTCAGCAAAAGATTCAGAAAAAGAGAACAATAATGAAGGAGCAAGACCAGCAATACAGGTATGATAATGGTTGCATGAACAACAGGGTACGGATACCCAAGACAGTGGAGTCAGCCAAGATGATTCGGAAATCCCTGCAAGCAGTCAGAATCCGCCAAGAGAACGATTATGATTCTCATCATTGTTTTGAACCCGGAGGACATGCATCTACTCGAGTAACCCAATGCAAGGAATACATGTTTCTTGTCCACCGAGGAAATTTGTTCACGACTCCATTGATACTATCAGTGCTGGATATAAGAATGACACGTCAATGGGGAAATTCCTCCTGGACTTATGGAAATTCCAGTCATGATAATATCAGACAAGCCAGCAGACATAAAAGAATTGAAGTCAAAGCAAGGATGAACATATGAAGGAAGGCCTGTCAAAATGTGGGATACAGTGAAGCAAACCACCCCAGAGCAAAGCAGTCAGTCATATGAAATTCAGTGGGAACAATTTATAAAGGAAAAAGGATAGCCGAGTTGGAAACGGTTTCCTTAAGTCAGAATATTCATACTTGTTCCCGGAGCAACCAAATCTCGAGGACGAGATTTATCGTAAGGGGGGTAGGTTTGTAACACCCCGATTTTTGGCCCTTTCTTTTTCTTTTGGATTTCTTCAAATTCTTATTTGGAGTTCCTTTTTCCGTGGCTATGTGGTCTTGAAACCGGGGGAGATCATCTCTTCTTCCTCTCCCAAGTGGCTCGTGATTTTCAAATCCATCCCAAGGCCATGACATTTCCATCTTAGCCCAATCCCAATTTTTATTTCTTGGGAATATTCCTTTTTCTATTAAAGGAATAACCCTGTTTGCTCTAGGTTGTGAAGCAACCTATATTTCTGACATTCCAAAAATTCCCACAAAATTCTCATAAATTCTTTGGATCATATCTTCCACAAATATGTCAAAACCCATCCTTACCTAGTTCAAAAATAATTCAGGAATATTCATTTCCTATTCTGTCCAGCAAGGCACTTTGTGAAGAAAGTGCTATTTATATTTTCTTGATTGCCCTCAAAACTTTTGCGCACTCTTTCCTATCAAAATAATTGCCACATGCCAAAATTCAGCCTCATTTCCCTAGTAAATCTTCCTCGCAAATTTCCAAAGTTTCTGTCCAGACAGAAGCTTTGTAAAGGAAGTACTAGCTAGGCTAATCCAAATGAGTTGAAATGTTGGTAGATCATTTATAAGATCAAATCATGACTCTGCACCAAATTTCATCTCCATCCAACAATCCAGGTGAGTACACCATCCAATCTTGGTTTCTGGCCACAATTTCAGGTTGTGAAGCAACTATATTTTATATTGCTTCAAAAATTCTGAAATTAATCCAGGACCTAAGTATCCCTATATTCTTTGGGCATGACAAAATTCACATCATTTTGCCAATCCATTGTCTCCACAAAATTCCCCCAAGTTTCTGTCCAGTGTGGAGCATTGTGAAGGAAGTACCATTTTTATTCATTCAAATGGTATGAAATTTTTATGGTGTCTTCATATGACCAAATCATCATCCTACAACAATTTTCAGCCCAATCAAATCATCCATGTGAGTGCTACTTCATGATTTAGCTTCTGGACCAGATTTGGTAGTTGTAAAGCAACTATGTTAAATACTGGTCCAAATATTTTAAACATCCACAGGATGATAGTCCTTCCTACCCTAAACCTCTGTGACATCCTGGTTAGCTATTATCCCCTCCCATTTGATCACTATTTCATGCCCAAGTTTGATACAGCAAACTTTCTCTGAGCTATCCAATCAACCCAAAGCTCATTTTGTTGATACATCACTTCAGCGAGGTTCTACTTTGGAAAAACTACACACTAGACATGCTTTTGCTAGCCATAGTGCACCGCGTGCACCTGTGCACGCGGTGACCATGCGGCTGGGAGGCCATTGTCGCGCTCTGGATGGCATTTAGCTTCGGGCACTCCTCTGCTCGTCGTTCCCGCGCGTCCCACCATGTCTACAGCGTCGACTACCCTCCCCTGCATCCACGTAGCCTCCTTCCCGCCCCTCCCGTCGCTGTCCGGACGCGGACACCGCGTGCCCGCGTAAGAACAGTGGCACAAAGGTGCCCTCCCTGCCCCACGCGGTGCGCCGCGGCTTTGCCCGCGTGCCTGGCACCTCCACTAGCTCCCTCTAGTCGCCATCAACACCTCCGCGGGTGCGCACGCACACGCAGTCGCGCCAGAGTACCTTCCGCACGCCCTTGGCGGCACCCGAGCACGGGCATCTCGCCACGGCTATTTAAGCCCTTCCCCGAGCCCTCCGAGCTCACCAAGCTCCTCTCCAACCTCCCAGAAGCCTCCCCAACTTCTCCAATGAGCTCGAGGAGCTCCCTACGCTCGCCATTGCCGCCACGGCCATCACCGGAGTCCGCTCAAATTGGAGCAACCCGAGCTCTCCCCCTCCCTCCTGACCTCACCAGATACCTCCATATCCATGCCATAGCTCGCCCCGCCACCCATTTCTTCCTCTGGAGCATCGTGTCGAGCTCTCCATCTTCGCCCGTCGCCTTCGTCCGCCGCGGTCGGCACCCTCCTCAACCTGGCGCTTCCCGGGGAAGCTGATGTATCCCACGCGACGCGCGGCGCCGCACTGAGCGTTTCGGTAGTCGGAGCCCCGTCGGAGACGGCCCGTAGCTCCGGCTATCGCCGTCGGGGTCGGCCCTCTCCTCGGCCAGAAGCACGCGCGATGGAGGAAGACGACGCCCCATGCCTGCGCACGGGCCCCAGGTGTCGGTGACCCAGCCGGCCGGGCCCGCAGGTTTAAGTGGTAGCGTACTCTGGTGGTTTACGCTTTCCGTTCAGTGAAAGCGTAATTCGGTGCGGCCTCGGTCAGAAATACGTCTTCTCCGTTCCTAAAGCGTATTTCTCCAAAATGCTCTTTCAGCCTCAGCTCAGCCGCCGAAAGGCTTATATTGCGGACGTTCACTCTTTAAGCGCAGAAATGAATAAGTTTTTATTTGATTTCTGCCTAACGAACGAACGTCCGTATCTCGGCAACCGTAACTCCGATTCAGGTGATTCCAAAGCCCACGATCTCATTTCGTCGAGCCTGTTCCGATGGTATCATTTTCATGAGGTTGTCATACTATGAAAATGACCATTTTTCCCTTGCCCCCTAAACAGCTCCGCCATGAGGGAAACTTTTCCGGCGATTCTTTCCGCGAGTTCATCGCACCTCTCCCCAGTGAATCCTTCATCCCCAGGCAAGCCACAACAGCCACTTGCATGATGGCATTGCAGTAGCCACGGTTTCCACTTGAATATTTAATAATTTTTTGCTCATTTAATTATTTCGTGAATGATATGTGCTCATGAATCCATGCTCGTTCTTATGCCATGTTCATTTGCACCTAATAAGTTAAATGATTATTTGCTAGTATTATCCTTATCATGCTAGTTCTCGGATTTATTTTTGATGCTAGTGATCATGTTATACTCACATGAATAGTTACCGTTTGTATGATAATACTTGTGATGTTCATGATCATCGTTATGCTATGCTCATTTGCATCCCGTAGAATAAATGATTTATCAACGTTCATGTATGATGTTAAATGGTTATGTTGCCCATCCATGATTACACTGATATTATGCTCATATGCATTGTCATTTCATTATGTTATTATGACTCAGCTCATCACCTTTCAAGTTGAACCTAACATTAATCGAACTTGAACAAATCTGTTGGCTGAGTCATGGTGACACCGAATCGAGCTCACCAGTGCAACCACACTTGCCTGGATGGGGAGGCCCTAATGCGGTCTATTGTCATGCCTCTCGCCGGTGCCTCCTACTAGGGAACGTTATGGGTGCGCTCTACCCTGATCAGGTAGGCGGCCATAAGCCTTGAGTACCCAAGTTTTATGGTACCGAGGTCCCCGTTTGGGACGATGTTTATGTTTGGCCACGACGGTGGCGGCCACATAGGTGGCGGATGTCACGAGTTGGCATCGGGGTAACCCAGACATAGCCCAAAGGGGAGTTTGTCGGAGTGGCCGGGAGAGTGTCATGCAATAGATTGGTTTTGTCGGAATGTCGTTGGTCCACCCGAATGGGAGCACGAGGCCATGAGTTCCGTAGTGTGGGTACAGTGTACTAACCTCTGCAGAGTGTATAATCTATCGATAGCCGCGTCCTCGGTCATGGACACAGTTCATAGTAGGTCACACTATGGGTCAACAGAAATAATAATCTGAATAATAACAACCCCGGTTCGATGAGAAAAGAAGTTGGTTGATCTTTATGTGGTCACGAGATGATCACGATGGTATTCTTGATGATGGTTGATCATGAGGTGATCGTGTGATTATCACGACGGTAAGAAGGATTGATACCTATGGTGGTTACGAGATAACCTCCGAGCAGAGTAAGTTGGTCCATGAGACCTTAAACGTTGACCCCCTTGCATGCTAGTGTAAGCAGTATCATGTTCATGCTCGTGAATTATGTACATGCCATGCTCATGTTGTTCTAGTAGTATTGTGTTCATCATTGATGTTTAACCTGTAAATGCCATGCTGTTGTATGTCTTGATTGCTTTAGTTGCTTGGAGCTTGCGAGTACATTCAAAGTACTCACCTGGCGTGTCATGCCAGATTGCAGGTGATGCCGTGTTTGCTTGCTTGTCGAGGATCTCGAGGTTGCGCTCTAGGATGCGTCCTAGCCAGAGTCCCTGCGGAGTGGAGTTCATCACCGTCGCCGTTGTTCCGCTGCTAGAGCTCATTCCGTTTCGAGATGTTCCGCTGCTAGCATAGAACTACCTTAGCAGGCAAAGTGTCGGTGTGCCCCTGTAACCTTTGTAATATCGGACCCTTGTACCCCGTTTATCTATAATAAAGAGCTGATTTGTTCTATGCCAAGCAGTGCCGTATTCCAGAAGACTTGATCTCTGGGCTGGAATACGGGGTGTTCCGGTCTCTCTGAGCCGCGGTGCCACAGCTATAAGGTTGGCTATAAGGTTATAACTTTTTCTCACTTTCTCTCTATCTCTTTCCTCACATTAAATGCTTTTACCTAGGAGCACGCGTAGAGGCTGGCTCTTGCATGAGAGCCCACTCCTCCACTTTTTCCTTGTCTCTCTCCTCCACATAGGCAAAAATGCCATGTAAGCGGGCTTATAGCCCACTATTGTACTTGCTCTCATATAAAGGCTCCCCACCAGTCCAATCCATCTACAAAATCATACGCACCTACGCACCCTAACCAAGCGCAAGACTGATCACTCCAATCGCAAGATCAATTGACCAGAAGCTAGAGCCATGGAGGCAATGAGCGCGAGCATGAGCCGGCTATGCCAAATGGTCCACGACGCTGGCCTGCGGCCCGGCACCGAGGAACATCTCCAGGTCGTGCTTGAGGCCGCCAGGGCAAGAGGCCTCTTGGACGACAGCTTCGTCCCCTTGTTTGACGAGGCCCTCGTCGGCTTCCTTGACAAGTTCACCGTCGTCAAGAAGCTCGCGGACGACCTTGACGTACACCTCTAGCCCACGCGCCCAGGCTCTGTGATGCCCGCCACCCTCACCGGCCTCTATGGTGACAACCTCTTCGACGTACTGGTGGCCCTGCGACTGCCCGCCGTCGCGTCGAAGAATGTCCACCTCGAGGTCGCGCTCGCCACGCAGCGCCTCGCCCAGCAAGACACCATCGACATAATCACCCACGTCTACAAGGAAATCGTCCACAAGGACCACTACGTGCCAGAGGAGGACGATAGGATGGTGGCCTTCTTGGACCGCAGAGCAACCTTGGACGGCATTGTTCAGAAGCACGTTGACCTCACCACCAATGCCGCTGCTCCTCACCCGTCGGTTGGTGGCCCGACGCACTAGGGCTAGAGGATGTCGTTTATGGATCCGTATACATATTAATATTGACCTGTAAATTATGGGCTGACATATGTACTAGAGAATATATATAGCTCGTTGCAATGCTCGGGCAATTATCTATTGCGCTAGAAAATATTTGGCTGTGTTCATCGGTTCATCGGTCTTGGGAGGGAGGGAGGGTTCATCGGTCTTGCGTCCCACAAGTAGTAGTACGTGCAAAAGCTTGGCTCTACGTGCAATAAATCCTTGTCCTAGGGGACGGAGTACTACTAATGTCTTATCGCCCAATAAACAAATCAAATGTCCCACTTGTGCACATGCAAGAAAATGGAGAAGGGCAGATGGTTAGGTTATAGGAGTAGTACTTATTTTTTTTTATTTTTTTTAGTGAAGGAGGATCACCCCTGCCCTCTAGAAGCCTCCAAACTTTGCAAGATTTTCCCCAGTACAACTAACAACATCTGGATTATTAGTCTCATTTTATTTTGGGTCAACGATGGACAAACATACTACTCCTACTACTCCAATGACATTACGTAGTAGGACTATTTGAGTAGCATGTCACACATTTTTTTTGTTGGATTCATATTTGAATATGTTTTCCAATGACATTATATTGGTCACACAATTTTATTAGTTAGATTAAGGGCCAAAATATGACACAAAATACAAGGGGGGCTAGTAAATGAGTACGGTTTCCGAGACGGCTTGAATGCAAATAAAGTAGAGGGTAGCGGTTCCCGATGAACGGCCATTGATGTTTATCCTCCTTCAATTCGCATGCTGAGGGAAGTAGTACTACTAAATGGGAGAAGCGGCATGCAGCCAGCAACCCAGCACCATGGGCGTGTTTGGTTGAGTCGCTCGCAAGTTTCATTTTGCCTCGTGTAACCACCATTGCATCGCGTCGTCATGGCCTTGATTCTTATTGTATTGCATTCTCATTCCAGCTGATAAAGACGTGTGTGATCCCTTGCTCACCTTTTGCATGATGGCTTATAATAAGTGTTACACTTCACAACTTCAAAACGAGAAACTGGAACACGTACAGTCCCGTTCGCGTCGCGCCCCAGACGGTCATTCCGGCCCGCTTCTCAACGCACAGTGGCTAGGCATATCACCTCCATGTGGGACCGCATGCAAGGAAAGCGATGATTGCCGAAATTGGCAAAACTCCCCCGCTTATCGTGCGGGAAAAGCCCAGCGCTAGCATTTTTAATCGTTATTCCTAATTTTTGAGGAAAAATCGTTATTTCTATCTATCGGTTGCGCCAAGGAGCAGAACCAAATGTTACAACTTACAAGTTCAAAAGGAAAAGCCTGCCGTGTTCGCGTCGCACCCCCACACGGATGGTGCGGCACGGCGCTCAAGGGGGAACGCGCGATATCTTGCATTTTCACTTACAAGTGGGACCGCAGTTGAGCAAACCGACTATTGGCAAACCCACCCCGCCCGCCGCATGATGGCTGAGTCAGAGAAACGAGGATGGAGAAGAGATAGCTGTAGCACGGACTCCAAGAAATATAGTGTCAGATGGGACTCATGGTGGTGGCGTGTGCCGTACTCCTGGACGTGAATGCTTGTTCTGGCCCATGCCACCCCACTATATCGAGGTGCTCGTTACATAGAGCGAGGCTAGAGCGAGCACATTAGTATCTCTCCTGGACTATGGTACCACTAGTTTTATTAACATATGGCCCACCTTACACTGTCGCCAAATTTCTTGGAGTCCGTGCTCGGCCCTCCTCTCTCTCTCCTCAGCCGGCAAGCAGACGCGCGGAGTGTGCCCATCATCGGTTTGCTCACATTCGGTCCCACATGTCAGTGAAAATGCAAGACGACGCACATTCGTTGGGTGAGAGGCGTGCCTGACCCACCGTGTGCGGTGCGACGCGACAGGCTGGAGGTTTAGGAAGATGATCCCGCCATCCATTTTTCATCCAATGGCCCAAGCCAAATTGACTGGCCACAAAAAATAGTCAGGCGACTGTCATCTAGCCACGCCCCTTGTTTCCAAAGGAAAATATCCATGCAGTCCATTTTTTTGGCGGGTATACTAGAATATATATATATAACCTATTGCAATGCACTGACAATTATGTATGGCGGTAAAAATATTTTGCCGCGTCGCAGCACCCACTCTGAGAAGTGCGAAAACCAATCATAAATTAAGTAAGTTTATAACATGCATATGCAAATATGCCATTTATTACATACAACAAGTCAGCAATGCACAACCACAACGAGGATACATTCTAAATACTAAAGTTTTTATCACACAACAAATAACAAGCAATGAAATGAACTTCAGTTCAACCAATCCTCGGCGTTGGAAACGCTTGCTTTGAACCATAAGCGAACCTCTGGGTTGGGCCAGCTATTGTCAACATCGAGAGCAACGCAAGACCCACCATCGAGGCTGAAGCGGCCTATATTAGGAGTATGTAAATTGTGATAGCCAGCGTAGGGAATTATACCAATGTGCGAGGTATAGATACAGTTGCTTCTCATAAATGGTAACGTTGTGCCAACAGCCGCCGGATCGCCTTTCACCATAATTGGATAGTTTAGTCCAAGGAAAAGCGAGTATTCTCCAAGACTATCAATATTGAACTAGGGAGAAGGTTCTGACGCTAGCACACTAGTATCCATTCCGAATACCCTGCAACGGATGTTGGAACGAGTCCGGAGACGACTGCGACCATGGTAGACAACACCTGCTTCCTCTGTAACATCACCAGTGCCCTATATACAGACAAGAAGAGGTGATCCATCGGAATAAGTAGCTAGGCGCCACTGAGTAGGTAGGTACTGCGCGTCTTCATGCTCGTGATCATCACCATCATCATCTCCCCCTTGGTTATAAAAGTTTCCAAGTATCGGTGGGGGGATGTTGACAGGACCTTGGAAACACAAGAAGGTTAATTAGTATGGGACCCCACAAAAAAAGGTTAATTAATATGGGGATAAGTAGCATGCATGGTGAATGAAACAATTATAATTACGGTGGAAGACAAACAACGTACCGAAACAATCAGGATCCCATGCAAAAACAGTGCCAAAAGTGGTGGCAGCAAACACAAGACGATCGTATTGAATTGCATCATAGTACACATGCGTGCCCAGAAACTGGTTTTCAAGCAATATCCATTGAGGCACAGAAGTAAGGACGGCAACAAGCTTGTCGAAGATAGCGACAACATAATAGTTCGCATAACTCCAAGAGCGATTGGGAACTCGACAAATTGCTATCTTCTGTAGATGACAGTCACGATGATCGTATTTGAACATACGTAGAGTATCGGTGTGCTCAACCTTAGGGCAGTCTGAGATTTTTGGAAGTGGAATCCGGTGACGAGTGTACATATTCACAAGCTCCCACTCACAGTTGTCCCCAATATAAACAACCCAATCTCCATTTGCGCCTACCCAGGTCTTATGCCGAAGCGATGGCATCTTAACATCACACGGATCATTATTGTCAAGTGGCATCAACTTGCACAAGGCGAGCCTTCCGTCGTCCCCGCGCCAGCGAGCAGGGTCATAGCGAAGAAGATAGGGGAGATCAAACCGCTCTTGAACCCTTGGGTTGTTTGTAATGATCTTATTTGTTGAGTCAAGAATGTTCTTGAACGAACCTGCCATGCTAGCCGCGGTGATGATGCCGCACCGATCAATGATTTCCTCCACCGTGTCATCTGTCAGATTGGGGCAAGAATAATGGGGTCAGGTCCTGCTACTTCCCTCCATCGAGAAGACGAACAATGGTAGAAGGAAGAGTCAAGGCAAATGAAGGGAGGAAGAGCGTGCGACAGGAGTTCCAACTCCCAAATCGAGAGGAAAAGGGGAAGAGGCGGCGGACGGTTGCCATGGTACAGGAAGAGGTGAGTGGGGAGCGGACGGTTGCCACGGTACAGGAAGAGGCGACCCGGCCTACACGTCCGTTCAGAAATTATACAAAAGGACTCGTCGTCTTCTCACTGACATGTTGGAACGGGACCCTCTCCAGATCAAAAAAAAGACAGCGGTGGCCCAGCGATAGCGTTTTTAATCGTTATTTCTCATTTTTGAGGGAAAATTGTTATATTTGTATCTATCGGTCGCGCAAGGAGCAGAACCAAATGTTACAACTTACAAGTTCAAAAGGACCCCCACGCGGTTAGCGTTATACCCCCTCACAGTTGGTCTGGCACGCCGCTCAAGGGGGAACGCTTGCTGTCTTGCATTTTGACTAACAAGTGGGACCGCGGTTCAGCCAACCGACTATCGGCAAACCAACTTGTCCATGCTCCCATGATACCGGCTTCTGAGAGCCCTTTGATCTGAGATCGAACGCTCGCATGCCGAGATTCTAGACCTGTGCGTAAATATCAGATCCTAGTGGGCTTTTTTGCAAACTTGCAGGAGCTCAGCATGCGACCGTTCGATCTCAAATCCAAGGGCTTTCAAAAGCCCGTATCATGGGAGCATGAGCAGCTTCGTATCACCTGAAACTCCCCCCCCCCCCCGGCCGCCGCGCGATGGTTGAGTTAGAGAAACGAGGAGAGAGAAGAGCTAGGTGTAGCACGGAATCCAAGAAATTTGGTGTCAGATGGGACTCTTGGTGGTGGCGTGTGCCATACTCATAGACGTGAATGCTTGTTTTGGCCCATGCCACCCCACTATATCGAGGTGCTGGTTACGTAGAGCGAAAACATTATCTCTCCAACTTGCAAAAAGAAAAACACATTATTTCTTTAGGAGTTTGGTACCACTAGTACTAGGCGGCCCACCTCACACTGTCGGCAAATTTCCTGGAGTCCATGCTCGGCCCTCCTTGGTTAATAATATAGCCAGCTGCTGGCTATAACATGTTGCCATGTCATTTATAGCCAATGTAATAGCCAACACGTATAATAGTTGGCTATAAGAAAGTACTACTTTGTCAACATACGGCCCGCCTTCCACTCTCACAAAGCTTCTTGGAGTTTGTGCTACAGCCGGCTGTAAGTCTACAGCCCGATTCTCTTCTCTCTCCTCTTCTCTCTCTTCCAACTCAGCAATAATGTAATATTTAAATCCTTATAGCCTGCTTATGTCACCTTATTATACTTGAGCATGGTTAATAATATAGCTAGCTGCTAGCTATAACATGTTGCCATGTCATTTATAGCCAATGTAATAGCCAACACGTATAATAGTTGGCTATAAGAAAGTACTACTTTGTCAACATACGGCCCACCTTCCACTCTCACAAAGCTTCTTGGAGTTCGTGCTACAGCCGGCTGTAAGGGCCTGTTCTGAACCCCTCCAACTCGCAGGTTCACAAACTCCAGACAAAAAATCGTGCCGAACACATTAGCTCCAGGAAGCTAAATTCTCGAAGCTCTTCTAGGCCGTAGTGCAATTTGGAGAAGCTTTAGGGTTTAGGGTTTTAGGGACGCGTGCGAGCTGTCCGCCGTGCAGGCTCGACGGGACGCGTGCGAGCAGTTCGCCGCGTAGACTCACCGGGAAGCGAGCCCCTTGACCTGCCAGCGAGCAAAATTTATTGATGGTTTTGGTTTCGGCCGCCTCAGGAAGGTACGTAGAACAGTTTCCAGTGCTCCTCCTACTCCTTCGTTCTTATCTATAAGCGCCGCCGCCGAGGATCGCCGCCTGTTGCGATGGAGGACGAGCCGGCCAATAAGCAGGGGTGGGTCGAGCTAGAACCGCAAGAGTCTCCAGCGAGCGTGGACTTCATCAGCAGCCTCCCCGACGAGATGTTGGTAACCATCATATCTCTCCTCCCCATCAAATCTGGCATGCGGACCACCGTCCTCTCCCGGCGGTGGTGCCCCCTCTGGCACTCCACCCCCCTGGACCTCATCGAGGATGACGAGCTCTGCAGCGGGGAGCGCAAACGCTTGGACGCATTGTCACACATCCTCGCCATGCACCCTGGGCCGGTCAGACGCCTTGCCATCGGCAAGTTCCGTTCCAACTGTAAGGCCGAACAGAAGCTTCATGAGTGGTTCCTATCCCCCGCCCTAGATCGGCTCGAGGAGCTCAACTTTCATGCGGATATCCGTGCTCGCTGCCACCGTCTGCTCTCCGCCTCGCGCCCACGCTGCGCCGCGCGATGTTCAGGCAGTGCTTTTTCCCCCAGATTAATGCCGCGCACGCTCTTCATCTCCCTAAACTGAAGGATCTCGAGCTCATTAGCGTCAGCATGTCGAAGGAGAATTTGGAGCGCCTGCTCGGCGGCTGTACAGCGCTCGAGTACCTTCGTCTTCAGGTGATGGATGGGTTCAGTAGCCTCCACATCGCCTCGACGAATGCCCGTACGATTTATGTGCATTGCTGGTGCCGCAACAGGCTGTCATTTGAGGTGTTTCACGATATGGTCATTGAGAATGCGCCTTTCCTTGAGAGATTGTTTGTACTTGATAAAGAAGGTCCAACAAGAATTAGGGTCATTGACGCACCGAAATTGACAGTGTTGGGCTATTCGTGTGCTGAATTCTCCGAACTTGTTACTGGATCATTATCCGTTCAGGTACAACACTCTTCTTCTCCTTCTTATTGGACATCACATTTTATGTAATTTTTGTTGATCTATGTTCGGCTGTCATCCAGAAAATGATCCCCACAAGCTTGACCCCGTCTCTGCGCACAGTGAAGATTTTGGCACTACAATCTGTCGGCCCCGATCTGGATGAAGTTGTTAGATTCCTTAGATGCTTTTCATGCACGAAGAAGCTATACATCGAGGTGAGGCTCCTTTCCTGTTAATTGTTAACCACAACGGAGTTCAATTTGTTGTTACTTTTACCCATGATTACAATGACAAATGTAGTATGATTTCTAAAGGAAATTTGGAGGATTTCAGTACATATTTTTTTTGAGATGTTAATCATGAACGATTGAAGATGGCATGTCAATCTATTCGTGTATTTTAGAAATCCTCCCAATCAAAGAGGCCCGAAGTGTTTAAAACTACAGCTAGGCACTAATATGTTGTCTACATTTGCAGATACAAGCAGGCCCGAAAGTGGAAAATGTGGCGCAATATAACAATCCCATTGAATGCCTTGATCTTCATCCCACAGAAATTACTTTGAACCACTACCGAGGCACCACACCAGAGATTAAATTCGCCAGGTTCTTTGTTCAGAGAGCAAGTGTGCTCAAGGTAATGAGGTTTGCCCTATATTTAGTGCGCGGGAGTGAATGGTTTGCAGATCAGTGCAGGCATCTACAACTGAATGGAAAAGGCTCTGCAGAAGCTGAATTTTAGTTTGGAACTACAAATGACAAATTATTCGGAAGTCACACTATCAAACCGATATATGACTTATCGATGACTGATCCATTTGCAGAAATAGTGCATGGCTCAGATTCTGAAGAAGATGAATTTGATTTGTAGGAACAGTTTGAACCTTGTAATCTTTGAATTTGGGCCTTGTAATGCTAGAATTTGAACCTTGCGATTTTTCTGGTATTTGTGATATAACGTAATTGGATGTTTAATTTGGTTATGCAATCATGTCCTTATAAGTATATACTCCCTCCGCCCGGAAATACTTGTCACGTAAATGATTAAAAATAGATGTATCTAGAACTAAAATACATCTAGATACATCCATTTCTCCGACAAGTATTTCTGGACGGAGGAAGTATGTTGATGTTCTGTAGACAGAGCATAGATGTTGTGCAGACAGAGCAAATCACATCGCCCACGGGCTAAACAAGGGAACCCGTCGGTGATGATTCCATCAATCGCTGACAATTGTATACCAGCAAGCATTTGCCCACAACACACACGGGTTATTAGCAGGAATTGTCCGTGTTGTTAATGTTGGGTAAATCATGACTGGATCTTTTCTACCCTGAATTACAATGTTTAGTCATTGCTTGAACTTTGGAGGTGCTCTGCATTTATGTTTTGCGGTCTCGGAAAGGGCTAGCGAGATACCATGTTATCATATTATATCATGATTGTTTTGACAAATTATTGGCATTTGAGATATGTTATTATTGCTCTGGTCTGATTATCCAATGGGCATCATCTTCCCAAACTTAAAGTTGAATTTCAAAAATAGTCTCGCCGTGTGATCGACAGATGACCATAACATATTTCAGTGGATGTTCCTCCATCATGTGTGGTTGATTCTCATGATTCCATCTGTTGGTGAAACCACTTACGTTTGCAAGAGGAAATGTAGACTTTACAAACAAATTTGTCATTCACTCTGTACTGAATGTTGGCCCTAAGAAGCATCCATGTTAGTAGGAAGAGCAGATATATTGTGTATGATCTGTGAATCATTGAGATGCATAAACATGTTGATCTTATGTATGGGAATCCTACTAGCTTAGAATTTTACTACCAGCTCGTCAAGTGGGTTTCCCGCTTAGAAGCCGAAGCTTCAGTGGACCACGCCGGCATGGAAAGGGCCAACGGGCGCGAGCAACGCACCCTATCGCACCTCTGCCAAGTCTGAGGAGAGGAGGAGGACGTCGGTGCCGGCGTTTAGCGTGTGCCGCAGATGGTGGCCGGCATCGTCTAGTAAGCTAAGAGTATGTTAGTTGTTCTAAACTCGAGTATTAGTGGGAGTAGATAGTTAAGTTGGCTATGATGGTTGTCAACGTGGAAGTTCAGTACTCTATCTCTAAATTAGTCCTGTTACTTTGCTCTGAATGTTGAACTTTTCGATTGAACATTTGGAATGGGCTGTTATTTTTTTAAATGGGTTGTATTTGTCCACCACGGATTCAGAGGCTGGCTTGTGGGCCTACTAGGTTGATGCGTACACAAGGCTTTGTCAACTTAGTCAACAAACGATTGTGGCAGACTAAGCCCTTGGATGTCAATCCAACGTCTGTCGTGCTTTTTCAATCTCTTGTCTTCTTCCTCCAGGCTCCAACCGACCAAACCAAACCAACGCCGGCGGGATCGCCTGCTCCCGCCTTCCGTGGCTTGCTGCGCAGCCGCGCACGTATCGCTGTCCCACCGTACCCTAACCGGTGCCAGGCCATCCCTCTATAGCCCCCCACCCACCCACCCCCACCTCCTGTTATTCTCCAGCAACGGCATCCCCACCCCGCACCAACCCTCGTACTCCCCTCCGTTTCCGACAACACTGCCGCATCTTCCACGGCTCCTTTTCATTCCCGTCCGAGGCCTCGCCGTCGTCCTCCGCTTTGGTTCCCTCGCCACGGCACCGCCTTCTGGCGTTGTCAACATGGTCAACAACCGAGAGGAATCAGGAGATGATTGTACGTGGAGAGGATGACAGTAGGGACCCACTAGGGTCATGGCAGTATGCAAGCAAGTGCCTCCTTATTACAAGCAAAAAAAATGCTTCCTCCTAATGGTTTCCCGACATCTTGGTCCCACCCCATTGTCAACGTAGTCCATAAACGAGAGAATTGCACAACGAGCGACGGTCAACAAACGACAGGAATCGGTGAGGACTGTACGTGGAGAGGATGACAGTAGGGACCCCCAGGTCCATAGCCGTACGCAAGGAAGTTCCTCCTTATTACAGGAAAAAAATGCTTCCTCCTAATGGTTTGCTGACATCCGGGACCTACGACATTGTCAATGTAGTCAATAAATGAAAGAATTACACAAGGAGCGGCTGACACCTGGGACCCAATAGCTCGAGCAGTTTTTTGTTGTTGTTGTTGAGACGGAGTAGGGTATCAACTAGGCTGTGCGGCGTCTGTGGCCCGTCTAGCCCAGGCTTTACTTACAACATGACGAGCCCAACTATTTTTTGTTGTCTGTGAAAATGACCAGCGCACCTTTTTTCGCACAATACCCTAGACAGTCCGGTTTCCTTTTCCCCGCCCTGCTGGGCTGCAAATCTTTCAAGACGACGAGGGATACATTCGGCCTTGCCATAAAAAAAGGCTGTAAATTTTGTGAGTAATATGAAATGGGGTGTAAATATATAAAAAACACATCAAATAGGCAATTAGTTTCAAATTGCGAATTTTATTTTATTTTTTCATATTTCATATTTCATTGGATTTTAACATAATTTAAATATATTTTAATTTTTTTTATCGGGCTCGAAATTTCGGGATTAAAAATAGTTCGAAAATTTCAATGACCAGTCTTTTATTTTATGTTTACCACATCACCAGCCCAGTTTTGTTTTCTTTCTTGAAACGGCTAGCCCAGTTCTATTTTCTTTTGCACAATACCCAACCGAGGCCTACTTTCTTTTCTCAGCCCTGCTGGGCTTCCAATCTTTCAAGACGAGGATGGATGCATTCGGCTTGCCCACAAAATGGCCTATTTCCCTAAAAAAAGAAAATGGCCTATAAGCAATAAGAAATGAGCTGTAAATTTTAAAAAACACAGCAACCGGTAATTAGTTTCAAATTTTGTTTCATCCGGATTTTGAAATTTTAAATTTCATTGGATTTTTCTGCGGTGAAAATATCATTGGATTATAATTAATATAATTTTATTTTTCAAATTAGTCTAAATCAGACTCGAAACATTGGGATTAAAAATAGTTCAGAGCCCACCAAAATATGCAAAATTTCATTAAATTTTTTAAGCATGGCCAGAATATTGGTTGTAATGCTAACAAAAAGAATATGTGCTGCAAAAAAATCCTTAAGAAAGATCAAATGGGTTGTAAATTATTAAAAATAATAGCAAATGTGATCTATGATGTTTGTCACAGATTTGGAGACTGACTTGGGCCTACTAAGTTGACGCGTACGCAGGGCTTTGTCAACTTAGTTAACAAACGATTCTAGAAGCAGTGACCGTTGGATGTTAATCCAACGGCCGTGCTACTTCTTCAATCTCTGATCTTCTTGCTCCAGCCGCCCAAACCAGCGCCGGCTGGACCGCCTTCTCCCGCCTCCCGTGGCCGGCTGTGCTGCCGCGCAGGCCTCACCGCCCCACCCTACTCCCATCGTTGGCCAGGCCATCCCTCTACTCACCCACGTCTCCTGTTATTCTCCGGCGATGGCAGCCTCACACCACAGCCGAACCAGTAAACCCTCGTACTCCCTTCCGCGTGGGCAACCACTGCCAAGTCTTCCTTGTCTCCGGGTCATTCCCTTACTAGGCCTCGCCGTTGTCCACCGCCTTGGTGCTCTCGGCACGGTGTCGTCAACGCAGTGAACAAACGGCAGCCATCGGAAGAGGACTGTACGTGAAGAGGCTGACAGCTGGGACCCACGAGGTCCATGGTCGCACGCAAGGAAGTGACTCCTTATTACGCGCAAGAAAAATGATTGCTCCCCCAGTTAGCTGGGACCCACCTGATTTGGAGGCTGACTTGTGGGCCTACCAAGTTGATGCGTACGCAGGGCTTTGTCAACTTAGTCAACAAACGATTCTAGTAGCAGTGACCATTGGATGTTAATCCAACGGCCGTGCTGCTTCTTCAATCTCTGATCTTCTTGCTCCAGCCGCCCAAACCAGCGCCGGCAGGACCACCTGCTCCTGCCTCCCGTGGTCGGCTGTGCTGCCGCGCAGGCCTCACCGCCAAACCCTACTCCCACCGCTAGCCAGGCCATCCCTCTACTCACCCACACCTCCTGTTATTCTCTGGCCACGACAGCCTCACACCGCAGCCGAACCAGTAGACCCTCGTACTTCCCTCCACGTGGGCCACCACTGCCTTGTCTTCCCCGGCTCCGGGTCGTTCCCTTCCTAGGCCTCGCCGTCGTCCACCGCCTTGCTGCACTCGGTAGGGCATCGTCGACGCGGTCAATGAACGACAGCCATCGGAAGAGGACTATACGTGGAGAGGTTGACAGTTGGGACCCACGAGGTCCATGGTCGCACGCAAGAAAGTGCCTCCTTATTTTGCGGAAAAAAATGTTTCCTCCCCCTGATAGCTGGAACCCACCAGCTACATCTTCGCACGCAAGGAAGAGCCTCTTTATTATGCGCAAAAAAAATGATTCCTCCCCCTGACAGCTGGGACCCAGCAGCGATATCTTCGCACGCAAGGAAGTGCCTCCTAATCCTCCCTGACAGCTGGGACCCACCCGGTCGAAGCGTACGTAGCGTTGTCTGTATGGTCGCGAACGTGTACGTACATACTGGTCGATCGGTCTCTCTGCAACGATGAACCGTGGGCGTGTAAGGAGCGGCACGTGTCGTAGTAGAGCCCCCGATGTAGCAGTTCAGGCAGCCAAGTCTAAATCGTGTACACGTACGTACAGCCACACATCAAAAAATACGGCCACGTACATATATATACGGGCGGGGTTTCGAACACGTACTCGCGCATACGTACGGCCAGGGCTCGTGTACATAGAGAGAGGCAACGGACGACAGCAACGGCCTCCTGTTCATCGGCAGCCAACCGGCTGGGTCGGAACGGAGGAAACAACGTCGTGTTCATCGGGAGCCAAGCGACCGGGTTGGAACGTGTCCTGTTCATCGGGAGCCAACCGGCTTGGACGGAACAGCCGAAACGGGGTCCTGTTCATCGACTCGGGGTCTGGCGTACCGCAAAACGGAGGAAACGGCCTTCTGTTCGACCGCCTACGGTCGAAACGGGGTCCTGTTCATCGGCTGGGGGTCTGGCGTACCGCAAAATGGAGGAAACGGACTTCTGTTCGAGCACCTACGGTCAAAACGGTGTCCTGTTGATCGGGAGGGCTTTGGCATACCGCAAAATGGAGGAAACGGACTTCTCCCCAACTGCCTACGGTCGAAACGGGGGTCCTGTTTATCGGGAGGGGTGTGGCGTACTGCAAAATGGGACTCCACAGGCTACTGTTCATCCACGGTCGACCTCCTCCAGCCTCCACCAGCTACTGTTCATCCACCTTCCTCCAGCCTCCACAGGCTACTGTTCATCCAGCCTCCACGGGGTCCTGTTCATCCGCCCCCAACCGGCTGGGGTGTGTGGCGGCCTCCTCGGGGTCCTGTTCATCCAGCGCCAACCACCTTCACACGGCCAAGGTACTGTTCATCCACAGCCAACCCACCGGCTGGGGTGGGGCGTACGAGCGGGCGGCAGCAACGGGAACTGTTCATCCACAGCCAACCAACCGGCTCGATCGATGTCTCAACTCGTGTACTACGTGTA
Organism: Elymus sibiricus; assembly: GCA_039707655.1. Classification (NCBI taxonomy): domain Eukaryota; kingdom Viridiplantae; phylum Streptophyta; class Magnoliopsida; order Poales; family Poaceae; genus Elymus; species Elymus sibiricus. The sequence continues at coordinate 326,398,813 of CM077670.1, forward strand.
TCACGCACGCAGCAGCAACAGACACTGTTCATCGAGAGGCAACCCAACACTGGCTGGCTACGTCTCGCACGGGGGCTCGATCGGCTTCAGTAAGTAGCGAGAAGGATCGATCGGGTTCAGTTAGCAGCGAAGGAATCGCTCGGGTTCAGTTAGCAGCGAAGGGATCGCTCGGGTTCAGTTAGCAGCGAAGAGATCGCTCAGCTTCAGTACGCAGTGGATCGATCGCTCAGGTTCAGTACGTGTAGTAGTGCGAGGGATCGATCGATCGCTCGGGTTCAGTAAGCGATCGCCTCGCTCGGGTTCAGTTAGCGAACGTCTCGCACACACGCGCGCGTATGAGAGAAACACGCAAACCACACTGCATCGCTCGGCCCCGACCACCCACCGTAACCGGGAACTCCCCGAAAATTCCTCGCCCTCACTTCTACCACGATTTTTATGTCATGGACGGCCCAAAGAATGTCATGCGAGTGCGTCTCCGTCCCGCCCAGGACGAAAAGCCCATTTTTGTCATATTTTTTTGTCATAGAAGTAGGAGCCCACCACATCTATGATGATACGTGTTTTTGTCACAATTATTGTCATAGAAGTGTCACAACCATGACAGAAAAAGTTTTCGTTCAGGCCATAATGTCACAGATGTGTCTTTTTTTTGTAGTGTCACCAAGTTGTTCCAATAGAGCAACAAAGTGCTTCTTGGTCTCACCTTTGAGTTTACCCAAGAACTTGTCGAACTCATTCTCATCCACCTTTACCTCCTCATTTCATCCACACAATCTGGCAAAGGGGGATTAGTAGTGAAGGAAGTTTTGATGTTGTAGGTTACCTTGTTGATGCCTCTTGCCATGAGGCACTTGGGGATGAGGTTCTCGTTGGGGGCGTCGAAGAGAGACACCGAGGTTGGGGAAGAGGTGGCAATGGCCACGGTGGCCGTTGCAAACCCTTCACCACTTGCTTCATCATCATCATCATCGGAGTTGTACTCTTCTTGCGCCACCAACCCCTTTTGTGGCACCTTCTTCGTGAAGTTGTTCTTGTTGGGGAAGGACTTATCCTTGTCTTTGCGGATGAGCTTGCCATCATTGTCTTCCCTCTTCTCGTAGCGGCAATCCACCACGAAATGGCTCACATTGCCATAATTGTAGCAAGTTCTCACACGTTGCTTGCCCTTGGAGCCGCTTGAGTTGTTCTTGGAGAAATTGGGCCTTGAGTTTCTCTTGTTGCCCCAAAATTGCCTTGACGCAAGAGCCATGTGCTCGTGGTAAGCATATTTGGTGTCTTTGATAACCCACAAGTATAGGGGATCAATTGTAGCCTTTCTCGATAAGTAAGAGTGTCGAACCCAACGAGGAGCTAAAGGTAGAATGAATATTCCCTTCAAGTTCTATCGACCACCGATACAACTCTACGCACACTTAATGTTTGCTTTACCTAGAACAAGTAGGAAACCAGAAGTACTTTGTAGGTGTAATGCTAGAACTACTTTGCAAGAATAAAACTAGGAGTACTTTGTGAGATAATAAAAGTTAGTTGTTTAGTAGAAAGCTTTTTGTAGAACGATGAGAAAGATTGTCCATAGGCAATTGAATATAATACGATAGATACTTATCATATGCAATGAGGGAGAGGCATACGCTAACATACTTTCCGTACTTGGATCATATGCACTTACGATTGGAACTCTAGCAAGCATCCGCAACTACTAAAGATCATTAAGGTAAAACCCAACCATAGCATTGCTACTTGTGAACTGCGTTGGGATTTTCCCGAAGAGGAGAGGATGATGCAGTACAGTAGAGATAAGTATTTCCCTCAGTTAAGAACCAAGGTTATCAATCCAGTAGGAGAACCACATAGAACCTCGTTAGCATCACCTACACACACAAAAGCAAACACTTGCGCCCAACGCAAATAAGAGGGTTGTCAATCCCCTTAGTGGTTACTTACAAGGATTAATTCTGATAGTGATAGATAGATAAAGTAAATTGCTAAATAAAATAAAGTAAATAAAATTGCAGCAAGGTATTTTTGGATTTAATATATGATAAAAGTAGACCCCGGGGCCATAGTTTTCACTAGAGGCTTCTCTCTCAAACACATAGCATACGGTGGGTAAACAAATTACCGTTGGGCAATTGATAGAAAAGCACATAGTTATGACGGATTCATGGCAATGATCATGTATATAGGCATCACGTCCGAGACAAGTAGACCGACTCCTGCCTGCATCTACTACTATTACTCCACCCATCGACAGCTATCCAGCATGCATCTAGGGTATTAAGTATAAAATAAAGTAACGCTTTAAGCAAGATGACATGATGTAAGACAAAGTAAACTCAAGCAATATGATTAAACCCCATATTTTTATCCTTAATATCAACAATACAAATACGTGTCATGTCCCTTTCTGTCACTGGGATTGAGCACCGCAAGATTGAACCCATCACAAAGCACCTCTCCCATTGCAAGATAAATCAATCTAGTTGGCCAAACCAAACGAATAGATCGGAGAGAAATACAAAGCTATAACAATCATGCATAAAAGAGTTTAGAGAAGACTCAAATAGTTCTCATGAATAATCTGATCATAAACTCACAATTCATCGGATCCCAACAAACACACCGCAAAAGAAGATTACATCGGATAGAACTCCAAGAACATCGAGGAGAACATGGTATTGAAGATCAAAGAGAGAGAAGAAGCCATCTAGCTACTAGCTATGGGCCCGTAGGTCTGTGGTAAACTACTCACACATCATCGGAAGGGCAGCAAGGTTGATGAAGAAGCCCTCCGTGATCGATTCCCCCTCCGGCAGATTGCCGGAAAAGGCCTCCAGATGGGATCGCGGAAGAACAGAAGCTTGTGGCGGCAGAAAAGTTATTCGTGGTGGCTCTCTGATGTATTGGGAATATTTTAGAATTTATAGCGCTGGAATTAGGTCAAGAGGTGCCACGAGGGGCCCACAAGCCTGGGGGCGCGCCTACCCACCTCGGCGCGCCCTCCGGGCTTGTCGCTCCCTCGTGACTCTTCTGGTCTTCTCCCGAAGCTTCTAGGGTCCCTTCTGGTCCAGAAAAAATTAATCCAAAGTTTTTTCTTCGTTTGGACTCTTTTTGATATTGATTTTTGAAAAGCCAAAAACAGGCAAAAAACAGCAACTGGCACTGGGCACTGGGTTAATAGGTTAGTCCCAAAAAATGATATATAATTGCATAATAAATATCCAAGATTGATACTATAATAGCATGGAACAATCAAAAATTATAGATACGTTGGAGACGTATCACTCGTCTTCTCCTTTCCCTATCCTCCTTCGCCTCCAGCACACACAGAGGGCATCGAGCCAGTCGGACCCGCCATGGATGCACGACAACGAAGCACCGCCGGCTCGCACCGCCCGCGCACCATCGCAACCGCTCGCCACGCCGTCGCTGCTCGCCGGTTGGAGCACTGGTGCTCCATGGCCCGCCCCTCTTATGCAGGCATAAAAATAGACCCAACAAAAAAAATTGACCCCGCCGGTCCCTGGAGTTCTTCGCCGTTGCAGCTCCGCCGTGAAGCCACCGATTGTATCAATGGTGAGGTGCTGATTCGAGCTTTTTGTCGCGGTCTCTGGTTGAAGCTTTTCAAAAATAGGGTTGAAGCTTTTCATGTCAATAATTGCAACTTTTTTCGTTGTGTACTCGCGGGGTTGAAGCTTTCTATACAGCTGGTTGAAGCTTTGTATAAAGCGGGTTGAAGCTTTTCAGTTCACGGTTGGAACTTTCCAATTCGACGGTTGTAGCTTTTTTTTTTCTTTCATAGTGGTCGCATGAAACTTATCTATTTCGTCGGTTGAACCTTTTTCAAATATAGTTTGAAGCTTTCACGTGAACGGTTGTACCTTTTTTCAGTTGCATGGGTGGTCTGTTGAAACTTTTGCAAACTACGGTTGAAGCTTTCATATGAACGATTGTAGCTTTTTTCAGTCACGGTGTCCAGTTGAAGCTTTATATACAGCGGGTGAAGCTTTCAAATCAAACGGTTGCAGCTTTTTGGGTCATCGGTTGCAGCATTGGTGGAGGAGCAAAAATGCTTTCAGGTTCATTTCAAGAGAAGATGGTTGCAGCGGTGGAGGAAGGAGGTCGCGCCGCCGTGCTTGTAGCATCTCCGGTGGGTGGTTCCAGCACGTGTGCAGCTGCTCGCAGATGGCATATCCATGGCAGCTTCCAACTCTGGCTCACCGGGGCGGAAGAAACTTGCAGTCGGGGGGCAGCGGAAGAAGTGGGCGAGGGCGCTGAGGTTGGTGGTAGGGACCTGCGCGGGATTGGGGCTAGCCGGCGGCGGGATTCGAAGGAGGAAGATGAGGAGCGTGGCCACCAGCACGCTAGGCTGAGAGAGAAAGGAGGGGATCGGGAGGAAGAAGGAAGAGGGAGAAGATAAGGTGGGCTAGGGTGATGTGCGAGACGTACGATGGGGGCTCGATCGCGTGGCTCGCGAGCGACCGGCCGAAGTTTCGGCCGCTGTCGTGAAACGTTTTCCTTTTTAAAATATATACTGCTACTATTTTTATGTGCGCCACTATAAAGTTTTTTTTTAGGGGAAATGCCCTAGGGCGCACTTTATTAACTTCAGATCACCGTTACATCAAATATGATGTCCGGGAGAATAAAACTAGGTGGATCACGGTCCCAATTAAATACAAGCTTTGAATCATAAACATGCCTCGCCAAATTATGTGCGCCCTATTAGCATCTCTAGGGCAGTGTTGGAAGTGCACTGCACCTAATCTTGTTGCCCGTTGAAAACAATCTACAAGAATTGCCGTCGCTTGACTCCAAACTTCAGTGACCCCATTGCATGCATGAATCAGTTCTAGTGAATCAGACTCCATGAGAACTCGCTCACAACCTATATTTTCAATCATCATCAAGCCCTTCTGCACCGCTATAGCCTCTGCTGTGTTGGCATCATGGACGTTGTTCAGTAGCCAAGAACCACCGGCAACTGGCTCTCCCATGTGGTTGCGAAGAACTGCAGCAGCCGCACCCGATCCATCTTGGAAATAAGATGCATCCACATTCATCTTGTAGCTACCAGCTGGTGGGAAGAGGATTTGTGGCTCTCGGGTGCCACACACCCCTATATGAATATAGCATTAAAAAACATATTAGGAAATTTCAAAAAATTATGAAATTTTGGGATATGAAACCTAGGTGTCCGTTGTACACATGTGTTCAGTTTCGTGGGGAATGGGTGCCCGTGGTACTGTCAGTAAAAAAGAGAAAAAAAATCGTATGTGTAGAAAAAAAAACTGGATGTAACGTATGTCGGACCGTAATTCCTGCGCCGCGGATACCACGGGCACCCATTCCCCATGAAAATGAACACACGTGTACAATGGGCACCCAGATTTCATATCCCAAAATTTCAGAATTTTTTAAAACTTTCTAATATGTTTTTAATGCTATATTCATATAGGGGTATATGGCACCGGGTGCTCCAATGCATTTCCCCCCAGCTGGTGCCACTATAAAGTTAAATTATGCTTAGATGTGTGTGCCACTACTATGTCTGGCCCGGCCGTGATTGCAACTGAATTAACGAGTTAATGAAAGCGACTCCACAATCCACTTACACCGGAGAGAAGACAGAAATGCCCCCTCCAGTCCATTGCCGAGCACGATCGATTCTTCCATTCCATTCTTGATTGAACCTAGAAACGCCCGAATCCCTCCATTCTTCGATTTTCCAGTCCCCCGACTCCTTGAGAACCACAAATCCCCAGATCCTGGATCGAAATTAGGAGCAAAGGTGGCGCCTTTGCGTCTCTCTTCATCCGCCTTGCCGCGCCACCAGCCAGGGACGCGCGCTAGCTGGCAGCACCGCGGGGTGGGGGCGCACGCTCGGCTCCTCGCAGCGCCGCCGTGGACCTCCGGCTCGGGCGATTTATTGATACCCGCGGCTGTCATGGCGCAAGAAACGGTGTTCGTCCGGTAGTCTGACCATGTTCACAATCCGTTCGGCGAAATGCCCTTGGGCGTTCGTCGGCGTGGCCGGCGCCCTCGTGATGCTCGTCACCGCCGTCTATGTCTTCATGGTGCCGATCCTCCCCTCGTCCCTGGATTTCTCCGGCGCTCGCCGCAGCGTCGGCCACAGGCCGAGGCACGTGCTGCCGGGCGCAGGGGTTGTGGACTCGCGCCTCAGGGGTCGGTTTCCTGCTGATTCATACGGAGCCGTGACGTTCCGTGGCGCGCCGTGGAAGGCCGAGATTGGGAGGTGGCTCGCTGGCTGCCATGCCGAATCATCGGCTGTCAACATTACTGAAGTGTGCACTAAGCTTTGTCACTAATCAGTGTACTCTGATTTAGCTTTGCTTTGGGTTAATCTTGTTGTTATTTCTGGACAGGTTATTGGCACAAAGAGGTGCGAGAAAGACTGCAGTGGAAATGGTGTGTGCAACTATGAGCTGGGGGAATGCAGATGCTTCCATGGATATGCTGGTTAGTCTTACTTTGTCAGGTCAACTAATGCCGGCAGTCTTGCTCACTGGTCACTTATTGTCCATTGCATCTCATTTTAATAGGGGATTTCTGTAGATCTGATAGTTCTTTGGGCCTGGAAGAACTTAGTATGGAAGCAAAGGCGAGCGAGAAAAATGATAAAAGAGGTTACTTCATAGGGCCGAAAGCATGAGACACTAGCTCTGGGTGTTTATATTGGACATAATAATAACACTTACATATCTCACTAGCCATATACATCTGCGAGTGCAAAAGAGTGTACATCCCTGGTCTGTAGTTAAGCGGTTGAGGGCATCCTGTGCTTCTGCAAAAGGATACATAATATTCAATTTTTGCGGTCATTGATGTAGGATTGTAGGAATGTTGCATTAAGTCTCAAATATTTAATCTGTTTGTGTGACCATTATCAGATATGCTTGAATCGGGAATGAACTTGTGCATTAATAAACTGCTAATCATTTTAGTTAGAAGGCTATTGTCTTACTTGTCTACCTTTTTGTGGATTATAAGCAGTTTGGCATGTTCTTTTTTTAGTAAATAGTTAACAAAAAAAAGGCAACTCTTTCGTTTCTAAAGGAAGGAGCATATGCATTATGTGCTATGGCAAGGTGGGGTTGTCTACTGTTCCCTTGGTCGTATTGATTTGTTTTTGTCAGGCTTTCCCTTCTAAACGTTTTAATTTCAACAATTTTGTTTATCAAGTGACCATACGGCTTTGTTAATACAGGAAAAGGATGTGAGAGGGTTCTGAAGTTGGAGTGCAACCTCCCAAGTTCCCCAGAATGGCCTGTAGGACCATGGATAGTTTCCATATGCCCAGCCCAGTGTGACACAACCAGAACAATGTGCTTTTGTGGACCAGAAACAAAATACCCGGATCGCCCTGTGGCAGAAGCTTGCGGCTTTAAAACAATGTAAGAGTATCATATGCACTGATTTTGATTCTTTTTTTATGCTTCAGAATGAGTACAATTGATACTGTAGTATTATTGAACATCTTTAGTTCATCCTTCTAGCGCGCCTGCAGAACCTGATGACCCGAAGCTTACCGATTGGACAACACCTGATCCAGATGTATTCACAACAAACAGCAGTAAGCTAGGATGGTGCAATGTGGACCCTGAGGATGCATATTCTTCCAAAGTGAAATTTAAAGAAGAATGTCATTGCAAATATGATGGACTCTGGGGGCAGTTTTGTGAGACACATGTTGAATGCATTTGTATTAACCAGTGTTCCGGACATGGACATTGCCGTGGTGGTTTCTGTCAGGTATGTCTTGGGCAAAGTTTTTTGGGGTATTTATCATGAAAATATCGTGACATGCTGTTCAGCATTCGTAACCTGTGTTATGATCTAATTGAAGATTTCTTTCAGTGCGACAGTGGATATTTTGGGATTGATTGCAGCATCCCATCGGCTTATTCAGTTGCATATGAGTGGCCCTCATGGCTCCAACCACCAGTGAACCTACCAGACCTAAAAAATTTAAGCAATATCCCCATTAATGTCAATGCTGTTGTTGAGAAAAAAAGACCACTAATATATGTGTACGATTTGCCAGCTGAGTTTGACAGTCACCTTCTTGAAGTAAGTCTAGACCATAAGTTTTGCTCCCTGTGTTCTTCTCTTCATGAAGTTTTGCTGCAGCTTTGACATCGCACGATATGTTCTATTGCAGGGACGACATTACAAGTTAGAGTGTGTGAACAGAATATATGATGAAAAGAACAGAACTATATGGACGCGGCAACTGTATGGTGCTCAGGTTTGCTAAACTTGTCAACTACTCCCTCCGTTCCTAAATATAAGTCTTTTTAGAGATTCCAATGCGGACTACATACGGAGCAAAATGAGTGAATCTACATTCTAAAATATGTCTATATACATCCGTATGTAGTTTGTATTGGAATCTCTAAAAAAACTTATATGTAGGAACAGAGGGAGTATCAGATATGGAATGTTGGTAGCTCCATGTTTATAGTAACAACAATCCCGTTTCCAAGGGCACAAGAAGATCTGAGACATGTTTTATTTTTCATATAGATGGCACTCTATGAGAGCATTCTTGCTAGCCCTCACCGCACACTGAATGGGGATGAAGCTGATTATTTCTATGTGCCGGTTCTTGATTCATGTTTAATAACTAGATCCGATGATGCCCCACACCTACGGATGCCGGTAACCATTATCATCCAGATGTTGTACTATAGGTGTCAATGTTTCTCCTTCAGTAATTGAGTTCTAATTTTAGGAGGACCTGCGCCTCAGGAGTTACCATACTCTTGAGTACTACAGAAAGGCTTATGATCACATAGCTCAGAGGTATCCTTACTGGAACCACACTTCTGGAAGAGACCATATTTGGGTGGGTGTTTGCATGAAATTGATAGTTCAATGATCCTTGCATAACCAATAACCTGTACTTTCAACTTACAAAAAAAAACAGTTCTTTTCATGGGATGAAGGTGCCTGCTATGCTCCAAAGGAGATCTGGAACAGCATGATGCTTGTCCACTGGGGAAATACCAACACAAAACATGAAAAATCAACGACTGCTTATTGGGCTGACAACTGGGATGATATTCCTTTGGATAGAAGAGGCAACCATCCATGTTTCGATCCGAGAAAGGACCTCGTGCTTCCAGCATGGAAGGAGCCTAACCCAGGGGCCATCTGGTTAAAATTATGGGCAAGGTATGTCTCAATGCCTGAACTTAGAGATGTGCCTTTTAACTACTTGAATGTTTAAACCCTCACAGTACAACTTTTTGCAGGCCAAGGATCAATCGTACAACACTTTTTTATTTCAATGGTAATCTAGGACCAGCCTATGAAGAGGGCCGCCCTGAAGACACGTATGTATCTACATATGTGTCTGTCAATATATGTGACCAAATTGTATATTAATCTGCTTCCTCTGTATAACACAGGTATAGCATGGGGATTAGGCAAAAGCTGGCAGCTGAATTCGGTTCAACACCAAACAAGCAGGGGAAGCTTGGAAGGCAGCATACAGCCAACGTAACAGTTACGTACTTAAAATCTGAGATGTATTATGAGGAACTAGCAAGCTCCATTTTCTGTGGTGTCTTGCCAGGCGATGGCTGGAGTGGGCGCATGGAAGATAGCATGCTTCAAGGCTGCATTCCTGTCATAATACAGGTGCTACAACGTCATCCTATAGTCCTATGATGTGTATCTGACAAGACTTAACAACAGAGCAACTAATAGTGTGATCATACCTATCCTGCTTCCATTGCTTAAAATTGTAGGATGGAATATTTCTTCCGTACGAGAATGTGCTTAATTACAACAGTTTTGCAGTCCGCATACAAGAAGATGACATCCCCAACCTCATTGGAGTCCTTCAAGTATGTGTTTATTTTACTTTCCTTTTCTTTTTGTGCATAACCTGTGCAGTATACTTACTATTTTCATCTCACCAGGGAATGAACGATACACAAATAGATTTCATGTTAGGAAATGTTCGCCAGATCTGGCAGAGGTTCTTTTATCGCGACACCATGTTGCTAGAGGCAGAGAGGCAGAAAAGGTTGTTCACCGAAGAGGAGGCACCCTGGTCAGTTGAGGTTTCGAAACTAGAAGAAGGTGATGACGTCTTTGCAACTTTCATACAGGTAACTTGTGGAAGATCTGAGTGAAGCTTCTCCATTTAGTTTTTACAGTTGAAACCGGATGATTATGATAATTGATAATGCCTATGCCATTTCCATTATCATCTACTCCCTCTGCTTTAGTGATCTAAACACTCTTATATTTCTTTACAGAGGGAGTACTTTGTGGTGCAACACTATTTGCAATTACTGTTTTCATTACGTAGCAAAGCATTATGCATTCCGCTTGCACTGCTGAATCATACTCGAACCGTCGTTCTGTTTGTCATTCCCGATTTGCTGAGGAAGATTACTTTTTACAGGTACTGCATTATAAGTTATACAATGACCCGTGGCGGCAAGATCTCCTCCAAGAAAAGGACACCGGTTTGCCGAGCATCTGCTCAAAGGCTTCCTGAAGTGCTCAGCAGATGTTGCAGCTGTGGTGATAGGCTTAGGATAGGTGCTCTCTTGATCAAATGTAAAGAAAAGTAAAAATGGTATATGTAGCCCTCCAAAGGGAACAAGGGATGATCTGATAATGGAAATGAGACTCGCCTTCTCATTTCCGGTTTTCTTTGACAGATTCTTGTTGTTTTGACAGAAGATAACCCAGACCATTCTCTGGACAAAAGGATAATTTGCAGTTACCTTGTCTGTTGAGCCAAAACTGATGCACCAAACAAATGCGAAGCAAATACGATTTATACTGTGTTTTTTCACGGTATATTTTTTTGTACCGCTGTCTGTATCTTTTTGTCCCTGCGCTGGAAGCTGCTGGAGCTGGTCAAACTAACTAGCGGGAAGGCTCAGGAATCACGCGGCGTGTGCAAAAAACATGGACACATGCACCACCCGTCCGTCCGACGTGGACGAGAAGCATGTGAAGAGCGCGCTCGTGAGAGCCCCAAATGCTGTGAGGTGGATCTTTATTTATACCTTCTTGCATTCATTCTTTCACCATGGATGATAATGCTGCATCGACATACGTGTCCTGCAAGCCCTAGCCGTACGTACATGCGTACTACGGATGAATGCTTGGTGCTTTACAATCTTTTTTCATTTTGCCGATGCATATCGATAGTGAAAAGTGGAAGTATATCATATATCCACACAGCCAGCACTTAGTCAAAAATAATTTGAATTAGAAAAACCCATTCCTTGCAAATTGATAGTGATACTTCATTTTTTTCCCTTTTATTTTATACTGTTGGTTTCAGGATAGCTAACTAGACTTGCCGCCTGATAGTGATACTTCATTTTATATGCCGCCTTCACTTGATGTCACCAGGCACATTCATTTTGGAAGCGCTGTCCAGCCTAAGGGGATTCATCACGGGCCTCTGATTTCCCCTCGAATGTTTGGCCTTGGTATGGAAATCTGATCTCTACTCCTAATGTCTGACTTGGTAGCCTCGCCTTCACGGTTATTTTTCGTCTCCCACTTTCATCTGGTTTTTTTCGTCTGGTTTTTTTTTTCGTCTCACCTCCCACCACCATCTCCTCTTGTTGGTTTTTTTTACTCTTTCATTAAAAACTTTCCAGACCTTTTCAAACTTTCCTAACCCGGCACGTTACAAACGGACAGGAACCGATAGCACATTACCAAACAATAAAATCCAATTTCATGGCAATTAATTTCAAATCTTAACTTTCCTAACGCATGGATTCCTCCCTTTACTAACAACCAATATCTCTGCTTCTACATGGGCAGTACGTAGGTCGGTTGTGTTGGCGAGGAAAATCGCACCGCGCCAACACAAGACAGTCCTCGCACTTTCGCGGCGAGGGGTGGATGCTTTTCGAGCAAAGCAACAAAGGGGTTCCTCAATTTCGGAGAGGAGGGACGACTGCTTTTCGGCGCAAAGCAGCAAAGATGATCCGCGCGCTTTCGTGGCGAGGGACGGATGCTTTCCGAGCAAAGCAACAAAGAACCGAGCCCTAGGGTGGCTAGAACATCGGCGAAGAAAAGTAGAAAAACAGAAAGTAAAGGTAAATTGTATTGATAGATCGATTGTGTGTTGTTCAATCGGCCATCACCTCTTCTATTTAAGAGGGGGTTGGACTTCCCGTACAAGCAAATGATTCATCTAGGCTTTCCTTACAAGAAATTACATCAATTCACGTCCTAGATTTCCTTCCAAAGGGTCAAAAACGCTATCCAAACTCGGACTCTCCAAAATCTGCCCGAATCTGCGCGACGGCAAGCGGTAGTACCGCTCTGGGCACGGTAGTACCGCTCTGGGCGGTAGTACCGCTCTGAGCATAGCTAAGTACCGCTCTACTACCGAGTAAGGGTCTCGGGATACCAGAAGAATTTTCATAAGCGGTAGTAGACGCGGTAGTAAAATACGGTACTACCGCTTAGCGGTACTTCCGCTTATGGGAGCGGTACTACCGCCCTGGAGGGACAGGGCCGCACTCAGATGGCTCTAACTTTTGCATATGACCTCGGATTTAGACGATTTTTATATCAAAATCAACCGTTTCGACGAGACGCACAACTTTCATGTTGAAACGTTTTCCATAAGAGGCCATCTTAATTGAGTTTCATGCCATTCTTTAATCTGGTGTCAACATGAGCATCTCTGAACTTGTCATAATTATTGCATAAGAGCTCCGTCTTGGACCATCTTCATATGAATTTTGATCTTCTCTAAAAGGGTCATCCAATGGTGATTTACAATCATAATTTTGACTTCATCTTGATATAACTTCAAGCTACTCTTTATGACCGTGCCACTTTTGAGCGTCAACAGGTTGTTCGTTCGTTCGCTAGCCCACCCATCGATCGAACATGTCCCCTCTCCCACCACCTCGACCCATCGATTTTCTCTCATCCCCGCACACAGAACCGATGGAAAAAAACCTCGAAAAAGCCACAAGATACATCGTACGCACGTCCTCCCTTCCGCAATCCCTAGCCGCCTCACCGCCCTCACCCTATAGCCGCCGCCAACCGCTCCATACCTCCCCACGCTGCCGACTCCGGCCCTCCATGGCGCTCCTCTGCTCCGCCAATACTCCAGGCGCACCGTTGCCTCACTCCTCCACTTTCCTTTCCACGCCTCCCCACGCCCTGGTGGTGCTGACTACCGAGGTCGACGTCGTCTTACGACTATTATGAGGAAGACATCGCGCGTCGAGGTGCTGATTGCCGGGGCGACGCCGCCACATCACCGACGAACGGACATCCTGGATGTGGCGACCGGCGCCTACACCCTAATCCGTGTTAGCACCACGTGCTGAACGACACCGCAGGCGGCGGCGCACCAACGACTGACTTTCCACGGAGGCGCTGCCGGTGAGAACTCTCCTGATTGAAAACTACAGTACCTAACCAGCAACATATTCTAGAGTTCTCTCCGTCGTCAACAGCGGTGAGCCACCCAGCCAACCATCTTATCTTTCTCTATCTCTGTCGGACACGCTCAAACCCGAGTACGTAGATGGCAAGCCCCATGGGAGACCGTATCAAGTCACAAAGCAGGGAGGCGCCCGCGATGGTAGATCCTGGTAGAACCGGCACGTCGTGTGCTGCCAATCGCCAAGTGCTGCACTGGTCCTCATGACCACGTCTGGCCACCACATCAAGAGAAGTGAAGTCGGTTGGGTGTTCATGTTCATCATAGATGCTTCTCTCCCTTTCCTATCTTTTTTTCTGTACTTCGTCCCATGATTGGTGACTACTGATTTGGGGGCTTGTATGAGATAATGTGAGATCACGTGCTTTAGTTTCAACTCATGTAAAGGGTCACATCTTTTTTTAAGTTATCAAATCGTATGACATATTTTTGCTATTTATTTGGTAGTTTGTAGTTTGTTACTTCACATGAACTATTTGGGGCTTATCTGAAGCAATCATCTATGATATTGCGGTAAAAACAACGTGAACAAAAGAAAATGATTAAAGAAGAGGCACACCAGTATTTTGGCTCTATCTTTTTATGAAAACTAGGAAGATAAATACAATAGTGACGCATCTGTGCAGATTTATTACGCACTTATGTTGAATTGCTTTGGCCTCACCACCCACGGGTTTTGTTTCCCAGGATATTAGCTAATTTGAAGTCTTGTCCACACTTGCAAGCAGCATGCATGTTGAAGAAAAAGAAGGGCTGCACGCACATTACCTGCACACCGCAATATAAATTTGAACTTTGCTGGTATACAATCAAATTGTGGCTAAGCTTATATATGTACTATTTTTGCCATTTTATGTTGTGAATGCAGGTAATGTGCAGATCACGGGGAGAGGACAACTGGTTTTTATGCTTCTACAGTTGTAATCGTTATGAGGCAACAAGGCGAGAGGTGTAATGGTTCACCTAATCATGATCATCAAGTTTGTAGTACCACTTACTTATTGAAGCTAATTCCGTCTTGATTGTTGTTATAGTTTGACGATTCCAAAAAAGGAACAGAAATGGCGAATAACTCTTACATATGCTCGGAAGCTATATATTTTAAGTATTTGCGAAGCTGAATTAATATTTGTACACATTTGGTCTATCTTTGTTTTTCAGGCTTTGCTTTCTCCCATAATAACATAAAGAAGTTGATCTAATAACAACATAAAAACTTGCCGGCATGGTAGGTTCCCCTTCCCATTATTTGATGATTAGAGCTTCAAATAATCCTGTAGCATAGGTGAAATAGCTATGTTCTCCTTACTCACGTGTTCCAACTTTCCAATCCATGAAAAGGATACTTTCAAATGATATATCATGTTTCCTGCACTAATATGTTATGTTTTTTCCTTTTCTTTATTGTTGTACAAAATAGTACGTCCTGATAATACCAATGGCATAAATTATTGATTTTCCACTGAAAATTTGTACTCTCCTATTCCTGAGCCAGATATCCTCTCCAAGAACTACAAGTACAACTGATGTGCTTACTCTCAAACAACTTTGTTTCACATTGGTAATAATAACTATTAGCATTCTACTTTTGCATTGTACTCAAGGTTGCTTGCTTGCTGGCTCCTAACTCTAGGTACGTATGAGAATAATACAAGGTTGCTAGGGTTGTTTTGTAATGTATCATTCCTGATAGAAATAACATATTCGGATAATTAAGGATATAATTCTTTTTTGTTCGAGATTGAAGGTTGTATAGTCCCTCAAGGGTGAATGTTATTATTTTTCTGGTGAAGTCTCTTTTGTGCAGATCTTTTGCTCTATGGCTTTGAGATCCTAACACTGGGAAATAAATTACTGTTAATGCTTGTCAATGGTGTTACCGCCTCCAATGCTGCTATTGGTTTTGCCTTAGTGGGAGCTAACGTTATTTGTGATTTATGAGAGGAATCTATCTGTATGTGGCTATCAATCTGTTTCTATGTTATCTGATTTTGTTTCTACTGGTTCTTCCGGTTGGGCATGGCAACTTTCCCTTGATAATAGATGTGCTTTTCTCATGTTGTGCCTACAAAATTTGGTGCCTAGAAATCATTCGGTTGATTCCCTTCCCCTACTGCTCTTTTCTCTCTCCCCAATCTTCTTTTGCTTTTCTGGTCCGATTATTCAAGCTGGCCTAATGCATCATTAGGAGATTCAATGCAGTGCGGCCAATCTATGGAGTGCTTGTAGATGGAAAGCTTGCTTGACACACACATGTTTGATCTGCTGATTACACCTTAATTTTAATAGCCATGGGTTAGTTCCTTCCTATTAATTTAGTTTTTAGTTTGCTCATATATCACACTGCCAAGATACGTGTGTGTGAGATGATTGATGCGTTTGCTAGGAGTAAACAGTTCATTATTTTTGCATGTGCCACTGCAACGTAGCATTAGTTTTTCCTTGACTATATCTTACTAGCAAACATGCCCGTGCGTTGTAACGGGAGAAAAAAATAATCCCTCATACATGCCTGGCGACATCAGCAAATCCCTTGAATTTTTTTACGATGCACCTGACGGCTAAGGCCAAGGCAGCTCGGATTTTCATCCTCCAGTCCTAGCTTGTCGGTGTTGCTGGACGTCGCCGTCCTAGACCCACCCGCGTGGTTCGCTTCATCGCATGCCCTGTACGCCCCCAAAGCCTCCTCCTTTTTGCTAGATCCAGTGCTCATGGGTTCGAACGCGGTGCCACCCTCTGACGGCAAAGTGCAGCTGAAAGGATCGATATGGTTGACTAGAGGGGGGGGGGGTGAATAGGCAACTACCAATTTTTAGCTTTTCTTAACAAATTAGAGTTAGCAACAAAATAGGTTGTCTAGATGTGCAACTAGGTGAGCAACCTATATGATGCTAATAACAATGATAACACAAGCAAGCAAGGGATACAACACAACAATAGCTTGCACAAAGTAAAGGTAAGAAATAACCACAAGTGGAGCCGGTGAAGACGAGGATGTGTTACCGAAGTTCCTTCCCTTTAGGGGGAAGTACGTCTCCGTTGGAGCGGTGTGGAGGCACAATGCTCCCCAAGAAGCCACTAAGGCCATCGTATTCTCCTCACGCCCTCGCACAATGCAAGGTGCCGTGATTCCACTAGTGGTGCCTGAAAGATCGTGGATGTCGCCTAGAGGGGGGGGTGAATAGGCGCTTTAAAATAATTACGGTTTAGGCTTGAACAAATGCGGAATAAACCTAGCGGTTAATTTGACAAGCACAAAACCTAGATTGACTAGGCTCACCTATGTGCACCAACAACTTGTGCTAAGCAAGATAAACAACTAAGTGATAGCAAGATATATAACAAGAAACAATATGGCTATCACAAAGTAAAGTGCATAAGTAAAGGGCTCGGGTAAGAGATAACCGAGGCACGCGGAGACGACGATGTATCCCGAAGTTCACACCCTTGCGGATGCTAATCTCCGTTTGGAGCGGTGTGGAGGCACAATGCTCCCCAACAATGCCACTAGGGCCACCGTATTCTCCTCACGCCCTCGCACAATGCAAGGTGCCGTGATTCCACTAAGGGACCCTTGAGGGTGGTCACCGAACCCGTACAAATGGCAACCCTTGAGGGCGGTCACCGAACCCGTACACTTTGGCAACCCTTGGGGGCGGTCACCGGTACCCGTCAAATTGCTCGGGGTGAACTCCACAACCTAATTGGAGACCCCGACGCTTGCCCGGAGCTTCACCACAATGGAATGTGGCTCCGAGGCACCACCAAGCCGTCTAGGGCGCCAAGGCACCCAAGAGGAACAAGCTCAAGGGTGCTCAAACACCCAAGAGTAATAAGCTTCTCAACTACTAACTTCCACGTATCACCGTGGAGAACTCAAACCGATGCAACTAATGCAATGGCAAGGGCACACGGAGTGCCCAAGTCCTCCTCTCCCAAATCCCACCAAAGCAACTAATGCTAGGGAGGAAGATGAGAGGAAGAACGAAAAAGAACATGAAGAACTCCAAGAACTAGATCCAAGGGGTTCCCCTCACTTAGAGGAGAAAGTGATTGGTGGAAATGTGGATCTAGATCTCCTCTCTCTTTTCCCTCAAGAAGGAGCAAGAATCATTGGAGGGATTGAGAGATAGGCAAGCTCAAGAAGGTCAACAATGGGGGGAGAAATGAGCTCCAAGGATAAGAAAACCGTTGGGGAAGAAGACCCCTTTTATAGGGCCACCCCAAATCCAACCGTTACCCGTGCTGGACGCGTACAAGCGGTACTACCGCTCCTTCGAGCGGTACTACCGCTTAAGCGGTAGTAATTCAAAACACAGCAGGTGAAAACACGGAACTGGAGCGGTAGTGCCGCACTTAGCGGTACTACCGTGCCAACCAAGCGGTACTACCGCTAAGGAGAAAAGAGCAACAGAAGCTTGCACACTCTGCGAAAAACAAGCGGTAGTAGCAGCGGTAGTGGAGGGCGGAAGTACCGCACCAAGCGGTACTACCGCCCAGAAGAGCGGTACTACCGCCCTGAGCGGTACTACCGCACTACTGCCGCACTACTACCGTTTAACAGAAAACGGCAACAGAGACGTGCACAGAAGGAAACCCCGCAAGCGGTAGTGGCGGCGGTAGTAAGGGCGGTAGTACCGCCAGAGCGGTACTACCGTGCTACTACCGCACTACTACCGTGAATGGCAAACTGGCAACAGAAAGTTGCACGCTCGGGGAAACCCCAAGCGGTAGTGCCACGGAAGTACCAGCGGTACTACCGCATAAGCGGTACTACCGTGGGCACCAGCGGTACTACCGCTTGCAAGCTACTGAAAATCCACAGAAACCAGAGGATACAAATAAAACCAGAACTGCCATAACTTCTGCAAATGAGCTCCGAATTGAGCAAACTCAAGCTTGTTGGATAGAAGACAACGAGTACTATCCAAACAGCGACTGGTTATAATAAGAAGTGGCAGGGGAGATATGCCTAACATATAGAGATGAGAAACCTCTATGAATGAAGAACCGGCATTAACTCCAACATCGAAAACATCATAGAAGATGCATATATGAACTCCGTTTTCGATGAACTCGAGCTTGTCATGAAGATGACCAAAAGCTCAAAGACTCACAAAGAGAAACACCAAACACAAACCAAGAAAGATGATGCAAGGATGCAATGGTTTGAGCTCTCTACGAAGATACGATAAAGCTACTCACTTGAGAGCCCCCCTTGATAGTACGGCTATCGATCCTATAACCCGGTCTCCCAACTACTACCATGAGACCGGTAAAATAGAAAACCTATCAAGGGCAAACCTTTGCCTTGCGCATAGTCCACTTGAGCTAGATGATGACGATCTTGACCTCCTCAAGTTGGACCACCTTTCTTGATTGCGCCGGCTCGATGAAGACTAGTTGATTGCTCCCCCATACTCCACTATGGGTGAGCCACTCTTCGGCACATCTTCACAAGTCCATTGTCACCACAATGGACGGCAAGCTTCAAGCATGTGATCTCTTCGTGATGCTCCACTTGAACTTGCACACCGCAATCTTGATGACGATCACCACTTGATGTCATCCTCCATGGGTTGTGTGATATCTTCCTTTTGATGCACGCCCATGGAAACAAACCTAACCCCACAAAGAACTCTTGCATAGAACATGGGTTAGTACACAAAGCGTAATGGACAATGCTTACCATACCGTGAGATCACTTGATCCCACTCGGTACATCTTCTACGCTTTGTGTGTTGATCAACTCGAATCACTCTTCATATTTAGTCTTGATCAACCTTGAATCTTTCCAACTCTCTTCATTAGGATGATGCCTTGAAGGTAAACATGAATGTTCACACAATCTCCTTCTTCAAGACATGCTTGCAATAGGCTCATCTCTTACATGACCAATCTTTGGATAACTCCATGAATAACCTTGGTCAACACATATTCTTCTTCAAATCACCTTGAGACCAACAAATGGTCTACAAGCAAAGCCTATGGACAAACCCTTCAAATATAACTCAAGGCAACCATTAGTCCATAGAGATTGTCATCAATTACCAAAACCAAACATGGGGGCAGCACATGTTCTTTCAATCTCCCCCATTTTGGTAATTGATGACAATCCCTTTCAAGAGAGTTTATATAAGGAATTAAGCATCACCATGCAAAGCAACAACTAATAATGCAAGAGCATGTGATGCAAATGCTTAGGAACAAAACCAAAGCAAACATGAAGAAATAGCTCTCTAAACTTCTCCACAAAACTCTCTAAACTTCTCCCCCATTGGCATCGATTGCCAAAATGGGCGAAAAGCTTAGAAGGCCAACATAATATGTGTTCCTCCATAAAGTGTGTATTTCTCAAAATATGAGTGAAATACAATACACATATCCAATGATGAATAGTTGGAGGAAGACAAACTATATTGAGGATCCAAAGATTGCTAAAAGGATGATATGGCACAAAGACATACCAAAGAGTGAAGCAAGCAATCTAAAGATACCAAAAGGACCAATCAATCAAATGATCCGATACCAATTGATAGAAACCAATTGAAGGATACCAATTGGACCAATCAATCAAATGATCCGACGAGCCACACGAACAACAGATATTATGATATGAGCATAGGAGTGTTCTAAAGAACATAGAGAAGCTCCCCATGATTTGTGCATTATTTAGTTTTGTATTTGGATACAACGTGCACAAAATAGGATCATCACTCCCCCAAAATCAATAGAAACTCACAACAAGTGCACGTGAGCATATAGGAAACTAAGCCTAGCACTTGCAACAAACACATGGTTGAGCAACATGAAAGAGAGGCAACTTAGGAATAGGCTCAACCAAAACGATGTGTGTGAGTCATGGCAAAGCACTTGAGAAGACTAATATAAGGATGAGCATTAAGCATCAACATAGTCTTTAATAAATGAGATACAAGGTGCAAGACACGTCCTTCCCACACACAACAAGCAAATGGGTTCACAAGCTCACTAAAATGCGAATTAACTACAAAGCTTGTGACAACCCACGGCGAAGATAGAAAAAGATAGCTTTGTCAAGAGGAGGGATACCAATTGACATGGCGAAAGCCTCGTCAAGACAAGCATGAGGAAAACAATCTTCACCACAAAAGAGTGCAACAAGATGCAAGGATATAAGATCCGCACTCAAGAGACAAATGCTTTCACGGAGCCACCAAAGAAAATAGGAGAGAAATAAAAGGTGGACGTGAAAGAAAGGATATCATCTAGAGATGTAATTTCTCTCAAGTGTATAAGGTTCTAGGTAGATGAAAATCATGATGATATCAATCCACAAAGAAGGATATACACACGAAATAGTTACAGCACGAAGGAACAAGATATCCAAAAGGAAGTCATAAATATACCAATAAGATCTTTGCTTGAAAGCATAGCACATGGCTTAATATTGTCTTATTGTATATCAATGAATTCCAACTACACAAACATCAAAGACATCACAACTCGCAAGAAGAGATCATTGTTGGGATGCTTTGAGAAAGGAAACAAGTATCACTAGAACGGATTAAGAAAATCATGCCATGATGCAACCTACACAAGGTTGAATGTAATAAATGTATGCATGAAGTTGATACTTGTTACCGAGATAGCATTGGAATGATGTAGAAGATACCAATTGAAGGTAGTAGAAAGTAGTTCGTTGATCATCCTAGCTTGACTCCGATAAGCACATGGTGACAACACCTTCCTTGTGAGTGAGCCGAGCATCCAATGCATCTCCAATTGTTCCTAGAACAACATCACAAACAAAATGGTGCCCAAACTCATTGGGACCAAAGAGTTAGAGAACCAACAACACATAGGACAAACTCCACATAAATATGTGCATATGGATATGAAATTGAATTTTATGCACATCTCATCCAATTAGAGACTTGGTGGAGTTTCCCCTATATATTGGGTCAAAGAAAGAAAGCATGCCAAAGGAAATACATAAAGTAAATATGCATGCACAAGACTTTCAAGGAACAAAGGGAGATACAATTTGGACAAAACACCAAGTAAACCAAGAAGGCAACCAAGGATTGACACGACATAAGGTTGTCCAAATTATATCAAAGAACCAACTCAACTCATGATTTAAGACAATTAGAGATCAACACATGAGAAGAGATGCCAATTGAAACCAAACCAAATCAACACATGATTTGATAAGATACCAATTGAAAAGATACCAAGTGAAAATAAGATATCAAAAGAAGAAATAATCACTTGAAGGATACCAAATAGAAGATACATCAAGGAATGAGATACCAATGAAACACAACAATTGAAAGATATCAAATAAAGAGATATCAAACTCCCAGAAAAGAGCAAGGTTCCAACAAACCAAACCCTCTACAAATTTTCATGATGGCACAAAGTACCAAAAAGAAACGGCATGCCTTCCACCAACACACACTTGATAAGGATCACACGATGAGTGTTTTAGAAAAAATAGGATAGCTCCCCCAAGCGTTGTGCATTATAGAGAATTTGCATTTGAATACAAAATGCACAAGATGGGATCACAACTTTCACTATATCTCGAACAACACTAGACAAGATCAAGAAAATAACAAGATCCACAAGTGGTATGGAAGACAATGGGAGTTGACACAAACCTTGGCAAGAGATAAGGCAATTAAGCACAAGCCAACGAGAAGATGATTCAACAATTTCTACCACATACAAGAATACCAATTGTACAAGTACAAGAAATATTTGGAATGAATTCCCGGTGGTAGATTGTAAAGCAATCCAACATCATCTTCACACCAAACAACATAAGAAAATTGCAACTTGTAGAGCTAACATGCCACCTAGGAACAAGATAATTTACTATATCAACTCTAAGTGACAATATCTCAAATGTACACATTTTCTAGGCTTGTAATATACACTAAGCATATTACTCCCCCATAATGTGATACCAATGACAACCAAACAAGAGGCAATAAAAGGATACAACACGAGATAATTAATGGACTATTTGGAATTTGAATTTCTCATGAGAAGACATACCACATAGAGACTAGATAATCTTGTAATATCAATACTAGGTGGTATTCCTCATGTACACACATTTATAGGATCGTGAAGTGCACAAAGCACATCACTCCCCCAAAATGGGATGTTCCATTAATCTCTCACAAGAGCCAACAAAGATATGAACAAGAAGCAAACAAGGCTCAACACAACACTCATACATACATGATGTGCAAACCAATCATACACATACTTGATTACTCAAGACAAGCAAATTGGAAGCACAACATATACAAATATATGCAAGGTACAAAACCAAACATGCAAAGGGGCATGTAACTTTCAATGTAAATAATTTAAGTACAAGTTACCGCAAGGAGGCACATTGGATATAAGATGGAAACTTGAAAATCCAATGACTTGGCTTGAGACAATATGAATGGTGAAGTCCCCTTAATTCTTCATAAGATAGCCAAGTCTCCAATGCCCTCCAACACCACCTATTGATCAAGTTTGAGCTTGTTGGTCCCCAACCAAGTTGGGTCCTAAGAGGTTAGTCACAATAGGCTTGGCAACCCAAATGGTTCTTTTCTTGACACCACATTGAGTACCAATAAATTTGGCAAACACATTGCCAACCTTATCCTTCCGAAGAGAATAAACATCATCAATTAAAATAGGGTTGGATAAGGTACCATTCGTGCATGAAGAAGCAAAGTGACCCTTCTTCCGACATAAGTAGCAACATTTACCCTTTACTTTCTTCTCAATTGATTTCTCAACTTGAGGAGCGTTGACTTGGGTCTTCTTGGGAAGTGGCCTTTCTTCAACTTGACGTTGGGCATGGGATTGAACTTGTGGCCGCTTCCCTTGTTGCTTGTCACTATGGGGCTTCTTCTTCAATGGGCAAGATCTAACATGGTGCCCTTCTATCTTGCACTTGAAGCAAACAATCTTGGCCGAATTCTTGACTTGTTCTTGGCCCTTCTTATTGTTGCTCTTGGACTTCTTCTTCTTATTGGAGTTGAATCCAAGTCCACCTTTGTCATTGGGGGATTTTTGCACACTCAAAATATTCTTGAGTGTGGACTTCCCTTCATGACTCTTTTCCAAGTCTTTCTTCAAAGAAGTGACTTGGGCCTTGAGCTCTTTGATTTCCTCTACATGGTTAGTATCAACACAAGTACTAGAGGAAGTATAAGCTTCATCGTTAGAGCAACAAGGCAAGGAAAGTAATTCATCACAAGATGTAGCAACATTATGAGTAGATGAATTACGATGACTAGCACATGGCAATAAAGCATTTCTACTAGATGTAGTGCTAATGTCCACAAGAGGCTCACTAGATGTTACCTTAGTAGTACAAGCCTCATGAGCTATCTTTAGCACATCATGGGATACTAGAAGATCACCATGAGAGCTCGAGAGCTTTTCATGACTTTCTTCCAATTTCCCATAATTGCTAGATAGCACCTCAAGTTGAGCCTTTAGCTCAACATTCTCCTTTAAAATGGATGCTTCACAAGAAATAGAGTTAGTAGCACAAGCATCATCATTAACAATAAGAGGAGAAGGCAACTTGGCAAGCTCTTTAGCATATGAAGCTTGAAGTTGAGCATGAGACTCGGTGAGTTCAATGAGCGAACTCTTAACGACCCTTGAGCCATTTTCGAGGTGCTCAAAGTCCTCAAGGAGTTTAGCATGCACAAATTCAAGCTTATCATTTTTAGTTCTAAAATCATTTGCCACCTCGAGAGCTCTATCATGGGATTCCTTTAATCTAGATAATTCTAGAGCAAAGGTCTCCTCAAGAGATTCCTTGGTGGTTTGTTCAAGTTCAAGAGCTTGAGATAGCTCCGCAATCTCATTAGCGTAATCACGCTCATGACCTTCCATTTTCTCAATGGTGGCCTCATGCTCCTCGAGATGAGATTCCAACTCCTCCATATATTTCTTGCCCTCAATGGCAATAGTCATAATTTCCATGAAGTTGGAACGAGCAATTTTATTCTTATGAAGAGCTTTAAAAATCATTTCTCCCTTAATTTTTAAGGAAGCAACATTATCATTCTCTTCATCATTATCCTCATCATCACTAGCATCAACATCATCATCAAGAGATATATTGGGGTTCAAAGGAGGAGATACCTTTGAAGCCTTAGCCATAAGGCAAAAAGCAATAGATGATGATGTAGGATCCCTTGAGGCCCCATTCAAGACCACATCTTGTTCCATGGAGTGTTGGGTTTCCTCTACATTGTTAGCACAATAACTCGAGGAAATAGATACATTTTTATCATGGCAACAAGATATAGCAAGCATATCATTATGAGATATAGTCAAGCAATTTCTACATGATATGCAAGGACTATCAACACAAGCATGTGAAACATTTAGAGTGCTCGAAGTGTTAAAGTCCAAAGATGGAGCATTGCAATAAGATAGTGATGAACGATCATCAATAATGAGCCCACTATCATCATTGCAATGACCAACACTACTCACCATATCATTACCTTGTGCCAAACCACATGTAGGTGAAGTAGAAGAAGTTGAGAAGACAACACGACCGGAGGTGGAGGGAGAACAATCATCCCTACAAATCTTGGACACACCATATTTATCTTGAAGCTTTGTCCACAACTCATGAGCATCCCGAAACGGCATGAGTTGAAATATAACTACATTGCTCAAAGCATCAAAAAGCACATTAGAAGCTTGAGCATTGAGATAAGAGTTTTTCTCATCCTCTAAAGATAAGTTTTGAGAATCCTTTGGAGGAGAAAAACCCATATCTACAATTCCCTCTAAATTTCGGTCCATGACCCTAAAGAGATTAAGCATGCGAATTACCCAAACATCAAAATTTGTGCCATTGAAACTAAGAGTGTCAGAGAATCCTAATCCCCTAGTCGACATCTTTACTCTCTAGGCGGTTAAGCCTAATAATGAGAGACGAGGCTCTGATACCAATTGAAAGATCGTGGATGTCGCCTAGAGGGGGGGGTGAATAGGCGCTTTAAAATAATTACGGTTTAGGCTTGAACAAATGCGGAATAAACCTAGCGGTTAATTTGACAAGCACAAAACCTAGATTGACTAGGCTCACCTATGTGCACCAACAACTTGTGCTAAGCAAGATAAACAACTAAGTGATAGCAAGATATATAACAAGAAACAATATGGCTATCACAAAGTAAAGTGCATAAGTAAAGGGCTCGGGTAAGAGATAACCGAGGCACGCGGAGACGACGATGTATCCCGAAGTTCACACCCTTGCGGATGCTAATCTCCGTTTGGAGCGGTGTGGAGGCACAATGCTCCCCAACAATGCCACTAGGGCCACCGTATTCTCCTCACGCCCTCGCACAATGCAAGGTGCCGTGATTCCACTAAGGGACCCTTGAGGGTGGTCACCGAACCCGTACAAATGGCAACCCTTGAGGGCGGTCACCGAACCCGTACACTTTGGCAACCCTTGGGGGCGGTCACCGGTACCCGTCAAATTGCTCGGGGTGAACTCCACAACCTAATTGGAGACCCCGACGCTTGCCCGGAGCTTCACCACAATGGAATGTGGCTCCGAGGCACCACCAAGCCGTCTAGGGCGCCAAGGCACCCAAGAGGAACAAGCTCAAGGGTGCTCAAACACCCAAGAGTAATAAGCTTCTCAACTACTAACTTCCACGTATCACCGTGGAGAACTCAAACCGATGCAACTAATGCAATGGCAAGGGCACACGGAGTGCCCAAGTCCTCCTCTCCCAAATCCCACCAAAGCAACTAATGCTAGGGAGGAAGATGAGAGGAAGAACGAAAAAGAACATGAAGAACTCCAAGAACTAGATCCAAGGGGTTCCCCTCACTTAGAGGAGAAAGTGATTGGTGGAAATGTGGATCTAGATCTCCTCTCTCTTTTCCCTCAAGAAGGAGCAAGAATCATTGGAGGGATTGAGAGATAGGCAAGCTCAAGAAGGTCAACAATGGGGGGAGAAATGAGCTCCAAGGATAAGAAAACCGTTGGGGAAGAAGACCCCTTTTATAGGGCCACCCCAAATCCAACCGTTACCCGTGCTGGACGCGTACAAGCGGTACTACCGCTCCTTCGAGCGGTACTACCGCTTAAGCGGTAGTAATTCAAAACACAGCAGGTGAAAACACGGAACTGGAGCGGTAGTGCCGCACTTAGCGGTACTACCGTGCCAACCAAGCGGTACTACCGCTAAGGAGAAAAGAGCAACAGAAGCTTGCACACTCTGCGAAAAACAAGCGGTAGTAGCAGCGGTAGTGGAGGGCGGAAGTACCGCACCAAGCGGTACTACCGCCCAGAAGAGCGGTACTACCGCCCTGAGCGGTACTACCGCACTACTGCCGCACTACTACCGTTTAACAGAAAACGGCAACAGAGACGTGCACAGAAGGAAACCCCGCAAGCGGTAGTGGCGGCGGTAGTAAGGGCGGTAGTACCGCCAGAGCGGTACTACCGTGCTACTACCGCACTACTACCGTGAATGGCAAACTGGCAACAGAAAGTTGCACGCTCGGGGAAACCCCAAGCGGTAGTGCCACGGAAGTACCAGCGGTACTACCGCATAAGCGGTACTACCGTGGGCACCAGCGGTACTACCGCTTGCAAGCTACTGAAAATCCACAGAAACCAGAGGATACAAATAAAACCAGAACTGCCATAACTTCTGCAAATGAGCTCCGAATTGAGCAAACTCAAGCTTGTTGGATAGAAGACAACGAGTACTATCCAAACAGCGACTGGTTATAATAAGAAGTGGCAGGGGAGATATGCCTAACATATAGAGATGAGAAACCTCTATGAATGAAGAACCGGCATTAACTCCAACATCGAAAACATCATAGAAGATGCATATATGAACTCCGTTTTCGATGAACTCGAGCTTGTCATGAAGATGACCAAAAGCTCAAAGACTCACAAAGAGAAACACCAAACACAAACCAAGAAAGATGATGCAAGGATGCAATGGTTTGAGCTCTCTACGAAGATACGATAAAGCTACTCACTTGAGAGCCCCCCTTGATAGTACGGCTATCGATCCTATAACCCGGTCTCCCAACTACTACCATGAGACCGGTAAAATAGAAAACCTATCAAGGGCAAACCTTTGCCTTGCGCATAGTCCACTTGAGCTAGATGATGACGATCTTGACCTCCTCAAGTTGGACCACCTTTCTTGATTGCGCCGGCTCGATGAAGACTAGTTGATTGCTCCCCCATACTCCACTATGGGTGAGCCACTCTTCGGCACATCTTCACAAGTCCATTGTCACCACAATGGACGGCAAGCTTCAAGCATGTGATCTCTTCGTGATGCTCCACTTGAACTTGCACACCGCAATCTTGATGACGATCACCACTTGATGTCATCCTCCATGGGTTGTGTGATATCTTCCTTTTGATGCACGCCCATGGAAACAAACCTAACCCCACAAAGAACTCTTGCATAGAACATGGGTTAGTACACAAAGCGTAATGGACAATGCTTACCATACCGTGAGATCACTTGATCCCACTCGGTACATCTTCTACGCTTTGTGTGTTGATCAACTCGAATCACTCTTCATATTTAGTCTTGATCAACCTTGAATCTTTCCAACTCTCTTCATTAGGATGATGCCTTGAAGGTAAACATGAATGTTCACACAATCTCCTTCTTCAAGACATGCTTGCAATAGGCTCATCTCTTACATGACCAATCTTTGGATAACTCCATGAATAACCTTGGTCAACACATATTCTTCTTCAAATCACCTTGAGACCAACAAATGGTCTACAAGCAAAGCCTATGGACAAACCCTTCAAATATAACTCAAGGCAACCATTAGTCCATAGAGATTGTCATCAATTACCAAAACCAAACATGGGGGCAGCACATGTTCTTTCAGTGCCCTTGAAGGCGGCAACCGGACCTTTACAAACAAGGTTGAGGCTCTCTCCACAACTGAATTGGAGGCTCCCAACACCACCACGGAGCTTCACCACAATGGAATGTGGCTCCGAGGTGACCTCTTCCGTCTAGGGTGCCCAAACACCCAAGAGTAACAAAATCCACACAAGAAAGTATGGGGGAATCAAATTTCCTTTGGTGGAAGTGTAGATCTAGGTCTCCTCCTTCAATCCCTAGCAAATCAACAAGTTTGAGTGGCTAGAGAGAGAGATCGGGCAACAATGGAGGAGAGAGAGAGAGGCAAGAGGTGAAAAGGTAGGTGGAAGAACCACCTACTTATATAGTGCCCCCAAATTCCAACCGTTACAGCAGTTTTTACACTGCAGCGGTACAACTGCTTGGAGCACCAGTACAACCGGTAATCACGGGTTCCCACTGCAGAAATGCCCTAGCGGTACAACCGGTGAAGCAACCGGTAGTACCGGTCGGCCGGAGCCAACCAGGAACTACCGCTCCACCACCGCCCAAAAATCGCCTCATAACAGAAGGGGAGTCACCCCATAGCGGTGGTTGGGGCGGTGGTTGTGCCGGTACAACCGCTAGACTAGTGTCCGTGTGGTGGCTAAGTATGGAGCGGTACAACCGCTCCAGGCACCGGTAGTACCTGTTCGCCGAAGCCGTCCGGGAACTACCGGGCCACCACCGCCCAACAACAGCTCCACTACAGAAGGCATTCCGGTAGTGGAGCGGTGCAGGGCCGGAACAACCAGTCGGGCGGTACAACCGCTTACACAGGCGGTACAACCGCTGGGCACTAAAACCACTGCCACAGAAAGACTTTGAGGACCTCTTTCCTCGAACGGAAGGATATATCATGGGTGCAATAGAATGTGTACGTGCATTGATTCACCCAGTACCTTCCGATGTGGATTCCCTCTTAATAGTACGGATTTCTTACGACCAAAGAAATAAAAGCGTCGGAAACTCCGTCTTCGATCTTTTCCGTCCAGAGGGAATGCCTAACCGTCTTGCGCCAATTAAGGTGTACCTGAATAAACTAGGGCGCACGATTAGTCCACAAGTGCATTGTCATCATCACCAAAACCCTAAGGCGGGAAATGCCCTAACAGCAGCCCCGCCAACCCCCCTCCTAACATGGTCGTTTCGACCAACTTTGGCTTCCTCATCTTTGATTCCGGACTCGGCAGCTATGGGATTGCTCAGCTTCAGGCCAGTGATAGATCCCTGCTCGGCTTGCCGGTGCTGACACTGGTGGCGCTCGTGGGTGTCGTTTTCTTCTTAGAGACACTGCCAAGGCCTTCAGCTGCGCCCCTCTTCGAGCTCAGGGGAAACCCTAGGTCCGGCTCCCTCGGACCGGATAGCGACGGCGTCCCTGCGACGTCCTCCTTCTTGAAGGCGCTGTCTTGCGAGCTCGTGGTGTCCCCGGTTATGGCTCGGACGATGTTGGAATTCTTGTTGGTTCAACATTGCTGCTCTTGGTTAGGGTTTGTGATGCATCCTCTATTTGGGCCGAGCATCCCCTTCTCTCTGCTTCGGGCACCATGTTCACGCCTGCCTCCGTCCGTGTCATGTGTTGTACCCCCGTTGTACTCATTCTACTCCTTCTATCAATGGAATGATACACAAGCTTTGCGTATTCGCAAGAAAAAATAATATCAACATGCAATTAATTTCCTCTTCAATATTAATGTGCATTGCAGGTACGCATTTACTAAGTCGATGATGCTAGATTCAAGACGAGATCTAAAGTTTAGTGTGAAGAAACATATGAGATCTAAAGTTCAGTGTGCAGAAACACGAGATCTAAAGTTCAGCGTGAAGCCAAATATTCATATTTTGGCAACACTGTTTGATAGCTGGTCTGGGTAGAGAACAACATCTCATCATGCAACTTGGTAAGTAAGGTCTCTCGTCCATTGTTCTCATGATTTATGGTTTCTAATTTTTCGATAAAGGGTGGATTTTATTGACTCAAAATGAAGCATTAAGAGGATACAAATATAATGAGCCCACACCCGGACTCTGCATAGCCAAGATGCACACAACCAACACCAATGCACACACACAAAAACTCGTCTACGAATAGCAAAGTCATGCAAGACCAAAGCTATGCACGGGCAAGGAAAAAAAGAAAAATAACCCCAAGTGAAGTGGATTTCAATTATTACCCGATTGTTACTAGCTATCTTTTCTATACATGTGAAATTTAACATGCATTATGTTTATATATAACTCCAGCAAAATATTTCAAATGCCCGTGGCAACGCACGGGCATTCTACTAGTAAGTGGTAATTTCAAATTTTAGACAAGCCTTGGAAATTGGAATTAAAAAAGTGCAATCCTAAGCCAAGTCCGTATTTGGAGAAAACAAGGGTTCTTGAACTCGAATACAAACGAAAAGAATAGGTGCAGAGACTCAATGGAAGTTGTTCAAACGAATCGATCAAACGGTCCAAACACATTTAGGCCTCCAACCTGGACCCGTATTTCGGGCCGGACGCTGGACGTTCGAAATCCCTCAGTCCGGCATCAAATCGAGGGGCGGTGTAGAGGAGTATGGACGTCTACCACGTCGGCCCGACGGCCCCCTCCCCCCACTACCGCTTTTTACCCCCCTCCCTTCTTACTCTAATTTCACCCCCCCCCCTCCCAAAACCCTAGCCACCAGTCGGCGCCATGCCAGGACCACCGATTCGGGGGAGATCCAGTGTGTGGAGACACATCACCACCGCGCACTCGCCCGACAAACTGCGCCTCGTCGTCCCAGGTCTCTGGAGCCGTCATCCTCGGCCGCTTCATCCATCGTCAAGGAGGAGCCAATTGATGAAGAGGAGGACGACGTCGACTGGGACAAGCTCTAGGAGGAGAGGAGGACCAACCGCTTCAGCCCGCGACGACAAACAACAAGTTCGAGCAGCAGCTCTGGACCGCGTTGCAGAACTTGTTGGTCGACCAGGGGCCATTGCGGCTCCGTCCTCAACGTGGAGCTGTGGTGTCCATATTGGACGCCTCGTCGGGCACTGTCCGTCCATGCCACCCTGGTGCCAAATGGCGCCCGGCCCTGCCGTCTGTTGTGAAGGTAGAGCGGGCACAGACGCACACCTGCCTCGAGTACTACCTCGGCAGCGGCGGGTCACGCTATGCATCCTCGTCCTTGTTGGGGGGCTCGCAACGCCTCACTGAGGTAGAGCAATGTCGACACGACACTTGGTGGCGATCGCGAAGACGCGGGTGTCGCGGCCACACATCATGGAGGAACCCGTGTTCGCGGAGACCTGGGCCCTCGACTAGTCCAAGACTACCAAGGAGACCGTCGCCGCCGCCGGCTCAATGAGCAGCTCCTCTGTGTCGGACTCGTTGAGTCGAAGCGCAAGCTCCGCCTCAAGGCCGAAAAGGGACATGATAAGGCAGCGGAGGAGGCCGAATGGACGCGGCGTGAGCACGATTCCCCTGTTGGGGTTGCCGCGGGGGTTGGGGTTGCTTCCGCGACTGACGGGACGACGACGATAACAATGGTGGTGCCGGCAAACTCGGAGGCCATGCCGTCGGGTATATAGTTTAGTTTAGATTATGTTTAATTTAGCATACTTTAATTGGATGTAATATAAATCAAACTAGTTAAATTTTGTCAAATTTGCATGTATATAAAATAGTGAACTAATTGTCTATATTTTATGTTTTAAATAGGAAAAAAGATAATCCAATTAGAATACCATTTCTTTTTTTGTTTGGTTTCTACATCGTGCATCCAAGAGATGCCCTAACGGTCACATGCGCCGGGAGCTCACTCACGCTCACAGGTCCTGCAAAAGCGAGACACGGCCGTGCCAACATACATCCATCGATCTCCCGGCCGTGACAACATTTAAACCTCATGCCATGCATCACACTCTCTCACCCTACTTATCCCCGCGCCCTCGATCAGCTCCATCGTCACACTCTCCTCACCCACTTCACTACTACCCCGACACTCCATTCCAAAACCTCGCTCCAACTTCAAACTTCAAACTTCGAATTCCCCCGCTCCTACGCACGTAAGTTTCGCGCATTTCCTTCTAGCCACGCGCGCCAGCACCTGGATATATTGCTCTGAGACGTCGTCGTGCATGCAGGAGCCGAGCTAGGAGCTAGGTCGTCGACCATGGAGAGCTACGTGCGGAAGCGGTCGTGGAAGAAGGGCCCGACGCGGGGCAAGGGCGGGCCGCAGAACGCGGCGTGCGAGTACCGGGGCGTGCGCCAGCGGACGTGGGGCAAGTGGGTGGCGGAGATCCGCGAGCCCAACAAGCGCGCGCGCATCTGGCTCGGCTCCTTCGCCACCGCCGAGGAGGCCGCGCTCGCCTACGACGAGGCCGCGCGCAGGCTCTACGGCCCCGACGCCTTCCTGAACCTGCCGCACCTCCGCGCCGCCGCGTCCGCCGCAGGGGCCACCGCGCAGCAGCGGATGATCAGGTGGCTCCCGGCCGCTGTGGCCGCGAACGGCGCCAGGGGCCCTGCCGCGGGCGGCGTACCCGCCTACGGCCTCCTCAACCTCAACGCGCAGCACAACGTGCACGTCATCCACCAGAGGCTGCAGGAGCTCAAGAGCTCCTCCTCGCCGGTCAAGCCGCAGCAGTCCAGGAGGACCCCTCCGCCTCCCCCGCCTCCTCCGGCCGCCTCGTCCCCTTCCTCCACGGTGACCACCAGCGCCATGCCGCCCTCCGCGTCGTGCTTCCAGGCCCAACTGGAGCACGCGATGGCGATGACCGCGGCGGCCGAGAGCGCGCCGCCCTGCGAGGGCTTCGGGGGTGGCAGGCCCCAGCTGGACCTTAAGGAGTTCCTGCAGCAGATCGGCGTGCTCGGGGAGGACGACAGCGGCGCGGCCGGCAAGCATCATGGGCCTCAGGGCGTCGGCGAGGACGACGGCGAGGTGGCGGACGCCAGGGCCGGTCCTGAGATTTCAGGGGCCCGGGGCGAAACTAAAATTCAGGGCCCTTTGAGGCCTTTAGTATAAATGTCTAACTAGTAATAATAATATGTATATATAATTTTATGAAAGAAAACAATTAAGTACATCCAAAATCAGTATGCATATCACATAACGTGTTACATATTACTATCAAAAATTTCTCCTAACATTCTGAGATGCAAAATCGCTAATGATAGTATCAATATCAATTTCATCAAGCATTTTTTTCTCAATGCATAAAGTAGCCAAGCCATTTAACCTCTCTTGCGACATTGTAGATCTCAGGTAGTTCTTCAATAATTTCAACTTTGAGAAACTTCTTTCAGCTGATGCCACAGTCACAGGCATAGTAAAGAAAATCCGATATGCAATAGAAATATTGGGATAACAATCTGCTTCTCTGACAAACTCAAAAATCTCCATAGCAGACATTGCTCTATCAGGCAAAGTTGACTGCATAACAGTTAACTCAGAAATCAGATCATTTAAATCAACATCAGATGAACCACTTGAGGAGAATGAACTTGCAAATTTAGTGCAATTGTCTTTAAGTTCAGAATTGTCCAATGACTTCAAGGTCGTTGAACTCATTAAAAATCCAAATATATTTTTGAATGATTCAAGTTCTTCAAATCTGATTTTCAGTGAAGTGGTCGCCTTATCAACCATGACCAAAAAATAATTGACTTTAAAGTCCTTCTCAGCTTCGAACATTGCTTCATCATTGTCATCTTCATCAAATTGTTTCTTCCTAGAAACACGACGCTTTACTGGAAATGATGGCTCAACACCCATTTCAGCTGCAATTTCTTTGGCAGATATCACACTAGAAACAAACCCTTCATCTCTATAAGTGTCAAAATAAGTCCGCATACCATCTATTTGCGTTAAGGCGGCCTCAATGCACATGGATGGTGATTGCAGCTTCCTGCTCACTGTATCTACGGCAAATAGAATGTCATGCCAAATGACCATGCCAAGTATGAACTCATAGCTGCCAAGCACATCAAACAAATTTTTTGCATCACTCCTATCCTTGGGTTCGGTACCACTATCTTCACTTAACTCAAGTAGAGCAGATCTTATGTTCGGAGCTTGATATCTAATTGCTTTAACACTTTTGATCCTACTCTCCCAACGAGTATTGCTCAAAGATTTCACAGTTAGATCTTTCACATGGCTAACAAAAACTTTCCATCTTTTGGTAGAACCACTAAATAGTACATATATTCGTTGCACAATTCCAAAAAAAGAAACAGCTTTACCACAAGATTTGGCCATATCACAAAGAGTGAGATTGAGACTGTGGCAAGCACATGGCATATACAAAGCTCTTGGATTTACCCCAAGCAACCGACTTTGCACCCCCTTGTATTTTCCTTTCATGTTGGATCCATTGTCATAACCTTGGCCCCTAATGTCATCAATATTAAGATCGAAGGACTTCATAGAATCAACCAGTACATTGAAAATTTCCAAACCAGATGTGTCCTCCACTACCAAAAAACCAAGAAAGTACTCCACAATTTGTATTTTCCCATCAGACATATGAACACATCGAACCAACAAACTCATTTGTTCTTGATGACTCACATCCGGGGTACAATCTAGGATAACGGTGAAATATTTGGCCACTTTGACAATCTTGGCGATAGAATTTCTAATATCAGCATCCATAAGAGAAATCAACTCATTCTGAATTTTATGACTAAGATAATGGTAATGTATATCTTTGTTTTGAATACGCCTAAGATGATCTTGCATTACCAAATCAAATTCTGCAACCATCTCCACACAAGCTAAGAAATTTCCATTGGAATCATCATAAAGTTGCTCGCTGGATCCTCTAAAAGCCAAATTACGCTTACCAAGAAATTTCACAATGGCAACTATTCTTAATAAAACTTGCCTTATGCGTTCCTTCTCCTTTGTGATTTGCTGTTGTAACTCTTTGTCAATTGTTTCATGCTTGCTCAGTCTAATTCTCAGTTCATTCCAAGAGTTCATGTTGGTAATGTGGTCGACACTGGCTTCATGTTCTTTCAGTCTCTCACTAATGTGCCGCCAATCACAAAAGCCATCATGCCCCAATGCACTCTTGCATTTATCGGAATTGAAAAGCTTACAACAAAAACAAAACACTTTGTTTGCGTGTTTTGAAAAAACTAACCATCTCCTATCACGCACCTCTCCATTGCTCATTTTTCTGGAGTAATGGTTGTATGAAAAATGTCGTGAAGTTTCATCCAAAGGATATTTAGTGTTTTATTCTTCCCTTTTAGGCCCCCTTTCCACTAATATGTCCCTCGTTTTGTTATCAAGACTACCCCAGTTGCTTGGATCATAAATATCCACAGTAATAACCGGTTCCTCATCAACACTAGCAGATTCTGTCGCAGATGAATTAAATATGGGCTCATGATCACTCACATTGGTATCATCCATGTTGATGTCAACATCATCTTCTGTAGGAGTATGACCATCATCTTCCCGATTGGCATTAGCTTGGTCATCCGCAAGAACTATCGCCAACTCCTCTGGA
Source organism: Elymus sibiricus (assembly GCA_039707655.1). Lineage (NCBI taxonomy): Eukaryota > Viridiplantae > Streptophyta > Magnoliopsida > Poales > Poaceae > Elymus > Elymus sibiricus. Next base: position 326,434,735 of record CM077670.1, read on the forward strand.
TTTCTTGATGAAGTGCTGGCGTTGCTCTTGTAATATTTAAAAAGGGATCCACTCAATGCCTTTTTTCCGCATCTTCCTCTTCCTTCTTTTTCCTTTTCTGACTTCCGGATGGATATTTTCTACCCAAACCCGACATGACCTAGCTGAAATTGAAAGGAACAATTAGCTCTTACAATTACCACAAAGCTTATTTTTAGCTAATTAAAACATTAGATTAATTACAGAAGATCTTCATATAATATGATTACAAAATCTGGTAGGGCATAATACCTTCTCTCTGTAATCTAATTAAAGCTCTGTGTGCTCAATGATTTATTCACCCAGGCACCCAGCTATCAATTCCCTATTGACCTGTTGTTTTGGGGAATCGGGATTAGAAAAAAAACAGGAAGAAGAACGTGGGAACGTGAGGGCAGACGGCGGCAGGCCTGGACGGCAGAGGCCGCAGAGCGCAGCGACGCACAGTACCTGCTGCAGTCGGCGACGGCGTTCGTCAGGAGGCACTCAGGCAGAGCGCAGCGACCGAGCGACGCAGAGTTGAGTCGAAGACGGCGTCGGCGATTAGACTAGACGAACAGCGGCCTGCGTGCTGCGGTCAACGAAAGAATCTACGATCCGAAGAAAAAGGAATTAAGGAAACCGGGAATCCAGCGTCCAGCGATTCTTGCTTTCCCTGTACACGTCCAAACGTCCTGTGCACGTACGTGATGCAAACATAGGCCAGGCCGGCAGGCCCACATCTCTCTTTTTGTTTCCTAGGCTGAGATGTCGCTGAGTTCGGCTACAATTTCTCTTTTCGCTCGATAAAGTCACATGTATTGCAGCGGCTGCAACCTACGTGCTTGCTTAGCAGCCTACGTACACATACGCAGGAGGGGGCCCCTGACTTTTGGGGGCCCGGGGCGGCCGCACCGTTCGCCCCCCCCCAGGGCCGGGCCTGGCGGACGCGTTCGGGTTCGGGGGCGGCAACAGCAATGCCGCAGAGTTCGACTGGGACGCGCTGGCCGCCGACATGAGTGACATCGCGTCGGGAGCCCACGGCGGCGGCGGCGCGCTGGGCGTGAACGGAGCGTTCCACATGGACGATCTCGACCAGTTCGGCTGCGTGCCCATCCCCGTATGGGACATCTGATCTTATATTCTTAGGCTCTTAATTAGCCCATGCGTAAGCTTTGCGTAGCTGATTTACTACTTTCGATCTGCATGCAGTCTGATCTGATGGATTGCTCAAGAGGTTTATCTTCATGTGGTTTGGCATGAAGTTTTAGATCTGTTTCATCTGAAGAATCATGTAATAGCATAAGCACAATAAACTTGGCGCGCATGAGCTATTGCCACAACCAGGAAAATGAGACCAAAATACATTGGACTTCTCAAAAATTCTTCTCCAGGTAGCATCAACGCAAATCTGGCTCATGCTTTCCGGTCATTGTGAAATCACTCACTGTCGAAGGATTTTATCCAAAGCAAGAAGATCGATGCGATCACAGCTCATAAGGAGCTAAAGACACCGCAACGAGCAAAATAAACACGGTGGAAAACATACATCAAACTTGCCCACAAGAAAGCATTCAGCATTCATAATCAGCGCAAAATATGACGGTGAATTGTGACAATACCACCAAACCGTTGGTGGAGTTGAAAGACAAAATGCTACCACCAAACTTTAACACTGCATCCTTATGGTGATATATCGGGACATTTCCCAGAAATCATTATTGCAGGTATTACATCACCCCGCCCGCCAGTAGCTTGTCGATTGCATTGCCCGCTACGATCGGCAATCAAGGGTGTGCTGACACAGCAATGCTCACATCCGCCTAGTTAAGACTGAATTATTTCGTCCGATACAATACCAAATCAAGTTCTCTTTACTTGTATATCAGAGCATCCCTCCCAGGTCCGACACCAACGTAGTGGACTGGAACACCGACGAGCTCTTCTATCCTCTCCACGTAACGGCGCGCGGCTTCGGGTAGTTCACCATAACTTCGGACAGAAGAGATGTCACTGTCCCACCCAGGGAGCACCTCACAGTTCACCTGAAACACAAGACGAAGCATATGAGAGATGAATCATGTCTAACCTTACATTTAAGTGTAAATTCGAAGCCAGTACATTGGCAACTATTTGCATCTTACAACCAGAGAAAGAACAACAGTTTTGTCATACAGCATAATAGTCCGTTCCAAAATACTTGTCGTTGTTTACAAATTTGAACTAAAACCACGACAAGTATTTTGGAACGGAGGGAGTAATAAATTAGGCAAAGGTACTACTTAGCCATGTAAACACAATGAACAAACAATGACACTTACAGTTTTGTCGTACAGCATAATAATAAATTATGCAAAGGTACTACTCAGCCATGTAAACACAATGAACAAACTATGACACTTACCTGTACTTGCTCCAAGGTGTCAAGATCCCCTGGGAAGGATTGTAGTTTCTGTCCATCAATTTGATGATTATAAGAAACACCCAGCTTAATTTCTGGTAACCCGGACAGAACATCAAGTTTTGTTAGATTCAGAGATGAAAACCCATTGATGTCACAGCAGTATTTCAGTGCAACAATGTCAAGCCAGCCACAACGTCTTGGGCGACCTGTAGTCGTTCCAAACTCCATTCCAGCCTTCCTAAGAACATCACCTTCCTCTCCAAGTAGTTCAGTTGGGAAAGGGCCAGAGCCAACCCTTGTTGTGTAAGCTTTTACCTGCATGTAAGATAGTGGGTTAGATAAGCAATATATCATAGATGATGAGCACTGGATTACACTACTTTTAACTTACAACTCCAATCAGGTCACCAATAACCCTAGGGGCAATCCCAAGGCCGGTGCAAATTCCACCAGCTGAAGGGCTAGAAGAAGTCACAAATGGATAAGTTCCAAAATCGATATCCAACATAGTTGCCTGACCACCTTCAACCAGAATTTTCTTCTTCTGTCGGATGGATTCATTTAACACATGAACAGTGTCAGCAATGAAGGGCTCCAAACGCTCTGCAAACCTCTTGTACCTCTCAACCTCTTCCTTGAGCATGCCTTTGCTGTACTTGAAGCCTTCAAACCTCGCAGCAGCATCTTGAAATAAAACATCAAGCTTATCCCCAAAAGTGTCCATGTGCCTAAGATCACAAACTCGCAGCCCATTTCGAGTGACCTTGCTGGAATAACAAGGTCCAATGCCTCTCTTAGTCGTTCCTATGAAGGAATTTGCAAGCTCAGCCTCCCTAAGTCCATCTACAGTCTGATGTAGATCAAAGAGCAAATGGGCCCGATCAGAGACTAGTATTCTTCCATCACAACTGACGCCATTGGATTGAAGACCATCAATTTCGCCAAAGAACCCCGGAACATGGATCACCGCTCCATTGCCAACAACACACAGTGTTCCTTCATGGAGAATACCGGATGGAACAAGATGAAGGGCAAATTTCTTGCCTTCAGAGTTGTAGATGGTGTGTCCAGCATTTGCTCCACCCTGTTAACAAAGTAGGAACTCAGATAAACAAGCTACTAAACTTAAGAGAAACGGCCAACTGGTAATGACCAATTAAGTACTGATGCCACATCCCAAGAATTTTATTCACAGAAAAATACTAAATAATAATTGCAGAAACAAAGGTTAATCTCGACAATTCAGGAATCATTCAACAAAGAAAATTCCAGGAAAGGGAAATCTAAACTAATCAAAGGAATGACAATAGCTAACCATATTAAACTCACAAAAATGCAGAAATGACCTTTTAGGAGCAGTAGTAATAGTATCTTATTATAAACAAACTGCCAGTTGAAAGATTGCTACAAATGATACACCACTGGTACAAAAATTGAAAGAGTAAGCAAAACAGCCAAAGTACCGCAGAGGCCTGATGCAGATTATGGTAAATCAGATTGTTTACCAACCAAAACATACTGCACGTAATACCACCACACTACATGGAACAAAGTGGTAATCATGCTTTACTGCTTTTATCGCCACACTACGGTTTACGACCAGATGTTGAGTCAATTCATTTCATTTAGCATCCACTGGACATGAAATTAACATCCATGTTTCATCCTACAAGAATCAGAAGGCCACAAATTTGACAGTTCACTTTGGCTATCAGGATCAAATATCCAGAATTTTTTGTAACTACCAACCCAATGTTCCAGCCGGCATCCACAAAATGTAAAAAGAAGAAATATCAACAGATATGCAACCCATTAAACAAAATCGGGCTAAAAGATTTATAATTTTACCCCCTTTGTACATGAGCTCCACTATGCACATTTTTTAACCAAAGCAATCCCAGAATTAACATCTTTGGGGATGGGGGTATTTTTTGTACAAGCCTCGGTACCCAAACTCTACTAAGAAACAAACCTCTTCCAAACAGGCCCTGGGGAGGCGAATTCTACACACAGATTACTCTTAACATCCGGATCAGGCATCAATCCACCAAAACAACTATTACTATCCCATCCTACGAGCGTACCATATCAAAAAACTCCACTGGAATCCGCAGTGGTGCTACCAAGCAGCTTCAATCGACAATGATTGGTACAGGGGTCAAACTAGAGCACGACAAAGACCGAGCCGCATCTCCTCACCTGGCAACGCGCGACGATGTCGAAGCGGGGGGCGAGCACGTCAACGAGCTTCCCCTTCCCCTCGTCGCCCCACTGCGACCCCAGCACGCCGGAGACCTGGCTCAGCGCGGAGACCCTGTCGGCGGCGGCGTCCGCTTCCACCGCGAGCGCGGACGCGGCGGCTGGGGCGGGGACCCGTCTCCTGGACAGGCAGACCGACGACGGCGCCGGGGCGGCCGGGGAGAAGGACCTCCCCCGCCCGGAGGCCGCGGCGGCGGCGGCGGCGGCGGCGGGGTGGTTGAGAGTGGAGAGCGACATGGTGCGAGGGTTTTAGGATGCGGCGGTCAGTGGGCAGGGGCGCTGCTTTTCCGTTTAAGTATCCCGTTGGCACGTGTAATAAATGGTGGGGAATTGGATCCTCTTTTTTTTTGGAGAACAGGAATTGGATCCTCTTGGGCTTTTGGCTGTCGAACAATGGAGATTCTTGGCATCTTACAAAAAGTTATAGTACATGTTTGGTTATTATTTTTTCACTCAATAAAATTGGTTATTATCTTCAGAAAGGAAAAGAAAAAAATTACAACCTATGATTTTCTTCCAATGGCTACGATTTCATGTTCAGTAGTTATTTTGCCTCGCGGTTATTTACATTTGATGGGCATTTTACATGTTTGATTCATTGTATCGGGTTAATTATTATTTTTGGATTTGCGTCTATATGAGCGACATTAGGTCTGGTTAATTATTAACATGAATCTGAGGTTATGTAGGTGATGCATCATATCTGTTTTTTATTGCCATGGCTTTATGTTCTTCTGATCTTAGTGTTTATATTTAAAATACAAGGTATGTGCCCTTGTGTTGCCTCGGGGGCCAAATATTGTTTAACACGATAAGAAAATCATACGGACAAATCTTGATGCAAAATAAAATTATGCTTTGGTGATATCTCTATCTCTATCTCTACTACTTAAAAAGAACATAAGGTTCCATATTTCAATCAGTTTTCTTCCTACCATCCCTTCGTCCAACCGTCCACCCTCCACAAATTTTTTTTCCCTTTTTTCCATCCCCTCATGGCTTTGTTAACCCTATAAACTCAATAAGTAGCAATAAATCCCCGGCCCGTAGAGAAATAAATCAATCAATATGTTATATTTGGTAACCCAATAAAGCAGATCAATCACGGGGACATGTGTAGTAGAGATAAACTGGCAAAATAGGTATGTGCCCGTGATTGATCTGCTTTATGGGGTTACCACAGATAACATATTGATTGATTTATTTCTCTACATACCGGGGGTTTATTGATATTTATTGAATTACCAAAGATGTCTGGCTGGTATTTCGTTTTACCATAAGAAACAATTTATTTATGGCCCGTGAATTTATTGCTATATACCATGGCTTGATCAGTTTATTGGGTTAACAAAGATTGGTTTGCTGAAAGCCAGAAGGGGATGAAAAGTATGGAAAAAAATGGTGGAGGGTGGAAGGTTGGACGAATGGATGGTAGGAGAAAATTGAGTGAAAGATGAAACCTTATGTTACGTTCTTTCTAGGTAGTAGAGAAAATAGTAGAGATAGATATATGTTTCCAAATATCGTGTGCTTGTAATTCTCGACGGACTATAGTTAAGTACTTGGCCTCTTAATAGCTCTTAATATGTGTGGTACTTTCCCACAAAACGAATACAACGAGATGAAGAACAACAGATAATGAAGCCACTAGGTCCTAACAACAAAGACTTAATTAAGGGCATACTAGAGGGAGGGGGTAGACAACTAAGACAAGATGGCATTAGCATGACGCTCCTTACCTCTTATGTTATGTACTCCCTCCATTTCCACAATGTAGTGCGCCCGCGTTTCCCGAGATCTAAGTTTGACTATAAATTTAACCAACGAGACCGACCGCGGCGGGAGCAAAAATTATATCACTGAATTCACATTTAATTTATGGTCAAACTTAGAACTCGGAAAACGCGGGCGCACTACATTGTGGAATGGAGGGAGTATTAGTTAGTTCAATGTGATCACAAAGAAGTACTCTTATCTCCCTTCGCTCTATTCACACCAGCCTAACTCCTTGAAGCTCTCTAATAGACTTTTAACGGCTTTTGATATTTTACACAGGGGAGAAGAAAGTTATGTTGATTAATCAGTAACAACTCTACACACTAATTTCTCGACAGAAACCAAGACCTGCAAGTGCCAAATATAGCAAGTGTCATGTACACTTAGCTGAGTGATCTCGTGTCTACACAAGTACAAACTCTACCATATTTTTCACACAACAAGTATCATAATCTGGCAATATTATAATTTCATCCTGTGTGACTGCTTAGGGAGCCAAATGTCGGGATCTTCGATTGAGATTGTTTAGAAGGTGGATAATTTGATTATATCTGTGGCTATTTAAAGGGATACTTCTTTGCAAGTCAAAATTTTCATTTCTCGGCATTAATTGCTATCGTAACCAATACTTTGACATTGAATTTGGTCATGTTCTTGCATATTTGTGCAAAATATCTTACCAGTTCAGACTTTGGACGGCATGAGAGGTTGTTTCGAACTACATATGAGATCTTCTCTTACACGAGGCATTTCACTTTTCTGTGTACAAACCATGCGGAGAAGTATAAAGTCTATGGAAAGCAATCCAGCCTTGTAAGATTCATACGACAACATCTAGAATCTCATTTGAACTCCGTTTGTATCTGAACAATAGATCAATTCCGTTCGGAAGAGATGCATGCGGACGCGTCCGTGCAGTCTGCATCCATCCGCACGGCTGAAATTCTACTAATCCTTGTTACTTCAATAATCATGCTGGTTTTAATTATGAGCTTGTGGACAATTGCGGACATGCAGACGCCATTGCGTTCTCCTTAATTTTGAACCGTGATAATTTCGGGCGAAAAATAAATCAGACATACTAGTACGTTTCATGAAACGCAAGGTGCAATTTGATTTTTGACAAACTAACGCACAAACGCAATGGCTAACTGCCTTTCGTAGGAGTGTAAACCACACAGGAAGACGAATTTTGTGGGCAGCCAGCAATACGCCTTCGTCCATCCCCTTCGTCAGCTAAGTCTGAATCTGAAACTCTGAAACGACACGAAAACTCTCGACGCTCTAAGCCGAAAAACCCAATCCAGTACAGCGCCCGAGACTTCTTGCCGCCACGCCGGCCGGCCGCCGCCACCACCCATGCTGCGCGTCGTATCCACCCTCCGCCCGCTCCTCCGGAGCCCCCTCCTCCCGGGCCCTAAACCCCTCCATCACCCCCGCCGGCCGCCGCGGCCGTTCCGCGCCCTCTCGTCCTCGACGCCGCTCGCAGCCTCCCCGCCCAGCGCGCCCGCGCCTGCTCCCGGGGCGGCTGAGATTAGCGAGGAGCACCTCGTGCGGTGCGCGGCAGCGGGGAGGGCGCCGCTGCGGGTGGCGGTGCTGCTGAGCGGCGGGGTCGACAGCAGCGTCGCGCTCCGCCTCCTCCACGCAGCCGGGCATAGCTGCACCGCCTTCTACCTCAAGATCTGGTTCCAGGTACGTTCACCATTCCCTGTTGCTATGCTCTGCAATGCTACGCTGTGGGATCACTTAATAAGCTCGATGTGATTAATCTGTAGGAAGATTTCAGGAACTTCTGGTCCGAGTGCCCGTGGGATGACGATTTGAAGTATGCACAGGCTGTATGTGACAAGGTATCTTTCGAAAAATTCAGCCGGTGCATGCTGTTTCATTGAATAGCTAGTGTGCAGCATATAATAAACTAGTAGTTCTGGCTGCATGAGCTGAGTGATCTAATGGTTGGTTTTTGTAGATTGACGTGCCATTGGAGGTGGTACATCTATCTGATGAGTACTGGAACCATGTGGTAAGCTTAATTTGAATTTTGAAACCTTTTTCACCTGATCCTTTTGTAGATATCATATACGACGTTCTGCATTCTGAGAAACTATCATGGATTTTATATCTAGGTGTCACATATGATTAATGAGTACCGAAACGGACGCACGCCGAACCCTGATGTTCTTTGCAACACAAGAATAAAGTTTGGTATGGATGTGCACGCTTCTATTATTGAAATTTGATTGTGCATCGAGGTATAATTTTTGAATTGTCTTCATGTGCTTATTCTTTTCACTTACTTTCTGCAGGAGCTTTCTTAGAAGCAATTGAAAATTTGGGATTTGATTACATAGCTTCAGGACATTATGCACATGTAGTCCATCCACCCTTTGAGAATACTGAAGGGCCATCAGTGCTCCAACTTTCGAAAGACGAGGTGCTTTAAAATAGCTTGATTAGCTTCAGTGTTATTGAATTCAATACCAATCTAGCTCTATTATTCATCCTAGAAGGAAAGTTGTGACACAGTGAAACAAATAGATGGTTCTTTTGTTTAAATATTGTTTAGTCCAAACCGCCTTTCAGAATCTGATTGCTATTTCAGGTCAAGGATCAAACTTATTTCCTCTCACATCTCTCTCAGCCCCAGCTTAGAAGGCTTCTTTTTCCTCTGGGGTGTATAACTAAGGTGACTTATTTTATCAGATAAGGATAGTTAAGTCTTTTCAGGATCTGCCGGTGTATTTTTTGTATACTGAGCTCATCTTTTGCAGGATGAAGTTCGCAGTCTGGCTGTTCAGATGGACCTTCCTAACCAAGCTAGAAAGGATTCCCAGGGGATATGCTTTCTTGGAAAGGTAATTGCTTTAACATAGTTGTTAATAATGCATTTGTTTTGTGCAAACTACAGCTCTGTTCTTTCTCCTTGTGTTCCCTTATTTTAAGCTACAATTTATTTTTTCTAGGTCAAATTTAGCGAGTTTGTTGAAAGACATATAGGAGAAATGGAAGGTATACTTCTTGAAGCTGAAACTGGAGATTACTTAGGGACACACCGTGGGTTTTGGTTCTACACGATTGGTCAGCGACAGGGTTTGCGTCTTTCTGGAGGACCTTGGTACGCACTGTCGATAAACTATCCTCCTTTATGGTACAATAACATCAGCTAAATTAAATGTATATATGCTGAAGTATTATGCGATTCAAGGAAAATTTGTCCTCATGGGTAGCACATATCTAATTATCCATAGATCCATCAAATGAATGGTCCTTTTATCTTACACAGGTATGTTGTGGAGAAAGATGTGCAAAATAATGTGGTTTTTGTATCGAGGAATTACTATTCACTGGATAAGAGGAGGCGAACATTTCGTGTTGGGTCGCTAAACTGGTTTAGCGATTCTGGGCCAGCAGACAATGAACACCTTAAATGCAAGGTACCAGAGTTACACAATTAGCCCTTATGGTAGCATATCATATTTGAATTTTGACGTTTTTACCATCTGCAAGGGTTAAATGGTGTTCTTGCAAAGTTATTTATTTGACTGTAAGTCCATATGTTTTCTCCTGTCGAAACATGTCCATGGTAGCAGCTGTATGCATGAACTCGTTTAGGTGCTGGGTTAGAAGACAGTGGTTCATAAATCCTGTTGATTCTCGTGTATAGTTAAGCAATTCTGAAACCGATCAGTTCTACGGTGACCAATGGTTGTTAATTTCTAATTTTGGATTATAGGAAACTAGTACTGCAGCTTCCCATCTAACCGATGCCGCATATATCTCGCTTGATCTATCTCCTTTGTACACTGTATCTGTTTAGCATTTAGATCAACCGTGGCTCTGCTTTTGTCATGTGCTGCACTTTATTATGTCAGTTAGCTGACATCCATGCTACTTCCAATACCAGGTACGGCATAGTCCTGAATTCCATGATTGCACCGTGACAAAAGAGCAAACCGAAGAAAACGGAGACGTTTTGGCGGTGCGTCTGTCCGAAGACGACCAGGGTTTAGCAGCTGGGCAGTTTGCAGCGTTCTACCGTGACAATGCATGCCTGGGGTCAGGCATAATCTTGGATTCCTGGGACGAAATGAGCTTCCCTGTGTGCGCAAAGGCGCTAGAAACCGCTAGGATGGAGGACAAGTCCAAGCTGGGGAAGCCCGTAAGGATCATGAACCTGGAGCATCTTGTGAAGCCAGAACCAGAGCCGGCCAAGGTCGCTTGACAGACATCACCAGGTTCTTGTACCCTTGTCTTGTCGTACATCTGTGATCATGTGAAGATATACTCATCTGACAGTGTGAAAATTGGCACGCCCTGCAAATGCAAGAATCGGGGAAGTTCCAGAAACCGTCGGAACCATCGTCCTGATGCTGCTCCAATCAGGAGCTCCATCCAGGTGGTTCTTGAAAAGGTGGCATCCATTGGCGACTTTGCGTTTCAGAGAAGAAATGCTTTGCTACCGGATAAAAGTGGTGGTGGAGTATCAATCAACGCATGATTGCCCATGCAAGAGCTGACCTGGCCTGACATAGTTGCCGGATCTAAGCTGGAAAGGCAAGCAGGCGAATGGATAGGCATGTTGTTCCCTCTTGAGCCAAAATGTCTAGATTATTACTAAGAGTTAGTCAGCGGTACTACTTCTAACTGACAAGTGATAACTGTACCGATACGCCAACACTAATGTTCAATGATCAACCAATAGGTTCTAGACTAAACCAGGATGGTTTATCACGAAATTCTTTTCCTTTTTGCATTGTTCTGGAATTTGACTGGTTGCGTGCTTGATTGTGCTAGAATGAACTCTCTTTTTTCCCGGGGCATATGTCGGCCGCAGCTGTGAGATCCTCCTGGAGTAGGAGGCCCATGCTGGAGGGAGAGAGATTTAACAAATTGTAAGCATGCAGCACATGGAGAGAGACGTGGTACCGTTCGTCATGTCGCCGCCTGGATTCTGGAGTAGTAGTACGTCGTACGTGCTCCTCCGTGTGCCAGTGGTGCAGGTCAACTGGAAGATGCGGTTGAAAAACGAGCAACGATAAATATAACTGTCTTTTTTTTTAGATTCGATAAATATAACTAGTAGTGCGATACCGAAGGTTAATAACAGCTGGCAAATGCCGGCGTCTGGCTGCTGCTGCTGCGATGGAATATTAGGTGGCGTTTTCCTTCTAGAAACTTCTGTCGTTTCATCGCCATCCCCTGCGTTTTATGCGCGAAGAGCATTGTTGACGTCGACAAGTTCAGTTGTTTTATACCACATGTCAAAAAATAGTACGAAATTTTTAGTGCGGAGCACCGCGCTTCGTAGGACCCCACCTCCCGCCGCCGGTGAGCTCGTAGCACCTCAGCCCCCCTCGCAGTTTGCTGCGCCGCCCCAGCATCCTCCGTGCCCGGTTGCAGCTCGTGACAACGCCGGTTCCAGCATCTAACTCACGCCGCCCATCATAACACGACAGTCAGTCGCCGTTCCAGCACCGCCATTCACCGGATGCAGCTCTAACCGTAGCCGGTTGCAGCTCACGCCCAAGCCGGTTCCAGCATCTCGTGTCGCCCACCGCCGCCGTTCCAGCACGAGGTATGGGCTTGTAGCACCCCTCCATATGCAGGCGGTCGCAACAGGGCACCTTGCCGGTCCCTGCACGCTGCACGACGTGGCAGTCGTCGCACCCGACGACGAATGTGAGATCCTCATGGAGAGAAGGCCCGTGCCGGAGGGAGAGAGATCATAACTAATTAAGCAAGGAGAGAGACGTGATACCGTCCGTCTTGTCGCCACATGGATTCTAAGGAATTTTTGTCGAAAGAGACCACCTGCCCAACAGAATTGCCAAAAAAGACCCTCTCCGGATGAAATTGTCAAAAAAGACCCCCTCGGCCGTGGCGGCAGGCGCGCCAGGCGACACGTGGCACCTGCCGCCACACCCGTTGGCGGCTATAGCAAAAAAATCAAAAAAACTGAATTTTTTTGGCAGCAAAGACGATCGAGTGTTCTAAGTGGGTGCAAAATTTCAGATTTTTTAAATTTTTTCTGCCTTTTTTTTATTTTTTTTCGAAATTACTATTCACCCGTGATGAACAGTGCTGCCGCCACACCCGTAGGCGGCAGCACTGTTCACTAGCGTCCGTTTCCGTTCTGCTGTGTGAAAAACGTCCCCCGTGTGAACAGTGGCTTGAACAGTGCTGCCGCCAAACGGGTGTGGCGGCAGGTGCCACGTGTCGCCTGGCGCGCCTGCCGCCACGGCCGAGGGGGTCTTTTTTGATAATTTCATCCGAAGGGGGTCTTTTCTATCAATTTCGTTGGGCATGTGGTCCTTTTGGACAAAAACTCGATTCTAAGATCTGCGGCGAGGGATACAGGGCCAGGAGTGGCGCGTACTCCGTGCGCCACTAGTGCAGGTCAACCCGAAAATGCGGTCGAAAATCGTGCAACGATACTACCGAAGGTTAACAAGTGGCACACGCCGACGTCTGGCTGCCGCTGCGATGGAGTAATAAAATGATTAGGTGGCGTCTCCCTTCTAGAAGCTTCGGGCGTTTCATCGTCATCCCCTGTGTTTTTACGCGCCAAGAGCATTGTTGATGTCGACAAGCTCAGTTCGCCAAAATCACTGTTCTGACCTTATACGCAAAGAATTGCACAAAATGAACTCCATAGGAAAGTATTTCACGATCTGACCCTTTTAGAAACGCCACAGCCTGCGGCGTTGCTGATTCACCTAGAAACGCCGAGGCAAGCTGCGTTGTTGACCTGCTGACGTGGCAGGCCAGAAACGCCGAGGCAGCCAGCGTTGCTGGAAACGCCATGGGTCCTTGGCGTTTCTGCCCACCATGGAAACGCCAACGACTGTGGCGTTTCTGCCCAACATATTTAATTGGCCGTGGTCCCCCACTCCTCACTCTCACCCAACCCTCACCACTCACTCTCTTCTCCCCCACTGGTCCCCCCGAGCTTTAGCCATTTTTCCCCTTTTTCTTCCTCACTCAAAACACCTCAAATCCTTACAAATCAATTGTGTTGGTCCGTGGATTCGGTGCCATTTCCGTTCCTCGAGGTAATCTCCTTCATCTCACAAATTTTTATTGGTTGGATTTGTCTATTTGGATGGTTTTGTTCATATGGATCCTAACCCTAGTTTTGAACATTGTTCCATAATATGATGTTTGTAGTGTTTACTAATGAGTATGGCTGGTCCAATAACGTTGATTTGTGATGTGGATGAACAAACCTTAGGGTTTGTGTTATGCTTAATGTTAGGATTTAGGGTTAGGGTTAGGGTTTGGGTAATGCTTAATTTGGATGGACATTGTTGTTCTTAGTAGTTTTGTATGCAATGTGTTATACTTTGCATTGTCCTTTGTTGTACTTATGTTCCCCTTTTTTAGATGGAGAAGATTGTGAATATTCATTATGTTGACAAAGTGGGATTTATGAATGTTGATATTGTTGACAAGTATGAGGAAGTGTTGATATTTCTTGAGAGTCCTAGTTATGAAGAGGTTGTGCAAGAAACACGAATAAGATTAAAGTGGGTGGATGCAAGTGATCAAGTTGAATTAGTAGGAAGATATGATGTTGGGTCGGCACACAAGTGTCGAATGAAGACAATGCCTGTCAATTCCAATTTGCATTGGGGTGCATATAAGGAGGTTGTTGCATCCTCGGAAGTCAAATCACTCGAAGTGTTTGCAAGTAAGGTGGTCAAGGCTCCTCTCTTTCATCTTGACTTGAACCAAACCTTAGTAGATGATGTGAGCCCGATTGTTGAGCAAAAAGTTGAAGTGGAAGCCAATGCAATGAGCCAACCTCATGTTAGCCAATCAAATGAAGTTGAGGTGAAAGATATTAAACATGACAACGAACAAGTTGATTATGTCAATGAGTATCCCCAATATGAGTTCGGAGGCAGTGCACCGATCAATGATGATGGTCATGACTCCGACGAAGAGTATGAGAGGCACCAGAACATTGTTGGTGACGTAGAGGCTGAAGTAAGGCATAAGGACATGGATCCTGACATTATCTATCAACGTGCTTGTGTGGATGACTCGGATGATGAAGGCCCGGTGAATGAGTTGGACGAGGATGGCTTCACTGAGAAAGAAGCAGAGTGGTACACAAAAATCACCGGTAGGGATCACAAAGTCCCCTTGTTTTGTGATGTTAGCCTTGCAGATAAGGCTATAGTCGACGGTGGCATGAGCAAGACAATTGAGGCTAGACAGTTCCCAAGTAGTACACCCGACGAGATTTCTATGTCTTACCTAAGGAAAGGTTTGATGTTCGAGCACATGCTAGAATTCAAGATGTGGCTGTGTGAGTATGTTGTCAAACACCACAGGCCTTTCATAGTTGTTCACTCGGACTGCAACAAGCGATACACCGTGAAATGTGAGGTAGAAAGATGCAAATGGAAAGTCAATGGAAGACTCACGAAAGATGGTTGGTGGAAGATAACTAGTTGCAAAGCCACTCACCAATGCACACCGCCGACCGTAGAAGCACGGACGACACACCGTCAGCTAACCTCGGAATTCATCGGTTATAAATACCAGAAACATATAGCCGAGGATCCAACCATTAAAGTGAAGTTGTTGATGAGTTGGGTTGAAGATAAGTTTGGATATAAGGTCAAGTACGGGAAGACATGGAAGGCCAAGCAAGTCGCTCTTAGAATGTTGTATGGTGGATGGGAAGAGGCGTACAACATGCTACCCAGGTTGTTGGGAGCGATGTCCTATAGAAACCCAGGAATGTACCACTATGTCCAAGATATTGAAGGAGTGTTCCGTCGTGCCTTTTGGACGTTTGAGCATTGTCGTCCGGTTTTGTCTATAGATGGAACATTCTTGACAGGCAAATACAAGGGCACACTCATGATAGCAATGGCACATGATGCTAATGATCAGGTGTTGCCTGTGGCATTTGCTTTGGTGTCTATGGAGAACCAAGACAACTGGGAATGGTTCATGAGACTTGTTAGGAGCACGGTCATTCCTCCGAATAGGGAGGTATGCATCATATCCGATCGGCACCAAGGCATATTGAAGGCCGTGGATATTCACATTCCAGGGCATGCGAGGCTTCACCACCGATGGTGTACGAGGCACTTCGTTGCAAACTTTTACAGGGCTTGTAAGAACAAGGATCTTTGCAAGGATCTTAACTCCGCATGTGTAGCCTTCTCCGTTAAGTCGTTCACGACGCGCTTGGACAAAATCTATGAGAAGGCAAAAGAAGGTGGGAAAGAATTCCTACAAAGGAATATTGATGAGACACACAAGTGGTCACGGGCATGTGACGAAGGAGGCATGAGATATGGTGACATGACAAGCAATCTTGTTGAGTGCTTCAACTTTGTCTTGAAGGGTGCCCGTCAGTTGCCGGTGACAGCAATAGCGGAATATACCTTTTACAAGCTAAATGAGTATTTTCTGAAGCACTCCGATGAAATCGACAAGTTGATTGCCGATAGTGAGAAGCCTCCCAATGAGATTTATCCGAAGAAGGTTGCCGAGTGGCTAGACTATCAGAAAGACAAGTCAGCCATCCAGCGAGCCACTTGTTTCGATAATGTTGAAATGAAATACCAAGTGAATGAGCCAGGTGGGACAACGAGAGATGGAGAATCATATGGTGGTCGCTCATTTAAGGTGGCTCTTCGGACACGGCATTGCACTTGTGAGCGGCCTAGTAAGTACCACTGGCCATGCTCGCACATGATGACGGCGGCCCGCATGAGGAATTTGCCCGTCTCTGATGGAGTAGTTGTGAGGTTGCATGAATTCAACTTGCACACTCATAAGTTAACATGGGCGTCTAGATTCCACCCTTTTCTGGACGCATCACAGTGGCCAGAGTATCACGGCCCTAACATTAGGCCGGATCCGGAGATGATGGTACAACCCAAGGGTAGAAGGAGAACAAAGCGATACAGGAATGATATGGATGAACTCATGAGCACCAGAGAGTTTGGTAGTGGACATTTCATGGAGCCACGTGATAGGAACCAATGCGGTGATTGCAATGAAACGACACACAACAAGAGGACTTGCAAAACAAACAAAACTTCAAAAGGGCGCGATGCTTCTACTAGTGATGCCGGTGGCAGAGGTGGTTCAAGTGGTGGTCTTGGTGGTGGACGAGGATCCTGTGGTGGTCTTGGTGGTGCCCGAGGATCCGGTGGTGCTCTTGGTGGTGGCCGAGGATCCGGTGGTGCTCTTGGTGGTGGCCGAGGTTCCGGTGGTGGACTTGGTGGTGGCCGAGGTTCCGGTGGTGGACTTGGTGGTGGCCGTGGTATAAGCGCTGGTGGTCGTGGTAGAGGCCGAGTTACCGGTGGTGGTGCTCGTGGCAGAGGTAGAGGTTCGGGTGGTGGTAGAGGAGGTTTCATGGGTAGAGGCCGTGGTCGTGCTAGAGGAATGTTTGGATACCTAGATGGACCATTTCCGTACGTGGTTGCATTTCAATATTATTTCCATGTTGTACAATATATATTTTTCATGTTCTTTTTGTCCTTACTAACTGATGTCTTGCAATTTTTCATAGATATGGCGGCTTCTCAACCCAACAAGGCAACAATGAAGGGGGTGGAGGAGAAGGATGGGGAAGGTGAGATGCCGGGGTGGTGGGAGAAGGCTGCGAGGAAGTTGAGAGAGGAGGATGCAGCCGCACTAGAGGGGAAGAAGCAAGAGGAGTTCGAAGAGAAGATGAAGGAAAAAGAAAGAATGACATTTCAGGAGATCGCGATGACGGACAAGGTGAAGATTGCATGTGAGAAGGCAGCTGCGCAACGGCAAAAAGATTTTGAAGAGAGATGTAAGAAACTTTGGGATTTTGAGAAGGCAAAGAAAGAGAGGGAGAATAAGCTATTCATGGAGAGGGTGGTTCACGAGGCTCATCTCATAAGGAAAAGGGAGGAGGAAGAAGAAGAAGAAGAGAGGAAGAAAAAGAAGGGAAAGGGGCCTTTCTCTACACAATAGAGCAATGTGGTTCTTTATGGACTCCTCTATGTGTTAAATTGCTATGGACTCCTCTATGTGTACTCTTAATTGCAATGGACTCCTCTATGTGTTAAATTGCTATGGACTCTTCTATGTGTACTCTTAATTGCTATGGACTCCTCTATGTGTTAAATTGCTATGGACTCCTCTATGTGTTAAATTGCTATGGACTCTTCTATGTGTACTCTTAATTGCTATGGACTCCTCTATGTGTTAAATTGCTATGGACTCCTCTATGTGTTCAATTGCAATGGATTCCTCTATGTGTACTCTTCAATTGCTATGGACTCCTCTCTGTATATTTTCTAGTTGTGCTATGTGTTATGTGATATTAGAATGGATACGCGTCGAGCAACCGAGATTTTGCCAATAATGACAATTCCCAAGTGACAAGAGGTGACAAGATGTGAACAGAAGCCATCTTCAGTTTGCGGCTGCATTTGTACCTCATGAATGTCCCCCTTTAAAATCCAGCGGCATCATCAGTAGGCCATCTTCAGTTTGCGGCTGCATTTCCAATCCGCATCCACACCGATGGAAAGCTTCAGGTCCTATGGAGAAGGCGACGGCTGCTACTTCCAGAACTTGAAGCTTCATGAAGAGGATCACTGCTTTCTGAATTTCAGGTAGGTATTACTGTTCAGCCACTCCCCTGAGCAAGGTTTAATCTTCTTGCAATCTCTTGTGTCGCTGCATTACTGCATCAAAATCCTTGGTATAAGCTCCATCAATGGATACCGGTTTTCCTGTTTGCGAGATGAACTTTTTTTCTCTTCTTTTTCGGAGCTTCGATGAACTAGTACTTTTGTGCGCTAGCAAGACAGCTTTCTTGAAGCTTTTGATCCAGGAATCATTCTAATCTTACTTGTACACTCTCTCACTTTTTATTATTTTTTCTGGTCCTGTTATGTGCCAAACGCCAAGCAACTTTGGCGTTTCTATGCTGTCTGGAAACGCCAAAGGCTATGGCGTTTCTATGTTTTCTTGAAACGCCAATGGCATTGGCGTTTCTTCCCTATATAGAAACGCCAAATGTTGCCTTGGCATTCCTTTAAGACAGTACCATCGAAACACATGCAGTCGGAACGTTTCAATGTGGGCTGGAAACGCCAGGGGTCCTCGGTGTTTCAACCCTTCTTAGAAACGCCAGGGGTCTTCGGCGTTTCCACCCTGAATTGAAACGCCACTGTACTTGGCGTTTCCAACTTACTATGCCTATCACAGAACAATTTGTGCCAAGTCCAGCACAGATAGCAATGGCACATATTTTGACAACATAATTACCAACTCCAGCACAGATAGCAATGGCACATATTTTCACAACAAAATCGACATAAGCCAACTGACATAATAGTTAACAAGTCTAATCCATAAGTCAAGGAGACATAGTAGTACTAACAAGTCCGTGAGACATAAAACATATCAAGTTCACACATTCATAAGTCAAGGACACATGAAAAGTTCAGGACACAAAGACACAGACGAATCAGTCATCACTTCACTTCTTTCCTCTTTTCGCAGCCATCTTCTTCCCCTTCCTCATGTAGCCCTCTGGAGTGTTCTGCCATCCTGGACGTCGGCTGATTCTTGAGCTAGCTCGGCGTGCTGCTTCTGACAGCTGAGAAGGTTGAGTTGGCTGCGGAGCATCTTCCATCTGCGAAGCCCCAAGCTCCATATAGTCAGGATCCGCTTCTTCGTCTGTCTCCTCTTCCTCTTCCTCTTCCTCAATCCGTGCTCGGCTCGAAGAAGCACGAGCTCCGCTCGAAGATGGACGAGCGGAAGAAGCAGGTGCTCGGCTGGAAGATGGACGAGCAGAAGAAAGCACATCCATTTTATACTGAGCACGTGCCCGCACATCCGTGGATGAACCACCGTGGCAAGAAAGTAAAGCGGCTAGTGTGCGGCAACGATTCACGACCTTCTGCACAAGGAAAGACATTGACATGTTAATATGCAAAAAGAGTTACGATGAAAGAAAGCACATGTTCATATTACAGAGCGGCTAGTGTGCGGCAACGATTAACAAGGCCTCTAACCTGCAGAGTACTCCTAACAAGCCCGTCCGTTTCTGGACCAGGGGAACGCCCAAGCACGACATTACTATCGTTGATGCATCTCCATAGCTCCGTGCCCTGAATAAAACATATGTCACACACCACTCACGAAGAAATGAGACATGTTCATATTTGAAAAGAGACAAAAGAGAGACATACCACTCGGTCATGCAGAGGGCCATAATCTAGGTGCGCTCCAATGGTCTCCCTAATAGAGTTGTTGAATGCACCATCAGCAGCCTCACTTGGCAATACGTCCAAGCAGTCGGCACAAGTCCAAGCACCCTTGTGGATAACTCTGTACTCTTTCCGAATCCACTCCAAATGCCTTAGATATGCCTCCTCGTCGTTGTCGGGAGTGTGATCAGTTTCAGCTCGAGCATTCCTCTGAGCATTCCACATGTCCACCCACATAAGGTGGTGATCCTCCCAATTCGTGACATTCTTATTGTTTTTCCGGCTCGTCCTACAAAGCATGAGAAGAATACATCAGTTTTAATTTTTCGTGTTAGACATTGATCAACATGTGGTACCAAAAACTCTCACCTATGTAGCTGCACACTTGTCTCAACGTAGTCCGGCGGGGTGCGTTTACTCCAAATTGCTTTGCAACACGATGTGGAAGATGCCACTCGACCGCAAAAAAGCATATCAAGGGGCACCGCACACGCCAAGGATGTTTGTCACGAAGGCACATATTGCTCAAAGGAAACTGCCTAAGTACCATGTACGGACTCCAATTGACCTACATCACAACATGTCACTCGCTCATGCACAAAAAAAAATCAGGATTGATGGCAAAGCATTTGGATAATTACCTGATTATAACTCAGCATGTCAAGCTCGCTTATGTATGTCTTGTACCGCCCCATGGCGGCGATACTCGACACTTGGACATTAGCCCATGTGTGTGCGATAGTGGGGTACCGCTCCTCATCCCCGTCAAAAGCCCACTCCCAAGGTTCTTCCGGAGCAATGGTGATGTTACGGCCTACAGGGATACGCTCCCACATCCAAATCTGTAGGGCCCAAACGAAACCACCAAGACAAGATGTGGCCTTACTCCTCATACATGCTCCGTCCAACTGCACATTTGTACACACGTTAAATGATCACACGCAAACATCTATTTCATATAATGAAAATGCATCATATTAAGCATTACCTGACGGTACAAGAAAGCTAGTGCCGCGGACCCCCAACTCCACTTAACATCCCAGTTACGAAGAGGGTCCAAGAACATCCAGGAGGCTGTGTCCCCCGTGCCATCCGGAAACACCACTTGGGTCAACAGATTCCATAAGTAAGCCCTCGCGTGCTGCTCCACAACCGCCGGACTGGCATTCTTTGGGCACTCGTAAAACTGTTCTCGTATCCACGAGAACAACACACCGGATGGCCTAGGATCCTTCTTGGTTTCATTGAGCCACGGTGGTGGTTCAACACCAACCAATCCTGCAACCCGTTGTCGCCACCCCTCACACTTCACCTTCCCGGTCAGAGCCCTGCCCTCGACCGGAAGCCCGGAGATCATCGCAATATCCTCCAAAGTGATGGTCATCTCACCAAGAGCAAGGTGGAAAGAGTGCGTCTCCGGCCTCCAACGGTCCGTAAGGGCGGTAATGGCCGTCGAGGTCATCCATGGTGGTGTGCCTTTAAAGTTGAGCACAAACTGAAGAAGATCCATTCTTCTAAAATAAGGCTCGTAGCGAAGGTCATATTTGAGAGATTCACGTGGGTTGTGGCCCCTCAACCGAAGTATTGGAGGAACCTAAAAAAACAAACGCACAATTTTGTTACTTCTCTCAACAAGTCACAATATGAAAATCAAACAATGTAGATACAAAATTACCTCCCCTCTTTCCACTAGCACAGCACGATGCTTGCTCTCGTAATAATCATCAAGGCCGGGATATTTATCCGGCTCAAACATCCTACATGATACATTATAGACTAGTTAATATGAATGCTTAAAACTTTGAACACGTTATAAAATACTCTCTAAATCCACTTGCATTTTACACAATGCTTAAAACTTTTCACCACATTCACATACATACATACACAATCATACATACATAATACACATTTGAAATTCTATCTAAAGTCACAAGCATTTGAATACTTATATATAAAGTCACAAGCATATTATAAAAAAAGACACTTTCAACCAAACTTATCACAAAGAATTTATTCAAACTTATTACGAACAAATAATCTTAGGATTCAACCTAATACTAATTTTTTTCCTATCTCTAAATTCAATACTACACAATAGCAAGTGCTTCAACAGAACTACTATATCTTCCTTCTAAACGAAATCTAATCCAAACAATGTACAAATAAATCACAAAAAATGGATCTTAGGGTTCCACCATGTTTCAAATAATGCATCTAAAATAGGCAATATTGACTGAAATTTTTTGGAGGAATAGGGGGAGAATACCTCAAGCAACTTGGGGATGATCCGATCCACGAGTTCTAATGGCGAAAAAAGAAGATTTGGGAGGGATTTGGAGGAGAGGAGAGAGGGGCGAAACGCCTCTATTCGTCCTGGCGGCTAGAGGAAGACGGGGCTGCGAGTGGGCTGGGTCCCACCCGTGGCCCCGCGTCTGTTACTTAATTCAGGCCAGAAACGTCATAGTCGTTGGCGTTTCCATGGTGGGCAGAAACGCCAAGGACCCATGGCGTTTCCAGCAACGCTGGCTGCCTCGGCGTTTCTGGCCTGCCACGTCAGCAGGTCAGCAACGCAGCTTGCCTCGGCGTTTCTAGATGAATCAGCAATGCCGCGGGCTATGGCGTTTCTAAAAGGGTCAGATCGTGAAATACTTTCCTGTGGAGTTCATTTTGTGCAATTCTTTGCGTATAAGGTCAGAACAGTGATTTTGGCCCTTTTACATGTAGTACTAGAATACTATCACTACGTATGAACTACTCCATACTTGTTTCCCGCGGGTGCAATATTTTAGTGCGGCCTAACTAATGTCTATCCTTCCATTCCTTCCATCCAAAAGATCTGACCCATTCCTCCAAAATATTGAGCGTGATCTCTGTGACACCGTCTGAGCTTATTACAGGTGTTGGCACACTGGCACACCAGGAGCCCTGCTGGGCCCACTGCCCAGATGTGACATGAACAATTTCTTGTGACACCTGCGTGTGTGAATGGAGCGTGCGAGGCACAATGGCCGCACAAACTACAACTAGTATTAACATTGATTTTGATTTGATTGAATCACCGTCGGGGTGAGGTCGCGATCATTCTGCATTTTAGAGAGCGCGGTTGTGCCAAGTCACCAAACCTAAGGCCAACTCCAAGGTACGACCCTATTTCATCCGCCATGTCCGTTTGAATTCAAACGAACAAAATCGATGGCCCAATGCAGCGACCCGTTCTCATTTTTTGTCCATTTTGTGTCCGCTTGGATCCATTTTCGTCCCAAATTTGCTCTCGATTTGGGTCCGAAGCGGACACAAAACGGCAAAGTCCATGTCGTCCTCATCCGCCAAATAAAGAAGCTTCAGATCCTTCCCCGACGAGACGATCGGCCCTATCGTTGAGGTTGGATTTGGAAGCCAGTCTGTTCAAGTAAGGATGGTGTGGCGGCGGCGGCATCCTCATGGTGGACTTGTGTCCTCGGGCTCCGTCATTGCGACGGCGTTTGCTCCAGCGCCGACACGGAGCTTGGGAGGTAATTCAGGAGCGGATGCAGATTGTGGTCTGCATCGGCAGCATCTAAAGATGATGGATCGTGTGCTGGGTTTGTGGTTCATGGTGCAGGGGTGCCAGATCTGAAATTCGATGACGTGTCTGGGGTGTTGCACCGGTCTGATTCGTTCAACGGCAATGGCGTCGTCTTTGGCGAGTCACCTTGGAGGTCATCCTCGGCCTGGAGTTTGCAGCACGACGTGGCGGTCGTTCGCGCACAAGGACGAACGTGAGATCCTCATGGAGAGGAGGCCCGTGCCGGAGGGAGAGAGATTAGAGCATCTACAACCACAAGTACCAAATTTCGGGCCCCAAATGCCCGCGGACGCGCCCACTGACCGGACAACACACAAAATAGCTCCTCCACGGCCGGATGCATCCAAACTAGATACTCAAATCCATATTAGCTCATGCAACATCCTACGTAGCTAAACACATGTCATCGGACTACAAAAAATTGACATGCTCAACTAACTATGACAGAAATGATGACCGGAGAAGTTCATCCACAATCGGCCTTGCCCTTCCTGTCGTCCTTACGGCAGTAGCAATCGAAGACGCAGAACGGATCAAGGCAGATCTGCTCACTGTCTGAGCTGTCCGATCTGCCGCCGTCCTCGTCTTTCTCCTCTGTGGGGGGGGGGGACCCGGCTTTGGTCTTTTGCCATCGCCTTGACCGCCTCCTCTGCCGCTTCTCGACTATGCGGGCACAGAGGGATTCCTCCTTCGTGTCGCGGGCTGCGAAAGCCTCCTCCGCACCGCGAGCTGCCGTGGCTACCTGCACCGCGAGGGCTGCGGCAGCCGCCTCCGCTTAAAGCCGCGCCCGAAGCCTCGCGCAGCGGGTATGCCGCCCCTCCTGTTCAGATTCGTGTCTGGTCATGGAGGCACAAATGGCCTCCGTTTCAGTGGCCAACGCCGCGGGGACGAGGTGCCACCTAAAAGGTTCCAGCGGCATGGCGGGGATCCAGCCGCAAGTTGGACGGCGGATTCCCGCCGGCTCGCTGAAGACCACGGGAGGGTGCACTCCTCCCGGGAGTGTCGGAGAGTAGCGCAGACGGTCATCCGCTCCTCGAGGCTGCAATGGATGAGCTCCCGGTCCTCGGAGTCGGATCCATGCGCCGCCATGGATAAAAACGCCGGAGAGGAGCTTGGTAGTGTGGGAGGAGTGTGGAGTGAAATGCAGTTAGGTTTTCGACAGGAGGTGCAGATAAGGTCCATTTTATGTGGGTCATGTCGACTAGCATGAGCCGTATCCGACGTGGGCGTCTCCATATCCGCCTCAGATTTGCACTGGATATGGGGAGCGCCGGTCAGTCTAGGCATTTGGCCTGGCTACGGAAAGGTCGGTTGGGTGACGTTTTCTCGTCTGGTCAGCCGTCCGGGCATTTGGGACAGGTATGGTCCGGTGGTGAGTGAAGTCTGAAATGAACCCTGTGGTTGTAGGCGCAGTCGCAAATGAACCCCGACCTCGAAATCCCGGAAGTCCATACCCTGAACTCTCTGATCCCGTACTTTTATGCTCTTAACCCCGTTTTAGGCCAGGATCTGCTGACGTGTCACCGTTCAAGGCGGGGATTGCGAATTAGTAATGCCAGCTGTGCTCGGGCAGCTTTCTTTTTAATAGCGGACGCTGGTGGGGAATTTCTCTAGGGTTCCAGGGCGAGAGATAGAGAAAGGCGGGCCACCTCGATTCAGAGCAACGCGAGCGAGAGAGGGCGGCGATTGCCGGCGGCCGGGGCTATGTCGTCGTCCTCTATTGGTTCCGCGTGTTCACGCGGCGGAGGGATTCGGCGGAGAGGCGCTGCTGCTAGGTCGCCGGTGCCGTATCGTGAGCAGCCGATGGAGTACGAGCCGGCGGTTTACTGCGGCCGTTGCGGGAGGAAGGCGCCGCGGTGGATTTCATGGAGTGTGGCGAACCCTGGAAGAAGATATTATGCATGCGTTGAAGTTCAGATAGGCTATGTTCTTGTATGTGCTCTCTGCTCCTCTTCTCTGTTCGATGTGTTTCTCTGATAAACTTCTGTTTAATTCTTGAACAGCATGGGTTCATTGAGTGGCACGATAACCCAACAACTCCATTCCTACGTGTTTTGCTGGGAGATCTCCGAGATAGGGTATGGAAGCTAGAGGATGATGCAGCAGCAATGTGTAAAGATGGAGATGCAGGTAATGGTGCATTCTATGTGGAAGTACAGAAGAGAAATGAGCAAACTGCAGGGGATGGTCCTGGTGCATCGACTAGTGATAATTTTGTTAGGAAAGGGTTGATGCTGGTGTGTGGCATTGTGATATTTGTGTCAGGTTTAGTTGTAGGGATGATCTTATCCTAGTTCATGTGGTACAAATGGAAGTGAAATGTACTGAATTCAGTTGTTATATTTGTTTCAATGAAATGCAGTTTGCAAAATTTGTCAGGCAATGTACTAAATTTTTAACAAGCAATGTACTGAATTCAGTTTGCATATTTTTGTCAGGTTTTAAGTGTCATTTTTGACAGCAACCAAATAAACTGTATGCAGTGTAGAAGAGGAACAATGTACTTAGTTCACAGGAATGAACTGAGTCCCTGCTAATTTTGGCAGAACTCATAGAGAATCCATGCTCTTTTTTAACAGCAACAAAATTAACTAAATGCATGCTCATTGTTGGCAGCAGCAAAATGAAGTGAAGCCATGCTCATTGTTGGCAGCAACAACATTAAGTGAAGCCATGCACATTTTTGGCAGCAACAAAATAAACTGAACCCATTGATAGGAAATATCCTGAATATAGATCAAAGGAAATTTCCTACATATAGATCATGTTCACAAGTTCACTTAGCATAGCACATAAACACAAGTTCACAGGGACACACACATCCAAAATAAGAGTAGTTCACATGGTTCTACACATCAGTAGGGTTGCATATGGATCATAACAACCACATTTCAGTAGTACACAACTTCAGTAGTTCCCAGAAGCTGTGAAATAGGGCATGAATCCTCTTCCTCTGCCTCTGCCAGCAGATGTACTTCCTCCAGGTGCTTCATTTCCAGTTGGTGCTGATCTTCTGGGAGGTCTGAAGCTTGAGGTGGCTGGCTGTGAGCTTGTAGTTGCTGCAGGTTGATAGGATTGAGGAGTTTGAGTCCTGGTTGCAGGTTGAGAAGATCTAGCTGTAGCTGCCCTGCTTTTTGCAGCCTCAGTCTCTGCTTGCTGCAAATAGGAAAAATAACAAGCACTGGTCAGGTGCATATTGAAAAGTTAGTAGAAAAAACATTGCTAATGTTCAGTTGCATATTACCTCAGTGGACCTCTGTTTTTTCCCTCTCTTCCCAAGAAATGCTTTTGTTTTTTTGTTTCTATCAGCATTCTTTGAACAAGATCCTTTGTTGTGTCCCTTACCCCCACATGATCCACGAGTGATTTGAATTCCATGCTTGCTAAGTTTCTTTCCTTTGGGTGCTTCCCCCTCTTCTCTCCTCCTATCATTGTTTTTCTTCCTTGCTCCTGGCATGGCAATATAGCCAGGTGCTACTGGCCTAGGGTTCTGAGAAACTGGCCAACATTCTTCACCTTCCACAGGCTGGAGACAGTGCTCATATATTTTCTTGAAAGTCTCAATGTAGTAGCATGGGTCAATGAATTTTTCTACTTTTCTGCCACTTTTGTATATAGCACAGATTGCATGACAACAAGGAAGGCCTACCAGCTGTAGATATCCACATGAACATGTCTTTCTCTCAAGGTTCACTGTGTATATCCTTCCTCTGCCAGTCAAATGCTTGACCTCAAATCCATCCTTGCCATTCCAGAGCACCTCACAGAACTGAGTTCTCTTGATGTTGCCTTGTAATTTCTTAAAAATGTTAGGGCAAACTGTTCCATGCCACCTATCACTTTTGCTTCTCTGTTCTTGAATTCTGACATACATCTTCTTCCTTATCATCTCTTGCTGTGATATTATGGGGTAAAACCTAGATTCTATGATGGCATTGTTGAAAGACTCACATAGGTTGTTATCCACTGACTCACAGTTTGATCCATATGGAAAAAAGGCCCTAGCCCAATGCACTGGCTCTGTCCTCATAATGTCTTTTGCACCATCAGGGGTTTTCTGAGCAAGTCTGGCCTTGTTGTAGTTGAAATCCTGTTTGTTTGAAGCCTTGGCAATTGCCCAAATTTTTTTTTGTAGTTCATGGTCCCTGTGCTTCTTTCTCCAATTGGCATAAATGTGCCTTGTACACATCCTGTGTTGTGCCCTTGGCAAATAATCTCTCATGCTATTAATTAAGCCCTACAAAAGAGATATAAATATTAACACCACATAAAAGTATATATGAATGCAATCACAAGAAGATATGAATGCAGTTAAAGTATATATGAATGCCTACCCCTAACCTTATCGACAACTACATACCCCTAACCTTATGGACTACTACCTAGCATTACCTAACCAACAACAACAATAACAAAAACAATTGCAGCAATGAAAATAGTTGTAACAATTAAAGCAAGTGCAACATACAACATTTGGAAACATACAACAATTGCAACAATGAAAACAGTTATAACCTTTTGCTGGTCAGAAATAAAAACCCAGCCAGCTCCTTGATCATTGATATCCAAATCCTTGATTAGCAGCCCAATAAACCACTTCCATGTCTCTGTAGTTTCTTTTTCCACAACAGCCCAAGCTACAGGGTACATTAGGTTGTTTGCATCCCTAGCAATTGCAGCAAGTAATTCACCTTGGCATGCTCCTTTGAAGAAGCATCCATCTAGCCCTATTACTTTTCTGCAACCAGCTTTAAACCCTTGTTTGAGAGCATTGAAACAAACATAGAACTGTTGGAAAACATTGATTTCCATTTCTTTTGGATCCAAATAAACAGCAACTGTACTCCCAAGGTTACTTCTAAGCAACTCTAACTGATAGTCAAAGATTTTAGTATACTCACTCTTCATACCACACATCAACTTATCCATGACAATCTTTTTTGCTGCCTTGCACTTTGAAGTGGAAACATCAGCAAACATATCTTTTAGGACAGTGGCTTTGATGCTATCAATCTTCCACATTGGATTGGCAAGGATGAAATGTTCATATCTTTGTGCTATGACCTTTGTAGAAACAAGCCTGTTTTCCCTATTCTGTGCACAATGGTGCTCATCCTCATATGTAATGATTTGGAACCTTGAGCACCTACTAGTCTTTGCTCCATAGACAAGCCATGTGCACCCAGGCCATCCACATTTGGCTCTGACCTTCACCTCCTCAGACTTTAAGAAATTGATGCTTCTTTTTGTAGCAAGACCATATCTCTTAATTGCTTTGACAAATTGATTTTTGCTTCTGAAAACCATCCCCAAACTAAAGTGTGGAATATCAGTATGAGGGTCAAATCTAGGGTATTTGCTCTTCCTTCTAACAATGTGCCCCTCCTCATCTTCATCATAGGAATAATCTTCATCACTTGACTCAAATTCCATTTCCTCCACTACTTCTTCAACATTTGCAATGAAGTCAATAGGAACAGCCCCTGATGCATCTGAAGTAACCCATTCCCTGGAGTCTTTCATCTTTTTTCTGATCTTCCTTGCGTGCTTTCTTAGCTCAACTACCTTTGATTCCTCTCCACTATCATCAGTATGTGGAACATAGTCATTGTCCTCTGAATCATCTGAATCAGACTCCTCTTTTGCTTGCTCTGCTCCTTGCTCTGCTGCTGCATGTTGTGCTCCTTGTGCTGCTCCTTGTGCTGTTGCTGCAAGCTCTGCTCCTTGTGCTACTGCTGCAAGCTCTGCTCCTTGTACTCTAGCTTTTTTTTCTTGCTGGAACTGCAGCTACAGGCACTGTTGAAGGCTGGGAAGGATTGCACACTTGAGAACTCTGAGAAAGATTGCACATTTCAGAACTTCTTCTCTTCAATGGGATGCTTATGACTGTAGCAATAACACCATTGTCATTGGGGACAAGCACTTGCTGTAGTAAATCTTCATTTACATTGTCATTGTGATGTTCCACTTGCATTTCTTCAGCAGTCATCACAATAGGCATATCTTCTTCACTTCCACTGTCCATGTGATCCTGAATTTCATTCTCAAAATCAGAGCCACTTTCCTGCTCTCCTTCTTCATCCTATTCCCCATTGTACTCCACAAAAATTTCTGCAACTCCACCATCTGTTGTATGATCTGACATACTCATGCAACCAGCATCATCATGTAGAAACAGTAGCCCATTAATCAAGTCTCTGCCAGGCATAAGAAAATAAAACTTCATGCTTTCCTTTACTGTCAAATGATCTGCAAGAAAACCTTTGACCTCCTGCAAGGACAACTTGTCCCTCTCAATCTCAGAGTAGGCCACATCTCCCCCAACATAGTCCAGAGAAGGACCAATTCGAACAAATTGCCCCCCTATATGAAATCTGACGTTCAAAATCTCAGCCGGGTCCATGGATTCACCAAAAAGAACCTACATTGCAAGCATCGCAACTGATTACTATACTGGACAACATAAATCACTAGCAAATCCACTGATTAAGACCTCTAATTACTGCAGGTTTCAGCATTCAAAAACCCTAAACCTAACCAAGACAGAAACGAAGAAAACACCTGAGATTGGAGAGGGGAGATGGACCAGGCGTACCTTGCTCTTTTCTGCCGGAGTGGTCGTCGGCGGCCGCCGCGATCATCAGCTCGCCGCTGTCGCCGCCGTGGAAGAGGAACCGAGGCGCGTCGCGGGAGAGGAAGAGGCGAAGTGGAAGACGAGGGGGGTGAGCGAGTTGGTCCGGCTCAACCAGGTTATAGCCTGAGACCCACCTGCAGGTGCTGACTCGGCCTGTTCCCAGCCTTTCCCGAGCCACGTACGAATCCCGGCGTTTGGATAAGCACACAAGGATCAAAAAGTACGGGATCAGAGAGTTCAGGGTATGGACTTCCGGGATTTCGAGGTCGGGGTTCATTTGCGACTGCGCCTACAACCACAGGGTTCGTTTCAGACTTCTCTCGTCCGGTGGTAGATGCTCAAGCACGCAGCACATGGAGAGAGACGTGAACCCGTTCGTCTCGTCGCCACATGGATTCTGAGATCTGCGGGAAGAGATACAGGACGTGAACCCGTACGTGCTCCGTGCCACTAGCGCAGGTCAACCGGAAAATGCGGTTGAAAATCGTGCAACGATACCGCAGGGAAGGTTAACGAGCGGCACACGCCGGCCTCTGGCTGCTGCTGCTGTGATGGAATCACAAAACGATTAAGTGGCGTCGCCCTTCTAGAACCTTCAGACGTCTCATCGCCATCCCTGCGTTTTACGCGCCAAGAACATCGTTGACGTCGACAAGCTCACTTGTTTTACATGTATAATAACTATAATAAAATACCACTACGTAGTATGAACTACAGTACGATGCTCCTTGTTTCCCGCGGGTGCAATATTTTAGTGCGGCCTAACTAATGTCTATCCTTCCAAAAGATTAAAGATCTGACCCATTCTTCCAAAATATATTGAGCACGGTGTGGATGTGATCTCCGTGACATGGTCTGAGCTTATTACAAGTGTCGGCACACTGGCACGCCAGCCACATCCAGGAGCTGGCCCGATGTGACATGAACAGTTCCTGTGACACCTGTGTGTGAACGGAGCGTGCGAGGCACAATGGCCGCACAAACTACAACTAGTATTAACATTGATTTTGATTTGATTGAATCATCACCGCGTCGGGGAGGGAGAGGTCGCCATCGTTTCGCATTAGGGAACGCGGTAGTGCCAAGTCGTCAAACCTAGTGCCGCAAACCGACCGGTCGCAGCGAGCCAGGAACTGTTGGCATGTTCCCCCCATCTTCTCTTCCTCGTTTTGTCTATTGCTAGTGCGCTCGAGAAAACAATTGGACGAGTTGTTATAGCATTTCCTCGGCAGTGCGCACGAACAGAAAATTGATGGGAGTTGTTGGCATTCGCATTCGCACCAACAGAAAATTGTTTGCATTTCCTCCCTTCTGCAGTCGAACAGAAAATATGCAGTCTGATTTGCACATACAGATACAGAGATGGGGATGGGGCACTGACCGAATCAACAAGTCAAGGTCTTCCATGTAGTATTACATCTCAAAAGTTCGATCAACCGATGAACATCTCAGCAACACACAAACTTCCCCAACTGGTAGCACTATGATTATGTACAGATCACAACAATTTCTCATGGACTGGAGTACCTCGCATCACCACATAAGAACACTGTGTGTATCTTCTCACGATCTCTCACAAAAACTCCTCTTTGGGCAGAGATTATTACCCATTTCTTCTCTAAATTCTACTCAAAACGAGAACAAAGCTAGCAACTAGTATACGTAGAAGCTAAGTAATCAAGATCCATGACGAACGAGCACAGCTGCTGCGCTGCGAAAGGGGGCGTGCCCCATGTCCATGGTGTAGCGCACATGTACCTATGGCGAGAAGAAGAAGAAGGATCGATCTGCTTGTCGGACGCGTCCGCCTTAGCGCAGGGCCCGCGCGAGGCCGGCGAAGATGCGGGAGAGGCCGAGGCGGAACCGCGAGACGGCGCCCTGGGAGTAGGGCGCGCACTCGCGGTAGAGCGTCTCCATGGCCTCCACGAAGAGGCTGAGGCTCCGCACGGGCGGCACGTAGAGCGTCAGCGGAGCCGCCGAGAAGGCCAGCGCCATCATCAGCTGCAGCATCGCCAGCGCTCCACTTGTTCGAGCTAGCTAGCTCTCTCCTGATGCTTCTTCTTCTTGCCCGATCGATCGAGCACGAGAGTTATATGGACGGGCGGACTGTGAGGTGGTGGCGCGGGGAGCTCCCCTTGTGGTGGTGATCGCGCGCTCTGCCTTGGCCTCGGCCTCGCGGTGCGCGCGTGGTGGATTCGTGGTTGGTGGAGCGTGCGCCTTCGCCTTCGCGGCCACGGGGAGGGGAGGGGGAGAGATTCGGTGCGGTGCGGAGGTGGAGGAGGGGAAAGGGACGGAGCGGGCCTTGTCTTTCTCGGGCTGGGGTTTATAGCCCGGCGGCCGAGGGGATAACTCGATAAGATCGGCGTAGGTACGTGCCAGTTCACTTGACGTGGGGAACTCCGGCTCGGCACGGATGCATACGGTGCGCGGCGCTGGCACGTACCGCCATGTGCCAGGGCGCGAGGGGGGCTGCCGCTGCGTGTGCCGGTCCGGTTTTTCAGAGGCAAGAACAGTTAAAAATGTGGGTGAAAGGCATGGTAACTTGTAAAGTAATGCGACCGGGCGGTCGTGTATAGCGTGTGCAAGCAAGCCAAGTACGTACTGATACGTTGATTAGTACGGGCTGAGAGGGGATGATACTCTTTTAGTTTGCGAGCGGTCGGTACCACGTGACATCCCGTGATCCCTATGTCTGTGTCTCGTGACATGTGCATCCAATGGCCTGTTACTGAAGATCGAAATGGCCCTAAAAAAAGCAAGATTGAAACGATCTCTTCAAGGCTTATGGGAACAAGACGGTAACCACTCAGCAGATCCCGTAGAATTTCTCTACCCCAAGCAAGACTGACTAATCAAGGCAGACCGAGAAAAGAATTGGGTTCGTGGAGGGGCCTGGCCTGTGGTACGGTACGAGATGGACAGCAAAATCATGAAAGCGAACCAAGGGAGGCTCTCGTCCATGGCAATTGTCGTGTGTGGCGCGCTGGACCTCTAGTTTTCTCTCCGGGGTCCGGGGGAATGAGTGGCTGACACTCACGAAAACGGTCCTGATCCGATCTGGCGCAAAGAAACTGATGGTGGAAGGAGCAGGCGAGGCGAGGAGGGGCCAGTAATAGATACGCCACGCCTGCTGCTTGACTGCTTCTTTTAAAACCTGTGAGCTGGACGACAATGCTACTATGGCTGATGGCAGACTAGTTGGATCACGTAACGACGGCGCTATCTGGGGCATGGACGGTAATGGAAAGGAACAGTGTAGCGGGTGGTTGGCGCACCGCACACAGATCGATCAGAGATCGCCGGTCGAGTATTGCTCCCAACCATCAGTTTGTTGGTTCCGGAAGCACCGGTCCGTGTCCGGTGCAGCGGCTGCGCCTGATTAGCTTTCGCGTAGTAGCATGACGATCACGGGTAATCGCTTTGTACGCCTCCCCGCGCCGCCAGGAAGCTTCCACCTGCTTCGCACGGAAACGGCCCAGCAAAAGCCGCCTCATATCCCGCTCTGGTGCGCCCACGGTAACGGAACGCGCGCAAATCGGTGGGTCAGTGACAGGTGCCGCCCAAGGAAGCAAGCAAGGATGCGGGCATACCCCGTGCCGCCTCCAGGAGCCGCTCGCGCGCGGTGGAGCCCGTCCGTTCGATCGGGACCGGCGTCGGTGGCGCGCCGAGGCTTGGCCGGCTGATGTGGAGGTCGTGCCGACGAAGCGGGATCATGTACGTACGTGTTGCGGAAACGGGAAGCGTGGCGCGCGCCGACGTGTAACACGGGGGAATGCGTCCTGCGCCAGTGGCGTCCAACTGCACACGACGGCGCGAGGGGATTGCCGCCCCGATGGGCGCGCACCGGCGATGGCGTTGCTGCACGTCGCGCGCGCGCGTCGCCTGGGTGCCGCCGGCCGGCGACGCGCCACGGGTCGATCGGCGACCTGCGTGCCTGCACAGTCCCGAACGGACTCCCTCAAATGGGGTCAGGACAGACACACATATCTGACGATGGGTGTCTCATCTCATCATCTCTGAACCTGCCTGTCACTTCCATCAAGAGCAACGGGACACCAAAGGAGCAACAACTGCCGACACCCAAGTCGTTGAACATCACGGCTCAACAGAAACACCACCAGCAGCGCAATGCAGCAAGCCGGGAATGGTTATTACTCCAACTCCAAGTCAGTACTGGTATCATACATGATGGATGGTCATTATTACCCAACAAAAGTGATAGGAAAACAGTTCAAGCAGGCTCCAGCTTAGCAGCACCTGCCATGCCACACAAATCTACCACGACCAGAGAACTGGCTGCATCGTCCCAAACACAGCGACTGTCTACCAAACCCCCAAGTGACAATTGCACAGACTCTAAATTCAGTTTACAATATCATTGGACCGAATTGACGGTCGCCACACACATAAGCCAAGGATG
Source organism: Elymus sibiricus (assembly GCA_039707655.1). Lineage (NCBI taxonomy): Eukaryota > Viridiplantae > Streptophyta > Magnoliopsida > Poales > Poaceae > Elymus > Elymus sibiricus. The sequence continues at coordinate 326,469,022 of CM077670.1, forward strand.
ATTTGCCAGGGGACAACGGTCAACCTGCCGCTGCCCGCCCTAGGCGCCCCCTCTCGCGCGGTAATGGAAGTCACCGGACGGTAAGGTGTGGTCGTGCTTTGAGAACATGCCGCTGTCTGTAGGAACCCCGGCATGGCCAGATCTCGCTGAGGCGGTGCCGCCGCCAGAAGCCTCGGACTTCTCCTTTGCGTTGAGGAACCGCCCGCCTGTTCCTCGAGCCCGCTTCATCGCATGCTGGTGCCGGGACTCATGGAGGTACGGCTGAAAAGACACATGAACGTTATGTTACGTTATGTTTAGAGTGTGTGAACTAAATTCATTTGTACAGGGGAAGACCCAAAAGATTGTAGAAGGGGCCAATAATAGTACTCCTACATCTGTTTTTCAAAATTAAACCATGCATAAAAATAATACCTTGCGACTCTTCACCAGCTTATTTTCAGCCTCTAATTTTGCGCGCAGCTGTCTCCTTCGGAGAATGGCATGGTATTGCTTCGCGTTTACATAAATGGGCTCTTCGGCAGCAGCCGGTTCAATTGGCAGTGGCACTCGAGAGGATGGTACCATACCCACCATCTGGGGGTGCATCTATTTAAATTGTTTTGCACCAAATAAATTTGAGTTAGTAACACTGAAAGCAACATATTAATAAAACAACCAAAAAGAAGAAAACCAATCTGCGGTAGGGATGGCGATTCTGAAATCAAAATAAGTTGCCGCCGCCTGTATGCTGCTCAACATTGTAAATTTGACTTTTAAGTGAAATTGGTGTGGTTAAACAATCATGTTTTGTTGCCTTGCCTCAACACTCATTCCAGTTAAACCTAGAGCACATGCTTGCACGCAAAAACCCAAACAGTTGCAAGAGATAAATAAGCAACACCGTCAAGCACAGAAAAAATTAAGCCAGAAATTAGTGAAGGAACAGGGATAGCATAAATATCACTCACAATAGCATGTGCACCATAAGCTGCCACTGCACCACCATAGTAAGGATCAGCATATGGGTATGATATGGCCTGAAAAAGTGAACATCTTGCACAATTAACATGCTCGCCGTTCAACAAATACTTCGAATTCAGAAATTAGTCGACGTTTGAGCATCATAATAGAGACTTACGAAGGGATGGGTGCGGTCAGGTTTTGGCGGTGTGTATGCTGTTTCTGAATTGCCCAGAGATAAGGCTGACATCATCTTGCCTTCATCACTCTTTGTGTAACCATCGCGAGTACCTAGTATTAGTAGGAAGAGGAAACAAATGCCATATAACTTTGATATGTAAAGTTTGCAACCATCAATATCTCCATTTTCATTATTATTTTTGGATACTATTACAGTCTTTCTTTTCAGGAGAGATGATATTACAAGATTATGTACTAATTCAGAAAAGGGATAGTGCGCAAGTCTAGGACGAACCAGATTGATCATTCTGCTCATTAAAGCTTCCTTCACTCATTCCGGACACTTCTTGAGGAGAATCGCTAGCTGATGACTCGCAATTAGGCACTTGCTGACCAAACTGAATCATGATTGTGCCATTTTCTGCCAGATGAACACAAAAGATGTTAAAACTCTAGTAGTACAAGGAAATCAGTCTATACAGCACACAGCCAGTCAAGTAGGAGAATGGAACTGAAACATCAGAATTGAACAATACCATGCATATTTTCCTTGCGTCTCATCTCATGGGCTTCCACTCTTGCTTTCAGTTCAAGCTGTCCATACAAGTAAGCAGCAGGTCAGTCACAACAACAGAATAAAAAGGTACTGCCCAACTAATATGTAAACGCTGAAACGTGAAGAGATCGTAGAATTGCTCCTCGAAAAAAGGACCACTAAAGTTTTCCATGTTCACTTAAAAAACCTAGATTCAGTCGAATTTGACAACATGCACATGTCAAATGTTGTACCCACTGATTTATATGCTCGCACATCTAAAAAATTCACACCAGCACTGTGCATCAACCTGGTCCCTGAATCAGAAATTCTGATCCTTAAGGTAAGGTGCACTAATAAGTGAGTAGACAAAATTTTAGATGATTTGCTAGTCCCCCACTAAACAAATCCGACTCGCTCATTCATAAGCTCAGGGTTTCTCCCCACTAACAGCTGTTAAAAAAATTCAGACAACAACAGTTACTGTGAAGAAATAGCAAATCACAACAAATTCACAGTCGACACTCCATCTGAATCCTCCAAGCAACAAGATTTTAGTTTACCTAAGTAGTAGTAGTATTACTACTAATTTTGCTTAACTAATAAATCCGACTACTTAATAAACTAGACAAAAAGCTATAGACACACGAGACCACACTCCAACCGCAGCAGAATGCACCCGCGAATCTGAGCAACAAATCGACCGAAAACCGATTGAAACAGCAAGAACCCAGTCGGATCCAGCGAGAAACCGGCCAGACGGCCCAGGGAAACGGTCAGCAATGGCAGGAGCCCAGCTCGGGCAGGAGCAGGCACAGAGCTGGCGCGCCCGCACCCCGGAGAAGAAGCAAGGGAAGCGAGTGAGAGGCAGAGGAGAAGGAGACCTGTGAGATGTGAAGGGAGCATGTCCCCTTTCCGGCGACCCCTCCTCCCTTGTTCCGCAACTTGCTCCGCCTCTCGTCTCCTCTCCTCTGCAAGTCTCCTCTCCCTCTATCTCCGTTTCTCTCTCTCTCTCTCTGCTTGGTTTTGGCTTGGTTGGGAGTTGGAGTATTTCTCTGTTGGCTTTATCTCCCCCTCCAACTGTCCACTCACCTACCAAACCGCTGAATAAAATAATCCACAGCCCAGAAGATAGAGCAGCGTGAGTGAGAAAGCGAAATAAATCTCAAGGCATTTCAGCACCGTAGTAGGGTTCGAAATTACCGAAGCTGGTTGCTTGCATCCCTCGTTGACCCCTGGCATCCAGACTTTCCAGTTCACCCGAGTAGCAAGACACTTAGGCCTTGTACAATGCAAGTTGCTTAGAGGAGATGCTTAGAAAAATAAACCGAACTTTTCTCGAGCACCAGTGCTTATCTCTGTAGAAGAGGTGCCTAATTAAATGTCTACCCTCTAGAAATAAACACCTGTGCTTAAGAAAAACCAATTATTTTTCTAAACACCTTGCATTGTACAAGGCCTTAGTATTACCTAGCGTGGCACGCCACGCGCATCACTTACCGTGTCAGTTTAGCAACCCGGCTGCTTACGTGTCCCGGATGGATCACGGTTTCACCGCCTCGGCGAAAGATCAACTGAGGTGACATGACAGCAATGTGTTAGATTAAGAAAAGAACTGGAGAGGTGGATCCGGAGACTAGTCTGGGAGGGCATAGAGCCATAGAATACTGTTGGAGGAGCACGAAATGGCCCAGCTCGAGTGGGCACGTCGACGTATTTTATTTAGTCTCCGAGAAGAGGTTTGGTGTTTTCTCGCTTGCTATTGCTGGCCAGGAGTAGATTTTTTTTTTAAACATAGTACAGACGCAAGCGCTCATATACACGCGCATACAGTCACCCCTATGAACGCACACACGCACACCCTACCCCTATGAGCACTTTCGAGAGACTGAGCCGGCATATCATCTTGAAAGTTACGAAGTCACCGTACACACCTCGTCGTCGACGGGACGTCTCCTCCCACTGAATACACATCGCCGGAAATCCTGAAATAAATGCGAGCACCAGGATTTGAACCCTGATGGGCTGGGGATACCACAGTCCCTCTAACCATCCAACCACAGGTTGGTTCGCGCCAGGAGTAGATTATGATTGCTACGCTATCGGTGTCATATTTTTCTTTCTTTTTTAGTTCGCGGCTACGCTATCAGTATCATCACCACGTAGTAGTAGGGCCTGCGCAGCGCAGCACTGAAGAAGGGGCAGCCGTTCTTGTCGCCATCCGCCCCTGATGTGTCGCTTTCAGTTTTTTGTAGCGGGCTAGCTGGAGGACGTCACGGCCATGGCGGCACGTCGCACACGCGCCACTTGTGGCAGGCTTCCGAGGTGACTCACCTCCCCCAACGCCCCCAAGCTGCTTTCTTCTCTTTCTCTCTCTTTTCCTTTTTTATAGTTTTTTTTTTGCTGAAACTGTTTGTCATTTTGGGTGTACCAACCAACGGAGGTAAGAGCAACTCCAACGCGCCAACCCAAACGGACGCGCGCTTTGTCCGTCTTTTGTCCGTTTGGGTCGATATGTCCGTCCCCTTTTGCGTTTGGGTCGGCGGTGCGCTCAACGCGCCGACGCATTTTTCGTCCTCGCGGCCTACCTGCCTCCTATTTATATTGTGTACACATATTTTTGGTTGCCATTCAAACTTTTTTTATTTCAACAAACACATTTTCGATACATATATTCACCAATTCTTTGCTACGAGAGCAAGACCAAAGAAAATAAGAACCATAATTAGACATTTTAGAAGATGTCCAATTTTCATAACTGCTCCCACTAGTTGAACTAATATCTTCTCTATGTCTTCATTGTTGATCTGCGGATTCTTGAGCTTCACAACTTCTTTCTTTTTCGATTCTAAAGAAGTAGACGTTGCTTCCCCTTTGGTCTCTTCTTTAGTCTCATCTCTAGCTTCAATCTAGCCACAAGTGCACGGACATCTAGCAAATTCCGTTCGATCAAAAGATCGATGTATTCTTCTTCCCAAAACCAAAACTTGCATCCCTCCTACACACAAATTTGAGCAAATATAAAGCTACCGAAATTGTGCCGAGACCTAGAGCAAAACCGAACCAACAGAAGGACGTACCCCATCATTTTTGCACTTGATGAACACCCATTGGGGATGTTCCGGCGTCGAAGAGACTCGGGGCACGACCTGCCGCGGGCAGTCATCGCACTTTATGAGCGGCAACGGTGAGCCGGCAAGCCTCTGGGCCAGCACCGAGCCAGGGCGACGGCCGGCCGTGGCTTTGTAGGCGAACCGACGACGGGGTAGATCCGAGCGGCTAGAGGAGGACTCGACACCTGCATGCGGCGCCAAGGCATTGCCGGGGCTGTGTCGTCCGGTACCCGGCCAATCCATGGCAAGGCGGCGGCGGGAATCGGCAAATCCGGCCGGCAGGATGCGCCAAATCCCGCCGCCGCAGATCTACCGCTTCACCCCCGCACCGGGCGTAGGGAGGCACCAAAGCCGGTGGATGTGCTAGGAGGAGGAGGGGAGGGGGCTGGAGAGCAAGGTGGCCGGGGAAAATGGGCGGCGGGGTAGGGTTTGTGCACGGGCGGAGGGCGTGCAGGGGAAGGGGATAGAAAAAGGGCAGACTGTGTCGCCGACTGGCGGGCTGTGGCGCCCCCGACTCAATCGTGCACTAATCATACACGCAAATGCGCACGATCAAGCCCAGGGACTCATGGGAAGATATCACAACACAACTCTAGACACAAAATAAAATAATACAAGCTTTATATTACAAGTCAGGGGCCTCGAAGGCTCGAATACACAAGCTCGAGTTACACAAGAGTCAGCGGAAGCATCAGCATCTGAGTACAGACATAAAGAGACAAGGCTGCCTTAAGAAGGCAGAGCAAAACAGCGACAACTAGATCGAAGAGGCGCAGGCCTCCTGCCTGGGAGCCTCCGAACTACTCCTGGTCGACGGTCTCCACGTAGTAGTAGGCTCCGTCGAGGATCTCCGGCTCCTGGGCTCCGTCATCTGATCGCAGCAATCGGGTATGGGGAAAAAGGTAGCAAGGCAACCGTGAGTACTCATCCAAAGTACTCGCAAGACTTACATCAGATCTATGCTAAGTATGCATCGGCATCAAAGGGAAGGGGCTGTATCTATGGACTAAACTGCAGAATTGCCAGAATAGAGAGAAGGCCTAGCCTATCGAAGACTAGCATCTTGCAGCACCTTGCATCATTAGAAGAGTGCAAATTAGCATATAATAAAGTATTAAGTATATTAGCAAGGCCCAGAGATCCTTCCTCGACTCCCTGTGAGAAAGCGACCCCGGAGCCAACATATTAATTAAGCATCACAAGTATCCAGTTCAAGTTGTAGTAGATCGGGATACAACACTGAGCGTCCTGTTATCGTGGAAACGGCTATTCGAATAGATAACTTCCCTACAGGGGTGCACTACTGTTACCCAACACGCTCGATTACCTCTGGCCGGACACACTTTTCTGGGTAATGCCCGGCCTCGGATAATCAACACGACGTAGTCCTACCTATGCTCCGCAGAGAGGTCCCCGCCGGTCTACATCCTAAGCGCTCAGGGGTCTTGGGCCCATCGTCCGTTGCACTCCGGGTCGTTGCGAGCAAGGCGATCCAGGCACCACCTCTGTCATGGATGGCGCTGACCCAGCCATGCCGCAATGCTGAACTGGACGTCTGACAGAGCTTTTGGAAGAATCGTACGGCGCAGAGGGCCTCATAAACCATTATCCCGCGTGGTGGTAGTGCGTATAGGCCAGTGGCCAACTCAGATCAATACCCAAATCCGTTAGTGCATTAATAATTTTAGTGACGGATGTCGGGACAAGTCCGGAGCTACCACCACAACCTGGGTGGTACCGCTAAACAGCCAGCCGCCACAGTAACTCTCGCGGGTGCTCTCCGGGCCCGCCCGACTTTCATATGTATCTCTCGCGGGTACCCTTGGGGCCGACCCGACTTCAACAAGGGTCTGATGTAAAACAAGGTAACCGTGTGTCTATCACATCAAGGGGGAATCCGAGGAATCACCCTCGATGGATTCCCACTCGATGTAACCGTCAAGGTGAACTTGGAGGAATCACCCTCGATGGATTCACACTTGAGGGGCTGCACGACAGAGGCATCGTCGGAGGTGGTGAAAGAGGAATCACCCTCGGTAACCCACAACCGACTAGGTACGCTACAGAGATATCATCAGAAGTGAGGTTGGAGGTATCACCCTCGGCACTCGATAGTAGCTCTGCAGAGTCGTACAACTAAGGGGGTGTGCGGTGATGTGTCGGTCTCTGCCCATCGATCACGTGATCGAAACATCCGGAAGCAAAGCATGGCAACACGGACAAGGGTGTGGGGCCACTGATGGATCACTAACCAACCTATACTAAGCATATAGGACAACATGTAAAGTATCAACAACAGGTTACAAAATCAGGCTGTGCATCAGAATAGGAGCAATCAAACACTGTAGCAAAATCTAATGCAAGCATGGGGAAGAAGGAATGGGCGATATAGGAATGGTCAAGGGGGTTTTGCTTGCCTGGACGCTCTGCTGAAAGGGGCTGGTCGTCTGAGGCGTAGTCGTAACCAGCGGCATCAGCGTCGGTCTCGGGGTCTACCGGAGAAGAAGAGGGGGAAGAAACAATAAATATAAACCACACAGATGCACACAAAGCATGACATGGCAATATGCTGTGCTAGGGGTGACCTAACGCGGTGCTAAGTGTTACAGACGGAGCGGGAAAATATCTGGGAATATTTTCCCGGCTCCGGGCAATTTCTTCGGTATTGAACCAGAGGGGAAGGTTCCATGTTCAGCATGTTAGAGAGGGCTGACAGGTATGTGGGTAGCATATTCGGATTCGTCTTATTTTTCTGATCATTTTTCATATATAAATTATTTTCATCCGACTTACGGTTTATTTTATATAAATTTTCAAAGTTTTAAACAATTTCTGAAATTTCTGGAATTATTAATATTTCGAAAAACATTAATTCTAAAATGCTATGGGTACCCAGTTGGTGTACCCAGGGGGTTACTTATCAGGCTGACAGTGGGTCCCAATGCTGAGTCAGTGTGCTGACTCAGCACTGCTTATCCGTTTAAACAGTAGCGGTGGGGCCCGCTTGTCAGTTCTGTTAAATAACTAAACAGTTTTATTAGGGCTAATTAAACTGCGTGGGGCCCAGCTGTCTGTGGCTATTAGAGGGGGGGGGGTTTATTAGCGCTAATGACGCGCCACGTCAGCGACGTCATCGGTGACGAGGCCGAGCACCGGCGATGGCCTTCCGGCCGATTCCGGCGACCGTTCGAGGTGGTGTTTGGTGCTATGGGATCCTGGGGTTGAGCTGCATCGATGGGGGGTGGTTAGAGGTGCGGGGCTGGTCGGGTTCGAGCTCCATGGCGAGCACGGCGGCGACGGGGCCACGGCCAGTGCCTGGCCTCGGTTCTAGCTGGCTCGGGCGCAGTAGCAGGGTAGAGGAAGAAGGGGATGTGAGGCGGGGCTCACAGCGAGGCGGATGAGGTGCTCGGGGAGGACGGTGAGGCAACGACAGCGGTGGATCGACGGAGATGGCGCGCGGTGGCCGACGGGATGATGCTCTCGATCCGGTTGGTGTGGTGCTCCCCTGCTCCAACGACTTGTCGTAGACGACAGGGATGACCACGGCGGTCCTCCCGGACAACTTGGAACGGCGAGTGGTGGCCGGTGGCCACGGTGATGTCGGCAGCGCGGCAACAACCACGCTCTGGCACGTACGAATCGAGCGGGCGAGCGGGGCAGTGGGGGTCTAGGGTTCCAGGGAGAGAGGGAGAGGGGGCTGGGGTGGTCTTATCCCTACCGGGCGTCCTGTAGTGCGACGCGTCGAGCATCGGCCAGTGGCGATGGCGAGCGTGCGCGCAGCAGCCGACAGCTGCCGGAGGTAGAGGAGAGGGGGAAAATTGGGCTGGGCCGGCACTGCTACTTCGGGCCAAAGTGCACAGTAGTCCCAGGCCTTTTCTTTTATACTTTTCTGTTTTCTTTTCTTTACTCTGTTTTGCCTTTTCTTTACCCACCATTTAACTTTTGAAAAATGTGTAACCTTGACAAATAATTACTATGCATTAGTAAGTATTGCCATAAAAAGGTTTGGTGAGCAGTTGAATTCATTTGAATTTTATATAAATGAAAATGGATTTAAAAAGGCTGATTTGGTACTGTTTTAGGTCCTAGATTCCAAATGAGCAAATAAGTGATGTTGTTTTCCTTAACCATAATTACATATGGATTATTACAAATTTATGAACTATTTCTTTTGCAAGTTTGGAGCTTTTCAAATTTCACTTGCTATTTGAATTTTGAATTGGAGTTGGATTATTTCTAAATGAAATTTAATTAGGATGATCATGATGACATGGCAATGATAATTAACTTAATAGGGCATTAAGGTCAGGGGGTGTTACACGGGCCAGGGGAAGGAGTAGGCGGGCGAGCCGCGTGTCCGCGCCGACGCAAATGAGGCCCAAATTTGGGCTGGGAATGGGTCGGCAGGCGGACGAAAAGCGGACGCGTGTCCGTTTGGGTCGGCACATTGGGCCGACTTTTGTGTCCGTGCCGACCCAAAACGGACACGCGCAAACGAAATGGGTCGGCGCGTTGGAGTTGCTCTAGGGGCATCTCCAACGCCGACCCTCAAACCTCCCGTAACCGTCCGGACCGCGCTGTCCGGACCGCGGAAGTCATCCAACGCGGGTCTGTATCGGTGCGCGACGCGGTCCGGACGCGTTTTCTCCCGCAAATCGGAAACAAAAGTGGGGGAGGGTTGCGGGAGTCCGGACCGATCCCAAGCCCACTTTTGACAGCCCTGGCCCACCAAAACCCCTCCTCCCTCGCCTGCGCGTGTTCCCGCCTGGCGCCACCTGCCCGCATTCATGCTGCTATAGAGCGCACCGCTCAACATTGAAGACGGCTCAGGGCGGACGCGACCTCTCACTGCCTTCGCCATTGAAGCGACGCGCCGACCGAGGGCGCCGCCCGCGAGGCGTCTCCGGTGTCCGCGCCTGTTCAATGCCGGAGACGCGTGACTAGACGGGACGGGACGGATATCTACCACGCCCGTTCAATGTCGTTGTCCGTCCGTATGCCGCCATTAAGCAGGCTCGCCGGCCGAGAAACCCACTCCGGCGTCCCGCATTGACTCCTGGCCTCACCGGAATCCGCTATTTAAGGGCGGCCACACCCGGCTATCTCCACAGCACAACACATCCGCTCCACATCCTCCTACTTTCCTCCACATCCGCCATGACCGCCAGCAGGAAAGCACTGTGGGACAGTCTGTCGCCGGAGATGAAGCAAGCGGTGGCCGCCCTTGCCGCCGCCTGGTAGAGCCGCCGTGCCAGGCGGATCGAGGCCGGCTTGCCGGCCAGCTCGCCCGAGGTCTCCAACGACGAGGACGACCCCACGATGGAGACGGGCTCCGACGACACCGCCCCGGCTCCCACGCCTGTGCACGCCGGCTTCACCATGGAGCAGGCGCAGGCGCACTACAATGCTGCCATGGCGGAGATGCAGCCTGCGCTGCTGCCTTTGTCGGCGTTCCGGCAGGCGCAGGAGGAACAACGGTACAACATGTTCCTCCTGGAGCAACATCGGCTGGCAGAGGGCCAGATCTACAACGAGCGCGCGAGCGAGGAGGCGTTGCCGGCCATGGCCGCGGCGAACCCCAACTTCGTCGCGGAGCAGTGTGCCATCTACGATGCCCTCCGCGCTCAAGCCGCTGCTCGTGAGGAAGCGGCCGCCGCCGAGGCGCAGCTCCAGGCGATCGTGGAGGAGAACAACGCCAGCTGCGCCTCCTACGCGCCGCCGACAAACCATCAGGCGGCCCGGTGGGACGACGACAACGCGGGCGCCACAATTTCCATCGTGGACCTCACGTCCACCGGCGACGGATAGGTCGCGGACTCCTCCGTGGATGAGTAGGGCACGGGAGGCGGCAGGGCATGGTGTCCCATGTGGGCCGGTCCGTCTCTCGTGTTCTACTCTTCCTCGCCGGAGACCGCACCTTCACCTCACGGGTCTTATCGCCGGTGGTCATGAAGACGGCGGATGGAGGACGACACGGGCTCGGATGCCGGGCGCCGCCACCATGTAGGATAGGTTTACGGTCGGGTCTTTTTTTGTTCTAAATGTTTGAAATCTAATGAAAATCCTCCGTGTTTGTACGAAATCCGTCTTGTTTGTATGAAATCCGGACGTGTTTGCACGAATTTCATCCGGCTTGTTGAAAAAGAGTTTGAAATATATGCGGCTAGCGTTGGATGGCGTCCTCCCGTATCCGTGTCCGCGGACGGATGCGGGAGAAAATTTACGGGTTGCCGTTGGAGATGCCCTAAGGGCAACCCAAGGCCGTGCATCAAAATGACTCTAAACGCCCGAACACTTTTTTTGTCATCTAATATTGTGCATCAAACAGCCACGGACTGGTCTGGACGTTAGAATTCCCACAAATCGGAAGCAAATTGGGGAAGGTTTCCGAGCATCCGGGCGCGTGCCACATTGCCGTCTGGCTGCGCGGTCCAACTCAAAGCCCTCACCGTGCGTTCCGCTCCAGAAACCTCGGCGCACATTCATGCCGTCCTAGAGCTGACGTGTCGGTGCGTCCGCCTACCACATTCATGATGGTGAGACCCACGTGACCGGACGGCTGACCAGCGCCGCTTCAGTGTGGATGCAACAACCGAGAAGTCTACTTTGGCCGTTGCACCCTCATAGAAGCGGCGTCGGTCCACCTGCCTTGGTTATATAAGCGGGCATGGGCTCGCCGGCAAACCCTATCTCCTCTCCTCTGCAACCCGCCGCCTATCCTCCTCTCCTCTAATCCATACACCGCAGTAATGGGCAAGTCCGGTAGTTGGTTCCCGGTGCTGGCTGGTGGATCCGCCGGGAGCTTCAAATCATGGCACTACCGCCCACGGTCTTCGAGGCCGTCCGGATTCACCGCTCTGACGGTCAAAGAGGACGTGGTGCTCTCCAACGACGAGGAGGATGAGCAGCAGTCACCCCTCCTTGACGAGGCCGCGCCCATGGATGACGAGTTGGCGACGCACATACAGCTGTTGCTCGAGCGGTCGCTCCACGAGCGCGTGCCGCCCCCCTCGTCGCTGCGCAATCACGACATCCAAATCGAACGTGTCAAGGATCATCCGCCCTCGTTGCCGCCCAACTGTGGTATCCAAAGCGGATGCCGAGTCAGGGAGGAGCTGACATCGCCGCCGCGCAGCCAAGCTGGCCGCTTCGTCCAGTTGGCATCCTCGTCGCGCCATTTCCAGCATAGCAAGAAGGTTGTGTCATCGCCACCACGCAGCCAAGCTGGCCGCTTCGTTCAGTTGGCATCCTCGTCGCGCCATTTCCAGCACAGCAAGAAGGTGGTGTCATCGCCTCCCAGTAGCCAGTCTAGAAGCCAGTGGCGCCCGGCGTAGAAGGAGGAGGAGGTGCTCGGCCAGGTGAATGCCAACGCGCGCGACCGCCTCCTCTACTACCTCGGACGTGGCGGCGGCGCCTCCTCCTCGCGCACCATGACGGCGGCCGACAAGGCGGCAGACTAGCAGGCGTGCCGGGATCAGCGCACACGACGCGTTGGGCGGCGTTCGCGACGTCCAAGGATTCACCGCATGAATGTCCGCCTGCCGGCGGTGCCGGATCAGTGTCCAGCTCCTCAAAGTGGGGCTGGAGGAGTCCGAGGGCACCGTCTGTGTCCTCACCGGCAAGGGCAAGAGCGTGTTCGCGGTCGACCGTCGCCCCTAGGTGGACGCGACCATCGGCTGCACCAGGCGGAGGAAGCCGAGTGGCTGCGCTGCGACCCCTGGGTGGCCTTCCGCAGCTGGAAGGATGACGACATCAACGATGAAGGGGACGACGGATGTGGCGGTGGCCTCGGAGGCCATGCCTACGAGGTCACCGTCCGGTACCTCGCTAATTTTATTTAAGGTTTAATTTAAATTTCGTTCGGGTTAGTTAAATTTTTGCCATTTTGGTTGTAAATATGTCAAAATTTCACAAATATCGTCCGATTTACATGGATCTTGTCCATCTTTTTGACTTGTCCGTTTGAACTATCACAGGTGTTTGGTGCACACAGTTGAATGGCCGGCTCCCCTACCGCTATTCGCAGACACGTTTCGACGTGTCCACAGACATTTGATGTGTCTGTTTTGGTGAACCGTGTTAGAATTGGCCTCAAGAAGTTATCCATCAGGTGTGTGTTGTATGCTAGTGGGTTGTGGATTGCTCTAGCCGCCCGGCGATACCGAATGAAATGAGAAAGTGAACCGTAAGTGGACGAATAGGAACTCACTGTAAGATCTACTCCCAGTTTAATCAGGAGTAGTAGCGTTGAGACGTAAAGCATGATTGGTTTGATGCCAAAAATTGGCATGCCAACATTTGGCAAATGCCAAATATTGGCTAGTGCTTGGTTGGTTACCATGTTTACTTGCCAACCTCACAAGAAGTTGCCAATTTTTGCCAATTGTTGGCTTGCCAAGTATTGGCAATGCCAAATGTTGGCATCAAACCAATTATCCTCGTAGATCGAGGGTAGCAGGATGCCCGCTCCCAGTTTAATCACAAGTGTTACAGGTTTCTGGAACCTTCTGGTGCACTTGCACGACACCGTATTGAAAGTTTCAAACCAGAGGATCCGGAAAACAACCAGTAGAATTAATTGCTAGCTTCCCCATCGGCCCACTTGCAACCCTCATCGTCAGCTTAACAAAGACGGGAGCACACACAGGAAGTCAACTCACTTCATTCACGAGATCTACCTTCAATCAAGAGAAAAAGGAGAATCCATGAGATCGGGATAAACACACTACTAGTCTAATCACAGGTCGTAATCGCGCATCACGACGTACGCTAATTAACCACGCGCGGCTGGCTGCTGAAGGCTCTGAAGGAAGGAAGCCACGGTGCACGCGAGGCCACGGCACTAGCGGAAAGCAGAAAGCAGCGCGGGTTCTCTGCACTTTCAAACACCACCGCCCGATTAATATACTCTTTGCTTTCTGATCGAGGTGATTAGGATACACCTGAAAGGCGCCTTCGCCAACCTTGATGCTTATCCGCTGTAACAATGGCTGAGGGTTTGGATTAGGTATTTTATTATGGATAGGGCGACGAAGGTGCAAATCGTACGTGATGCGCTCCTCGCCTCACCAACCTCGAGCTTGAGGCTGAACACTGCCGGCGGCCGGCGGCCGGCCGCTGATCTTATCCAGTTTCTTCCGGGCTAGTAGATAAACCAACGATATCATGGCGTAAAATTGTCCTGGTGACACGTGAATGTGTAAACGGCATGGCGTCGATCGAGAAAGCTATATGCATACAGTGCGTACCATTAAGATGGTGCAAGACTGGAGCAAACATATCGCCGCAGAGAGGATCAGATAAGGCCGACGTCGGTCGCAAGGGCCAAGATAGTGCGGATCACTCATATCAGTTAATAAGATGGTGGGAAAAAAGCGCATCATCAGAGCATCTACAGCCGCATATCGCAAATCCGACCTCTCAAAACGCCCGCGGACGCATCCGCGGACAGTGACCGAGCACTCCTCAAATAGCATCGTCCACATCCGTGTATCTCATATCCGATTTTCTATATCCATACTAAAGCATGCAACGTCGATCAAACTACGTAGATGAGCAAACGGACATAGGCAAGCACAATACTTTCACCAAAAGATCACGATCGGATGTTCAAAGGATCACCAAAGTTCACATACGACGGACAACTTCAAACTACATCTAAAACTTGAAATTAAAAAGAAGAAAAGCGGATCTTCACCACTTCCGGGCTGGCCCCTTCCCCTTCCGGTCACCGGCGCAGCTGTAGCCGTCGGCGGCTGGTGGAGGATCGTCCGACTCATCGGACGAGGAGCCGCCGTCGTCGTCAGAGGAGGAGGAGACGATGACGAGGCCCTTGAGGCGCCGGACGGCCCGGTCCTGCTGGCGCTTGAGCTTCGCCAGCCGAGCCGCCTCCGTCGCCTTCTCCTTGGCCTCGCGCTCGGACTGCTCGACAGCTAGCCGGAGAGCCTTCGCGTTCTTCCGGCGGAGCCGTCGAGCGTCCGTCTCCGCCGTCGTAAGCGACCGGCGGTAGACCCACGCGAGGAGCCGCTCGTCCTCGTCGGGCTCCGCCGGTAACCCGCAGCGGCGGCGGACGGAGCTCTCCGCCGCGTCCCTCTTCCTTGCCCGCTGCATCTCACGGCCGGCGGCGCGCGCCTCCGGCTCCGGCGTGCGCGTTCGGGCCGGCGGGGCGGGCACAAGCACCCACCGCTGCCCGCATGGGAGAGCAACAGCCGGCGGGGGCAGGGCACGACGTGGGGGAGGCGCGGACTGCGCAGCCCGCGCGGAGCCAAGCGCAGGCCGGGAGGAGGCAGCGTCGGCTTCCTCGCTGCGCCGGCGGGGAAGATGCGAGGCGGCCGATCCGGAACTGCCACCCGTGTCCACCTTGGACCTCTCGAGGGCAATGCGGAGGGCCAGCTCGTCGTCGGAGTCGGAGTCGGAGGAGCGGCTGCCGGCGCTAGACATGGTCGCCGCAGTGAGTGACCGGAGTCGTCGGAGTGGATCGAATCGGAGAAATCGGAGGGAAGAAGAGACGGATCGAAAGTGGAGTGAGCTAGGGTTTCCGATTGGGGATATTTGTGAGGACGGAGTGGGATCGGGGTGGGCCGGGCTGACGTGTCGGACGCGCCCGAGTGCCCTCATATCCGCCCCATATTTGGGCTGGACATGAGGGGTGCCGGTCAGCCCGGGCGTTTGAGCCCCGTTTGAGACGCCCGGCTGGATCGAAAAATCATGACCGGTCACTGATCGGGCGGGCTGTCCGGGCGTTTGAGGGCCGTTTGAGGCGCCCGGCTGTAGATGCTCTCAAAGTTGAAGTTGAGATTGGATGATTGACTGACCGACTGACGTTGAAACCAAAATACAGCATGCAAATCCTAACTTTTCGTGGAATCAATGGAAACAGTGTGTCAGTGTACCTATCAAGATTGAAAGAATGAGAGTCAGCTATGTCTGCCATGATTCATATGATAGAGGACCACATACACCAAGTCAACACCACCTTCAGAAAAAAGGAGTCAACGCCGGTGTCAGTGCTCGATGGTGGAACTTGAGGGCCCTGTTGAAGACAGTAATGGTTGACATTTCAATTTCTTTTCCTCCCGTACGTGGTGCTTTTGGTGGTATTGAGAGCTGCATTTTATTTTATCTCTACACACTCTCGCCAGGATACCGCCAGATGTGATAGAATGATTAGTAATTTTTTTTTTGAGAAGCGATAGAATGATTAGTACTCCACATTTATCCACCAGATGCCGCCACGAAGGAGTAAGATCAAAAAAAATTGAGGGGAAGGAGTAAGATCAAATGATATACCATAGTGTGAAACTTTGACCCTGGTTGAAATTTGGGCCAGACTTTAAACAGCCCAGTCTGTAAATATCAAGCCCGAGTACGACCTGTCCTGGCCCAAAACATATAAAGAATAAAAAATGATTTATTTGTAGAAAGTTAAAATACACCTATATATACTACTTAAAAAGAATGAAAGGAGTAAGATCAAATGATATACTCCCTCCGATCCAAAATAAATGTGGCAGCTTTATACTAAAGTTAGTTTACCCTTAGTTCAAGACGACGACACTTATTATGGATCGTAGGGAATACTACCATAATGTGAAATTTTGACCCTGAGCCCGGAATTTTGGGCCAGACCTTAAACAACCCAGTCTCTAAATACACTACTAGGGAAAACCCTAGCAGTAGCGTGGGTACCGGCGCTACTGCTACGACGCTACAACTAAACTTTAGCAGTAGCGCGGGTTGAACCACCGCTACTGCTAACGATATGTAGCAGTAGCGCGTTCCCCTAAACAGCGCTACTGAAAATAGCTGCAGCGCGCACCGTCATGTACGCGTTACTGCTAAAGCCTCGCTGCTGCTACGCGCAGGCCCCGCGCTACTGCTATTTTTTTTTCTTTTTTTTCTGCAGCGTATTTCATTTGTATTTGTACATGTTTTATACACAGAATAAAATCATCATATCATACACATACAAATAGTCTCATCAAATCATGTCATCATCATCCAACACAAATGATGTCTCTCATCATCATCGATCTCGAAATAGCGATACAAGTTTTGATATGTCTCGAATATACACATGTTTCATCATCCATCTATATCATGATATAGAAGAGAAGAGCTATGACTATGAGCAAGAGCGGAATTATGCAGTACATGAGGCGCCGGTTCTGATTCCTCTCTCGCGCTAGCGTGAACCTCAAGTAACTAGCTTCCACTTCTTGTCTGCTATCGAACCCTTTCTGGCTGCCGCCCAAGAACCCTGACACTTGGGCCTGACACTCTGGCCACTCGTCGTAAACTCCCGGAACCCTCCCTATGTACACGGCATAGCACTTCTTCGCCATCCAGGACCTATGTACCTGTTAGAGATGCATGCATCTTCATCAAGCGAATTCAACGATATATAGTATGCAACATAATATACTTGAGCAACACGAAGAGAAAGAGTTAGCAAAAATATGCAACATATAGTAAACATAATCAACGCAGGTTCATCGTACCCAAACTAATTAACTAGATGTACGCAGGTTCATCGTACCCAAACTAATTAACTACCGTTACGCAAGTTCAGCGGGACCATTTAAATAAAGTACTAATTCAACCGACACATCATCATCGGCATCGTGAATCACTACAAGTTCAATCCATCCATATCCGGGAGGATGCACCCTAGCTTCGTGAACGGCATCAGGTCCTGACGTTGCATGCCTATGCGAGTTCTGACGTCAGCTCGCGATATAGGGCCGTGGTAGAACATCCCCTTCTCTTCGACGACTTCTTTAATGATGATCGATGCAATGTCCCTCTGGATGCGAAAGAAGTCATCTCTGAGCTTATAGTCCGGTTCGGCTCCTAAGTCTTGTGCCCAGTGACGGATATGGTCATCGTTTCTGGTTGTCATGCGAAGACCTTGGCGGTCCCTTCTGAACTCCATCATGAGATGGAGGACGTAGAATCCATCGTTGTGGCTTCCTGCCGGTTGATGGACCGAGCAGAACGTAGTTTTATGCGAGAAACCCGACACGCCCTTCCTTTGTTTCCTGATGTTGATGTGGCCACCCATCATGTTGTAGCCGTTGAGAGCACTATCCAGAATATTCATTATGTGGGTGTAGTCTTTCTTCTCGAAGTTTCTGGACGAGTCGAAATACACGGCGTGGGAGACTCGCGGGAAAAGAACGATAAGGACGGCGCGCCCGTTGCTGCGGAAAATAAAGACACCTCAAATTAGCCACCATATGAGCAAAGGAATGATTGAAATGTACGAAAGGGTTTTCCGGCAATGACTTACATTGGATGATAAGGCAGGAGAACCGTATCCTTGTCCTTATTCATTATCATGAAGTTCTCGATGTACTGCCTAGCAGCTTGACGTTCAAATTCACCGAGACATAAGAAGGACTCATGCATGTAGTATGGATCCGCAACCGAGATTTGATCAATTTGGTCTCTCCTGATGATGAAGTTCATATGTAGCGCAAAAAGGCGGACAATCGTAAAATCGAGCCGCCTTGTGAGAAACATGTCAAATATGTGATCAAACCGCAGGAAGAAAACATCCGCGGGGAGTGTGTCGACGTAGCACTTGGCCTGAGGCACACAAACCGCATAAAGCGGGTATCCTGGAGCCTTCGAGGCGAGAAGGCTTTTCTCTGTCGACAGCACATGGTCGTGCAGTCTCCTGAGATCCCCTGATATGCCCTCTAGCGGTTTCGGCGGTAGGATCGGCTGGCCCACGACATGGAACATCGCCGCACCTTTGACCGGTACACGGTCTTCAAAATCGGTCGGCGGAGCTGACTGGCTGCTAGAAGCTTTGGCGGCAGGAGAGCCTCTCTTCCGCGGTCTCTTCCTTTGCTTCTTCTTGGGTTGAGGTAGTGAGCCTTCCAGGCCCTGTCTGACCCCCGCGACCAATGTGTTCGGGCTAAGCATTGCACGACCCTCGGCTACTTGACTGTGGGTTGAGGCGGCATCTGGAGGCGTCTCCTGTGAGGATTGCATGAAGAGAGACTTCTTGCAATCAACCCTACGACGTTCCTGCTCCGGCACATCATCCAACTCCTCATCCACATGCTCATAGCCCGAGTCATGTTGCTGACTCATCATTTGTCCGTCGTCATAGGCGCCGGTATTGAGGAACCGGAGAGGGTCCTCCTCCTCCATCTCATCATCCATTCCTTGTTCCACGGGGGCGACTACATCATCCACTATTGGCCCCCCTTCCTCGCGTCGTTCGCCACTCTCACCCGGCACGAGAGGCGCTGGTAATTGCATAGGCGGGGTGGTGGTGTTCATACCTTGCTGATGTGTGGTCATTGGTGTGCTCTCGGCCGCCTCCAGACGAAGAAGATTCTTCGGCCACAGTAGCATCCAACCCTTGCATTCTCCAAGCCGCATCGGGGTCTCATCCTCCTCTCCCCCGAGCAGTACTGGAGGAGTCAAATCCTCGTGGCCCGCTTTCACACTCGACAAGGTAACCCTGAAGGTGCCAAAGGGAATCGGCTGGCCGTGGAACGTGAGTTCCAAGGGCTTCGTTATCACTGCCATTTCCCACGTCCACCTTCTGGCCGTTGATCATATAGAGTACGGTGCACGGGGTTTCGTCGGCCTGCGAAGACATGTCTGTGGCGTAAGACATCCGAAAGGCAACGAAAAACGGAAGATTATGGATATGTTGGTGCGACGTGTAATTACCGTGAGGGCGTCGAGGTCAGCCAAAGACGAAGGCCTGCCTAGCACGCCAGAGACAGAGGACGGGCTGCTATGAGCGGGTGCGGGAGCAGGTGCGGTTGCGAGAGCAGGTGATGGTGCGATGTTCACCGAGTTGCTCCCGACGAAGCTGGGCATGGGAAAATCCTGTGCCGTCTTGTCTGGATTTTGCTTCGTCCAGTCGATAATAGCCGGAATCAAGTTAGTAGCGAAATCATTTCTGTAGGCAGCTAAAGCTGCATTGACTGCCTGCTGGACCAACTCATTTCTGGTCGCTTCTGCAGCCTCAGCTACTTTTTTCTCGGCCTCAGCTGCATTTTTCTCGACCGCAAGCTTCACCTTCTCGTCGATGTTCAACTGACTGAACTTCTTTTTCTTGTTTTTGGCCTCCGGGCCCTCGTCGTAGTAGTACTTCCACGTGGCGCCGTCTCCGACGCCGTGCACACGTCCATATTGCGGCCGCCGGTCCAAAGGGAGTCCCTTCAGTTGGTTCAAGGCTCGATTGAGAGGGGTGTCCCACTTGGGCCTCATCGACGACTGAGACGACGAGTCGCTTTCGGCCGCAAGCCTGTGTTGCTCCTTCTGCAAAAGGAACGTGAACCGTTTACGAATGTTACTACAACGTGTAGCCGACTTGATCAGAAGCTAAATTTAAGGTGGTAAAAGAATATTTACCAGTAGTCTAATCAATTTCCTCGTGATCGGGTCCGTGTACCAAACCTTCTTTTCCTTGTCCCACTTGTACCGGGCCCTGATGAAGTCACGCTCCTGCGGGTCGGTGAACTCCACGAAGGGGTCTGGGATCCCCGCGGCTTCACGTTCCGCGTCCTCCTTATCCCATATGGGCCTCTTGCCAAGGTAGCCACGGCTTCCGAGGCATTGGTTCCCCGTGTTCCTTTGCTGAAGCCCCTTGTATTTGTCAGACTTAAGCTTGGCTGCCTCGGTAGCGCAAGTGTCCTTGAACTTTTTGAACTCCTCTTCCGTAAGTGTCGGATTGTCTGCCAAAATCTTGGACAGGGGTTCTTTAGCATCAATCGCTCGTCTCACCCTCCCTTTCCAGGCGGCCAAATCGTTGCTGAACATGCCCATGGCGTGGTTGTTAATCTTTTTCATGGCAGCATCATCCCACAGGTGTTCTATGCGGTCATCCCAGCCGGGGAACTGGAATCTCTTGTGCAGCTTCGTTAGGAGCAAGTGCTTCATATGTGGTTTTTTCCTTAAGTCATTGTCGTTGATGCTCGCGGTTTCCCATAGGATGCATCCGACTTGGTTGCCGCAGCACTTGCGAGCTTCAACCGGCACTATTGGCTCAAATTTGCCGGGGTGCATCTCTATGACCAGCAGTCTTCCGATGCCGAGTTTGTTAGGGCGTCGTGTCCTCTGCTCCTTCTGCTTCTTCTTTTCGTTACCGGCTTCGGCGCCGGTACCTTCCGCGTCGGTCTCGGCGCCGCCATCGGTGCTGGTGCCATCGGTGTCAATGTCAGCGGCAGTACCATCGTTCGCTATGACCAGGGCGCCCTGCAAACCTTGTGTTTGCTGACTAGACAAAAAGTCGAGGTAATCATGTTCACGGTCATATCGTATGTCGTCGGCAGTGTGGTCAGAAGCCCCGGTTTCGTCGTTGTTCGACATGTTTCCTATGATTAAGTCTGCTCATTTAATTCTTAAACTATAATAAAATGAGTAATGACATAAAAAAAGGCCTATGGTTTGCCGGAATGCCGTTTCATTCCTGTCCCAGCAAATCCCGGGCACTCGATAAGCCTACTTTCTAGCACAAGTCATGCCGAAATTCACGGGAAATTTTGGCATGACCTTTGCTAAAAAGTGGACATATTGAGCGCCTGAAATTTGCCGAAATGGAAATGAATCAACATTCCAGCAAAACATAGGCCACTCGGATCATTTCCCTGCAAACAATTAATATAGGCCACTCCTCTCAAAAAAAGATATGATCATGCATGCTCTCACTGGCCACCATCTTCTTTGAATTAACTGAATTTCAATAAATATATAGCACGCAAATTTTAGAAAATTAACTGAATTTAAATAAATGGTAGCAACACTAGAATTTGATAACTAGTTGAATTTACATTCAATAGGAAAAAAAATTCCTACTGTCTACTTGAAGGTAACCTAGAATTTGAGGGGGGCTGGGGGGAATAGGGGGAAACCCTAGAAAAATCCCCCAATCACTAATGAACCCTAGAAAAAAAAATCATACTACAATTCCTACTGTCTACTATTTCAAACCTAGCCATTTCATCAACACACAATCATCACACATTTATCATTTCACCTAGCTAGGGTTTCATCATCATCATCACCTAGGGTTTTACAAAATTTACTGCAAATTAATTTAACTAAATTCATCTAGAACTAGTATCTCTGTAAAACCCTAGAACTAGTATCACCTAGCTAGAATTTCTAAACCCTAGTTAGAACCCTAACCTCCACCGAGGCAGAGAGAGAGAGAGAGAGGATGGGTGGGGGCTTACAGAGGGGGTCGGGGGAGACGGCGGCACCGAGGAGGGTCGGAGGCGAGGCGGGGTCAGGGGAGACGGCGACGTCAAGGAGGTTGCAGGCGCGCGGCGACGTCGAGCAGGAGGCAGGCACGGCGAGGTCGAGGAGGAGGAGGCAGGCGCGGCGAGGACGGGCTCCCGCGACGGCGCGAGGAGGCCAGGGCGACGAGGGCTCCGGCGACGGCGCAAGGAGAAAGGGAATCGAATGGGGAATTGGGGAAGAAAGGCCCGCACGGTGGGTTAAGTCAAAAATAGCAGTAGCGCTGGTCTGGACCCGCGCTATAGCTAAATTAGCTGTAGCGCGGGTTAACCCAACCCGCACTACAGATAAGTTAGCTATAGCGTGTACGGGAACGCAGCAGAAAACAAAAAATTTCGGTACTGCGAGCACGCCCAGGATCACTATGGAGATGCATACAGGGTTTGGATCCGATCGTTACCGACTCGTCGTGCAGCGGAAGTAGAGTCGATGTAGATCGTCGGTGCAGATCCCCGTAGCTAGGATTTACAACTTCCCAACCGCGAGGATGTTCTCCCTTGTCTGCTCGTCGGACAGCCCTCCGGGAGGCGGTCGGACGGTCCCTCGGACGGTGTCACGGACAGCCCTTCGGGAGGCACTGTTGAACAGCCCATCGGGCAAAAAGATCGAACCTACGACCTCTCTACGGGGTTGCACACATACGGTGTCATCTATCCGGCAGGGCTTCGCCGTCCAGAACTAGTTCCCACCAGAACCCAGACAGCCTTTCGGCTCTACGAAACTATTTTGCGGGGAGGGAGAGAGAAGCCAGATCATGCATGGCACTTGTATGTGAGAAAGGAGTGAGTGTGGAGAGCACCTCTCCACCTCTATTTATAGGAAATCCCAAGGGGTGGGGTGGCATTCCAAAACCCCAAAATGCCCATGAATGGAGTCCTCCACAAGGGCATGAAGGGGAAGGTAAGAGGGCAAGTGGGTCCCCATGAAGGAGCCTCACCATGGCTGGCCACCCCCTAGTGGGTCCCCCTCCAAAAGGGGTTCCTTAGTCCCCAAGTCCTTCTAGAAGCCTTTTGGGAAAAGCCCTAAAAGGTGGCTTTCCATAAAGTAACCCAAAAAATACTTTCACTATTCACGGAAACATTTTTCCGCGACCATTAAATCCGAAAATATTTCTGTAGGTGATAGGATCTAGATGACGACTAGAGGGGGGGGGTGAATAGGCGTTTTAAAACTGTTACGGATTTGGCTTTATCCTAATGCGGAATGAAACTAAACGAATACCTTTCAAGCACAAATCCTAAATATGCTAGGCTCGACTAAGTGCACCAACAACCTATGCTAAACAAGATAGGCACTTAAGGAAACTAGCAAGCACAAACTATATCACAAGATATGGAAATGTAGGAACAACTGAGCAATTCAACTAGCACAAGATATATCAATATGAGCAAGTATGAATTGCGAAAAGTAAAGGGTGTGGGTATGAGATAACCACAAGTGAGTCGGTGACGCGGATTTATCCCGAAGTTCACACTCGTGAGAGTGCTAATCTCCGTTAGAGCAGTGCCGAAGCCAAAGCTTCGGGGCACCACCAAGTGGCTCACCGTATTCTCCTTTTCGAGTCACCCCCAACGGATGAGCCTCGATCCACTCGGGGTTGGTCTTGAAGGCGACCACCACACCTTTACAAACTTCTCCAGAGCACACCACAAGCAAGGAAGCTTCCGGAGGAACCTTGACCACCTAGGCCACTTCACACCCTTCCCCGGAGCACACCACAAGAGGAAGCTTCCGGGGGAACCACGGCCACCTAGGCTTCTTCACAATCTTCTCAAGTATATCACCAAACCGTCTAGGAGGCGGAAACCTCCAAGAGTAATAAACTCACGGACTCTCACTCGAACAAATCGATGCGGGGAGCTCAAACCAATGCAACAAATGCAATGCAAGGTCAAGCAACAAATGCTCAACACACTCTCTCAATCTCACAAGATGCACTCTCGAAAGTAGGAGATTGAAGAGAGGGGATGCAATGGATAGGATCAACAAATGGCTCACAAATCCATCCACAAACCCCCCTTCACATAGAGGGGAGATAGGGGTTTGGGAGAGGTGGTATGAGGCTTAAAAAGGTGTTTAGAAAGTGTATGAACCAACCCCAAACCGAAGGGGAGGAAGGGCTCTTAAATAGCCAAATTCCAAAACTAGCCGTTGGGGCTCCAACGGGCTGATCCTGGGCACCCCGTGCTCACGGGGTCCCGTGCCCACGGTACAAGCCCCGTGCGCACGGGGGCCCCGTGCCCATGGGGTCAAAACCCCGTGCCCATGGGGTACCCAGAACAGCCTGGAGCAGCCCACTAAAACATGCACAACTTTGGCATACGGACTCTGAATTCGATGATCTTGGGCTCGTTTTGAAGCTATGGAAAAGCCCAAGGTCCTCACATAGAGAACCACCCAAGATCAACAAGAAAGAATGATGCAAATTATGCAAAGGTTTGAGCTCTCTACATGCGACGTGATCAAGCTACTCATTCGAAAGTCCCTCTTGATAGTACGGCTATCAAACCTATAATCCGGTCTCTCACCAAGCACTATGAGACCGGCAAAACTAGGAAAACCTAGCTAAGCTATACCTTTGCCTTGCACATTCCACTTGAGCTTGTTGAAGACATTAATGCTTGCTTCACAATGGAATCCTTTTCTTGTCCACAACCACTTGGTGAAGATACTCGAATTGCTTCCTCATGTTGCAATGAGGGAAGCCTTAACTCAAGCCCATCTTCACAAGTACATTATCATGATGTGGACCGCAAGCTTCAAAGCATATAACCTCCGGCTTCTCATCTTGCACTTGGACTCCTCAAACCCGATGACCATCACCACTTGATGTCATCCACACATAGGCTACTTGAAATCTTTCCTTTTGATGCAAGCCCATGAGAAACACCTAACCCACATAGACATAACAAACACATAGCATGGGTTAGGTAACAAAGCACAATTCACAATTACTTACCATACCACTAGATCACTTGATCTCACGTGGTACAATGTTTGTGCTTTGTGAGTTGACCACTTAGATATAATCTTCGAGCTTCATCTTGGCCAACCAACATCTTTACTTTAAGCTCCATCTTGGTTTCTTGAAAGCCACAATGAACTCTTCATTTCCCTTCATTGCTTCAAGACTATATCACCAAAGACTCTTTCATGACCATATCAAGTTCCACTATGAATATCATCTTGGTCACCACTTGCCCTTCTAAAAACTCCATCACAAGCTCTTGAGAGGCACAATGAATTTCTTCAATCTAGTTTCTTGCTTCAAGACTTGATCAACCGAAACCCAACACATGAGTTCACCATGATCTTGTCTTGAAACCATAACTTGAATTCTTCTCTTTGATTATTCTCTCAAGCCCTTGATCCTTAAAAGCCCAAATATGTCAATCTTTGAAATCCTCCAATGAACTCCACCATGAACATAAATAGATTAGGCATTGAAATCAATCTTGATGGCTTCAATAGAAATTCCCGAAGACCAACTTGAAACCTCACTGGACATGGGATCTCGAAAGCCAAAAACCTAGGCCCCGTTAACACGGGGTATCCAGAGAGTTGACACTCGACCCCGTGCACACTGTACAAGCCCGTGAGCACGGGGTATCCAGAGAGGGATACCATAAGGACTTCTTCGGACGCTTTGATGGCATTCTTCACAAAACAACCCAAAGCACTTCAAGCATCACTATGGAACATATCTTCATATAAGATTCAATGCACTTGATGCTCCATAGGAATTGTCATTTAATACCAAAGCTTAGAGCAAATATATCTTCATATATATGGACTTCATCCTTGATTCCATCCAATATCATTCTTCACAAAACAACCCAAAGCACTTCAAGCATCACTATGGAACATATCTTCATATAAGATTCAATGCACTTGATGCTCCATAGGAATTGGTATTCATAGGGCTAATCTTCATCAACATCTTCACCAGCACCATCTCATCTCAAACCCTAGTTCATCTCTTGTATTCAATCTTTGTCTCAAAATCTCAAATTGGTACCTGTGGGTTGCTAGTAGTGTTGATTACATCGTGTAGTTGATGCTTGTTGGTTTACTTGGTGGAAGACTATATGTTCAGATCTATTATGCAATTCAATACCCTACTGGTCATGAACATGTTGATGATGTATGAGTAGTTACTTTTGTTCTTGAGGACATGGGAGAAGTCTTGTCATAAGTAATCATGTGAATTTGGTATTCGTTTGATATTTTGATGGTGTGTATGTTGTGATTCTCTTAGTGGTGTCATGTGAACGTCAACTACATGACACTTCACCATCTTTGGGCCTAAGGGAATGCATTGTGGAGTAGTAATTAGATGATGGGTTGCTAGAGTGACAGAAGCTTAAACCCTAGTTTATTGCGCTATTCCGTAAGGGGCTGATTTGGATCCACATGTTTAATGCTATGGTTAGAGTAGTCTTAATTCTTCTTTCGTAGTTGCGGATGCTTGCGAGAGGGGGTAATCATAAGTGGGAGGTTTGTCCAAGTAAGGGCAGCACCCAAGCACCGGTCCACCCACATATCAAATTATCAAAGTAGCGAACGCGAATCAAACTAATATGGTGAAAGTGACTAGATGAAATTCCCATGTGTCCTCGAGAACGCTTTACTTATTATAAGAGATCATTCCGGCCTGTCCTTTGCTACAAAAAGGATTGGGCTATATTGCTGCACTCTTTTTTACTATTGTTACTAGTCACTTGTTACAAATTATCTTGCTATCAAACTACCTGTTACCGATAATTTCAGTGCTTGCAGAAAACAACTTGCTGAAAACCGCTTGTCATTTCCTTCTGCTCCTCGTTGGGTTCGACACTCTTACTTATCAAAAGGACTACGATTGATCCCCTATACTTGTGGGTCATCAAGACTCTTTTCTGGCACCGTTGCCGGGGAGTGAAGCGCCTTTGGTAAGTGGAATTTGGTAAGGAAACATTTATATTACGTGCTGAAATTTACTATCACTTGTCACTATGGAAAGTAATCCTTTGAGGGGTTTGTTCGGGGTATCTTCACCTCGACCGGAAACACAAATAGTTGCTCCTCAACCTATTGCACCTATTGAAAAAGATATTGAATATGAAATTCCTCCGGGCATGTTAGAGAAACTGCTAGCTAATGCTTATGCAGGAGATGGAACGGTACATCCTGATATGCACTTGATTTATGTGGAAGAAATTTGTGGATTGTTTAAGCTTGCAGGTATAACCGGAGATGGAGTTAAGAAGAAAGTTTTCCCTTTATCTTTGGATGGAAAAGCATTAATATGGTATAGGCTATGTGATGATACTGATACATGGGATTGGAACCATCTGAAACTAGAATTCCATCAGAAATTTTATCCTATGCATTTGGTTCATCGTGATCGGAATTATATATATAACTTTTGGCCTCGTGAAGGATAAAGCATCGCTCAAGCTTGGGGGAGGCTTAAATATATGTTGCATACATGCCCCAATCATGACCTCTCAAGAAAAAATTATCTTAGAATTTTTTTATGCTTGGCTTTCTCATGATAATCAAACTATGCTCGATTCTTCTTCGACTGGCTCCTTTATGAAGAAAACTATTGAATTCAGATGGGATCTTTTGGAAAGAATTAAACGCAACTCTGAAGATTGGGAACTCGACAAAGGTAATAAGTCAGGTATAATACTTGAGTTCGATTGTGTTAAATCTTTTATGGCCACCGATGCTTTTCATAAGTTTAGCACTAAATATGGACTTGACTCTGAGATTGTAGCCTCCTTTTGTGAATCCTTTGCTACTCATGTTGATCTCCCTAAGGATAAGTGGTTTAAATATCATCCCCCTATTAAAGAAAAGATAGAGGAACCTGTTAGTGTTAAAGAAGAAACAATTGTTTATCATGTTGATCCAGTTGTTCCTACCGCTTATATTGAGAAACCACCTTTTCCTGTTAGGATTAAGGAACATGCTAAGGTTTCAACTGTGGTTAACAAAAGTCATAATAGAACACCTAGACCCGCTGAACAAATTAAAGTTGAACCTAATGTTGCTATGGTTAAAGATCTCTTGGTTGATAATATAGATGGGCATGTTATTTACTTCTGCGATGAAGCAGCTCGAATTGCTAAACCTGATTCTAAAGATAAAAACAGACCCGTTGTGGGCATGCCTGTTGTCTCAGTTAAAATAGGAGATCATTGCTATCATGGCTTATGTGATTTGGGTGCTAGTGTGAGTGCTATTCCTTTCACTTTATATCAATAAATTATGAATGATATTGCACCTGCTGAATTAGAGGACATTGATGTTACTATTAAACTTGCAAACAGATATACCATTACACCACTTGGGATTGTTAGAGATGTTGAAGTCTTGTGTGGAAAAACAAAATACCCTACTGATTTTCTAGTCCTTGGTTCTCCACAAGATGATTTTTGTCCCATTATATTTGGTAGACCTTTCTTGAACACGGTTAATGCTAAGATTGATTGCACTAAAGAAACAGTCAGTGTTGATTTTGGTGGTATGTCTCATGAGTTTAATTTCTCCAAATTTCGTAGACAACCTCATGACAAAGAATTGCCTAGTAAAGATGAAATTATTGGTCTTGCTTCTATTGCCGTACCTCCTACTGATCCGTTAGAACAATATTTGCTAGACCATGAGAATGATATGCATATGCACGAAAGAAATGAAATTGATAAGATGTTCTTTGATCAACCACCTATCCTTAAACATAATTTGCCTGTTGAAACTCTTGGAGGTCCTCCTCCACCTGAAGGTGATCCTGTGTTTGAATTGAAGCAATTGCCTGATACATTGAAATATGCTTATCTAGATGAAAAGAAGATATATCTTGTTATTATTAGTGCTAACCTTTCAGCGTATGAAGAAAAGAGATTGCTGAAAACTCTAAGGAAGCACCGAGCCGCTATTGGATATACTCTTGATGATCTTAAGGGCATTAGTCCCACTCTATGTCAGCACAAAATTAATATGGAGCCTGATGCTAAACCAGTTGTCGACCACCAACGTCGATTAAATCCTAAGATGAAGGAGGTGGTAAGAACTGAAATATTAAAACTTCTGGAAGCAGGTATAATCTATCCCATAGCTGATAGTAGATGGGTAAGTCCTGTTCATTGTGTCCCTAAGAAAGGAGGTATAACCGTTGTTCCTAATGATAAAAATGAACTCATTCCACAAAGAATTGTAACTGGTTATAGGATGGTAATCGATTTTAGAAAATTAAACAAAGCTACTAGAAAAGATCATTACCCCTTACCTTTTATTGATCAAATGTTAGAAAGATTGTCTAAGCATACACATTTTTGTTTCCTAGATGGTTATTCTGGTTTTTCTCAAATACCCGTATCACAACCCGATCAAGAGAAAACCACATTTACTTGTCCTTTCGAAACTTATGCTTATAGACGTATGCCTTTTGGTTTATGCAATGCACCTGCTACCTTTCAAAGATGTATGACTGCTATATTCTCTGACTTTTGTGAAAAGATTGTTGAGGTTTTCATGGATGATGATTTTTCCGTTTACGGAGCTTCTTTTGATGATTACTTAAGCAACCTTGATCGAGTTTTGCAGAGATGTGAAGAAACTAATCTTGTCTTGAATTGGGAGAAGTGCCACTTTATGGTGAATGAATGTATTGTCTTGGGCCATAAAGTTTCTGAGAGAGGTATTGAAGTTGATAAAGCTAAGGTTGATGCTATTGAGAAAATGCCATGTCCCAAAGATATTAAAGGTATAAGAAGTTTCCTTGGTCATGCTGGTTTCTATAGGAGATTTATTAAAGACTTCTCCAAAATTTCTAGGCCTCTCACCAATCTTTTGCAAAAAGATGTTCCATTTGTTTTTTATGATGATTGTCTAGAAGCCTTTGAAACACTTAAGAAAGCCTTAACCACTGCACCTATTGTTCAACCACCTGACTGGAACTTGCCTTTTGAAATTATGTGTGATGCTAGCGATTATGCTGTTGGTGCTGTTCTAGGACAAAGAGTTGATAAGAAATTAAATGTTATCCATTATGCTAGTAAAACTCTAGACAGTGCCCAAAGACATTATGCTACTACTGAAAAAGAATTTTTAGCAGTTGTGTTTGCATGTGATAAATTCAGATCATATATAGTTGATTCTAAAGTAACTATTCACACCGATCATGCTGCTATTAAATATCTTATGGAAAAGAAAGATGCTAAACCTAGACTCATTAGGTGGGTTTTATTGCTACAAGAATTTGACTTGCATATTATTGATAGAAAGGGAGCTGAGAATCCCGTAGCAGATAATTTGTCTAGAATAGAAAATGTTCTTGATGACCCACTACCTATTAATGATGATTTTCCTGATGAGCAATTAGCTGTCATAAATGCTTCTCGTAATACTCGTTGGTTTGCAGACTATGCTAATTACATTGTTGCTAAATACATACCACCTAGTTTTACATACCAACAAAAGAAAAAATTCTTCTTTGACTTGAGACATTACTTCTGGGATGACCCACATCTTTATAAAGAAGGAGTAGATGGTATTATTAGACGTTGTATACCTGAGCATGAACAGGAACAAATCCTATGGAAGTGTCACTCCGAAGCTTACGGAGGACACCATGCGGGGGCCAGAACTGCACACAAGGTATTACAATCTGGTTTTTATTGGCCTACTCTTTTCAAGGATGCTCGTAAATTTGTCTCCTCTTGTGATGAATGTCAAAGAATTGGTAATATTGGTAGACGTCAGGAAATGCCTATGAATTATTCACTTGCTGTTGAACCATTTGATGTTTGGGGATTTGATTATATGGGACCTTTTCCTAAATCCAATGGGTATACTCATATTTTTGTTGCTGTTGATTACGTTACTAAGTGGGTAGAAGCTATTCCAACTAGTAGTGCTGATCATAACACTTCTATTAAAATGCTTAAAGATGTTATTTTCCCAAGGTTTGGAGTCCCTAGATATTTAATAACTGATGGTGGTTCACATTTTATTCATGGTGCATTCCGTAAATTACTTGCTAAATATGATGTCAACCACAGAATTGCATCTCCCTATCATCCTCAGACTAGTGGTCAAGTTGAACTAAGCAACAGAGAAATAAAATTAATTTTGCAGAAAACCGTCAATAGATCTAGAAAGAATTGGTCTAAGAAACTTGACGATGCACTGTGGGCTTATAGAACTGCTTATAAAAATCCTATGGGTATGTCTCCTTATAAAATGGTTTATGGAAAAGCATGTCATTTGCCTCTTGAGTTAGAACATAAAGCATATTGGGCAATTAAAGAATTAAATTATGATTTCAAACTTGCCGGTGAGAAGAGGTTATTTGACATTAGCTCATTAGATGAATGGAGAACGCAAGCTTATGAAAATGCTAAATTGTTTAAAGAAAAAGTTAAAAGATGGCATGATAGAAGAATTCAGAAACGAGAATTTAAAGTAGGTGAGCAAGTTCTATTGTACAATTCTCGTTTAAGATTCTTTGCAGGAAAACTTCTCTCTAAGTGGGAAGGACCGTATATTATCGAAGAAGTTTATCGCTCCGGAGCCATCAAAATAAATAACTCCGATGGCACTAATCCGAGAGTGGTGAATGGGCAAAGAATTAAGCATTATATTTCAGGTACCCCTATTAATGTTGAAACTAATATTATTGAAACAATTACACCGGAGGAATACATAAGGGAGACCTTCCGGAACACTCCAGAACCCTGAAAAGGAAGAGGTATGTGATACGGTAAGTAAACCGACTCCAAAAATTCCATAAAAATACTTTCTGTCAGTTTTGGAATATTTATAAAAATAAAAAAAATAAGAAACAGCCGGGGGGACCCACCTGGTGCCCACGAGGCACCAGGGCGCGCCACCCCCCCAGGCGCGCCCTGGTGGCTCGTGGGCCCCACGTGTGCCTTCCTGACTCCGTTTTTCTTCTGGATTACTTGTTTTGCAAGATAAAAAATCTATATATGGCTTTCTAGACGTTTTGACCACCGTATCGCAGAAATCTCCTCTGTTCTTGTTTTGTGCTGATTTCCTGGCAGATCTGAAAATATGTCGTCTCAAGACTCAAATGGGGAGAGCTTCATATCACACTATCTTGCAAATCCGAAGGCCTGTGGGGATTTAGACCCCTATGGATTGTTCGAGGAGGAGCAAGAGGCCAACATAAAGGGGATGGAAGACGTGAGTTCGGATGAAGATGATGCCCCTTTACCTTGACCTGGAGATATGCATGTGGAGTTCAAGAAGTCGAGTCTCCCAAACACAGTAAAGAAATCTAAGATTCAATTTATTCCGTCCTGTTTTCTGCAGGAGAGCAAGGAGGCATTATGTAAAAGGGTATTGAAGCTTGAGCAAGAAGTCGATGATTAGAGGGAGGAAAATTTCATCCTCAAACGTAAGCTGGCAAAGCTTACCATTACTCCACCACCATCATCACCGGAGAAGGACACTTGAGCACATGGGTATGGGCACTCCCCTTGGCTTGCGCCAAGCTTGGGGGAGGTGCCCTGGTATCGTATCACTATCACTTTTATTATCTTTACTTACTTTTAGTTCGATCCTCAGTTATTTCGTGGTCTAATTTAATAAAAGCTTAGCATGATCTATTTTCGAGTGTTAGTTTCGTGACCCATCTATCTATGTAATCGAGTTGAGAGCTATATAATAAAGAGTAGTTTGAGCATGTGTTGCTTTACTTTCATGTTTCAATCATAGCAATGAAAATAACGAAAAAGATCATATGCTAACCTTATGGAAAGTAATGACATTACATAAAGAAAAGTATAAGTGGTAAAATTTATTAGAGGATAACAAACATGGTATTAGTCAATGATGCAATTCATGAAAGAATTAATAAGGGAAGAGAAGATTCACATGCAAATATACTATCTTGGACATCTTTTATGATTGTGAGCCCCCATTAAGTATTTTGTGTCAAATTGTTGACGTTGGACAAGGAAGACAACGTAATGAGTTATGTTTGTTCAAATTCACATAGAAGTTATATTGTTATAGATCCTCCAACATGTGGTGCTTGCCCAATATCTTTGCTAGCCAAAAATTCGCACTAAGTAGAGATACTACTTGTGCATCCAAAACCCTTAGACCCAGTTTCATGTCATGAGAGTCCACTATATCTACCTATGGATTGAATAAGATCCTTCAAATAAGTTGTCATCGGTGCAAAAAACAATAAAAATTGCCTCTAAATATGTCTGAACTTTTATTGTAAGGGAAATAAGCGTTGTACGAGCTTGTGATGGTAAAGAAATAAAAGCGACGGACTGCATAATAAAGGTTGCTATCACAAGGGGCAATACAACGTGATGTTCCTTTGCATTAAGAGCTCTAGCATTCAAAAACAAAAAGCTCATGACAACCTCTGCTTCCCTCTGCGAAGGGCCTATCCTTTACTTTTATGTATTTTACTTTTTATGCAAGAGTCAATAGTATTCTCCTCTATTTCCTTTTTATTTTTCTCTTTTGCAAGCATCATGTGGTGGGGAAAGATCTAAGCACATATATCCAGTTGGATATGAGTGATCATGAGTTGTTATTATTGACATCACCCTTGAGCTGAATAAGTTGGGAGGCAGAACTATAAGCCCCTATCTTTCTATGTGCCTGGCTGAGACTTTTTGCTCCATATATATGTCGTGAGTGTTAGCAATCATGGAAGACTAAATGATGGTTGAGTATGTGGACTTGCTGAATAGCTCCTACATGTGACCCTTCCTAAAAATATGATGAATTGTAATTGCATTGTTGACTGAGAACATAGTTTGTTAGCTTTCAAGAAGGTTTATGCCTTATACTCCACTGTTGTGGTGAATTGTTACTTGCTCATAAGAAGTTTATGATAATAAATATTGCTGCCATGATAATAAATATTGCTGTTATAATAATGATCATGATGCTTCTATGTCCGTGTTTTGTTTTTATCGACACCTCTCTCTCTAAACATGTGAACATGATTATCGATATCGGCTTTCGCTTGAGGACAAGCGAGGTCTAAGCTTGGGGGAGTTGATACGTCCATTTTGCATCATGTTTTACTACTATTATTTATAATGTTTTTAATCAGTATAACACTTTGTGGAGCTATTCTAATGCCTTTTCCCTCTAAATATGCAAGATTCACACAAGGAGGAAGAATACCGGCAGCTGGAATTCTGGACCTGAAAAAGCTCTGTCAAGATACCTATTCTGCACAACTCCAAATGAGCTGAAATTTTCTGGAGAATTATTTTGGAATATATAAAAAATATTGGAAGCAAAATGTACCAGAGGGGGCCACCAAGTTCATCTCTTGTATTCAATCTTTGTCTCAAAACCTCAGATTGGTACCTGTGGGTTGCTAGTAGTGTTGATTACATCGTGTAGTTGATGCTTGTTGGTTTACTTGGTGGAAGACTATATGTTCAGATCTTTTATGCAATTCAATACCCTACTGGTCATGAACATGTTGATGATGTGTGAGTAGTTACTTTTGT
Organism: Elymus sibiricus; assembly: GCA_039707655.1. Taxonomy (NCBI): domain Eukaryota; kingdom Viridiplantae; phylum Streptophyta; class Magnoliopsida; order Poales; family Poaceae; genus Elymus; species Elymus sibiricus. The sequence goes on from CM077670.1 coordinate 326,503,572, forward strand.
TCTTGAGGACATGGGAGAAGTCTTGTCATAAGTAATCATGTGAATTTGGTATTCGTTCGATATTTTGATGATGTGTATGTTGTGATTCTCTTAGTGGTGTCATGTGAACGTCGACTACATGACACTTCACCATCTTTCGGCCTAAGGGAATGCATTGTGGAGTAGTAATTATATGATGGGTTGCTAGAGTGACAGAAGCTTAAACCCTAGTTTATTGCGCTATTCCGTAAGGGGCTGATTTGGATCCACATGTTTAATGCTATGGTTAGAGTAGTCTTAATTCTCCTTTCGTAGTTGCGGATGCTTGCGAGAGGGGGTAATCATAAGTGGGAGGTTTGTCCAAGTAAGGGCAGCACCCAAGCACCGGTCCACCCACATATCAAATTATCAAAGTAGCGAACGCAAATCAAACTAATATGGTGAAAGTGACTAGATGAAATTCCCATGTGTCCTCGAGAACGCTTTACTTATTATAAGAGATCGTTCCGGCCTGTCCTTTGCTACAAAAAGGATTGGGCTATATTGCTGCACTCTTTGTTACTATTGTTACTAGTCACTTGTTACAAATTATCTTGCTATCAAACTACCTGTTACCGATAATTTCAGTGCTTGCAGAAAACACCTTGCTGAAAACCGCTTGTCATTTCCTTCTGCTCCTCGTTGGGTTCGACACTCTTACTTATCGAAAGGACTACGATTGATCCCCTATACTTGTGGGTCATCAGTGTTATGGATGTATCATATTACCATTAATATTCATAACATACATCCCATTCATGATGGAAGTATGGCCCTTATGTTATTCATAACACTGAACAACAATTGTTCTTTTATGAACAACCCTTTTGCAACAAACATTATGCAATGGGCTAGAGTGTGTAAAACTCTAAAATGAATTATGAAAGTAAATACAGAGGTAATATATTATTATCAATATTCACAACATACGTCCCATCCATGATGGAAGCATGGCCCTTATGTTATTCATAACACCGAACATCAAAAGTTGTCTTATGAACAACCTTCTTGCAAGAGACTTTATGCAATGGGCTAGAGTGTATAAAAACTCTAAAATAAATTATGAAAATAAATACATAGGTAATGTACTGAGTATAGCAACTTTTACTATGTTCCCAGCGCATATCTAAGCCTCACTCCGGCAAGTCTTTTAGGCCATAGTAGTTCTTGCATCGAGTCGCAGCAGAATGCAATCGAGCGGGTATCTTTGTGATCAACTCACAATACCCAAGAATTAGTGACTAACAATTTAATCACAATTCCCAAGAACTATTTCTTTGACCAGCCTTCTATACATCAATAGTTTGTATGACTTTCATACATGAGCTGGACATTCCAGTCTTCTCTCCTTTTGCCTTTATACTTCTAACAGTTTAACTTTCAGTATTTCTCCTACTCTCAGAAGAAGCAATCAACTTAAGAGTGGCGTTAGCCTTGGACTTCCTAGGTGTGTAAGTCACACTAACACCCTTTGGACATTTCCTTTCTCTTTAAGTTGTTTGTTTTATTCACCTTCATCATATGATAGGCGTTCTTCTGGATCCCTCTCTCATCAGTCAAATGCCCAGTAAACACTTTACTAATACTTTGCAAAACAAACATTGCTTTGGATATCATATATCTTTTAGCCTTTGTTTGTGTTTGAAAATGATCTTCAGTTCCATGAATATCACATAGCTATCCCAAACTTTTGAAGTTCAGGTCTCATGGAAGCAAACGTATTGCACTTCACCATAACGGAATTCTAGCTTTTGGATCGAAGGACGAGAGTCACATTATCCATAGCATTAGCGGGAGAATACCAAAAGCATGCGATAGGACAAAGTCCTTCTCGGCACTTTTGAGGAAAATCCTCACATTACGTTACCAACCGTAAAGTTTTAACCAGATATTTTAACAGCTTATTCAATTTTAACAGGGAAGGTGGAAACGCGAGCCATTCTTCTATAATTATTATGCATATAACACTTAGACAGTGTCCATAATTAATTGCATTGAGAATTAAACAAGTTAATTCTACAATGCGCTCCCACTCAAATCAATATCTCTCATAATTGATTGTGAGTGATACAAGACCCATATTACAATTCAACGCCATGGATGCATCCATCTCAAGTGACGAGAATTGCAATCGGTAGGCCAACTTGCCAATCACATCTCTATGTGACTCTTGTTCATCTTTCGATGGGCGTGTTCCGAGCTCAGGACGATCAAGCTAGAACGTCAAGATAACCAAGTGATCTCGCTGCGAGGTCTCAACTCACCCGCCTCACACTTCTCTAATCGTTCGTACCCATTCATCCATGTGATACCCCAAAGAGATAGGTGCCGTGACGGTGCTACACTTGGGAGAACACTAACTACTTGATATTTTTAGTGAGAGATCACCCTAATAAAAAGCGACTACCGCGCAATCAAGAAGGGTGCATCAAAGGGACAAACATCTCAGGCAATTCATAATAGCATGATATGGTATAGCCCTTTCTGCCGGAGAAGTCTTTCATTTCTTCGTCTTCGGCATTCGCGTCGGTGTTCACCTTTGCGAAGATTGCCACCACCTTGTCGATGCACCAGATGATATTGCTATCTCTATAGCTAATAAAATAAGTGCATTACTTAAGGTTGACACGCAGGTCATTAAAGTGACAATCATATGGCTCCAGCCATCATGCCGAATCATGACACGCAGGTCATGTTAATTTTACATCATATATTCATCTCATACATAATCAAATTAATATGAGCATTGCTATACCACATCACATGCACATCCTGCAAAACCAAGTTAGACGCCTCTAATCGGTTTATGCAAAAATTTATTTTACGTGGCTTCTAAGGTTTCGAAACAAACCGAAGCTACCAGCGTCCATCATCAAGTATGATTATTCAAGTCGCTAGATTAACTTTGCGGGGTGTATGAAACACGAGATAATAAAATCTCGAGCCCCATACTTAACTTCGTCATACGCATGACCCCCGTGTAGATCATATCTGCATTGCCCTTTCGTCTGCGAAATTTCATCTTTCTTTTAACTATGGTGGAATTCAAAGAACTGTTAGCACTTCGTTGATCAATCAGGACCGCGGATTTCCAGAACTTTGAAACTCCACCATGCCGTTATCAAGATCAGAAATACGCAAATTTCAGGGAAGCAACAAGAATATCGGGTAATAGATTTCATTTGCTACCCGCATAAATAATTTTCAGCAATAGATCTCATCTACTACAAAATTATATTATGCAACACCCATACATCTCTATGTATTCTAGATCGTAACCTGCATCTACGCATAGCACGGCTCATGACGCCACTGTAGGGGAACGCAGCAGAAAACAAAAAAATTCGGTACTGCGAGCACGCCCAGGATCACTATGGAGATGCATACAGGGTTTGGATCCGATCGTTACCAACTCGTAGCGCAGCGGAAGTAGAGTCGATGTAGATCGTCGGTGCAGATCCCCGCAGCTAGGATTTACAATCTCCCAACCGCGAGGATGTTCTCCCTTGTCTGCTCGTCGGACAGCCCTCCGGGAGGCGGTCGGACAGTCCCTCGGACGGTGTCACGGACAGCCCTTCGGGAGGACCCTCAAAACTCGGACGGTCACTCGGACAGCCCTTCGGGAGGCACTCTCGAACAACCCCTCGGGCAAAAATATCGAACCTACGACCTCACTATGGGGTTGCACACATACGGTGTCATCTATCCGGCAGGGCTTCGCCGTCCAGAACTAGTTCCCACCGGAACCCAGACAGCCTTTCGGCTCTACAAAACTATTTCGCGGGGAGGGAGAGAGAAGCCAGATCATTCATGGCACTTGTATGTGAGAAAGGAGTGAGTGTGGAGAGCACTTCTCCACCTCTATTTATAGGAAATCCCAAGGAGTGGGGTGGCATTCCAAAACCCCAAAATGCCCATGAATGGAGTCCTCCACAAGGGCATAAACTGGAAGGTAAGAGGGCAAGTGGGGCCCCATGAAGGAGCCTCACCATGGCTGCCACCCCCTAGTGGGTCCCCCCCAAAAGGGGTTCCTTAGTCCCCAAGTCCTTCTAGAAGCCTTTTGGGAAAAGCCCTAAAAGGTGGCTTTCCATAAAATAACCCAAAAAACACTTTCACTATTCACGGAAACATTTTTCCGCGACCGTTAAGTCTGAAAATATTTCTGTAGGTCTTAGAACATTTCCAGTACCCACTAAAATAATTTTGGACGCGTTCTGAAACAATTCCGGATTAGTGATTTTCATTTGCGAAAAGCAAACAAAGCGGTTCCGGCAGCTCCGGAACATTTTTGGGTTTTTTCTCCGAAAAATCCCAGAAGTTCCCAGAACAATTCTGGCACCCTCCAAGAATTTCCAGCCGTGTGCCGAAACCAATTTGACTTAATGGTATACCCTGAAACAACTTTTCAGTTTTACCGAAACTATTCCGGTGTTCTCTCTTCGGAACTTTTCCGTTGTCTCCGAAACTTTTCCGGTGACTTTCTGTCAGACTCCCTGTCTAGTATTCAGCAGATAGATGACCCTTAAGCGTGTGACCCTATAGGTTAGGTGAAGCATAGACATGGCCGGAACACTTTCCGATCAATGATCAACATCGGAGCCGTGGACACCCATATTGACCCCTATACCCACATGAATAAATATTCGAGTGAACCTCCAATTGCCGTGTGCTATTCCTGTTGCTTCGCGATATGTTACAAACACCCGAGGTGAGACTTATCGGCATCCCCGTGAATCAACAACTTGTCCACTATGCCAGTTACCTCGTTACCAGTTTTGTTCTCTTTTCTCGTTCCCGTGTTCCGGCATCCCTGTGATCAAATCACAATGTGTCTGGCCAGACGATGGTGGATACCGTAACACCGAGAGGGCTCAGAGATATCTCTCCATCGTCGGAGGAGCAAATCCCAATCTTGAGCTATCAAGTCCCTTGACACACTTTTCCATGAACCCGTAAGCCGCCGTAATAGCCACCCATTTACGGATGACGTTTAACAAACCCCAAAGTTCATGAAGCAAGCATGAAGAAACTCGACACTCTCATGGTCTAAGGAATTATGCAAACATTAACTTTCTCTGTGTTATTAACCATTAACTCGTGAAGAATGTATCTCATAGCATAACATCAATTCGGGTCGATTCAACACAAATGTTCTTCTAGCATTGTGCCCTCAAAGTTGCCGGCATAGTCATGCCCATGATCAGCAAAACAGAACCATCATGCAACACTTGAGCTAGTCTTAGAGGCCAGACTAGGAATACATTTTACTGTTTATTATTCCACACGTGCATATGAGTTTCCCTCCGAGCCTCGTGGTTATTGTAGACTCGAGAACCATAGCAGTTATAGCACGGAATATAAACTTAATTACGAACATGGGGATAAATAATTACATTTATTATTGCCTCTAGGATATATCTCCTACATAGCGTGGGTCTAGACCCGCGCTACTGCTATAGCTAACTTAGCAGTAGCGCCGGTTTCTCTGACACGCGCTACTGCTAAGTTACCTATAGCGCGTGTCCAGGCCCGCGCTACTGATATTCCTTTGATTTTTCTTTTCATTTTCTCCTTTTGCTTTTTCTTTTCATTTTATTTTTCTTATTTCCTTTCTCCTTTTTCTTTTTCTTTTCATTTCCTTTTCTAATCCTTTCATTTTCTTCTTTCCTTTCTCATTTTTCTATTTCTTTTCATTTTCTTTTCTTTTCCGAAAGACGACCGAGCCGGGAAGAAGGGGATCGGATACAATGTATATAACTCAGGCGACGATATACATTACACATCATTTGACCGATAACGATTAAGTGCATACACAAAATAAATACATATATATAAATGATGGTTTCTGAGCGTCGACGTTTTCGTTTCTGAGTGAGCTTCTTTCCCTTGTTGTTCGCTGTCGAATAATTGAGCCCCTCGTTGTGACTTTTCCTTTTCCATGGAGTACGATCTTTCTTAGGTAATGTAGTATTGATTCTTCTTTTGACGTATGCTTCATCGTCATCGTCATCTTCCCTCATCGGGTTGCCGTACTGGTCGTAGTCTTCCTCGTTGGCAACTCGATCCATTCCGATGATGTTCCTTTTGCCTCTCCTCACGACAACACGGCTGGGATTGCTCGGGTCGGTTATGAAGAAGCATTGTGTCACGTGCTTAGCGTGTACCCATGGCTCGTTTTTTGCGATGGCATTCACGGTAGCGCTCTTGGCGTCGGGTATAAAACTGGTAGTGAAATACCGGTTTTCTCTTTCGACGTTCTTAGCCCATCTGACACGGAATATCGTCGCATCGTGCAGTCCAAAGTAGTCAAGCTCCCAGATCTCTTCGACCCTTCCGTAGAATCTTTCAGTTGCGGCGTAGTCGCCGGTCATGCATTCCATCGTCACCCTTGAGTTCTGAAAATCACTGTTTATATCTTTGGCCTCCGTGTAGAACGTGTATCCGTTGATATCGTATGCCTGATAGGTCGCTAGGTTGGCCACGGGGCCATGTGCTAAGGCATATATGAGCAATCTGTCCGTAGAGCCCTCTTCCGGGGGATTAGCAAGAACATGCTCTTTGAACCAGGGAAGGAAAGTGGAGTTGTGCTCTATAATAACTTCGGCGTTCGTCTTGCATAGCCCCCGGTCACGATACTTCTTTGCGATGGTTTCTTTGTGCAGTGTCGCGAAAGGATCTACCACGTCTAGGTGTTGTAGCACTACTAAGTTTGCTCTGTCAAAGTCATTGCGTCGACCCGAGTGGTCCACATGTAGTTCCCTCCGGCCGTTTGTGTGACCTTCTCCTCCGAGCCTCCCAAGGTGCTTATTAACGGGCAAACCAACAACAGGGTCTCTGCCATATAGATAATTCTTGCAGAAAGAGGTGCACTCTTGGGTCAGATAGCCCTGGATGATGCTTCCATCCGGACGGGACATGTTTCGAATGAATCCTTTGATGACCCCATTCATCCTCTCGAACGACATCATGTTGTGCAGGAATGTCGGCCCGAGGTCTATGATGTCGTCCACAATGTGGACACACAGATGCACCATGACGTCAAAGAACGCGGGCGGGAAGTACATCTCAAGCTCATTTAGTATCACAACGATCTCTTCCTGTAGCCTTCGAAGCTGCTTCACACTGATCGACTTTCGAGAGATAACGTCAAAAAAGTTGCAGAGACCAATAAGCGTGTCACGGACGTGCTTGTCCATTATCCCTCTAAGGGCAACAGGAAGTATCTGCGTCATCATCACATGACAGTCATGTGACTTCATCCCGCTGAACCTTTTCTTCTTGGTGTCTAGAAATCTACTTATCTTCCCACAGTAAACGGAACTAACTTTGATTCCGGTAAGGCACTTGAAGAATTGATCGATCTCCTTCAGACTTAAGGTAAAGCAAGAAAGGGGGCAATAATTCTCTTCCTTCTTGTTGACTTTTTTGCCCTTGTCCCACGCCTCCGTCTCCGTCTCCTCCGACTTTTTACGGGGCGGCATGTGGAGATCTGCCCTGATGTTCAAATCTTCCAAGTCTCTTCTTGCCTTCGGCCCATCCTTGGTCTTATTCGGCATGTTCATCAGTGTTGCAAGCAAGCTCTCAAGGACATTCTTCGTGATATGCATTTGATCAAGGCAATGAGGCATGTCGAGTTTGGGCTAGTACTCTAAGTCCCAGAAAACAGACCTCGTTTTCCATACCTTCAGCAGTGGCTCCGGCGCCTTTTTCATCTTTCCCGGCGCGGGGCACTGTTCCCAGTTTTTTAACAGCTCATCGATTTCGGCGCCGCTCCTCTTACGTGTAGGTCCTCGATGCTCAGCCTCACCATTGAATAGATCTCCACGATTTCTCCACGGGTCGTCCTTCGCGAGCCATCTTCGATGCCCCATGTACACGATTTTCCCAGACCTGCCATCTTTCGTTAGCTGCTGAGACGTTGTATCATCCATGCACCGCGTGCATCCGCAATATCCGTGGCACACCTAGCCTGCGACATATCCGTAACCGAGATAGTCGTGCACCGTCGTCATCAGCGCGACTCTCATATAGAAATACTCGCCTTTGCTGGCGTCCCATGTCTTGGCCGATGTTTTCCATAACGTGTCTAACTCCTCTTGAAGTAGCCCCAAATACAGATTAATATTATTTCCCGGTTGTTTCGGCCCTTGAACCAGCATGCTCATGTGTATGTACTTTGACTTCATGCACAGCCAGGGGGGAGGTTGTACATCCATACAAACACGGGCCATGTGCTATGGTTGGTGTTCTGGTTGCCAAACGGATTCATGCCATCGGTACTCGCGCCAAGCACGATGTTCTGGTTGAACGCTCTCCACTAGCTTGCATCCGCGAGGTGCCTCAGCTTCGGATCATCTCCATCGTCGGGCTTCACCCTCTTCACGTGCCAGCGCATGAGCTTTGCTTCCTTAGGATCTACGAAATAACGCTGCAGACGGGGAGTGATCGGTAGGTACCATACAACTTTCTGGGGAGATTTCTTTCCAGCCATCTTGTATCGAGAAGCATTGCACACCGGACAGTTAGTTTTTTCCGCGTGCTCCTTCCGATAAATGATGCAATCGTTGATGCATGCATGGTATCTAATGTGCGGCAGATCAAGAGGGCACACGATCTTCTTGGCCTCATCGACACTAGTAGGACACAGGTTCCCCGCGAGAAGAACCTTCTTTAGATACTTGAGAAGCTCATCGAGGCTTCTGTCGGTCCATTTGTTTTTAGCCTTCGTCTTTAGAAGTTCGAGCGTGAAACTCAAGTGGGTCACCTTGGGATCGCAACCATCATACAATGGAGTCTTCGAGTCTACCTCCAGTTGCTCCAGCTTGGCCTCCTCTCTAGAAGAAGCTCTGTCGCTACTCGTCTTCTTGCGAAGCAGGTCTCGAACATGAGGGTCCCGCATGATTGAACTTAGTAGCGACGAAGGCTGCGGCGTGTCCGCGTCTTCTCCGCCGCCATTGCCAGCCTCTTCTCCGCCACCATTTTCGGCCTCTTCTCCGCCGCCACCATGTCCGGTCCCTTCTCCGCCGCCATGTCTGGCCTCTTCTCCGCCGCCATTATCGGTCATCTCTTCATCTGGCCCCATGTCGCCATTGGCTGCCCCGTCGGCGTCCTCATCCTCATCATCTTCACTTATCCACCGAGTATAGCCATCCATGAAACCAGTCATGAGCAGGTGCGCCTTCAAACGACCATCCTTATAGGGGTCGAGCCAAACTCCTCCTTTGCATCTTCGACACGGACATAAAATCTCTGTCCGGTTATTTTCATACATGTCCTGCACCGCCGATCGCAACCACCTTTCCACCATCGTTCCACTCACCATCATGATCGCATGCGCGGTAATAATAAGCAAAATGATTATAAAAACGCATGCATGCATCAAAGTCATACAAAAATTCGGCATGACCTTCCCTAAAAATAGGACATATAGAGTTTGCCCGAAATTCGTCGAAACGGAAATAAATCGACATTTCGGCAAAACATAGGAAGCTCACGCACAATTCGGCGGCAACTCATGCCACAGGCACAATTTCCATCATATCGCCCGATTTAGGTCATATCGCACACACACACCTAGCTAGCTAGTGATCGAAAGTGGACAAAGATTACTTCTTCAATTAAATGGATAGATCTAGTTGGGGAGGTAGAAAGGTCACTTCATTAAATGGGTAGATCTACATAGCTAGTTGGGGAAGGAGATGGCTCTAACTAGTGGAGGGGGTGGAAAAGTGAGGAAAAGAGAAAGGGGTTGCATTAATGGAGGTGTGGTGTAGTTAGGGGCATTAAAGAGAGAGAAAGAGAGGTAGGAGAAGAAAGAGAGTAATGGGGGGAGAAGCAAGGTGAGGAAGAAGCAAAGTGAGGGAGAGAGGAGGGGGAGGGCAAAGTGAAGGGAGAGAGGAGGGGGAGGGAAAAGTGAAGGGAGAGAGGAAGGGGGAGGGGGGAGAGGGTTGAAAAAGGTGCCTACTGCGCCTTAGCAGCAGCGCGGGCTAGCAAACGGCGCTACTGCTAAAACATTAGCAGTAGCGCGGTCCTGCAGGCCGCGCTGCTGCTAAGCGGGGCCCACCATGTGGCACAGTACAACATTAGTTGCAGTGGTGGGTCTGCAACACGCGCTACTGCTAACGTATTAGCGGTAGCGCGCTTCACGCGGGCCGCGCTACTACTATACATAGCCTGGTGGCTAAGGGGGGCTCACATAGCAGTAGCGCCTTTCGTCTGTGCCGCGCTACTGCTAAATGGATAGCAGTAGCGCCTGTGCAGTTCCAGCGCTACTGTTAATTAGCAGTAGCGGGCTCCACAAAGCCACGCTACTGATAATTCTCCACCTATAAGGTTTTCCCTAGTAGTGATATCAAGCCCGAGTACGACCTGTCCTGGCCCAAAGCATATAAACAATAAAAGAATTGGACTAGAAAACTAGAGTCCAAACTTTTCTACCACCTAAAGATCTTCACTGAAGCAATAGTTGACACATGCTGATATTTTTTTCAACCCACCATTCCAACATTCAGTTCATTACACGAACAAAAGAAAAGCTAAAAAGCAATAACATATGGAGAGAAAGGGGACAACGAGTTGAAACAGTAGCCTGCTGCCAAGAGCTCAACATCAAAATTCTAGCCATAGAGCGAAAACCTGCTATTGACACATGCTGGATGGTTTAATAATCATTAGACAGTAGTAAAATCTTCGCTGGAAGCAATAGTTGACACATACGGTCTACCGGTTACAAAGTTCAAAGTTTCATTGCTCATTGTGATATTATGTTAACATCACTATTGCCTGCCTGCCTTCAGTGGTCCAACCCAAGTAGCGTGTCATACAAGAATATCTGGGATTCTGGGTGTTAATGGTTGGTGGCAGTGCAGCGGTCGCACCCTTGGGCGCCAATCTGCATGAACGCTACCGTGAGCTTGGGCACGACATTGGCAAGCGCAATCCTAAAGCCGGTCGAGCACGGCAGCTCCATGTTCCCATAACCAGTGTCAACGCATCCCTGCAGGTACTCCTCGCACATTCCAAGAACGTACCTCCCGCGTCGGCGGAAATGGTCCCTGACAAAGCCCTCGAAGCCCTACGGCGGCCGAGGCAATAGGTGAAGCATGGTCCGGAGAGTGAGCAAGAAGGCGTTCTCATTATAGGGCAGCTCGTGGCGGTGGCCCTCTGGCGTGTCGATCAGGTGCTCATAGCCGGCCTCGTTGTAGAAGGGCTGGTCGTTAAGGACGAGGGCCTGGAGGGAGACGACAACCTGGAGGAGGCTTGATGTCCCTGGCAACCAGACCTCGGTGTCCTCGCCACTGAAGGTATTGAGCAGGCTAAGGCACACCGTACCAGAGGTATACAAATTTGGGTTCAGACGGAAGCCGAAAGAGTGGTAGTACACTTGCGGTGGCACGGCCGGGTAGGACAGCGGCATCTGCAGGTCAAAGAAGAAGAGCCCATCCTGATATGGCGTCCCACTTGCGCCCACCATCACCACCCGGAGCAGGTCCATACGGACCTCGAACGCCTGTGCGTAGATTGTGTCTGCATACACAAATCGATATACCAATTATTGAAATATTGAGACATATACGTTACATGCAACCCTAGCGCCGCCGCCCCCGTCTCCTCGCCCCGCCCCCCTCCCTCGCCGCCGCCGGTGGCGTCGCCGGCGAAAGGCCGCGTGGCGCAGGCGGCAGCGGGGCGGCTTCCTCCCGCGCGCAGGTGACGGGCGTCGCGGGGCGCCCTCCCCTGCTCGGTGGCGCCGGGCGCCGGTCGGCCGCTGCTCCGTCTTCCTTCCTCCTCCTGGCGTCCTGGTGGACTGCCGGCGCCTCCTCCCCCCTCCACTTCGGCTCGTGGGGGCTGGAGGCCTGGGGGCGTGCTGGCGGCGGATCTGGCAGCTCCTGCCCAGATCCGGCTGGTGGTGGCGGTTGGCGGCGGCAGGGGTGGCCGGCGGCCCTTCCATGGTGGTGGCGCTGCAGCTGGTGCTCGTTCTGCTCTAGTGGGGTGGCGGGGCACCAGCTGGACCTGTCCAGGGCGTGGAGACGCAGGTGGTGTGGTGGTGGTTGACGCTCCTGGTGGCCTTCTTCGGCGGCAGGGTGCGGTCGATCCGGCGGCCCTCGCCGGTGGGCGGGTGGCTACCTCTTCCTCGCGAGGTTCTGGCCGGAGGACGTGGTAGGGCGTCAGGGGTGATGCAGGGGAGCCTGCTGGAGGGACAGGTAGACCGACTACCTGTCACCGGCGCAGGGGTGAGCCGATCCGGACGAGCTCCGCTCCCCCCTCCCCTTTTCCTGGCCTAGTGCCTCCTTGCCGCTGACCGTTGTTCGGGGCGGGTCGGTCACCGGCGGTTCCGATGGTGCTAGGGGTTTGCCGGTCGGCTCAAAGCTTGTGCCTTTGATGGTCTCCGGAATGTCTGGATGCAAGGCGGCGGCCTTGGTGGCGGGAGCTGCTGGCTCGTGGGCGGAGCTCGTGGCTCGGGCGCTGACGGGCTTGCTGTCATGGCCGCGTGGGCGGCATGGGGGCGGGCCTTCGACGATATCGGTGGTGGTGCGGCCGGCGCTCTCATGTAGGGCCGTACCTTGGGCGGAGGCGGAGGTTGCTGGCCGGGGTGAAAACCTCGTCTGGCTCGGAGCCAGACCGATGGTTGCGGCGTCCATGCGTCGTTCCCTTCTTGAAGGCTCCATCGCGGTGACCCTGCGTCCTTCGTGTTACTCCGGGTGAAAACCTAGATTCCCTGGATCGGGCGGTGGTGGCTCTTCGGTGTCGTTTCTTTCTTGGAAGCACCGCTTTGGAGTCCCTGATTCGTCGAGTTTCGGCTTCGTCTCCTCGCGGTGACTCGTTCACGGTGGAGAGCTCTTTAGATCCTTAGCTATGCTCTTCTGCCTACTTGTTGTTTGCTTTGGGGTGTTTGGAGTAGCGTTGCTGTTCGTCAGCTCCCTTGTATCTGCCTTGGGTGTGTGTGTGGTGTCGGGTGGTTTGCTTCATGTATGTCGATCGTTGCTTTATATATAAAGCGGGGCGAAAGACTTTTTCGGTACGTTACATGCAAATGCCAATCTCGGGATGGTGCCACACTGCACCTGTGTACCTGGTAAGCTGTCCTGTAGTATTTTCCACTCATTTTGCACTTTTGTTACGTTTACACACCCCTTTCCGCTGCTGCTGCCCTGCAGTTCATTTGGTAAAAGAAAGGACACTGGTTAACGCATGTTTAATTTCCGGTTTGTCGTACCATGACGCGATTTAGAATACATTTAATTTCGTTATAGGGAAACCCTACCATATACTATATACTATGGGAGTGCCTAGAACTCAGCTAGCTGAGATATAGTTTGGTCTCATCCACCTGATGTCATGTCACGTTATAAAAGGCTTTTGTTGTTGGACTGCCACGCCCAAACTTGCTTCTTCGTTCTTTGGGCTGATGGGCTTGTTGTTTGTTGTTGTCCATTCGTTTCAGTAAACTTTGTTCCTCGGAATGCATCCTCTCCTCTGCATCCTTGGAATGCATCCTCAATGGCGCCACGGGCGATAGAATCCTGCATAGAAAGGGGCTGCGGCAGGGCGACCCGCTCTTGCCGCTGCTGTTCATCATCGCGATCGACCCGCTCCACCGGCTCCTTGACGCGGCCACACGTACTGGCATACTTGTGCCGCTCCCGGGGCGCCGCATCAAGATGCGCGCCAGTCTATATGCGGATGACGCGATCCTCTTCGCAAACCCAACTAGAGTAGAGATCGACACGCTTATGGGCATTCTGCATGGCTTCGGCGAGGTAACGGGCCTGAAGATCAACCCGGGAAAATCCACTGTGACACCGATCAGGTGTGACAACATAAACCTCGAGGAAGTGCTGCAAAATTTTGGAGCCCGGAGGGTAGATTTCCCAATCAAGTATCTTGGCCTTCCGATCACCTTAGCTAGACTCCGCATGGCCCATCTTCAGTTTGTGCTCGACAGGATCCGCGCTCGGCTCGCCGGGTGGAAGGGACGGCTGTTATCTGCGGCGGGTCGGCGAGTACTGGTCAGATGCGTTCTCATGGCTATGCCCACGTTCGCCCTGACAGTGCTGCGCACGCCCGCAAAGTTCTTCAAGGAGATTGACAAGACGCGCCGGTGCTTTCTTTGGGCAGGGGATCATGAGCTCACCGGAGGCAAGTGCAAAGTGAACTGGCAGCAGGTGTGCTCTCCGGTTCAGCACGGGGGCTTGGGAATTCAGAATTTGAAGAAATTCAGTTCGGCGCTCAGGCTTCGGTGGCTCTGGCTCTCCTGGCAAGAGCCACATCGACCATGGGTGGGATCGCCCCCACCCTGTGACGACTCCGATCGCAGGCTCTTCGCAAGTGCCACTAAGGTTTCGATCGGCAACGGCCGCACTGCCAGTTTCTGGAACTGCAAGTGGATCGGGGCAGAGGCCCTCAGGTACTCCTTTCCGGCCCTGTTCAATCACTCAAGACGCAAAAACAGATCAGTGGCTGCAGCTCTGGAGGACTACCGCTGGATCAAAGACCCGCAACATGGTGATCGCGGTGCAATTGGGCAGGATTTCCTACTGTTGTGGCGGCTCCTCCAGGGGGCCACTGTCACCCTGCACCCAGCGACCCACGACACGATCAGGTGGACTGCGACGGGCTCGGGCGTGTACTCTACCAGTTCTGCCTACCTCCTACAATTCCAATCGCAGAACATGGGTGCCTGCCCCAGATCCATCTTCTGGAAGCCTTGGGCCCCGGGGAAGATGAAGCTCTTCTCCTGGTTGCTCGACAATGACCGCCTCTGGTGCAACGACAGGCTATAGCACCGGGGATGGAGCAATAGTTATTTCTGCCAGCTATGTCTCAGAAATCTCGAGTCCTCCTTCCACCTACTCTGGGAGTGCAAGTTTTCGATTGATATCTGGAAGGAGGCAGCGACATGGCAGGGTTGCAACGCCCTGAACCCAACAAGCTGCGGTGCAGCCACCAACACAACAGATCGAGTGCAAGACATAATCAGACGGGCGGCATCGGCTCAACAGAGGAAAGGCATCAGATCAATCATCATCTTGATATCATGGGAAATATGGTAGGAAAGGAACGACCGCATTTTCAGAGGGAAATCGGCGCCAGCTTCGGAAGTGACCAGAAAAATCCGCTCCAACATGGACCTCTGGTGCCTCGCGGGGGCGAAATGTTTTGAGCATCCCTTCGGGGATATGATTGGGAGATTGTAACCTCTCTAGCGCCCCTAGGGCCCTTTCTTTTTATTTTTATTTTTTGCTCGCCCGCTCGAGCTTTCTCTCGCTCATCTGATCACTTGATCTACCATGTTTCCCGTTCTCCTCTGCTAAATCAATGAATGCCAGTGAATGCTGGATCTTTCAAAAAAAAAGTTAACTTTGTTCAAAAATTGTTTGGCCTTGTACAGAAAAAGAAGAGAAAAATAAAGAGAATATGTTGGGCTTGTATATGCCATCTGATGTTTGTTGTTCTTGTCAACGAGACGGGAGGGACTCTACGTCCACCCAAGCGGCTGCATGTTTGGCTCGTTAAGTGTGAGCAGGCCGTGAAGTGATGTTGAGTGCAGTGAGTGCCACCGATGCTAGCTGTTGCGCGCGTACGTCCTCGCTCGTCTTCTCTGTGTATGTCACTTCCCTTCTTTTTGCGTCTAGGCCGGCTGTATGTACATCCTGCCGAATGGACACGTACGTACAGACATAAAACATGTCACATATATACGTATATGACACCTTTTCTCTACATCAGTAGTAGATGAAAAGTTAAACAAACTCTGTAACAATTCAGTTAGGCGCTTGCAAATGTGTATGGGTGTGTTGCATGCAACTGACCTCGACAACTCCATTTTCCAACACCAGTTGCAATCATTTTGTGCCCGTGCAGTTACAGTCGGGATACAACGCTTGTAATTGCATATCTGGTGATGTACATGCAACTGAACCCGACAAACTACTCCCGACAACAATAGTCACTTTGTGCTCGTCTAGTTGCAGTCGGGTTAGAACGCTTGCAATTGCATGTCTAGTGGTGTACATGCAACTCGCCCCGACAACTCCCCTCCCGGGCCCAGTTGCAGTCAATTTGTGCCTGTGCAGTTGCATTCGGGTTACACCACTTGCAATTGCATGTCTAGTGGTGTATATGCAACTAGCCCCGACAACTCCCCTCTAGACCCTAGTTGCAGCCGATTTCTGCCCGTGAAGTTGCAGTCGGATTACAACGCTTGCATGCCTAGATGTGTACATGCAACTGAACCCCCACAACTCCTCTTCCGCCCCCAACTGCGGTCGCTTTGTGTCCCGTGCAGTCGCAGTCGAGTTACAATGCTTATAATTGCAGTCGGGTTACAACACTTACAGTTGCATGTCTAGTGGTGGATATGCAACTGGCCCCGACAACTCCTCTCCTGACCCCAGTTGCAGTCACTTTGTGCCCCGACCAATTGCAGCCAGATTAAAACGCTTGCAGTTGTAGTCGGATTACAACACTTGCAGTTGCATGTCTAGTGATGGACATGCAACTGGCCCCGACAACTCCCCTTCCAACCCTAGTTGTGGTTGCTTTGCGGCGATGCAGTTGCAATTGAGTTTCATCGCTTGCAGTTACATGTCTAGTGGTGGGCATGCAACTGATCCTACAATCCCCCCTACCTCAATTATAGTTGCAACATTCACAGTGATAAACAATGCAACTATCATATTTGTTGGTATTTGCATGATAAAAAATAAAAAATAATAATGAAGACAAACAAAAACAAAAAACTAGACACTTGTGTTCCTTTTACTAACGGAAAAAAGACAAGAATAAAACGCCTGAAAAAAACTGACATAAACAAAAACAAAAACTAGACACTTGTGTACACCAGGCTTGTTCACTTCTTCTCTCACTTAGCTGCCGGCAGAAAAAAAAGACAAAAGGACAAGTGGACAAGAAAGGCAGCGTTGCTTCCGCTCCTATAAGCCCAGTACAGGCCACGACGGCTAGTCGGCCGCTAGCGCCCAGACATGCAACTGCACCAGGCCGCCCCGGGCAACATACAACGTCGTTTGGAAACAACAGCGAGCCGTGACTGGCCGCGTACCGCTACTCGGCTGACACGAGTTGAAACACGAGAAAGATCCAACGGCTGGGGCCGTGAATGAGACCAAATTAAATCTCAGCTAGCTGAGTTTCAGCAAAACCAAACTAATAATCCTACCTGGACCTTCCACTATAGGATTCAGGCAGTATGCCTACGGTTAAAACCGTCGGCAAAGGCACAAAAACCGTCGGCATAGCCTGTGCCGACGGTCACCGTCGGCATATCCCCGTCGGCAACGATAGTCTCGGCATATCCCCGCTCCCCGTCGGCATAGTAAACCCGTCGGTATAGATAATCTATGCCTACGGTGACCGTCGGCGTAGTTAGCCGTCGGCAAAAGAAGTTGACGGCACGTCCGTCAAGTGCCGTACACCTACCAGATCTCGACACGTGTCCAACATATGCCTACCGTTTAACCGTAGGCATAGATTTTATATATGCCTATGGATAAACCGTCGGCATAGGCGGGACACGTGTCGAGATCTGGTACGTCCTGGCACCTGTCTATGCCGACGGTTTAACCGTAGGCATATATGTGATCTATGCCTACGGTTAAACCGTAGGCATATGTGGACACGTGTCAATATCTGGTCCGTCCTGGCGCCTGTCTATGCCGACGGTTTAGCCGTAGGCATATATGTGATCTATGCCTATGGTTAAACCGTAGGCATATGTGGACACGTGTCAAAATCTGGTTCTTCCTAGGTGTTACCTATGCCGACGGTTTAACCGTAGGCATAGTTCTGAACAATTTTTTTTAATTAATTTCAAATTCTCCTCCACAAACAAAATAGGTACAGCAGCAAAACAACATATATAACAACATCTCCATCACAGAACTATATAGCATCATCAAATCATCATTTCAAACAACTATATAGCACCAACATCAAGCATATAGCATCATATCCAACATAGTATCAACATCAAGCATAGAGCATCCACTACATAGTATCCAACATAGCATCCACTACATAAGTCGAAATCGAAGCCGACGAGGAACGCCCATCGCCAGAACCCAAAGTCCACCTCCAAATAGCATCATCACTACAAAATGAAGAATCACAACCGTTTAAGATGGCATTTAGCATGGCATTTTATCTAGTTCTAAGTTTGCGGCTTCGAAAATGTTCTAACTATGAAAATTTGCATCTTGAGAGTAGGGGACTTACAAAAAGAGGCGATCCAGGCGTCGAGGGAGAAGCATCACCACCTAGGTTATGAATTGGGGTGGCTAGGCTCCGTGAAGGAGGAGTACCATCACCAGGATTAACACCAACGTTTGATCCATGGCCGGATGCCTACATTGTGTTTGAAAGAGACATTAAGGAGAGATCTCAAGCTATTTTCTGAAAAAATGATAGGTGATGCTTGACTAGGGTGGCAATGTACTAACCGGGGTCTCGTCGCCACCACGTGCCAAGAATTCTTCAAACGTCAGCATTACTGGGACCGGTCCAGGATTGGGTGGTGGTGGTCCCATCGATGGAGCCCGAGTGCCATTTTCCATCGCCAAGTACATGTTCTGCACGTTAGTTCACAAAACAAAGACGGAAGTCAAAATAGTGAAAGCCCAAATTTAGGTAGCTTGGCTCTAAGTGCTGAAAACTAACTAACCTCCATTTTTTGTGCGCGGTACTCGTCGAGCAAAGTCCATTTGGCATCATGTTCAACTACCTCTTGACGATAAGCATTGAGATACGTAAAGTATGCCTACAATTTGACACAATGGAACTAATCAGCATAGCCATGCAGGAAAGAAGAGTGTGAAAGAGGATGAAAAGGAGAGATGCTTACTTGTTGCTCTACAGATGGGCTAGGACGTGCCCGGGATGGGTTAGCCCCACTCGAGCCAGTGTTGGAAGTACCCCGGAGTTGTACGTAACTAACGGTGGGCTCGATCACGCCGTGAAGAACCCCCGAGCGGCCATGTGGCTTGCCTGGTCCAGACATAACCATCGTCACCTCATCGGTGTTCGCCAACATGGGATCAGCATCAACATTCCGCTTACTAAACGAAGCCTTATAGTTTGACAGATGTTCCTCTGAGTTGCCGTAGTAAATGCTTTCCCCCTTCCGAGGCGAGTCCCGGAGACGGCCACACGACCAAGCCTCGATATGTGAGAGGGGCTTCTCCAACACGGACTCTTGCAATGGCAAAAAGATGTTACACATACATACCAACATGACGAGAAATGGAAGAACGGATGTTTCATATATATACCTTGTGCTTCTTGTACAGATGGTGGCTCCGGTTTCCTTGACTGTGTGTTCCGTCAGATCCACGGTTTTTCCTGTTGATTTTGCTCTTGGCCGCAAAATCTGCATCTTCCCCGAGCCACATATCCACCAACGCCGCCCATGCATCATCCTTTCCATTACACCAACCCGGAATCACCTAAATAATGAAAGCATAGCATTTCAAGATCAAACAATGAAATTTAGCACAAACGTGAGAATAAAAAGGATGTGCTACTTACGGCCATGTACTGCTCCTTGGTCAGCTGGGGGCGCTCCTTCCTCGCTTCCTTCTTGGACATCTTCTGGTGCATGATAGAGTGGTAGAACTGTGTGATGGCCACCCAGCGCGCCTCGTACGACATCTGACGGAGCTGCTTAGCCGCAACCGCCTCTAAGACCTTGTTGGCTTTGGCCTTGTCCTCCTCCGCAACTCTATAGAATTCCTACAGTCATGCATATAACATGGAACAAGTCATGGGTTAAGTGATGAACTATGAACTAAATGGATTATTTGATGGAGTACTTGTAAAGAAACTTACCCAAAAACGATCCCTCACGGCCTTAGCATGAGTCCCGAAGTCCGCAAGCCTGGCAGCTTCGTAGTGATGCCAGCGTAATGCTAACACCCGCTCCTCGCACCGCGGGTTCGCGTCAGGGCGCGGGTTGAACAGGCCTGGCCAATAGTCCCTCAACAAAATAGTAATCACGCCGTTTGGAAGCCGGCCTCCGTTTGGAAGATCCCAAGTACCGCAGAAGAACCAAAATATTAGTATGTGTTGATTTATTACAATCAAAAAACAGAAAAATATTTAAAATTGAAAACACAAGTGACCACTTATTCTATCCCACTAGGAATAACTCGTTGGGGACCTCTCTTGTGACGGCGAGGTGGGCGGACCGGCGTCCCAGCACTCAGTCACCAGCGAGATACGGCTGCAGGCGATCCACGCATCCGGCAAGGTGAGGAGAGTGGGCGGGCCGCGGGGGGAGCCAGAGAGGGTGGGCCGCGCCGCCGCGGGGGAGCCGGCGCTCGGCGAGGAAAGGGGAGCAGCCGGACTGGCCGAGCGGGCCAGGGCCTAGGGGGACAGGGGGGGCGGCCGCGGCCCGTGGGGATGGGAGCGACCGGCCGGACGGCGGCGAGCAGGTGCGGGCGCCGGCGGGACCAGGGGCGGGAGCAGGGGCGGGAGCAGGGGCGGGCGCCGTTGGGTCCAGGGGCGGGCGCCGGCGGGAGCACATGCGGCGCCGGCGGCAGCAGGTGCGGACGACGGCGGCAGCAGGTGCGGGCGACGGTGCGCGGAACTTCCTCTCGATTGGATCTGAGCTAGCACACTCTGTGGAGAGGAGGGGCTGAGCGGATGACCTAAACAAAAAAAAATGCCACGTGTACAGACTACGCCGACGGTTTAACCGTAGGCGTAGTTTTATCCCATTTTTTTAAATATTAATTAGCCTATTATTAGATTTATAACCATATATTTATGCTTATATAATTACTTTTATAAATAGAACCATCTATTTATCCCCATCTCATTGAAACCCCGGACCAACCTAACAGTGGCCCGTTTCACTGAAAACATCTACCACTCCGACCGGTAAATCTGTGCGTGCTAATATTTAGACTTTTTTTTATGTCGGTTCAACAACTTTATCCCGAGATATTGTCCAACACACCTAAAACAGAGTTCCACAAGTATCATTTTCATATTTTTCTTTCAGCATGTTGATCCGACACGGCAGTTCCTCCCTCTAAGTGGTGGCGCAGTGCCGTCTGTGAAGGGGGCCACACTCCGAAGCTGCGTGTTGGGTGTTTGAACATACCACCATGCTTTAAGACATGTATGAGGACCCAGTGCAAGTTTTGGTGGTATAGCTACACCCAGAAGGCCCCTGACCAGCCTAACCCTAGCCCGGTTGACCTGGAAATCTACCCCCTTTGACTTTCATCGGACGGCCTTTGACCAATGGACTTTTTCACCTGGCTGTCCTAGGTTAGCCCATAGGAACATTTTAAAACCAAGTTTGCGCTAGGTTAGCTCATCGACACAATTGATACTGTTGGATCATGCATGCCACCGAGCTAATTTTAAACCCCCGGTGGCAGGGCCTGGCCCTCCCTCGTCTGCACAAGGCATACCGATGGCGCAAAGACATCACATAGGATTTTCCATTCAGCTTATGGGCATGATTTCATGTGCCGCCTCGCAGATCTGCAATTTCTGGCGCTGAAACCCTAGCAGCGCAATAAATGTCTCGAATATTGCATGCAGGTCTGGAAAATGCGGGGGGCTGGCATGTGTCATGCGATGGCCTCCTTTGAGAGCACGAGAAGTTTTGAGGCCAACGGAGCAATAGGACTTGCACTTGCTTCACAAACCGGACACGTTCCCTCTCGATACCCAGAGACTAGCTTGTAGATGGTGTAGTTTACAAGCGGCTTCATGTGATACTTTTTCAAAACACTTCCAAACTTTTACCACACCCTACAGGGGCCATGTGATGATGCCGTGCCAGATCCCGAGGATTTCCGGCATCGTACGATTTTTCGAGAATTTATACGGTTGGATCATGCATGCCGCCGAGCTAATTTCAACCCCTCGGTGGCAGGGCCTGCCCCTCCCTCGTCTGCACATGGCCTACGCATGGCGCAAAGACATAGGATTTTCCGTTCAGCTTATGGGCATGATTTCATGTGCCGCCTCGCAGATCTGCAATTTCCGACGTTGAAACCCTAGCAGTGCAATAAATGTCTCAAATATTGCATGTGGGTCCGGAAAATGCGGGGGCCTGGCACGTGTCATGTGATGGCCTCCTTTGAGAGCACGAGAAGTTTTGAGGCCAACAGAGCAACAGGACTTGCACTTGCTTCACAAACCGGACACGTTCCCTCTCGATACCCAGAGACTAGCTTGTAGATGGTGTAGTTTACAAGCGGCCTCATGTGAGACTTTTTCAAAACACGTCCAAACTTTTACCACACCCTACAGGGGCCATGTGATGATGCCGTGCCAGATCCCGAGGATTTCCGGCATCGTACGATTTTTCGAGAATTTATACGGTTGGATCATGCATGCCGCCGAGCTAATTTCAACCCCTCAGTGGCAGGGCCTACCCCTCCCTCGTCTGCACATGGGCTACGCATGGCGCAAAGACATCACATAGGATTTTCCATTCAGCTTATGGGCATGATTTCATGTGCCGCCTCGCAGATCTGCAATTTCCAACGTTGAAACCGTAGTAGTGCAATAAATGTCTCAAATATTGCATGTGGGTCCAGAAAATGTGGGGGCCTGGCACGTGTCATGTGATGGCCTCCTTTGAAAGCACGAGAAGTTTTGAGGCCAATGGAGCAACCAGACTCGCACTTGCTTCACAAACCGGACACGTTCCCTCTCGATACCCATAGACTAGCTTGGAGATGGTGTAATTTACAAGTGGCCTCATGTGAGGCTTTTTCGAAACGCGTCCAAACTTGATGCCGTGCCAGATCCCGAGGATTTCCGGCATCGTACGATTTTTCAAGAATTTATACGGTTGGATCATGCATGCCGCCGAGCTAATTTCAACCCCCCTCTAAGTGTTGGCGGCCCATGAAGGGTGTCACACTCCGGATTAGTGTGTTGGGTGTTTAAACCTACCACCACACTTTCACACATGTATGAGGATCCAGTGCAAGTTTTGGTGGCATTGCTAACCTCCGAAGGCACCGGAGCGGCGTAACTGTGACCAGTTTGACCCGGAAATCTAGGGGGGTAGATTTCTCTACTGTAGCAAAGAATCAAAGTAATATTTAAACATTCCAAACTAAAGACATGATTTTTGAAATCCTTAAAACTTTTTGATGAAAATAGATATAAAGTTTGCCTCATTTGATCAAGAAATGAAAAAAATACAAACAAATCAAAACAAGAGGGTGTTATCTGAAATTTTCAAAATAAATATGATTTTAATTTGTTAAAATTTCAAAAGATAGTATACTAACAAATTCCTTTCCATATTCTGATAGAAACACATATAAAGTTTGTCAAAATCGATGTAAGTATGAATCAGTTGTGGTTTTTATAAAGTATAAGGACCTATTTGCCGACGGTTTAACCGTAGGCATATATGTGATCTATGCCTACGGTTAAACCGTAGGCATATGTGGACACGTGTCAATATCTGGTCCGTCCTAGCGCCTGTCTATGCCGACGGTTTAACCGTAGGCATATATGTGATCTATGCCTACGGTTAAACCGTAGGCATATGTGGACACGTGTCAAAATCTGATACTTCCTAGCTGGTACTCAAATCTAAGCCTTAAAAAAAAGGAAAAAAATCTATGCCGACGGGGGCCGTCGGCATAGCTTTGACGGCGGTAGCCTTCCGTCAGCCAAAACCCTGAATGCCGACGGTTAATCTATGCCGACAGTGACCGTCGGCGTGTATTATAGATATGCCTACGGTGAATCTATGCCGACAGTGACCGTCGGCGTATATAGGAGATATGCCTATGGGCCCCGTCGGCATATCTCTGAATTTGCCGACGGCCCATGTATGCCGACGGTTTCAGTTGGGCCGTCGGCTTATCGCGATGTATGCCAACGGGGCCTGTAGGCATACTTTTCACCGTCGGCATATTACCTGTTTCTTGTAGTGTTCCACCTGTGTCCAGAAAAAAGTGCACGTAGAAATTTAATCAGCTACCTTATATATCTATATCGGCGGCTACATATACTTGGCTCCTGTCCATGTACACGCCCTCGATCAAGAAACACAACGAGATCATCGGACACCCATCGATCAATCGAGAAGAAAATATGACCGAGATGGACGCCGAGGTACACTGCAATCTCTATCAGCTAGACCTTGTGCGCTTCCACTCGAAGCGTGGCAATCGCAGGATAATCGACCGCGGCCTGGTGATTTCGTACGCCGCGGAGGACGACACCTGCAGGTTGCTCCGCCTCGACGGCACACTGGTGACCAAGAAGGCTGATGAGATCACCACCGTCGAAAGAAGCTCCATCCACGTCGGCCAGATCGTGGTGTCGGCGTCGGACGTCGGTGGCCAAATCAGCGGCGTCACCGGCGTCACCACCGATCTCCACGTCGCCCAGATCGACGACCGTGGGAAAGTGACCAAGCAGATCATGGGAGTGTCGACGGCTGGCGTGCGGCGCGTCAGAGCGCTCAGCCTTGGCGACTACGTCTTGTCCGGGCCATGGCTGGGCCGGGTGGTCGAGGTGTCTCTGGACGTCGAAGTCTTGTTCGACGACGGCGCTGTCTGCAAGGTCACCGACGCGGGGTCCAAGGGGCTAAAGTCGACGAATAATAAACAGGTCTATCACTTCCCCCAGACGAACATCCCCTTCTACCCGGGGGGACGTGTCACGAATGACTCCTTCGAAGGTTCGCGGTGGCTGAACGTGGAGATGGCCGGCGTCTTCGTTTACTGGATCGCGTCGGCGCAATACGGCACCAAGCAACAACTCGTCCAGGAGTAAGCTACTCCTACTTACCAGGAGCCTGACAGCCTGACCTTTTTCTGCTCCGCGTCCGACTGCCACTGGGCGTTAGGCGACCGCTGCTTTCTTCTTAGTACCAAGACCGACGATGTTTGCGACGACGAGCAGCACCACGCAAGTTCATTGCAGGCGCACTCGGCGCCGCTGCCCACCATGACCGTCGCCAACAGCATCACCACCGTCGACGTGCTGTGGCAGGACGGCACGCGGCAGTATGGGGCAGCATCGAATTCACTCAACCCCTATGGGTTGATGATGGAGCACGACTTCTTTCCTGGGCAGCACGTTGTTGACAACGCTCCTAGCGACGCCGTCGATGATGCTGCCGGAGATGACGCCAATGGATCAACGAGGCGCGTCGGCGTCGTCAGAAGTGTGAATCCCAAAGACCACACGGTACATGTGTTGTGGTTCAAGGTGGCGTCGACGCGGCCCGACAACGAGGCCAGCAGCTTGGAGGTCGAGTGTGACGATACCGTGAGTGCTTATGATCTGGACAGGGACCCTGACCACTCTTGTCTATGGAGACCTCCGCAAAAAAAAAAAAAAATGGAGACCTCGTCGTTCGTCTATCAACCGTCACCGGAAGCACAACGGCGGCGCAGCAACCTCTGGCCAACAGCGCCCCCGCCGATCTTCCATGGGTCGGGCGCGTAGTTGATCTTCGTGACGGCCACGTCCAAGTCAAGTGGAGTGACGGCAGCACGTCGATGGTATGTACACGCAGCACGCGTGGACATGCACCTTCTGTTACTAGTAGTAGGTAAATTAAATACTCGACTTATGATGTTTCAGGTGTCATCCCATGAGATCAGTGTCGCCAACAAGGAGAGCTACACGCAGCTGCAGGATGAAATGTCTGAGTGGGTGGAGGAGGACGATGTCAGTGCTCCTCAAGAATTGGATGCTGCCGACACGGTCTCTGTCTACCTAGAAACGTTATCGCATGCATGCACGAAGCACCTTAACTTATACTATCATCATGCATTAGCGTATAAATGATGTAAAAATATTTAATTACAGGTCAATGATCCGCACGATCCAGCAGATGCTACAAACGTCAAAGGTGGTGACGGTCCTGTGAATGAACTAGATGGCCCTGCTGCAACCATGCAGAACGTGGAAGTGGCCTCGCATGTATCCACAAGTAGTCACGATGAGCCTAACGTTGGTGGCGCCGCTGCGGAAGCCGGCCTTGTTGATCTAGTGATGAGAAGCGATGTAAGTGCCGATGATAGCGACGACGACTCTGCTGAGGATGTGCTGATCAAGCACACAGATGCCACTGAAGATGGCGGCCCGTTTAAGTTCCCAAACTTTGATGTAGTGATCAAGAGCCCTCCGGATCACCATTACCTTGACACTGCAGACCAGGTTGGTCACCAAAAGAAGTTATTCTCTTTATATTCTTTTCTCTTTCCTATATATACCTGAATACAGTAATTAATTATTTTTGATATATACCTGAATAGTTGATCCCCACTAACCACTATTTCTATTGTTTCAACATGCACATAGGTCACCTCATCATACATGTCACCTCATTAATTATTTTCTTTTTTCTATTTTTTTAGTTGCATGCTCCATCCCACTATCTATTTTTGCTATCCATGCAACCCATCCACATCAACAAGTAATGCATGTTTACCACCACCGGCCGAGCTACGGCAAGGCCAGATGGGCCATGCCCGGCCAACATTTTGAAATTTGTACATTAATTTCTTTTACTGTTGGGCCTTAGAACACCAACCCACGGGCTATTTCTTTCATTTTGGCCCGCCCAACATTTTGAAATTTATACATTTTTTTACTGTTGGGCCTTAGAACACCAGCCCACTGGCTATTTCTTTCATTTTGGCCCACCCAGTCCGCCCAACAATGGGCTTCAAGCTCTGCCACTATTTACCACGTCACAAGCATATGCCATATCATCATAGTCAATTCTCATAATTTATACCTATCTTTCCTATGCATGACACTCATTCGTACATTAATAAGTCATGCATGTTTGCCACATCATCAACATGACAACTCATTATAGTTAATCCTCATAATTTGTTCATATTATTCTTTTCCATGTAATGCATCTACATCAATAATTCATTTGTGTTTGCCGTGTCATCAACACGATATCTTTTCATAGGAAATCCACATAATTTATCCACGTCAATTTTCTCCCGCCACACACGCGGGTTATCTTCTAATTTTCTCTAGTTTAATTTTCTTTTCTCATTTTCAAATGGCTTTAATACTCCCAATATGTGTACACTTAGAAGCCAAGAATGCGCAAATTTCACTTTCTACATAAGAAGATGAACTTTAACTTCCCACCTAACATGTTGGTTTGAGAATGCAAAGCCGGGTACCAATTAATAGTTTGGAGAAACACCCCGCAAAAAAATAGTTTGGAGAAACAAATACTCACATTCATTCCAAAATATAAGTTGGATTAGTTTTTCAAAATTCAAACCTCTCTAACTTTGACTAAGTTTATAGAGAAAAATATCAATGTCCACAATACCAAATCATTATCATTAGATTTATCATGATTTTTTTTTGTATCATAGATGTGGATATATTTTGCTGTAGAATTGGTTAAACATAGAAACGTTTGACCTCTTGTGAAAAACTAATACACCTTATATTTTAACATGGTGGGAGTAACAATTACTAGTAGTTTTCTTAAGAAACTACTATTGATAACAGAACACCTTATATAAGATATAATGTATTTCGTAGTGGAAATGCAATTCGGCTCCGGGGAGCACGTGCTCCTGCCTATGGAAAATGAATTTCGAAATGTCAAAAAAATTGGGAAATTTTTTTTTGGTGATCTTTGTCACATACAAATGCTACATGTAAATTTTGAGGCAAAAAGGTTAAGCATTTTGGTTTGCGCAAAAAAAACAAATCGAAGACAAAATGTCACCACAAAATGACAACCCAAATTAGTTTTTTTCACCGACGAAACACCGCTGCTCCGTTTCGCATGAAAATTGTCAAGCATGCTTGCGACACCAACACGATCATCTACAAATTTTTTCAGAATTTTTTGAAAACATTTTCTATTATTTTTGCGGTTACTGTTCATCTGGGTGCAAATGCACCCGGGAGCCAAAACGCCGCCCCCGTTTGGTAGTTCAATCTAGTCAGGTTCTTTAGGTTGAAGTGTTGAACACTTGAGATCACTACAGCCACGACATCGTTGGTTGGTGTCAATACACTATAGTATATAGTATATGGTAGGGTTTCCCTATGACGAAATAAAATATATTCTAAATCGCGTCATGGTACGACAAACCGGAAATTAAACATGCGTTAACCAGTGTCCTTTCTTTTGCCAGATGAACTGCAGGGCAGCAGCAGCGGAAAGGGGTGTGTAAACCTAAAAAAGGTGCAAAAGGAGTGGAAAATACTACAGGACAGCTTACCAGGTACGCAGGTGCAGTGTGGCACCATCCCGAGATTGGCATTTGCATGTAACGTATATGTCTCAATATTTCAATAATTGGCATATCGATCTGTGTATGCAGACACAATCTACGTACAGGCGTTCGAGGACCGTATGGACCTGCTCCGGGTGGCGATGCTGGGCGCAAGTGGGACGCCATATCAGGATGGGCTCTTCTTCTTTGACCTGCAGATGCCGCTGTCCTACCCGGCCGTGC
Source organism: Elymus sibiricus (assembly GCA_039707655.1). NCBI lineage: Eukaryota > Viridiplantae > Streptophyta > Magnoliopsida > Poales > Poaceae > Elymus > Elymus sibiricus. Next base: position 326,532,062 of record CM077670.1, read on the forward strand.
CACCGCAAGTGTACTACCGCTCTTTCGGCTTCCGTCTGAACCCAAATTTGTATACCTCTGGTACGGTGTGCCTTAGCCTGCTCAATACCTTCAGCTGCGAGGACACCGAGGTCTGGTTGCCAGGGACATCAAGCCTCCTCCAGGTTGTCGTCTCCCTCCAGGCCCTCGTCCTTAACGACCAGCCCTTCTACAACGAGGCCGGCTACGAGCACCTGATCGACACGCCAGAGGGCCACCGCCACGAGCTGCCCTATAATGAGAACGCCTTCTTGCTCACTCTCTTTCGAGGGCTTTGTCAGGGACCATTTCCGCCGACGCGGGAGGTACGTTCTTGGAATGTGCGAGGAGTACCTGCAGGGATGCGTTGACGCCGGTCATGGGAGCATGGAGCTGCCGTGCTCGGCCGGCTTTAGGATCGCACTTGCCAATGTCGTGCCCAAGCTCACGGTAGCGTTCACGCAGATTGGCGCCCAAGGGTGCGACCACTGCACTGCCACCAACCATTAAGACCCAGATATTCTTGTATGACACGCTAGTTAGGTTGGACCACTGGAGGCCGGCAAGGAAGTAGTAATGTAAACATAAGATCACTATGACTATGAGGAATGAAACTTTGAACTTTGTAACCGATTGACAGTATGTGTCGACTATTGCTTCCAGCGAAGATTTTACTACTGTCTAATGATTATTAAACCATCCAGCATGTGTCAATAGCAGGTTTTCGCCCTATGGCTAGAGTTTTGATGTTGAGCTCTTGGCAACAGGTTTCCTGCCACTGTTTCAACTCGTTGCCCTTTTCTCTCCATCTTTTATTGCTTGTTAGCTTATCTTTACTTTGTGTAATGAACCGAATGTTGGACATAAATGTATTTTCATTAAGCAATTAATGGTGGGTTGGAAAAAAAAATATCACAATTGCTTGAGCGAAGATCTGTAGGTGGTAGAAAGTTTAGACTCCGGTTTTCTACTCCAAGCCCACCTCACAATTTTTAATTTCAAATAGGCTTAATAGTGTATTTTAATTTCTAAAAATAAATCATTTTTTATAGTTTATATGTTTTGGGCCAGGACAGGTCATACTCGGGCTTCATGTTTACAGACTGGGCTGTTTTAAGTCTGGCCCAAAATTCCCGGCCCAGGGTCAAAGTTTCACGCTATGGTTTATCATTTGATCTTACTCTTTTCACCACAAAAAAAATTTGGACTCTGATAAGTGCCACACGTGTGGGCTGAAATAGGTCGGACCACACACCCTTTTTGCCACCCATTATGACACGTCAGCCTTTTTATTTTTTCCACACATGCATGCAAACAGGGAAGAAAACAGATGATGTCAGCAACAATCTTTTGGGTTTTCAAACTTTAAAATGTTTTATCTCTTAAATGACAAATCCGATTCAAAATCCGTTTTCACCATTAAATCCGTCGCGATGAGAACTTCAAAACTAGATCTCATATCGATATGTTTCGATAATATTTGTTGGTGATCAAAAGTTGCCATGTCTATTGGACATAAATTGCCATGTTGTTTACACCGAAGTTGCCATGATATATTTCAACAATGTTTCTTCTACGTTTAAAGTAAATTTTGACATGTTATTGTAGGAGATATGCCCTAGAGGCAATAATAAATGTTATTATTTATCCCCATGTTCGTAATTAAGTTTATATTCCGTGCAATAACTGCTATGGTTCTCGAGTCTACAATAACCACGAGGCTCGAAGGAAGACTCATATGCACGTGTGGAATAATAAACGGTAAAATATATTCCTAGTCTGGCCTCTAAGACTAGCTCAAGTGTTGCATGATAGTTCTGTTTTCCTGATCATGAGCATGACTATGCTGGAAACTTTGAGGGCACATTGTTAGAAGAACACTTGTGTTGAATCGACCCGAATTGATGTTTTGCTATGAGATACATTCGTCACAAGTTAATGGTTAATAACACAGAGAAAGTTTACGTTTGCATAATTTCTTAGACCATGAGAGTATCGAGTTTCTTCATGCTTGATTCATGAACTTTGGGGTTTGTTAAACGTCATCCGTTACTGGGTGGCTATTGCGGCGGCTTACGAGTTCATGGAAAAGTATGTCAAGTAACTTGATAGCTTAAGATTGGGATTTCCTCCTCCGACGATGGAGAGATATCTCTGGGCCCTCTCGGTGTTACGGTATCCATCATCGTCCGGCCAGACACAATGTGATTTGATCACAGGGATGCCGGAACACGGGAACGAGAAAAGAGAACAAGCCCGGTAACGAGGTAACTGGCATTGTGGACAAGTGTTGATCCACGGGGATGCCGATAAATCTCACCTCGGGTGTTTGTAACATATCGCGAAGCAACAGGAATAGCACACGGCAACTGGAGGTTCACTCGAACATTTATTGGTGTGGGTATAGGGGTCAATATGGGTGTCCACGGCTCCGATGTTGATCATTGATCGGAAAGTGTTCCGGTCATGTCTATACTTCACCAAACCTATAGGGTCACACGCTTAAGGGTCATCTATCTGCTGAATTCTAGACAGAGAGTCTGAGAGAAAGTCACCGGAAAAGTTTCGGAGACAACAGAAAAGTTCCGGAGAGAGAACACCGGAATAGTTTCGGTAAAACTGAAAAGTTGTTTCAGGGTATATCATTAGGTCAAATTGGTTTCGGCACACGCCTGGAAATTCTTGGAGGGTGCCAGAATTGTTCTAGGAACTTCTAGGATTTTTCGGAGAAAAAACCAGGAAATGTTCCGGGGCTGCCGGAACTGCTTTGGTTGCTTTTCGCAGATGAAAATCACTAATCCGGAATTGTTTCGGAACGCGTCCAAAATTATTTTAGTGGGTACTGGAAATGTTCTAAGACCTACAGAAATATTTTTGGATTTAACGGTCGCAAAAAAATGATTCCGAGAATAGTGAAAAGCACTTTTTGGTTACTTTATGGAAAGCCACCTTTTAGGGCTTTTCCCAAAAGGTTTCTAGAAGGACTTGGGGACTAAGGAACCCCCTTTGGGGGGGCCCACATGGAGGTGGCCGGCCAAGGAGGAGCCCCTCCATGGAGCTCCTCTAGCCTTCCCATTTTGCCCCTTTGGAAAATTCACATGATGGGTTTTTTGGGTATTTTGAGTTCCACCCCACCCCTTGGGATTTCCTATAAATAGAGGTGGAGAGGCACTCTCCACACTCACTCTTTCTCACATACAAGTGCCATGCAATGATCTGGCTTCTCTCTCCCTCCCCGCGAAATAGTTTCGTAGAGCCGAAAGGCTGTCTGGGTTCCGGTGGGAACTAATTTTGCACGGCGAAGCCCTGCCGGATAGATGACACCGTATGTGTGCAACCCCATAGAGAGGTCGTAGGTTCGATCTTTTTGCCCGAGGGGCTGTTCGAGAGTGCCTCTCGGAGGGCTGTCCGGGTGACCGTCCGAGATTCTGTGTGTGCCTCCCGAAGAGCTGTCCGTGACTCCGTCCGGGGGACTGTCCGACAGCCTCCCAAAGTGCTGTCCGAGGGACTGTCTGAGGGGCTGACGAGGGAGTATATCCTCGCAGTTGGGAGGTTGTAAATCCTAGCTGTGGGGATCTGCACCGACGATCAACATCGACTTTACTTCCGCTGCGCTACGAGTCGGTAACGATCAGATCAAACCCTGTATGCATCTCCATAGTGATCGTGGGCGTGCTCGCAGTACCGGAAATTTTTGTTTTCTGCTGTGTTCCCTTACAGTGGCATCATGAGCCGTGCTATGCGTAGATGCATGTTACGATCTAGAATACAGAGAGATGTATGGGTGTTGCACAATAAAATTTTGTAGTAGATGAGTTCTATTGCTGAAATTATTTGTGCGGGTAGCAGATGAAATCTGTTACCCGATGTTCTTGTTGCTTCCCTGAAATTTGCATATTTCTGATCTTGATAACGGCATGGTGGAGTTTCAAAGTTCTGGCAATTTGCGATCCTGATTGATCAACGAAGTGCTAACAGTTCGTTGAATTCCACCGTAGTTAAAAAGAAAGATGAAATTTCGCAGACAAAAGGGTAATGCAGATATGATCTGCACGGGGGTCATGCGTATGACGAAGTTCAGTATGGGGCTCGAGATTTTATTATCTCGTGTTTCATACACCTCGCAAAGTTAATCTAGCGACTTGAATAATCATACTTGATGATGGACGTAGGTAGCTTCGGTTTGTTTCGAAACCTTAGAAGCCACGTAAAATAAAATCTTATATGAACCGATTAGAGGCGTCTAACTTGGTTTTGCAGGATGTGCATGTGATGTGGTATAGCAGTGCTCATATTTAATTTGATTATGTATGAGATGACTATATAATGTATATTAACGTGACCTGCGTGTCATGATTCGGCATGATGGCTGGGGCCATGTGATTGTCACTTTAAATGACCTGCGTGTCAACCTTAAGTAATGCACTTATTTTATTAGCTATAGAGATAGCAATATCATTTGGTGCTTCGACAAGGTGGTGGCAATCTTCGCGAAGGTGAACACCGATGCGAATGCCGAAGACGAAGAAATTAAAGACTTCTCCGTCAGAAAGGGCTATACCATATCATGCTATTATGAATTGCCTGAGATGTTTATCCCTTATGATGCATCCTTTTGATTGCGCGGTAGTCGCTTTTTATTAGGGTGATCTCTCACTTAAAATATCAACTAGTTAGTGTTCTCCCAAGGGTAGCACCGTCACGGCACCTATCTCTTCGGGGCATCACATGATCTCCATGGGTGCGAACGATTAGAAAAGTGTGAGGCGGGTGAGTTGAGACCTCGCAGCAAGATCACTTGGTTGACTTGACGTTTAGGCAGGACAGTCCTGAGCTCGGAACACATGCATCGAAAGATGAACAAGAATCACATAGAGATGTGATCGGCAAGTTTGTCTACCGATTAAAGTTCACGCCGTTTGTGTTCATCTCGAACCGTGGCGCCGAATGGAAATGCGGGTCTTGAATCACTCATAATCAATTTTGAGAGATATTGATTTGAGTGGGAGCGTATTTTAGCATTAATTCTTTTAATTCTTAGTGCAATTAATTATGGACACTGTCTAAGTGTAAATTGCATAATAGTTATAGAAGAATGGCTCACGTTATGCTACTTGTAGCTTGCGTTGGTATTTTCCCCAAAGAGGAAGGGATGATGCAGCACAGTAGAGATAAGTATTTCCCTCAGTTATGAAACCAAGGTTATCGAACCAGTAGGAGAATCACGCAACACCTCGTTAGCAGCACCTGCACACAAACAACAAATCCTTGCACCCAACGCAAACGAGGGGTTGTCAATCCCTCGGCGGTCAATTGCAAGATTAAATTGTATGTGATAGATAGATAAATTGAAACAAAAATACGAAATAAAATAAATAAAATAAAATGGCAGCAATATTTTTAGGGTTTTAGTAATATGATTTAGATAGACCCGGGGGCCATAGTATTCACTAGAGGCTTCTCTCAAGAAAATAGCATACGGTGGGTGGACAAATTACTGTTGGGCAATTGATAGAAAAGCAAATAATCATGACGATATCCAAGGCAATGATCATGTATATAGGCATCATGTCCGAGACAAGTAGACCGACTCCTGCCTGCATCTACTACTATTACTCCACACATCGACCGCTATCCAGCATGCATCTAGTGTATTAAGTCCATAAAGAACGGAGTAACGCCTTAAAGCGATGACATTATGTAGACAAGATAAACTCACGCATGAATAAACCCCATCTTTTTACCCTTAATAGCAATGATACATACGTGTCATATCCCTTTCTGTCACTGGGATTGAGCACCGCAAGATCGAACCCATTACAAAGCATCTCTTCCCATGGCAAGATAAATCAATCTAGTTGGCCAAACCAAATCAATAGACCGGAGAAGAAATACGAAGCTATAATAATCATGCATAAAAGAGAGCAGAAAAGACTCAAATAATATTCATGGATAATCTGATCATAAACTCACAATTCATCGGATCCCAACAAACACACCGCAAAAAGTGATTACATCGGATAGAACTCCAAGAACATCGAGGAGAACATTGTATTGAAGATCAGAAAGAGAGAAGAAGCCATATAGCTACTAACTATGGACCCGAAGGTCTGTGGTAAACTACTCACGCATCATCGGAAGGGCAGCAAGGTTGATGTAGAGCCCCTCCGTGATCGATTCCCCCTCCGGCGGAGTACCGGAGAAGGCCTCCAGATGGGATCTCTCGAGAACACAAACTTGCGGCGGCGGAAAAAGTATTTCGTCGACTCCCCTAAGGGTTTCTGATTTTTCCGGAATTTATAGTGGTGGAATTAGGTCAAACGGAGCTCTGTGGGCCCCACGAGGTACCAGGGCGCACCTCCCCCCCCCCCAGGCGCGCCCTGGTGCCTCGTGGGCACCCACTGGGGCTTCTGGCCTCCTCCTAAAGCTTCTAGTGTTTATCTTGTCCAGAAAAGAAATCTCCAAAAAGTTTCGTGGCATTTGGACTTCGTTTGGTATTGATTTTATGTAAAACAAAAACAGGGCAGAAAACAACAACTGGCACTGGGCACTAAGTTAATAGGTTAGTCTCCAAAAATGATATATAATTGCTGTAAATTCATATAAAAACATTCAAGATTTATAATATAATAGCATGGAACAATAAAAAATTATAGATACGTTGGAGACGTATCAGCATCCCCAAGCTTAAGTCCTGCTCGTCCTCGAGTAGGTAAATGATAAAAACAGAATTTTTGATGTGGAATGCTGCCTATCATATTCATCACATATTCTTTTCTTTTGTAGCATGGAAATTGGACTTGAATGATTCAAAGCAATAGTCTATAATTTGACATGAAGATATAAATACTCAAGCATGCTAACAAGCAACCATGTCTTTCAAAATATCAAAGCTAAAGAAAGTTATCCCTAGACCATTATGCTCAATCATTGATCCATTCATGAAACACACTCAAATATTAGCTACATCCAACGCACAAGTATGACAATAGTGCTCTCTAGTTGGTGCTTTATAAGAGAAGTTGGAGACTCAAGTAAAAATAAAAATTGCATAAAAGTAAATAGATCGGCCCTTCGCAGAGGGAAGCAGAGATTTGTCAAATGTGCCAGAGCTTGAAATTAAAGAGATAAAATATTTTGAGAGGCATGCTTTTCCTGTCAACGAAAACGACCGAGAATTCCCATTATTTTCCATGCTAGACACATCATAGGTGGTTCCCAAACAGAAAGTAAAGTTTATTTCCTTTCCACCATTCTTTCACAATCCATGGCTAGCCGTATCCACGGGTGCCCTCCAAACCAACACTTTCCAAGGAATTTTGTTGTTATTAATTTTGATTTCATTGTGGGACTGGGCATCCCTATTACCAACCATCCTCTCATGCAATGACAAGTGAATAAACACTCATCGTGAGAATAACACACCTAGCATGGAAAATAATGGCCACCCCCTGCCGCTTCATGAGCGGTACGGGCACACAAAACAGAAAAATTATTATGAAAATTAGAGTTGGCACACGCAAATTTACTTGGAACGACATTGAAATACCGCATATAGGTAGATATTGTGGACTCATTTGGCACAACTTGGGTTTAACGATTTTGGATGCATAAGCAGTATTTCCGCTTAGTACAAATGAAGGCTAGCAAATAGATTGAGAAGCAACCAACCAAAAGTTTCGTGGCATTTGGACTTCGTTTGATATTGATTTTCTGTAAAACAAAAACAGGGCGGAAAACAACAACTGGCACTGGGCACTAAGTTAATAGGTTAGTCTCCAAAAATGATATATAATTGCTGTAAATGCATATAAAAACATCCAAGATTGATAATATAACATCATGGAACAATAAAAAATTATAGATACGTTGGAGACGTATCACGTTTCCACCTTCCCTGTTGAAATTGAATAAGCTGTTAAATATCTGGTTAAAACTTTACGGTTGGTAACGTAATGTGAGGATTGTCCTCAAGAGTGCCGAGAAGGACTTTGTCCTATCACATGCTTTTGGTATTCTCCCACTAATGCTATGGATGATGTGACTCTCGTTCTTCGATCCAAAAGCTTGAATTCCGTTACGGTCAAGTGCAATATGTTTGCTTCCATGAGACCCGAACTTCAAAAGTTTGGGATAGCTATGTGATATTCATGGAACTGAAAATTAGTTTCAGATACAAACAAAGGCTAAAAGATATGGGATATCCAAAGCAATGTTTGTTTTGCAAAGTATTAGTAAATTGTTTACTGGGCATTTGACTGATGAGAGAGGGATCCGGAAGAACGCCCGTCATATGATGAAGGTAAATAAAACAACAACTAAAAGAGAAAGGAAATGTCCAAAGGGTGTTAGTGTGACTTACACACCTAGGAAGTCCGGGGCTAACGCCACTCTTAAAATTGGGTGCTTCTTCTGAGAGTAGGAGAAATACTAAAAGTTAAACTGTTAGAAGTATAAAGGCAAAATGAGAGAAGACTGGAATATCCAGCTCATGTATGAATGTGATACAAGTTATTGATGTATAGAAGGCTGGTCAAAGATATAATTCTTGGGAATTATGATCAAACATGTAAATCACTAATTCTTGGGTATTGTGAGTTGATCACAGAAATACCCGCTCGATTGCATTCTGTTGCGACTTGATGCAAGAACTACTACGGCCTAAAGGACTTGCCGGGAATGAGGTTTACATACGCGCTGGGAACATAGTAAATGTTATTATACCTTCCATCGGTGTATTACCGTCTGTATTTATTTTCATAATTCATTTAGGTTTCATAAACTCTAGCCCATTGCATAAAGTATATTGCAAGAAGGTTGTTCATAAGAGAACTTTTTATGTTCGGTGTTATGAATAACATAAGGGCCATACTTTCATTATGAATGAGATGTATGTTATGAATATTGATAATAATATATTACCTCTGTGTTTACTTTCATAATTCATTTTAGAGTTTTATACACTCTAGCCCATTGCACAATGTTTGTTGCAAGAGGGTTGTTCATAAAAGAACAATTGTTGTTCAGTATTATGAATAACATAAAGGGCCATGCTTCCATCAAGGATGGGATGTATGTTATGAATATTGACGGTAATATGATACATCCATAACACTGATGCTAAATGTCGCAAGACTAAAAGAATACCACATATGTGTGGCACTGCATTTGGTCACATTGGAGAAACCCGCATGGAGAAATTCCATAATGATGGATTTTGAAGTCGTTTGATTATGAATCATCTAAAACTTGCAACTTTCGTCCAAAAAGTGAAGTGACTGAAATACCGTTTGAAAGGGCATGTAGCCCTTAAGTGTGGTTTTGGTAATTAATGACAATCTCTATGGACTAATGTTTTCAGTGAGATATATTTGAAGGTTTTGTCCATAGATGGTGCCTCAAGGATATTGGATGGAATCAAGGATGAAGTCCATATATATGAAGATATATTTGCTCAAAGCTTTGGTATTAAATGACAATTCCTATGGAGCATCAAGTGCATTGAATCTTATATGAAGATATATTCCATAGTGATGCTTGAAGTGCATTGGGATGACAATTCCTATGGAGCATCAAGTGCATTGAATCTTATATGAAGATATGTTCCATAGTGATGCTTGAAGTGCATTGGGTTGTTTTGTGAAGAATGCCATCAAAGCATCCGAAGAAGTCCTTATGGTATCCTTCTCTGGATACACCGTGCTCACGGGCTTGTCCGTGCGCAAGGTGTCGTGTGTCAACTCTCTGGATACCCCATGTTAACAGGGCCTAGGTGTTTGGCTTTCGAGATCCCATGTCCAGTGAGGTTTCAAGTTGGTCTTCGGGGATTTCTATTGAAACCATCAAGATTGATTTCAATGCCTAATCTAATTATGTTCATGGTGGAGTTCATTGGAGGATCTCAAAGATTGACATATTTGGGCTTTTAAGGATCAAGGGCTTGACAGAATAATCAAAGAGAAAAATTCAAGTTATAGTTTCAAGACAAGATCATGATGAGCTCATGTGTTGGGTTTAGGTTGAACAAGTCTTGAAGCAAGCTACTAGAGTGAAGAATTCATTGTGCCTCTCAAGAGCTTGTGATGGAGTTTTTAGAAGGGCAAGTGGTGACCAAGATGATATTCATAGTGGAACTTGATATGGTCATGAAAGAGTCTTTGGTGATATAGTCTTGAAGCAATGAAGGGAAATGAAGAGTTCATTGTGGCTTTCAAGAAACCAATATGGGGCATAAAGTAAAGATGTTGGTTGACCAAGATGAAGCTCGAAGATTATATCTAGACGGTCAACTCACAAAGCGCAAACATTGTACCACATGGGATCAAGTGATCTAGTGGTATGGTAAGTAGTTATGAATTGTGCTTTGTTACCTAACCCATGCTATGTGTTTGTTATGTCTATGTGGGTTAGGTGTTTCTCATGGGCTTGCATCAAAAGGAAAGATTTCAAGTAGCCTATGTGTGGATGACATCAAGTGGTGATGGTCATCGGGTTCGAGGAGTCCAAGTGCAAGATGAGAAGCCGGAGGTTATATGCTTTGAAGCTTGCGGTCCACATCATGATAATGTGCATGTGAAGATGGGCTTAAGTTAAGGCTTCCCTCATTGCATTACGAGGAAGCAATTCGAGTATCTTCATCAAGTGGTTGTGGACAAGAAAGGGATTCCAACTTGAGGCAAGCATTAAAGTCATCATCAAGCTCAAGTTGAATATGCAAGGCAAATGTATAACTTAGCTAGGTTTTCCTAGTTTTGCCGGTCTCATAGTGCTTGGTGGGAGACCGGATTATAGGTTTGATAGCCGTACTATCAAGAGGGACTTTCAGGCGAGTAGCTTGATCACGTCGCATGTAGAGAGCTCAAACCTTTGCATTACTTGCATCATTCTTTCTTGTTGATCTTGGGTGGTTCTCTATGTGAGGACCTTGGGCTTTTCCATAACTTCAAAACAAGCCCAAGATCATCGAATTCGGAGTTCGTATGCCAAAGTTATCATTGTTTCAGTGGGCTACTGCAGGCTGATTCTGGGTACCCCGTGTGCACGGGGTCTTGACCCCGTGTGCACGGGGACCCGTGTCCATGGGACTGTACCGTGCGCACGGGACCCCGTGGGCACGGGGTCTCAACCCCCGTGGGCACGGGGTGTCCAGAAACTGCCCGTTGAGCCCCAACGGCTAGTTTCTGAGTTTGGCTATTTAAGGGCTCCTTCCTCCCACCGGTTGGGGGGCTTTCACACACTTTCTCAACATCATTTTGAGCCTCTTACCACCTTTCCCAAACTCCTATCTCCCCTCTATGTGAAGGGGGATTTGTGGATGCATCTTTGAGTCATTAGTTGATTTTATCCATTGCATCCCCTCTCTTCAATCTCCTACTTTCGAGAGTGCATCTTGTGAGATTGAGAGAGTGAGTTGAGAATTTGTTGCTTGACCTTGCATTGCATTTGTTGCATTGGTTTGAGCTCCCCGCATCGATTTGTTCGAGTGAGAGCCCGTGAGTTTGTTACTCTTGGAGGTTTCTGCCTCCTAGACGGTTTGGTGATATTCTTGAGAAGATTGTGTAGAGGCCTAGGTGGCCGTGGTTCCCCCGGAAGCTTCCTCTTGTGGTGTGCTCCAGGGAAGGGTGTGAAGTGGCCTAGGTGGTCAAGGTTCCTCCGGAAGCTTCCTTGTGGTGTGCTCCGGAGAAGTTTTTAAAGGTGTGGTGGTCGCCTTCAAGACCAACCCCGAGTGAATCGAGGCTCATCCGTTGGGGGTGACTCGACAGGGAGAATACGGTGAGTCACTTGGTGACGCCCCAGAGCTTTGGCTTCGGCACCGCTCCAACGGAGATTAGCACTCTCACGAGTGTGAACTTCGGGATAAATCTGCGTCCCCGACTCACTTGTGGTTATCTCATACCCACACCCTTTACTTTCCGCAATTCATACTTGCTCTCATTGATATATCTTGTACTAGTTGAATTGCTTAGTTGTTCCTACATTTCCATATCTTGTGATATAGTTTGTGCTTGCTAGTTTCCTTAAGTGCCTATCTTGTTTAGAATAGGTTGTTGGTGCACTTAGTTGAGCCTAGCATATTTAGGATTTGTGCTTGAAAGGTATCCGTTTAGTTTAATTCCGCATTAGGATAAAGCCAAATCCGTAAAAGTTTTAAAACGCCTATTTACCCCCCTCTCTAGTCGTCATCTAGATCCTTTCAATTGGTATCAGAGCTTTGGTCTCTCCTTGCTAGGCTTCACCGCCTAGAGAGTAAAGATGTCGACTAGTGGTGTAGTGCACGATGACACTTTTTGTTTTAGTGGCACAAACTATCACTTGTGGAAAATTCGCATGCTTTGTCATTTCCGGGCCATGGGTCCAAATTTTGTGCGAATTGTTCTTTTAGGGGCTTCTCCGTGGAAGGATGAACTTTTTCCAACTAGTGAGGAAAATGATGATATGCTTTGTGGGTATGGTGCTAAGAATGTCATAATCCGGTCTATATCCCTCGAAGTGTTTGAGTCAATTATGACTTGTGTGTCGGCTCGTGAGATGTGGACCAAACTTGAAGAAATATATGGTGGGTCCAATCTTGATGAGGTCAATCATATTTCGGAGGAGTCACTTGAGGAGTTCTTCACATCCTCATATCATGAAGAACTCCATATTGCGTCCCCTTCCGTGTGCTCGGTCATTTCAAATTCTTCCACCTCACCATCATATGGCTTGTCCCAAGGTAATGACATGGTGAGTGGAAATATCATTTGTAATGATGATGGTGTGCTCAACATTGATGATCATTCATGCATAAATGCTAATGTTGTAGATTCTTTGGACTTGAACACATCTAGCAAAAATGAGATACATTCTTGTGTTGATAGTCCATGCATATCATATAGAGATTCCTTGAATACTTTTTGTGATGATATGCTTGATACTCCTTGTTGTCATGATCTCTATGCTTCTAGTTCCTCTAGTTGTTGTTTGCCTAACCATGTAGAGGAAATAAGAGAAATTAGTGCACACGTCATTAAGGGAGATTTTGCTAGAAGAGCAAAGAAGGAAATCACCACGTTGGAGAGGAAATGCTATGAGTGTCAAGAGGATGGAAATGAATCTCCTACTCTTGATGATGAAGAATATTCCTCTCCAAAAGGATCATCATCAACCTCCAATGTTCACATGTGCCTCATGGCAAGAGGTATTACCGAGGTATCATCTACTCTTTGTAGTGATAATGATGAGTGTGGTGATGAAACTAATATTGATATGAGTCAAGAAATTTATGAAATTGGTAAAGCTCTTCATGGGGTTAATAAGAACACTTATGTGATGTTTAAAGATCTTATTGCCCATTTTGGGAAGTGTAATGATTTACTTCATGAAGAGCAAGAACTTAATGAAAAACTTGATTGTAACCTTCGTGATGCTCTAGAAACTCTTAGAGACTTAGAATCTTCTAAAGAAGAGATTGAAGTTGCTCATCATCAACTTAAAGAGGATTTTGAGCACCTTGACCTTGGCTACAAGAATGTCAAAGGAGAGCTCACCAAACTCTCTAAGTCTTATGAGGAACTTCAAGCTACTCATGTGAAGTCTCTAGTTTCTTCTAGCTCCTCTCATATTGTCAATGATGCTTGTGCTACTAACTCTACTTCTTGTGAAGCATCTATCTTGAAGGAGAATGTTGAGCTAAGGGCTCAACTTGTTTTGCTAACTAGCAATTATGGAAAATTAGAAGAAAGTCATGAAAAGCTCTTGGGCTCTCATGATGACTTTCTAATCTCCCATGAAAGGCTAAAGTTAGTTCCTGAGGCTATTGTGACTAAGGTAACATCTCGTGATCCTCATGTGGACATTAGCACTATTTCTACTCAAAATGGTTTTTTGACATGTGCTGGTCCTAGTGATTCATTTAGACATATTATTACCAACTCTTGTGATGAATTGCTCTCCTTGCCTTGTTGCTCTAACAATGATGCTTCTACTTCCTCTAGTACTTTTGTTGATACTAACCTTGTAGAGGAAAACAAAGAGCTCAAGGCCCAAGTCACTATTTTGAAGAAAGACTTGGAGAAGTGTCATGAAGGGAACTCCACTCTCAAAAATATCTTAAGTGTTCAAAAATCCCCTCATGACAAGGGTGGACTTGGTTTCATCTCCAACAACAAGAAGTCCAAGAACAAGAAGAAGGGACAAGACCAAGTCAAGAATGAGGCCAACATTACATGCTTCAAGTGCAAGAATGTTGGACACCATGTGAGATCTTGTCCATTGAAGAAGAAGGCTTCAAATGTGAAGCAACAAGGGAAGCGGCCTCAAGTTCAATCTCAAGGTCAACCTCAACTTGAAGAAAGGCCACTACCAATGAGGAACCAAGATAATGCTCCCCAAGTTAAGAAAATAAAGAAGAAGAGAAGGGGGAGCACATGTTGCTATAATTGTCATGAGAAGGGACACATATCTTCATCTTGTCCCAACGGTAACATCCCTAAGCCTCCTCTAGTCAATGATCGTTATTCGCTTAGGAAGGATGTTGTTGGCAATTTGTTTGCCAAGTTTGTTGGCGTCCAAAGTGGTTTGGAAATGGAAAAGGCCATTTGGGTTGCCAATCCTATTGTGACTAACTTCTTAGGACCCAACTTGGTTGGGGACCATCAAGCTCAAACTTGATCAATAGGTGTGTGGAGGACATTGGAGATTTGGCTAGTTCATGAAGAAAAGAATATTCACCATTTATTTGTTCGAGCCAAGTCATGTGGATTATCTTCATATTATCTATCCAATGTACCTCTTTGCGGTAACTTGTATTTATATTGCTTACATTGAAAGTTACTCGCCCCTTGCATGCTTAGGTTTTGTATCTAGCATGTGCATTTATATGTTGTGTTTCCTAGTATGCTTGATTTGTGTTATCTAGCATGTGTAGGTTGCATTGCACATCATATAAGATAAGTGGTGTTTGTTGTCTTGAGCCTCATTTCTATCTTGTCTGGCTCTTGCGAGATATTAGTGGATCATCACATTATGGGGGAGTGTTATGTTTTGTGCACATCACAAACCCAAAATGTGAATATGAGAAATACCACATAGTATTGATATTCAATATTATCTAGTCACTATGTTGTATGTCAAGCTCATTTGAAATTCAAATTCTCAGAGTATCCATTAATTATCTCTTGTTGGTTTTTATTTGCCTTTATAGTGTGCTTGCCGTGGTATCTAGAAAGTTGCAACAGAAAAGTTCTGGATACCCCATGCGCACGGGGTCTTTGACCCCCGTGCGCACGGGGTACTGCGTAACTTTCTGGGTACCCCGTGCGCACGGGGTCTTTTGACCCCCGTGCGCACGGGGTACTGCGTAACTCCCTGGATACCCCGTGCGCACGGGGTCTTTTGACCCCCGTGCGCATGGGGTGGTGGTTTCTTCTCTGGACACACCATGCGCACGGGGCTGACCTAACCCGTGCGCACGGGGTCCAATGGGCAGAAACACCCACCCGGCCAAGTACGCTATAAATCTCTCATGTGCTTTGGTTTATGTTTTTGATCTTGTGCATCTTCGGAATCTACCACCGAGTGTTAATTCCAAATACCATTTGTATTCTCTTACAATTGGTATTTCTTCATGTGGTAGAACTTTATGATCATCTTCTTCTCGGCTCGTGTTTCAACTTGCCTTATCTCACTGCTTGTACTATCTATTATCTACTTGAGTGAGATAAGCCTTTGAGCATGTGTGTAATGTATATCCTATATGCTCATTGGTTTTTGCTTAGTTCATATGTTGTACTTTGTGTGCGGTACTGTGTGAATTCGTCACTTTGATATAATTTGGACAACTTGAATGCTTTATGTTATTATTGGAGCATTCATCGTTTATGTGTTCTTTTATCCAAATTGTATCTCTTTGGATCTTGGTAGGCTTGTGCATGCATTTTTATTTATATTCTTCTCCATGCCTTGCTTGCTCTACTTGATCCTCTATATAGGGTAAACTCCATAAAATCATTAATGGTTAAAAGTGTGCATAAACTTCAAGTTCATATCCTTTTGCACATATTTAATGTGGAGTTTGCCCTATGTATTGTGGTTGTGCTAACTACTTCGGACCCAATATGTTTGGGGACCAAATTGTACCTTAATGTGTTTTAGGTACTTTGGAGAAGCATTGGATTCTTGGCTTATTCACGAGGAAGGTGGAGACACCGTGGGAAATTATTAGAGCCAAGCTTGATTGATTCTTTGATTTGAGGGAGAAGATAAATGAAAACCCGGTTCGGTTGTAAGTGTTGCATTCTCATCATGAAAACCCGGTTAACAAAATTTGGGTCTTTTTGTTGGATATGCATCAAGATCCCACACTTACTTATTCTCAATAAATCCACGGGATGTATTGAGGAAACGGCGAATGTGAAGTTTGATGAGGATAACGGCTTCCATGCAAAGCAAATTGTTTCAAGTGTTGTAGGTGATGAGGCTCCTTCCCAACCTACAAGTACAATGGGGATTGGTCATATTTTTCCACAAGAAACACCCCATGTCCATGTAGAAGAAGAAGGAGTAAGAGCCCCTCTTGTGGATCCATCACAAGGGAAGTCATCACCCCCAACACAAGAGCAAGATGCTATGGGAGATCATGTACCTATCCAAGAACAAGATCAAGTCCCTCATGTTCGCATGCTAGATCAAGGGCCCCTTGAACCAATGCTCTCTCGGTAACAAGTACTTACCTCATGCATTTATTTAAATTAGAGTCAACATTATGTATGTTGCATCATGGCATGATTAGTACTTGTTGAGTTTGTGTTTCTTGCAAAAGCTTAAACCTCCTTATTGCATCTATGAGACATTTGAGAAGAAGCATATCATGGGGATCTATAAAACCATGCTCATGGTCCGCTTATCCCAAATATGCCAATTAAGCAATTTATTGCATACCAATTCCTCAAAGTGCTCTTATGTGCAATATTGATAAATTTGCAAAAACACTCATTTTGGTTGTGGTTTTTTCTCTCATGCTTAGTAATTCATTTTTATGCAAATGAGATCAATTTACGCCATGTGCCTTGTGCCATGTGCCATGTGACATAGCTCTTATGATAAAGATCAAGTTTGTATAATGATGGATTCATTCATGGATATCATGCTCTTATATTTTGTATCTTTTTGTGTGTGCAAGTTTCTTTGTGGATGCTCATCTTGATGATTATTGGCCACTTAAGAAACTCATACACATGAGAAAGTGCATATCCCTCTTTGATATCCTTTATTCCTCGCCAGTCACTTGGATTGTCTCTTTTTATTCTTTGATGAATCTGGTAAGAGGTTGAGTAGTGAGTGCTTCTATGTATTGCATATATCATTGCACTCATGAGTTGTTGGATATATTTTGGACCCATGCTTAGCATGATTATCATATTGGATATCTCCTTTATCCCTTGTCCAAAATATGTTCTTTGGATCTTTTTCGTGGTTGATTCTCATGTTTTATCTTCTTGTTGCATTCTATGGATCCCCAATATAGTTTGAGCTCCTCCATTTATTCATAAATGGGTATGTGCATTTGATTCCACTCACATATGAGAAATGCGCAAATTAAGGAGGAACTCATACTATATTGGCCTTCTGGATTTCTTCCATTTTGGCATTTGATGCCAATGGGGGAGAAGTTTAGAGGGTTTAGGAGAAGTAGGTTGGTTCTTGTCATTCATGCATATCTACATTATTATTCTTGTCATTCATGCATATCTACATTTGTTGTGCTTGCTTGTTGCATGGATGTGTATATAGAGAAAAATCCACCAAGTTCTTTCACGTGCATATATTGTGGGGGAGTTTGCTCTATATAGTGTGGTTCTACTAGCATCAAATTCTTGTGTAGTATTTCGATGCTAGTACAACCGGTTTTGATAACATCAACTACCTTTGTGATATTTGAGGCTATCAAAACCACCTCAAGTATACAATTTATTCTCGGATAGATTGCATACTTGTTTTAAATTCATTATATAAACCCTCTTGTTGAGATTGTCATCAATTACCAAAATGGGGGAGATTGAAAGGGCATGTAGCCCCTAAGTGTGGTTTTGGTAATTAATGACAATCTCTATGGACTAATGTTTTCAGTGAGATATATTTGAAGGTTTTGTCCATAGATGGTGCCTCAAGGATATTGGATGGAATCAAGGATGAAGTCCATATATATGAAGATGTATTTGCTCAAAGCTTTGGTATTAAATGACAATTCCTATGGAGCATCAAGTGCATTGAATCTTATATGAAGATATACTCCATAGTGATGCTTGAAGTGCATTGGGATAACAATTCCTATGGAGCATCAAGTGCATTGAATCTTATATGAAGATATGTTCCATAGTGATGCTTGAAGTGCATTGGGTTGTTTTGTGAAGAATGCCATCAAAGCATCCGAAGAAGTCCTTATGGTATCCTTCTCTGGATACACCGTGCTCACGGGCTTGTACCGTGCACACGGGGTCGTGTGTCAACTCTCTGGATACCCCGTGTTAACGGGGCCTAGGTGTTTGGCTTTCGAGATCGCATGTCCAGTGAGGTTTCAAGTTGGAATTCGGGGATTTCTATTGAAATCATCAAGATTGATTTCAATGCCTAATCTAATTATGTTCATGGTGGAGTTCATTGGAGGATCTCAAAGATTGACATATTTGGGCTTTTAAGGATCAAGGGCTTGACAGAATAATCAAAGAGAAAAATTCAAGTTATGGTTTCAAGACAAGATCATGATGAGCTCATGTGTTGGGTTTAGGTTGAACAAGTCTTGAATCAAGCTACTAGAGTTAAGAATTCATTGTGCCTCTCAAGAGCTTGTGATGGAGTTTTTAGAAGGGCAAGTGGTGACCAAGATGATATTCATAGTGGAACTTGATATGGTCATGAAAGAGTCTTTGGTGATATAGTCTTGAAGCAATGAAGGGAAATGAAGAGTTCATTGTGGCTTTCAAGAAACCAATATGGGGCATAAAGTAAAGATGTTGGTTGACCAAGATGAAGCTCGAAGATTATATCTAGATGGTCAACTCACAAAGCGCAAACATTGTACCACATGGGATCAAGTGATCTAGTGGTATGGTAAGTAGTTATGAATTGTGCTTTGTTACCTAACCCATGCTATGTGTTTGTTATGTCTATGTGGGTTAGGTGTTTCTCATGGGCTTGCATCAAAAGGAAAGATTTCAAGTAGCCTATGTGTGGATGACATCAAGTGGTGATGGTCATCGGGTTAGAGGAGTCCAAGTGCAAGATGAGAAGCCGGAGGTTATATGCTTTGAAGCTTGCGGTCCACATCATGATAATGTGCATGTGAAGATGGTCTTAAGTTAAGGCTTCCCTCATTGCATTACGAGGAAGCAATTCGAGTATCTTCATCAAGTGGTTGTGGACAAGAAAGGGATTCCAACTTGAGGCAAGCATTAAAGTCATCATCAAGCTCAAGTTGAATATGCAAGGCAAAGGTATAACTTAGCTAGGTTTTCCTAGTTTTGCCGGTCTCATAGTGCTTTGTGGGAGACCGGATTATAGGTTTGATAGCCGTACTATCAAGAGGGACTTTCGGGCGAGTAGCTTGATCACGTCGCATGCAGAGAGCTCAAACCTTTGCATTACTTGCATCATTCTTTCTTGTTGATCTTGGGTGGTTCTCTATGTGAGGACATTGGGCTTTTCCATAGCTTCAAAACGAGCCCAAGATCATCGAATTCGGAGTTCGTATGCCAAAGTTATCATTGTTTCAGTGGGCTACTGCAGGCTGATTCTGGGTACCCCGTGTGCACGGGCCCCCCGTGTCCACGGGACTGTACCGTGCGCACGAGACCCCGTGGGCACGGGGTCTCAACCCCGTGGGCACGGGGTGTCTAGAAACTGTCCGTTGAGCCCCAACGGCTAGTTTCTGAGTTTGGCTATTTAAGGGCTCCTTCCTCCCACCGGTTGGGGGGCTGTTCACACACTTTCTCAACATCATTTTGAGCCTCTTACCACCTTTCCCAAACTCCTATCTCCCCTCTATGTGAAGGGGGATTTGTGGATGCATCTTTGAGTCATTAGTTGATTTTATCCATTGCATCCCCTCTCTTCAATCTCCTACTTTCGAGAGTGCATCTTGTGAGATTGAGAGAGTGAGTTGAGCATTTGTTGCTTGACCTTGCATTGCATTTGTTGCATTGGTTTGAGCTCCCCGCATCGATTTGTTTGAGTGAGAGCCTGTGAGTTTATTACTCTTGGAGGTTTCCGCCTCCTAGACGGTTTGGTGATATTCTTGAGAAGATTGTGAAGATGCCTAGGTGGCCGTGGTTCTCCCGGAAGCTTCCTCTTGTGGTGTGCTCCGGGGAAGGGTGTGAAGTGGCCTAGGTGGTCAAGGTTCCTCCGGAAGCTTCCTTGCTTTTGGTGTGCTCCGGAGAAGTTTGTAAAGGTGTGGTGGTCGCCTTCAAGACCAACCCCGAGTGAATCGAGGCTCATCCGTTGGGGGTGACTCGAAAGGGAGAATACGGTGAGTCACTTGGTGACGCCCCGGAGCTTTGGCTTCGGCACCGCTCCAACGGAGATTAGCACTCTCACGAGTGTGAACTTCGGGATAAATCCGTGTCCCCGACTCACTTGTGGTTATCTCATACCCACACCCTTTACTTTCCGCAATTCATACTTGCTCTCATTGATATATCTTGTACTAGTTGAATTGCTTAGTTGTTCCTACATTTCCATATCTTGTGATATAGTTTGTGCTTGCTAGTTTCCTTAAGTGCCTATCTTGTTTAGCATAGGTTGTTGGTGCACTTAGTTGAGCCTAGCATATTTAGGATTTGTGCTTGAAAGGTATCCGTTTAGTTTAATTCCGCATTAGGATATAGCCAAATCCGTAACAGTTTTAAAACGCCTATTCACCCCTCCTCTAGTCGTCATCTAGATCCTTTCACCGTTCACATGCCATAAGGAACGAGCAACAAACTTATCGGTGATCATACATTATGATGTGTGTAGTCCGATAAATGTTGTTACTAGCAGTGGATTTATCTATCTTCAGAAATGACTCAAGTAGATATATGGATATTTGCTTGATGAGACGTAAGTCTGGATCTTTCGAAATCATTCAAAAGGTTTTCAACATGAAGTACAAATTAGTGAAATAAGAAAATTATGTTTCTGCAATTAGATTGCGGAAAGGAATATTTGAGTTACAAATTTAGCGAATGTCTGATGAGTTGTGAAAAGAGTTTCATAACTTACACCTCCCGGAACACCACTGTGAGTGGAATGTCCGTGAAGATGTCATCAAACCATTTATGACATGCTAAGATCAAAGATGACATAAATCAATTTGCCATTATCCCTTTTAAAAGGTAATTCTTTAGAGACTGCGGCTTTTACACTGAAAAGAGCACCATCAAATCTGTTGAAATGACGCCATGGTATGGTACGCCCAACCATGTTCTGTCTTTTCTTAACATTTGGAATATGGGGATTGTGTAAAATATTTACAAACCTATTCCAAATCAGACAAACACTACTTTGTAGGTTATCCCAAGTTATTGGGTATTCCTCCCTCACTATACCGAGGCAAAAGGTTTGCCACAAAGAACGGTATGATTTTGTAGAAAATGGTTGTTACAAAAGGGTGAGTGGGAGGATAGTGCAACTCGACGAGATAACAGTATCTTTGTTATCATGACAAGGGAAAGAAACCTCGGAAGCAATTCCAGAGTTTCCTCCTGCGACTGATACGGAAGCCGCTACAATAAAATGTATGGACTTTGGTCGAACTTGCAGCTGAACCACTTAGGCAAAACTCGTGCAAACCTCTCAGGTGCGCAAACGAGATATTGTTGTTAGACAACAGTATACCTACGATACACAAGGAAGCCAATATAATCCGAGATAGTTTCCATATAAATGATTCAAGATTATATCTTGATAAACGCTTCGAAAGACTTAGAGTCTAACGAACATTAATGGAACTATAAACTGATGTGGATAAAATGTTTTATGCATAAAGCTCGACTTGTTGCAATAACAAATTCAAGGAGTTGACTACGATGCGATTGTCTCACCGTAGCGATGCTTAAAGTCAGATCGGGTTAAACTAGCAATTAATACATATTTCAATCATGAGATATGAAACATGGATGCCAAAAGGATTTCCATGAAATGAAAATACAAACTAGGACTTGTATGTGATACAGTCCAAAGTATTTTGTCGATCCAGAGGATGCTAGTGAGTATGCAAACTTCAGAGTTCCAGCGATGGACAGAAGAGAGCAAAAAGGAGTTGAAATCTTCGTTTTTGATGAAATAGTCAAAAGAGTTTGATTTCATCAATGGATAACGAAGATGCTTGTGGTTACAAGAAAGTAAGTGGGAGCATAATAATATTTCTAAAAACCTTTTGTGCTTGACACATTGTTGATTGGAAATAATATAAATTTCTTAACACGAATTAGGACTTCATTGAAAAATAGTTTTTTGATGAAGTGCTTGGGCTAAGTAGCCTTGATATTAGGCATTATTATCTACGGAGATAGTATTGCCTGATAGGGTTAAGCCAAAATACATATTGACAAGATGCTAAAATAGTTTAGCATTAAAAACGCCAAGGAGTGATTCTTGCCGAAGTCACATGGAAAGAGTTTTTGCAAGACTCGGTGTCCCAAAACACTGATGAGCAAAATACATGATGGAGATTCCACACACTCTTGTGTTTGGATTAATCATGTATTCCATGGTATGTAAAACAACCGGATATGTCCGATACTCCCAAGCTGTTGCGAGTATAGATACCAAAGTGATCAAAGTACTGATCATAGGACAACAGTGAAAAATGTCATTGAGTACTAAAGTAGCACTGATGATATGTTTTCTCGCAAGCAGAGATTATGAAGTGCTCGTTGTAAGTAATTTAATCGATACAGTTTTCATCAATGCTCCATGCGATTTTCGATTTAAGTTAAGGGTTTTTGTGTAATACACGATATGGTGGCACGGTAGTTGGAAATTGTTCCAAACAGGTTACTGTGGCGAATTCTCTAACAAAGGCTAAGTATGTTGACGCTTTAGAAGCGACAAAGAAGATGTTGAATCATATAGTTCATTCATGAACTTACTATGGTTCCAAGATGGCTTTGGTCAATGGGACACTATTGTAAATAGTTGCTCCATAGCTCAGTCTGAGGAATCAAGGTTTGACCTGTGATTCACATATATACAAAGCCAAGTCCACACAAAATATGAATTTTGTGAAAGCGTGAAAACGCGAGGAGATGCAAAGATACACACGGAACTGAAGTTGTCAGATCCGTTGGACATCAGGCTATACCACAAGCGAAGCATATTTTACACCGGTATGCCATAGGTGTAAAGTGTTTTAGCATTGACTAGATTACTGATTCTAGTGCAAGTGGGAGTCTGTAGGAGATATGCCCTAGAGGCAATAATAAATGTTATTATTTATCCCCATGTTTGTAATTAAGTTTATATTCCGTGCTATAGCTGCTATGGTTCTCGAGTCTACAATAACCACGAGGCTCGGAGGAAGACTCATATGCATGCGTGGAATAATAAACGGTAAAATGTATTCCTAGTCTGGCCTCTAAGACTAGCTCAAGTGTTGCATGATGGTTCTATTTTCCTGATCATGGGCATGACTATGCTGGCAACTTTGAGGGCACATTGTTAGAAGAACACTTGTGTTGAATCGACCCGAATTGATGTTATGCTATGAGATACATCCGTCACAAGTTAATGGTTAATAACACAGAGAAAGTTTACGTTTGCATAATTCCTTAGACCATGAGAGTATCGAGTTTCTTCATGCTTGATTCATGAACTTTGGGGTTTGTTAAACGTCATCCGTTACTGGGTGGCTATTACTGCGGCTTACGGGTTCATGGGAAAGTATGTCAAGTAACTTGATAGCTCAAGATTGGGATTTGCTCCTCCGACGATGGAGAGATATCTCTGGGCCCTCTCGGTGTTACGGTATCCATCATCGTCTGGCCAGACACAATGTGATTTGATCACAGGGATGCCGAAACACGAGAACGAGAAAAGAGAACAAACCCGGTAACGAGGTAACTGGCATTGTGGACAAGTGTTGATCCACAGGGATGCCGATAAATCTTACCTCGTGTGTTTGTAACATATCGCGAAGCAACAGGAATAGCACACGGCAACTGGAGGTTCACTCGAACATTTATTCATGTGGGTATAGGGGTCAATATGGGTGTCCACGGCTCCGATGTTGATCATTGATCAGAAAGTGTTCCGGTCATGTCTATACTTCACCAAACCTATACGGTCACACACTTAAGGGTCATCTATCTGCTGAATTCTAGACAGGGAGTCTGAGAGAAAGTCACCGGAAAAGTTTCGGAGACAACGGAAAAGTTCCGGAGAGAGAACACCGGAATAGTTTCCGTAAAACTGAAAAGTTGTTTCAGGGTATACCATTAGGTCAAATTGGTTTCGGCACACGCCTGGCAATTCTTGGAGGGTGCCAGAATTGTTCTGGGAACTTCTGGGATTTTTCGGAGAAAAAATCCGGAAATGTTCCGGAGCTGCCGGAACCGCTTTGGTTGCTTTTTGCAGATGAAAATCACTAATCCGGAATTGTTTCGGAACGCGTCCAAAATTATTTTAGTGGGTACTGGAAATGTTCTAAGACCTATAGAAATATTATCAGATTTAACGGTCGCGGAAAAATGTTTCCGTGAATAGTGAAAAGCACCTTTTGGTTACTTTATGAAAAGCCACCTTTTAGGGCTTTTCCCAAAAGGCTTCTAGAAGGACTTGGGGACTAAGGAACCCCCTTTGGGGGGGCCACATGGGGGTGGCCGGCCAAGGAGGAGCTCCTCCATGGGGCTCCTCTAGCCTTCCCATTTTGCCCATTTGGAAAATCCATATGATGGTTTTTTTTTGGTATTTTGAGTTCCACCCTACCCCTTGGGATTTCCTATAAATAGAGGTGGAGAGGCACTCTCCACGCTCACTCTTTCTCACATACAAGTGCCATGCAATGATCTGGCTTCTCCCTCCCTCCCCGCGAAATAGTTTCGTAGAGCCGAAAGGCTGTCTAGGTTTCGGTGGGAACTAGTTCTGGACGGCGAAGCCCTGCCGGATAGATGACACCGTATGTGTGCAACCCCGTAGAGAGGTCGTAGGTTCGATCTTTTTGCCCGAGGGGCTGTTCGAGAGTGCCTCCCGGAGGGCTGTCTGAGTGACCGTCCGAGATTCTGTGTGTGCCTCCCGAAGGGCTGTCCGTGACTCCGTCCGGGGGACTGTCCGACCGCCTCCCGAAGGGCTGTCCGAGGGGCTGACGAGGGAGTACATCCTCGCGGTTGGGAGGTTGTAAATCCTAGCTGCGGGATCTGCATCGACGATCAACATCGACTCTACTTCCGCTGCGCTACGAGTCGGTAACGATCAGATCAAACCATGTATGCATCTCCATAGTGATCCTGGGCGTGCTCGTAGTACAGGAAATTTTTGTTTTCTACTACGTTCCCTTACAGTTATAAAAAAAGAAATTTAGAAACTAAACTTGCCATGGTGAATTACTAAAATTTGTCATGATCCATGAAATAATTTTGACATGGTTCATAATTAAAAAGAAATTCGTCGTCGGTTACTTTAAAAATGCATGGTCAATGACTCAAATTTGCCATGAACCAGAAACTAAAATTGCCATGGTAAATTACTTAAATTTGCCATGATACATGCACAAAAATTTGTCATGGTTCATAAAAATAATAATTTCCATGGTCAAAATACTAGAATTGCCATGGTCAAAATAATTGTCATGATCTATAAACTAAAATTGCCATCATGAATTACTAAAAATTGCCATGATCCATGAATTAAATTTGCCGTGGTTAATTACTAAAAATTGCCATGGTCAATTAATAAAATTTGCTGTGAAAAGTAGTCGAAATACAATGGTAGTTTTAAATCTAGAAGAAAAAAAAATAGATGAAACATATCATGGCAACTTTAATGTAAACACTATGACAACTTTTTGCCCCAAAAAAAAGTCGTCGAAACATACCAATATGGGATCTAGTTTTGAAGATCTCGTCGAGACGGATTTAATGATGAACACGGATTTTTAATCGGGTTTTTTATTTAAGAGATAAAACATTTTTATGTCCGAAAAACCAAAAAGATTCCGCTAATGTGATCTGTTTGATGTGGCAAAATACATGGTAATGAGAGCGTGTGGGCGGGATTACTTCGTGCCACACGTGTGGCACTTATCATTTGGGTACATTTTTTATCTCACGCCTTCGTGGCGGCATCTGGTGGATAAATGTGGAGTGTACTAATCATTCTATCACCCTTAAAAAAATACTAATCATTCTATCAGCATCTGGCGGTATCCTGACAATGTCTTCATGAAAAAAAAGGTCTTCGCCCCAGATGTTGATATTGAGGGCCTAGCGAGTAGCGAGAGTGTGTAGAGATAAAAAAAAGGTTCCTTTTGCAGCTCTTAACTCTAGTACGAAAAACCCTAAAAAAAAACTCTAGTACGAAAGAGAGGCGTGAGACCACCAAAAGCACAAGTACGGGAGGAAAACAAATTGAAATGATCTTCAACAGGGCCCTCAAATTCCACCATCGAGCACTGACACCGGCGTTGACGTGTATTTTTGAAGGTGGCGTTGACTTGGAGTATGTGGTCCTCTATCAATCACCTTTCTCTTGACGTCTTGCATGTGAATCATGGCAGACATAGCTGACTAGTATTTTTTTTTTTTTTTGAAACAAGGCAAAAGACTTGCCAATTTCATTAAATAAGGAGAAGGTTTAGACAAAGGCCGCAAGGCGGCAAAAGAAACAAAACAATAGCTGACTAGTATCATTCTTTCAATCTTGATAGGTACACTGACACACTGTTTCCATTGATTCCACAAAAAGCTAGGATTGCATACTGTATTTTGGTTTCAACGTCAGTCAGTCAGTCGTCCAATCTCAACTTCAACTCTGACGACTTGTTTTCCACTATCTTCTTAACTGAGTACCAGTAATCCGCACTATCTTGGCCCTTGCGACCGACGGCGGCTTGATCTGATCCTCTATGCGGCGATATTTTTGCTCCGGTCTTGCACCATCTCAATGGTACGCACTGTACGCGTATAGCTTTCTCGATCGACGCCATGCCTCTGGCTTACACATTCACGTGTCACCAGGACAATTTTACGCCATGGTATTGTTGGTTTATCTACTATCCCGGAGGATGCGGCTGGGCAAAGCCCGCGCGCGGACGGCGGAGGCGGGGCCTCCTCTTCTTTTGGTGGCGCGGGGTAGGGCTTGGCCCTGGTGCTGCAGCTGGCCGGTCGTAGGGCGGCGGCTGGGCTCGCGCCGCTGGCTGTGCTCGGGGCGGTGGTGACGCTCGGCGTCAGTGGAGGCTCGCGGCAGAGGGGAGGCGCAGTGTTGCGTCGGACGGCGGTGGTCGCAGCCTTGCGGGCCCGATCTGGGCCTGCGCGGGTCTGCGGCTTGGGCGCTCGATCCTGGCTGCGTGGTGGTCGGCCGGTGCGCCGACGACCGGATCCGGCGCTGGTGACTCCGTCTGGGGCCGGCTTTCTGCGGGCGGTGGCAGCGCGCGTGGAGCTCAGCAGAGTCCGGGTTGCGGGGGGAGCGGGCTGGCTGCGGATGGTCGCCTATGGCCGGGATTCTCAGGATCTCGGCCGGCGGCTTTGATTTCTGCCGTTGCTGTGGTTCCCTCTGGCTGGTGGAGCCCCGATGTGGTGCCGGTGGGCAGTAATGGGGTGCTGAGGACGCCGGGGCAGCGGCCCCGGAGCTGAGGTCGGCTATCTTGCCGGCAAGATGTGTGCTGTTGGCTGTCGCAGCGTGAGGTGCTGCGGTTGGCTGCTGCAGGGTGCGCCCGTGTGATGCTTGCGGGTGTGCAAGCTCGGGCGGTTGGGGTGGCGAGGTGCGGCGGCTGCTGCACCACGAGGTGGAGCCGGTGGACGTCGACCGGGGGATTGTGTGATGTCCAGTGCTTCGGATCTGCTTGGATTCGGAGGTATGGAGGAGCTCCGGGCGAAAGTCCAGCACTGACTTTGGGTCGGTGCCGGCGACAGCGGCGCCATGGCCATGGTGTCGTTCCCCTTCTTGGAGGTGTTGCCGTGGAGCTCCATTACACGACTCTCCGGGAGAAATCTCTAGCTTCGGATGGTCGAAGCGGGCGATGACGGCGGCTACGTCGTTTCCTTCTTTGAGGCATCGCCTTGGAGAGTCAGCATATTGCGGTTTGCACGGATCTCTTCGTTGGCGGGGACAGTGGACGTCGGGGCGGCGGCTCTGGGTGGTTTCTGATTGTGCGCCGAGATGGCGATCTCGGGAACAATGCGAGTGGCAACTCTATGAGGTGGGGCTCTTTCTCGACATTGGTTGGGTGGCATCCTTGTCCCGCTTGGGCGGTGGGGGTGTCGGCTCGGTCGATGCGCCCCAAAGGGAGCGGTCTGACTTTATGTCGGGGCGGCGGCCCCGGATGTGGTGCGACGTTCGTGGTCTGCGAGCGGTTGCCCTGAGCAGCGTGGGCTGCGGGCAGCTGGGCTGTGCGGCGTTGCTGCTCGAGGGGAGCGGCGGTATGTTGGGGCGGCGGCCCCGGAAGGCGGTGCCGGTGGAGTGCGCTGGGCGCGACGGAGCGGTGGATGTTGGGGCGGCGGCCCCGAGAGGATCTCTGTGGCGACCAGGCTTCTGTGGCAACGATGATGGTGGGAGCGACGTCGACGACGCGGCAATGGTTGCGGTAGTCGGCTCTTCTCCGGCGTGTCCGCGGTATTGCCTCGGTTTGTTTGTTGCTGTGGAGTCGAAGCTGCGGCGGCGGGCCCCTGTGCTATACGATGACTGGCTGCAGGTGGCCCGTTCGGCGATCTTCCGTGGCGCCAGCTTTCACCTGGTTTTGTTCTTCTGAGTTCTCCGTCAGAGTCGGAGCTGCGTTGTCTGGCTGCAGGTCGACATGTTGTCGATGAGGGTGGGCTTTGCCCTGTGTGTGTCAGTTGGGAGTGGGCTTGGCCCTTGTTGTTCCGGTTTTTGCCCGGTTTTCTGTAATTAACTGGATAATTTTCTTCTGCTTATTTAATAGATGAGGCAATCTTTGCCTCCGTTTCAAAAAAAAAACTATCCAGGAAGAAACTGGATAAGATCAGTGGCCGGCCGCCGGCCGTGTGCATCCTCAACCTCTGAGGTGGGTGAGGACTGAAGAGCGCATCACGTACGTTTTGCACCTTCGCCGTCCCATCCACATAAAATACCTAATCCAAAGTTCCAAACCCTCGGCCATTGTTACCGTGGATAAGCATCAAGGTTGGCGACCACGTGACACATGTGGTAAGCTATCCAACTATTTATTAGCAAAAAAAAAAGCATCAAGGTAAGGCGCTTTGAGGAGTATTCTAATCACCTCGATCAGAAAGCAAAGAGTATATTAATCGGGCGGTGGTGTTTGAAAGTGCAGAGAACCCGCTCCGCTCTCTGCTTTCCGCTAGCGCCGTGGCCTCACGTGCACCGTGGCTTCCTTGAGAGCCTTCAGCAGCCAGCCACGCGTAGTTAATTAGCGTACGTCGTGATGCGCGATTACGACCTGCCGCTCCATTATCCTGTGATTAGAGCTAGCAGTGTGTTTATCCTGATCTCGTGGATTCTCTTTTTTCTTGAAGGTAGAGCTCGTGAATGAAGTGAGTTGACTTTGAGTGTGTGCGGCCGTCTTTGTTAAGCTGACGATGAGGGTTGCAAGTGGGTCTTCCGGATCCTCTGGTTTGAAACTTTCAATACGGTGCCGTGCAAGTGCACCAGATGGTTCGAGAAACCTGTGACACTTGTGATTAAACTGGGGCCGGGCATCCTGCGAGCCTCGATCTACATCCCAACGTCAGTGTAGATCTCACAGTGAGTTCCTATTCGTCCACTCACGGTTCACTTTCACGTTCTTATCCATGTAATGCATCTACATCAATAATTCATTTGTGTTTGCCGTGTCATCAACACGATATCTTTTCATAGGAAATCCACATAATTTATCCACGTAAATTTTCTCCCGCCACACGCGCGGGTTATCTTCTAATTTTCTCTAGTTTAATTTTCTTTTCTCCTTTTCAAATGGCTTTAATACTCCCAATATGTGTACACTTAGAAGCCCAGAACGCGCAAATTTCACTTTCTACATAAGAAGATGAACTTTAACTTCCCCCCTAACATGTTGGTTTGGGAATGCAAAGCCGGGTACCAATTAATAGTTTGGAGAAACAAATACTCACATTCGATCCAAAATATAAGTTGGATTAGTTTTTCAAAATTCAAACCTCTCTAACTTTGACTAAGTTTATAGAAAAAAATATCAATGTCCACAATACCAAATCATTATCAATAGATTTATCATGAAATATATTTTGTATTTTATTTTTTTGTATCATAGATGTGGATATATTTTGCTGTAGAATTGGTTAAACATAGAAACGTTTGACCACTTGAAAAACTAATACACCTTACATTTTAGCATGGAGGGAGTAACAATTACTAGTAATTTTCTTAAGAAACTACTATTGATAACAGAACACCTTATATAAGATATAATGTATTTGATAGTTCAATCTAGTCAGGTCCTTTAGGTTGAACACTTGAGATCACTACAGAGACGACATCGTTGGTTGGTGTCAATACACTATAGTATATCGGTTTTGCTTAAACTCAGCTAGCTGAGATTTAATTTGGTCTCATTCACGGCCCCAGCCGTTGGATCTTTCTCGTGTTTCAACTCGTGTCAGCCGAGTAGCGGTACGCGGCCAGTCGTGGCTCGTTGTTGTTTCCAAGCGACGTTGTATGTGGCCCGGGGCGGCCTGGTGCAGTTGCATGTCTGGGCGCTAGCGGCCGACTGGCCGTCGTGGCCTGTACTGGGCTTATAGGAGCGGAAGCAACGCTGCCTTTCTTGTCCACTTGTCCTTTTGTCTTCTTTTTTTCTACCGGCAGCTAGGTGAGAGAAGAAGTGAACAAGCCTGGTGTACACAAGTGTCTAGTTTTTGTTTTTGTTTATGTCAGTTTTTTTCAGGCGTTTTCTTCTTGTCTTTTTTGCAGTTTTTTTTTCCGTTAGTAAAAGGAACACAAGTGTCTAGTTTTTTTTTTTGTTTGTCTTCATTATTATTTTTTATTTTTTATCATGCAAATACCTACAAATATGATAGTTGCATTGTTTATCACTGTGAATGTTGCAACTGTAATTGAGGTAGGGAGGGGATTGTAGGATCAGTTGCATGCCCACCACTAGACATGTAACTGCGAGCGATGAAACTTAATTGCAACTGCATCGCCGCAAAGCAACCACAACTAGGGT
Organism: Elymus sibiricus; assembly: GCA_039707655.1. Classification (NCBI taxonomy): domain Eukaryota; kingdom Viridiplantae; phylum Streptophyta; class Magnoliopsida; order Poales; family Poaceae; genus Elymus; species Elymus sibiricus. The sequence continues at coordinate 326,563,386 of CM077670.1, forward strand.
TGGAAGGGGAGTTGTCGGGGCCAGTTGTATGTCCATCACTAGACATGCAACTGCAAGTGTTGTAATCTGACTGCAACTGCAAGCGTTTTAATCTGGCTGCAATTGGTCGGGGCACAAAGTGACTGCAACTGGGGTCGGGAGAGGAGTTGTCGGGGCCAGTTGCATATCCACCACTTGACATGCAATTGCAAGTGTTGTAACCCGATTGCAATTATAAGCACTGTAACTCGACTGCGACTGCACAGGACACAAAGCGACTGCAATTGGGGGCGGGAGAGGAGTTGTGGGGGGTTCAGTTGCATGTACACATCTAGGCATGCAACTGCAAGCGTTGTAATCCGACTGCAACTGCACAGGCAGAAATCGACTGCAACTAGGGTCTAGAGGGGAGTTGTCGGGGCTAGTTGCATGTACACCACTAAACATGCAATTGCAAGTGGTGTAACCCGACTGCAACTGCACAGGCACAAATTGACTGCAACTGAGCCCGGGAGGGGAGTTGTCGGGGCGAGTTGCATGTACACCACTAGACATGCAATTGCAAGCGTTCTAACCCGACTGCAACTAGACGAGCACAAAGTGACTATTGTAGTCGGGAGTAGTTTGTCGGGTTCAGTTGCATGTACATCACCAGATATGCTATTACAAGCGTTGTATCCCGACTGTAACTGCACGGGCACAAAATGATTGCAACTGGTGTTGGAAAATGGAGTTGTCGAGGTCAGTTGCATGCAACACACCCATACACATTTGCAAGCGCCTAACTGAATTGTTACACAGTTTGTTTAACTTTTCATCTACTACTGATGTAGAGAAAAGGTGTCATATACGTATATATGTGACGTGTTTTATGTCTGTACGTACGTGTCCATTCGGCAGGATGTACATACAGCCGGCCTAGACGCAAAAAGAAGGGAAGTGACATACACAAAGAAGACGAGCGAGCACGTACGCGCGCAGCAGCTAGCATCGGTGGCACTCACTGCACTCAACATCACTTCACGGCCTGCTCACACTTACGAGCCAAACATGCAGCCGCTTGGGTGGACGTAGAGTCCCTCCAATCTCGTTGACAAGAACAACAAACATCAGATGGCATATACAAGCCCAAAATATTCTCTTTATTTTTCTCTTCTTTTTCTGTACAAGGCCAAACAATTTTTGAACAAAGTTTACTGAAACGAATGGACAACAACAAACAACAAGCCCATCAGCCCAAAGAACGAAGAAGCAAGTTTGGGCGTGGCAGTCCAACAACAAAAGCCTTTTATAATGTGACATGACATCAGGTGAATGAGACCAAACTATATCTCAGCTAGCTGAGTTCTAGGCACTCCCTTATTAGTTCTAGACTAGAAGAAAGTCCAGGTAGGATAAGATACCGAGAATTACTACTCCAAGCAAGGTTGTGATTTTTTTTTGGAGATTTAGCAAGGTTGTGATTAGGAACATGACTTTGATACAAAGATAGCAAGGTGGATGTTAGGGTTTGGCGACCATGGGGAGACGCCCCCGCTGCCACCGCCGTTATCTAGCCCCGGCCTCGTGCCCACGGGAGATGTTGCCATGCATGCCCCTTGCGCGTTCAATGGCCATGTTGCAGCTGCATCCACCCTTGCTTCGCTGGGACTTTGTGTTTCGGGCAGACGTGTTGTAGATCGGATCAGAAAGTGTCTGGCTGGGAGTCTTGCGGAAGCACGCCGGGTGGAGTCTGGGAAGGACACATGTTGGGGAACGTTGCATGGGAAACAAAAAATTTCCTATGCTCACCAAGATCAATCTAGGAGATGAACATCTACGAGAGGAGAGATTGCATTTACATACCCTTGTAGATCGCTAAGCGGAAGCGTTACGAAACGCGGTTGATGTAGTCGAACGTCTTCGCGATCCAATCACGATCCGTCCACGAACTCCCGATCAAGTGTCGAACGGACGGCACCTCCGAGTTTAGCACACGTGCGGCTCAGCGGCGTCCTCTCCTTCTTGATCCAGCAAGCGAGAGAGAGGGGGTAGATGAGATCAGGACCAACACGACGGTATGGTGGTGGTGGTGGCAGCGGAATTCCGGCAGGGCTCCGCCAAGCGCGTACCGGTGAAACGTGGGAGGAGTTGGGAGAGGTAACAGGCAAGGGTCCAAGGGGTGGCTGCCCCCAACGCCTCCCCACCTTTATATAGGCGTGGAGGGGGCTGGTGGCTTGCCCTCCAAGGCCCTAGGGTCGTTGGCCAAAGGGGGAGGAAGGAAATCCCTCCTTTCCTTCCCCACCGGTCGCTATCCCCCCTTTTTAGGGATCCTGATCTTATCCCTTTGGGATATGATACTATTCCTTTTAAGGGAGGATCTTGGTGCGCCTAGACCAGGGTTGTGGGGACTTTCCCCACTACCCACGTTCATGTGGGTCCCCCATGCAGGTGGGCCCCACTCCGGAACCTTCTAGAACCTTCCCGGTACAATACCGAAAAAACTCGAACTTTTTCCGGAACCCAATAACAACTTTCCATATATGAATCTTTACCTCCGGACTATTCCAGAGCTCCTCGTGATGTCCCGGATCCCATCCGGGACTCCGAACAACCTTTGGACTTTCCACTATCAATATCTCAATACTACCCTAGCGCTACCGAACGTTAAGCGTGCGACCCTACGGGTTCGGGAATATGCAGACATGACCGAGACTCCTCTCCTGTCAATAACCAATAGCGGGACCTGGATGCCCATATTGGTTCCTACATATTCTACGAAGATCTTTATCGGTCGAACCTCGATGTCAAGGATTCAGTCAATCCCGTATGCAGTTCCCTTTGTCCATCGGTATGTTACTTGCCCGAGATTCGATCATCGGTATCTCCATACCTAGTTCAATCTCGTTACCGACAAGTCTCTTTACTCGTTCCGTAATACAAGATCCCGTGGCTAACTCTTTAGTCACATTGCTTGCAAGCTTATTGTGATGCTGTATTACCGAGTGGGCCCTGAGATACCTTTCCGTCATACGGAGTGACAAATTCCCAGTCTTGATCCATGCCAACTCAACAGACACCCTCGGAGATACCTGTAGAGCATCTTTATAGTCACCCAGTTACGTTGCGACATTTGATACACACAAGGCACTCCTCCGGTGTCAGTGAGTTACATGATCTCATGGTCATAGGAACAGATACTTGACATGCAAAAACGATAGCAATAAACTTGACACGATCATATGCTACGTTCATAGTTTGGGTCTTGTCCATCACATCATTCTCCTAATGATGTGATCCCATTATCAAATGACAACTCATGTCTATGACCAGGAAACCATGGCCATCTTTGATCAACGAGCTAGTCCGGTAGAGGCTCACTAGGGACATGTTGTTGTCTACGTATCCACACATGTATTTGTGTTTCCAACCAATACAATTATAGCATGGATAATAAACGATTATCATGAACAAGGAAATATAATAATAACCATTTTATTATTGCCTCTAGGGCATATTTCCAACAACACAAACCCTAACCCCTCCTCAAAGGAAAGGGCAACCCCATCTTCGGCATACTTAAGGGGAGCTAGGGTTCAATGGGGAGAGCACCCTAAACCCCACGAGCTCCCTGACCATGACCTTCCACCGGATTAACAGCGATAATACCTATGTTACCGGATTGACGGCCTCCCACAGACCCTGCGCGTCGAAGATCGCCTCCGCCTTGATCGCCCGCACCGTATAGTTCACCGGCGTGAGCATCAGGCAGGTGAGCGCCACCAAGCTCCCCCCCCCCCCCCGCGCTGTGCGGCACGATCGACATGGCCGCGCCCCGGATCACACGAAGCTCTGTATACCAAATGTTGGGGCAGCTCTCTCTCTCTCGCCGAACGAAGGTAGAACCTCTCTCTCTCGCCGGACGAAGGTTTCCGGCCGCACGTACGGCCCTTTTCTCTTTATCTCAAACTGGCTGGCTCACCCCTTACAAACAGTACACCGGGGAGGAGTTTTTATACGCGCCCACGATCCGCATGCAACGCCTGCACCCACGACGCGCTCCTACGTGCCTGGGGCGGCTGGACTCCGCATGCAGCGCCCACGACGCGCTCACGACGCTCGCCAATGACCTAGCCCTACGCGGCGGGCTCGAACACGAGCCTGGCTCACGCACCGCCGTAACACGCACACACACACACACACACACTGCCACGGACACAAACGCGGACGCGGCCGCGCACCGCAGTCCAGACTCGACCTAGACGCACACACGCACGGACACACACACACGTGCCCACGCCCGCCACGGACTCGACCTGGGCGCACTCATGCCGGTCACCACCGCCATGGGCATGGCTTATTCCCAACAGTGAGCACCTCAGAGGCGGCCAAGGTGAACCCGGAGATAGGTGGGGGCGAAAAGGGGCTCCCCTAGTGGATGATGCCCGCCTGAAGCCGATCGATGGGCAACCCGCGGCCTCTTCGGGTGCACATCCTAACACGCTGGCTATCGTAGATGCAGGCAAAGGGCACATCGTGCATCCCAGCTCAAGCAATGCACGTAGTTCACGTGTACTATCGGAGCCACTGCAGAACACTCAGGGCCTGGGAGGAGTTGTTGCGCCTCTTCCGATTGCCATCACACCTCCACTCAGGGCCGGTCCGGGGATTTTAGGGGCCCGGGGCGAGAGTAGAACTCGGGGCCCCTTAGAGCGTGCCCTCGGGACTGATTTCCTAGCCGCCTATTCGATCCCAAGGGTCAATCTTGCATCAACACCCGACGAATTTGCTTTACTTACTAGGAGGCTGAATTGGAAGTACTATCACATCCACTGCATTTTTAGAGAAAAATAAATTAACCATAATCATGGACTAGTTTCTTTTCCCTGACTAGTGCTTGCATCTGTGTGTTCCATAGAACATTGCAAAGAACAGACGCAATCCAATCATTTTTTTTGATGGGGCAATTCAATCAATTTAATGAGAAAGCATCTATACATTGCAATTAGCACAAGGCGTGGTGACTCTTAGACAGATTTTCCCCTAAGCATCACATCAAGGTCTCTACATTGGACATGCCCTTAGTATGTGAATATTAGCGAAATGCTTCTAAAATACTATATTAACTCGATAAAAAAATCTTATTAATTATAACATTGATTTCACAAATGACAAAGCCTAATAACCAAGTCTAATCAATCAACTAGTATCAATGAAGATCGAATATTGATTATCATTTATAACTTTTTATTAATTATCATGGGCCAAAATCAAAATCGTTAGGGCAACAGTACCTTGTCTAGAATCAGCTTTTCATCCCATCGATGGGAAACGCTGGCTAGAGTAGTAGCGCAGCATGGCGCATGCTCGGTGGCGGTCCCTAATCCGCCGTCGTTCAAGTGATTCCGGCGGCCGTGAGGCGAAGAGGCGAAAATCCATCCGGCGGCAGCCGCCGACACCGTGCCTCGTCTGTGTGTGAAGTCGTAACTGGCGCGCCTCTCCAAGATGGCTGACTCGATCCATGATCCATGCTCGTGCGTAATTAATTGCCAACAACGTAGTAACTTGGGCCAACTTAGCAGCACGTTTTTTCAGCCCATGCAGGGTTTGAACTTAGCAGCAGGCCTACATACGTCCATGAGTGGGAGCCCCTGCACTCCGGGGGCTCGGGGCGGCCGCCCCCCTGCCCTCCCATCAGGACCGGGCCTGCCTCCACTTCCAGCGAACAGTTTTACAGGCAGCTTGAACAGCTGGGAAATGATGCCAGCGTTGCATGGCCTCGGCACGAGGGCAACATCCTATGGAATTCAGACTTGTCCATGTCTGAGACTGACTCGGTTCTGGGGAAGCAGTATGTCAGGCAATAGGAGGAGAATGCCGAGGCAAGTGAGAAGGTTCTGATAGGGGAATTACACAGGAGCACCTAGGTGCTCCACCCTCCCACATCACCACCATTCACACGCATATAGATTCGAACCGGCTGGTTTAAATGCTTTGTATTAACTTTCTGTATCTCTGAGGTACATCTACTACAAGCTGCTCGTATATTGCTGTACCTTCCTACGAGGTGGACCCACCAGCTGGGTTAAAGCTGCTCCACGCACCCACCACCTGCTCTCATTCAAAGCGCCAAAGTGATACTCCATCCGTTCCAAAATATAGTGCGTCCTCGGTTCCCGTGCTTTAACTTTGATCATAAATTTAACCAACGAGACCGACTGCGTCAGGAGCAAAAATTATATCAGTGAATTCGTATTCGAAAGAAGTTTTCAATTATATAATTTTTGCTCCCGCCGTAGTCGGCCTCGTTGGTTAAATTTATGGTCAAAGTTGAACCTCAGAAAACGTGGGCGCACTATATTTTGGAACGGAGGGAGTAAAATATTTCCATCTGGGCGCACTGTTTCTCTTCCTCGAGGGTCAATCCTTTCCCATCGTTTGGCTCCTTCCTGATCTAAACATCGATCTACTAGATCATGTGCCATGTGCGCCTCCTCGTCCTCCTACCAAACGCTTGCCCCCTACATCAGGAGCATGCTCTTCTCCAAGTCATTTTCAGCCGACGACCTGTCATTGCAGATCCGGCACGGATTGAGACTTCGGGATGAAGGCTGTCGACCAGGCAAGGACCAATCCGGCGAGCTCTTCTCGAGTCATTTTCTTTCTACGTTTTTTTCTCTCTGAAGAATTTCTTTCCTTGATTTCTCTCTCTCGATTTCCTGGATTTTTGGTGTACGAGATCAGATTGTTCGGGCGAGCACTTCCCAAGTCATTTTATTCCCCGTTTTGCTCGGGCGAGCTATTCTCTAATCATTTTCTTTCCTCATTTTTTCTCTCTAGGTTTCCTTGATCTTTTTTACGACATCAGATTGTTCCGGCGAGCTCTTCTCCAAGTAATTATCTTTCCTCGTTTTTTCTCTCGGAAAAGTTTCCTGTATTTTCTTTGTACAAGATCAGATTTGTGGTGTTCAAATCTGGGTTTTTTTTTTCAACGGGGACAAATATGGGAAATTAGTAAGTTTTCCATGACTGCGATTTTTTTTTTTTGAAATGCGGTCCCTTAGGGCTCGATTCATTAAAAAAGGTCGAAGAGAGTTGCCCAGTTAATTAACAGAAAACCGGGCGAAAACCGTCACAACATGCCCGCAAAAACAAGGCAGTCAGGGCAGCCTGGCAACCTACGCAAGAACGCACACACGCCGTCGAGGAGAAAAGCGCCGTCGAGGTTGCAATCCGGTGTCATCGTCATCACTCCTCCGCGAGGGCGACTCCGACTCCACCTTCAACGCCCACCGATGAAGCCCTCACCGCTCAAGCGCCGAGGCCTGCGCCGGTCGATGCCAAACAGTCCACCACACGCGCCGACGACCAGGCAGCTCCGACTCTGTCGACGAGCATTGTAGGGGAAAAGCACTGGGCCTGCGTCGAGCCGGCACCGGAACCGATCACCCGTCTCGTGTCATCGTCACTGCGGAGACACCTCCTCTGCAGCTCCGACTTCAGGAAGACAAGTGAGGCACGGCAACCCCTCGAACACGCCGGATGAGACCAACTACCAAAGCTCAGCAGCCGCCCAACTCCGCCCAAAGCCGCCATCGTTGCCACACAAGAAGTCACGCCACATCACCATTGCCGGACAGACACCTGCCGACCGCAATGCCGCGAGCGTCCAGCCCATGGAGCGCGCAAACGGGATCCAATGCTCTTCAAGACGACGCCCCAAAGAAGGAAGCGACAATGCCGACGCCGTCGCCCGACCCGGCTGGGCCTTAGGCTTTCACCCGAAGAGCTGGAACCGAGGGTGTGCAGGGGGTGGACTCCACGGCGGCGCCTCCAAGGAGGTGACACGACGTCCGCGGACATCGACGCCGTCGGCCGGCAAGAGCCCGGCAAGCTTTCACCCGGAACACCGTCCAACACCACACCCTCACGCACTGCACCTCCGCTGGCCCGCTCACCTCCCACGAAGCCATCGCGCCATGACCAAGCAGAAGCCACCACCACACCACGCAACCACCACTGGTCTCACCGACTGGAGACAAGAGCAGGACGGACAGCACACCTTGGCGACGTCTTCAAGAAGAGCACGGCACCCGAGGGCGTCGCCGTCGCCGGCCCCGAACAGCAGCCCGAGGCGGAGCTTTCGCCCGGTGCTGCCACACTGCCCGCCAGAGCCCGAGCCTGGTCGGACCACCAAACAGCCTCACGCCGCAACCTCAGCCGCCAGCAGCCAGCGAGCAGAGGCCCGCACAGGCCCAACGGCCCCAATGCCCGTTGCATTTTTCACCTTCAGAATTTGGGGTGAACTGTCCTGGTCTTATGCATTTTTATCAGTGAAATCTCACAGACTGCTTTTTCTAGTAGTTATATTGCCCGATTTATGAGTCTGTTAATGGATCTGTAATATAATTTTTTTATGCATCATAGAACAATTTCATCAAGTATTATCACTGTCAGTGTTGTAAATTTGCTGATGAATCTACCGTCTTGGAATGTATTTGCTGATGAACCATGTTATGTGACGATGGTTAATCAGTGCATCAAGATTCACTGTTAAATTTTTTTATGAATCATGTATGATGTGGCTGTGATTTTTTTGTGCATGGCTAGGTCTGATAAAGGGAGTTGTTTACAGCTATACTCAAAATTAGGCAGTGATTTTTTTTCTTCTAGCGTGGACTTAGCTGTTCTTGCTTGTAGTTGTCAGTACCCATTCGTAGCGTTAATTCCCAGTTTGATTAGTAGCTAATTAACTACCAAGGAAGCCTGATGGCTGATTCCCTGTAAGCTTGCTCCATACAGTATATGTATGAGACCCGATGAATTTCTTAGGCTGAAATTTGCAACTGACGCGATCTACTGTCAGTTCTATCTTGTTGGCCCATGTAATTTTTGGTTTACAGAAGTGTGTTGTAGACCAAATGCACGATCAGTGCTAATCACTCTATTGTTTCCAAATCTTAATATTTAAGCCTGCACCAATGTCTCCACAATTTCACACGGAAGTAATTTGCGTATTCAATGCCATGGCATTGATTGATCGGAACCAGGTCATCTAAAAACATTTCCAGCAGACACAGCAGTCTCTGCTCCAGTACACAGGTCAATAAATCCACGGGCCCGCTTTCCTGTATTACTTCGCTGTATGTTCAACGTATCTCTCCAGCTAAATGCATTCAATCATTTAATGGCTTGATCTGGGGAGAGTAACGGCCGGGTAAGATTTCAGTGGGTGGATCACCTATGTGCTACAAATCCGCGTCCGTTCTGATAGTGTATATATTAGGAAATTGATGCTGGTAATGTTTCTTTCGTGGATGTACTGGAGCCGTACGAGAGGGGGACCGTAACACCAAGTTTTTTCACAGTAAGGTAGTATGGCGTGCACGCAAAAATAAGGTTAAGGCCTAGTTTGGTAGCACAGTTTTTTAAAAACCATAGCATTCAAAAACTGAGGTATTCCAATGCGCAGGCAAGGAATACTTTGGTTTCTCAAAACCGTCATTTTTCACAGTTTTGGCAATACTACCGCAGTGTTTGGTCGGCACTGTCTTGCCGTAGTTTTGACCGATAAATACCCACGGATAACAGCTAAACCTAACTCAGCTACACTTAACGAGCTACATGAGCGGATTAATTAGCATGTGCTAACAGCTGCCAACCGCATGCAGCATCGCCATGTCAACACATCCTCTTCTACCTCCAGCACTTGTATGAAGGATGTGTACACAATGCGCTGGTCAAGGGGTCGGAAACCCGGCAGCGCCATACGGTTAGCTATCGCCGACCTGAAAAGTTGCGGAAGCAATCGATCGTACCTGATAATTCTGCATACTAATCGGTACCCCGCTCGAAATCTATGTATTTGTACCTCACTCGAAAACATACTAGGCAACAGAAAAGATGGGGAATCGCAGTTGACAGGGAGGCTGGTAGAAGATGGAGATGTGAGAAAAAATAGCAGGGGAGCAGCAATGAGATGCTCATGTTTCTCAGTTTAGAAAAAAGAGGTCGGCACCTCTTTTTCAAATACTGTAGAAAAACCACGGTTTCAGCAATACTATGGTTTATAAAAGTTCATTTTTTACGGGCACCAAACGCATCAAAGTATTTAAAACAGTGGTTTCTAAAAATAACATGGTATTATCTAAAACCCCCAAAAATACTGTGCTGCCAAACGCAGCCTAAGTCACTTCTGGATGAAAATGGACAATCACAACGTGCACATGCGATCATGGGTCAGATAGCTAGCAATTATTTCGATAAAAAAATTGAACACAATGTGGCACTTAACCAGGATCCTTTGGTTGATTTGTTCAAGGAGAAAATTACTGGTGATATATATGATAAACTGTGTGCGGAATTTTTTATAAGGAAATAGCGGACGCACTGTTTTGGATAAGACCTCTTAAAGCCCTTGGAAGGGATGGATTGTCGACACGCTTTTTTCAGAGGAACTGGCGTGTTCTTAAGGAGTAGATTATACAAGTAGTTAAAGTGTTTTTTCCAGAAGATGTTAATGACACAGTCATGGTGATGAACCCTTAGGTAAAAGATCCGTTACGAGTTGCTGACTTTTGCCCCATCAGGATGTGCAATTTGGTTTACAAGATTGTGTCTAAGTGCGTGGTAAATTGCCCCCGACCTATTCCCGATGATACTATATCTCCTTTGGTGGCCTTCGAGTGTTTTCATCATATTCAACATAAAATCCTGATAAAAGTTTTTGTGCCTATAAGTTAGATTTGTCAAAAGCATATGACAGGGTAGATTGGAGATTCTTGGAGTGAGTGATGAAAAAGTTGGGCTTTTCTCATCATTAGGTGAACTGGATCATGACTTGTGTCACCATGGTGAGGTACTCGGTTAAACTAAATGGAGCCCTCTTGGAATCCTTTGCAGCACCCCACAGGCTACGCAAGGTGATCCCCTATCCCCCTTTTTGTTCCTCTTCGTGGCTGATGGTCTTTCGGCTCTTCTCCGTCAAGGTGTAGTCATGTACAAAATAGAGCCTGTCAAAGTGTGTGCTCTGGCACTCGGTATCTCCTACCTTCTCTTTGCAGATGATACACTTCTGTTCTTCAAAGTCGAGCCACAACAAGAAGAGAATGTTAAATTATTGGTGATTATGCAAATGCGATTGGGCAACTTATAAACCCAGTGAGATGTTCTATTTTCTTCGGGCCAAGATGCTCACCTCAAGTTCAGAATGATGTCCGATAAGTGATGCATGTTAATGGTGTCTCTTTTGAAGAAAAATACTTGGGGTTACCCACCAGGGGAGGATGCATAAAGTAAAATTCCAAAGTCTACCGGCTAGGCTTACTAAGCAGACGTTTGAATGGGGTGGTGGCACACTTGCCCAAGCAGGAAGGGAGGCTTTAATCACATCTGTTGCTCAAGCCATTCTGACTTATGTGATGGGAGTTTTTAAATTTTCAATGTTAGTTTATGATGATCTAACCAAAATGATACGGAATTATTGGCGGGGATCCACTAAAGGCAACCGTAAAACGCACTAGAAGTCTTGGGAGTCTCTTATCCAACTGAAGCACACGGGAGGTCTTGCTACTTGTGATAGGCGTTGGGATTTCTCCGAAGAGGAAGAGTGAAGTAGTATAGTAGCAGAAAGTATTTCCCTCAGTTAAGAACCAAGGTTTATCGAACCAATAGGAGATCCACGCAAACAACTTTTAGCAGTACCTGCACACACACAAACAAATACTTGCACCCCACACGGGCAAGAGGGTTGTCAATCCCCTTGTACTCGTTAATTGTAAGGATTAATTCTGATAGTGGGAGATATATAAATTGCAAAACTAAATAAAAGTAAATAAATTGCAGCAAGGTTTTTAGGGTTTTAGCAATATGATTTAAATGGACCCGGGGGCCATAGCTTTCACTAGAGGCATCTCTCTCAAGAACATAGCAACGGTGGGTACACAAATTACTGGTGGACAATTGATAGAAAAGCGCATAGTTATGATGTTATTCATGTCATGATCAGTACATAGGCATTACGTCCATGACAAGTAGACCGAAACGATTCTGCATCTACTACTATTACTCCACTTCGAGAGCACTTTTATGCTTGCCTCTCTACATATTAAGTTCATAACAAACAGAGTAATGCATGAAGCATGATGACATAATGTAGACAAAATAAAACCAATCAATATGATCAAACCCCGCCGTTTTACCCTTAGTAGCAACAATACAAATCCGTGCCTCGCTACTCCTCCTGTCACAGAGCGAGGGCACCGCAAGATTGAACCTACCACAAATCACCTTTCCCACTGAAGATAAATCAATCTAGTTGGCCAAACTAAACGTATAGATCAGAGAGAAATACAAAGCTATAACAATCACACATAATAAAGTTCAGAAATAAGTCAATTACTTTCAATGAACAATCTGATCATAAACCCATAATTCATCGGATCCCAACAAACGCACCGCAAAAGATTACATCAAATCGATCTCCGAAGAGAACATTGTATTGAAGATCAGAGAGAGAGAGAGAGAGAGAGAGAGAGAGAGAGAGAGAGAGAGAGAGAGAGAGCCATCTAGCTACTGCTATGGACCCTTGAGTCCTATGGGGAACTACTCACACATCATCATGGAGGCAGCAAGGTTGATGAAGAAGGCCTCCGTGATCGATTCCCCCTCCGGCAGAGTACCGAAAAAAGTCTCCAAATGAGATCGCAGAAGAACAGAGGCTTGCGGCGGCGGAAGAATTGTTTCGGGTCTCGCTCTGGGTTTTTGGAATATTTGAGAATTTATAGCGTTGGAATTAGGTCAGAAGGAGCCACGAGGGGCCCACAAGGGGGCACGACGCGCCTACCCCCTGGGCGCGCCGTGCTGCCTTGTCGTCTCCTCGTCTGTCTCCTGGACCTCCCCCGAAGCTTCTAGGGTCCCTCCTGGTTTAGAAAAAATCGTCAAAAAGTTTCGTCGCGTTTGGACTCGTTTGGTAGGGATTTTCTGTAAAACCAAAAACATGCAGAAAACAGCAACTGGCACTGGGCACTAGGTTAATAGGTTAGTTCCCAAAAATGATATAGAATGACATATAAAGTATACAAGATTGATAAATAATAGCATGAAATAATCAAAAATTATAAATACGTTGGAGACGTATCAGGTCTTGGTAAGATTTCCGCTTGTTCAGCCAATATGACGAGAACACATAGTGAGCCAATAGCGCTATTGGCATTTGTTCAGTCAAGCGCTTGTTCAGTCAAGCGCTATTGGCATGTAGTGTTCTCGTCTTGCCACCATTTGTTCACGTGCACGAGCGCCCTCGAAGCAGAGATGGAAGCATGCAAGGAGGGTATCACATTGACGATGGAGTGGTGCACTCTACTCTTCATTCTGGAAGCTGATAACTTTTTTGCCGCATCTATGATCAGGCATCTGGAAGTTAATAAATCCCCGGTAGCTACCTTAGCCCAGGAGGGGAAGAACATGCTAGCCGAAGGTAGAACACATGAAAGTGGTAGCTATCAGCGTTTGTTTTAGTCTAGTTGTAGCTATCAGTCGTGAGCAGAGTGTTGTCAGCCACGAGCTAGAGAAAATGGGACACATTGGCCCAAGAATGACGGTGTGGTTAAGATCTGGTACCGAGGAGATTGTAAAATTATGTGTTGCGGATCGAACTGATGCAGTTTAATAATTAATATTTCTCGCAAAAGTAAAATAAATTTCGTGCGTTGCAGCCATAGCGGAGGGGAAGGTGGAGTGATTTCCAGCCCAATGAACTAGTGAGGCAGATGTGTTTCGGCCCATGACAGTAACAACGGACGGCCGAGATTGTCCCACCGACGTGCACGCACGGCTCCGCACCGATTGGCGGCCAGGATTGGGCAACTCCCACTGCCATTCTCCCCCACTCTCTCTAGGTGTAGCTGCATCTCCGTCAGCCACCGCGTGCGGTCGCCGGCTCGCCGCCGCCACGGCAAAGGACGCCTTCTCCCCCCGCCACCACCCCTTCCATCGTCAATACCCGGCCACCTACCTCTGTCTCCGAGTCTCTGACCCCCACCACCACACATCCCGACCGATTCCGAAGGCCAAGGGGAGAGAACTGGAGTTAGAGAGGCGGGGGAGCGATGGCGGTGGTCGGCGTTCTCGCCCTGCAGGGATCCTACAACGAGCACATGTCCGGTACGTCGAATCTTCTTCTCGCGTTTCTCGCGCGTGTCGGCGACGTGTTCTCTCGTGATTCCGTCGGGTTCTGTCTGGGCAGCGCTGAGGAGGATCGGAGCCAAGGGGGTAGAGGTGCGCAAGCCGGAGCAGCTGCAGGGCCTCGACTCGCTCATCATCCCCGGCGGTGAGAGCACCACCATGGCCAAGCTCGCCAACTACCACAACCTGGTAGGTCTTTTTGGTGTTTTCGTTTCTGCAGGATCATCAAATCTGAACTTCCACTTCTGTCGTGGCATATCGAGTACCCCAAAACTGGTTGGTAGACCTCCTGGAGTTTTGTTTCTTTCGTGGCATATCGAGTGCTGCAAAATTGGTTGATAAACCCGTAGAGGCTTGGCGAAAGAGGTCTTAAATGGACAATCTTAATCCATGATACAAGATGATATTCGCTGGAGGGTGAGAAACTAGATTCAGGTGATAGGATTATTTCTAAGTTATATAGTTTGTCATAGGCGAAAATTGATTCAAGTGGATTAGTTTCTCACTTGCGGGGAATCAAGTGGATTAGTGAACTTCAAATTTTTGTCATTTGCAGAGTGATTAGTATGTTCCTTTTGAGCACCTCAACTTTGATCACACTGAACAAACGCTCTCCCAATTGTTGTACTTTCTTCCTTGTCTCTAAGAAAAGAAAGCAAGACTAGATGGAAGGCAGATACGATTACTCTTCAATTGGTTGTACTGACTTCTGAGCATACAGTTCTGAAAGGGCGCCGCATTTGATATTTCTGTAAATACTATTACTCCCACTTGTCTTAGATTTGTCTAGATACGGATGTATACTCATAATTTTCAAGACAAATCTAAGACAAGTAATATGGATCGGAGGGAGTACCATATATTCTCATAATTTTCTACATTTCTCTGCTTAGTTCCAGGGCGGTGGCCTGGAGCTGCAGCAGAGCAACTTGCCACAAATGTACATCATCACTGTTTTTCTGCCTTATTACTTATAAGGCCCTAAAAATGTGAATGTCCTTTTTTATCCATCTTCATTTATTGAGGATGAATTGTAGGCTTGTAGACAATGTAGTACAAGGCTGACAACCTGCAAGCTAGTACATGTTCTGCCCTTGGCTTTTCGCTGAGTAGTGTGTGTGCGACAGCCGACAAGTCACAAGTACTCTCTAAGGTCCTATAAATAGTTTTGACATGCAAGTGACCACTACATTCCCCCCTGGCATTAGAAAGACTGCTAGTGAGTGGGGTTGTTGCTGGTTATTTTGCATAGAACTAGATCCAGACTCATTATAATTGACTATATGTATGTTTTATATTGGAAGTGCACCTCAGACAGTGTTTCTAACTTTTATACCTCTGGCAGAGTACATCTTCTTAGACTTTTACCTTTTTACACTGTTAAATGTCCAACATTTCATTTCATCTTCTTCGCAGTTTCCTGCACTTCGAGAGTTTGTCGGTGCAGGAAAGCCTGTGTGGGGAACTTGTGCTGGGCTCATTTTCCTTGCAAACAAGGCGGTAGGTACGTGGGTCACCAATCGTAGATGCTTTAGCTTTTAGTTTGGTGAGATTGGTTGATGGAATGTCATGATCACTACTAAGTAATGTTACCCACAGGACAAAAATCGGGAGGCCAGGAGCTTGTTGGAGGGCTAGATTGCACCGTCCACCGGAACTTTTTTGGGAGCCAGGTAACTCTGAGGACCATGTTGTCTATTTGATGGCGAATTAATTTGGAATGTCACTTGAATTGTAAATCTTCAAATGTTTTTGAGATAAATGTACAATAATGTGATCCATGTTTCATTGCAAACTGTTCTCTTGCAGCTGCAAAGCTTTGAAACCGAACTTTCAGTGCCAATGCTTGCGGAGAAGGAAGGAGGCAGTAATACATGCCGTGGAGTATTTATACGAGCACCTGCTATCTTGGAAGCAGGATCGGATGTTGAAATACTGGCTGACTGCCCTGTTCCTTCTGGTAGACCCAGCATTACCATACCATCTGCCGAGGGTGTTGAGGTTTGCTTCCTGCTCTTTTGAGTTTGACTTACTGGCAACTGTGATATATTTACCTTTATTTTGCTGAATCAGATGTGTATATCTGTCTGTTCCTTTTATTTAAGTACTTTGGTGACAAAATGCGTTGAGAAATAATACATGAGTAGCGCTACCGTGATGGACCCCTTGTCGAAAACACACTCCAAATTACTGCAACTCTTCTGTGCACTGACGTCAATGCATTACCCTGGCAGGAAGACGTGTACTCCAAAGATCGGGTGATTGTTGCGGTGCGTCAAGGGAACATCCTCGCCACCGCTTTTCACCCAGAATTGACATCAGACTGTAGATGGTAAGTTTTTTTTTTCTCCACGGCATGTCATGTATTTTGGTTTGTCATTGCTAACTCTGAAGCAAGTGCCTTGCACACTGCTGCTCCACAGGCATCGCTTCTTCTTGGATATGGACAAAGAGTCACATCCAAAGGCCTTCTCTGCGCTATCTCTATCGTCGTCTTCAAGAGATTCGGAAGGCGGGTCAAAGACTAAACCTTTTGATCTTCCCATATTTGAATAGCAGCCGGCGGGAGAAGGTGTCTGCCAATCATTTAAGAAAAGAAAATAACTAAGTTTTGATCATTCAGTTGATGACAGGCTGGGCATCCCGGTGATATTTCTATGTTGAAATTGTATCAATCAAGCTACTGACATTGTATACCATACACTTGTAATCTTGCTAAAGGAAGCTGGTCAGTTGAATACAAGTCAATACACACTCTTGTATTATGAGAACCGAAACTGCTTCACACACACATTTTTCGTCCGGTTATAGTACACACAAGTTTGATCAGAAGGGCAAGCAAGCAGCAGGAGGTATGTACAATTCCTGGCTTATCTTTTTGCGTTGATTGGGTCCAATCTATGCAGTTTCAGACTTAATTCACTGGCCTCACACCACACATCTAGAAAACACCCAATACGTCATACAACGAGCGAATCCGTATCGGATACCGTACCTGATACGTATCCATCGAGTATCGGTAAATAAACGAATAAACATAATTCTTTCCCACCTTGATACTTGCCTAATACCTCTACGGTATGTTTCGATCTCTTAGGGCATCTCTAGCGGAACTTCTAAAACGGGTTGACTCCTCAAAAGATTCTTTTTTTGGGGTTTAAGCTGGACCTAGCGGAACTTCTAAAACGGGTTGACTCCTCAAAAGATTCTTTTTTAGGGGTTAAGCTGGACCTACCTGAACTCTCTAGTTTAACCCCTCAAATATTTGAGGAGATGTGTCAGCCGCCTCTCAAATTTGAGCAACCGAAAAGCAATCTCAGCAAAAGATTCCCTTTCCTCGTGCGATCGCCTTCCTCCTCCCCCCCCCCCACCCACTCGGCGTCGACTACGTCGCCCTGCTTGCCTCCGATGGCCACCCCACACTCTTGTCGGCACCCCGCCGACCTCCCACCCCACTTCTATTCGCTCATCGGCAGCCGCCGCCAGCTGAAATTGATGCATCAAGTTGCTGCAGCCGTTGAAATCGACGCATCAAGTTGCCGCAACCGCTGAAATCGATGCATCAAGTTGCCGCGGCCGCCTCGAGCTCGTCGACAAGGAGGGCCACCATGGAACCGAGCTTCGTCGGGAACGGAACCGCACCACCTCCCTGAGCTCCCGAGCTCCCGATTCGGGTCACCACCGCCATGCGATTCGTCGTTGCCTCCGCGTTTCGGGCAGCCACCTCGCGATTCGCTGCCGCCTCCTTGAGCTCATGTCGTAGCTGTTAGGGCATATTTCTCCCTTAGTGGTTTTGGTGATTGATGACAACACTTTTGCGGACTAATCGTGTGCATTGAGCATTTCAGATAATCTACCATATGGCAAAAGATGATTCGTGCCCCTCGAAGTTTTTTGCGAAGACGGTGTTTTTCCTTCGTTTCATTTTCGGTGGATTTGAGTCGTAGGAACACCGTACTATTAAGAGGGGGTCCGCTTTGGAAAGGTTTGGGTGGAATCAACACGTACACAGTCCTTTTGCACCCTCGTTCTTTCTCGGCAATTGAGCTTATCCTTCCTTTGTGCATGAGCTTTCTAGAGCATCATAAGAGGTAGTACCGCTCTGCTCAGCGGTAGTACCGCTCCAGCGGTACTGCCGCAGTTTAGTGCTAACCCCACTTCCGCTTATTTTTAGGTTCTGTAACTGAGCGGTAGTTCAGCGCGCGGTACTACGGCCCTGACTACCACCCCACTACCGCAGAGTTACTGGGCTTTTTATTGCTAAGCGGAAGTACCGCTCGTGCGGAGCGGTAGTACCGCTCCGGCGGAACTACCGCTGTTTCACTACCGCACTGAGTACCGCTTATATTTTGCTCTCCGGATTGTTCTGTCTCTCGAGCGGAAGTTGAGCGGTAGTTGCCAGCGGTAGTACCGCCCCGGGGCGGCACTACCGCCCTGCCGTTCTCTACTACCGCTGGTTTCGGCTTCTGTTCAATACTAAGCGGTAGTACCGCTGGTGGGACCGGCAGTACCGCTCCGGCGGCACTACTGCCTCCTTGACCTGCTCAGTTGAACTCAGCGCCTGGAACTTCCGTGCCAGCAGAAGTACCGCTCACCTGAGCGGTACTACCGCTTGTGCACGGGCTGTGAGTGCATAACGGTTGGATTTCATTCCCCATTATAAAAGGGAGTCATCTTCTCCAAGTTGACTTACCTCTTCCTCCCCCAAGCTCCATTGTTGCTCTCAAGCTCATTTTCGCCCGATCTCTCTCCCTAGCCAATCAAACTTGTTGATTCTTTAGGGATTGGTTGAGAAGGCCTAGATCTACACTTCCACCAAGAGAAATTTGATTCCCCCCACTAATCCCTTGCGGATCTTGTTACTCTTGGATGTTTGAGCACCCTAGACGGTTGAGGTCACCTCGGAGCCACATTCCATTGTGGTGAAGCTCCGTGGTGGTGTTGGGAGCCTCCAATTAAGTTGTGGAGATAGCCCAACCTTGTTTGTAAAGGTTCGGTCGCCGCCTTCAAGGGCACCACTAGTGGAATCACGACATCTCGCATTGTGTGAGGGCGTGAGGAGAATACGGTGGCCCTAGTGGCTTCTTGGGGAGCATTGTGCCTCCACACCGCTCCAACGGAGACGTACTTCCTCTCAAAGGGAAGGAACTTCGGAAACACATCCTCGTCTTCACCGGCTCCACTTGTGGTTACTTCTTACCTTTACTTTGTGCAAGCTTTACTTGTGTTGTATCCTTTGCTTGCTTGTGTTGTTATTGTTGTTATCATCATATAGGTTGCTCACCTAGTTACACATCTAGACAACCTATTTTGTTGCTAACCCTAATTTGTTAAGAAAAGCTAAAAATTGGTAGTTGCCTATTCACCCCCCTCTAGTCAACCGTATCGATCATTTCAATTGGTATCAGAGGCTCGTCTCTTTATTAAGGGTTTTACCACCCGAAGAGTATGGTTGACGATGGAGGTGGTGTTGATGAAGTACCCGAGGCCATGGAGTTGAATTCGGTCACCCGAGACGACTTAAATGAAGCCATGGCTTCACTTAAGACGTCTATGATGGCCGAAGTCAAGTCCATGCTTAAAGAACTCCTTGAGGGGTTGAAAACTTCTACCGGTCCGTTGCAAGTGGCTAATCCCACCGCATCAGAGTCCGAGGCCAATTCCGGTAAGGAAACGGCTAAAGGTACTCAAACCTCCACCCCTCATGACAAGAATGGGACGGGAACCTATGCCTCGGTTCCTCCTCCCCCGGTCTATGGAGGACCGGTCCCTACCCCTCATATAAACCATCTTGGTCCACCTCCTAAGCTTGTGAAGGGTGATTTCGCTAATTGGGTTTTTCGTATCAAGTCTCATTTGAATCACAGCTCTACAAATCTTTGGAGAATCATCGAGCAAGGTTTCTACCCGCATGATCCAAGCAACCTCACCCCAAGAGAGGAGGCGGACAATCAATACAATCATTCCGCCTTGTTCATCCTCCAATCCGCGGTGCCTCCCGAAGACCTAGCTCACTTGCATCCCTTCGCTCGTGCAAAGGATTGTTGGGAACATATTATATCTTTGTACAAGGGAAGCTCTAGCATACAACGGTCCAACTTTGAGGTGGTTCTTGATGAGGCCGATGAGTTTGTGATGAATGAAGATGAGGATCCTCGTGATCTTTACCGAAGATTGACAACTCTTGCGGTCGCTCTTCAAGATCATGGGAGCAAGGATACAGATAATAATTGGATCAAGTGCAAGCTTCTCAAGGCCATCATGCCATTCAACAAGGGCATGTCCTCCGTGATCCGTCAAAGGTCAGACTTCCACACCTTGTCTTCAAGTGAGGTTTTGGATGAGTTTATTGCCATGAACATCATGAACAAGACCGCCGACAATGCTCTAGCTCATGTCCAACGGTCAAAGAGAGCCTCACTCAACCTTGCCTTGAAGGCCAAGGCTATTCCGGAAGAAGAAGATGAAGAGGAAGAAGAAGAGAGTTGCCCCGAAGACACCAAATATGCTTACCACGAGCACATGGCTCTTGCGTCAAGGCAATTTTGGGGCAACAAGAGAAACTCAAGGCCCAACTTCTCCAAGAATAACTCAAGTGGATCAAAGAGCAAGCAACGAGTAAGGACTTGCTACAATTGTGGCAATGTGAGTCACTTTGTGGTGGATTGTCCGTATGAGAAGAGGGAGGACAATGGTGGCAAGCTCATTCGCAAAGACAAGGCCAAGTCCTTCCCAAACAAGAACAACTTCACCAAGAAGATACATCAAAAGGGCTTGGTGGCGCAAGAAGAGTGCATCTCCGATGATGATGATGAATATACAAGTGGTGAAGTAATGGCAACGGCAACCGTGGCTATTGCCACCTCTTCCCCAACCAAGGTGTCTCTCTTCGGCGCCCCTAATGAGAACATCATTGCCAAGTGCCTCATGGCCAAAGGTATCAACAAGATAATCTCCAACATCAAAACCACTACCACTACTACTCCTTCTTTGTTGGATTGTGTAGATGATAGTGAGGTGGTAAAGGGTGATGAGAACGAGTTTGATAAGTTCTTGTGTAAGCTCAAAGGTGAGACCAAGAAGCACTTTGTTGCTCTCTTGGAACAACTTGGTGAGGCCAATGATATCATTGAGTCTCATGAGGATACGATCTCCAAGTTGGAAGGGCATAGTCGTGATTATGCCGATGAGATTGCAGATCTTTCCATTGCTCTTGAGGAAGAGCGAGGTCTTCGTTTGACTCTTGAGGAGTCACACAATGTTGATCTTGCTAAATTGCAAAAAGATCTTGATCATGCTAATGTTCTTACTCGTGTGCTTAAAACTGAGAAGGTGGCACTTGGGTTTGGCCATGATAGACTCAAAGAGGAGCTTGACATACTCGACAAGGCTCACAAGGTCTTGCAGGTGTTCATACTTCCCTCAAGGAGTCTCATGATCAACTCCAAGTGAAGCTAACCAAGGAGATAACGACTTGTCCTCCTTTTGTTTTAATTGATAATGCCAATGCTACTAACCCTTGTTGTGAGCATGAGCATCTTGTGGAGGAGAATGCCAAATTGAAAGAGCAACTTGAGAAAGGCCTTGTGACTTGCATACAAGGTGAGAAGAATCTTAATGACCTTTTGAGCAATCAAAAGGAGGTTGTGGCAAAGGAAGGGCTCGGGTTTGCACCCAAGTCAAAGAAGAAGAAGAAGAACAAGACCAAGCAACCTCTCCCACTCAAAGGAGTCTTCGTAAAGGCGGGAGAGGGTACTCATGAGAAGAAGAAGGACATGGGTATGGGTGGTAATGTCAAGAAGGGCAAGACCACCCCTTCTAACAAAGCTAGCGACTTTAATCCTTCCTATGTTCTATGTCGTGCTAGTGATGGGAATGTTTATGCCAAATTTGTTGGTCCTTCTTATGAGTACATTGAATGGTCTATTTGGGTTCCTAATACCCTTGTTTCTAACATCAAAGGACCCATTCAAGAATGGGTACCTAAAACCACGCATTGATCTCTTGTAGGAGTTTGCTTCTGGTGGAGGATCATGGTTGCTCGATAGTGGAGCAACAAATCATATGACCGGGAGCAAGCATTTGGTGGTGGACGTGCAACCAAGCCCATCTATGCCCACCCATGTTCAATTTGGTGATGCCTCAACATCTAAGGAATTGGGTCTTGGCAAGGTTGTGATTTCTCATGATTTATCAATTGAGAAAGTCATGCTTGTTGAGACCCTTGCATACAATTTACTTTTCGTTCGTCAATTGCACTTATGGGCTTTGCCACATTCTTTGATCTTAATACCGTGGCCCTTTTGTGGAGCAAGACTCTTAAAGTAGCCTTTGTTGGGCATGTCGAGAACGGTCTCTATGTGGTTAACTTCTCGGAGCGACCCACTAAGATCGCGACTTGCCTAATGGCTAAAGTTGATATGGGGTGGCTTTGGCATCGCCGACTAGCCCATGTCAATATGAGATCTTTGCAAAGTCTCCTCAAGGGGGATCACGTTCGTGGACTAACAAATGTGAGCTTTGCCAAAGATCGTGCTTGTATCGAAGGAAAGCTACATGAGACGGCTCACCGACCCACGACTATCATCTTCTCGAAGAGGCCCTTGGAGCTCCTTCACATGGATCTCTTTGGACCTCCATCCTTTGATAGTCTTGGGGGAAGAAAGTATTGCTTGGTGATTGTGGATGACTATTCAAGATACACTTGGGTATATTTCTTCAAGAGGAAGAGCGAGACCCAACAAACCGTCATTGACTTTGCCAATGAAGCTCAACGTCAACACGAGGCAAAGATATTGATGATTAGAAGTGACAACGGCACCGAGTTCAAGAACTACACCTTGGATGAGTTCCTTAGTGATGAGGGGATCAAGCATCAATACTCCGTGACGGTGTCCTGGATTAGGGGGTGCTAACCTAGCCGGCCCGTCTCCTCGGTTGGGCCGATGGGCCCTCGTACGTGATCAAGATGGACTCCGGAGGCCGTGCACAGGAAGCATGATCGAGACTGCCTCTACCGAAGACTTGACGTATACTCCAAGATCTCTCCTGCCGCCTCTCCCCTAGATATCGACTTTGTAACCCTAGATACCCTCCCTGGCGTGTATATAAGCCATAGGGTTTAGCCCGTAAGGGGGACATCAACACAATATCTCTCACCTAGCCCTAGAAGTTAGACACACATTACGATCTCGAGGTAGATCAGCTCTGTATTTGATACATCTCAATCAATATAAACAAAAGCAGGACGTAGGGTTTTACCCCCATCAAGAGGGCCCGAACCTGGGTAAAACATTGTCTCCCTTGTCCTTGTTACCACCAATCCGAGATCCACAGCTCGGGACCCCCTACCCCGAGGTCTGCCGGTTTTTACACCGACACTGGTGCTTTCATTGAGAGTTCCGCTACGCGATCACCAGAAGGATCGATGGCTCACCTGCAGATCAACTGCGCCAACGGCCACGGGGACGTTTTCGCCCCCGGCCAGCTTTTTGTCTTCGGCAGCATGGTATTTTGCGCCGACTCGATGGGTCATCTGACCTCTGTCGAGAACTACGCCCCAGATCGGATCGTGACCTTCGGTGGCCTCGAATACACTGCGGACTCCCGTGGTGAACTCATCCTATCGGGATGGACTCCCGGCCAGATTGAGAGTTCGGCCGGTTCTGGAGGCTCGACTCCGGAACCGAACTCTGTCACAGCGCCTCTTGAGACCGCTGACGCCACCACTCCGGCCAGTTTCCTTCCGATCGCTAGCCCGGAGATAGATCCGGCTCCCACTCCCGAAATTACACCAGTGCTAGAACTGATTCCGACACAGAACTCGGGATTATGTTCGGATTCCCTTCGCACCGAAAACGCGTCCGGCTACACGCCGGGCATACTTCAAGTCAGCCCTGCCTATGGCGCATCAATGAATCCCGAAGAGTTATCTCACCTCGATGAGATGCTCGACCGCATCCGAAGCATGTCCATCTCGGACGGCAAGACTTCGGTTTACTATCAGATCGGACTTAAAGCCGACGATAGGGAAATTTACATCCCACCCACCACCCACCTAGTCGCCACGGTTGACGATTTAACCGATGTGCTGGACTATGGCGAGGCCTCAGACATGGAGGAAGATGCTGATGGCCCCATCGAGAACACCTTGCCCCCGGTAAACGCGGGCAGGTGGACTGCCACGTCCACCTACGATGTTTACATGGTGGACACCCCCAATTCCCCTCCAAGACGTCGGCGAAGGCGCCGAAGGGGTAATAATGGGGAACCCAGTGGTAATGACGCGACAGCCAATAACGGCGACGCGGAGGACGGCGATGCCGGTAACCATGAAGAGGACGTTCAAGCCTCCCCAGTAAGGAACGGCACACCGGACCGACTTCTCAGGGCCTCAGATCCCGGTGACCTCTTTGAAGGGGCCGACTACAACTACATGCCGGAATCCGAGGAGGACGAGAGCCCCAGTACCGAGGACTACATCGTCCCCGAAGACCCTTTTGAACAAGAGTGCTTCCGGCGGCGCCTCGTTGCGACGACCCGGAGCATAAAGCGCAAGCAGCAGCAGCTGCAGGCCAATACCGATGCACTAAATGAAAAGTGGATCGAAGTGCTCTCCGCCGAGCAAGACATGGAGAATCGGCGCCATAGTGCGCCGAAATCATACCCACGTAGGCGTCTCTTGCCGGAGTTTGACGAGGAGCTCGCTGACGATCTCGACCGACCCCCTAGAGGCCGAGACAGGCCAAGACGAGAAGACCTCAGTGAACGGCCACCTTCACTCCGTTATGGCAAGGACCCCGTGGATTACTTAGATCCTCACGACGCTAGACGTCGCATTGAGGAAAACAGGGCTCCCCCTCGGTCCATCTATGGATGAAGAGGACGCGCTCCCGCTGGGCTCGACGGCTACGACGCCTGGGTGGACAGGAACGGCCGTGCCCGAGATCAAGCCTACTCATGGCTTTCTTCCGACCTCCGACGAGATGCTCCTTGGTTCCGAGGTCCGGCTCACCCAATCTGCTTCATAGACAGGGTGATGGAACATCAATTCCCGGAAGGATTTAAGCCCATCAATATAGAGTCATACGATGGCACCACGGACCCAGCACTTTGGATCAAGGATTTCCTCCTACACATACACATGGCCAACGGAGATGATCTCCACGCCATTAAATATCTGCCGCTCAAGCTAAAGGGGCCGGCGAGGCATTGGCTTAACAGCCTCCCTCCTCACTCTACCGGTAGCTGGGAGGCCCTAGAAGACGCTTTTCGAGCAAACTTCCAGGGCACATATGTCCGACCTTCGGACGCTGATGACCTCAGCCGTGTCACCCAGCAGCCAGGTGAATCAGCTTGGAAATTCTGGAACAGGTTCCTCACCAAGAAGAACCAGATCATAGATTGCTCCGAAGCCGAGGCTATCGCCGCATTTAAAAACAATATCCGAGATGAATGGTTGGCTCGCCAACTCGGCCAGGATAAGCCGAGGACTATGGCGGCCCAGACCTCACTGATGACTCGCTTTTGTGCGGGAGAAGACAGCTAGCTCGCCCGTAGTACTCATAACGGCAAATCAGGCACCTCGGAAACTCGTGACGCCAATGGAAAACCCAAGCGCAACAAAAATAAGCGCAGGTATAAAAATGGCGGAAGCGACAATGAAGACGCCGCGGTCAACGCAGGGTTCACCGGACCTAAATCCGGGCAGAAAAGAAAACCCTTTAAAGGGAACAAAGATGGACCTAGTCAGCTTGATAGGCTCCTGGATCGCCCATGTGGAATTCATGGCACTCAGGAAAAACCAGCAACCCACACTAATAGGAATTGTTGGGTCTTTAAACAAGCCGGCAAGATAGCGGCAGAGGGTTAGAGTAAAACCCAACACTGCAGCGAAGACGAGGATGAACCTCGGCGGCCCAATAATGGAGGCCAAAAGAAGTTTCCTGACGAGGTAACAGAGGTCAATATGATCTATGCCACCCACATCCCTAAAAGGGAGAGGAAGCGTGTGCTTCGGGATGTATACGCGCTGGAGCCCATCGCCCCGAAGTATAACCCATGGTCGGCTTACCCGATTACGTTTGACAAGCACGATCATCCGACCAGCATCAGGCATGGCGGATCGGCGGCACTCGTCCTGGACCCTATTGTTGATGGTTATCATCTAACACGTGTCCTGATGGACGGAGGAAGCAGCCTCAACCTCATCTACGAGGACACAGTTCGGAAGATGGGCATCGACTCATCTCGGATCAAGCCGAGCTCCACCACCTTTAAAGGTGTCATTCCGGGCGTCGAAGCCCGTTGTACCAGAACGGTCACCCTAGAGGTAGTCTTCGGCTCGCCCGAGAACTTCAGAAGTGAGGAGTTAATCTTCGATATCGTACCTTTCCGAAGTGGATACCATGCGCTCCTAGGGCGCACAGCCTTTGCGCGTTTCAACGCAGTCCCACATTATGCCTACCTCAAGCTCAAAATGCCGGGACCTAATGGCGTTATCACAATCAATGGTAACACCGAACGTTCACTCCGGACAGAGGAACAGACTGCGGCTTTCGCAGCCGAGGTACAAGCGTCCGAGGAGGCAGCCCGCAGCGATAAACGCGCCGCCCGCTCTTCGAAGCGCGCCCGGGCCGCACAAATCAACCTCGGCCAAGTAACCCCGCACTCGAAATAGGGATGCAGGCTCCTCGCGTGCCCTCCCTGGAACGGGCATTACGTCCCCAGAGTGCATAATTTCACACTGAAGATTCCCTGGGCCGTCGAGGAGCCAAACATTTACTCAAACGTCGGCACGGTTCAACCAAGCAAAGACGTGGCTTCGAGCCCCTGCACAGGCAAGTCTCTATAAAAGAAACAGCCAAACATCACCATGTCCATGCGGTTTCAACCGTAGAGCGGACTTCGGCAACGCCTCCTCTAATGGAGCTCGGTCAATCAAACACTTGCAGTGTATAAAGGGCCGAAAGGGCACCAACCTTCACAAATTCCTCACCATCAATGGTGAACATCTGGTCAACAGCTCGGAAACGCAGACGTGCGGCAGGTAGCGGCCCGGATTCTTCAAAATCCGTCAGCAATTATCCGCCCTGTTTCTTCCTCTTTCTTCTTTATTTTTTACATTGTATTCTCTCACGTCCTCTTGCCGTAGTTGGGCATGTACACGCTTGAAATTATGAAATAAAGAAATTATGCCCCTTCAAGGTCTCTATCATATTTCTTTATTAGCATGGCCCCTGTGGGACGAAGAAGTTCTCTAAAAAAGATACAATTGTATAACAAGTCCGAAGTATTCGGCGTCTTGGATTTTGGCCTTATATGCATCTGTTCCGAACCTAGATTTTGGTCAACAGTTGGGTTGCCCGGCTCCTATTTGTACCCCTTACATTTCCGATGAATTTGGCTAAGGGCGTAATGGGAGAACCACTGCGATTCCACTGCCAGGTCAATTGGCGTAGCGCCTCAGTGGAGAAAGCCGAAAACTGACTATCTAGGTATGCGTAAACTGGTCCGCCATCCGTAGACCGCGTCAAGCGATGTGACGATAGAGATCACCCGTGTTAAACGAAGGGCTTTCATTCCTAGCCGAAGTGTGTCATGGCCTAGACCTCGGCCGAGCTGGCCGAACACTTCCCACACCGGGGGCTGGTCATCAGCCCCCACAGTCAAACTCCTATGACTAAGTGAAAGGTATAAAGCCACTATAGTCTGGTTGCCTAGTTCCTATAAAAGCACCGACCACCTCCGGGTACCGAGACATCAGCTAAGGGTCAAGTGTGCCTTAAGGAACACCCTTTGTATGAGCTACACTGGGGCTGAAGCCGACGACTGGCCACTATCATTTTAAAACAGTCATATCGGAGGAAAAATTAATTATAAAACAACACACATGGAATTTAAAGCCATCTTCATTCAACCAAAAGATAAAGTTTTATACATCGTACACTCTGGCATTCCGAAGTACTATCTAGAAATACATAGTGTCTTTTGGACACATGGCTTCTATGGTCCGAGCTCCCGCCTCCACCTCGGCGAAGAACTGCTCAGCGGTGCGCGGCTTGTCGGTAGGAGGGCCCGCGGCACATGTCACTGCATCAACCTTTCGGAAGTGCGTCTTCACGCAGGCATACGCCCTCCGCGCTCCTTCAAAGCATGCGGACCTCTTCCAGCGATCCATGCAAGGCACGGCATCTCGGAGACGGGTCGTAAGGCCGAAGAGGCTCTTCGGCATGGCTTCGGCAGGCCACAGCGCGATGCAGAGGTCCTGGAGCGCCGGTCTCGTCATGCAGAACAACTCCACCAGCTGCTTCACTCGATGATTCAACAGCTGTGCAGACGGCGACCCCGGGAACTGCCCCCAGAAGGCCTTCTCCGCCTCGTGGCCCGCTAGCTGGCCGAAGTACGCCACCGCATCCGCCGCGCTCTGCGGAAGATCCGCAAAGACCTCTGCAGAATGCCATAACTGGGTGAGTTCAACACACGCTTTGCTGCCAAACGAACACTGCAGCAAAAATAGCTTACCCGAGGCGATTTGCTCCACTTGCTGGAGCACCTCGCGGTCAGCTCGGGCCGAGGTGTTAGGCTCGGAGTGGGCAAGTTGAAGCTTCTCGAGCTCCTCCTTTGTTCGTTGCCCCTCCTCCTGAAGCTTGTCGTGTGCTTCAAACACGCCCTTCAGGGTCTCCTCAACCTCTAACACCCGTGCTTGGTGCTTCTCCCCGGCCGCCTTCTCGGCGGCCCGGGCCTTCTCTGCTGCGGCAGCAGCAGCTTTCTGTTGCCGCACCTCCTGCCGAGCCCTTTCGAGCTCAGCCTTGAGCGTCTCCAGCTGTGCTAACGCTGCTGTTGTCAAAATAGTTCGGCCTTAGTTGTTTCCTTTAACAAAACATATGATACCTCCTTCGTTCAAAGTACAGGGCAAGTTTAAACTTGCTTACCTTGAGACTGCTCCAGTTTCTGGTTCGCCAGGAAGAGCTCCTCCTGGGACCTCTCGAGTTTCTAGTTCATCTCTGCAATCTCCTCGGAGACGGAGTCCGGAACCGAAGTCGAAACCTGGCACAAAAAAAGATCCTTATTACAAAGGGAACAGTTAAATCACTAAAAGGCTCTGGGACGGCTGCCTCAAGCAGCGTCATGTGGGCTACTTAACGGGCTACTACTAAATCAAACGACCCCAATGCCGGTTTCTTGAAACCGACTTCGGGCTCGGTGGCTACTCACTCATCAAGCCGTTTAGCAGGCTGTACTCTTATGTCCTCGGACAAGGTCATAACTCAAAAAAGCTCAAACAAACAAATTAGACTAGATGCGCTGATAGAAAGCATACCTCAAAACCTGCTACGAGGTTCTTGAAAACCTCATGCAGGCCGGCCCCTGCGGACCGGTAGCCCTGTAGCGCCGCGCCTATCAAGGCACGGTGCTCTTCTTTGATGGAGGAGCCCTTTAGGGCGTCCTCCATCTCCTCGGTCCACCCCGTGCCAGCCCGTCCGTGGGCAGCTAGCTGGGGTGGAGGGATGACCTCTGAGACATCTACTCGGGTAGCCTCCACCTGGGGCGGCAGAGCCGAGGTAGATATCGGCTGGGCCGATGACTGGCCCTGCCCTTCTTCCATGACCGCGGGGCGCTTCTCCCCCGAGTCCTGTTGGGCCGAGGTGTCGACCTCGGCCATGACGACCACCTCGTCGGCCCCCATCGTGTTAACGTCAGGGACCAAGGTGGATGTTGCCTCCCCTAGCCCGTCATGCGCCGGGGGAGGATCAACGGGCTCTGGAGTCCCGCTGGCAGATGGCAACCCGCTTGAGGAACCACTGGGGATTACCCTCGGCGGACTGCATAAGAAAAGACGCCTTTGTAAGTTTCCCCTTGCCTAAGAAAAAACTTGTCAAATTAAGAGACGGGAGGCAAAGACGATGGCTTACCCTCGGGGTGCCGGCTTCTTCCTCCCCACAATGAGGAGGTCTTCTTCTGAGTCACCGGAGAGTTCCGCTCTCTCCGACGACTTGTTGGCAGCCCCGGACGAGGTTCGCCTCGGCCTCTTTGGGCCCTTCGGCGGCATGCCCACGTCAGCGTCTTCTAACACCGACCTTTTCCTCTTCGGGGGGGGGGGGGGGGGGGAAACCTCCTCCTCCTTACCCTCCTCTCCATCGTCGGCGGAGGTGTGGGTCTCCTCGGACCGGGTGACCGAAGTCCCCCGAGTCCGAGCACTTGACTTTCCCCTCTGGGACTTCGTCCCTTTGGGGGCTGATACGTCTCCAACGTATCTATAATTTATGAAGTATTCATGCCATATTTATAACAATTCTATATGGTTTTGGTATGATTTGATTAGAACTAACCCGGACTGAGGCTGTTTTCAACAGAACTACCGTGGTGTTGTTTTTTGTGCAGAAATGAAAGTTTTCCAAATGAGCTGAAACTTTTTGGAGATTTTTTATTGGACAAATAAGAAATATTGGCACCAAGACCCACTGGAGGGGGGCCACCCAGTGCCCACGAGGCACCAGGGCGCGCCACCCCCCCAAGCGTGCCCTGGTACCTCGCGGGGCCCACGTGGCTCCGTTTCACGTGATTCCGACGCTGAAAAATCATATATATTCAGAAACCCCCGAAGGTTAACCTAGATGAGTTTTTACGCCGCCGCAAGCCTCTGTACCAGAGAGATCCCATCTACAGCCCTTTTCCGACACCCTGCCGGAGGGGGGAAAGCATCACCGGAGGCCATCTTCATCATCCCGGCGGTCTCCATGATGAGGAGGGAGTAGTTCACCCTCGGGGCTGAGGGTTTGTACCAGTAGCTATGTGTTTGATCTCTCTCTCTTGTGTTCTTGAGATGGCACGATCTTGATGTATCGCGAGCTTTGTTGATATAGATGAATCATATGGAGTTTTCCCCTCTCTATCTTCGTGTGATGAATTGAGTTTTCCCTTTGAAGTTTTCTTATCGGATTGAGTCTTTAAGGATTTGAGAACACTTGATGTATGTCTTGCATATGGATATCTGTGGTGACAATGGGATATTCACTTGAGTAACTTGATGTATGTTTTGGTGATCAACTTGCGGGTTCCGTGACCTTGGGGATTTATGCATAAGGGTTGGCACACGTTTTCGTCTTGACTTTCTGGTAGAAACTTTGGGGCACTCTTTGAAGTTCTTTGTGTTGGTTTGAATAGATGAATCTGAGATTGTGTGATGCATATCGTATAATCAAACCTGTGGGTACTCGTGGTGACATTGGAGTGCCTAGGTGACATTAGGGTTTTGGTTGATGTGTATCTTAAGGTGTTATTCTAGTACGAACTATAGGGCTGTTCGTGACAATTAATGGGGATGGCTCATAAGATTGATCGGGAAGGATAACTTTGAGGTGGTTTCGTACCCTACAACAATTTCTTCATTTGTTCTCCGCTATTTGTGACTTTGGAGTGAACTCTTTGTCGCACGTGAGGGATTTACAGATGATTCAACTATGTCAACAATGTTGGGAGATCGCACTAGTGAAAGTATGAACCCTAGGCCTTGTTTCTAAGCATTGCAATACCGTTTTTATGCCCGTTTACTATTTGCTACCTTGCTGTTTTTATATTTTCA
The DNA here is from genome assembly GCA_039707655.1 of Elymus sibiricus. Lineage (NCBI taxonomy): Eukaryota > Viridiplantae > Streptophyta > Magnoliopsida > Poales > Poaceae > Elymus > Elymus sibiricus. The sequence continues at coordinate 326,595,112 of CM077670.1, forward strand.
GATTACAAAAACCTATATCTACTATCCATACTACACTTTTATCACCATCTTTTTGCCGAACTAGTGCACCTATACAATTTACCATTGTATTGGGTGAGTTGGGGACACAAGAGATTTCTTGTATTTGGTTGCAGGGTTGTTTGAGAGATATCAACTTCAACCTACGCCTCCCACGGATTGATAAACCTTAGGTCATCCATTTGAGGGAAAATTGCTACTGTCCTACAAAACTCTGCGCTTGGAGGCCCAACACGAGTCTACAAGAATAAGTTGTGTAGTAGACATCAAGCTCTTTTCTGGCGCCGTTGCCGGGGAGGTGAGTGCTTGAAGGTATATCTTTAGATCTTGCAATTGAATCTTTTACTTTCTTGTTTATCACTAGTTTGGCTTATAAAATAAAACTACAAAAAAAATGGAATTGAGGTTGCCTCATATTATTCGTCTTTACCATGTCTTTCTTGAAAATAAGGATTCCGATAATTGTGCTCAATTGATTGAAGAAGAATTCAATAAAATGTTTGGCATAAAATCTTTGAATGATGAGCATGATTGCAATGTTGTTACTGTGAATTCTATGAATATCCATGATGCTAATGATATGCAAAGCCACAAGCTTGGGGATGCTATGTTTGATGAAGATGATGTTTTTAATCCCCCAAGTTTTGATGAGAAAATTTATTATGATGATTGCATGCCTCCTATTTATGATGATTATATTGATGAAACTGGATTTGGAGATGCCATGAATTTACTTAATGATGATTCCACTATTTTGGAAGAGGTTTCAATTGACTATGATAACAAAGTTGCTATCTATGATGATTATTGTGATGACATGTATGCTATAAAGAATAATGATAACCATGAAACTTGGCATCATGATTTTAATTTTCAATTGGATTATGCCAATCAAGTGTCACATGATAGTTATTTTGTTGAGTTTGCTCCCACTATTATGAATGAGAAGAAATTTGCTTATGTGGAGAGTAACAAAAATATTATGCTTATGGATCATGAAAAGAATGCTTTATGTGATAGCTATATTGTTGAATTCATTCATGATGCTACTGAAAATTATTATGAGGAAGGAACATATGCTTGTAGGAGTTGCAATAATATCAAGTTTCCTCTCTATGTGTTGAAAGTTTTGAAACTATACTTGTTTTGACTTCCTATGCTAGTTGATTATTGTTCCCATAAACTATTTTCTCACAAAATCCCTATGCATAGGAAGTGGGTTAGGCTTAAATGTGCTAGTCATATGCTTCATGATGCTCTCTTTGTGTTTCAATTCTTTACTTTTATGCGAGCATCATTGAAATCATCATGCCTAGCTAAAAGGCTTTAAAGAAAAGCGCTTGTTGGGAGGCAACCCAATATGTATCCTTTCTGTTTTAGTGTGTTCACATGATTAAGCTACTGCAGTAATCATGTTTTATGTGTTTTCTTTCAATAAAGTGCCAAGTAAAACCTTTAGGATAGTGTGGATACTTGTTGATTCAATTCTGTGCAAAAACAGAAACTTTTGCCTCCAGTGTTTAATTTCCCAGATTTTACTGGAGCGTCAAAAAATTCTGAAATTTTTATACAGTATTGATATGCAAATTTTTGACGTTTTCCTAATTTTTCAGAATTTTTAGAGTTCCAGAAGTATGGTAGTTGCTCAGATCATTACAGACTGTTCTGTTTTTGACAGATTCTGTTTTTAATGCATAGTTTGCTTGTTTTAATGTTTCCATAGCTTATATTATGAGATATAAATTGTGGAAATGATAGAATACAGTAGGCATTATATGGGAACAATTGTGAATCTTGTCTTGTACAGTACCTAAGTGATGGTTTATTCTTTATCATACTAACCGTTCTCACGAAGTTCCGTTAAGTTTTGTGTGATTGAAGTTTTCAAGTTTTGGGTGAGATGTCGATATGAGGAGAATAAGGAGTGGAAAGACCCTAAGCTTGGGGATGCCCAAGGCACCCCAAGGTAATATTCAAGGAATACCCAAGCAACTAAGCTTGGGGATGCCCCGGAAGGCATCCCCTCTTTCGTCTTCAACACTATCGGTAACCTCACTTGGAGCTATATTTTTATTCGTCACATAATATGTGTTTTGCTTGGAGCGTCATTTTCTTCTGTTGATATTTGTTTGCTGCTATCAATAATCATGTTTTGCATCTTTTAGTTCAATAAAATGCCAATGATAGCCTTTACCATGCTCAGTTTGCAAGTTTATGTGTTGCTGTTTGAAAACAGAAAGTTTTCTGTTATGTCCAGAATATTCCTGAATAGTCGGAACATGATAAAAATCTGAAATTTTTACACAGAAAGCATGCATGAGTTCTATGTCACGTGGTAATTTTTCATAATTTTTGGAGTTAGGTAAGTATGGATTCTTATTCACTCTTTACAGACTGTTCTGTTTTAGCAGATTGCTGTTATAGTTGCATTGTTTGCATATGTTTGTGTGTTTAATGTTTCTATTTGAGGATAGGAGTATTAAATATGAATAGGCATTTAGTATGAAAGGTTTAATTATAATTTTTGTGATTTGCTACAATATAGAATGTTAAAGTTTTGAGTTGATTTATACTAACTTATCTCACGAGTTCTTGTTGAGTTTTGTGTGGATGAAGTTTTTAAAACTTAGGGAAACTACTATATGAGAAGAATTAACGAGACACAAGAGTTCAAGCTTGGGGATGCCCAAGGCTCCCCAAGTTAATATTCCAAGAAGTATCAAGCATTCAAGCTTGGGGATGCCCCGGTAGGCATCCCATCACTTTTCTTCATCAACTATCGGTTAGTCTCGATTGAACCCAAGTTTTTACTTGTTCACATAATGTGTGCTATACTTGGTTGTGTGTTTGTTTTGCTTGCTGTTTGAATAAAATATCAAGGTCTGAAACATTTTTAATGAGAGAGAGTTTTCACATAGCTACTTAATTGTTTCACTACTCATTGATCTTCGCTTATATATTTTGGAGTAGTTTGTCATTAATTCTCATGCTTCACTTATATCTTTTTGAGAGTTAATAATAGTAATGGTAATTTGCACAAGATATGAATTTGGTCCCAAGATGATGAATATTTGAGAGTGATATAATAAAAACTTTCATATAGATCATTGGATATGATAAGTGTGATTCCTTGCAATGAAAATAATGAAAGAGATCATATGCTAATCTTATGGAAAGTAATGACATCACATAAAGAAAAGTATAAGTGGTAAAATTTATTGGAGGTTAACAAGCATAGCATTAGTCAATGATGCAATTCATGAAAAAGTTAATAAGGGAAGAGAAGATTCACATGCAAATATACCATCTTGGACATCTTTTATGATTATGAGCCCCCATTAAGTATTTTATGTCAAAGTGTTGACGTTGGACAAGGAAGACAACGTAATGAATTATGTTTGTTCATATTCACATAGAAGTTATATTGTTATAGATCTACCAACATGTGGTGCTTGCCCAATATCTTTGCTAGCCAAAAATCCGCACCAAGTAGAGATACTACTTGTGCATCCAAAACCCTTCAACCCAGTTTCTTGCCACGAGAGTCCACTATATCTACCTATGGATTGAATAAGATCCTTCAAGTAAGTTGTCATCGGTGCAAAAAGCAATAAAAATTGCTCCTAAAATATGTATGATCTTTTATTGTAAGGGAAATAAGCGTTGTACGAACTTGTGATGGTAAAGAAATAAAAGCGACGGACTGCATAATAAAGGTTGCTATCACAAGGGGCAATATAACGTGACGTTCCTTTGCATTAAGGGCTTGTGCATCCAACAACAAAAAGCGCATGACAACCTCTGCTTCCCTCTGCGAAGGGCCTATCTTTTACTTTTATGCATTTAATTTTATGTATTTATTTTTTATGCAAGAGTCAATAGTGTTCTCCTCTATTTCCTTTTTATTTTTCTCTTTTGCAAGCATCATGTGGTGGGGAAAGATCTAGGCACATATATCCAGTTGGATATGAGTGATCATGAGTTATTATTGTTGACATCACCCTTGAGGTGAATAAGTTGGGAGGCGAAATCACAAGCCCCTATCTTTCTATGTGTCTGGCTGAAACTTTTGCTCCATATATATGTCGTGAGTGTTAGCAATCATAGAAGACTAAATGATGGTTGAGTATGTGGACTTGCTAAAAAGCTCCTACATGAGACCCTTCCTGAAAATATGATGAATTGCAATTGCATTGTTGACTAGAATAGTTTGTTAGTTTCCAAGAAAGTTTATGCCTTATACTTCATTGTTGTGATGAATTGTTACTTGCTCATGAGAAGTTTTATGATAATAAATATTGCTGTTATAATAATGATCTTGCTTTGAATCATTCAAGTCCAATGTCCATGCTATAAAAGAAAAGATTATATGATGATTATGATAGGTAGCATTCCACATCAAAATTTCTGTTTTTAATTGCTACTTTACCATGATGACTTTTATGAGAGAAAGTTGCTGTTATGATGCTAGGAAAAGTGATTGAAATTATCATTGATCAAACTTATGCACTATGCTAGCATTCACACTTCATAAATTATTTCTTTTATCATTTACCTACTCGAGGACGAGTAGGAATTAAGCTTGGGGATGCTAATACGTCTCCAACGTATCTATAATTTATGAAGTATTCATGCCATATTTATAACAATTCTATATGGTTTTGGTATGATTTGATTAGAACTAACCGGGACTGACGTTGTTTTCAGCAGAACTACCGTGGTGTTGTTTTTTGTGCAGAAATGAAAGTTTTCCAAATGAGCTGAAACTTTTTGGAGATTTTTATTGGACAAATAAGAAATATTGGCACCAAGACCCACTGGAGGGGGGCCACCCAGTGCCCACGAGGCACCAGGGCGCGCCACCCCCCAGGCGCGCCCTGGTACCTCGTGGGGCCCATGTGGCTCCGTTTCGCGTGATTCTAACGCTGAAAAATCATATATATTCAGAAACCCCCGAAAGTTAACCTAGATGAGTTTTTACGCCGCCGCAAGCCTCTGTACCAGAGAGATCCCATCTACAGCCCTTTTCCAGCTCCCTTCCGGAGGGGGGAAAGCATCACCGGAGGCCATCTTCATCATCCCGGCGGTCTCCATGACGAGGAGGGAGTAGTTCACCCTCGGGGCTGAGGGTTTGTACCAGTAGCTATGTGTTTGATCTCTCTCTCTCTCTCGTGTTCTTGAGATGGCATGATCTTGATGTATCGCGAGCTTTGTTGATATAGATGAATCATATGGAGTTTTCCCCTCTCTATCTTCTTGTGATGAATTGAGTTTTCCCTTTGAAGTTTTCTTATCGGATTGAGTCTTTAAGGATTTGAGAACACTTAATGTATGTCTTGCATATGGATATCTGTGGTGACAATGGGATATTCACTTGAGTAACTTGATGTATGTTTTGGTGATCAACTTGCGGGTTCCGTGACCTTGGGGATTTATGCATAAGGGTTGGCACACGTTTTTGTCTTGACTTTCCGGTAGAAACTTTGGGGCACTCTTTGAAGTTCTTTGTGTTGGTTTGAATAGATGAATCTGAGATTGTGTGATGCATATTGTATAATCAAACCCGTGGGTACTCGTGGTGACATTGGAGTGCCTAGGTGACATTAGGGTTTTGGTTGATGTGTATCTTAAGGTGTTATTCTAGTACGAACTATAGGGCTGTTCGTGACAATTAATGGGGATGGCTCATAAGATTGATCGGGAAGGATAACTTTGAGGTGGTTTCGTACCCTACAACAATTTCTTCATTTGTTCTCCGCTATTTGTGACTTTGGAGTGAACTCTTTGTCGCACGTGAGGGATTTACATATGATTCAACTATGTCAACAATGTTGGGAGATCGCACTAGTGAAAGTATGAACCCTAGGCCTTGTTTCTAAGCATTGCAATACCGTTTTTATGCCCGTTTACTATTTGCTACCTTGCTGTTTTTATATTTTCAGATTACAAAAACCTATATCTACTATCCATACTACACTTTTATCACCATCTCTTCGCCAAACTAGTGCACCTATACAATTTACCATTGTATTGGGTGAGTTGGGGACACAAGAGATTTCTTGTATTTGGTTGCAGGGTTGTTTGAGAGATACCATCTGCAACCTACGCCTCCCATGGATTGATAAACCTTAGGTCATCCACTTGAGGGAAAATTGCTACTGTCCTACAAAACTCTGCGCTTGGAGGCCCAACACGAGTCTACAAGAATAAGTTGTGTAGTAGACATCAGGGGCCACCACGTGCAGCTCCTCAGTCAGGAGCGCCGAGAGCAGGGGAGTCGGAGGCTGCTCTGGCAGTGTGGCCGGGCATCGTACCCCTTTTACCCAGGCCAACCACTTCTGCAAAACATCAAACACAACGATTCAAGCAAAACTTTACTCCTCGGTACAATGAATAACGACGAAGGGCCAGAACCACTCACCGGGGGGGGGGGGGGGCTTCATAGCCGTGTTCGAGGCCGCGGTCCTCCCCTTCCTTGGGGATCTTGTCCTTGGCCAGCTTCATGAGCCTCGTCCACATGGCGGCCAAGGTGGAGCAGAAGAAGGTGATGATGGTGTCCATGTCCTCGGGCTTTTGTGCCCACATCGGGGTAGCCCGAAGTTGGAGAGGGAGTATGCGGCGGTTGAGCATGATGTTGATGACGTCGGCAAGCTCAACCTTCCCTGTGGTGGACCACCACAAGATCCTGTCGATCAGGGTCTCCACCTCTTCTGGCTTCCCCCAGGCGACGCCCTTCTCCTTCCAGGATTTGAGCTTCTTGGGAGGCCCGACTAAGAAAGCCGGGACCTCGGTTTGACCAGGGGCGAGTGGCTCAGTGATGTAAAACCACTCTTTTTGCCACTCCTTTACCGTTTCGATGAAGGTGCCTTTGAACCAGGTGGCCCCCTGATTTTTGCTGATCATGGCTCCTCCGCACTCCACGAGATCCGAGCCGCTGGACTTCGGTTTAATCCCGAAGAGCTTCAGCCACAATCCGAAGTGCGGCTCGCATCAGAGGAAGGCCTCGCAGACCGCGATAAAGGTGGCGAGGTGAAGAACAGAGTTGGGGGCCATGTGGTGGAAATCCATCCCGCAGTAGTACATTACCCCGCGTACAAAGGGGTGCAGCGGGAACCCCAGGCCTCGGATGAGTTGGGGAACGAAGACTACCCACTCCCCGGCGTTGGGAGCGGGCACCAGCTGGCCAGCCGCCGGAGCGCGGGCGGCGATAGCGGGGGTCGGATACCCCGCGCTACGCAGCTCCGAGATGGTCGCGGCCGTCACGATGGATCCACCCTAGTGCCCCTTGAGGGTGTCGGCCATGGCTGGTGGTGGAAGTTGGACTCGCAAAAAGAAAAGGTGGGCAGGATGGATCTGGGCGCTGGAGCTAGACGAAGCAGTAGGGGGGGGGAGAATGAGAGCGTGGTTGATTGTACTGTCCTCCTTTTTACTCTTATAAGCCTGTGAAAGGCCAAGAGCCCCCCTCGCTGCGCCGATAAACTCGCTATTCCCATCAAAAATGCCGTTGAGCATATGGGGGGAAACAAAATCTTGATGATATCCCTAAGAAAATGGGCACGATCTCTGCCTCAAGGGGACGTGCCAGTAAAAAGGCTGCCTCGAACCACGATTTAAGGGGGAGGCGGTAACTGCTCGACCTGTCGTAGGGCAAGCCTCTTCGATAAAGTTGTCAGGCCGAATTGGACCGTTCATACCTAAACAATAGGCCTTCGAGGCTAAGATATCTGTCCTCTTTGGAAAGGGTGCGAGCTCGGATGGACCTCGGATATCATTGCATTACTGTAAAGAGTAAAATATGAAGGGGAACTCGTCTGTCAAGCCAAGGACTCCGGATCCGGGGTGATGGTTGCTGAAAGTCGTCCTCAGCATAGAAGACCAGTTCGGGGGCTACTGACGGTGTCCTGGATTAGGGGGTGCTAACCTAGCCGGCCCGTCTCCTCAGTTGGGCCGATGGGCCCTCGTACGTGATCAAGATGAACTCCGGAGGCCGTGCACAGGAAGCATGATCGAGATTGCCTCTACCGAAGACTTGACGTATACTCCAAGATCTCTCCTGCCGCCTCTCTCCTAGATACCGACTTTTAAACCCTAGATACCCTCTCTGGCTTGTATATAAGACATAGGGTTTAGCCCGTAAGGGGGACATCAACACAATATCGCTCACCTAGCCCTAGAAGTTAGACACACATTACGATCTCGAGGTAGATCAACTATGTATTTGATACATCTCCATCAATATAAACAGAAGCAGGACGTAGGGTTTTACCTCCATCTAGAGGGCCCAAACCTAGGTAAAACATTGTCTCCCTTGTCGTTGTTACCACCGATCCGAGATCCACAGCTCGGGACCCCCTACCCCGAGGTCTGCCGGTTTTTACACCGACACTCCGCACCATATACCCCTCAACAAAATGGTGTAGCGGAGAGGAAGAACCGGACGTTGATGGACGCGGCAAGGACCATGATGGCGGAATTCAAGTCTCCGCACAACTTTTGGGCCGAAGCCATCAACATCGCATGACATGCATCCAATCGGCTCTACCTCCGCAAAGGCTTGAACAAGACTCCATATGAGATACTTACCGGTAACAAGCCCAACCTCAAGTACTTTCGGGTGTTTGGGTGTAAGTGTTTTATTCTCAAGAAAGGTGCTAGTTTGTCTAAATTCGAACCTAGAGCTCAAGAGGGCATATTTGTTGGTTATGCTACAAACTCTCATGCTTACCGTGTCCTCAACAAGTCCAATGGACTCATTGAGGAGACGTGTAACGTAGAGTTTGATGAAAATAATGGCTCCCAAGTGGAGCAAAGTGGTCTTTGTGATGTAAGTGATGAAATTCCTCCCCAAGCCATAAGAAGAATAGGGATTGGTCAAATACTCCCCATTGAGGAACCCCTTGTGGCCGAAGGAGAAGGACAATGCTCTACGCAAGTGGAGCCATCACCAACCATTGACCCACACGCTTCCGAAGAACAAACCGAAGGCCCTCAACCTAGTGACCAAGACCAAGGGCAAGATCAACCTCAAGATGGTGTTGATGCACCAAATGATGCCCAAGATCAAGATCACGACACCGAGCAAGCTCAAGATCATGTGCTAGCTCAAGATCAAGAGCAAGCTCAAGATGACGCTCAAGATGTTCAAGATGATCCTATTCAAGTGACTACGAAGGAACTATTGGAGCATCGTGCCGCCACGATTGCTTCCAAACTCAAGCATCAACAACATGTCTTGGAGAATGTTTATGGAAGCTTAAAAAAGGGGGTAACCACCATAGACAATTAACAAACTTTTGTGAGCATCACGCGTTTGTTTCTTGTGTTGAACCCCAAAAGGTACATGAAGCGCTCGAGGACACGGATTGGCTTGAAACCATGCATGATGAACTCAACAACTTCGACTGCAACAAAGTGTGGACATTGGTGCCAAGGCCAACGGAGAATCATAATGTCATTGGAACTAAATGGATCTTCAAGAACAAGCAAGATACGAACGGTGTTGTCACTCGAAACAAGGCAAGATTGGTGGCACAAGGCTACTCCCAAGTCGACGGTATCAACTACGGTGAAACCTTTGCTCCTGTTGCTCGTCTTGAATCTATTCGTATGTTGCTTGCATATGCCTCTCATCATGATTTTAAGTTGCAGCAAATGGATGTGCAGAGTGCATTTCTTAATGGTCCTCTTAATGAGTTGGTATATGTCAAACAACCCCCGGGGTTCGAGGATCCCAAGTTCCCCAATCATGTATACAAGCTCGATAAGGCACTCTATGGCCTTAAACAAGCCCCACGTGCGTGGTATGAGCACCTTATTGAGTTATTGCAAGACCGTGGGTTTGAAATTGGGAAAATTGATCCCACTCTTTTTTACTAAGAGTTTTAAAGGGGATTTGTTCATATGCCAACTATATGTTGATGATATTATCTTTGGTTCTCCTAACAAAGCTTTCAATGATGAGTTTGCCGCACTCATGACCGAGAAGTTTGAGATGTCTATGATGGGAGAGTTGAAGTTCTTTATTGGGTTCGAAGTCAAACAAAGAAGAGAAGGAACCTTCATCAACCAAGCCAAATATACTCAAGACATGCTCAAGAGATTCAAGTTAGAAGTTGTCAAACCGGCCAAGACTCCAATGCCTACCAAGTGCCAACTTGACATTGATCCCAATGGTAAAGCGGTGGATCAAAAGGTATATCGTTCTATGATTGGATCCTTGCTTTACCTTTGTGCATCTAGGCCGGATATCATGTTGAGTGTGGGAATGTGTGCACGGTTTTAAGCCGCGACTAAGGAAAGTCACTATGTGGCGGTCAAGCGAATCTTTCGATATTTGGCTCATACCCCAAACTTTGGCTTATGGTACCCCAAAGGAGCAAGCTTTGATCTCATGGGATATTCGAACTCGGATTGGGCGGGAGACCGTGTGGATAGGAAGTCAACTTCCGGAGGGTGCCAATTCCTTGGTCGTTCTTTGGTGAGTTGGTCTTCGAAGAAGCAAAATTGTGTGTCTCTCTCCACCACCGAAGCCGAGTATGTCGCCGCCGCAAGTTGTTGTGCACAATTGCTATGGATGAGGCAAACTTTAAAGGATTACGGTGTCACTTGTGACAAAGTGCCTCTTTTCTGTGACAATGAAAGTGCAATCAAGATCTCCTACAATCCGGTGCAACATAGCAAGACGAAGCACATTGAGATTCGTCATCACTTCATCCGGGATCACGTCAAGTGTGGAGAGATTGATATTATTCATGTAGGTACACAAGAGCAACTAGCGGATATATTCACGAAGCCTTTGGATGAAGCAAGATTTCGCGAGTTAAGGCATGAGCTAAATATCATTGATTTGAGCAACGTATCTTGAATCTAGGCACACCCCACCGCATTCATCATGATATCTTGTTCTAGATGTAGGCATGAATATAGGGGGAGTTTTGTTCTCTCAATGAACTCTCCCTCCCCTCATTATGCATAAATTGATCAAGTCTTTCACATTCGCCATTTTTGATGGTACTTGTGCTTCAAAGATGAGTTTTGGTCATGGGCCCAAGGTTAAAATCTTCGTGGTGCCATACCAATTGACTCAAACATAGGTGACCTCGGTCACCGCCCTCTCTTTGAGAGGCTTTGCTTCATTTGGTTTGAGTTGTGCTTTCGTGTCTTAGGCTTTTTGGGTGTTGGATTACTCCATGTGTGCTTGTGGTTTAGTTGCTTTTTGACCTTGGAGTACTCCTTTCCACTTGTGGTGTTTCCTTGTCTCCAACCCAAGCCTTCCCTCTCTCTCAAACCTCTTTTAAAATTGCATAAGCCCTTCTCTTTAAATTTGATCCTGGCAGTTCTTCTGGCAGCAAGCGGTACTACCGCGGGCAGGCACGGTACTACGGCTGAGTGCAGTGTGCCGACCTCCTGTCGAAGCACTGGGGCGGTACTATTGCTGGAAGTGAACGGTACTACCGCTGACTCCAGCGGTACTACCGCTTCGAGGACCCGCGAGGGGGTTAAGTGTTGGGCACGGGGAGTTCTAACTCCCCATACCCATTCACTTCCTCTCCTCTCGTGTTCTCTCTCTCAGGCGGCCAAGAACTGCTCCGGAGGCCGGCTCCGGCCCTCCGAATCCGTGCCATCTTCTCCGCTTCCGACCGGTGGGATCGATCCCCACCTTCTCTCCTTGCCATGGATACCGGTATTGCCCTCTTTTTTCTCTCCCATGGTTCTAGTTTTTGAATCTTGGTTCTAGGGCAATGCATGTGGTATTCGTAGATTTTTGGCTAAATCTAGGCATGTGTAGGATGCGGAATGACTGCTAGATAGGGGTATAGTCGTCTTTGCCAAAATTTTGCAATTCTACGTCACCGGTACTACCGGATCCACGCCGCGGAAGTATTCCCGTCGGGTGGACGGTACTACCGCTGGGGCGCGGACGATACTACCGCTTGAAGCGGTACTACCGCTCGTGTCCAGCGGTGCTACCGCTGTTGGGCACGGTACTACCGCTGTGACCTAGTTTTTCTGAATTTTTGCACTTACTTCTATTCTCATTTTATATCTCTTGGCTTATGCAATAGCTTTACACCTGTTGTTCCCTCGCTCTGTGTTTGTGGGTTCCAGGTGATGGTAGCTCCATTAATCATGCTCGTCGTAAGAACCCAGAGCGTCCCGGTGGTTCCAAGCGCTTCCGTACGACATATGGTACACCAACCAGTTCTAGTGGTCCTTCAAGACAGCATGTGAAGACAACCGTCAGTAAGAAGAAGGAGAAGGAGAAGAGCACTCCTCCAGATGAGATGACTGCCAAGGATTTTTCTGCTTTCCGTATGCACAACCCGTATCGTCATCCTCAGGACGAGGCTCTTGTTGGTCGTCCCTTCTGGACCAAGGAACAATCTCTTATCTATTTGGACATTCTGAAGGCCATGAAGAACTTGTTTGTTGCGGTCAAGTCTATCGGCATCACTCACATGGAGAAGGACCTAGCTTAGTTTGGAGAAGCTCTTGCTCTTTGTCACCAGTGAGGCCTTATTCTTATCATCACATTCAACAAGGACTACGATGTTGAGATTGTGGCTCAATTCTATGCCACTGTTCACTTTCATGCAAATGAGGAGAGATCTATGTCATGGATGACTGGTGGGAGGAGATTGAAGGTTGATTGGGAGAACTTCATGGATTGTTTGGGCATTGCTGATGAGGGGGAAGACAACCCTGTTGGTCTCCGGCCTCACAAGGATACACCTGCTACACACAAGTCGAAGCTTATCCGGTACTCCAGGTCTGTGACTACTGCCAAGGGGGTCACTCACACGGAGCTCATTCCGTTCTTGGACATCATGCACCGTATCTTTCGCAACACTCTTTTCCCTCGCATTGGGAACCTGGATCAGGTAGACTCCTATTTGGTGGATCTTCTCTTGCTTTGCATCAAGGAGAAGGGCGGGACATCTACTTTGGATATCTCCCACATCATGTGGCGTGAGCTTTGTTCTGCCGTGCTTGACCGGAAGGTGCCCATCTATGGCCCTTATCTGTTTAATTTGATTGAGGTGACATGGGCTGCTGAGTTTCCAGGGGAGGTTCTTCCTACTGAGCATATGGTTCCTCATGGGGTTCTGAGCTTGCGTCAAAAGGAGAACTGGGGGACTGCCCCTGCTGCCCCCGGTGAGGAGATTGCGCCCACTGACTCTGATGATGAGCCAGAGCCAGACTACGAGTTTGTTCCTTCTCCACAGAAGGTAGCATCTTGGGCATCCAAGCTCAAGTCGAAGATGAAGAAGCTCTTCTGCATGGAATCCAAGGGTCAGTATAGAGCTCATGTGGCCGAGAAGGCAGCTCGCACACGTCATAAGACCATGATGAGGGCTCTGGGTCAGGAGATCACTAGTGGCTCTGAGGAGCGGGTCACGGATGAGGAGGATTGAATCTCGCAACACTGCAAGTGGTCAGGCTCAGAGGTGGAGCGTCAGGATGCAGCAGCAGAGGAGTCTGAGGAGCACGAGGACTCGGATGAGCACACGGAGTACTGATGTTCTGGAGCATGTTCATCACCTTGGACTTGTTTAGTGCTCTTTGCCCGTTTGGTGTCTCGATGCCAAAGGGGGAGAGAGTTTAGGGATTTTCTGAGTCACGAGTGTGTCTTCTTTGTTGTTGATTTCATTCTCGCGTGAACTCTTTCTCGTTTGATTTGCTTTAGTTTGTGTGTGGAACCTTACCCTTAAAGTACCTATCATATGGTGTGAGACATATGCTTCCCTTTCTCTATCTTTATGTCAAGTACCGTATTAGCTTGTCAGATGTTATCTATCTTATGCCCTATCTTTATGCTCACATGCTATTTCCTTGCATCCATGCTTATCTCTCTTATGTAGTTGATGCAAGTGTTGCCGGTCTATAAAATATAAGGGGGGTGTGGATCCTAGTGTGTGTACTTTGCATTCCAAAGGCATACTTAATTAGTGCACACATCTAGGGGGAGCCCGTCTATATTTTGTAGATGTTGGGTTTGCATATTATCTTGTTCTATCTTTGTTCAAATCCCGTGTTGTCATCAATCCACCAAAAAGGGGGAGATTGTTAGGGCATATTTCTCCCTTAGTGGTTTTGGTGATTGATGACAATACTTTTGTGGACTAATTGTGTGCATTGAGCATTTCAGATAATCTACCATATGGCGCAAGATGATTCGTGCCCCTCGGAGTTTTTTGCGAAGACGGTGTTTTTCCTTCGTTTCATTTTCGGTGGATTTGAGTCGTAGGAACTGACGAGGACATGCACTAGGGATAGGGTAACAGGCCTGACCTACAGACCCTACCCTAGGATTCCACGCACCTTATACTGGGCCCCAGGGCCAGATCGGCAGTCAGGAGTTCTGCAACTTGGCGTTCACTCGGAGCTCAATGAACCACTCGGGAGGCAGGAGTTCACTCGACCGTCTTGTTTCACTCGGAGCATCCGACAGTCACTCGACCAGAGAAGACCAGGAGACTCCAGGAACGCAACGGTCAGGACGTGCGCTCGCCTGTATTAATTGTAATCAATGCGCCCGTTACCTGGTGCCCTTAAACCCCCTCTTTAACCCCTGGTAATGGCGACATTCATGGGGGCTGGGTAGACCCTATATAAGCCACCCCACAGCTCCATTCCAAGGGTTCGCATTCTTTGTAACCTATACACTCAATCAACAGCTCCAGAGCACCGAGATGTAGGGCTATTACCTCCACCGTCGAGGGGCCTGAACTCGTAAATCCGAGTGTAACAACTGTGCCGTAGCTAGGCTCTGCCCTCTCATCCGTACCCCTACACACCACTGTCAGACTTGCACCCACGATAGTTGGCGCCCACCGTGGGGCAGGCGTCTAGCGACTTCCGGTGTAGTTGCGTTTTTCCCATCACCACCATGGTTTCCGGCGGCGGACTGACTCTAGGCGGCGAGATCCGTTTCGGCGCCCTCAGCTTCATCGCCGATGATTCGGCGTGGCTCCAGGAAGCCCCGCTGGATGTCGAGGCGTTGCCCATTCGCGGCACAGCGCACTTCCGCACGAGTACCTTCGGCATCCTTCTTCGCTAGCCGTCGACTCCGTACCAGTCGGCGCCTTCGCTCTCCACCAGCCGTCGTCGCAAGCGTTCCGGGCGCTCACGGCTTCAGCGGTGGATCAAGCACGTGGTGGCCCTTCATGCTGCCGCCCCACAGATCACGGCGATCAAGCCCGATGAGCCCGTCTTTGATCTGTTCGCCTCCGTGCATGAGCACTCAGAAAGCTTATCCGAGTGAGAGAGCAGTGATCCCGCTGCAGAGGTGCTGATGGCCGATTCCCCGCCCAGTCTGCCTGGGTACGGCCGCGGCGGCGCGGAGACCGGTGACCCGTCACGCGCTGATCTTGGTGGCGGCGAAGACCGTCATGACGACGAGTACTACCCCTGACCTCTCACTCGGCAGTAGAGGGAGGAGCTGCAGCGCAGAACCGAGCAGACCCTCCAGACACCCATCGTTGGGACGACCCCCGAGGCTCAGGCTTTGGAGGCCGCGCGCCAGGCCAACTTGGCTGAGCGCAGTCGTCTGGAGGCACTCCAGAAATCACTCGACGATCGCGCCCAGCGGCAACATCAGCCCAGTTCCAGTCGGCGGCAGCGGCAGTTGTTCTCAAATGACCAGCAGCAGAATTTCCAGGTATTCCGCACTCCCGTCCAGAATCTGGCGGCGGCCTCTCGGATAGCAGATTCCATTGAGCCGTCCCGATCCAAGGCGGAAGAGGGTCTTCGGCAGATCCGGGCCCTGCTCAAGGCGGCTGAGGAGCAAAATTCTGCGGTGTCCCAGTCGCGGAACAGGATTCATAGCAGATCCATCAGGGCTGACACCGTTCAGTCAGCCCACAGCCCGGTGTCCCGAGGAGAAACAGACACTTGTCTCCATGGCGAAACGACCGAGACCTCCACCGAGACCAGTACTCGGGACAGGGTCGCAGTCGGAATACGCCTCCGCTGCGTCAAGATGATCGACGCCGTATGCAGTCGCCCCCTCCGCGGGATGGCTCGTGCGCGCCCCGGCCGTACGACGCCAGGCGTCCTTACGGCAATGATCGGAGGGCCAGCCCTCCCCGCCATGGTGACGGTTATCGCTAGAGAGAACCAGTCGACTATTGTGACCCGCAGTTCAATGCGAGATCCGTTATCGCTCAGAACCTGGTCGACAAAGGCAGAGCATTGAGAGAGAACTTGGACAGAGATCGTCCGAGTGGAAGTGGAGCATTCGTCTCCGGGCCCGAGTGCTTTAGCAGAGCAATCAGGGCCACCGAGATTCCGCCTAACTTCAGATTGGCGGCTGGAGTAAGCAAGTTCACCGGCGAGTCCAAGCCAGAAACTTGGTTAGAGGATTACCGAGTGGCTGTGCAGATTGGAGGTGGCAATGACTATGTGGCTATGAAGCATTTGACCTTGATGCTGGAAGGGTCTGCCCGTGCCTGGCTCAACCAGCTCACTCCGGCCAGCATATACTGCTGGGAAGATTTGGCCCGAGTGTTCATCAAAACATTCGAGGGCACGTGCAAACGCCCGGCCGGTTTGACTGAGTTGCGGCATTGTGTGTAGAAGCCGAATGAAACCTTGAGGGAGTACATTTAGCGGTGGACAACCTTGCATCATGTGGTGGAGAACGTCACGGAGCACCAAGCCGTCTGCGTCTTCAAGGAAGGTGTCAGATATAGGGAGCTCATCCTGAAATTCGGTCAGTCAGGATCTTTAACCATGAGCCGAATGATGGAGATTGCCACTCGGTACGCTAACGGAGAAGAGGAAGACCGTCTCCGTAACGGCAAGGGGAAAACTAGTGAGCCCAACCCCAGAAACAATAATCCCAGTCGGAAGCCAAAGCGCAAGATTGATGGTTCGGCCCAGGCCGAGGCTGCCGCACTGGCCGGTCAAGCCAAGAACATGGGGAAGGCTAAGGAAAAGTGGATCCCGAGGAAGAAAAAAGATCAGTCGGGCCAGGATGTCCTTGATTTGCCGTGTCACATCCACAGTAGAAAGGATGAAGAGGGCAATCTGATATTGCCCAAGCATACCACTCGACAGTGCATACTGTTGATACAACTGTTCCGAGAGGGCCAGTCGAGTGAGAAGAGCCCAGACGATGCTGACGATGGAGACAAAGATGAAGCTTTTCCCAGTATCAATGCAACCCTGATGATCTTTGCAGATGTAGAGAGCAAGAGTCGATTGAAAGTCATCAGTCGGGAAGTAAACATGGCCATGCCGGCAACGACAAAATTTCTGAACTGGTCGAAGACTCCGATCACCTTTGATCAGTCGGACTATCCAGCCTACATCGCCACCCCTGGGAGGCAAGCGCTGGTGGTTGATCCAGTCGTAGGAGGCGTTCGGTTGTGCAAGGTCCTCGTGGATGGTGGAAGCGGCTTGAACATACTCTACGCCGACACCCTGAAGGCGATGGGCATCCCGATGTCTCATCTCAGTGAAAGCAGCATGCAGTTCCACGGAGTGATCCCTCACAAGAAAGCAAAGTCACTCGGGCAGATTGCCCTGGATGTAGTCTTTGGATACGACAAGAACTTCAGGAAGGAAACGCTTACCTTCGAAGTGGTCGACTTCCGCAGTGCCTATCATGCCATCCTCGGTCGGCCAGCCTATGCACGTTTCATGGCCCGCCCATGTTATGTGTACCTTAAGCTGAAAATGCCCGGCCCCAAAGGCATGATCACAGTCACTAGCAGTCGGCAGCGCGCGGAGGAGTGTTTGCAGCAAGGGTCCAAGATAGCTGATGAATAGATGGCCATGGTGGAGTTGGAGGAGTACCAGAAGAACGCCGATCTGAGTGATCTGCTACGCTCCAAGAAGCCAGCTGCAGAATCTGCATTTTAGTCGGCCGGTGATACGAAGCCTATACAAATCCACCCAGAAGATCCCAATGCTGCACCCACCAACATCTCAACTACACTCGACAACAAATAGGAAGAAGCGCTCATCCAGTTCCTCTGTGAGAACTGGGACATCTTCGCATGGAAGCCATCCGACATGCCGGGTGTACCCAGGGAGCTGGCTGAGCACCGTTTGCGAGTCGACCCGAAAGCAAAACCTGTGAAAGAGCATCTTCGTCGCTCTGCTACACAGAAGAGGAAGGCCATTGGCGAAGAAGTTGCTCGGCTCCTGGTAGCCGAGTTCATCCGTGAGGTGTACCACTCCGAGTGGCTCGCCAACGTCGTCATGGTTCCTAGGAAGGATAAGTCTCTCCGAATGTGCATCGATTTCAAGCACATCAATCGGGTCTGCCCCAAGGATCATTTCCCGCTCCCCCGCATAGATCAAATCGTAGATTCCACCGCGGGTTGTGAGCGATTGTCTTTTCTGGATGCGTACTCCGGGTACCACCAGATCCGACTGTATGGGCCAGATGAAATAAAAACAACTTTTATCACCCAATTCGGGTGTTTCTGCTATATCACCATGCCATTTGGTCTTAAAAATGCTGGCGCCACTTTCATGCGCATGGTGCAGAAGTGTTTGCAAAAACAGATCAGTCAGAACATTGATGCGTACATGGATGACATCGTGGTCAAGTCCAGAAAAGGTTCCGACCTGCTGGCTGACCTAGCCGAAACTTTCGCAAATCTGCGGAAGTATGATATCAAGCTAAATCCAGCAAAGTGCACTTTCGGGGTGCCCGGGGGCAAGTTACTCGGATTCCTCGTTTCTGAACGAGGGATAGATGTCAACCCCGAGAAGATCGGTGCGATTGTACGAATGAAACGTCCAGAACGGCTTCATGATGTGCAAAAGCTCACGGGTTGTCTTGCGGCTCTGAGCCGATTCATCTCCCGCCTCGGTGAGAAGGCACTGCCCCTTTACCGATTGATGAAGAAGTCTGATTCATTCGCGTGGACTACTGAAGCACAAGCAGCATTTGTTGAGCTCAAAGCCTTGCTTTCTACCTAGCCGGTGCTCGCCGCTCCGAACATCAACGAGCCGTTGCTCCTGTACATTGCGGCCACTTGTCAGGTGGTCAGTACCGTCCTCACCGTCGAGAGAAAAGAACAGGGCAAAACTTACAAAGTTCAGCGCCCAGTTTATTACATTTCTGAAGTCCTGACTCCGTCCAAGCAGAGATATCCTCATTATCAGAAGCTCGTCTATGGCATCTACCTGACTGCCAAGAAAGTAGCCCATTACTTCCAAGAGCATGTTGTATCAGTCGTCAGCGACGCCCCGCTGTCTGAGATCATGAACAATCGAGATGCGACTGGTCGAATGGCGAAGTGGGCTATCGACCTCCTGCCCCTGGACATCAATTTCGAGGCGAAAAAGGCGATCAAGTCCCAAGCATTAGCTGGTTTCTTAGCCGAATGGACTGAACAGCAGCAGCCGACTCAGAGTCACCCGGAACACTGGACCATGTTCTTTGATGGCTCCAAGATGCTGAATGGTTCAGGAGCCGGAGTTGTGTTGGTGTCTCCAAAAGGCGATCGACTCAGTTATGTTTTGCAGATCCACTTTGATTCCTCCAACAATGAGGCCGAGTACGAAGCGCTCCTTTATGGTCTACGTATGGCCATCTCACTCGGCGTCCGACGCCTGATGGTTTACGGAGACTCGGATCTAGTTGTGAATCAAGTGATGAAGGAGTGGGATATCAGAAGCCCTGCTATGAAAGGATATTGCCACGCGGTGAGAAAGTTGGAAAAGAAATTTGAGGGTCTAGAACTGCATCACATCCCCCGAGCCAAGAATCAGGAGGCAGACGGTCTGGCAAAGATCGGGTCCACTCGGAAATCCATACCCAGCAATGTGTTCCTAGAGCATTTACGTTCCCCGACGGTGAAAGAAGATCCCTTCACGGAAGAGCCCCCGCAAGTGGTCGGTCCGTCCGATCCGACTGAAGTCGAGGTCCCGGCAGTCATTGATTTGGTCATGGAGATCCTAGCAATCACGCCCGAGTGGACGGTGCCTTACATCGCATACCTACTCAGACAGGAACTTCCAGAAGATGAAGCCGAGGCCGGCCAGATTGTTCACAGGTCCAAGACTTTTAGAGTGATGGGCGATCAGTTATACAAAAAGAGCGTCACCGGTGTGACTCAGTGCTGCATCTCTCCAGAGGAAGGTCGATTGATCCTGGAGGAGATTCACTCGGGAACTTGTGGACACCACGCGTCCTCTCGGACAATCGTGGCTAAAGCTTACCGAGCCGGCTTCTTCTGGCCACGTGCCAATGAAGCTGCCCAGGAGATAGTCCAACACTGTGCCGGGTGCCAGTTCTATGCAAACTTATCGCACAAGCCTGTGTTTGCTCTGAAGACGATTCCACTCGTCTGGCCGTTTGCAGTCTCGGGACTTGACATGGTGGGACCCCTCCGAACAGGGGCGAGTGGATTCACCCACTTGCTGGTTGCAGTCGATAAATTCACTAAGTGGATCGAAGCCAAACCTATCAAGAAGCTAGACTCTCGTACAGCGATCAAGTTTATGAAGGAGATAGTCTTCAGATATGGCGTGCCCCATAGCATTATCACTGACAACGCCTCAAACTTCGACTCGGAAGAGTTTAGGGCGTTCTGTACCGCCCAAGGCACCCGAGTCGACTATGCATCTGTGGCGCACCCGCAGTCGAATGGACAAGCTGAGAGAACAAATGGACTGATCCTTCAGGGATTAAAGCCACGACTCATGCGCGATTGCGAGCACGCAGCTGGAACCTGGGTCACCAAGTTACCATCAGTTCTTTGGGGCTTGAGGACGACCCCCAATCGGTCTACCAATCGTACTCCCTTCTTCATGGTGTACGGAGCTGAAGCCGTCTTGCCGAGTGACCTGCTCCACAATTCACCACGAGTGGAACTATACTCCGAAGCTGAAGCAGAGCAGGCGCGGCAAGACGCAGTGGATCTCCTGGAGGAGGACAGAGAGATGGCTCTTATCCGTTCGGCCACCTATCAGCAAGATCTACGACGTTTTCACAGCAGACACGTCAGAAGTCGGACTTTTCAGGAAGGAGATCTTGTGCTCCGAGTGGATTAGCGGCGACCTCACAAGCTTGCTCCTACGTGGGAAGGTCCTTTTGTTGTTTCAAAGGTTTTGCACAACGGAGCATATCACCTGTACAACCTTCTGAAGCAAGCAGACGAGCCCCGTGCTTGGAATGCAGACTTGCTTCGGCGTTTTTATACTTGATGTTGAGATGTAATAAAAGTACTCGAGTGATGTTTGATGAATAAAAGCATGACTTTTCCAGTTCCACATCGAGTTCACGCGTACACAGTCTCTAGCTTACAACCCCCAGTGGGTGTACGCCCTTCAACTTAGCTGCAAACCAGTTTTTGCCTATGTTAAAAAACCTACTCTGAGTGAAGAGGGCCCCTCTCACTCGGGGGCTTGGCTGCGAACGAGATTTCGCCCTTCAAAAACCTACTCCGAGTGAAGAGCATCCCTCTCACTCGGGGGCTTGGCTGCGAACCAGATTTCGCCCAAGTTAAAAAACATACTCCGAGTGAAGAGCATCCCTCTCACTCGGGGGCTTGGCTGCGAACCAGATTTCGCCCAAGTTAAAAAACCTGCTCCGAGTGAAGAGCATCCCTCTCACTCGAGGGCTTGGCTGCGAACCAGATTTCGCCCAAGTTAAAAAACCTACTCCGAGGGAAGAGCATCCCTCTCACTCGGGGGCTTGGCTGCGAACCAGATTTCGCCCAAGTTAAAAAACCTACTCCGAGCAAAGAGCATCCCTCTTACTCGGGGGCTTGGCTGCGAACCAAATTTCGCCCAAGTTAAAAAACCTACTCCGAGCGAAGAGCATCCCTCTCACTCGGGGGCTTGGCTGCGAACCAGATTTCGCCCAAGTTAAAAAACCTACTCCGAGTGAAGAGTATCCCTCTCACTCGGGGGCTTGGCTGCGAACCAGATTTCGCCCAAGTTAAAAAACCTACTCCGAGTGAAGAGCATCCCTCTCACTCAGGGGCTTGGCTGTGAACCAGCTTTCGCCCAAGTTAAAAAACCTACTCCGAGTGAAGAGCATCCCTCTCACTCGGGGGCTTGGCTGTGAACCAGATTTCGCCCAAGTTAAAAAACGACTCCGAGGGAAGGGCATCCCTCTCACTCGGGGGCTTGGCTGCGAACGAGCTTTCGCCCAAGTTAAAAAGCCTACTCCGAGCGAAGAGCATCCCTCTCACTCGGGGGCTTGGCTGCGAACCAGATTTTGCCCAAGTTAAAAAACCTACTCCGAGTGAAGAGCATCCCTCTCACTCGGGGGCTTGGCTGCGAACCAGATTTCGCCCAAGTTAAAAAACGACTCCGAGTGAAGGGCATCCCGCTCACTCGGGGGCTTGGCTGCGAACCAGCTTTCGCCCAAGTTAAAAAGCCTACTCCGAGTGAAGCGTCCCTTTCACTTGCGGGCTTGGCTGCGAACCAGCCTTCACCCAAGTTAAAAAACCTGCTCCGAGTGAAGAGCGTCCCTCTCACTCGGGGGGCTTGGCTGCGAACCAGCTTTCGCCCAAGTTAAAAACACTACTCCGAGTGAAGAGCGTCCCTCTCACTCGGGGGCTTAGCTGCGAACCAGCTTTCGCCTAAGTTAAAAACACTACCCCGAGTGAAAAGCGTCCCTCTCACTCGGGGAGCTTAGCTGCGAACCAGCTTTCGCCTAAGTTAAAACCCACTCCAAAGACTCGAAGGAAAGCATTCGGATAACTCCAGAAGTTCAAAAACAAATATGAGTACGCGGGCCCGAAGCCCGAAAGAGTTTAAGGAACATAGTTCCACTCGGCATACCGAGGCTAATGGGTGGAGCTTAAAGTTTTCTCACGCCCCCGAGGGGCTGGCTGGCTCGACGAAGGAGTCCAGGTCGATGTCGTCTGCGATCCGAGTGGCTGCCTCTATGAATGTCTCCTTGAAGTCTTCAAACTTGAGCTTCTTCGTGTTGACGACTTGAAGAGACTTCAGTTTCTCCTCCTTGGCGTCCTTGCAATGCACTCGGACCAGAGAGAGGGCCACGTCGGCTCCGCAGCGAGCAGCTGATTTCTTCCACGCCTGCACTCGGCTGGGAATCTCATTGAGGCGAGTCATCATTGCCTCCAGATCGGTGTCGAGCGTGTCTTCCGGCCATAGCTCCTTGTCGATCCTTCCGAGTGCACCCCGCAGACGGATGATGTACCCCTAAACATCTTCAATGCGAGATTCTAGCCGCAAGACGCCTAGGGCAGCTTTGTCGCCGACGAGTGACCTGGAGGGATCCAGATCCCTCTCGATCCTGTCAGTCTCAAGCTTGAAGTCCCGGCAGTACTCTGTGAACAAGAAAAGAGGAGGGTTGAAGATCAGCATGCATGAAATTCACTCGGAGATAAGTTAAAACTCACTCAGGTGTTACAGGTTACCTGCAAGCTTGGTGTACATCTCCTCCGTGAACTCTTCAATGTACTTTTCCAGAGCATTCTTCTTTTCAGTAAGCCGGGCGATCTTCTCGCCCAGAGACTTCTTCTCCTGCTCGTGAGCATTTGCTTGAGCCTTGAGCTTGCCGTCCCACTCGGCCTTCTGCTTCTTGAGCTCAGCCACTTCCTTCTTCGCTTCCGTGACGGCGGCTTTCAGCGACTTGTTCTCTCCTTCAAGCTTCTCGAGTGAGGCCAATTTCTCTTCGGCGGCCTTGGTTTTCTCTCTCGCCACCTTCTATGCCCCCGCCATCTCATTGTCCTTATTCTCGAGTGCCTGCTTCATAGTTTCTAAAGAAACAGAGGTTCTGAGCCGCACTTGGAGTCGATGGTTTTCACTACGCACATCTGTTCGAGTGAAGTCACTCGGTTCAAAGAATGGAGAGAGATGAAAACGGAGCACTCAGTAAGTAAAGCTTACCTCCCATGGTCTTGAGCTCCGCTTGAGCGCGCGCTGTGTGTTGGAAATATGCCCTAGAGGCAATAATAAATTGGTTATTATTATATTTCCTTGTTCATGATAATCGTTTATTATCCATGCTATAATTGTATTGATTGGAAACTCAAATACATGTGTGGGTACATAGACAACACTGTGTCCCTAGTAAGCCTCTAGTTGACTAGCTCGTTGATCAAAGATGGTTAAGGTTTCCTAGCCATTGACATGAGATGTCATTTGATAACGGGATCACATCATTAGGAGAATGATGTGATGAACAAGACCCAAACTGTAAACGTAGCATTTGATCGTGTCAGTTTATTGCTATTGTTTTCTGCATGTCAAGTATCTGTTCCTTTGACCATGAGATCATGCAACTCACTGACACCGGAGGAATACCTTGTGTGTATCAAACGTCGCAACGTAACTGGGTGACTATAAAGGTGCTCTACAGGTATCTCCGAGGGTGTCTGTTGGGTTGGCATGGATCAAGACTGGGATTTGTTACTCCGTATGACGGAGAGGTATCTCAGGGCCCACTCGGTAATACAACATCACATTGAGCCTTGCAAGCAAAGTGACTAAAGAGTTAGCCACAGGATCTTGTATTACGGAACGAGTAAAGAGACTTGCCGGTAACGAGATTGAACTAGGTATAGTGATACCGACGATCGAATCTCGGGCAAGTAACATGCCGAAGAACAAAGGGAACAGCATACGGGATTAACTGAATCCTTGACATAGAGGTTCGACCGATAAAAGATCTTCGTAGAATATGTAGGAGCCAATATGGGCATCCAGGTCCCGCTATTGGTTATTGGCCGTAGAGGTGTCTCGGTCATGTCTACATAGTTCTCGAACCCGCAGGGTCTACACACTTAACGTTTGGTGACGATTAGTATAATTGAGTTATTATGTTGGTGACCGAAAGTTGTTCGGAGTCCCGGATAAGATCCCGGACATGATAAGGATCTCCGGAATAGTCCGGAGGTAAAGATTGATATATGTGATAATAGTGTTTTGATCTCCGGAAGGGTTCCGGAGTTCACCGGAAGGGGTTCCGGATGTTTACCGAAGTGTTCGGGTGCGAGAACACTTTATATGGGCCAAGGGATAAAAGCCCACAAGGTATTGGAAAGTGCAAAAAGTAGTTTTGCTGCCGCGTAAGCGGTACTACCGCTTGTGTGAAGCGGTACTACCGCCCGAGCGGTACTACCGCTTGTGTGAAGCGGTACTACCGCCCAAGCGGTACTACCGCTTGTGTGAAGCGGTACTACCGCTTGTGTGCGGCTGTGCACGGTTCGGTAGGGATCCGAGTTGGACTCTTTTCCTGCGGGCCAAACCGACCTTGTGCGGGCAAAACCGACCTGGAGGAGGCTTTTACTCCAAGTTTAGACCCCAAGGCTCAACATATAAATAGAGGGGCAGGGCTAGCACACGGGACACATCAAGATTTCCCCAAGCCGTGTGCCGGCAACCCTAGCCCTCTAGTTCCTCCGTCATAATCTCCGTAGTGCTTGGCGAAGCCCTGCAGAGATTGTTCCTCACCACCATCACCACGCCGTCGTGCTGCTGGAACTCAACCACTACTTCACCATCGCTCGCTGGATCGAGGAGGTGAAGGCGTCATCAAGCCGTACGTGTGTTGAACGCGGAGGCGCCGTCCGTTCGGCGCTAGCTCGTGATCGGATCGAGGGACGACTTGCGATTTGGATCGCGGAGACGTTCGACTACATCAACCGCGTTTCTTAATCGCTTCCGCTTAGCGATCTACAAGGGTACGTAGATTCACTCTCCCTCTCGTAGATGCTCATCACCATGGATAGATCTTGTGTGTGCGTAGGAAATTTTTTGTTTCCCATGCAACGTTCCCCTACAGTGGCATCATGAGCCAGGTCTATGCGTAGATGAGATCTCGAGTAGAACACAAACGAGTTGTGGGCGTGGGTGTATACATATTGCTTGCCGTTACTAGTTGATATTTGATTCGGCGGTACTGTGAGATGAAGCGGCCCGGACCGACATTACGCGTACACTTACGCGAGACAGGTTCCTTCAACTGACATGTAACTTCGTTGCATAAAGATGGCTAGCGGGTGTCTGTCTCTCTCACTTTAGTTGAATCGATTTCAATGAAGAGGGTTCTTTTAGAAGATCAAAAAGCAATCACTACACCACGTTGTGGTTTTGCGTAGGTAAGAACGGTTCTTGCAAACCCGTAGCAGCCACGTAAAATTTGCAACAACAATTAGAGGACGTCTAACTTGTTTTTGCAGGGTATGTTGTGATGTGATATGGCCAATTACATGATGAGATATATGTGATGTATGAGATGATCATGTTTTGTATAGAATATCACGACTTGCATGTCGATGAGTACGGCAACTGGCAGGAGCCATAGAGTTGTCTTTAATTATTGTATGACCTGCGTGTCAATCATTAAGCGCTATGTAATGCTTTACTTTATCGCTAAACGTTAGCAATAGTCGTGGAAGCAACAGTCGGCGCGACAACCTTATGGCGACACGTTGATGGAGATCAAGATGATGGAGATCATGGTGTCATGCCGGTGACGATGGAGATCATGCCGGTGCTTTGGAGATGGAGATCAAAAGCACAAGTTCATGGCCATATCATGTCACTTATGATTTGCATGTGATGTTAATCCTTTTATGCATCTTATTTTGCTTAGGACGACGGTAGCATTATAAGGTGATCCCTCACTTAAATTTCAAGATAAATTGTGTTCTCCCCAAGTGTGCACCGTTGCGAAAGTTCGTCGTTTCGAGACACGCCGTGATGATCGGGTGTGATAGACTCTACGTTCGCATACAACGGGTGTAAGCCATGTTGCACGTGCGGAACACTCGGGTTAAACTTGACGAGCCTAGCATGTACAGACATGGCCTCGGAACACAAGAGACCGAAAGGTCGAACATGAGTCATATAGTAGATATGATCAACATGAAGATGTTCACCATTGAAACCACCTCAACTCACGTGATGATCGGACTTGAGTTGGTGGATTTGGATCATGTTACACTCGAATGATCGGAGGGATGTCAATTTGAGTGGGAGTTTTTTTAAATATGATTAACTAAACTCATTATCTAAGAACAATAGTCTAAGTTGTCTTTGCTATATTTATGTTGTAGATCATGGCTCGCGCAGTAGCACCCCTGAATTTTAATGCGTTCCTAGAGAAAGCTAAGTTGAAAGATGATGGAAGTAACTTTGTGGACTGGGCCCGTAATCTAAGGATTATCCTTACGGCTTCCCAGAAGGCTTATGTCCTTGATGCACCGCTTGGTGATCCACCCGCTCCAGTTGAGTCTCTAGACGTTGTGAACGCCTGGCAGGCTCGTTCTGATGATTACTCAATAGTTCAATGTGCAATGTTGTATGGCTTAGAACCGGGACTTCAAAGACGTTTTGAACGTCATGGAGCATATGAGATGTTCCAGGAGTTGAAGTTTATCTTTCAGAAGAATGCCCGGATCAAGAGATATGAGATCTCCGATAAGTTCTATGCTTGCAAGATGGAGGAGAACGGGTCTATCAGTGATCACGTGCTCAGAATGTCTGGGTACTCCACCCGTCTGGCTGAGTTAGGGATGCCCCTTCCGCCAGAGGCTATCACTGACAGAGTTCTTCAATCATTGCCACCTAGCTACAAAAGCTTCGTGTTGAACTATAACATGCACGGGATGAACAAGTCAGTCGCCGAGCTGTTTGCGATGCTGAAAGCCGCTGAGTCTGAAATTCAGAAGGAGCATCAAGTGTTGATGGTCAATAAAACCACTAGTTTCAAGAAAAATGGCAAGGGTAAGAAGGGTAACTCCAAGCAGAGTGGCAAAGCAGTTGCTCCTCTCGTGAAGAAACCCAAGGCTGGACCCAAACCAGAAACTGTGTGTTTTCATTGCAAGGGAACTGGACACTGGAAGCGGAATTGCCCCAAGTATTTGGCTGACAAGAAGGCGGCCAACAACAAACAAGGTATATATGATATACATGTTATTGATGTGTACCTTACCAACTCTCGTTGTAGTGCCTGGGTATTTGATACCGGTGCGGTTGCTCATATTTGCAACTCAAAACAGGAACTGCGGAATAGACGGAGGCTGGCAAAGGACGAAGTGACGATGCGCGTGGGAAATGGTTCCAAGGTTGATGTGATCGCCGTCGGCACGCTCGCTCTTCGATTACCGTCGGGATTAGTGATGAACCTAAATAAGTGTTATTTGGTGCCTGCGTTAAGCATGAACATTATATCTGGATCTTGTTTATTGCGAGACGGTTACTCATTTAAATCAGAGAATAATGGTTGTTCTATTTATATGAGTAATATCTTTTATGGTCATGCACCCAATGTGAGGGGTTTATTCTTGTTGAATCTCGATAGTAATGATACACATGTTCATAACATTGATGCCAAAAGATATAGAATTGATAATGATAATACCACTTTCTTGTGGCACTGCCGTTTAGGTCATATTGGCGTAAAACGCATGAAGAAGCTCCATGCTGATGGACTTTTGGAGTCACTTGATTTTGAATCACTTGACACATGTGAGCCATGCCTCATGGGCAAGATGACTAAAACGCCGTTCTCTGGAACAATGGAACGGGCAAGTGACTTATTGGAAATCATACATACTGATGTGTGCGGTCCGATGAGTATTGAGGCGCGCGGTGGTTATCGTTACTTTCTCACCTTCACTGATGACTTAAGTAGATATGGGTATATTTACTTAATGAAACACAAGTCTGAAACATTTGAAAAGTTCAAACAATTTCAGAGTGAAGTTGAGAATCATCGTAACAAGAAGATTAAATTCCTACGATCTGATCGAGGAGGAGAATATCTGAGTTATGAGTTTGGCAGTCACTTAAGACAGTGTGGAATTGTTTCACAATTGACACCGCCTGGAACACCACAGCGTAATGGTGTGTCCGAACGTCGTAATCGAACCTTATTGGATATGGTGCGATCTATGATGTCTCTTGCCGATTTGCCACTATCGTTTTGGGGTTATGCATTAGAGACAGCTGCATTCACTTTAAATAGGGCACCATCGAAATCCGTTGAGACGACGCCATATGAACTTTGGTTTGGCAAGAAGCCAAAACTGTCGTTTCTTAAAGTTTGGGGATGTGATGCTTATGTCAAAAAGCTTCAGCCTGAAAAGCTGGAACCCAAAGCGGAGAAATGCGTCTTCATAGGATACCCAAAAGAGACAATTGGGTATACCTTCTACCTCAGATCCGAGGGCAAAGTGTTTGTCGCTAAAAACGGAACATTTCTTGAGAAAGAGTTTCTCTCGAAAGAATTGAGTGGGAGGAAGATAGAACTTGATGAGGTTGTTGAACCTTTACTTCAACCTGAGAGTAGCGCAGCGCAGAAAGTTGTTTCTGTGGAGCCTACATTAGCTGAAGAGGAAGTTAATGATGATGATCATGAAGCTTTGGATCAAGTTGCTATCGAACCTCGTAGGTCGACAAGGACGCGTACTGCTCCTGAGTGGTACGGCAACCCTGTCTTAGAGGTCATGTTGTTAAACAACGATGAACCTACGAGCTATGGAGAAGCGATGATGGGCCCGGATTCCGAGAAGTGGTTAGAGGCCATGAAATCCGAGATGGGATCCATGTATGAAAACAAAGTATGGACTTTGGAAGTATTACCTGAAGGGCGTAAGGCCATTCAGAACAAATGGATCTTTAAGAGGAAGACGGACGCGGACGGTAATGTCACCGTCTATAAAGCTCGACTTGTGGCAAAGGGTTTTTCACAAGTTCAAGGAGTTGACTACGATGAGACCTTCTCACCCGTAGCGATGCTTAAGTCCGTCAGAATCATGTTAGCAATAGCTGCCTTTTTCGATTATGAAATTTGGCAGATGGATGTCAAAACAGCGTTCCTTAACGGTTACCTTAAGGAAGAGTTGTATATGATGCAACCAGAAGGTTTTGTCGATCCAGAGAATGCTGACAAAGTTTGCAAACTCCAGCGATCCATTTATGGACTGGTGCAAGCATCTCGGAGTTGGAATCTTCGCTTTGATGAAGTGATCAAAGCGTTCGAGTTTATACAAGTTTACGGAGAAGCTTGTATTTACAAGAAAATGAGTGGGAGCTCTATAGCGTTTCTAATATTATATGTGGATGACATATTGCTGATTGGAAACAATATAGAAATGTTGGAAAGCGTGAAGGAATATTTGAACAAGAGTTTTTCAATGAAGGACCTAGGAGAAGCTGCTTTCATATTAGGCATCAAGATCTATAGAGATAGATCAAGACGCTTAATAGGACTTTCACAAAGCACATACCTTGATAAGATTTTGAAGAAGTTCAAAATGGATCAGTCCAAGAAGGGGTTCTTGCCTGTTTTGCAAGGTGTGAAGTTGAGTAAGACTCAATGCCCAGTGACTGCAGAAGATAGAGAAAAGATGAGTGTCATCCCCTATGCTTCGGCCATAGGCTCTATCATGTATGCAATGCTGTGCACAAGACCCGATGTCAGCCTTGCCATAAGTATGGTCGGAAGGTTTCAAAGTAATCCAGGAATGGAACACTGGACGGCGGTCAAGAATATCCTGAAGTACCTGAAAAGGACTAAGGACATGTTTCTCGTTTATGGAGGTGATCAAGAGCTCGTCGTAAAGGGTTACGTCGATGCAAGCTTTGACACTGATCCGGATGACTCTAAGTCGCAAACCGGATACGTATTTATTCTTAATGGGGGTGCGGTTAGCTGGTGCAGTTCCAAGCAAAGCGTGGTAGCAGATTCTACATGCGAAGCGGAGTACATCGCTGCCTCGGAGGCGGCGAAGGAAGGTGTCTGGATGAAGGAGTTCATGACAGATCTTGGAGTAGTGCCTAGTGCGCTTAACCCAATGACTCTGTTTTGTGATAATACTGGTGCCATTGCTCTAGCCAAGGAACCAAGATTTCACAAGAGGACCAGACACATAAAACGACGTTTCAATTCCATCCGCGATTACATCAAGGAGGACGACATAAATATTTGCAAAGTACACACGGATCTAAATGTTGCAGATCCGATGACTAAACCTCTTCCAAGGGCTAAACATGAACAACACCAGAACTGCATGGGTGTTCGATTCATTACAATGTAAATCACATAGTGATGTGAACTAGATTATTGACTCTAGTGCAAGTGGGAGACTGTTGGAAATATGCCCTAGAGGCAATAATAAATTGGTTATTATTATATTTCCTTGTTCATGATAATCGTTTATTATCCATGCTATAATTGTATTGATTGGAAACTCAAATACATGTGTGGGTACATAGACAACACTGTGTCCCTAGTAAGCCTCTAGTTGACTAGCTCGTTGATCAAAGATGGTTAAGGTTTCCTAGCCATTGACATGAGATGTCATTTGATAACGGGATCACATCATTAGGAGAATGATGTGATGAACAAGACCCAAACTGTAAACGTAGCATTTGATCGTGTCAGTTTATTGCTATTGTTTTCTGCATGTCAAGTATCTGTTCCTTTGACCATGAGATCATGCAACTCACTGACACCGGAGGAATACCTTGTGTGTATCAAACGTCGCAACGTAACTGGGTGACTATAAAGGTGCTCTACAGGTATCTCCGAGGGTGTCTGTTGGGTTGGCATGGATCAAGACTGGGATTTGTTACTCCGTATGACGGAGAGGTATCTCAGGGCCCACTCGGTAATACAACATCACATTGAGCCTTGCAAGCAAAGTGACTAAAGAGTTAGCCACGGGATCTTGTATTACGGAACGAGTAAAGAGACTTGCCGGTAACGAGATTGAACTAGGTATAGTGATACCGACGATCGAATCTCGGGCAAGTAACATGCCGAAGAACAAAGGGAACAGCATACGGGATTAACTGAATCCTTGACATAGAGGTTCGACCGATAAAAGATCTTCGTAGAATATGTAGGAGCCAATATGGGCATCCAGGTCCCGCTATTGGTTATTGGCCGTAGAGGTGTCTCGGTCATGTCTACATAGTTCTCGAACCCGCAGGGTCTACACACTTAACGTTTGGTGACGATTAGTATAATTGAGTTATTATGTTGGTGACCGAAAGTTGTTCGGAGTCCCGGATAAGATCCCGGACATGATAAGGATCTCCGGAATAGTCCGGAGGTAAAGATTGATATATGTGATAATAGTGTTTTGATCTCCGGAAGGGTTCCGGAGTTCACCGGAAGGGGTTCCGGATGTTTACCGAAGTGTTCGGGTGCGAGAACACTTTATATGGGCCAAGGGATAAAAGCCCACAAGGTATTGGAAAGTGCAAAAAGTAGTTTTGCTGCCGCGTAAGCGGTACTACCGCTTGTGTGAAGCGGTACTACCGCCCGAGCGGTACTACCGCTTGTGTGAAGCGGTACTACCGCCCAAGCGGTACTACCGCTTGTGTGAAGCGGTACTACCGCTTGTGTGAAGCGGTACTACCGCTTGTGTGCGGCTGTGCACGGTTCGGTAGGGATCCGAGTTGGACTCTTTTCCTGCGGGCCAAACCGACCTTGTGCGGGCAAAACCGACCTGGAGGAGGCTTTTACTCCAAGTTTAGACCCCAAGGCTCAACATATAAATAGAGGGGCAGGGCTAGCACACGGGACACATCAAGATTTCCCCAAGCCGTGTGCCGGCAACCCTAGCCCTCTAGTTCCTCCGTCATAATCTCCGTAGTGCTTGGCGAAGCCCTGCAGAGATTGTTCCTCACCACCATCACCACGCCGTCGTGCTGCTGGAACTCAACCACTACTTCACCATCGCTCGCTGGATCGAGGAGGTGAAGGCGTCATCAAGCCGTACGTGTGTTGAACGCGGAGGCGCCGTCCGTTCGGCGCTAGCTCGTGATCGGATCGAGTGACGACTTGCGATTTGGATCGCGGAGACGTTCGACTACATCAACCGCGTTTCTTAAACGCTTCCGCTTAGCGATCTACAAGGGTACGTAGATTCACTCTCCCTCTCGTAGATGCTCATCACCATGGATAGATCTTGTGTGTGCATAGGAAATTTTTTGTTTCCCATGCAACGTTCCCCTACACTGTGTTCCTATTCTCCACCTCCAAGTCCAGTCGGAGCTGGGCCGTCTCCTTCTCCAGTGCCACGTACTGAGTCCCAAGCTCGCAAGTTTTCTGAAACACAAGAGAGATCAGATCAGTTAATGTTAAGGAATATTCCGAGTGCTAAGAGATCAGCACTCCTGGGAGGAACAAGCTTGACCAATACCAGATCCTGAAGTACCCTCTAAAGCAAGTTCTAAGTTCTAAGACTCCCGCCGACTGCCCGCAGTCGACGGCAGTCTCGGGGACTACACCCAGTGGGTGCACTCAGCGTGCCCCCACTGGAACGGTATCCACTCGGAACGGTCCGCCCAATCCGAGTGACGGCCAAGCAAAAAAAAAGAAGAGCAAGTTCTAAGTTCTAAGACTCCCGCCGACTGCCCGCAGTCGACGGCAATCTCGGGGACTACACCCAGTGGGTGCACTCAGCGTGCCCCCACTAGAACGGTATCCACTCAGAACGGTCCGCCCGATCCGAGTGACGGCCAAGCAAAAAAAAAGAGCAAGTTCTAAGTTCTAAGACTCCCGCCGACTGCCACAGTCGACGGCAGTCTCGGGGACTACACCCAGTGGGTGCACTCAATGTGCCCCCACTGGAACGGTATCCACTCGGAACGGTCCGCCCGATCCGAGTGACGGCCAAGCAAAAAAAACACACCCAGTGGGTGTACCGAATATTTTGCGACAGAAATTCCTACAGAGGAAATATGACTTGGGGATCAACTTACAAGGGCACTTACTCAAACATTTTCCTGGAGGGCAGCGCTGGCATCGTATGCTAGCTTGCCAGCTGCGCACATCTCCTTCAGCCGCTGGGTCATCAGCTCCGCCTGGATCATTGCTTCCTTGCTGGCTCCAGTCTGGTCCTCTGGCACCTTGTACAGACTGAAGATGTTGACGGGAGGAATTGGAGCCGAGGTCAAAGCAGTCGACGGCGTTGTGATCGGGCCAGCACCGGCCTGAGAGGAACCTTGCACCAAAGGCACGATCACAGGCTGCACAGGAGGAACTGGAGGCGCTTGGCTCGGAGGTGCATTCGGTGCGGTGGTCTGGGAAGCAGTCGGAGCTACGATCCCCTTTTCGGCGTCCTTCCGCGGCGGCCCCTCATCGTCGTCGACATGGATGATCTCTGCAAGTGCTGCATTCACTCGACACGATCAGCCTCAGTACACAATTCAGTCAGATGAGGACAATTCAATCGGATCATAGATCAAAGAAAAAAATGAAATCATTGTTACCTTTCTGAGAAGTGGCCGCGTCTGCCGACTCGGCTTCGATACGGTCTCCGTCAATCTGCATGGGTGACGTCGTCGAGGTTGCAGCTCTGGTTCATAAGATTCACTCGGTCAGAAGAGTCCAAAAGTTGACAAAGACAGAAAAGAAAAGCTGACAAAGACACTCACATTGAGGCGATGATGAGGACATCCCTACTATGGTTCCATCCCTTGAAGATGAACAACCTGTTGCTGCAAAGAAGACGTCCAATGATGAAATCAGGATTGGACCAACTACAAGAGCTCGTGCTAAGTTACTAGAACAACAGGTGAATTCTCTCTTAGTTGATAATGCTATTTCTTTTAATGAGAGCTTTATACTGCCTAAATCCTTGTGTGTATGTGTCATTAGGTACATTGGAGAGGAAGGCATGGCACGAGGGAGCAAGGAGGAGAACAAGGAGGCAATGCAGCTGGGCTGGGAAAAGGATCTTGGAGTTTCCAGGGCGGTAGTACCGCCCTACACCAGCGGTAGTACCGCTTGAGACGGTACTACCGCCCCTACTACCGTGAAAACTACTGGCATCTTTTGGCGCTAACCGGTAGTAGAGCGGTACTGAAGCGGTAGTACCGCTTGGAGCGGTAGTACCGCATGACATCAGCGGTACTACCGTGCTGCCTGCGCGCAGAGTTTCGGGCTGACAGCCCATGTACCCCTTCGATCTATCTTAGGATATAAATACTCTTCCTTAGGGTTAGTTAGAGTTAGACCACGTTTAAGATAAACCCTAGTTCATGAGATTGCTTGTAAGCATTCATCTTGAATCCTCATCACCAATTCGTATCGATCTGGTGATTATATACTGCAAGTCAAGTGTGATCTGCTGTTCCATTGGGAATTAGTATATTGCAATTCTAACCGTTCGTGGTCGACGGCTGCGTGCGCAAGTGTGTGACGTTGTGAATATCCAAAGGGTTGAGACCTTTTGCATTGGCATCAGGGATCAAGAGAGGGAGAGTTCATCGGCGACATACAAGTTATCCTACACCATCATCATCACCACCGCCGCTTACTGAGAAGATCGGGACACCCCATATCATCTTGGTATCAGATTTCCATTGTTGCCTCGGTAAGCATCCACCAAATCATCCGTAGATTAGTTGTTTTTCATCCTATCCAGAAAAAGCCTCACAAAAATATTAGGCTTCTTAGTTGTTTGCCATAGCCTAGATTGCATCGTGGATTGGTTTTAGTTGCTGGTCGTTGTGTCTTTCTTTTTGCGTCGCTTTGCCTTCGAATCGATTGATTTTAGTTTCCATCGTAGCTTGCATCGTAGATTGGCTTTTGTTTCGATCCATTATCCTGTTTTGCAAATTCCAATCCATAGCCACAGCCTGTCTACACAAAGGTGTTAGGAACTTACCCACGAGACTAGTTTCCGCTCTACAGGCTGCTCATATAGGTTTTTTACTGTTCACGTACTGTTCACGTGACGGTTGAAAAAAAAAAAAAAAAAAACAGAGACAACGAAAAGAAAGAAAGAATCAGTGGCCGGAAGTTGTTGCTATCTATTGCATTGTTGGAATTTTATCGTGCGATTGTGCACTAGTAGAATTGAGCAATCTTGTGCCGGTTTACTTTGAGCATTGCTAGTGTCTCTCGAGTGCATTGCAACACATCTTGTTTTATAGTTGCTTTGCCACATTTTTCTCCACCGTGTGTGTTTCCTGGGGTGTTGTCACACGATCAGCACTAGGACTTGTCTTCGGTGTAGATAGGATACCATACCTAGCTCCACCATATAATCCTGCTCTGTCGTGTGATTGCTCTCATACCCGGGTATTCACTTCATCACATCCGTGCATTAGTCATCCATCTGAACGGGTAAGCATTACTATTCACTTTGGAACGGTAAGATTTCCTTTTCTTGTCAGTTTTGAGTGAGTTGTGAGTGTGCCCCCACACAGATTTTGATTTTTGCACTAACCTACTAATCATGTCTTCTAGTGATGTTGATGTGCTGCAGAAAAAGGCTGATGACGAGTGTGTTTCCTGGAAAGACCATGAAGCTCTCCGCGTTCATTTGACGGGGGCTCTTGATAGATCCGCTGAAAAAATTGAGGCTGATATGCAAGTTATACAAATGAAAGTGGATGCCACTGATACTACCGTCCACGCTATGCAAACTCAAGTCAATGCTCTCCAAACAAGTATACAGCAGTTGACAACTTCAGTCAATGGGCTCCGTGTCGCTCTTGAGCAACGCCAACATGACGACCATGACGATGCTGATAGTGTGCATGATGACAATGATAACATGGTGGGCAATCATGGCCGTGGGCGTGGTTTTCAAGGGCCTGGTCGTCTACCACCACAGGGTGCTCGGCGTGTACCGCTTCAGGAGGATGATGGTTTGGGCAAGCCCAAGTTCACGATTCCTAGATTTGAAGGCTCCACTGATGTTGAAGAGTATCTCACTTGGGAGCTTAAGATGGAGAAATTATGGCGTTTGCATGATTATACTGAAGATAGGAAGGTCAAGCTTGCTTCTTCTGAATTTGATGGTTATGCATTGCGTTGGTGGGATAGCGTGGTGAGTACTCGCCGCGAGGACAATGAGCTTCCTGTTCGTACATGGCGTGAGATGAAGGCGGTGATGAAAGCTCGTTTTGTTCCCACTAATTACTTGCGGACAGTTTTTGATAAATTGACACAATTGAAGCAAGGTTCCATGACGGTTGATGCATATTATATGGAGATGGAGATGTTGATGCAGCGTGCTCGAGTGCGCGAATCTGTTGAGATGACTATGCAACGTTTTCTCCATGGGCTGAAATATAACATTAAGGGTATTGTTAGACATCACCAGTACACTACAATGAATGAGCTGCTCCATCATGCAAGAGAAGCTGAATCCCAGTTGGCTGAAGAAGCTCAAATCAAAAGCCGTTATACTACAGCAGGGCGGTTCTCTAACAGAACACCGCCGCCCCCTAGTGAGGGCGCTGCCAACCGCCCCTCTTCTTCAGCAACCAAACCAGCCTCCACAGTTCCACATTCCAAGCAACTTGCTGCCCCTGTTGCTAGCTCAGGTTCCAATATGTCTACAGCCCGTAATAGAGATATGCTTTGTCATACATGTGGAGGCAAGAGACACTTCAAGCGAGAGTGCCCCAATAGAAAAGTGATGATTGTAAACAATGACAATGAGTATGAGACTGGAGATGATGCTGATCCATATGCTTCAGATGACGATGAGTACACACGTGACGAGGGCATTGATGCTTTTGCTTCTCCAGCACCTACTATTGTTGTTTCGCAGCGTGCTCTTAGTGTGCAGCCACATGTTGATTCACAGCGCTGCAATTTGTTCCAAACAAAAGCACTAGTTGGCCCCAACAAAGCTTGCAAGGTGATCATTGATGGAGGTAGCTGCCGCAATCTTGCAAGCAAGGAATTATGTGCCAAGTTAAATCTGAAATATTTACCTCACCCCAATCCGTATTATGTACAATGGTTGAGTGACAATGGTGAGATGAAGGTGAGTCATATGGTGCGCGTAAATTTTGAGATAGGACCATACAAGGATTCCATTGAATTTGATGTGGTACCTATGACAGTTTGCCATCTTTTATTGGGTCGGCCATGGCTCTATGACCGTCATGTGCAACACAATGGCCGTGCCAATACTTATCACTTGGAGTTCAAGGGCAAGAAGATCAATCTACAGCCTATGTCACCACAGCAAATTGTGAATGAGTCTCGTCAGAAAACAGAAGTGAATATTGCACAGCCACCTGCACGAGAGAACAATGTAAAAGCCGTGAGTGATAATATAACGAAAAGTGCGAGAGAGCCTAGTTTGCTTATATTAGCCACCCAAAAAGACATGAGAGAATTTCGAGAGGATCCTACAGCCCTGCCTCTTGTGCTTATGTACAGAGGCGAGGTTTTAGTTTCTAATGATACACAATCTGTTTCTCTTGGTGTGTCTACTGTTTTGCAGGAATATGGCGATGTGTTTCCGGAGGAGGTACCATCGGGGCTGCCACCATTGCGTGGAATTGAGCACCAAATTGATCTTATACCCGACGCCACCCTCCCCAACCGAGCGCCATACAGGACCAATCCCGAAGAAACGAAGGAAATACAGAAGCAAGTGCAAGCCCTACTAGACAAAGGGTATATTCGTGTTTCTCTTAGTCCTTGTGCTGTTCCTGTTATTTTGGTGCCTAAGAAAGATGGTACATGGCGCATGTGCGTAGATTGTAGAGCTATTAACAACATCACTATTCGATATCGTCATCCTATTCCACGCTTAGAGGATATGTTAGATGAATTGAGTGGTGCTGCTGTTTTCTCTAAGATTGATTTGCGTAGTGGTTACCATCAAATTCGCATGAAGGAAGAGGATGAATGGAAAACTGCTTTCAAAACTAAATTCGGTTTATATGAGTGGTTAGTTATGCCTTTTGGTCTTACTAATGCACCTAGTACCTTCATGAGATTAATGAATCATGTTTTGAGAAAGTTTATTGGTCGTTTTGTGGTTGTATATTTTGATGATATCCTTATTTACAGCCGCAATGAATCTGAACATTGTGATCATATTAGACAGGTTTTGCAAGTGTTGCGTGACAATATATTGTATGCTAATCTTGAGAAGTGCACATTTGCAAAAGATAAAGTGATATTTCTGGGATACGTTGTATCTAAGCATGGGGTAGAAGTAGATTCATCTAAGATTGAAGCAATTCAAGATTGGCCTACTCCCATGAATGTTAGTCAAGTACGAAGTTTTCACGGTCTTGCTGGTTTCTATCGCCGTTTTGTGAAAGACTTTAGTACTATTGCTGCACCATTGAATGAATTAACGAAGAAAGGTGTGCCTTTTGTGTGGGGCGCAGCCCAAGATCATGCTTTTGATGAGCTGAAACGTTTGCTTACTTCTGCACCATTACTTGCACTACCAGATTTTTCCAAACAATTTGAAGTTGAATGTGATGCTAGTGGTATTGGTATTGGTGGTGTGTTGATGCAAGAAGGTAGACCTATTGCCTATTTCAGCGAGAAACTTTCTGGTGCTAGACTGAATTATCCTGTTTATGATAAAGAATTGTATGCGCTTGTTCGAGTTCTTGAGGTTTGGCAACATTATTTGTGGCCAAAAGAATTTATCATACATTCTGATCATGAAGCATTGAAGTATTTGAAAGCTCAATCCAATTTGCATCGACGCTTAGCTAAATGGGTTGAGTTTATTGAGTCTTTTCCATATATCATTACGCATAAGAAGGGAAAAGATAACATTGTTGCTGATGCTCTCTCTAGGAAGAACATGCTCTTGACACGTCTCGATATTCAAATTCCTGGTTTAGAGAGTTTGTGTGATTTGTATGCAACTGATCATGATTTTGCTGAACCATATCGTTTATGTTTGCTTCGAAATGCATGGGAGAAATACCACATCCATGATCGCTACTTGTTTCGAGCTAACAAACTTTGTGTTCCAGAATCGTCCGTCCGTTTGCTATTGTTGCAGGAATCACATGCAGGAGGATTGATGGGTCACTTTGGGCGTGAGAAGACGTTGCTCATGCTGGCTGATCACTTTTATTGGCCCAAGATGAGGCGCGATGTGGACAGGTTTGTTCGGCGCTGCATTACATGTCACAAGTCCAAGTCCAAACTAAAGCCTCACGGTTTGTATACGCCACTACCTACACCTACCACACCATGGGAAGATATAAGTATGGATTTTGTGTTAGGTTTGCCACGCACTAAAAGAGGTCATGATTCTATATTTGTGGTAGTGGATAGATTTTCTAAGATGGCACATTTTATTGCATGCCACAAAAGCGACGATGCGTCGCATGTTGCTAACCTGTTTTTCAGGGACATCGTACGCTTGCATGGAGTGCCAAAGACAATTGTTTCTGACAGGGACGTGAAGTTTATGAGCTACTTCTGGAAGACTTTGTGGGGAAAGCTAGGAACGAAGTTGCTGTTCAGTACAACATGTCACCCACAAACTGATGGTCAAACGGAGGTGGTGAATCGCACATTGTCCCAATTGCTGCGAGTTATGATTAAGAAAAATCTGCGTGAGTGGGAGGAGTGTTTGCCACATGTTGAGTTCGCCTATAACAGGGTTGTGCACACTACCACCCAGCTTTGTCCTTTTGAGGTGGTGTATGGCTTCAAACCAATTACACCACTAGATTTGCTGCCTCTTCCATTACATGAGAGGGTTAATATGGAGGCATCAAACAGAGCAGATTATGTGAAGAAGATTCATGAGAAGACACGAGAGGCTATTGAGAAGCAAGGCAAGAACATTGCTGCTGCACGCAATCAATCAAGAAAGAAAGTTTTGTTCCAGCCTGGTGATATGGTATGGGTGCATCTTCGCAAGGACAGGTTTCCACAGTTGAGACGTTCTAAACTTCGGCCACGTGGTGCTGGTCCTTACAAGGTGTTAGCCAAGATAAATGACAATGCCTACTCGATTGATATTCCTATTGCTGAATTTGGTGGCGTTAGCAACAGTTTCAACGTTGCTGATTTGTCCCCATGTGACGTCGATGACCTTGGAGCGTCGGGGTCGACGCCTTTTGAAGGGGGGGAGGATGATGAGGACATCCCTACTATGGTTCCATCCCTTGAAGATGAACAACCTGTTGCTGCAAAGAAGACGTCCAATGATGAAATCAGGATTGGACCAACTACAAGAGCTCGTGCTAAGTTACTAGAACAACAGGTGAATTCTCTCTTAGTTGATAATGCTATTTCTTTTAATGAGAGCTTTATACTGCCTAAATCCTTGTGTGTATGTGTCATTAGGTACATTGGAGAGGAAGGCATGGCACGAGGGAGCAAGGAGGAGAACAAGGAGGCAATGCAGCTGGGCTGGGAAAAGGATCTTGGAGTTTCCAGGGCGGTAGTACCGCCCTACACCAGCGGTAGTACCGCTTGAGACGGTACTACCGCCCCTACTACCGTGAAAACTACTGGCATCTTTTGGCGCTAACCGGTAGTAGAGCGGTACTGAAGCGGTAGTACCGCTTGGAGCGGTAGTACCGCATGACATCAGCGGTACTACCGTGCTGCCTGCGCGCAGAGTTTCGGGCTGACAGCCCATGTACCCCTTCGATCTATCTTAGGATATAAATACTCTTCCTTAGGGTTAGTTAGAGTTAGACCACGTTTAAGATAAACCCTAGTTCATGAGATTGCTTGTAAGCATTCATCTTGAATCCTCATCACCAATTCGTATCGATCTGGTGATTATATACTGCAAGTCAAGTGTGATCTGCTGTTCCATTGGGAATTAGTATATTGCAATTCTAACCATTCGTGGTCGACGGCTGCGTGCGCAAGTGTGTGACGTTGTGAATATCCAAAGGGTTGAGACCTTTTGCATTGGCATCAGGGATCAAGAGAGGGAGAGTTCATCGGCGACATACAAGTTATCCTACACCATCATCATCACCACCGCCGCTTACTGAGAAGATCGGGACACCCCATATCAGGCGACAGGCACAGTGACCTTGATCCTGGGCAGAGCCTTCCGAGGCTTAGGGGAAGCGACCTTAGGCTGCTTGGCGGTCTTCTCAGTCGGCTCCGGCGTCAATGCCCGAGAACGCTTCGGAACCTTGGCACTCGGAACCACCGCCTTCTCCGGGCCAGCACTCGGATCATGAGTTTTCTTAGAGCGGCGCTCAGAGCGCAGCTCCGGAGACTGGGAAGACTCGACCTCGTCGCTCTCTCCCAAGTCGTCGCTTTCCTCCTCGCTGTCCTCCACGTAGCTGCCCTCGACGCTGCCATGTTCGCTCTCCACGTCTCCGACAAGTTGTTCTCCATTCGGCACATGCGAGAGCATCTTCTGGAACTCCTGCAAGACATGAAGATCAGGGACAGACAGTTCAGTCAGTTCACTCGGATCATTCAGTTCACTCGGATAATTTGCGCATGAGTAATTCACTCAAAAATGCGTGTCATACCTCCAATGGTTGGTTATTGGCGTCGTAGGGCGGGATCCGTCTCGACCCTCACGGATTGTCGCGCGCGCCGGTGATACCCTTGAGACACTCTTTCACGGTCTTTTCGTCGATGTCCTCCGGGTGCACTCGAGTCGAGTCGTCAGCGCCAGTATACTACCACATCGGGTGAGCTCGCTCCTGCAGCGGCTGGATTCGCCGACTGAGGAAGACCTCCAGCAAATCCAGACCCGTCAACCCGCCCTGGACCAGGCTGACTACCGCAGTTACCAAGATCCCCACGTCGGTCTTCTCCTCCTTGTCCACCGTCAGCGATGGAGGCACATTGACCCTCTCGGATGTATAAGGGGGAAGACCAGTCGACGAGCCAACACAGGGGACGTCGTTGTAGTAAAACCAAGTCGACTGCCAGCCCCTAACCGAATCGGGAAAGGTCATCACGGGAAAAGCACTCCTACCCCGCATCTGAATGCCCAAGCCGCCACACAGCTGGGTCACATGGGTTCTCTCCCCCTCGGGGTTGGCCTTTTTGATCGACTGAGAACGACACGTGAAGATGTGCTTGAATAACCCCCAATGCGGCGAACAACCCAAGAAATTTTCACACAAGGAAACAAATGCGGCGAGATACGCTACAGCATTCGGGGGGAGGTGGTGGAGCTGGGTGCCGAAAAAGTTTAGAAAACCGCGGAGAAAGGGATGGGGCGGCATGGAGAAACCTCTTTCCACATGGGTGACGAGGAGCACGCGTTCCCCCGGCCGCGGCGCAGGCTCGATTTCCCCCTCCTCCGGCAGCCTCCAGCTACCCTCCCACACCAGTCCGTTGATGATGAGCCCGCCGATGTCTTCGATGGTGGTGGTCGGCGGGAGCCAATCTCCCTGGATCCATCCCCGTGGCGGAGCGGTGCGAGAGCTCGACGCTTTCTTCACCTTCTTCTCTCGCTCCAGCTTCGCCGTCTTGTCCTTCGCCATCGCCGCGGAGTGCTCTGGCGCCGGGGTAGATTCGCGCAGAGTGGAAGCGGGAGAGAAGATTGGAGGACTGGAAGAGGCGGGGAAGAGGGGATCTGGCTCTATCTCTCTCTCCCTCTCCGACGCAGCGGCTTCTTATATCGCCGCCCGCTCCGCTCCCCAATCCATGCCACTGATTTGCGGGACCGCGGATCCCCTCAAATCTCGCTGGCGGAGTTGCAGCTGTACGTGGCAAAAAGTGGGGCAAAAATCGAGGCGTCACGCCCCACTTTCCCCACTCACCGCGCCGCGGTCGTTCGCGCTCGCTCTTATCCGATTTCAAATCCCACAAGATCCGGATCCCAGCGATCCGACTGCTCGCCTTTAAAGACATTCCATAAACGCTCGGATCTGTTCCGTCACTCGGATGGAGACTACTCGTTTCACTCGGATGGAGACTACTCATTTAATTCGGATGGAGACTTTCACTCGGATGTCATATGGTCCGGAATCCGTCAAGGTGCCGCGCGAAGACAAGGCCGTCTAAAGACCAGTAAGAGTTCTTGAGCGCCCCGTAGCGCTCAACTCACCTGGGAATTCGCCTTGACTCGACCCGCTTAACCTCGACCGATTCGGGGGCTAATGACGAGGACATGCACTAGGGATAGGGTAACAAGCCTGACCTACAGACCCTACCCTAGGATTCCAGACGCCTTATACTGGGCCCCAGAGCCAGATCGGCAGTCAGGAGTTCTGCAACCTGGCGTTCACTCGGAGCTCAACGAACCACTCGGGAGGCAGGAGTTCACTCGACCGTCTTGTTTCACTCGGAGCATCCGACAGTCACTCGACCAGAGAAGACTAGGAGACTCCAGGAACGCAACAGTCAGGACGTGCGCTCGCCTGT
Source organism: Elymus sibiricus (assembly GCA_039707655.1). NCBI lineage: Eukaryota > Viridiplantae > Streptophyta > Magnoliopsida > Poales > Poaceae > Elymus > Elymus sibiricus. Next base: position 326,639,141 of record CM077670.1, read on the forward strand.
ATTAATTGTAATCAATGCGCCCGTTACCTGGCGCCTTAAACCCCCTCTTTAACCCCTGGTAATGGCGGCATTCATGGGGGCTGGGCAGACCCTATCTAAGCCACCCCACAGCTCCATTCCAAGGGTTCGCATTCTTTGTAACCTATACACTCAATCAACAGCTCCAGAGCACCGAGACGTAGGGCTATTACCTCCACCGCTGAGGGGCCTGAACTCGTAAATCCGAGTGTAACAACTGCGCCGTAGCTAGGCTCTGCCCTCTCATCCGTACCCCTACACACTACTGTAAGACTTGCACCCACGACAGGAACACCGTACTATTAAGAGCGGTCCGCTTCGGAAAGGTTTGGGTGGAATCAACACGTACACAGTCCTTTTGCACCCTCGTTCTTTCCCGACAATTGAGCTTATCCTTCCTTTGTGGATGAGCTTTCCAGAGCATCATAAGCGGTAGTACCGCTCTGCTCAGCGGTAGTACCGCTCCAGCGGTACTGTCGCAGTGCAGTGCTAACCCCACTTCCGCTTATTTTTAGGTTCTGTAACTGAGCGGTAGTAGAGCGGTAGTTCAGCGTGGTAGTACCGCTCCAGCGGTACTACGGCCCTGACTACCACCCCACTACCGCAGAGTTACTGGGCTTTTTATTGCTAAGCGGAAGTACCGCTAGTGCGGAGCGGTAGTACCGCTCCGGCGGAACTACCGCTGTTTCACTACCTGTGATAGCCTGGCTTAATAGGGATGATAGACTACTCATATCAATAAGGAATTCCTTCTTTTCCGGGAGCCCATTCGGAAAGAACTCCAAAGTTAAGCATGCTCAGCTTGGAGTAATTTCAGGATGGGTGACTGACCGGGAAGTTGCTCCCGGGTGCGCACGAGTGAGGACAAAGTGCGCAGGAAAGACTAGTATTGATCTGTGAGGCCAGTCTAGATCCCGCCAGGAGTAACGACCACCGGCGGGTGTGTCTGGGGTGTTACAAGTTGGTATCAGAGCCGACCCTTGCGGTTACACGGATGTTTGTGGGTCAGGTGCGCGGTCATGTTGTGCATGACGTTTGTGACCCATCGTGGCACACGGCATGGCACATGTGCCGGACTGCTCGCACAGACGTATGTGCCAAGAGGGAACGTTCCTGTGCCCGACCAGGACGTCGGTTCCTTTGAGTGGGGGTGTATGTCATAGCCTGGCTTAATAGGGATGATAGACTACTCATATCAATAAGGAATTCCCTCTTTTCCGGGAGCCCATTCGGAAAGAACTCCAAAGTTAAGAGTGCTCAGCTTGGAGTAATTTCAGGATGGGTGACCGACCAGGAAGTTGCTCCCGGGTGCGCACGAGTGAGGACAAAGTGCGCAGAAAAGACTAGTATTGATCTGTGAGGCCAGTCTAGATCCCGCCAGGAGTAACGACCCCCGGCGGGTGTGTCCGGGGCGTTACACTACCGCACTGAGTACCGCTTATATTTTGCTCTCTGGATTGTTCTGTCTCTCGAGCGGAAGTTGAGCGGTAGTTGCCAGTGGTAGTACCGCCCCGGGCGGCACTACCGCCCTGCCGTTCTCTACTACCGCTGGTTCTGGCTTCTGTTCAATACTAAGCGGTAGTACCGCTCCGGCGGCACTACCGCCTCCTTGACCCGCTCAGTTGAACTCAGCGCCTGGAACTTCCGTGCCAGCGGAAGTACCGCTCACCTGAGCGGTACTACCGCTTGTGCACGGGCTGTGAGTGCATAACGGTTGGATTTCATTCCCCACTATAAAAGGGAGTCATCTTCTCCAAGTTGACTTACCTCTTCCTCCCCCATGCTCCATTGTTGCTATCAAGCTCATTTTTGCCCGATCTCTTTGCCTAGACAATCAAACTTGTTGATTCTTTAGGGATTGGTTGAGAAGGCTTAGATCTACACTTCCACCAAGAGAAATTTGATTCCCCCCACTAATCCCTTGCGGATCTTGTTATTCTTGGATGTTTGAGCACCCTAGACGGTTGAGGTCACCTCGGAGCCACATTCCATTGTGGTGAAGCTCCGTGGTGGTGTTGGGAGCCTCCAATTAAGTTGTGGAGATAGCCCCAACCTTGTTTGTAAAGGTTCGGTCGCCGCCTTCAAGGGCACCACTAGTGGAATCATGGCATCTCGCATTGTGTGAGGGCGTGAAGAGAATACGGTGGCCCTAGTGGTTTCTTGGAGAGCATTGTGCCTCCACACCGCTCCAACAGAGACGTACTTCCTCTCAAAGGGAAGGAACTTCAGGAACACATCCTCGTCTTCACCGGCTCCACTTGTGGTTACTTCTTATCTTTACTTTGTGCAAGCTTTACTTGTGTTGTATCCTTTGCTTGCTTGCTTGTGTTGTTGTTAGCATCATATAAGTTGCTCACCTAGTTGCACATCTAGACAACCTATTTTGTTGCTAACCCTAATTTGTTAAGAAAAGCTAAAAATTGGTAGTTGCCTATTCACCCCCCCTCTAGTCAACCGTATCGATCCTTTCAGTAGCCCCACCGCCAGCACCGAAATATCGCGGCGTGAGGATGCGGCCGTGGGGCACATGGGCGGCGAAGATCCGTAAAATTGACACGAGGGAACATGTGTGGCTTGGCACGTTCGCCACCATGGAGAAGGCGGTGCGCGCCTACGACGCCACGGCGCTCTGCTACTTTGGGAGCCATGCTAAGCTCAACTTCCCCATCGAGGCTCCGTCACGGCCTCCCTTGCGCCTCACGGGCCGAGGTGAAGGAGCACTGCAAGGCTGAGGTGCAGCTTGAGGCCGAGCATCCCGATGCTGCCTTGGTGGCCAAGGTCGTCGAGGAGGACCCATAGATCTTCGCCGAGAACTATGCGTTCTTCGAGTCTGTGGAGGACCCACGCAATACCAAACGGCAGCATGAGTAGATCGTCAGCGTCAACGCCGAGTATGATGAGATGTTGCTAGAGACCAATCTCTCCGAGGAGGAGGAGGAGGAGGAGGAGGAGGTGGTGGTGGTGTTGAGTCGGCCTAGCACCAATGAACACGAGCCCGACCCCTCTTGCGGCGGCGAGAGGGTGATCCCTATCTCCTTCGACTCGCACTTCTCCGACTACCTCGCGTCGTGACAATGATGATGAGTGATGTCGATGTAGTATCTAATATGGTGATGTAGCACCGATGTAGTACATAATAAACCTTTTAATTATGCCACGTATGATGCGGAAATCCATTTTGGCTCTAGGGAGCACATGCTCCCGCGTGCCAAAAATGGATTTTACAAATGTTAAAAAAAATTAATTTTTTTTTATGTGTTCAATGTCACATCCAAATGGCACATGCAAATTTTTAGGGGAAAAACTTAAGCATTTTGACCTGTGTAATAAAAACAAGTCGAACGCCAAATGTTACCTCCAAATGTTACACTTAATTTTGTTTTTTTCACCAACGAAGCACTGCTATCCCATATGGCCTGAAAATTGTCAAGCACACTTACTACACTAATATGAACATCTACAAAAAAAAATCAGAATTTTTAAAATTTATTTACTATTTATTTCGATTTTACTGTTCATTAGGGAGCATAATAGCATATGCTCCCCAGAGCCAAAAATCCGCGTCCCGTATGATGTGATACCGTTGTTTAATTATGAAACAAAGTAGTTTAAATTTCTGTTTGAAAGGAATTTGTGTGAAAATATATTTTAGGGAGTTTAGTTTAGGAGTTCGGTTAGGTTCACATTTTTTTAATCCTCAAATTTAAGAAGTTAAGGTATGAAGAGGCGTTTGATGAGTTAAAATTTAGGAGCTCAGGTAGAGATGCTCTTGGGTCTAGCCCAGCTAAGAGCAGCTCCAACTCTGTGCATTAAAACGCGTGTTGGGACCGTGCGGTACGGTCATTTTCTGACATTCAACGTGTGCATGAAACGTCCAGGCCACGGTCCGGACGTCCAAATTCCCTAAACCAGAAGCAAATCTGGGGTTTGGGGGAGTCCAGATGTGTTAGTTGGGACTACTTCTCCCCACACCCATGTGCTTTTTTTCTAGGTATACATGGTCCACCCTGCTGTATGAAATTGATGCCTATTTGATTCATACGGTTGGATGGCTGGCTCCTTTGCATGACGTTGGAGTTGCCGACGTAACCCTAGCTCCCGATCCCCTAAATCGATCCTATCTCATGGGTTGGCTCTACACCCATTTCCTCTACAATTTAAAAAAGAGGTAATATCACTGGGAGTCATAAAACTTGCGCTCGACGTTTAATTTGGTGCTAAAACTTTAAAAATATGGATTTGTGGTCATCCAACTTGTGTTCTCGTGCAAATACGGTCACTTCGCTCGTATCCAGCTGTATGGCCTGCTCACCTGGCGCGCCAGCCTGGCGGAGGCCCACCTGTCAGTGGCTGGGGTGCACTAAGCGTTGGGTGACCTCTAGGACGCCAGATTTTTTGTAGAAAACCCCCTCGTAATTTATTTAATTATATATACGTACAAAAGCCTGCAAATGTAAAGAAAAAAACTAAACTGGGGCAGATGGGGTTCGACGACCTGTTAATAAAAGACTCGGACGTACAACCATCCAACCAGTGCTGGTTGATGTTGAACATGCACAACTAAAATTTATTTAATTACACACAGAAGCCCAACGCAGAGTGAATGACAGGTGGGTCCAACGCTGCGGTCAACGTTGTCAAGTTTGTCTCGGTCAATCAGATAAATGGGCCCACATGTCTTTAATAGGTTAGAGTCTAAGTGGGTAATTTAGGGGTGGGGCCACTAGTCAGTGGGATACTAGCAACGGGATAGGCTAACTAAGTAATTAGGTAATTAGACTAATCAACGCAGGGCCCACCCGTCAGTGGGTCACCCAGGAGTTCTTAACCAGGGCGCATGAATAATTTTACAGAAAAAAGGGCCTGACTGATTCGTTCTTTTGAACACGAGCGTGGTTGCGCATGAGCTAACCACTACACCCAGAACATATTGGTGTTTATATAGAGAAACAACGAATTTTATATTTTGACTGCAGGAAGCACTTATTTATTATTTGTTAAACTGAATATATTTAGACGTTAAAAATATTTGAATTCAATATTCATTTCGACATTTTGGGTGAAAAAAACTGGAATTGCCGAGATATTTTGAAACCCATATTTTCCAGCCCCTTCCGGGAAAAAAGGAATAAAAAAATCTCGCTCATGAAAAAGTTTTGTACGTTATGGATTAAATATTATAATTTTGACGCGGTTTATTTAATTTGATTTTCGTTTCGCGAAAAAGGCGAGATTTTTCAGAAACCGTTTTTTCCTTGGCTGAACCCGGAAAAAATGAAATTTAGCAAAAAAAAAAAAACTCGGCCCAATATAAAATCGAGTGTATCTCTTCATAGACAAGAATATTTAGCCAGTGCAGTGGTTGGCTAGTTAGTGCGTGCACTTGAGGTCGGTAGTTCGAACCTCTGTGCGGCTTTTATTATTCTCATTTCTCCTACCACCTTATTTACAAATGAGACCCACACGTGTTATTGATGTGCTTCTGCTTAATTAAATACAGAGCGAGGGCCTCTTTTGGAAAAAAACGCAAACGTGTCAAGTCACTGACAGATGGGCCTCTGCAAGGCTGGCGCGCCACGTGGGCAGACCATACGACTGGATACAAGCGAAGTGACCGTATTTGCACGAGAACGCAAGTTACACGACCACAAATCTGTATTTTAAAGTTTTAGCACCAAACTGAACATCGAGCGCAAGTTCTATTACTCCCGATGATATTACTCTTTCAGAGGACATGTTTCCGGAATCTTGGGGAAACTGAGACATTGTACGGTGTAATCTAGGGGTACAAAGTCCCGGATATTTGAAAGAGAGCCGAGCTCACATGACTCATGCTGAACTGAAAAAAATTTGGATTTTGTAGACAACAGACATGTTTGTGCTTTTTTTTAACACAGTACAATCACAGATGCCAACAGACACGCACATACACTCACCCCTATGAAGCACACATGCATAACCTGACCCTATGAGCACCTCCGAGATACTGAGCCGACATCGCATCTTGAGATTGACGAAGTCACCATAAACGCCTCGTAGTCGACGGGAACGTCTCCTCCACTAAACGAACATCGCCGGAAAGCTTGAAATAAATCCAGAAAATACGAGCACCAAGTCTAGGACTTGAATCCTGGTGGGTTGGTTCCATCACAAAGAATCTAACCATCTGAGCTACGCTCAGTTGGCACATGTTTGTGCCTTCTAACTGCGTGCAAAGTTTCATGGAGAACCCTGGCAAAAAAAGGTTTCATACAGAAAAGGCATGTATTTTGGTCTGGGCAAAAAGAAAAACATAATCAATGTTCTAAAAGGAAGCTTCTTAGAGCACCAATTTTGTTTATTTTTGTTTTCTCAGATCACTAAGTATGCTTTTTAAACACGAAACATGACATTTCTTGACGAAGAACTGGACGAAGTTAGAAGACATGAACATGTTTGTTTTCAAAAAAGATTTTTTATTATTATCATATGGGAGTATGTGAGCTCGGAAGCCAAAACACCTTCCCCAAGATTGAGAGAATATTTGGATTGGTGACATGGAAAATAATGATCCTAACATGGGTTAGGATCCATTGTAAAAAATATAAGCAAATTTCACGTTCTATATTTTGGAAATAATGTAAAAACAAAACTATGCATGTAGAGAATAGCTACACTCATGTCCATGTAAATTTTGGGTAAAATAAAATTGTTAGCGAACCATGCAAATTTGACATAGAATTTTTTGCACATTAATCTAAGTAGAATGCACAGTATAGCCTATATGTTGCAGACTACCTCATGTTAAGATTTTTGCACAACTCACTTAAACTGTCATATGTCAAGATGGCAACGGGGTCGAAAGCCGTCGGGTTTTGCTTGCCCGTCCCTGTCCCCGTGATAAAAATCCAAGCCCGTCTCCATCCCCATCGCCGTACACAGGGACAGTTTTTTGCCCATTCCCATCCCTGATGGAGTCAAATCCAGCAGATCTCGGGTAGGGGGTCCCGAGCCGGTAGCCTTGGTGCGATGGTAACAGAGACACAGGTTTTACCCAGGTTCGGGCTCTCTCGAAGAGATAATACTCAACGTGCTGCTTTGATTGTATTGATTGAGGGGGTACAGAGTACATGTAGATCTACCACGAGATCGTATGTGAATGACTTGGCGTCTACGGCCCTCACCCCTCGGCTTATATAGATACCGTGGGTACCTAGGGTTACACATAGGTCGGTTACATCTAAGGATAAATGTGCCGAAGATCGCCTCTTAGCCTTGGAGTATGCGCCAAGTCTTCGGAAGATTTCATCTTGATTCTCCTGGGGGCTCGACGAATGTGGCCCACTGGTTCGTTATTTTGGGGGTCCTCGGCCCGGCCCATATGTCCGGGAGCTAACGTGGCTAGCACCCCCTTATCCAGGACACCATCAGTAGCCCTTGAACCAGTCTTCAAGCCGAGGACACTCCTTGGCCATTTCGAGCCGTTCTTCATCTTCAGTCTTCGGCCTTGTAAACTGGTTCAACAACTTCTTCATACGCTTTTCCGAAGTGACCAAGTCTCGCCCGAGGAATGTCATACCTCGGGCATCCGAGGAGCCCCAATTGACCTTCAACAGTCCTCTTACTATTTTTGGATTCGAGGACCTTTCCCGCGCAGAGCTACCTTAGCGGTGAAGCATTCCCGCGTCTAGATAAGGGTGACGATTCAGTCGTGCTCTAACAGCCCCGACCAATCCAAACCGCCACAACGCACTGTAGAGTCGTGCAGTCTTTCAGATGTCATTATAGCATACTAGCGCAGCTCGAGGCCACTGCCATTGGCACGTCTAATCAATAAAGAGATCGTGCTTCGGATTTGCAGCGGCATTATCAACAGACCCCTCAATTCATGCGCGCGCATAACGCACGTCACACGGGGAACTTGCGAAATTACTGCCACGCGGTACGCCCATTCTGCGTTTTCACTGGCCCATAAAAGGCTACAGGAAAGAGGGGTTAGATTTTACGCTTCCAATCCCGCTCCTGCCTTCGTCATCCTCGAGCAGTAGCGCCCAAGAACCTAAGCACCGAAAAAGCTTCCAACGTCTTCCTCCTCCTTCCATCCTCGAGAGCTGGCCGGCGAAGGTGCCCGCGCTGCGGCGGCGAAGCCCTCCAAGGGTGGCCATAGGGCCACCGCGGGGAGCGAGGAGGTGGCCGGCGACGGACAGAAGGCGGCGAGCAAGAGAGGGTTGTGGCTTCCCTCCGTCCTTACCAAGGAAGACATCGTCGAGCTCGAGGCCCTAAGGTACATCCCGGCGCCCGAGGCCGCCCAAGCCCGCTCCCCGCTTGTTAGAGGGCCATCGGGCCGCTCCTCCGTCAGGGTCCCTGAGCCCCGCGCCGGCGAGCGTGTTGTTTTTATTTCTCATCTTTTCCGAGGTCTGAGATTTCCCATCCACCCTTTCCTCTGAGGTCTTCTTTACTTTTATGGCCTCCAATTCCACCACCTCGTCCCCAACTCCATCCTTCACATCGCCTCCTACGTCACCTTTTGCGAGGTGTTCCTCTGCATCAAGCCCCACTTCGGGCTCTGGATCAAGCTATTCTGCGTTAAGAGCAGACGAACGAAGGCCGGCCCACGGAGTGCGGGGCGGCCATGATTAGCAAGATTCCGGGCGCCAAATGGCTACCCAGAAAGTTCATTGAAACCATGAAGCATTGGCAGGAGGAGTGGTTCTACATGGCCAACGTGCCACTGGGTAACCGAGAAGGGATCACCTCTGCCTTCTCGACCGCTCCCCTGAAGAGGCTTCATTGATGGAACCCCAAGAACCTCACTTGGGGGAATGAAGAGGAGTTGGAAATGCTCCAGGAGCGGGTGAAATTCTTCGCCGATCAAGGCGTCACCCTAATCAACGTGATGCACGTCTTGCTCCACCGCGGCATTCAGCCCCTTCAAGCCCGAGCTTACCCAATGTGGAAGTTCGTCGCTAAGGGTGATGATACTTCGGTCATCCGAGGTTTCTATGGGAAGAGAGACCTTGCAGGGATGCAGGCCCTCCTCTTCACCACCAAGGGCAGACCTTCAGGGTCGAGGGGTCTGACGTCGCCTACTGGGCGGAACGTCAGCGTACCAAGGTTTGATACCCTGTTCTTCCCCTTCGGGGCGTGTTATTTTGCGGTACCAAGTCAACTGATTTTACTATGCCACGATCCACCACAGGAATGGCGCACCTTCTCGGCCAGCATCAAGTCACCGGCACCCCAGCCCGAGGAGCCAGTGAGCGCAGTCCTGGCGGAGCTGCTGACCGTGGACCACTTTGTGGCTCCGGTTAAAGCCATGTGGACCAAAGCCTCTAAGGACTTGGTCATCCGAGATAGCGCCCCCGAGCTCCCCATTGGGAGTCATAAGAGCTCGGGGGCCGAGTCCAACACCGGGGTCCACCAGGGAGAAACCAGCGGTCCCCCACCGCCTCTGAGCGCTGGAAGGATGAATCGGGTGGTCCTCTCGGACGACGACGAGACATCCTCGCCCAAGGGCGTCAAGCGCCGGAGGACGCCCGATGACCAGGTGCCAGGCCCATCCTCGGTGCCGAGTACCCAACATCCCAGCCAGGATTCGTCCGAAGAGTCCTGGCCTTGTCCCGACACGTAAGTTTTTCACAAACCCTTGTTCCATGATTCACCTTATATGCAGGTCTTATCTCAACCTTTCCCCTGTCCCTTTCACAGGAAGCAACATGCTGTCGTGGACGAGGCAACTTTGGTTCTTTCGAAGTCCCCCCTGCATGCCAGTGAGGGGGACACTCCCACCACCCAAGAGGTGGAAGCCGCCCCCTTCCTCGTCCAAACCGAGGAGCAGGAGGGCAGGCTCAATCCCCCACCCCTGACGTCTGATGTTGGGGGTGAGGCTGACAACACCATGACCGAGGTTGACACCTCGGTCGTGGGCGGCCAAGATATGAACCGGGGAGGTGAAGCCTCTCCAGCTCATGAAGAGAGAGTGGATGCCAGCCCGGCATCCTCGGCTCACATGGTTCCAGACCCACGTGGGCAGCCGGCAACCTCCCCACCTCCTGCCGCCGACGGTGGTGTGCCGAGGTCTCCGGCGCGGGCCTCGGTGATGTCCGAGGTCGAGCTGGCAGAACGCCGTCAAGCAGTGGAGGCGGCTCTGTCAAGCTCATCCCTCATCCCGGCCCAGCGCGCCAGCCTCAACACCGCCTTGGGCCAATTCCGGCCCGCCGAGGCCGGCGTAATGGAGATGTTTTCAGCCTTGCCAAAGGCATGGAGGTATGTCAGCTTCTTTTTCTTGTCCTTTTGGTTTTACTCTGAGCATACAAATATGCCCAGTAGCCCTCAAGGTAGTCGTCGGCTTACAACAACCGAGGACACCGAAGGAAACAGGAAGGCGCTGTAATGTACATTTGTTAGCAGAGTATGATGATAGACTGTTTGTTAGGCTCTGTTAAAGGAAACTACGGTTCACAGTAGCCCCCGAGCCTTAAGTTAGTTTATAAAACTGACTTGAGGGTCGTCAAATCACCAAAAGCTTGATGCCAAAAAGCCGTCTTTATATAAACGCGAATATCCAGTAGCCCCCGAGACTCGTGTTGGTTCTCGAAGGAACCGATAGGGGGATCAAATCATGTCGGTTATGGGCCTTGTACTTAGCTTTTTTGACACATTTCGTGCAGGCCTCCACCTCCCACCTCCAGACTAGCTCCTCGGAGCTAGAAGAGTTAAATTCTCATAATTCACCTCGATGCCAAACACAACACATTTGAAATTTTCCAGCATTTTGTTGTTGTTCAGGAGCCTATTTGTTATTTTATCTTTGATTTGGCCAGGCCAGTAGAATCCAAAGCAGAACTAGACAAATTTCCACTTTCTCAAGCTGGCTTATGAACATGAATCGATCTAACATATCCCTATGACCTACTAGTTTAATGCAGTGCACACAATTATTTGCACAGATCCAGGTCAAGCCATAATCACCAGCCACCACCTCTACACAGTACAGCTGGGAAGCCAGCTCCAGCATTCATCTCCAATCCACTATTGCAAGATCTTGATGCTGATCTATTCATCATCCCAAAGAACTAGAACTAGTATATATCTACGTGCCGTTAGGTTAAAAGTACACCTCTAACCCGTCTGACTTAATAATACACAAAAGAACACAAAGAAATACCAGATGAGTAGGCAGGCAGGAGGGGGAGATGTGGCTTGGGTTGAGCCATTGGCCTGCCCTCTCCACGAACTATTCTATTGGATATAATTAGTCACCACCACAACTGATAACAACTGAAAGTACTATACTACTATTAAGCAATCCATATACATTGAGTCGAGGCTTAATCAAGATGAATGTGCACTGTCATCTTGTTGCAATCATGTTTGTTTGGGTTGTGGCTTTTTCGGGAGCATTACATACGGCTTGCTATACTGTAAAGTGGCAAAACAGCCACGAAATCAAGGGCGAGTTTGTTAGCCAAAAACGGGGTTAAACTTGATCTGAATATCTAAATTATCATAATCCACCTTGATGCCAAACACAGCCTTAGTCCGAACACATTTGATTTTTTTTCAAGAACATGCAAAAGCATTGCGCGTCATTCTCATTAAGATATAAAGAGTAATTTACATCAGATCGAACAGATCACAGGTGACCTAACGGCATGATCGACCAAGCTCCGAACAAGCGATCATATTACATGCGCATGAGACCCACGCGACTTAGTGATAGAAAGGAGCTAAAAATCCGCCTGATGCGCGCCACCACCGCGGACGCTAAGGACGACACGTTGTCAAACACCCGACTATTACGCTCAAGCCAAATGAATCGGCAAGAGAGGGCGATGAGGACGTTGAGATGAATGTGTTTGGGGGCCTATTTGTTATTTTATCTAGGATTTCAGCTATGAAATCCAAAGCAGAACTAGACAAATTTCCACTTTCCCAAACTAGCTTATGAAAATGAAAAGATCTAATATATCCCCATGACCTACTAGTTTAATGCAGTGCACACAATTATTTGCACAGATCGATCCAGATCAAGCAATCACCAGTTACCACCTCTACACAGGACAGCCAGCTCCAGCATTCATCTCCAATCCACTGTTCCAAGATCTTGATGCTGATCTATGCATCATCCCCAAGAACTAGAACTAGTAGAATATATCTATGTGATGTTAGGTTAAAAGTACACCTCTAACTCCTCTGACTTAATAATACACAAAAGAACACAAAGAAATCCCAGATGAGTAGGCAGCCAAGAGAGGGAGATGTGGATTGGATTGAGCCACTGGCACGCCATCTCCATGAATTGTTTTATTGGGTATACTACATAATTAATCACCACCACTGATAACAACTGATAGTGGAGTATTAAGCAACTGCATGTAGTACTAGTATAGGAGCATGATGTTGGCGCCGCCTCTCTCGCAGCGCCGCTTCTTCTTCTACCTCACACAACTCTCCATGTGTTTTCTCTCAAAAACACTCACATATGGCTGGGAACTCACACGCACACACACTTCACCTTGGAGAAAGCTAGCTTTGCCTTGTCTCCCGGTGAATAACACAGGCACTACATTTTCCTCTAGCCAGCCCTCACGGCCTTAATTTCTCATTCATCCACGAAAAGTATTTATACACGGCCAGGGGCCAACGGCCTGACGCACGTCCCATGCACACGTACACCTCCAGAACGTGTCCAACTACTCTCCCCTAAAACAGCTACATGCATGTGCTAATGCTAATCTACTTGACCGAATCACCTGGGCTAACTAACTGCCTACATGCAGAACTATTCCATGCAGGCACTGCGGACTCGATCTTGTGCAGCCGATTCACACGGCCTTTCGGCATCTCGCATGTACGCCGTTTCGCACGGCACTCCATCTCATCGTGCACGATCTCAGCCGACGACTTGCCATCTTCGTACGTATCACACGTTACCTTGCCTGTGTAGAACTATCCTAGACCATCTACACTATATGCAAAACTCAAAATAAATATGCAGATACATCATGACAAGATTAGTGCTAACACATGATTGGGTGTTAAGAATGGCGCGTGTACGTAGGGATCAAGAGGCTCCTGCTTGGCCAAAGGCGAGTCCAGCTGTTTTGCCGCATTAATCAACGATTAGGATCCCCTTTCTCGAGTCATAAACTAATGGCACCGTGCAGCATGCATTTTTCTTTCGCATTTGGGGTCTGTAATATCATACTGACATATGCAGTTTCATATGCTTCCAATATTTTTCTTTCTTTGGGAGGCGACTCGCATAGAGAATACGTTTCCTGTGAGATTCGTATGTGTTGTTCCGATCATCCTTGATTCGGTAGCAGTTGTTTGTAGTGGGATGCCGCGTACAAAATCGTGCCCGCTATATATCCTTGTCTACAGATCCATCTCATTGTACTAGCTAGTATTATACTCCTTTGGCTTGATGCCACAGTACACGCCATCGAGAGTCTGCATGTGGTTTACAAGTACACGCCATTTGGTCACGCCAGCGTGTCCGTTTGCTTCGCCGCAACCAGTAGAGCATCTCCAGCCCTTTAGTTTGCTCGCGCGTGTGCTGCAACCTCGAAACCGAGCTCACCCGAGCTCCGGCAGCCGCTGACCTCGCCGCCGGCGCCGCTGCAGGCCATCCCAGGCCAAGCCACGCCACCATTCGACGCGGCGCAGTGCCAGCGTTCGAACGCACCCAACCCCGCATCCATCCGTGGCCTGTGGGCGATTCTCAGCAATTCCCGCGCACTCGGCCGCTTATTTGATCACCGCCGGCGCGCCGCCGTGTTTAAACCGGCCGGAGTCACTGCCAGGCGGGTCTCACATGTCAGGTAGACCATTAGCCTTAATTAAGAATAATTACAGTCGCTGACGTGTGGGCCCAGTCACTGTAGCATTAGGATTAAATTAAATAAACCCGGTTAATTGACCCAGTCACTGACAGCCTGGCCCCACCTGTTAATTAAGTTAATTAAACTAAATAAAACCCTGTTAAATAACTCTGTCTATGACAGGTGGGACCCACTGGTCAGTTTGACCAGTCAAAGTCCACAGTTGATTGCTGACTAGGCAGTCAATTGGGCCCCACTGTCAGCCTCTAGTGCAAACAGCTGGGTACACTTCTGTGCACCCATAGCATTTAATTATTTAATAATTTTTGAATTAAAATAAATCCAGAAATTCCAGAAATTCAATAAAATTTTAGAAAATCATATAAAATAATTTATAACTCAGATGAAAATAATTTATATATGAAAATTGATCAGAAAAATATAAGGAATCTGAATATGTCATTTGCATACATGACAAACCACTCTAACATGATGAACCTTGAACCTTTGCCTCCAGATCATTAAATGAATAGTGTTTGAATTTGGGAAAATATTCCTAATATTTTCCACTTCAATTAAACTGCTTAGTAATGCATTAGAGCACATTATCATCACATATTGCCATGATATGCATCTGTGTTGCATTTGTATGTGTGTTGTTTATTGTTTTCCCCCGCATTACTTTTTCCGGTAGACCCTGAGTACGACTACCCCGCAGACGAGCAGGTCTTCCCAGCAGAGCTTCCATGCAAGCATACCCCCTTAATCATTCCGATATCGCCCATTCTTTTCCTCTATATTCATGCATTAGATTTTGCTACTGTTATTGTTCCGGTAGCTCTTATTCTGATGCATAGCCTGATGTTGTCACCTGTGTAGTTACCTTTACCTGTTATCCGATCATGCTTAGTTTAGCTGTGATTATGTTCCATCAGATGGTCCTACATTCTTGTCCCTGTTGCCATGCTATAATATCGGGTTGTGATCATTCAGGGTGATGATCACGGATATAACTGCATTAGTTTATTACATACTATTATGTTCCGTTGGGGGCTAGAGGGACATGTGGAACCATCCAGGTAGTGATGGACCTGGGTTCCCGACAGTCCCGAGAGATTCACTCTGGCGGAGCGACAGGGCGGGCGGAGACCATCCCGGAAGAGGTGGGCCTGACCTTGGTCGTCGTCCGCGAATACTTAATTAAACACGCTTAACGAGTTTTGGGTATTTGATCTGAGTTGGCCACTGGCTTATACGCACTAACCGCCACGCGGGGTAATGGCTATGGGGCCCTCAGCGTCGTCAGTTCCTTACCGAAAGCTATCAAGACGTCACAGTTCGGAGATGTGGGCTGGTTGTTAGGGTGAGCGGATATTGTCTGCTGCGTAGTCAGAGGTGGGCTTGGTCCCCGGCCAGTCGCGCAACGTGCAGGAGCGCTTAGGGTGACCGGCCGAACAACCCTTCGCGCTTAGGATGTAGACCAGCATGTTGACCTCTCTAGAGAGCCTAGGTAGGACTTCGACGTGTCGATCATCCGAGGCCGGGCATTACCCAGAAAAGTGTGTCCGGCCAGAGGTAATCGAGCGTGTCGGGAAATGTGGTGCACCCCTCCAGGGAAGACAAAACTATTCGGATAGCCGTGTCCACGGTAACAGGATGCTTGAAGATGTATCCCGATCTTTCACAACTTAAACTGGATACCTGATTAAAATACAGCAAGATAATAGATAGCAATGCCCTCGAAATCGCTTTCTCGCGGGTAGTCGAGGAAGGATCTCAGGGTATGATGTTGCTACATGTTACTACTATATGTTACTGGTATCATTTACGCTACTCTCTCCTGATGCTACAAGATGCTGCTAGTCTTCGTTAAGATTAGCTTCTCCCCCTATATTCTGGCATTTCTGCAGTATAGTCCACAGATATAACCCCCTTCCTTTGGTACCGATGCATGAATAGCATAGATCTGATGTAAGTCTTGCGAGTATTTTGGATGAGTACTCACTGTTGCTTTGCTATTCTTTTATTCAACCTGGTTGCTGCAAACTGATGCTAGCACCATGGATGCAGGTGATCCCTAGACTGACTACTACATGGAGCTCGACGCCGACGAGTAGTTCAGAGGTCCCAGGTAGGAGGCCTTGCCTCTTTCGATTAGAGTCGCTGTTATGTTTCTGCCGTCTTAAGGCATATCTGTGTTGAACTTGTCTGTACTCAGACTTATTTGTATTCTGTATTGATGTATCCCCGGGTCCTCGTGGCCCCTATTGTAATATAAAGATTTGAACTTAAATTTGTGTCTTAGAGTTGTGTTGTGATATTAACGTGAGTCACCGTTCTTGATCATGCATGATGCGTGTATGATTAGTGCACGATTAATTGCGAGGGCACCACACCGCGCCTCGCGTCGACGATGTTGTGAGAGGAGCCCTAGTTAAGCCACTCGACACCGGTCCCGTCGATGAGGTTGACCAGATCCACCAGCCCGTGCGCCACCGATGTGGAGGGACGGACGCCACAGGTGTGGTCGCTGTAGTAGAATGGTCAACGGCAGTGGCGGAGCCAGGATTGGCTGACACCCCAGGCGAGAAACTAAGGGCTAAAAACTACCCCAAAAAAAACACCAGTTTCAACGCATACGGAAGTCAATCTATGTTGCATAACTAATAATACACCAAACATAATATTCAATGGCAGCATTTGTTCCATGATGGGTCAACTAATAAAGCAAGATAAATCAAAAGACAATATGTAGCATATATAGATGATCCAAAAGATTAATACCAAATCAAAGGATTGGTTGATCTGACCCTCCCATGACAACATCTTCAATAGCCGAAGAAGCTAAACCTTGAATGATAAATTTTGAAATGCAAATCAGTGCATAGTAAAGGAAGCAAAAATAGTTCATAATAGATGCAAAATTTGAAAACTTACGTCTAGGACGAGGCAAAAGGCATTTGCGATTGCGATAACCTTGAAATCGCTCAATGATCTTTGATTCTTCAATACTCACAAATACATCCCGCTCAATGTAACATACCATTCTATGATTCATCCAATCATCACCCATTTTGTTCCTCAATCCAGTCTTGATAATGCTCATTGCTGAAAATGCCCTTTCCACTGTTGCGGTTGCAACAGGTAAAATCAATGCTAACTCAACAAGACGGTAAACCAAGGGAAAAGTTGTGTGCATATCACTTGTAACCATATTTATGGCAAGATGACCAAGGTCATTGCAATTCATCAAATGTGGATCAGCTCTTGCTTCCCGAATGAATGAGTCTAGTTGGTTTTTAAGGACAAAAGTAACTTCATATTAGCTTGTCTTCATTATAATTGGCAAATGAATTCTTGGGATCAAGACAAGCAATGCATCTCAACAATTGAGTAGACCTTTCAGCAAAGCGGTTGTTTAACTCCACAATAAGTTGATCATGCAACACATTGAATATTTCATTTCTGAAATGATGGTTGTAAGTTACCAACTGCCCACCCCAAGTCCTTGAACGCCCATTAGCAGTTCTTGTATCTTCCATATTTGGCACTACAATGTTGTACTTGACACAAAAGTCTGTTACCTCTTTAAAGAGCTCACCCCAACCATTCTGCCTTATATTTATCTGTTCATATGTATGATCAGTTGGTTGACATGGACCCATACTAATGTACTCCCTTCTAGCAAGATCTCTAATGTCTACATCCAAATCCTCAATTGGTATTCTCTTACCAGGGTCTGATTCAATATCACCAGGTTTAAGTTGAGCCGTAACACTAGGGGCATTATCAGTTGTTCGAGTTGAAGGACCTGTTTCTGCAGTTTCCGTGGTTCGAACTTGAAAAAATGAATTCAATGTCTTGTTCCCTTTACTCATCTTGCCTTCCTGTAACATTTATAGAAACAATATCTGTCTAAATAGGTTTCCACATCTAACAAAAAGTGGCATCAAGCAAACAATGGTGGCATCTAGCAATTACAGAGTACAGGAACTCTACCTAGTGAATCCTAAGTGCGGGGGCCATGCTTACAAGATTAGGACTAATCTGGACTAGCCTGCTACAAGACAATTCAACGTTGCACTGTCCCTGTCCCTGTTCCTAAAAGCTATACATCAGAAGTTCAGAATAGAGCTCCACGCCTCCACCGAACAGAGTTATACATCGAACTCGAAGAAAACTAGGAAGTAAGGAAGGGATACCTTTGCTCTTGGCCTCTTGCTCTGCTGTCTGCTATGTGCTGCGGCTCGCCGGACGCCGGGCAGCCTGCCGCCTCACCGGGGTCGGCGCCTCGTCGGACAGGGCAGCAACCTGCAACGCTGTAGCGGCGCAACCTGATGCCGCAGAAGGGGGTCGAAGGGGACGGAGCTGGCCGGCTGGGTGGGCACGACGGCAGCCGGCAGGCGGCGGGCGGCGCCTAGGGTTCGTCCAAGTCAGAGGAACGGGCTGCGGGTGGCTGGCTGGTTCGTGTTCGTCCAGACTCGAAGTAGACGCACAGGCAGGCAGATGAGGCAGGCAACGAACGAGATGGGCCTCACGCCCCAGGCCGCCTTCGTTGTTCTACAGTATATTTGCTACAGTGTACGAGCGAGATGGGCCTCACGCCCCAGGCAGCCGCCCGGGCTGCCTGGGGCCTGTCTCCGCCCATGGTCAACGGCGATGGTGGGGCGTACGTGCCGGGCGCCGACATGAGGCGAGGGACGGCGGCACCGGCGTGAGGCAAGGCGACAAGACGACTGAGAGGTAGGCGCGGGGTGGCAAGGCGGTGGGGTGGGACGGCGCGGAGCGGGGGATGGGCGGTGGGGTAGGACGGCGCCGGTGCGAGGCGATGCGGGCGTGGCGGCGCTCGATCAGGGCGGCGAAACGGAAGGCGGTGCAGTGAGGGGAGCGCGACGCAGGGAGGTTGTGGTCTAGGTGGAAGGTAAGGCGCGTGAGTCCCGGTGGAGATTGTGGATGTGGTTCGATCACGAAGGGTGAAGGGCAGGACGTGCAAGGGGATCGTCCGCTCGGGCAGAACATTGAATCTGAATCATTCGATTGCCTGGCAGACCACCGGATCATTATGGGCTCTTAGATATGACTAAATGGATTGGATCTGAAGGTTCTAATTATCCTGTGTACACTTGTTTGGGTGGTTGTAGAAAAAATTCTAGTTTGCTTTTTTAATAGTAGTGGAGATAAGTAATGTGACCGGCCTCCGTCAACAACCGCATTCCATGATGATGGATATAGTACCTGTACATGGTTGAATTTGCCAAGACAGGGGGCTCCTAATTAAGCCAAGCATGAGGCTCGAAATTCGCATGAGGTAAGACAATGACAGCGACCCACCTAGCGCTCATTATCTTCTGCATCTTGTTTTGTTTTTCAAGAATAGTTCATCTCATTATCCTCTGCATCAGAGATGGATGGATGGATGGAAGGATGTTGATGGGCCAACTAAACGAATTGACCGAATCTCACGTCCGACCCCGACACTTGTTTCACTCGAACGAAGGTCACCACGCGTCTTCTTGGCTGGCTTCACCCTGACATTTGCATTGCACGAAAAAGGTTTACCTCACCATGACCCGACGTTGGGTTTAACGAGGGCTAAATTAAACGTTGGGGCAGCGTGGCCTCATGTGAAATCCACCTGGCTCAGCTCGCGCATGTTCGTGTGTGAAAGAGACTTCGGCTACAGCTGTCCCAGTTCGTAATTTATGTATGTACTCACTCGCAGTCGAATGTTCATGGCACACGTAACAAATTCGCAAGCGAGCTTCGCATGTGTTGGGTCTTTCGAGTGACAAGGCCCACGTGATGGTCAGCAGTAGCGCTCCAGCCTCCAGGTCGTTCGTGCTCTCTCCAGGACCCGGTCAAAAGAGAGCTGTCCAGACGATGAACCAAGTAAAATTTCGATATTTCTTTTCAACTGATCAGCATGACATTAAACCACGAAATTTGAATTTCAGATTTGGCGGGCCTTCTCACAGAGAAGACACCCTCCAAAATTAGGGTATTTTGTACAAATGTACAACAAAATTTGAAATTGAGAATTGGTGGGGCCTTCTCACAGGGAGAAGACACCCTTTAAAAAATTAGGGTATGCTGCTTAGGGTGGCGTGCACACGGTATTCTTCCCCGTCCTCTCTCCCTCGGCCAGGCGAGGTGGGACTAAACGAAACCATTTGTATGTCCTCTGCTTTTTTTTTTTTAGGCAAACGTCCTCTGCTTGCCCTTCGCTGCCCCCGCCTTCCCCTCCTCCCACGAACGCACGAGCAAAGCCCACAGAAGCACGTTACGTCGGGTCTGGGCATTACAGGTTGTCAGCCCAAGAGCAGTGACGCAAACGGCCCAAAGCAACTGTCCATGGCTTTTGCTAAAAAAAAAAGAAATCTCCAGGGCTACGCGGCCTCTTCGCGATCGTGCGACGGCGCTTGCGCGTGGAAGGAAATTTGTTGCCACCTCTTTTCGTTCATGTACGCGTGCCTGTCGTTCTCCACACAAAAAAAAAAAACGCGTGCCTGTCTATGGACCGTTAGACACATCGCTACCAAATTACGCCGTTCACTTTTTTGGTCAACAAGAATGATCTGTTAGAAATTATAATCTGTGCATAGGAGAGACTTCGCACAAAATGAGCTTAAAATTCAGAAGCTGAAAATAAGATGACAGCATTTCAGCTTGGACAGTTTGGATCTTTTTTTGTCGACCAAACTTATGTGCTACCCCAGCCCTGTGCATGCCCGCGAAGAATATGCAGAGCCGTCTTTATTTATACGCTGAATAATCCAGTGCAAAAGTACAGAGTCACAGACACAGTTTGACATAATCTTGCTGATACATGACGGCAATCCTCTCTCCATATAAATCCACAGATAGCGCGGTTCACAAAAGCGATAGCAAACTAGATTACCACGAGCTAGTCCACTACAGTTCTAAGACCCCAAGCAGAACTAATGCTGCTTCATCCGCTAACCGAAATCGACCTCTCTCTTCGTGAGGACCTGCCCTACTTCCCATCCAATCCAATGGACTCGCGCTCCTCGATCCGCTGTCCACAGGCGAGCGGGAGGGCGAGGGGGCGAGGGGGGCTCGTCTCTGAATCTGCGCCTTGCGGGCCGAGGCGACGGAGACCTGTCAAAAGGTAGCAGATTTGGCGTGTCATTCGGGAGTGAAAAAAATCAACAAAGAATCTCCAGTCTAGCAGCTAGGATGAAGATGCAAGGAGCAATGCATACCTTGAGTAGCTTCGGCCACGATAAGATGGACGGCCCTTGGAGAAGGGGAGTGGCGCCGATCGTAAGACCGGCCCCTGCTACTGCAGTAGTTGCAAGCAAATAGTGAACTGAGCGTTCTTGCAGTTGGAGTTTAACTTATGACAAGGTACATGTGGTGCCAAGAGCAAACCTTTCTCTGGTTCTCATCTCAGCAGGCTTCTTTCTGTTCTCCTGTGCAAAAACAACTGCGACTTCTCTGCCAAGAATGACCTGTCCATCCATGTACTCCCTCCGTTCCTAAATATAAGACCTTGTAGAGATTCCACTATAGACTACATACGGAGCAAAATGAGTGAATCTACACTCTAAACTATGACTACATACATCCGTATGTAGTTCATAGTGGAATCTCTAAAAGGTCTTATATTTAGGAACAGAGGGAGTAGTATTTTGCGTCTACAGCATCATCAGGATCAAAGTACTGGACAAACCCAAATCCCCGCGGCTCCCTGCAACGGACCCAGCAAAGTAGAAAGATCATATCCCTCCTTACAAAAGGTTAAACGCTTATGGTCCTGAGCAATATAACAGAATTTCTTCAAAGTAGTACACAGCAACCAAACCAGTGTTAACTTCCAACAGTCAAAGGCACACGCAGATTAAGTAAAACAAGTAAAAAGTGCACTCGGCTGCTGACCTTGCACTTCATAAGAGTTCTAATACAGACTTCCAACTCTTCATGATGACTTGCATATCTCTTAAACCTGTAACTGTATCTTCCGTTCTCTTCAATAGTGATCTTAGTTGCATTTGTATGTCTCTTAACTTGCAAGTCTCTATTTCTTCCATTCTCCTCAACAATAATCTTTAACTGCATGTTTCTTAACTTGCAACTTCTCTATCTTTCCTTCTCTTCAACAGTACTCTTAACACTTGTCTTCAAAAGATTACTTCCACTGTCAATTCCAAGGTTGACAAAAGTATTTAATGTACGCTGATACAACTAGATTGCAAACAACTATCTTGCGGGGTGGATTGTCCTATGACTAAAGCGGCATGTGCTATCCTACAAAGCTCGAATAGTAAATATGGATATGGCAGTATGTTACTCCAAAAAATTGCTAATAACTGCAGTTGCAATGGACAATGAACAACAGTCTAAGATAGAGTGCCTTACTGAGTATAGTAATCCCTTGGAATATATACATCTTTAAGACGACCAAACTGTGCAAATGGCCAGCGAAGGTCATCTGGCCTGAATTCATAATTGATGATGAGTTAAAAGGGCTACGAGGAAAGAAGAAATTCACATCACTTACATACAAAGAATAAAAAAACTGACAGCCTAAGAAACAGTCTAGATCGAAAAGGAGAGAGTAGCGCACGGACAAAAGCCAGTTAAGCAGCAGATTGCAGAGGTAACACATATGAGTAATTGCCTATTCAAGGATGCATTTTTAAGTTGATGACCATGAGCCACCGCCTGATTCATGTGCAACACTGGCATCATGTGAGTTAGAAACAGCACCGTTGTCAGGCACAAGCTTCGATTCGAGCGAATGCCGTTTTTTTCTTTTCCAAATCTTATCACAGATTTCAGATCAAACATCACAAACAAATGCAGGGCAAAGTTTACAGATCCAGTGACCAGTGTAAGGTTCCCTCGAACATTTTCAAGACAAATGGAACATATCCCACGCTTCGTCGGAGTCACGACAAGCAGCCACTACTTCTGCTCAATTTTCCAGACTGCATAACTAGATATTGTGATTTACATGAATTAGCTACAAAATTTCACACCGGTCAGACGAGTCAGAGCACATAGGGCAAAATTGACTGCCCAGTTGAGGCGTGGCCGCGTGGGCACAGTCCGTCCACAGAGCAACCATAAAGTGTGAGCCAGGTTCACTTCACTCATCGTGTTTGCGCTTTCTCGCCTGGTCTCTTTTCTTATGATCTTTCCTGTCTTGGACCTTGTCTTCGTGGCCCTCGTCCGCCATCCTCATGTTTGCGAGACGCCTCACTTTGAATACCTTCAGTGTTCAGATGATCCAGTACAATTTTAGTTGTCGTAAGAAATCTCTTTGTCATAAATAAACTAGGGAACTATAAATAGGTTCGGAGACTAAAGGCCAAGCAAAGTCTCGCAGTCGGCTATATATGCACAGAATATGAATCCAATCGTCGCACCTTTGTAATATCTTTGGTGACTTCCTTGTCGTCGCACTCGTATGCATCAAATCGATTCCCCACGTCATCTTCTATCTCATGTAAGAGACATATATCCCTCTGCAGACACATCCCAATCAGCATGCAGGTTTTAGTAAGAAGTACAACAGCAAACGTTAAATTACCATAACACATGAAAGCATGAGCAGTTTTCATAAGAATTTTTGGTGCACTCCTACTATGTACATTTCTGATTCGGTCACTTGTAATATACTACATCCGTCCAGAATTAACTGGCGCTGAAATGAGTGAATCTACACACTAAAACGCGTCTAGATACACTCATTTCAGCGACAGTTAATTCTGGACGGAGGAGTATATGTTTCCATACACAAGAGCTAACTTAACTGGTAGGTAAATTCCTACTTTGCAAAAGAGTGAGTTCTGTGAGGTAAAATTCGTAACTTGCAAAGAGCGATTCTGATAGACGTGCATGCTTGCAGGTTAGTTGCTTCTGTCATTGAAATATTCAAGTTACTTCGTTGTAGTTTCAAGTTTTCATAGTTTGTATGGAAATAACCTAGCTTCTCCATAATTTTTTATCGATACATATCAAATTGCAATCGACTGGATCCGCTACACATCAATGTTGACATCAGGAGAAGACGCATAAGGTGGATTTTTCTTTCAAATACAAGAGGGCAAATGATAATTGGATCACGGGAAAACATCATCTAAACTCGGGCATTCAACAAACCTGGGTCACAAAGCTTATTGAGAGCCCTCCCCTGGTAGCTCTTGCAGTTCGCCCAACCCTATGGATATGATCACGTGGAAACCTAAAAGAAGTAATCACAAGCATCAGTCAGGTATTCACATTCATCAGAATGTTTTCGCGACGAATACTTACTAAGTTACAATGAATATAAAGCTAGTACAAGATACCTTGGAATGTCATAGTTGATAACAAGATCAACAGTTTGGATATCCAACCCACGACTGGCCACATCAGTAGCAATCAAGACAGGGACCTGACCAGACTTAAAACGATGCAGCGCTGAAAGCCTTTGTGACTGAGCCTTGTGAGAGTGCAAAGAAACAGCAGGTCGACCAAGCTCTTGCAACACAAAGTCCAAATATTGGCATGTCCTATGTGATAATATAAGTGACTTCAGCAAGACAGCATTGAACTTTAAACAGTTTACAAATTAAATGTAAAGAGTAACACACAGCATTCCATCAGAACCATCTAACCAAAAGAATAATTCAGAGGGACTTCTGAATACAGGGATTGACAATTGCAGGAGTGGGTAAATTGAAATAGGCATACCTTGGGGAGAGATGTGCATAATAACATTTTTTTTCCAGAATTTTGCACTCAAAACAAAATCAACAGCATACTTCTGGTTTACGTAAATAAAAGGTTCATGAGAGGATCTATGACTCTATGCAGCTTATTAATAGGAACAGTGAAGAGGGCTGCGCGTAGCGCGGTGGGCGAGCTGCCGGTGGGCACTCCACCCGCCCAGGTTCGATCCCCTCTGGGGACGAATTTCTGGTGCGGCCTCACCGGGGGTTTTTACCTCCTAATAAATTTCGCAGGTACCTCTCGACGTCTACGAGCCACAGGCAAGGACAACGTGCCCGTTGTTCCCGGAGTCCTGGACTTCGGAAGTCTCACTAGACGTATTAGAGATATAGGTTGTAGATCCGGTTAGGTGCATGGTCGGGGCGTGAGTGGGGTGTGCGTGCGTGTGGTGTGTGTGACTGTGCGTCCGAACAGATGCTACAGCTTGTATACTCAGGAGAGGCTCAAAAAAAAAAAAAAGGAACAGTGAATAGTTATGGTGTAGGGGAGCATACCTGCAAGTTGAAACAAATACAATGGCTGAACGTATATTATCTTCCTTCATTTTTGACAGGAGATACAGAAGATGGAGCTCTTTTCCATCAGGAGGTATATGGATATACTGCTGCTTTAAGTTCTCGACAGTCTTGAACCCTTCATATGCCTCAAAAAAGTACGACTTGCTGCCCGAAAGCTCAAGCAAAGATCGCAGATTATCTGACATTGTTGCAGAAAATAGAAATGTTTGCCGCTTCTTTGGTAAACAATCAAATATCACCTTGAGGTCCTCCTCAAAATTGGCATCCACAACTCTATCTGCTTCGTCCAACACAAGAAACTGCGATAAAAATGACAACACACCTTAGAAACCTGAAACTAGCTGAAGAGAAAGTACTAAACTTCTGGAATGCACGGGTACGGCAAAAATATGGTCTATCGGGGGTTAGATACGTCTGGATACGGGGATACCTCCAGATACCCAAAGATATGTCTCCCATATGTATCGGGCAATTTTCTATTTTCCAAAAAGTAGAAAAAATGGGATAACGGTGGGATACACCCCGATACCGGTGGGACACGGGAAAACCCTAAATCATCTATCCATACCCAGGGCACGCCTGTCCCCCTTTCTCGCCTCGTTCTCACACATCCGCGCCTCCATCCCAACCTGAGTGCCGCGCGGCCACCACACAGACAAGGAAGGCCGGCCTCCGCTATCTCCTCCCCTGGTCTAAGCGCCGCCACAACGGAGAAGGAGAGCTCCAGGCAGGGCCACACCAGCGAGGAAGAAGGCCAGCTTTCGGTGCTCCCTGTCTGCATCTGCGCGCCGCCACAGGTGCTCCCTCCCCCCATCTGATTGCCCCCACTTGTGCTCCCTCCAGTGATTCCTCTACCCCCATCTGGCTCCGTACTTCAGAAGAAAAGCTAGTAACTGCTCCACTGACGGACCTGATCGTCGCACCCATCTCCTTCAGTTCCTCCTAGGCTCCAAAACGAGAGGCGATATTTTCTTGGTCCTGGTGAGTTGAGACACCCTTTCTAACCTTTGCTTGCTGAAGTTGGTTTTCTCATTGTTTAATGTTGTGCGTGCTTCACACTACTTTAGGATGTGCCAGCAAATGATGTAAGTAACAGACCTTTGTGGAATCATATGGATATCTTAGAAGGAGATGCGGGAGGTGGAGGAATTGTGCGATTCAGATGCAAGTTTTGTACCCAGGGATATAAAGGTAGCTACAGCAGAATCAAAGCACATTTGCTTAAGATGTCCAATAAGGGGATCAGATTGTGCCCAAATGTGATGGAACCTACTCTTCGGTGGCTTCAAATTGAAATTGCAGTGGCTTAAGAAAACTAGGAAAATGTTTATGGTGCATTTTCCATGTTAGTACTACTTTATCTATCGCATGCTTCTATCACAAAAAGGTGTGCCACATCATGGTATTAAGAAAACACCTCAATTCATCACACACAAAAGCAGCACATCATTCCTAGGTTCTTATGAAGGTGAAAGAACATAACAACACCACCACTTTGCAAGATAACACTTCACTAAAATTCAAATCTCTACGATATACAAGTCTTGTGACTACATGGGCATAATGTGTTTTCGCAATAGCAACAGGACACAGGCATTTTGAGTCAAGATTAGAATTTCAATGTACGATTGTACATGACATCAGGCCATAACACAAGTAGGCGAGCAAGTAGTGAATATATCTTCCCGTATGGCTGCTAAAAGAATAACCGAATGCCAACCTTGGTGCGGGCGAAGACTTTGGCGAGGTCAGGGTCGTTCTTGATGAGCGTGGCGATGCGGCCGGGGGTGGCCACAACAACGTGGGGACGGCGTGCGAGGCCCTTGGCCTGGGCGAGCGAGTCGAACCCTCCAATCGCCGCGAGGCACCTGAGCCCCAGCGGCGAGCCGAGCGCGCGGAACTGCTCGGCAAGCTGCGCCGCGAGCTCCCGCGTGGGCGCGAGCGCGAGCGCGGCGACGCCGAAGGGGTCCTCGCCGAGGCGGTGCAGGATGGGGAGCGCGAACGCGGCCGTCTTGCCGCTGCCCGTCTCCGCGATGCCGAGCACGTTCTCGCCGGCGAGCGCGCGCGGGATGCACCGCCGCTGCACAGCTGTTGGGCGCCGCATGCCCAGGGAGCTGCAAACGTCGACCAGCCACTCCGACAAGCCGAGGTCCGCGAAGGAGGTGAGCGCGTCGGCCGCGGCGCCATCCGCGCTGCAGGTATCGCCGTGCTCGGTCACGACGTTAGGCGCCGGGTCGGAGTCAGAGTCGGAGTCGGAGCCGGAGTCGCCGAAGTCTGAGTCGCCGTGGTCGGTCTGGACGGCGGGAGTAGGGTCGGGTTGCGGGGGTTTCGGCTGGGCCTGAACTTGGGGCTGAGGCTCGGTCCGGCGATTGGACTTGGGCTTGGAGAAGAGGAGGAACGGGCGGGCTTCGCCGTCTACCTCCATCGGCCGCGTGCTTCGTGGCGGCGCCGGCCGCGGGAGAGGGAGGTTCGGGCAGGGAGGGGTAGGCGCGGGCGAGGGGCGGCGGAGGAGGAAGTGGGGAGTTTAGGGTTCGGACGCACAAACTCGAAACATAAGTAAAAAAAAAAAGACCCTAATAACTGGCGACCGTGCTCCAGGGAGGTCCAGCGAACTGCTGCGAACTGCGAACCCCTCTTTCCCCATTTCACGTAAGACATAAGGTGGGCCAAAAAAACAAAGAGAAAAAGCCCATTTTCTACACGCACAGCTAAAAAAAGCTTTGAATATCTGGTATTCTGTACCACATCTTTAAAAAGTTAAAAAAAAGTATAAAAAATGCCATGATATACAACAAAAATAAAAATGCAGTCATGTTCAAAAGTGATCAAGTGTTTGTACACCCCGAAAAATGCACAAAATACAGGAAAAACGAAAAAAGAATTTCACATGCTAAAATTTAGAGAGAAAAAAACTGGACAATGCCATCCCACTGCCACAATATTGAAAAAAAGAACAAAAAACTTTGAAAAAATGCCATGTGACCATCCATACGTAAGGGGGACAGATTAAAAACGCCATGATTAACAAATATACCATGATGAAAAAAACGCCATCTGATTAATACCTGTAAATTGTGGTAGGTATTAATCAGATGCCATGCTTTTGACAAAAAAAAAGCCATGCTCTCGATAGTACAAATGCCATGCACTTGACAAAAAAAATGCCATGCTCTTAAATAGTAGAAATGCCATGTTCTTGAAACTAGAAACGCCATGCTCTCAAAAGTAAAAATGCCATGCTTTTAAAATGGTAGAAAATGCCATGTTCTTAAAACTAGAAATGCCATGCTCTTAAATAGTAGAAATGCCATGTTCTTGAAACTAGAAATGCCATTCTCTCAAAAAGTAAAAATGCCATGCTCTTGACACAAAAAAATGCCATTCTCTTAAAAAGTAGAATGCCATGCTTTTAAAAAAGTAGAAAATGCCATGTTCTTAAAACTAGAAATGCCATGCTCTCAACAACAGAAATGACATGTTCTTGAAACTAGAAATGCCATGCTCTCAAAAGTAAAAATGCCATGCTTTTAAAAAAGTAGAAAATGCCATGTTCTTAAAACTAGAAATGCCATGCTCTCAACAAATAGAAATGCCATGTTATTGAAACTAGAAATGCCATGCTCTCAAAAGTAAAAATGCCATGCTCTTAACAAAAAAAATGCCATGCTCCTAAAAAGGAGAATGCCATGCTTTTAAATAGTAGAAAATGCCATGTTCTTAAAACTAGACATGCCATGCTCTCAACAAATAGAAATACCATGGTCCTAACAAAAAAAATACCATGCTATTAACATAAAAATGCCATGCTCTTAAAAAAATAGTACAAAATGCCATGTTATTAATAGTAAAAAAAGTAGAAATGCCAAGGCAAGAACTATTTTTTTGCCATGGCAACAAAAAAAACACAAGGATTTAGGGCATGGGTGGTGGAAAGTGCCATGCTGCTAAATAACAAAATTGCCATGTTTTTGGAACAAAACCATGTAGAAACTGCCATGGCACTTTGCAAAAATGCCATGGCAGAACGGAATCTCTAAAAATGCCATGACAATACATAGTTTCGTTTTACTAAGCATACATGCTTGATTTGCCATGGTATAAGAACATGACAATGCCATGGTTTCTACAAAAAAATGCTATGGTTTCTACAAAAATGCCATGGTATACACATCGCAAAAAATTGCCATGGTTCCTACATGACTACACGGGGACACTAGGCCTAAAAATGTCTACAAAAAATGCCATGTGGGTAAGATACAAAATCTGCAAAAGTCTACGAAGTGAGATGGATTGATCAAATTTGCCAATAGGCCTAAATGTCAACAGCTTATGCCATATGGGACACTCAAACAAATTCTGCAAAAAAAATGACATGGGCTTAATCAACCCCATTTCAAAAATCCTCAAAAAACTACAAAAAAAAATGGGAAAAATAAAAAATGCCATGGGGCACCCCTATACAGCAAGTTCAATTGCATACCAAAACTGCCATGTAATTTCAAACAAAAATGCCATGTACATCACTAGCACAGTATCAGATCACATAACAAAAAATGCCATGTGCCATACCTATCACAGTATCAGATCACGAAAAAATGCCATGTACATCACTATCACATTATCAGGTCACAAAATCAAAAAATGCCATGTGCCATCACTACCCAGCACCATCAGGAGTGATTTCTGTAGCAAAAGGCATAGCAGAAGCATGGGGTTCACAAAAAGCTCAAACTCACCGAGCGCACACCCGGGGGGGGGGGGGGGGGGGGCGAGGAGGGGATAGGCAGCGTCTGGTCGCCGTTCTCGGAGATGAGGCCGGTCTAGGGGCAGCGCCTGGTCGTTGTACTCGGAGAAGACACTGCCGTCGTGGGCGCCGCGGCGTGGGACATCCCCTCCAACTGGCCGCGCAGCGGACGAGGTCCCTGGCGTCCGAAAAGCCGGAGAAGACGAGGGGAAGGGTCCCGTCGCCCATGGGCTGCTCCGGGTTGCCATGCTCGGACAAGACGCAGCCGTGTACCCGAGGCGCGGACGGCAACGTCGCCTCAAGGTGACGGCGCGGGATGGCCCAGTGCCGCCATGGTTGCAGCCGCACCGCCGCTTCCCTCTTCGTCGTGCGTCGACGCAGAGAAGGGGAAATAGGAGCAGCGCGACCACCGCCCCCGCCATTCCCTCTCGCGTCCCCTCTGTCGCCCGGATCTGGCGAAAACGGCCGGGATCCGTCGTCGCGATGACCTCTGCTGCCGCGGTCGTCTCCCGTCACCGCGCCACCGTCGCCTCCTGCCGTGCACGAGTCACCCCTGCCGCGGTTCCCGACGAGGAGGAATGTGAGAGAGAGCGGAGTGGGTGACGCTCGTCGCGTAAATGGGAGAGAGAGGAGAGTGGGGGGGGGGGGGGGGGGGGGGGGGGGGGGGGGTTGACGAGCGCCGCATAATAAGGTCGTTCGCGAGCCTGCTCGCCCCCAGCGAACGGGTGACCGCAACTGACGTGGCGACCTTCGCTGCTTTAAGGTCCGTGCGCCCGATCCAATGGCTATAAAGCAGTTCGCTCCGAAATCCCTCGTGGCTGACGTTCCGCAGCTAACATTTCCCAAAAAAAGGAAATAGAATGTCTAACCAGCATCCATCTGATATCCATTCGAACACTGCTATGCACACGACGCTTTTCTTACGATCTATGCACGATGCTTCACATCCACCCATCCAATCATATAATAAAGTGCAGCACATCCATCCGATTGCCAATCGTACATGAATCGTGCATGGAGCGTGGGTTGTGTAGTAGTTTCGTTTCCATTTTGATTTTAGTCAAATTATATACGTAGACCAAAAAGGCATACCATTCATCGGCATACGTGCGAGATTGGAATAATGGTGTTCTCACTCCATTCCCGACGGTGATGGTGGTGGAGGGATAGAAAAAAAAATCAAGATCCTCCTCGCTACAAGGGTTTCCTAATCCCACCCATAATTTGGAAGGCTCCTTCCACTCGTACCAAGGCCAACGAAGCCGCAAAGCACGCGCGAATTTGTCGGTGTTGAGCACTCCAAGACCACCATACTCAAGTGGTCGACAAACGACCACCCAATTGACCTTGCACTTAGCACTGGTAGTCTTATCGGAGGCGGACCAAAGGAATGCCCGTTCGATCTTGTTGAGGTCATGAAGGGTGTCCGGGGGGACCACAAGAGGTGTGACGGAGTAGACCGCTTGGGAGGTGATTACGGACTTGACAAGTATCGTACGCCCAATGGTGGTGATGTTTTGTCCCTCCCAAGTTATCAATTTTTGGGCCGCCTTGTCTTCAGGGTCTTGGAAGTCCATCTTCTTTAGATGCCAAACCGAAAGGGAAAGACCCAAGTATTTCATCGGGAAGGAGGCTCTCGTTGTCGGTAAGCTTTGTAGAATGCGACTGAGGTTGGGGTGGTTGCATCGAATTGGCACGACCGTGCTCTTATGAAAGTTGGTGTGTAGCCCCGTTGAAAGGATCGATACGGTCGACTAGAGGGGGGTGAATAGGATACTACAAATTTTAATCTTGGTTGTCAGTTTTAGGGATAAGCGGATAAATACGGTTCACTAGAAATGCAACTAGGTGAACAAAACATATATGACAAGCAAGCTTAAACCAATATATGCTAGGCAACAATCTAAATAGCCACCAACAAGCATACAAAGCAATGCAAGGTGCGGGAAAGGATTAACCACAAGTGAGTTGATGATGCAGATTTTATCCCAAAGTTCACTCTTCCTTGGGGAAGAGCTAATCTCCGTTCGAGCGGTGCCGGAGCCAAAGTTTGCGGAATGCCACCGAAGGCTCACCGTATTCTCCTCGAGTTACCCCCAATGGATGAGCCTCGAATCACTCGGGGTTGGTCTTGAAGGCGGCCACCACACCTTTACATACGTCTCCGGAGCACACCACAAGCAAGGAAGCTTCCGGAGGAACCCTAACCGCCTAGGAGCCCAAGCTCCAAGAATAACAAGTCAACGGTGAACAAATCTTGCGAGGAACATGAATTGGTTTGGTCAAAGTGTAGATCGGGTCTTGCTCCCTCAATCCCCAAAGTATCAACAAGTTTGGGCGGAGGAATTGAGAGGAATGAGCAAAAAGGTGTTTGGGAATGGTGGAGCTCAACAAGACATTAGGGTTAGAGGTTGGAGGAGGAAGAATGACCTTTATATAGTGTATATGGCCGGGTGGGGAATTCTGCCCATTGGACCCCATGCGCACGGGCTAAGTCAGCCCCGTGCGCACGGGGTATCCAGAAGCAAAACCACCATCGCGTGCGCATGGGGGTCCAGGACCCCGTGCGCACGGGGTATCCAGGAACTTTCGGTTGTAGCCTAAGGATACCGCCGCACATGCACACTAAATCAGTTAAGGGTGGTAGGTGTAGGAGGGCTAATGTATATGTGTTTGAAGCATTCCCACACGAAATTCATCCACGATGACCCCTTTTAATAATGCATTTTTTTCTACGAGGCAGCTCACACCCAATCCCCTCGCGTCGCTCCCTCCCCGGGGCGACACGGGCGGCGGCCAAGCCCCCTTCCACCGCGCCTCCTCCTCGCTCCCCTCCCCTCGCCGTCGCCAGTGGGCTCTGCCGGGCGAAGCCCGCGCGGATCCGGCGGCGGCGGGGCCTCTTCTTCCCGTGGCGTTGCTCGCGAGGGGGAGCTTGCAGCGGCGGGCGACAGATGGTGGCCGGCGTTCGGTGCTGGCATCGGCCGCGGGCGGCGGGTGGGACGCCGGGGCGGCGGCCTCGGTCCGGGCTCCCGGTGTGGCCTGGGCGTGGACGGCGCGCGGCGGCGGCTCGGCTCCGGAAGTGCGCGTGGGGCGCAGATCGACGGCCGGGCGCGGCGGCGGCTGGCGCGCGTCGGGCACGGCGACCGGCGGCTGGGCGTGGTGGATGCGCTGCTCTGGAGTACGCGGTGTGCTGCGGAGGGAGCTCGTCTGCTCTGCTGTCGCTCGTGCGGCTCTGATTGGATCTAGTGCGAGCTCGTGCTTCGATCTGGATGCTACGCGTCGCGATGCGGCGTGGGTTGCTGCGGTGGTGGTGGTCACGGTGGTGCTGCGGTGGTGGACGGCGGCTTCGGCCAGGGGGTGGTGTGTCTCTGGTCGCGATGGATCGTGGGATCCCGCGGCTAGAATGAGGTCGGCCTCAGCAGGTGGTGGTTGGTGGACGGCGGTCGGTGGTGGTTGGTGGACGGCGGTCGGTGGTGGTAGGTGGTCGGCGCATCTTCGAGAGAAATCTTTGCTCCGGTCTTCATCGGAGCCGACGACGGCGGCGCCCGCGGGTGCCGTGATCTTTCTTGGAAGCATTGTCGTGGAGCTGTGCTCCTCCTCCCCACGGCTATGGCTCCAGAGGGAAACCTCAGATCCGCTGGATCGGGCGATGGAGGCGTCTTCACGTCTTTCTCCTCCTTGGGGGCATCGTCTCGGAGCCGGCTACGACTGGGAGACAGGTGGATTGCGGCATCTTCACCGTGGATGGCGGCATCTTCGCCGCGTGGTTTGCTGAGGTGGGGCACTGGTTTCTATTTGGCAACGATGATGACGTCGAGAGGAGCTCGGGTCGCGGCGTGAACTTCGGTAGTCGGTTCTTCCCGGCGTGTCCGAGGTGCTCTCCCGTGGGTTGCCTGGTTGCTTTGAAGTCGGAGCTGCGGTGGAGCGGGTCCAGGTGGCGACGATGACAGGTGCTCGGTGGTCGTTTGTGGTGGGCACGGTCAGCGCAAGTCCTGCATATTTCCCTTGTGAGGCTCGTCATCAAAGTCGGAGCTGTCGGTTGCTTGCGTGTGTGGTCATCCGGTGGCATGTGCCGTCGTGGCTTCTACGATGTTGTTTGCGGGTTGGCTCCGATGTTGGAGCTCTATGGTGAAGTCGGAGTCGCTCGTTCGAGGTAACCGGTGATGACGATGACGCTTGCGACTCCTCGGCAAACGTCTTTCTTCTTTGCAGCTTTGTGTCCCATGTCGGTGGCCAAGTTGGCCGGTGGTGCCCATGTCATGTGGGTTGGGTTGTATCAGTTTTAGCCCGGTTTTCCGTCAATTAACCGGGCAATTCTCTTCTTCTTAATTAATGAAAATGGCAAATCTTTTGCTTCGTTTCAAAAAAAAATCCTACGACTCAAATCGAACCAACACAAAAACCTTCGAGCCGCCGAAAAACCACGCCTTTGATCTTTTTGAATTGGGGGGTCAACCACCTCCATAATAATCTTCATGGAGCCAATATCCTGAGATAAACTTGAGCAACCAATATTAGTTCCACTAACCATACTGTCATTGTAGGAGATATGCCCTAGAGGCAATAATAAATGTTATTATTATCTCCATGTTCGAAATTAAGTTTATGTTCAGTGCTATAACTTCTATGGTTCCCGAGCCCGTATATCCATAAAGGCTCTGAGGAAAACCCATGTGCACGTGTGGAATAATAAACGGTAAAATGTATTCCTAGTCTGGCCTTTAAGACTAGCTCAAGTATTGCATGATGATCATGTTTTCCTGATCATGGGCATGTCTATGCCAGGCAACTTTTGAGGGCACAATGTTAGGAGAACACTTGTGTTGAATCGACCCGAATTGATGTTATGCTATGAGATACATTCGTCACAAGTTAATGGTTAATAACACAGAGAAAGTTAACGTTTGCATAATTCCTTAGACCATGAGAGTATCGAGTTCCTTCGCACTTGCTTCATGAACTTTGGGGTTTGTTAAACGTCATCTGTAACAGGGTGGCTATTATAGCGGCTTACGGGTTCATGGAAAAGTGTGACAAGTAACTTAATAGCTCAAGATTGGGATTTGCTCCTCCGACGATGGAGAGATATTCTTTGGGCCCTCTCGGTGTTACGGTATCCATCATCGTCTGGCCAGACACAATGTGATTTGATCACTGGGATGCCAGAACGCGGAAACGAGAAAAGAGAACAAAACCGGTAACGAGGTAACTGGCATAGTGGACAAGTTGTTGATCCACGGGGATGCCAATGAGTCTCACCTCGGGTGTTTGTAACATATCGCGAAGCAACAAGAATAGCACACGGCAACTACAGGTTCACTCGAATATTCATTCGTGTGGGTATAGGGATCCATATGGGTGTCCACGGTTCCGCTATTGATCATTGATCGGAAAGTGTTCCGGTCATGTCTATACTTCACCGAACCTATAGGGTCACATGCTTAAGGGTCATCTATCTGCTGAATACTAGACGGGGAGTCTGAGAGAAAGTCACCGAAAAAGTTTCGGAGACAACGGAAAAGTTTCTGAGAGAACACCGGATTTTTTTTGGTAAAACCGAAAAGTTGTTTCGGAGTAAACCATTAAGCCAGAGAGGTTTCGGCAAGCGCCTGGAACTTTTTGGAGGTGCCAGAATTGTTCTGGGAACTTCTGGAATTTTTCCGGAGAGAAAAACCAGAAATGTTTCGGAGCAGCCGGAAATGCTTTGGTAGCTTTTCGCTGAAGAAAATCATTGATCCGGAAATGTTTCGGAACGCGTCCAGAATTATTTTAGTGGGTACTGGAAATGTTCTAGGCCTACAGAAATTTTTTCGGAATTAACGGTCGCGGAAAAATGTTTTCGTGGATAGTGAAAGTGCGTTTTGGTTACTTTATGGAAAGCCACCTTTTAGGGCTTTTCCCAAAAGGCTTCTAGAAGGACTTGGGGACTAAGGAACCCCTTTGGGGGGGCCCCCATGAGGGTGGCCAGCCAAGGGTGGAGCTCCTCCATGGAGCTCCACTTGCCATCCTTTTATGCCCTT
Organism: Elymus sibiricus; assembly: GCA_039707655.1. Classification (NCBI taxonomy): domain Eukaryota; kingdom Viridiplantae; phylum Streptophyta; class Magnoliopsida; order Poales; family Poaceae; genus Elymus; species Elymus sibiricus. The sequence goes on from CM077670.1 coordinate 326,674,989, forward strand.
TATTCCCTTTATGTGTGACATAAAGTGTGGGTGTTTTGGTATTTACTTGTGCCAACCCTACCCCTTAGTTTTCCTATAAATAGAGGTAGAGAGGAGCTCTCCACACTCACTCCTTACTCTCATACAAATGCCATGCATGACCTGGCTTTCTCTCTCCCTCCCACGAAATAGTTTCATAGAGTCGAAAGGCTGTCTGGGTTCCGGTGGGAACTAGTTCTGGACGGCGAAGCCCTACCGGATAGATGACACCGTATGTGTGCAACCCCGTAGAGAGGTCCTAGATTCGATCTTTTGCCTGAGGGGCTATTCGAGGGTCCTCCCGAAGGGCTGTCCGAGATACCGTCCGAGTTTGAGGGTCCTCCCGAAGGGCTGTCCGAGACACCGTCCGGGCGACTGTCTGACTGCCTCCCGGAGGGCTGTCCAAGGGACTGTCCGAGGAGCAGATGAGGGAGAACATCCTCGCGGTTGGGAGGTTGTAAATCCTAGCTGCGGAGATATGCACCACCAATCTTCATCGACTCTACTTCCGCTGCGCTACGAGTCGGTAATGATCAGATCAAAAACCTTGCATGAATCTCCATAGTGATCCTGGGCGTGCTCGCAGTACCGAATTTTTTTTTGTTTTCTGCTGCGTTCCCCTACAGTGGCATCATGAGCCGTGCTATGCGTAGATGCAGGTTATGATCTAGAATACATGAGATGTATGGGTGTTGCACAATATAATTTTGTAGTAGATGAAATCTATTGCTGAAAATTATTTGTGCGGGTAGCAGATGAAATCTATTACCCGATGTTCTTATTGCTTTCCTTGAATTTGCGTAGTCTTGATCTTGACAGCATGGTAGAATCTGACAAAGTTCTGGCAATCCGCGATCCTTCCATGCTGCTCCTGAGTATGCTGGTTGACAGATCAACGAAGCGCTTCAGTGTCTTTGGGTTCTACCATAGTTAAAGAAAGATGGATGTTTCGCAGACTGAAGGGCAATGTAGATATGATCTGCACGGGGTTCTTGCGTATGACGAAGTTCAGTATGGGGCTCGAGATTTTATTATCTCATGTTTCATACGCCCCGCAAAGTTAATCTAGCGACTTGAATAATCATACTTGATGATGAACGTTGATAGCTATGGTTTAAGTCAAAACCTTAGAAGCCACGTAAAATAGAATTTTGCATAAACCGATTAGAGGCGTCTAACTTAGTTTTGCAGGATGACATGAGATGTGCATGTGATGTGGTATAGTCTTCATCATATTTAATTTGATTATGTATGAGATGACTATATGATGTAAATAAATTAACATGACCTGCGTGTCGTGATTCAGCATGATGGCTGGAGCCATATGATTGTCACTTAAAATGACCTGCGTGTCAACCTTGTTGTAATGCATTATTTTATTAGCTATAGAGATAGCAGTATTATTTATTGCATCAACAAGGCGGTGGCAAGCTCTGCGAAGGTGGAGACCGACACAAGAGCCGAAGACGGAGAAAAGGAAAGGAAATAGGCCTTGGCAGAAAAGTTCTGCCACGGTAGCGTTTTTCCTTGACTGACTTCGCAAAGACGAAAAAGACTTCTCCGAAAGAAGGGCTATACCATATCATGCTATTATGAATTGCCTGAGATGTTTATCCCTTATGATGCACCTTTTTTATTGCACGGTAGTCGCTTTTATTAGGGTGATCTCTCACTTAAAATATCAAAGTAGTTAGTGTTCACCCAAGTGTAGCACCGTCTGAAATTCGTATCTTTTTGGGGTGCGCCATGTCCACATGGGTACGAACGAATCGAGAGGAATGAGGAGGGTGAGGTCAGACCTCGCAGCAAGATCACTTGGTTGTCTTTGACATTCAGGCAGGATAGTCCTGAGCTCGGAACACGCCCATCGAAAGATGAACAAGAGTCACATAGAGATGTGATCGGCAGGTTTGCCTACCGATTGAAATTCTCGTCATCAGTGATGTCCATATCAATGGCGTTGAATTGAAATGTGGGTCTTGTATCACTCACAATCAATTATGAGAGATATTGATTTGAGTGGGAGCGCATTTCAGAATTAACTTGTTTAATTCTCTATGCAATTAATTATGAACAAAGTCCAAGTGTGATTTGCATAAAAGTTGTAGAATAATGGCTTGCGTTTCCACCTTCCCTATTAAAATTGAATAAGCTATTAAATATCTGGTTAAATCTTTACGATTGGTAACGTAATGAGAGGATTGTCCTCAAGAGTGCCGAGAAGGACTTTGTCCTATCGCATGCTTTCGGTATTCTCCCGCTAATGCTATGGATGATGAGACTCTCGTCCTTCTATCTAAAAGCTAAAATTCTGTTACGGCCAAGTGCAATATCTTTGCTTCCATGAGGCCCGAACTTCAAAAGTTTGGGATAGTTATGTGATATTCATGGAACTGAAAATTATTTTCAGATACAGACAAAGGCTAAAAGATATGAGATATCCAAAGCAATGTTTGTTTGCAAAGTATTAGTGAAGTGTTTACTATGCATTGGACTGTTAAGAGAGGGATCAAGAAGAACGCCTGTCATATAATGATGGTGAATAAAACAACAACTTAAAGAGGAAGGAAATGTCCGAAGGGTGTTAGTAAGACTTACACACCTAGGAAGTCCGGGGCTGACGCCACTCTTAAGTTGGGTGCTTCTTCTGAGAGTAGGAGAAATACTAGAAGTAAAATTGTTAGAAGTATAAAGGCAAAAAGTGAGAAGACTGGAATGTCCAGCTCATGTATGAACACCATACAAGTTATAGATGTATAGAAGGCTGGTCAAAGAAATAGTTCTTGGGAATTGTGATTAAACTATTAGTCATTGATTCTTTGGTATTGTGATTAAAAATTGATCACAGGAATACCTGTTCGATTGCATTCTGTTGCAACTCGATGCAAGAACTACTACGGCCTAAAAGACTAGCCAGAAATGAGGTTTAGATACGCGCTAGGAACATAGTAAAAGTTAATACACCTTCCATCGGCATATTACCTCTGTATTTATTTTCATAAATCATTTTAGAGTTTTAATCACTCTAGCCCATTGCATAATGTTTGTTGCAAGAAGGTTGTTCATGAGAGAACGACTGTTCTTCGATGTTATGAACAACATAAGGGTCATACTTTCATTATGAATGAGATGTATGTTATGAATACTGATAATAATATAATATATCCGTGACACTGACGCTAAATGTCGCAAGACTAAAAGAATACCACATATGTGTGGCACTGCATTTGGTCACATTAGAGAAACCAGCATGGAGAAATTCCATAATGATGGATTTTGAAGTCATTTGATTATGAATCATCTGACACTTGCAACTTTCGTCTGAAAAGTGAAATGACTGAAATACCGTTCACAGGCCATAAGGAACGAGCAACGAACTTATTGGTGATCATACATTTTGATGTGTGTAGTCCGATAAATGTTGTTGCTAGCAGTGGATTTGTCTATCTTCATAAATGACTAAAGTAGATATATGATATTTACTTAATGAGACATAAGTCTGGATCTTTTGAAATCATTCAAAAGGTTTTCAAAATGAAGTAGAAATTATTGTAACAAGAAAATTATGTTTCTGCAATTAGATTGCGGAAAGGAATATTTGAGTTACAAGTTTAGCGAATGTCCGATGAGTTGTGAAAAGAATTTCATAACTTACGTCTCCCGTAACACCACTGTGAGTGGAATGTCCGGGAAGATGTAATCAAACCATTTATGACATGGTAAGATCAAAGATGACATAAATCAATTTGCCATTATCCCTTTTAAAGTAATGCTTTAGAGACTGCGGCTTTTACACTGAAAAGAGCGCCATCAGATCTGTTGAAAAGAAGCCATGGTATGGTACGCCCAACCATGTTATGTATTTTCTTAACATTTGTAATACGAGGCTTGTGTAAAGTATTTTACAAACCTATTCCAAATCAGACAAGTGCTACTTTGTAGGTTATCCCAAATTATTGGGTATTTCTCCATCACTATACCGAGGCAAAAGTTTGCCACAAAGAACGGTATGATTTTGAAGAAAATGTTTCTTTCAAAAAGGTGAGTGGGAGGACAGTGCAATTCAACGAAATAACTGTATCTTCGTCATCAGGTCAAGGGACAGAAACCTTGGAAGTAATTCCAGAGTTTCCTACCGCGACTGATACGGAAGCCTCTACATGAGATGTATGGACTTCGATCGAACTTGCAGCTGAACCACGTAGGCAAAACTCGTGCAAACCTCTCAGGTGCGCAAACGAGATATTCTTGTTAGACAACAGTATACCTACGAAACACAAGGAAGCATTGATGGGCCCTGACTCTGGAATTGGCTAAAAGCCAATATAATTCGAGATAGTATCCATAAATGATTCAAGACTAGATCTTGATAAACCCTTTGGAAGACTTAGAGTCTAACGAATATTAATGGAACTATAAACTAATATGGATAAAAGTGTTTTATCCATAAAGCTCGACTTGTTGCTTATAACAAATTCAAGGAATTAACTACAGCGAGATTGTCTCTCTGTAACGATGCTTAAAGTCGATTCGGGTTAAACTAGCAATTAATACATATTTCAATCATGAGATATGATACATGGATGCCAAAAGGATTTCCATGAGATGGAAATACAACCTAGGACTTGCAGTTGATACAGTCCAAAGTATTTTGTCAATCCAGAGGATGCTAGTAAGTGTGCAAACTTTAGAGTTCCAGCAATGGACAGAAGAGAGCAAAATGGAGTTGGAATCTTTGTTTTGATGAAATAGTCAAAAGAGTTTGATTTCATCAATGGATAAGCAAAGATGCTTGTGGAAACAAGAAAGTAAGTGGGAGCATAATAATATTTCTAAAACCTTGTGTGCTTGACACATTGTTGATTGGAAATAATATAAAATTATTGACACGAATTAGGACTTCATTGAAAAATAGTTTTTCAATGAAGAACTTGGGCTAGGTAGCCTTGATATTAGACATAATTATCTACGGAGATAAAATTGCCTAATAGGCTAAGCCAAGAATACATATTGACAAGATGCTAAAATATTTTAGCGTGAGAACACCAAGAAGTGTTTCTTGCCGATGTCACATGGAAAGAGTTTTTGCAAGACTCGGTGTCCTAAAACACTGATGGGCAAAATACATGATGGAGATTCCACACACTTTTGTCTTTGGATTAATCATGTATTCCATGGTATGTAAAACAACCAGATATGTTCGGTACTCCCAAGCAGTTGCGAGTATAGATACCAAAGTGATCAAAGTACTGATCATAGGACAACAGTGAAAAATGTCGTTGAGTACTAAAGTAGCACTGATGACATGTTTTCTCGCAAGCGGAGATTATGAAGTGCTCGTTGTAAGTAATTACATCGATACAGTCTTCATCCATGCTCCATGCGATTTTCAATTTAAGTTAAGGGTTTTGTGTAATACACGATATGGTGGCACAGTGAGTTGGAATTGTTCCAAATAGGTTACTGTGGCGAATTCTATAACAAAGGCTAAGTATGTTGACGCTTTAGAAGCGACAAACAAAATGTTGAATCATATAGTTCATTCATGAACTTAGTATAGTTCCAAGATGGCTTTGGTCAATGGAACACTATTGAAGATAGTTGCTCCATAGCTCAGTATGAGGAATCATGGTTCGACCAGTGATTCACATATATACAAAGCCAAGTCCACACAAAATATGAATTTTGTGAAAGCGTGAAAATGCGAGGATATGCAAAGATACACACGGACCTGAAGTTGCCAGTTCCGTTGGACAAAGACTATACCACAAGCGAAGCATATTTCACACCGGTATGCCATAGGTGTAAAGTGCATTAGCATTGACTAGATTATAGACTCTAGTGTAAGTGGGAGTCTGTAGGAGATATGCCCTAGAGGCAATAATAAATGTTATTATTATCTCCATGTTCGAACTTAAATTTATATTCCGTGCTATAACTGCTATGGTTCCCAAGCCCGTATATCCATAAATGCTCAGAGGAAAACCCATATGCACGTGTGGAATAATAAACGGTAAAATGTATTCCTAGTCTAGCCTCTAAGACTAGCTCAAGTATTGCATGATGATCACGTTTTCCTGATCATGGGCATGTCTATGCCAGGCAACTTTTGAGGGCACAATGTTAGGAGAACACTTGTGTTGAATCGACCCGAATTGATGTTATGCTATGAGATACAATCATCACAAGTTAATGGTTAATAACACAGAGAAAGTTAACGTTTGCATAATTCCTTAGACCATGAGAGTATCGAGTTCCTTCGCACTTGCTTCATGAACTTTGGGGTTTGTTAAACATCATCTGTAACAGGGTGGCTATTACGGCGGCTTACGGGTTCATGGAAAAGTGTGACAAGTAACTTAATAGCTCAAGATTGGGATTTGCTCCTCCGACAATGGAGAGATATTCTTTGGGCCCTCTCGGTGTTATGGTATCCATCATCGTCTGGCCAGACACAATGTGATTTGATCACTGGGATGCCGGAACGCGGAAACAAGAAAAGAGAACAAAACCATTAACGAGGTAAGTGGCATAGTGGACAAGTTGTTGATCCACGGGGATGCCTATAAGTCTCACCTCGGGTGTTTGTAACATATCGCGAAGCAACAGGAATAGCACACGGCAACTACAGGTTCACTCGAATATTCATTCGTGTGGGTATAGGGATCAATATGGGTGTCCACGGTTCCGCTATTGATCATTGATCGGAGAGTGTTCCGGTCATGTCTATACTTCACCAAACCTATAGGGTCACACGCTTAAGGGTCATCTATCTGCTGAATACTAGACAGGGAATCTGAGAGAAAGTCACCGGAAAAGTTTCGGAGACAACGGAAAAGTTCCAGAGAGAACACCGGAAAAGTTTCGGTAAAACCGAAAAGTTGTTTCGGAGTAAACCATTAAGCCAGAGAGGTTTCGGCAAGCGCCTGGAACTTTTTGGTGGTGCCAGAATTGTTCTGGGAACTTCTGGAATTTTTCCAGAGAGAAAAACCGGAAATGTTTCGGAGCAGTCGGAAATGCTTTTGTAGCTTTTCGCTGAAGAAAATCATTGATCCGGAAATGTTTCGGAATGCATCCAGAATTATTTTAGTGGGTACTGGAAATGTTCTAGGCCTACAGAATTTTTTTCGGAATTAACGGTTGCGGAAAAATGCTTTCATGAATAGTGAAAGTGCTTTTTGGTTACTTTATGGAAAGCCACCTTTTAGGGCTTTTCCCAAAAGGCTTCTAGAAGGACTTGGGACTAAGGAACCCCTTTTGGGGGGGCCCCATGAGTGTGGCCAGCCAAGGGTGGAGCTCCTCCATGGAGCTCCACTTGCCATCCTTTTATGCCCTTTATGCCCTTTATGTGTGACATAAAGTGTGGGTGTTTTGGTATTTACATGTGCCAACCCTACCCGTTGGTTTTCCTATAAAAAAGGTGGAGAGGAGCTCTCCACACTCACTCCTTACACTCATACAAATGTCATGCATGATCTGGCTTTCTCTCTCCCTCCCACGAAATAGTTTCGTAGAGCCGAAAGGCTGTCTGGGTTCTGGTGGGAACTAGTTCTGGATGGCAAAGCGCTGCCGGATAGATGACACCGTATGTGAGCAACCTCGTAGAGAGGTCGTAGATTCGATCTTTTGCCCAAGGGGCAGTTCGAGGGTCCTCCCGAAGGGCTGTCCGAGATACCGTCCGAGTTTGAGGGTCCTCCCGAAGGGCTGTCCGAGACACAGTCCGGGGGACTGTCTGACTGCCTCCCGGAGGGATATCCGAGGACTGTTCAAGGAGCAGACGAGGGAGAACATCCTCGCGGTTGGGAGGTTGTAAATCCTAGCTGCAGGGATCTGCACCACCGATCTTCATCGACTCTACTTCCGCTGCGCTACGAGTCGGTAATGATCAGATCAAAAACCTTGTATGCATCTCCATAGTGATCTTGGGCATGCTCGCAGTACCGAAGTTTTTTGTTTTCTGCTGCGTTCCCCTACAGTCATCACATCAAAATATAATTAAGTGCCACATGCACTTTCAATCCCCCTCTTTTTGATGTATTGATGACAATATGGTTAGGACATGACAAGGATAAAAGCAATAAAACTAGCCATCCCACAACTATTGATCTCGAGAGCTCCCCCTAGATGTGTGCAAGAAGATAACAATAAAATGCTTGACTATGCATCAAACACACACATAGGAGGCTCCCCCTAGATCAATAGACTCATGCAATGATACGAGTGCAATCCAACAATATAACACATTGCATAAGAGCTTGACATGTGATCAAACAAGTAAAACTATACGGTGCCTAGATCACATGCAAGAGGTGTGGTGAGCAAAGATAATGTGAGACAAGAAAAATAGATATGACATATGACAACATATGAAGTAATAATCATAACAGTCTCACAATCTTAAAGCAAATCAAGTCTCACACTTAAGTAAAGGTGGCTCACACCACACAACGGAAAGCAAATAAAAGTTTCACAAGCCAAAGGAAACACAACCAAATAAGAACGATGCTTGTGATCTCAACTGCAGATGATCCTAAATAGACCACTTGTCCCCCTTTGTCATCAAGACGATAAAAAGGGAAAAGGTGATGCTAACGAAAACTAGCCAAGAGGTGGAGCACTTGAAGCATCATCATCATCATCAAAGCGCTAATCCGCCAAAGGGAAGGAACAAGTTGTGGCCACACTGTCATTGTCCTCAGAACCTGAGCCAGCCTGCACTCCTGCTGCTGGACGCTCGGCCTTCTTCTGACGCCTCTCAAGCTTGCCTCTGTTGACTTCCTTGATCTGACGCTTCTGGATGGACTGACACATCTTGAAAAGGTTGCCAATGGTCTTGAACAGTGACTTCTTCTCCTCTCTGGTGAAGCTAGCCTCAGCAACCACCGGTTTCCCTTCCCACGTGGAACGCGCGCGGTGGAAGCACAACCTGCAGTGAAAGTGGCACGGTCCCCTGGCCTCGGGTTGCGCCCCTTCTTGGGAGTCACATAAGGAGCAAGAGCAGCTGGGACCCAGTTGATGGTGCGCTTAGGAGTGGAGGTGCACTACTGAGAGATGTACTTAGCTTGGCAGACAGACTTAATCCGAGCCTGAATGAAACGAGCATAGATCAGAGACTTCTGCTCCTGAACACACTGGCACAACTCAAAGAACATGAAATTCGGAACATCCACCTTCTTCTTGTCACGAATGTACATGAAGACATCCAACATAGAGCTCCTCAGTGAGTCACCAGCCTTAGGGTTAAGGGTGTACCTAAGGATGTGATGCATAGTGTCAAACAACGGCAGCAAATCACTCATGACAAATGACTTCTCCTACTTATAGGCAAAGGCAATCACATCCTTGCTCCTCCCTGTCTCACGGGGACGGCCATAATCATCATGCTCCACTTTATAGAACTGATATGGGATAATCTCTGAAAACTGAGCCATAGTGGCGTGGCACTGACGAGTCCCAGACATCCAACTCAAAGAGCGCTGAGTATCAGAGTGGAAGTAGATTATGGCAAAGAACTGCATGACAAGGTCCTCATTGAAAGGATGAGTGAACTTGACAATCGGAATGAGACCCAACTTGCCTATCACATCATCTACCCCAGGGTAGATATGAGAATTGTCACTGAGACTCTCCACATTTACCTGCTTGTGAGTAGCAAACTTCTTCCCCTTGGTCATGAACAACTCATAGTAAATGCGGTGCTGAAGCTCATTCTTGAACCTAGGATCCACTCCCTGACCAGTAGCAGCCACATACAGATGGTCCTGTCTTGCTGCCCAAAGCTCAACAAGACATTAGGGTTGGAGGTTAGAGGAGGAAGAATGGCCTTTATATAGTGTATATGGTCGGGTGGGGAATTCTGCCCGTTGGACCCCATGAGCACGGGCTAAGTCAGCCCTGTGCGCATGGGGTATCCAGAAGCAAAACCACCACCGCGTGCGCACGGGGGTCCAGGACCCCGTGCGCATGACCCCCGTGCACACGGGGTATCTAGGAACTTTCTGTTGTAGCCTGAGGATACTGCCGCACATGCACACTAAACCAGTTAAGGGTGGTAGGTGTAGGAGGGCTAATGTATATGTGTTTGAAGCATTCCCACACGAAATTCATCCACGATGACCCCTTTTAATAATGCATTTTTTTTCCTACGACTCAAATCAAACCAACACAAAAACCTTCGAGCCGCCGAAAAACCACGCCTTTGATCTTTTTGAATTGGGGGGTCTAACCACCTCCATAATAATCTTCATGGAACCAATATCCCGAGATAAACTTGAGCAACCAATATTAGTTCCACTAACCAAACTGTCATCACATCAAAATATAATTAAGTGCCACATGCACTTTCAATCCCCCCCTTTTTGATGTATTGATGACAATATGGTTAGGACAAGACAAGGATAAAAGCCATAAAACTAGTCATGCCACAACTATTGATCTCGAGAGCTCCCCCTAGATGTGTGCAAGAAGATAACAATAAAATGCTTGATTATGCATCAAGCACACACATAGGAGGTTCCCCCTAGATCAATAGACTCATGCAATGATACGAGTGCAATCCAACAATATAACACATTGCATAAGAGCTTGACATGTGATCAAACAAGTAAAACTATACGGTGACTAGATCACATGCAAGAGGTGTGGTGAGCAAAGATAATGTGAGACAAGAAAAATAGATATGACATATGACAACATATGAAGCAATAATCATAACAGTCTCACAATCTTAAAGCAAATCAAGTCTCACACTTAAGTAAAGGTGGCTCACACCACACAACGGAAAGCAAATAAAAGTTTCACAAGCCAAAGGAAACACAACCAAATAAGAACGAGGCTTGTGATCTCAACTGCAGATGATCCTAAATAGACCACTTGTCCCCCTTTGTCATCAAGACGACAAAAAGGGAAAAGGTGATGCTAACGAAAACTAGACAAGAGGTGGAGCACTCAAAGCATTATCATCGACATCAAAGCTCTAATCTACCAAAGGGAAGGAACAAGTTGTGGCCACACTGTCATTGTCCTCAGAACCTGAGCCAGCCTGCTCCCCTGCTGCCGCTCGCTCGGCCTTCTTCTGACGCCTCTCAAGCTTGCCTCTGTTGACTTCCTTGATCTGACGCCTCTGGATGGACTGACACATCTTGAAAAGGTTGCCAACGGTCTTGAACAGTGACTTCTTCTGCTCTCTGGTGAAGCTAGTCTCAGCAACCACCGGTTTCCCTTCCCACACGGAATGCACGCGGTGGAAGCACAACCTGTAGTGAAAGTGGCATGGTCCTCTGGCCTTGGGTTGCGCCCCTTCTTGGGAGGCACATAAGGAGCAAGAGCAGCTGGGACCCAGTTGATGGTGCGCTTAGGAGTGGAGGTGCACTACTGAGAGATGTACTTAGCTTGGCAGATGGACTCAATCTGAGCCTGAATGAAAGGAGCATAGATCAGAGACTTCTGCTCCTGAACACACTAGCGCAACTCAAAGAACATGAAATCCAGAACATCCACCTTCTTCCTATCACGAATGTACATGAAGACATCCAACATAGAGCTCCTCAGCGAGTCACCAGCCTTAGGGTTAAGGGTGTACCTAAGGATGTGACACATAGTGTCAAACAACGACAGCAAATCACTCGTGACAAATGACTTCTCCTACTTATAGGCAAAGGCAATCACATCCTTGCTCCTCCCTGTCTCACAGGGACGGCCATAATCATCATGCTCCACTTCATAGAACTGATATGGGATAATCTCTGAAAACAGAGCCATAGTGGCGTGGCACTGACGAGTCCCAGACATCCAAGTCAAAGAGCGCTGAGTATCAGAGTGGAAGTAGATTATGGCAAAGAACTGCATGACAAGGTCCTCGTTGAAAGGATGAGTGAAGGTGACAATCGGAATGAGACCCAACCTGCCAATCACATCATATACCCTAGGGTAGATATGAGAATTGTCCCTGAGACTCTCCACATTTACCTGCTTGTGAGTAGCAAACTTCTTCCCCTTGGTCATGAACAACTCATAGTAAATGCGGTGCTGAAGCTCATTCTTGAACCTAGGATCCACTCGCTGACCAGTAGCAGCAACATACGGATGGTCCTGTCTTGCTGCCCAAATCTCTGGCTTGGACCACTCTGAAAGTGACATACCCCTGACATCACGTCCTCTAGGAATAGGCTCATCACTAGGACTAGACTCGTCCTCATCCTCATCACCATCAACAAAGTCTCCACCTGTATCTGTCGCAGCATCATAGTGAGCATCATTCTGAGAATCATACTCCTCATCACTGTCTTCAGAAGCCTCAATGACAGGATTCCTGGTAGCAGCACGACGAGCACGACCACCCTGCTGAGAACTCTGGCCAAGACCCTCTGACGGTTGATGGCGAGCAACTATGAACTGATCATCCCCTGCCTTGGTGCGCTTGTGACGAGCAGCTGGCCTCTTGTCAGTGGAGTCTGAGAGAGAAACAACAAAGACAACATAGATGAGTGCAAGTGCTCGACAATATGGCATGTAATAGAAAGACAAAGAACCAGGAAGAGCCACTCTGTGTACCCCATGTGCACGGGGTCCAGGACACCGTGGGCACAGGGGCTCGTGCACACGGTGATAGAGGCGAAGGTGTCCCATCTTTCGATGAGATGATAACTATCGATTTGGTGGAGAATGACCTTGACGATCCGACTACAACGTGCGACCACGTTGCGCGTTAGCAATCGCTAAACCAATCTCCTGGAGGTTACTGACGATGCCGGAAGCACAATTAGCCTGACCACGAAGGTCGATTCCTGCAAACAATCAAAGAACGAGCAAGAATATGATAAAGCAATCTGAATATTGTGAATATATTTGAAGTATTGATAAAAGTGGGGATCCAAAAGTGTCGTTGGACACAATCGAAGTACACGAAGTTGCAATGGCTAACTTTTAACTAAACAAATCCCAAGGAAAACCCTAGGGGGTCGATCTACTTATATAGGACTAAGGGGTGGCGGCCAAGGAGGTGGAAGCACATCCCAAAGCAGCCAAAAACCAACCCTAGGTCGTACAAGGCCCATGGGCCCAAGTGGAGGTGACGCAGCACCTTTGGACTTGTAGTTTGTCTCGGATTCTGCAGCAGCATTAGACTGTTTCAGTGATATCTCCATGCCCGGGATACATTTGTAGGTGAATCCAATTGTGTTGGAAAGTCCACGAGATAATCTTTCTAACAAAAAAAGATTCACCCTATTCGGAGTCCGGATGAAAAAGGTAGAGCCGTCTGAAGTCAGGTGTGTCTGTGCAGTCCGAATCTGAATCCAGAATGTGGGGAACTTAGTCTGTGACTTATGTTGGGCCCAATGTGACGTTGGAGAAATTCTTGTACAACACCTAATCATAGCACTTTGCTTTATCATCGCACATGGTTTGTACCAGTGTCCAATACTCCTGCAATTAGACATGACATAAAAGTCGGTGAAGTATTTTTGTCTTGGATAACATAAATAAATTATTGCATAGTTTTTATTAGAAATCACCTCACAAATATATATGGATATAATATTTTTAGTCAAATCCAAGGTATCCATGTCCTCATCATCCTTCCTTCCTTGAAAACAAAGCCGTCCTCAGCGTTGTTTAATCTAAAACATGACTAACAAAAGACACAAGGTGTACATGTTGTATATGTATATGTCATCCATTTTTATTTTTCTCAATTGTTGCACATGTGACACATTTATACATGAGTAACTTTCATAACTCAGTTTGCAAATATAAGTGAAGTTCTTATTCATATGTAAAGATTGACAATGCTCATCATTAAACCATCCCAACATCGGTTAAAAAAAATTAATTGTCTCAGAATTACATGCTACAACATGCTTAAATAAGCTAACATGCAGCAAGTCATTTGACACAGAATCATCACCAAGATTAGAGGTCATATCAAAATGATTAAACATTGGCACAATTATTTTCTTTTCTTTCAAGCTAGCACGATCATCACTCGCGATGCAAATCCTATGCACCCAAAATTTGTTATCTATGCCATACTCTCCAATCAAGTTAAACATAAAATCGAGAGCGTAAAAACTTTGCAAAAATTTCGAACATGTGATGTCATTTATTTTATTTCGCGCATGTGACAAAGGCATGGGTGAATTCAACACGATGGAATACAAAGAATCAACATGAAAAATTTGAGCTAACACTTCATCATGTCTAACCAGTTGTATATGATCCCAATCAGGTTTAATTGTCAAGTCGCATGGTTCTTGCTCATCAAGAGTTAATTCAATGGGTGCACTCAAAATTGTTGTTATTTCAGTTGTTTGATCACATGGCACATTCATAAGAACAACACGATTCTCTAAACTAGGGGGTGTGCTCAAATCAGCAGGTAACTCAACACATGATGTATTCAAGTCAACTAGGCATTCATCATCCTCATATGAAGTTATGTCATCAATACCTTTGTTGTTACCTTGTTGCAATGACTCAGATGATGCATGTATGGATGATGGCAATGTACTATAGACTTGAGCGATATCGCGCTCACAATATGAGGCGTGGCCATCGTAGAAGGTGCAACGGTGGAGGAAACAACCGGTGGTGGTGAGCATGAACTGGAATAGTAGTTGTCGTAGTCGCCCAATGCATCCTCCTGGATTTGTCTCTCAAAGGTACAAGCACGAACATACATACTAGTAATGCAACAGGGAATATACTGAAATCTAGTGCGAATGTCATGGTTCAAACCATGGAAAAATCTATTCTTTGTATCATCCTCAGATTCTTCTATGTCACAGTGAAGCATATAAGATTTGAACTCTTGGTAGTAAGCATTAAAAGTGTTACTGCCTTATTTTAATTGTTCCAATTTGCGAAGCAATTCACGACGATAGTAAGGAGGAACAAATTGACGTCTCATTACAGCTTTCAAATCTTTCCAACTTGTAGGTTGATTATGAATGTTTTTCTTACAATACCCACTCCACCAAATGGAAGCAAAACCTGTAAATTCTCGAGTGGCAGCTCGTACTCTCTCAAGTTCAAAAAAATCATGGCGAGTAAAAAGTTGGTCGACCTCAAGCTCCCAATCAAGATAAATAACAGGATTAAATCTACCCTGAAAAAGCGGTAGAGAGATAACCTGACCATATGCTTGTGTGTGTGGTCGCACCTCTCGTGGTGATGAAGATGTGTCCGTCGTCCAAGAACTTCTAACTCTGAAACCTGTCATAATTAGTAGAAACAAAAAACAAAATTCGGAAATAATGTTCCTACGAACTACTGGGATGTGGATGCCAAACGCTCACAGTAAAGCAAATATCAATGTCTTACAAGTTCTTACCATACAGCAGGTGGTGACCGGCAACCAACGGTGTCAAATAACTCCAAAGATTGAGTAAAGCGATTTCCAGGTGAACGTATGATACACGGTGTAGAAATATGTGGAGCTTGGAAGGCTTGAATATATTGTAGCAAAAGATTAGCAATAATCAATTCAGAAATGCAATGTTGAATAAACGCTCAACGACGGTACTGTGCTGGTCCTAGGCTACACCGTACTAGAGACGCGAGCCTAGAACACTAATGGGGTCACGGCATAGCACAAGTAGCAGCAACGAATGATATGAAGTAGCTCTGGACAGCAAGATATAAGTGAATATCACAATGGCCGTAAAGATAATGACGTGAAATAACCGCCAAGCAGGATATACCATAACTCTCTCTGTAACTTTCCTCTCAAAAAATTTATGCCAATTTTTTGATATTTTTTCTCAAGAATGCAGCTGATTCAAGCTTTCCAATGCAAAAGGAATCACTCAATTCTGAGTTCGGATGAGGAGGCAAAACATTCAAGAACTGGTTTGAAAAACTTTGGCAAACTGTGTTTGCGAACTTCGGAGGCCAAAAAGTCCTATGTAGAAGCCGAATTTGAAGTGACAATAATGAGCTAGCCTTTTGAACTATTCAGATGCGGTTCGTCGATAGCTTTAATTTGAGTACTCGTGGAGCCAAAACGGACTTCGTATGAGGAAGATATGCCTATTTTACTGAACACTGCCCAAAACAGATTCCAATCTGAATTCAGATACGAGTTTGAGTCTAGATAGATCTGGAATTTCTGTTTTTCTTTCTTTCTCTCTCTTTTTTTCAGCTTTTTTTCTCTCACTTTTTTTAACTTTTTCTTTCCAAAGCAAACCAGATTAGATGCAAACTGACTCAAGCGAAGATGCAAACAATCTCAAGTATGATGGTGGGATTTGATGGAAAGCAGTGGTAGAGGCGTGATGGAAATTGATGGGGATGGGGATGGTCGACAGCGGAAGGGATGATGATATAGCGGCGGCGTGACTAATATGAACAGAACTCGAAACTCTAAAGGAACTAGACACTAAGACCAGCAACTTGACACGACGATGCAACTGATAATTCAACTATGCAATGTTGCCATTATGCAAGTGTGGATGCCGCGTACAAAATCATGCGCGCTATATATCCTTGTCTGTAGATCCATCTCATTGTACTAGCTAGTGTTATACTCCTTTGGCTTGATGCCACGGTACACGCCATCGAGAGTCTGCATGTGGTTTACAAGTACGGCCTCTGGGATTCCCTTGGGCCCAAGAGTCAAACCGTCAGCAAGATAGTCGCAACGCTGAGCGTTCTAGACCAGTCGATCACCTACTTAAGATCAAATGTCTAATTATTGGAAGCTCTCTATGCTTAAAGCTGATTGCTAACCCAGCCTATCGATGGATGTAGCTATCGATCGACCGCTTGGATGTATGTCGGCATCGCGGACAAATCAACCAAACCGTTTCGTCTTACGTCTAACACTGCAAGCATCGTGTACTACTAGTAAGCGTGCACGTGCAACGCACGTTATAACCTGAGGAATTTATTTTCCTCATTCATCCTAACTGAGGCACATATTTGAGCAAAACAAACTAAATCCCCTCTTAAATCTGACCACATCTCACGTGTTGATCAATTGGCATGCACTACTATACTCAGAATGCACTTGGAAAAATGCATAACTGAATACAATAATGCACCTGAAAGAAAGAAATACTACTATACTCAGAATGCACTTGGAAAAATCAGTGCCACTTGCTTATCACTTCAAGGGGTTACTGTTGAAGATGTGAACTTCAAAAGGAAAGAATATGAGCAATAGCATGAGCCTGATCTCGGCGAGTTAGACAAAGCGACAGATGCGCACTTCTTCATCAGTGCCTAATTGTCGCCAACCTCCTTTGAATGGTTGCCTTGACACTTCAGCAAAGCCACTACAATCTATAAAATAAATCCCTTCTGTTCACATAATTTTTTTTCCTCTTTATAAGCATTGAGTTTTCGACAGCCTCAAGAATAGAGAACACTACAAAGAGCCATTTTTTTTCATGAATAATCAATTACATAGGCACTAACAAACTGTTGCACGCAATTAGTGGTAGTACAAACAAAAAATAAGGTGAAAAAAATGCGCACTATTTAGAAGAAGCAGACTGTTGACTGCCTTTTCCATAAAATAAATGTTTACTTTTCAGATAGCTTACGAATCAACAGAGAATAGAAAGATGCTACTGTATTAGAAAGTGTGAGAGCTCTGGGATATAAATAGGAACTTGCTACAGATAAATATAGATTGTCCTTGCCTTTGTCAAGACAAAATTCCCTGAAATATAAATAGACACTAGTGGAAAACGGGGCTTTAGTCCTGGTTGGCAACGGCCTTTAGTCCCGGGTCACCAACCGGGACAACGAAATTGGGACTAAAGGCCCCCACCCTTTAGTCCCGGTTGGCCACAACCCGGGACTAAAGTCCCTCCACGTGGCCGCGAGCTAGCGCCGGGGGCTGGAGGACCTTTAGTTCCGATTGGTGACACCAACCGAGACTAAGGATTTTGTGTTGGGGTTTAGGATTTTAGGGTTTAGGGTTTAGGGTTTATGGTTTATTTTTTCCTTTTCATTTTGTGTTTTCCATTCAATTCTTTTTCATTTCAAACATATTTTACGCTGCTACATACTGTACACGTTATGCATATATAATATAATTTCTCGTACGACCATACATATATCATATAATTTCTCGTACGACCATACATATATATATATATATACAATTTGGTATATACAATTTCTCCTACAATTTGGAGATCATTACATGCAGGCATTAGCGGCAATGGTATTGTCCGCTTTCAGATATGACCTCCGTAAGCAAAAATCCTGCAATTTCCTCTTGAATTGCTCGTATGCGGTTCTCTGGTAGGAATTTCTCCCGCATCTCTTCCATCTTTAAAGAAGGAGATCAATATGAATATATTAGTTGTGTGTATATATATTAGATCATCATAAAAAAATTGTGAATAGTGTTTACGTACCTGAAGTTGTTTTACATCTCTGCGCCATTCGGTCGTCATGCGAATGTTCTCGCAAACGTAGTATGCACATAAATTAGTCCCCTGTTTCTGCCTCATGCACTTTGCGAGAATAGAATTCAATCAGATAATAATCAACCATGATAATGGTATTGAAACTAGAATTATCGAGATGCACGGACCTAGCTAGTACTACTTAATTACCTTGGGCCGTCGCCAACGCAGCTCCGGTTTCCATTCATCGACAACATCATTGATGAACCGTTTCCAAACCCTGCCCGGCAAAGAAAATTAATAAAGGAGTTATTAATTACTTGATATCAGGAAATGAACGAAAAAGGCCGATATAGTGCGATAATGATTGACATTACCTGTCGAGCATCCTAAACATGCTGGTGTATTTTCGAGGGTCTTTACCTAGTGAGTCCAGGGTTTCAACAGTTCGAGCGTCAACTTTAATGATTAGCAGGATCCAGTGGTACCTGCGCACACGTTTATATAAGCAGGCATGCATAACTCATCAACTACACTTAACATCGAGTAAGCAAAATAGAATTTGTAGTACAAGACAGTAACACTCACTTGAAGTTATAAGGAAATAGTATTTCTGTTCTGGTATTTTGTGCCTTCATAAACCTTAGCAAGTTAGCCTCTGAGTCTTTGGGGTGGTCTTGTATCATTTTTTCATTAATGATATATGGGTCAACGAACCCAATGTCATAGATTCCATCTCTTTTGCATTCGAGAATCTTCATTCTGCATAATAGCGTACAAAAGAATATAGTGTGGATAATTACAGGCAATGAACGAGCTGAGCTAGAGACTTAAATTACAGAAAGAAATCACTTACAGACAATAGCAACTGACGATAGATTTGTCGAGTGAGTCTTGATTGTATAACTGAAAAATTTCTGGAAACTCAATGCATAGCTCGTTTTCATAGAAGTAATGCTCTTCCTTGACTTTCACCATGAGCATCTCTCGCCCGTTCTTTACTTCTTTCATGTACCACTCATGCAATCTTCGCATTTGTGTTGATAGATGCGGGACCTGCTCAGGTCTGACCAGAGTTTTCCCGGGGGCATATTGCCATGCTACATCAGCCACGGGGACTTCCTCGGTGCCTAGGAGTTGATCAACACTGATACCAATGTCTCTAGCAGCGTCGGTTACCTTATCGGTAATCACCTTGAGCGGGGGGATCGATTGCATTACCTGTTCTCCGAGCTGGGGAACTGCTTTCCCACTTTTATTACTACTTCTACGTCTCGACTGCTGCATTTGTTCATATGACTTCCTAATAGAGCGGTCATAGTCTGATGGCCTATTCTCCACATGTCCCGGTTGTCGCTCAAGAAAGTCCACAAAGTGCTTTACGGTTTTCGTAGGTATTATCTCCTTTGGCGGCGGGGGCGGTTTCAGTGCAAAATGGGACTTCACTTCGGAAACCACGACCGTTTTGGTTTCCTCATCAGTCATATCGTAAGCTAACTTTTTTTGGCAGGAGGCTCGTCGTTGGCTTTCTTCTTAGCTTTCTTCCGCTTTTGGCCCTGCTGGGACATAGGGGGTGGAGTCGGCTGACGCGGCGGAGATCGATATGGACTCGCGCTGGGCTCCCTCTCGAGGTGGGGTGGACTTAGAGGTGTATTGCTACTCGGAGGAGTCGGTGGCCTTGGCGCCGAGTTTGGAAACACGATGCATTCCTTTCTCCATACAATGACACCATCTATGACTTCTCCCAGTGTCTGCTCCCCTTCACCTCCAGGAATGTCAAGCTCTAGTGAGTCATATCCTGGCAGAACTTCATCCACCCCGACACGAGCATAGCCAGCTGGAATCGGATTGCCATGGATGGTTGCTTCAGGTGCATTCGGTAAAGCAACGCTGACCGCCACCTTCATGGATATGTTCTTCATTTTCTGGTGTGGCTCACAATTTGTCCTCTCTTTGATATCATCCACGGGGTAGCGAGCCAGCAGTGCATCATCGGCCCGGACCCCCGTGGAACCCACGCTGCTTTTCCGCATAGATGGGACGGTACTATCCAATGCTGGATCTGCTTGCTCCTGCCGTGGAGATGCCCTTTGCTGGCTAATTGTGTCCAGTTGCTCCTGCTGTGGCTTTAACATGTGTTCCAACTCCTCGTTCTTTGTTTCTATCTTTTGAAGCCGGTCTGCATCCTGCTTCTTTTTTCCCTGACGGCTTCTATAAGTGTCGTTCCACTCCGAAAACCCCTGAACCCACGAAACAACACCTTTGCCTCGTGTTCGTCCTCCGTGTTCAGGATTCTTGAGGGCGCATGTAAGCACGTCGTTCTCTCTCTCGGGCTGGAACAACCCCTTTCAAGCATCTTCTATTGCTTGAAGTAAAGCGTTCGAGGCTGTTTTAAGATCTGCCTTTTCAATAATATGCCCTGTCGCTGGGGCCAACTGTCCCCCATGCGCATAAAACCAATGCTTGGACCTCTGGGGCCAATCCGCTGTAGCTGGAATGACCCCTTCAGCAAGCATCTTGGCCTCAGCTGCTTCCCACTTAGGCACGGCTCTCTTGTAGCCACCTGTCCCCAGAACATGGTGATACTCTTTTTTCTCAGCATTTATCTTATTTTTTCTCGACCTTTCCAGGGCTTCATCCGATTCCTTGTACTCCACAAATGCGTCCCAGTGATCTTTTATCTTCTCTAGTGCTCCAGTGAATTCTGGAGTCTTCTTTTTTGCCTTGATGTAGTCGCTGTATAATCTTTTCTTCCAGCTCTGGAATTGTGTGGCCATCTTCTTAAGAGCAAACTGCTTGACTTTCAACCGTTGGCCATCTGTGAGACCCTTTGGTAGGTTGAAATTTGACATGAGCGTATCCCAAAGCAAATTTTTCGATCTTTCGTTGACATAACTAACTCCTTGATCTACCTTTGGCTTATTCCATTCTCGAATGGTGATCGGGATGTTGTCCCTAACAATAACTCCGCATTGATTTATAAATTTACGGGCATTCTGTTCAGGAGCAATCGGTTCGCCATCTTCTGCGACTTCATCGATGTTGAACTTTATGTCATCGCCCAACTTTTTGGCCCGGCCTCATACCCTTCTAGGAGATTGGCTCAATCCGGAGGGCTAAAAGAAGAAAGATTTATTAATATATATATACAAATCAATTAATACATCTAATGATCACTAGAGGCTTAATATATATATACCTCACCGGACTTTGTTAATTGTCTAACATTTTCTTCGCCATCATTGTTTGTTTGCCCTTCGTCTCTTGGTTCTTGCTCAAGTCCCTCACCGGAGTCGTTCAGAAATTATGAGCCGTCATCTTGTTCATGCTCTTGGTTTTGGGAGGACCGTATGATGTCGAATATGTCCTCTTCATGGTATCTGCCGCTATTGTCCATAGCTTAACTAATCTAGAAGAAAGATAAAACAATTTAGCATTTTACCTAAAGTTTTCTACACAAAAAGAATCACTTTAAAATCTATTATCAAACTCTAAATATGAAGAAAACAAGATTTCCTACTAAACAAATAACAAGAAAATAATAAAATTATTTTTCTTAACAACAATTAAAACTCCTCATGTTGACTAACAGAAACATAATATAATTTGGTAAAAGAATAACAAGAAAACAGAAACTAAAATAATTAAAACAAAGGAAAAAAGGTATAAAACTAAAAGAGCTAAACATAATCTGTTTTTGATTAAAACACCTATTTAAAATATCCTAAAAATTCCCAAATTGAACATACTGATAAAACACACTAATATTAAACAGCAGGAAAAAGAATCACTCAAAAATCTATTTTTAAACTAAAGTTATTCACAAACTAGTGATTCACACAAATTTCAAAGAATTCAAATATAAACTATTCAAATTTGAAAACTACTGGCACTAACAGAAAGTTTATAATTTTTGTGACCTAAAGCAAAAAGATTCACTCAAAAACCCTAAATATTCTAAGAGTTATTCAAAATCTAAAAACAGAAACTGTTCTGTTTAGAAAAACAAAACAGAAAAGAAAAAGCTAAACTGGCGAACGGGAGGGGGGGGGGGCTACGTGTCAGTTTCTGATAGGCCTAGGTTGTGCGCGTGCGGTGCAAACGAGCGAATGTGCAGGAAATAAAAGAAAACGTGTTTTTCCGGCGATGTTGATGGCGGCGGCGGCTCTGTGGTGGTCGGGGACGAAGCTCCGGTGGTCGTTGGCGAGCGGCGGGGGCAGCGGCGGGCGGCGGGACAGTGCGGCCGTGGCGGGGGCGAGCGGCAGGGCACGACGGGGACAAGGGGAGAGGAGGCCGGGCCTCACCGGCGTTGGAGGGAAGAGGGGCGGCGAGGCTTGAGGAAGCCGTTGGGGAGGAGGCCGGATCGAGACGACGGAGCGGAGACGGCGGGGCGGTCCGACGACGGGGGGGGGGTCCGGTAGCCTGGCGGCGTCTGTTCCTTCTCCCGGGCGGTGGCTGGCACCGGAACACGAAGTCCTGGAATTTATATACCCGAGACCTTTAGTCCCGGCTCCAGCCACGAACCGGGACTAAAGGCCAACCTTTTCGGCGGCCAAAATTCCGCGCGGGAGCCGAAACCTTTAGTCCCGGCTAGTGGTTGCAACCGGGACTAAAGGTGTCTTTCAATTAATTTTCATTTTGAAGAAATTATTTGACAGATTCAATTTTACAGATTGAAATTAATTCTTGTAAAATGCATAACAATTTGAAAACTAAACCAAATGAGTTGATTCAAATTTCTGTGGATTCATGTTGAAGATTTCTATCAACTAGTATCATTTTGACAGGAAATTGCATAATTAATTTTGCACTTATTAATTAAATACAGTAATTTAAGACATTATTTTAAACTTTAAAAATTCATATCTTCAGTTCTGTTAAGCCAAATGGAGCAAATAAGATGTCAAATTGTTTGTCTTAACATAACCTACACATTCATATTTTGTTTGGGCATAATTGCATTGATTAACTCCTCTGTATAATTAAATACTAAAAGGACAGGAATAATTCCTAATTTTGAAAATTCATAACTTAATAAATAAGATGTCAAATTGTTACAAAGATTCTAGAGTGGGACTATCCAGCTATAAGTCCGGAAACTCACTAGAGAGAAAGTGATGACGGTGTTACACCCAAAACACATATATACCCTAACTCTTACAAAGATTCCCTCCGGTTTGTCCGAAGTGGGACTTTCCAGCTATAAGTCCGGAAACTCACTAGAGAGAAAGTGATGACGGTGAAGCCGGTCACATCCCAGAGTGGGATCTTGGGGTATAAAACTTTTTCTTCGCGTATGTCCCTTGCTTATGATTGCGCCGTAACCATGGAGAATCTTCATCATTTAACAGGATGCTTGGGTCAGTGTTCACTGTGAAGGGAGGAATTTCATCAAACTTATTATAATCTTCTGACATGTCTGTCTTGTCCTCCACTCCCACGATGTTTCTTTTCCCTGAAAGAACTATGTGGCGCTTTGGCTCATCGTATGATGTATTCGCTTCCTTATCTTTTCTTTTTCTCGGTTTGGTAGACATGTCCTTCACATAGAAAACCTGAGCCACATCATTGGCTAGGACGAATGGTTCGTCTGTGTACCCAATATTGTTGAGATCCACTGTTGTCATTCCGTACTGCGGGTCTACCTTTACCCCGCCTCCTGTCAGATTGACCCATTTGCACCGAAACAAAGGGACCTTAAAAGAAGGTCCATAGTCAAGTTCCCATATCTCCTCTATGTAACCATAATATGTGTCCTTTTTCCTATTGTTGTTTGTTGCATCAAAGCGGACACCACTGTTTTGCTTGGTGCTCTTTTTATCTTGGGCGATCGTGTAAAATGTATTCCTATTTATCTCGTACCCTTGGAAAGTCAATATAGTCGAAGATGGTGACTTGGCCAACAAGTACAGCTGATCTCCAATAGTGGTGTTATTGATGAGATGTGTTTGCAACCAACCGCCGAAAGTCGCCGTGTGTGTACA
Organism: Elymus sibiricus; assembly: GCA_039707655.1. Taxonomy (NCBI): domain Eukaryota; kingdom Viridiplantae; phylum Streptophyta; class Magnoliopsida; order Poales; family Poaceae; genus Elymus; species Elymus sibiricus. The sequence goes on from CM077670.1 coordinate 326,699,353, forward strand.
TTTAATCCAGGAGTCAGACTGCTCCGGGTTCTTGGAGCGTACAATATCCATGTGTTCCTCGATATACAGAGCCACCAAGGTGGAATTTTGTAGGACTGTGTAGTGTGCTTGAGTGAAAGAATGCCCGTCCATACTTATTACTGCTTTCTTTCCTAGCGTGCCTTTTCCACTCAGTCTCCCCTCATGCCGCGATTGAGGAACACCAATCGGCTTAAGGTCAGGAATAAATTCAACACAAAACTCAATAACCTCCTCTGTTCCATAGCCCTTGGAGATTCTTCCTTCTGGCCTAGCACGGTTATGAACATATTTCTTTAAGACTCCCATGAACCTCTCAAAGGGGAACATATTGTGTAGAAATACAGGACCCAGAATGGTAATCTCTTCGACTAGGTGAACTAGGACGTGTGTCATAATATTGAAGAAGGATGGTGGGAACACCAACTCGAAACTGACAAGACATTGGACCAAATCATTTTGTAACCTTGGTAGGATTTCTGGATCGATTACCTTCTAAGAAATTGCATTGAGGAATGCACATAGCTTCACAATGGCTAATCGAACATTTTCCGGTAGAAGCCCCCTCAATGCAACTGGAAGTAATTGCGTCATAATCACGAGGCAGTCATGAGACTTTAGGTTTTGAAATTTTTTCTCTGCCATATTTATTATTCCCTTTATATTCGACGAGAAGCCAGACGGGACCTTCATACTGCTCAGGCATTCAAAAAAGATTTTCTTCCCTTCTTTGGTAAGAGCGTAGCTGGCAGGACCTTGATACTGCTTTGGATGCATGCCCTCTTTTTTGTTCATACGTTGCTGGTCCTCCCGTGCCTCCGGTGTATCTTTTGTCTTCCCATACACGCCCAAGAAGCCTAGCAGGTTCATGCAAAGATTCTTTGTCACGTGCATCACGTCGATTGCAGAGCGGACCTCTAGGAATTTCCAATAGGGTAGCTCCCAAAATATAGATTTCTTCTTCCACATGGGTGCGTGTCCGTTAGCGTCATTCGGAACAGATTGTCCGCCAGGACCCTTTCCAAAGATTACTTTTAAATCCTTGACCATATCAAATATATCATCACCAGTACGGTGGCCAGGCTTCTTCCGGTGATCTGCCTCACCTTTGAAATGCTTGCCTTTCTTTCTTAAGAGATGCCTGATCGGAAAAAATCGATGATGTCTCGAGTACACATTCTTCTTACATTTATCCAAATATATACTTTCAGTCTCATCTAAACAGTGCATGCATGCATTGTATCCCTTGTTTGTCTGTCCTGAAAGGTTACTAAGAGCAGGCCAATCATTGATGGTTACAAACAGCAACGCTCGTAGGTCAAATTCCTCCTGTTTGTGCTCATCCCACACACGTACACCTTTTATATCCCACAACTGTAAAAGTTCTTCAACTAATGGCCTTAGGTACACATCAATGTCGTTGTCGGGTTGCTTAGGGCCTTGGATGAGCACTGGCATCATAATGAACTTCCGCTTCATGCACAACCAAGGAGGAAGGTTATAGATACATAGAGTCACATGCCAGGTGCTATGACTGCAGCTCTGCTCCCCAAAAGGATTCATGCCATCTGTACTTAGACCAAACCATAAGTTCCTTGCGTCATCTGCAAAGTCCGGCCACTTTCTCTCGATTTTTCTCCACTGCGACCCATCAACGGGTACTCTCAACATCGCGTCTTTCTTACGGTCTTCTTTGTGCCATCGCAACAACTTGGCATGCTCTTTGTTTTGGAACAAACATTTCAACCGTGGTATTATAGGAGCATACCACATCACCTTGGCAGGAACCCTCTTTCTGGGGCGCTCGCCCTCAACATCACCAGGGTCATCGCGGCTGATCTTATAGCGCAATGCACCGCATACCGGGCATGCATTCAAATTCTCGTACTCCTCGCCGCGGTAGAGGATGCAATCATTAGGGCATGCATGTATCTTCTGCACCTCTAATCCTAGAGGGCAGACAACCTTCTTTGCTTCGTACGTACTGTCGTGCAATTCGTTATCCTTTGGAAGCGTCTTCTTTATCATTTTCAGCAACTTTTCAAATCCCTTGTCAGATACACCATTCTCTGCCTTCCATTGCAGCAATTCCAGTGTGGTACCCAACTTTTTCTTGTCATCTTCGCAATTTGGGTACAACAATTTTTCGTGATCCTCTAACATGCGCTCCAACTTCAACCTCTCCTTTTCACTTTCGCAGTTTCTCTTTGCATCAACAATGGCCCGACCAAGATCATCAGCGGGCTCATCTGATGCCTCTTCTTCAGCATCCCCCATTGCAGTATCACCGTATTCAGGAAACATAGGATAGTTGTCATCATCCTCTTCTTCTTCATTGTCTTCCATTATAACCCCTCTTTCTCCGTGCTTGGTCCAACAGTTATAGCCGGACATGAAACCGGACTGAAGCAGGTGGCTGTGAAGGATTTTTGAGGTAGAGTAATCCTTATTATTCTTACAGACACCACATGGACAACACATAAAACCATTCCGCTTGTTTGCCTCAGCCACACGCATAAAATTATGCAGGCCATTAATGAACTCGGGAGAGCGTCGGTCATCGTACATCCATTGTCGCTCATCTTCATTACACAACATCAAAGTGACCAAATTAATACAAGTTCATCACATTAAAACAAAAGTAGAGTAGTGACCAAATGTTATTACTGCAAAAATATATACATAAAGTTCATACATACTTCTCATAAAACAACATACAACTATCTAAAGAATTTAAATGCAACAACAAATGCGATCAAAATCGCAACTAAGGTAATAATTCATCCAATAGCATAATGATACCAAGCCTCTTTATTAATGGCATATTTTCTAATCTTTCTAATCATCAAGCGCATTGCATCCATCTTGATCTTGTGATCATCGACGACATCGGCAACATACAACTCCAATTTCATCTTCTCTTCTTCAGTTCTTTTCAATTTTTCTTTCAAATAATCGTTTTCTTTTTCAACTAAATTTAACTTCTCGACAAGAGGGTCGGTTGCAATTTCCGGTTCACATACCTCCTAGATAAAAATATCTATGTCAACTTGATGGGCATAATTGTCACAAACACGAAATGAAACAAATAGTTATAAAAGATAATATACCACATCCGAATCATAAACCGGACGAGGGCCGACGGGGACGGATATCAAAACCATGGCACTATATATAACAAACAGTCATACAAGTAAGAAAATTATATAAGTAACTATCTAAATCATACAAATAAGATTTTTTTTTACAAAAAGGATAAGAACAAGAGGCTCACCAAGGTGGTGCCGGCGACGAGACGGCGCGGGCGATCGACGGCGGTGAGGACGGGGACGGGAAGGCACTAAGTAAACCACACCTACACATATGCAAACTAAGAAGTTAATTTGAGCTCAAATTGCATATAAATCAAATAAACTCCCACATAATTACTCCCAAACTAAAACCCACAAATCACTATACTTATAGAGCATGAAACGAGCTAAACTAGCAATGAGAGATGAAAGGATGAAGTTGCTAACCTTTTAGAACCCTTGGATAGATGGGGTGCCTCCAATCTTGACAGATCTTGGCAAAAATGGAGGATGAAAACTCGAGCTTGCGGAAGGAAACAGAGAGGAGAGAAAGCTTGGACTCGAGCTGGACGAAGCAGCTTTATATAGGGAAGACTTTAGTCCCGGTTGGTGATACCAACCGGGACTAAAGGTCTATCTTTAGTCCCGGTGGGTGATACCAACCAGGACTAAAGGGGCTCGCAGGGGCCCCAGCCTGCCGCAACCCCTTTAGTCCCGGTTGGTATCACCTACCGGGACTAGAGGTCCCATTTGAACCGGGACTAATCCTGGTCGTGCCCCCGTCCGCTCCTAGCCGTTGGAACCGGGACTAATGCTCACATTAGTCCCGGGCCCAAACCCGGCCGGGACTAGTGCTCCCTATGTTGTGAAGAGCACTTACTTGAACGCTCGGTCAGTTTTCTACTAGTGAGAAGAACATCATGCAAGAGCACTTACTTGAACGTATGTTGATTTCTGAAGATGCTAATGTGCAACATATATGGGGCGTGGGCGTTTTGGAGGCAAGGGAAGCAATAACACCACCCAGTGCAGACAGTGATTTGTCGATGAACTTTGCCTCCTTAGACCTCTCTCCTTCTACATCAGTTTTGGCCAAGCACTCACTTCCAGCACGGTCAACCAACCACATGTGGGTTCTACTCCTTTGCCCAGTAACCAAATGCTCACTCATGAGGGTGACCCTAACCATGATGCAAGTAAACCAGAAGTTTCAATATCATTATCCCATTACTAAAATATTATCATTAGTACGTCAAGTATGCTAAATTAAATATAGTTGCTATCGATCAATCATGAGTTGAAATAATTAGAATGGGTGTCACGCAAGTGTAGATACGATGCGTATGGGAGTGACTACTCAGTTCAACAACACTTCTTGATTAAATCAACCAATTTATAGAGCCAACTTCTAGTTTCTCCCACACACCATGCATTGTACAAATTGGAGATTCGACCAAACCATGCACCTCTTGTACTGCATAAACACTTTGCTCTATGTCCAACCTTACTATGAAGACATGATAAATGAGAAGAAACATGGTGTACCTTTTTTTATGTTTGTTCAGAGTTGTCGTCAAGAAGGCCCCCTTTCATTATCAACTTCCAAGATACTCGCACCAAATGGGTATTGAGACCGATGACATTCTCTTCTCTAACATCATGAACCATTCTTCGGGAGCCCTATAACTACCACACCTATCATCTGGAACACCTTCCATAGTGAAGGTTTTCTCTGTTCCAGTTTACCCACATTGGAGACATACATCACCGAGCTCATGACTAACAGGTCCTCAGGAAATACAAACTATGAATAAAACAATTAGAATACAACCAATTAAATTCAACATCATCCAACAATATTAGCATATTTAAAATATATTCAAAAAAGGAATGCATGTACTTATTATCATGTTGAAAGACTGTCCAATTCATAAATTTGATGCATCAGAGCGTTTGGAAGAAAACTTAAATGATTGCCCTATTCATAATTTTTCATGAATGCAGGAGCGGTAAAATTCAATTTGCAAGAACTTTTTCAAAATGCAAATTTTGATGTTCCACACACCATCTATTGTATAAATTTCTTGCAAATCAAGGTAGCAAGCTTGTCATATGATCATGTTATTTTCATACAAATATGTTTAGATTTTGCCATGGCCCTACTTAAGAGCAAGCTTGTTCTTACTCTGGTTCCAATTAGGCAAACCACCTCGTCTCCCAAATATTATCTAATCTTACAACACCTCATCACCACATCATGCAGGCAGAAGAAAGCCCGTGCCAAATGTGCAGCAGCAGGAGCGCCGAACAACCATGCTTTCAGCCAATCAACATTATTCAGAGAAAAAATTGACAAATTGAACATGCTTGCATGATGGACTGGACAAAATAATATATCCATCTGTAACCTCTCCTGAAATATAACTTGGAGATGAGTTCGTAGACCTGTGTGGAAACTATCTTCACATGATTCAACATATTGAAAAATAGTTGAGGAAATGCAAGTATGAACAAAGAATAGATTATGAAAAAGAAATTAACCTCCATGCCTCAGCATAAAAACCCTGTACAATACAATTTTTGTAGTGCCTTTCCTCCAACGGGGACTTTAGAAAGATCAGCGCATTCAAAAAAAATCACTTGCATCATCTTAAGAACAGGGGATAGTGAAGTGGGAGAGAGAAAGTGCCGCACAGGACAAACAGAGAATGATCACCTCACCGTGCCTTGCGTCGGCGATGTTGTGAGAGGAGCCCTGATTGAGCCACTCGACGTCGGTCCCATCGATGAGGTTGACCAGATCCACCTGCCCGTGCGGCACCGATGTGGAGGGATGGACGCCACAGGTGTGGTCGCTATAGTAGAATGGTCAACGGCGATGGTGGGGCGTACGTGCCGGGCGCCGACACGAGACGAGGGAGGGTGGCACCGGTGGGACGGCGGCGCCGGTGTGAGGCAAGGCGATGAGGCGGCTGAGAGGTAGGCGGGGGGCGGCAAGGTGGTGGGGTGGGACGGTGCGGAGCGGGGGATGGGCGGTGGGGCAGGACGGCGCTGGTGCGAGGTGATGCGGGCGTGGCGGCGCCGGATCAGGGTGGCGAAACGGAAGGCGGTGCAGTGAGGGGAGCGCGAGGCAGGGAGGTTGTGGTCTAGGAGGAAGGTAAGGCGCGTGAGTCCCGGTGGAGATTGTGGATGTGGTTCGATCACGAAGGGTGAAGGGCAGGACGTGCAAGGGGATCGTCCGCTCGGGCAGAACATTGAATCTGAATCGTTCGATTGCTTGGCAGACCACCGGATCATTATGGGCTCTTAGATATGACTAAATGGATTGGATCTGAAGGTTCTGATTGTCCTGTGTACACTTGTTTGGGTGGTTGTAGAAAAAAAATCTAGTTTGCTCTTTTAATAGTAGTGGAGATAAGTAATGTGACCGGCCTCCGTCAACAACCGCATTCCATGATGGATATAGTACCTGTACATGGTTGAATTTGCCAAGACAAGGGGGGCTCCTAATTAAGCCAAGCATGAGGCTCGAAATTCACATGAGGTAAGCCAATGACAGCTGATACGTCTTCGTCGTATCTACTTTTCGAAACACTTTTGCTCTTGTTTTGGACTCTAATTTGCATGATTTGAATGAAACTAACCCGGACCGACGCTGTTTTCAGCAGAATTGCCATGGTGTTGTTTTTGTGCAGAAATCAAAGTTCTTGGATTTGGATGAAACTTTTTGGAGAATTTTTATGGAATATATAAAAATTATTGGCAAAAGAATCAACAGAAGGGGGGGCCACCCAGTGCCCACGAGGCACCAGGGCGCGCCACCCCCCCCAGGCGCGCCCTGGTACCTCGTGCGGCCCACGTGGCTCCGCTGACCCTAATTCCAACGCTATAAATTCACAATTCCAGAGAAAAAAATAGGAGAGGAAGTTTTATTGCGTTTCACGATACGGAGCCGCCGCCACCTCCTGTTCTTCATCGGGAGGCCAGATCTGGAGTCCGTGTGGGGCTCCGGAGAGGGGGATCTTCCGGCATCGTCATCATCAACCATCCTTCATCACCAATTTCATGATGCTCACCGCCGTGGGTGAGTAATTCCTTCGTAGGTTTGCTGGACGGTGATGAGTTGGATGAGATTTATCATGTAATCGAGTTAGTTTTGTTAGGGCTTGATCCCTAGTATCCACTATGTTCTGAGATTGATGTTGCTATGACTTTGCTATGCTTAATGCTTGTCACTAGGGCCCGAGTGCCATGATTTCAGATCTGAACCATTTATGTTTTCATGAATATATTTGTGTTCTTGATCCGATCTTGCAAGTTGTATGCACCTGCTACGTGTTATGATCCGCATACCCCAAGGTGACAATAATTGGGATTCTTTCCGGTGATTGTCGTAGTTTGAGGAGTTCATGTATTCACTAAGTGCTAATGCTTTGTTCTGGTTCTCTATTAAAAGGAGGCCTTAATATCCCTTAGTTTCCTTATGGACCCCGCTGCCACGGGAGGGTAGGACAAAAGATGTCATGCAAGTTCTTATCGCAAGCACGTATGACTATATACGGAATACATGCCTACATTGCATTGATGAATTGGAGCTAGTTCTGTGTCGCCCTAGGTTATGACTGTTACATGATGAATGCTATCCAACAATATCACCGATCCAATGCCTACGAGTTTTTCACATATTGTTCTTGCTAAGTTACTACTGTTGCTACTGCTGTCACAATTGCTATTACTATTGCTGCTACCGTTACTGTTACCGTTACTCTTATTGCTACTACTACCAAACTATCATACTACTGTGCTACTGATCACTCTGCTGCAGATATTTAGTCTCCATGTGTGGTTGAATTGACAACTCAACTGCTAATACTTGCAAATATTCTTTGGCTCCCCTTGTGTCGAATCAATAAATTTGGGTTGAATACTCTACCCTCGAAAACTGTTGCGATCCCCTATACTTGTGAGTTATCAAGAACAGCGACCCACCTAGCGCTCATTATCCTCTGCATCTTGTTTTGTTTTTCAGGAATAGTTCATCTCATTATCCTCTACATCAGAGATGGATGGATGGATGGAAGGATGTTGATGGGCCAACTAAACGAATTGACCGAATCTCTCGTTCGACCCCGACACTTGTTTCACTCGAACGAAGGTCACCACGCGTCTTCTTGGCTGGCTTCACCCTGACATTTGCATTGCATGAAAAAGGTTTACCTCACCATGACCCGACGTTGGGTTTAACGAGGGCTAAATTAAACGTTGGGGGCAGCGTGGCCTCATGTGAAATCCACCTGGCTCAGCTCACGCATGTTCATGTGTGAAAGAGACTTTGGCTATAGTTGTCCCAGTTCGGAATTTATGTATGTACTCACTCGCAGTCGAACGTTCATGGCACACGTAACAAATTCGCAAGCGAGCTTCGCATGTTTGGGTCTTTCGAGTGAAAAGGCCCACGTGATGGTCAACAGTAGCGCTCCAGCCTCCAGGTGTCCCTGCCTACTTTGGTTGTTCGCGCTCTCTCCAGGACCCAGTCAAAAGAGAGCTGTCCAGACGATGAACCAAGTAAAATTTCGATATTTCTTTTCAACTGATCAGCATGACATTAAACCACAAAATTTGAATTTCAGATTTGGCGGGTCCTTCTCACAGAGAAGACACCCTCCAAAATTAGGGTATTTTGTCCAAATGTACAACAAAATTTGAAATTCTGGATTTGTTGGACCTTCTAATAGGGAGAAGACACCCTTCAAAAATTAGGGTATGCTGCTTAGTGTGGCATGCACACAGTATCTCCTAAAAACTCTAAGCACCCTCGAAATGCAGTCTTCCGGTGCATCGAAGCTAAGAAGTGCGTGTGGGCCCTGCGTGGGCCGATGGGAGAGGTCTTTGGGTCCACTCGCACAAGTAGGCGGTTTTGAGGCCCGCTCGATGCCGGTCCGGTCAGGTTACGTGGCGCCGTTACCGAGCCCCAACCTTCTTGTTTCTTTTGTGCTCAGCCATCATCGCCTCCTTCTCTTGCTACCGCCGGTGCCTCATCCCACTCCGCGGCTCTCCCAAGACCACTGGACCCCATGCCTCAAGTTATATAGAGCAGGCCGCTTCACCCCACTCAGTGTCGCTGCCTCCCTGTACACCGCCGTTCGGGAGGAGTTCCTTGAGATTTCCCTTCTTACCAGGCCCCTGCTTCGTTTGTCTTGGTGCTCATGTCGCTCGACCACACCTCCTACCAGATCACTGCCGTCGGCTAGGTGGTGTGCGACCCACCACCGCAGGCAACCACTCCGCCACAACAAGAATTAGGTAATCGATCCATGTGGGTTGCCATTGGGTGCAGTAGATTCAGAAGTATTGTACTTTTCCACTTCTTAGTACCCATGTATGCCCAACAATGGATTTGTGTGTTACTGCATCTATGAGCAGGTTGGTGACGGTGTCCTGGACTAGGGGGTACTCATCACATCGTCTCCCGACCAGGTGGATCGGGCCGAGGACCCCCATGGCGGTTCACTAATGGGCCACTTCAGGCGGACCATGACATATACAAGGAAGACTCCACAAGACTTGGCGCCCAAGCCGAGGACTCTCCTAAACCCTAGGCCTCCGGTGTATTATATAAACCGAGGCCAGGCTAGTCGATAGATCAACTGATATTCATTAGAACAATCTCGTGGTAGATACATGTACTCTGTACTACACCCCATATGAATACAATCAAAAGTAGGACGTAGGGTATTATCTCTTCGAGAGAGCCCGAACCTGGGTAAAATCCTGTGTCCGTGTTACCATCGCTCCAAGATGCCTAGCTTAGGACCCCTACTATAAGATATGCCGGATTTAGAACCGACATTGGTGCTTTCATTGAGAGCCTGCTGGCAGTCGCCGCGGTGCGATGGGAATTCAGATCGTCTCCGGCGCGATCTACATGTCGGAACCGAGCTTTATTGTCGATGTCGGCATCTTCGTCGCCGGCTCGACTGGTCACCTCGGCTGGACCGAGGACTGCGCTCCGCGTCGGATCATCAAGATCGGACGGATACTTTCATCATCATCAACTCTGATCTCTATCAAGATCATGGGGGAATCATCCATGGAGCTCGGGGGCTCAAGATCAACATTGCCCTCGGGCGACCGTGCAGTTTTTCTGGACAGCGGGTTCGCGTTCACCGTCACCGCCTCCTCGAGCGTCATTTTAATGAATCCTTTGGTGGAATTGTGAAGAATTGATTCTATAATGACCCCGTAAATTTTTGCCGTATTCCGATGGAGGAATCTCCGGCGATCTACGATATACCGGAGCCCTGTCAAATCTGGACGTGAATCTGGATGAGTTTAGGGCGAGGAGTCGAGCGTCCAGCTCGGACATCCTTTGGAAGATCCAACCGTTGATCGGCTGCGGAATTCCTATATCTCCCATCCCTCAAAATTTCAGCTCGATCCGACCGTTCAAACTCTGGTAACAGCCCGAGGAGTGCGTCAATTTCTGGTTCTGTTTTCTGCGCGAAAAAGAATCCAACCCGAGTTCATCTTTTTCATGCACAGATTATCGGACATCCTTTTTTAAGGAAATTTCTTATAGGGTATTGTGTTTTGTTTTCAAGCACGAGCCTGCAAATTTTAAAAGCCTTTTTCGAGGTAATATTCACCGTCGCGTTGGTGTCAAACCAGTCCGACAACGTTGCTCCACGGCTGCCGACCTGCTCTAGACAGTTCATTGCTTCATCGAGCCGAGGTCAACCTCACAAGATCATCACTCCGGCGAGCCGACCTAGAGTCCGGCATCGCAAATGCCAAATAATCGTCAATACAACATCATCGCCCCACGGATTGCGCGGATGGGGCGCGCCGGCATCGCCACGCGGTCACTTCATCAAGCCGGCATTGACCAGTTCCGACCTGCGTCGGCATCGCCGCACCGTTGCTTCTTCAAGCCGATACCCACCATGCCGACCTGCTTCGACACCTCGGCTGGCATGGGGGCTGCAACATCACCTTACTGACCTGCTTCGTCACTTCGGCTAGTCCGGGGGCTTCGTCATCTCTTCATCGACCTACTCTGGCGTCACCTTGCCGACCTGCTTCGACACCTCGGCCGGACCAGGGGCTTCGCCATCGCTTCATCGACCTACTCTGGCGTCACCTTGCCGACCTGCTTCGACACCTCGGCCAGACCGGGGGCTTCGCCATCGCTTCATCGACCTACTCCGGCGTCACCCTGCCGACCTACTCTGTCTCCTCGGCTGGACCAGGAGCTTCGCCTCGGCACATCGGCGGTGTTGTGCTGCCACTTCATCAGCCGAGCTCTTCGCTCGGCCACCTCACGACCGGCTTGGGGGCTGGGACCTCGACCCACTGCAAGCTCGGACCACGTCATCTACGCCGAGCACATTAACCAGCTAAGTCGCTTTCATGCTTAAATTTTCTAAATTCTTAATTTTTTGTTCGGTTCGACCAAGCATTATATTTATGTTAAAATCTGTTTGTTAAAAACGAGGTTCGTTAAAAACCGCTTCTTTTTCCCATGTTAACTGGGGGCTCTCAAATTTATATGAGCCATTTTATAATAAGTGTTTTCTTCTAAGTTGTTGCAAAGTCTTTTTCTACTACTCCTTTTTCCGACGCGAGTGTGTGGTCAATAGCCGGGTTGCCTGGTTTCTCTCTAAAGCCGCTCGAGTTTAGTTCGCTAAACTGGCCTGAGAAACACTCCGCCTTCGGGATAGGAGGTTGAAGCCGAAGGCTGACCCGCTTGAAGTCTGGAGATCGGATGTATCATGTTAAAGCACGACAGAAGCATAATTTAATTTTAAGACCAATTTTCGGATTGGCACCAAAAAACTTGATTTAGTTCGGACGTCAAGTTTTTACATAAGTTTTTTGGCTTTTCGAGCTTGTGGCACTTTTAAGCTATTTGTATGTTTTTCTTTCAGGAGGCGGGACATCCTCATGACCGAGGTGCCCTGCATAATAATTCAGCTCGGGAGATCTTTTCTGACCCGTAGCTCGGCATCTTTCCTGCCAACCTACACCTCGGCATTGGCAAAACGCACATGACATCTGGACTAGTTCCCGAGGAGATTCGATCCTCAGGTTGGTCGGCCGCACCCAACCTAAGTCTCGGGGGATACTGTGTGTCTCCAGCATAACTCTCGCAGTACAACGTCGGATGCCTTTAAAGCATTGGCAATATCAACGGGGGGCTGCGACTATAGCCGAACCCACCAAAAGCCAAGGTACTCCGAGGAGTCCTCGGCAAAACGTTCTCGGATATTGCTTTATATGCATCAGTTTTGAATTGTGTCTTTGGTCAATAGTTGGGTTGCCCGCCTCCTGTGCTTGCCTCCTACGTTCCGCTTTGTTCGGCTAGGTGTGCAAAGGGAGAACCACTGCGATTGTACTTCCGATTTAACTGGTCAAGTACCTCAGCGGAGAAAGCCGAAAACTGACTTTCACAATCAGCGCAAACTGGTCAGCGATCCGATGACTGTGTCAAACTATAGATCGATAGAGGTTATCCCGTGGGCCTTTCATAAAATTGGCCAAAGTGTTAATGGCTTGACCTCGGCTGATGCCGAACACTAACCGGGGGCTAGTAACTGGCCTCCCAACTTTAAGCTCCTATGACTAAGTGAAAGTTATAAAGCCTGCATATCTGATTGCCTCGTTTCCGCTAACACAACCGCCTCCGGGCACCGAGACGTCGGCTAAGAGTTGTCTTGTTACTGCAGAAACACCCTGCGTAGCATCTACAAAGGGGTGGAAGCCGACGATGGCCCACTTTCAAATGATAAACAGTCACAACGGAGTCAAAATAACAAATAGCATAAAGCATTTGTATTCAATATATGAATGCTGCCTTCCGTAATCATCGTTATAAAGCCATAAATATGCATCAATTTGACTTAAGATTTTGGCCAAGCTAGGTTGCCTGCCTCCTGTGCTTACCCCCTACGTTCCCGATTGTTCGGCTAGGGGGTAAAGGGAGCACCTCTGTGATTGTTACTACCGGGTCATCCGGGTTAGTACCTCAGACTAGGTGAAGCCAAAAGCTAGCTGTCTTAAGAATATAATTGGTCAGCAACGACGGAAGTGAAAATTTCGGTTCATTAAGACCACAGAGTTCGGGAAACTTTCCCCAAACTAAATCCTCAGTATTTTCCTCCCACATTGATCGGAGGTGAGGTTTCATGATCATGGTCAACATGATAGCCTGGGAAAAGGAACTTATAAAGGAACTATTTTTCCCAGAAGATGTTTCTTACTTTAAATAGTAATATAACATATCTCTCCGCGTACCTTTGTTTATAAAACTATATGACCGGATTGCCTTGTTTTCCATAAATATTTGCCCTCATAAAGGCTTTATAAAGTAGGAAAACACTCCTTGGCTACTGGCCGAGGAGGTTGAAGCCGATGGTCGGTCAACAAAGTTTTGTACAATGCGGATCCGAGCGATGATGTAAAGTACTTGGATACATAGAATCATTACACATAAATTGTGATTAAAATCAATTTACTCCGGATATCGATCCTTAACTCGGCCACCCTTGCCCAAATTAAGGCTCATGGGCTACTGGGCTTCGCGCTTCTCACTTAAAAGCCATTAACGGGTTACATCGATCCCCTGATCTGGTGTTGCCACCCGACCAGTGGCTCGGGGCTACTGCATTGACGATTCAATGCAGACAATTTACAAAGTGCAAAATAGTTTCCGAGGAGATTACGATCCTTAGGTTGGTCGGCCGCACCCAGCCTGAGTCTCGGGAACTGCTGCACACCGTGTATCCGTTCCTAAGTATGCTGCCGAGCTAGGAGTTGATCCTCAGGCCTATTTCGCGAATCGACCTGAGTCTCAGGGGCTACTAGGATCAGCGGTTTTATGTTTTCCTTCAGGTGCATCTCGTATTTTTGGCCGATACACACCTTGAGGGCTACTGGCTATATATCTCGGCAGATAATAAATTGCACCAATTAAAAAAAATATCCGCAAAAATCAGCCCACGGCCGAGGTGGTGCACCACCTCGGAAGCAGTCCGGCATAGAGCTCGGATGCAAGTGGCTGGCTCCCTAGAGGACATTTCCGGCATTAAGCTCGGCTGAACTCCTTCAACTTTTTAAAAATGGAGGTAATCTATGACACCTCGGATGCAGACCGTCGTTGGAGCTCGGCTGCAAAAAGACACCTTGGATGCAGACCGGCGTCGGAGCTCGGCTGCAAAAAGACACCTCAGATGCAGTCCGACATTGGAGCTCGGCTGCAAGAGGACACCGCTACCCGGGAAAAACTTCGAACCCGAGGTGTGGCGTAAAAAATAACAAGGCATTGATAAAGGCCAAGAACCTAAAGGGGCTTCTCGGATGCCCGACGTGTCAACTCTTCGGATACACCTCGATGATCCTCGAGATCGGAGATGAGAATATTTGTTGAACCAGTTTTCAAGACCAACGACCGAAGACGAAGAACAATTCGGAAGAACCGAGGAGCGTCCCCAACTTGAAGACCGGTTCAGGGGGCTACTGACGGTGTCCTGGACTAGGGGGTACTCATCACGTCGTCTCCCGACCAGGTGGATCGGGCCGAGGACCCCCATGGCGGTTCACTAATGGGCCACTTCGGGCAGACCATGACATATACAAGGAAGACTCCACAAGACTTGGCGCCCAAGCCGAGGACTCTCCTAAACCCTAGGCCTCCGGTGTATTATATAAACCGAGGCCAGGCTAGTCGATAGATCAACTGATATTCATTAGAACAATCTCGTGGTAGATACATGTACTCTATACTACACCCCATATGAATACAATCAAAAGCAGGACATAGGGTATTATCTCTTTGAGAGAGCCCGAACCTGGGTAAAATCCTGTGTCCGTGTTACCATCGCTCCAAGACGCCTAGCTTAGGACCCCTACTACGAGATATGCCGGATTTAGAACCGACAGTTGGGGAAAGAGGTTTGTAGAATGGTTGCTTATAATTCTTCCTACTTACCAGCCAATGCCTGTTTTTTCTGTGGTTTAAGTGTTCCTTCTTTCAAGTGTCTGAATCAGACATGAAAAATAATATGTTTTGCGGTGTGCCCATTAACAGGTTGGAGGAAGAGTTGCTTAGAATGATTTCTTATAGATAATGTTTAGTGAAGCAAACAATGTCATTTTCTTTTGATGCTTTCATTATTCTTCGCCCTTCGAATGCCTCACATCAGTGGAGATTGTTTTTTTTAGAATCATCAGTGGAGATTGTAGCAATCAACATTTCTGCTACTGGTAGATGTGATTGAAACAAAGGAGATGGATGATCTTTTAAGCATTCAGCCCCGATATCAATGAAGGTAAGCTTAATATTCAGTCCACACTATCTTAAACTACTTAATTTTTCATCTGAAGGTGTGCATCACCTTGAGTAGTTACTTATTTCTGATAATATATAGTAGGTTCAGTTGGGGGCTTTTTTGTGTTTATTATGTATGTGATATGTCGTCTTAATTTTTGTGGTGCCTTATGTATGTCATCTGATAAATATAAGTTCTTCGACGTTTGGAGTCTTAGGTGATCAATCATGAAGTATTAAGTTTGAACTTCTACTTTTGCTATTGATGCTTGGAGTTATACTAGGGATGAACTTCAACATTCTTTCATTCCATGCAACATTTTTCCATAGAAACATTTCAAGGTTCCTAGAGATGTTGTAGATAATGTCTATGTTTGCAACAAGTGCATACCTGAAAAGTTTCGTCGGTGATTTCTCTATAGAAAAAAGCAGTATTAAAGAAGAGTTATCTAAAAAATAAGCAAACACGAAAGATTTTAAGGAGGAGAAAGCAGATTGTTATCAACCTCAAGAAAAATCTGTCTGGAATAATGGCAAGCTTTGTCGGCCTATAAACAATCCAGTGAGTGTGTCGAAGAATGAATCGCTAAAGATGTCCGGCTGTCAACCATCAAATGAGGCCAAGAATGAAAGGATTATATGGTAAGTACATGAAAGGCAACTCAGATATATCATAGCATGTGTCAAATTGTCGTAAGACGAAGAGGACAACTTCACATTACTCTTACTGGTTAGATGATCTTCAATGGATAAAGAACACAGATTGTGAACAAGCAACAAGTTTTAGTAAAGCAAGAATTGTTTTTCCATCTGAAGATGTTAAGATTTCAGAAACCAGCCATGTACGTTGCCTTTGTCAGGAATGCTACAGTGGAGATGCTATTTATATTGCTTGTGAGAATTATGAAGGTAAGATATGCTTACTTTTATGGTATGTTTCAAAGGTAAAAGGCTAATTCATGCTATGTATGTTTGTGATGTTTAAAACAAACTTATATTTATTCACTTTGACAGTCACACGCATGAAAAACTCTTCATTATCCTTTGCTTTGGCCATGGCCCTTAGAAGTGAGGAACAGTTGACCCTTCACAATTTTCTGTTGTGGTCTTCTGAGAATAGTTATTACTACTTCCTTTTTCCCATGGATTATTTTTTAAGCTACATTAGAGACAACCTTTCCTAAGCTAGCAATACTTTTGTCTCAGCAGGACAAACAATAGTTTCTGGAATTTTGTACGTTGTTGTATAATGTCATTCACTTCAACTGCTCCTCATGCCATGGGAAGCCATCATGGTTTAAATGGTGCACTTCTAATTGCGCGTGTTCTTCCCTTCAGATTGGTTCCATGGGGATATCTGTTCAATTTCAGTTACCATAGAAAATGCTAATAATCTCATAGGCTTGAAGTGCCATGTGGCACCCCGGCTCAGAGGACCGGGTTACCAGTGTTTCCAACCCAGAGATCATGTCTTCTGGAAACACACAACAACTTGGAACAGAACTGAACTGATCTTTATTGATATACTTCGGGTACAAGCTCAGAGTTACATTGATAACGAGGCCAAAAGCACAACATGTGCTACAACGATATCTACATTATTTATGGAACATCATGGGCCTCGGTACTACTAGGTGATTCTATAGCGTAGCGGAACATCGTGCGGGAAACTCCATCCCATAGGGACACTGCTGGGACATGGCCTAGTTATCGTAGCACGAACCTTCGGGACCTCCGTCCTCGGCTTCTCCTACATCTGGCATGATACGCCAGGTGAGTACTTGGAATGTACTCGCAAGCTCACAGCAACCACAACAATGCAGCAAACAACAGCATGGCAATTAACATGTTATATGCTTAAGTTGCTTACTTACTATTACCGAACATCAACTTACTCTCTTCTAGGTTGTCCCACAACCCTCAAAATACTTATGATCCATCGATCACTTACGAGCATAAGACAAGTTCTTCCATCATTATTATCATTATTATGGTTGACCACTCAGTGTGACCTAGTGCGGACTGTGTCCAATACCATGGACGCGGCTATTCGAATAGATTCTTACACTCCGCAGAGGTTGCGCACTTTTCCCACACCATGGAGCTCCTTGTCCCGTACCTCGGTACACTTCCCTCTCGGGTGGACTGGTGCTGCTCCAACGAAACTTGCCTAACCCGTGACTCCTCTACCATACCACCGACAATCATCCTCCCCCGGAGTCATGCCCTGGGTGGCCCCTGTGTCACCCCGTGACACCTGCCACCGTCGTGGCCAACTAAACTGTCCCAAACAGGGACGCCGGCAAATAACTCAACTGGCTCACAGGATTATCGTCGCCTACCTGATCAGGGTAGCACGCACACATAACGTTCCCTCTTTGGTGGTACCGATAAAAGAGCACGCAGTCAGACCAAGTCAAGGCCGTCCCATTCTGGCAGATGTGGCTGCACGGGTAAGTCCAGGTCGGTGGCACTTGATCAACCATTAAGCCTAGTTTTAGCAATTACATAACCAGCAAGGTTGTTCAACATGAATAAAATTACTATGGCAGTAGTTTTGCAACAATATAATTTACTATGAATTACCACATATTTAAATAATGCAAATAATTCAATTAAATAACCAACACTATTGCAATGCTTCATGTAATGGATGATGTGGCTTGCCTTGCTCTGTTGGGTTGTCCACAAACTCCTGGTCCTCAAAATCAAAATGATTTCCTTCTGAAAATATTTTAAAATAGCAAAAGAAAATGTCACATAACACATTTTTGTTCACCAGAAATTCTGTACATGAGAGAAAAATACCAAAATTTACCAGAAAATAGAGGGGCTCAAGACAAAACCAATGCAAAAAGAATCAATTGATTTGGACTTGTGGATAAAAAGTTATGGGTGGTCAAAGTTACTGGTCAAATATGGAAGTTAACAGAAATTCTAAATTCTCTGGAAAGGCCACGTCGAAAGCGTATTTCCCGAATACGCTTCCACTTATATACCGATTCGGACGCGGCTGAGTCACTGACGGGTGGGGCCTAGCTGCCATATTTAAAAAGAAAAAGAGGGAAATAGTAAACGGGCGGCTCACCGACGGCGATAGCCGGAGTTAGCGACGGCGGAGAGCTCGGGAGATGGCTGAGATGGATCGGCCACTCGACGGCGGTCCTCCCTGTACCAGTGGCGTCTCCGGAGATATCCTGACGGCGTCGCTCTCTTCCTCTCCGGCGGCGGCTGGTTCGGGGGGTCGGCGACGGCGAATCCGGCAGAGCTCCGGCTAGGCAAGAGGTCGGGCAGGGTCGTGGCGGTGCGGTGAGCTCGAATATGTACTTGGGCAGGGCTGGGGTGGAGTGAATCGGGCTATGGCAGAGTGGGGATCGGCGGCGGAATGCCGGCGAGCGGCGAGGCCAGAGGGCCTCTCGGCCGTGGCTCGGTGCTTTGGTGATCTATAGGAGGCGGAGGGAGTGGGGTGAGGAGCGAAGAGAGGCCGGGGAGGCCTATTTATAGGAGGGGGCGGAGCTTCTGGACTCGGGCGCGCCGCGGCCACGTCGCCGGAGCGAGGACGTCGCGCTGGCTGGCGCGGCGCGGGTGACGCGATGGAACAGGGCAGGAGGAGTTAATGCGCATGCTGGCAACACGCGGGGAAGAAGACGGCCAGCGAGGCCACAGTGCTAGCACGGGCGCCACAGTGGCCGCGTGCGGTGGCGGCCGGCGGGAGCGATTTCGGCGAGGGGAAAGGTCTAGGGCGGCCAGGTGGACGGAGGAGAGCTCGTCGGCGCGAGAGGACACGGTACGGCGACGCGGTAGTCGGCCTCCGACGAGACCCATGCCTACCGGCGCCCAGAGCGCGGTTTTGGCAGGGCTGGCCACGCGGTCACCGCATGCACAGGCACACGCGGCGTGAGCCAGCCTGCCAGGCCGTGTCCGGTGTGTCGACGTTGCACCCTAGAGTCTTCTCGTGCCACTAGATCGCCCAGAGACTCACTGAGTCGAAGTGTAGCTTCATCAGCAGTTTGCTCTCAGAAACTTGGTGATGTTCTGGAGAAGAGATGAGCTGGAGATGAAGTCAATGGAGATGTCTGGAGGGATCTATATTGGATTTAGTTCATGTACAACTGTTGTACTGGTCCAGAAACTTAGTGAGGATGTTGCACTCACATGGTTGATCTTCTGGAGCTAAAATTTGGTGGGTGGGGATTATTTGGCAATGCCAAGGTGTCATAAAAATTTCAACTCAAATGGACACCTTGAGCTAGCACTTCCTTCACAGAGGTTGGAAATAAGCAGAAACTTGGCAGAATATTTCCGCTGAAAATTTATACTGGACAAGATGATATTTTTCGATATTGTGGCAAGATAGGTTCCCTAGTATCTCAGGGAATTATTTGAGAGTTTTTTGAGTTAAGAAAATGTGGGTTGCTTCACAAAGGGCCAGTGCTGTCCAGAAGATAAATGGAATTTTCTGGACAAATTTTTATACTGGACCATGAAATGTTTTTGAAGATTGTGGGAGTAGACGATGACAATAAAGTGTGGTATTAATTTTGGATTTTTCTGATCATCAGAACTATAGGTTGCTTCACAACCCATAGTGAAGACATATTTTCCCAAAGAAGAAAATAAATTATTTGGAAAGAAATGAGAATTTGGAATTTGATCCAGAAGGTGTGTGACAAGATTTTGACAAGATGTTGAGGGCTTTGGATCACTGAGAGAGAAGTTCAAAAGTTTCCCAAGTCCAAAGTCAACTAAAAAGATTCAAAAACCAACCAAATTGCAAATAAAACCAGAAAAGTTTTGAAAAGAAAAAGTTGCCAAAACCAGGGTGTCACATGCCATCATGTTGTATGAGAGTTGTTCCTGTTTTTCCATATGCTGTACGCACAAGCTGATGCAATTCTTCATGATCAATCAGAATAGGAAGACACAATTGACAAGTAGGAACGCAGTTGTCCAAAAGATCTGTGCACTTCCAATGATCTGAAAGAGCTTCACGGTCATAATATTGAGGAGGAGCTCCATGGTCATAGCATTGAGAAACAGGTTCGTGATAGCATTGAGGAAGTGCTAGAAGAATATAATGTTCTCAAAGAGCAAGCCAGTCGTAGTACCGAGAAAGAGCTTGATGATTGTGGTTCTCTTTTGGCCGTTTCTTAGGGAAATGTGCTGACATGACAAGCTAGCATAGGAGGTATTGACTATGCCATTACAACTTTTTATTATCGTTAGCATTCTTGGTAGGGCTGACATAGGGAATATCTGGGTGCCAATTGTTGGAATCTCTGCATTATTTTACCATCAAAATCTTGCCTGCTTTTTATTTTTGTATCTTCCAATGCCGGACTATATTCTCATTCATTTCAAAACTGTTAGCGTGAGATATTATCCAAATGTTTATTGAATTATTGTTACTTTCGCTGGGTTGTCATGTGAAAAATTGGTCGTTATGATTACTTCATCGTCTCTTACCATGATTTCGTGCTCATTTTCAAGCTACAAACTTATGTGGTGTTATTGAAGTACTTACGTCGCAGCCTCTTGAACCATGGCATGTTGACGGATAGGGTATGTCAAAAGTGCATCTATTCATAATTATGCAGATTTTGGCCTCCAACAAGGAAACGGGTACTTGAAAAAAGCAAGAATGCGATCTTCGTTGTTGGAAATTGTTCACTTTTGTATTTTCTTTATTTTATTGTTCTAATGCCTGGATTGGCACCATTTGGTTTATCTATTTTTTCAATAGTGTGAAACCATTGCATTTCAAGAATACCTCGATGTGCATCAGAATTCTATGTTGGTCTTTTAGATGTTCCTTTTCAAGAACATGTTGTAACTGGAGGGAGACCTTGAATGGTTGATAGATTTGTTGTGGTATCTACAGTTTTTTATATTCTAATGGGTCTCTTCGTTTCCTCCATTGTAAATGCTTGGGGTTGTAAGACACTTCTCTAAAGAAAGTAGTCTGAATACTTTCTTTAGAAGAGATATTGGACTTATCCGGTATTGCAAGAAAAGGTTTGCCGGTTGCTCAAGTTTATGTGGCTGAACTCTGTCAAACAACAGGAAACACTGGGTTCGCCTGACAACCGTGTAGTTGTCCACAAGACTACTGTGTAGTCCAGCAAAGTAGCACAGAGATGCCAAGTTGCTGATTTTCTACAGTTAATAATTTAGTCGGCTATTCAATGAGTTGTTTGTTTATAGACACTCTTATTGTGGACCAGCTCAGAAGAGGAATGAGCGCTGGTCATGTTTTCTTAAGATCGCAAGACCAAATCGGATGGACCAAGAACCCAACCCATACAAACAAAACCCACGACTGGCCACATCGGTAGCAATCAACACAGGGACCTGACCAGACTTAAAATGATGCAACGCCGAAAGCCTTTGTGACTGGACCTTGTGAGAGTGCAAAGAAACAGCAGGTCGACCAAGCTCTTGCAATTCAAAGTCCAAATATTGGCATGTCCTATGTGATAATATAAGTGACTTTAGCAACTTCTCAAGAGAGCATTGAACTTTAAACAATTTACAAATTAAATGTAATGAGTAACACGCAACATTCCATCAGAATGATCTAGCCAAAAGAATAACTCAGAGGGACTTCTGAATACAGGGATTGACAATTGGAGGTGGGTGAATTGAAATAAGCATATCTAGGGGAGATACATGCATGATAACAATTTTTTTCCCGAATTTTGCACTCAAAACAAAATCAATAGCATACTTCTGGTTTACGTAAATAAAAGGTTCATGAGAGGATCTATGACTCTGTGCAACCTATTACTAGGAACAATTAATAGCTATGGTGTAGGGGAGCATACCTGCAAGTTGAACCAGATACAATGGCTGAACGCATATTATCTTCCTTCATTTTTGACAGGAGATACAGAAGATGGAGCTCTTTTCCATCCGGAGGTATATGGATATACTGCTGCTTTAAGTTCTCAACAGTTTTGAACCCTTCGTATGCCTCAAAAAAGCACGACTTGCTTTCCGAAAGCTCAAGCAAAGATCGCAGATTATCGGACATTGTTGCAGAAAATAGAAATGTTTGCCGCTTCTTTGGCAAACAATCAAATATCACCTTGAGGTCCTCCTCAAAATTGGCATCTACAACTCTATCTGCCTCGTCGAACACAAGAAACTGCAACAGAAAAGATAGCATACCTTAGAAACCTGAAACTAGCTGAAGAGAAAATACTAAAAATTCTAGGATGCATGGATACGACAAAAATATGGCATATCGAAGGTTAGATACGTTTGGATACGGGAATACCTCTAGATGCCCCAAGATACATATCTCGTGATTTTCTGTTTTCCAAAAATTACAAAAAAATGATAACGATGGGATACACACCCCGATACCAGTGGGACACAGGAAAAATCTAACTCATATATCCATACCCACGACATCCCCTCCCCCTTTCTTGCCTCGTTCTCACACATCCGTGACTTCATCCCAACCTGAGTGCCATGCGGCCACCACACAGGCGAGGAAGTGTGGCCTTCGCTATTCTCCTCCCCTGGTCTGAGCGCCGCTGCACTGGAGAAGGGGAGCTCCAGGAACAACCGCATCAGCAGGGAAGAAGAGGGCCAGCCTTCGGTGCTCCCTGTCCGCATCTATGCGATGCCACTAGTGCTCCCTCCCCACATCTGATCGCCCCCACTGGTCCTCCCTCCAGTGCTTCCTCTCCCCCCATCTGGATCCACACTTGAGAAGAAAGAGCTAGCAACTGCTCCATTGACAGACCTGAGCATCGCCTCCACCTCCATCTCCTTCAGTTCCTCCCAGGTTCCGAAGCGAGAGGCAATATTTTCTTGGCCATGCTGTGTTGAGACTTCAACCTTTCTAACCTTTGTTTTCTAAAGTTGGTCTTCTCATTGTATAATGGTGTATGTGCTTCACACTACTTTAGGATGTGCCAGCAAATGATCTAGGTAACAAGCCTTTGTGGAATCATGTGGATATCTTAGAAGGAGGTGCAGGAGGTGGACGAAATGTGTGATTCAGATGCAAGTATTGTACTCAGGAATATAAAGGTAGCCACAGAAGAATTAAAGCACATTTGCTTAAGATGTCCAATAAGGGGATCGGATCGTGCCCAAATGTGATGTGCCGTACGCTTCAGCAGCTTCAAGTTGAAGTTTCAGTTGCTGAAAAAACCTAGGATAATAATGTTTACAGTGCATTTTCCCTGGTAGTAAACTGTCCTGTTTTCATATATAATTATTGTTATTATATTTTAACATGTTTATTTCATATATGCAAATGTATCGCGGTATCTGCACTATTCAGAAAAAAATGTTGTATCGCAGTATCGGTATCCGGGCAACCTAGCTAAAATTCTAGATGTTTGAGATGCAGTTAATTGCTTACTGTAAGAATAAAGATCGCTCAAATAGGCAAGTTGGTGATCACACAAACCAAATCATGAACCACTTAAGGAGCATTCTAATATTACGCAAGGATAACAAATAGAATTCACATAACACCTATGCCCCCCCCACCCACCCACCCACAAACACACACAAAAAATGATATTTTAGCTCAGTGCAATCAGACGTAAGCATAAGAAATCTGCTAAACCTCAGCAGGATCACGTATTTCTAGCACAAAGGTGTGCTATCGATAGTTTCTTTGCATCATGATATCAACAAAACACCTCAATTCATCACAAAAAAGTAGCAAATCATTTCTAGGTTCTTATGAAGGTCAAATAGCATAACATCACTACCACTATTTGCAAGATAACACACCACTAAAATTCGCTACACAAATCTCTACTATATACAGGTCGTGTGACTACATGGGCATAATGTGCTTTGCTATTAAACCACATGCATTTTGAGTCAATATGAGAATCTCAATCTACGGTTGTACATGACAGCAGGCCATAACACAATTAAGCGAGCAAGTAGTTGCTATATCTTCGTATATGACTGCTAAAAGAGTAACCGAATGCCAACCTTGGTGCAGGCGAAGACTTTAGTGAGGCCAGGGTCGTTCTTGATGAGCGTGGCTATGCGGCCGGGGATGGCCACAACAACGTGGGGACGGCATGCGAGGCCCTTGGCCTGCGCGAGCGAGTCAAACCCTCCAATCGCCGCGAGGCACCTGAGCCCCAGCGGCGAGCCGAACGCCCGGAACTGCTCAGCGAGCTACGCCGCGAGCTCCCGCATGGGCGCGAGTGCGAGCACGGCGACCCGAAGGGGTCCTCACCGAGGCGGTGCAGGATGGGGAGTGATGTCTACTACACAACTTATTCTTGTAGACTCGTGTTGGGCCTCCAAGCGTAGAGTTTTGTAGGACAGTAGCAATTTTCCCTCAAGTGGATGACATAAGGCTTATCAATCCGTGGGAGGCGTAGGTTGAAGATGGTATCTCTCAAACAACCCTGCAACCAAATACAAGAAATCTCTTGTGTCCCCAACACACCCAATACAATGGTAAATTGTATAGGTGCACTAGTTCGGCAAAGAGATGGTAATAAAAGTGTAGTATGGATACTAGATATAGGTTTTTGTAATCTAAAAATATAAAAACAGCAAGGTAGCAAGTAACAAAAGTGAGCACAAACAGTATTGCAATGCTTAAAAACAAGGCCTAGGGTTCATACTTTCGCTAGTGCAATCTCTCAACAATGTTAACATAGTTGAATCATATGAAAATCCCTCATGTGCAACAAAGAGTTCACTCCAAAGTCACTTATAGCGAAGAACAAACAAAGAAATTGTTGTAGGGTACGAAACCACCTCAAAGTTATCCTTCCCGATCAATCTTATGAGCCATCCCCATAAATTGTCACGAACAGCCCTAGAGTTCGTACTAGAATAACACCTTAAGATACACATCAACCAAAACCCTAATGTCACCTAGATACTCCAATGTCACCACGAGTACCCACGGATTTGATTATACGATATGCATCACACAATCTCAGATTCATCTATTCAAACCAACACAAAGAACTTCAAAGAGTGCCCCAAAGTTTCTACCGGAAAGTCAAGACGAAAACGTGTGCCAACCCTTATACATAGATCCCCAAGGTCACGGAACCCGCAAGTTGATCACCAAAACATACATCAAGTGACTCAAGTGAATATCCCATTGTCACCACAGATATCCATATGCAAGACATACATCAAGTGTTCTCAAATCCTTAAAGACTCAATCCGATAAGAAAACTTCAAAGGGAAAACTCAATTCATCACAAGAAGATAGAGAGGGTCAAACTCCATATGATTCATCTATATCAACAAAGCTCGCGGTACATCAAGATCGTGCCATCTCAAGAACACAAGAGAGAGAGATCAAACACATAGCTACTAGTACATACCCTCAGCCCCGAGGGTGAACTACTCCCTCCTCGTCATGGAGACCGCCGGGATGATGAAGATGGCCTCCGGTGATGATTCCTCCCCTCCAGCAGGGTGCCGGAAAAGGGCTCCAGATGGGATCTCCTTGGTACAGAGGCTTGCGGCAGCGTAAAAACTCATCTAGGTTAACTTTTGGGGTTTTCTGAATATATATGATTTTTTGGCGTTGGAATCACGCGAAGAAGGGCCACAGGGGGCCCACGAGGCACCAGGGCGCGCCTGGGGAGGGTGGCGCGCCCTGGTGGCTCGTGGAGCCCCTGTGGGTCTTCTGGCCACCTCCCGAAGCTTCTAGTGTCTCTTATGTTCCAGAAAAAATCGTCAAAAAGTTTTGCTGCATTTGGACTTCATTTGATATAGATTTTCTGAAAAACCAAAAACAAGCAGAAAACAGCAACTGGCACTGGGCACTAGGTCAATATGTTAGTCCATGAAAATCATATAAAAGACATATAAAAGTGCACCAAAATCATACAAAACTATAATAAACATGGCATGAATACTTCATAAATTATAGATACGTTGGAGACGTATCAGCATCCCCAAGCTTAATTCCTGCTCATCCTCGAGTAGGTAACTGATAAAAGAAATAATTTATGAAGTGTGAATGCTAGCGTAGTGCATAATTTTGATCAATAATAATTTCAATCACTTTTCCTAGCATCATAACAACAACTTTTTCTCATAAAAGTCATCATGATAAAGTAGCAATTAAAAACAGAAATTTTGATGTTGAATGCTACCTATCATAATCATCATATAATCTTTTCTTTTGTTGCATGGACATTGGACTTGAATGATTCAAAGCAAGATCATTATTATAACATCAATATTTATTATCATAAAACTTCTCATGAGCAAGTAACAATTCATCACAACAATGAAGTATAAGGCATAAACTTTCTTGGAAACTAACAAACTATTCTAGTCAACAATGCAATTGCAATTCATCATATTTTCAGGAAGGGTCTCATGTAGGAGCTTTTTAGCAAGTCCACATACTCAACCATCATTTAGTCTTCTATGATTGCTAACACTCACGACATATATATGGAGCAAAAGTTTCAGCCAGACACATAGAAAGATAGGGGCTTGTGATTTCGCCTCCCAACTTATTCACCTCAAGGGTGATGTCAACAATAATAACTCATGATCACTCATATCCAACCGGATATATGTGCCTAGATCTTTCCCCACCACATGATGCTTGCAAAAGAGGAAAAATAAAAAGGAAGTAGAGGAGAACACTATTGACTCTTGCATAAAAAGTAAATACATAAAAGTAAAGGATAGGCCCTTCGCAGAGGGAAGCAGAGGTTGTCATGCACTTTTTGTTGTTGGATGCACAAGCCCTTAATGCAAACGAACGTCACGTTATATTGCCCCTTGTGATAGCAACCTTTATTATGCAGTCCGTTGCTTTTATTTCTTTACCATCACAAGTTCGTACAATGCTTATTTCCCTTACAATAAAAGTTCAGACATATTTAGAGGCAATTTTTATTGCTTTTTGCACCGATGACAACTTACTTGAAGGATCTTATTCAATCCATAGGTAGATATGGTGGACACTCATGGGAAGAAACTGGGTTTAAGGGTTTTGGATGCACAAGTAGTATCTCTACTTGGTGCGGATTTTTGGCTAGCAAAGATATTGGGCAAGCACCACATGTTGGAGGATCTATAACAATATAACTTCTATGTGAATATGAAGAAACATAATTCATTACGTTGTCTTCCTTGTCCAACGTCAACACTTTGACATAAAATACTTAATGGGGGCTCACAATCATAAAAGATGTCCAAGATAGTATATTTGCATGTGAATCTTCTCTTCCCTTATTAACTTTTTCATGAATTGCATCATTTACTAAAGCTATGCTTGTTAACCTCCAATAAATTTTACCACTTATACTTTTCTTTATGTAATGTCATTACTTTCCATAAGATTAGCATATGATCTCTTTCATTATTTTCATTGCAAGGAATCACACTTATCATATCCAATGATCTATATGAAAGTTTTTATTATATCCCTCTTGAATATTCATCATCTTGGGACCGAATTCATATCTTGTGCAAATTACCATTACTATTATTAACTCTCAAAAAGATATAAGTGAAGTATGAGAATTAATGACAAACTACTCCAAAATATATAAGCGAAGATCAATGAGTAATGAAACAATTAAGTAGCTATGTGAGGACTCTCGCTCATTTAAAAAGATTCAGATCTTGATATTTTATTCAAACAGCAAGCAAAACAAAGACACAACCAAGTATAGCACACACTATGTGAACGAGTAAAAACTTGGGTTCAATCGAGACTAACCGATAGTTGATGAAGAAAAGTGATGGGATGCCTACCGGGGCATCCCCAAGCTTGAATGATTGATACTTCTTGGAATATTAACTTGGGGAGCCTTGGGCATCACCAAGCTTGAACTCTTGTGTCTCGTTAATTCTTCTCATATAGTAGTTTCCCTAAGTTTTAAAAACTTCATCCACACAAAACTTGACAAGAACTTGTGAGATATGTTAGTATAAATCCACTCAAAACCTCGACATTCTCTACTGTAAAAAATCACTAAAATTATAATTAAACATTGCATACTAAATGCCTCTGCATATTTAATACCCCTATCTTTAAATAGAAACATTAAACAAGCAAACATATGCAAACAATGCAACTATAACAGCAATCTGCCAAAACAGAACAGTCTGTAAAAGGGGAATAAGAATCCATACTTCCCTAACTCCAAAAATTCTGAAAAATTACCACGTGACAGAGAACTCATGCATTCTTACTGTGTAAAAATTTCAGATTTTTATCATGTTCTGACTATTCAGGAATATTCTGGACATAACAGAAAACTTTCTGTTTTCAAACAGCAACACATGAACTTACAAACTGAGCATGGTAAAGGCTATAATTGGCATTTTATTGAACTAAAAGATACAAAACATCATTATTGATAACATAAATAAAATATCAACAAAATAAAATTATGCTCCAAGCAAAACTCATATTATGTGACGAATAAAAATATAGCTCCGAGTGAGGTTACCGATAATGTTGAAGACGAAAGAGGGGATGCCTTCCGGGGCATCCCAAGCTTAGACGCTTGAGTCTTCCTTGAGTATTAAATTGGGGTGCCTTGGGCATCCCCAATATTAGGGTCTTGCCACTCCTTATTCTCCTCATATCAATATCTCACCCAAAACTTGAAAACTTCAATCACACAAAACTTAACGGAACTCCGTTAGAACGGTTAGTATGATAAAGAATAAACCATCACTTAGGTACTGTACAAGAAAAGATTCACAATTGTTACCATATAATTCCTACTGTATTCTATCATTTCTACAATTTATATCCTATGGAAACATTAAAACAAGCAAACCATGCATTGAAAATAGAATCTGTCAAAAACAGAGCAGTCTGTAATGATCTGAGCAACTACCATACTTATGGAACTCTAAAAATTCTGAAAAATTAGGAGAACGTCAAAAATTTGCATATAAATACTGTGTAAAAATTTCAGAATTTTTGGACGCTCCAGTAAAATCTGGGAAATTAAACACTGGAGGCAAAAGTTTCTGTTTTTGCACAGAATTGAATCAACAAGTATCCACACTATCCCAAAGGTTTTACTTGGCACTTTATTGAAAGAAAACATATAAAACATGATTAATACAGTAGCTTAATCATGTGAACACACAAAAACAGTAGGTATAAGTATTGGGTTGTCTCCCAACAAGCGCTTTTCTTTAATGCCTTTTTAGCTAGGCATGATAATTTTGAATGATGCTCACACAGAAGTAAAGAATTGAAACGTAAAGGGAGCATCATGAGAAATATATCAAACACATTTAAGCCTAACCCACTTCCTATGCATAGGGATTTTGTGAGCAAATATTTTATGGGAGCAAGAATCAACTAGCATAGGAAGGCAAAACAAGCATAACTTCAAAACTTTCAACACATAGAAAGGAAACTTGATGTTATTAAAATGTGTAGAAGCATATATTCCTCTCTCAAAATAATTTTCAGTAGCATCATGAAGAAATTCAACAATATATTCATCACACAAAGCATTCTTTTCATGATTCATAAGCATAGAAATTTTATTACTCTTCACATAAGCAAATTCCTTCTCATTCATAATAGTGGGGGCAAACTCAACAAAATAACTATCATGAGATACTTGATTGACATAATCAAATTGAAAATTAAAATCATGATGACAAGTTTCATAATTATCATTATTCTTTATAGCATACATGTCATCACAATAATCATCATAGATAGCAACTTTGTTGTCATAATCCATTGAAACCTCTTCCAAAATAGTGGAATCATCATTAAATAAATTCATGACCTCCCCAAATCCACATTCATAATTATAATCATCATAAATAGGAGGCATGAAATCATCATAATAAATTTGCTCATCAAAACTTGGGGGACTAAAAATATCATCTTCATCAAACATAGCATCCCCAAGCTTGTGGCTTTGCATATCATTAGCATCATGGATATTCATAGAAAGCATACTAACAACATTACAATCATGCTCATCATTCATGGATTTTATGCCAAACATTTTATTGAATTCTTCTTCTATCAATTGAGCACAATTTTCCGATCCATCATTTTCAAGAAAGACATGATAAAGACGAATAATATGAGGCAACCTCAATCCCATTTTGTGTATTTTACTTTTTATAAAACCAAACTACTGATAAACAAGAAACTAAAAGATTCGATTGCAAGATCTAAAGATATACCTTCAAGCACTCACCTCCTCGGCAACGGCGCCAGAAAAGAGCTTGATGTCTACTACACAACTTATTCTTGTAGACTCGTGTTGGGCCTCCAAACGCAGAGTTTTGTAGGACAGTAGCAATTTTCCTTCAAGTGGATGACCTAAGGTTTATCAATCCGTGGGAGGCGTAGGTTGAAGATGGTATCTCTCAAACAACCCTGCAACCAAATACAAGAAATCTCTTGTGTCCCCAACAGACCCAATACAATGGTAAATTGTATAGGTGCACTAGTTCGGCGAAGAGATGGTAATAAAAGTGTAGTATGGATAGTAGATATAGGTTTTTGTAATCTGAAAATATAAAAATAGCAAGGTAGCAAGTAACAAAAGTGAGCACAAACAGTATTGCAATGCTTAAAAACAAGGCCTAGGGTTCATACTTTCGCTAGTGCAATCTCTCAACAATGTTAACATAGTTGAATCATATGAAAATCCCTCATGTGCAACAAAGAGTTCACTCCAAAGTCACTTATAGCGAAGAACAAACGAAGAAATTGTTGTAGGGTATGAAACAACCTCAAAGTTATCCTTCCCGATCAATCTTATGAGCCATCCCCATTAATTGTCACGAACAGCCCTAGAGTTCGTACTAGAATAACACCTTAAGATACACATCAACCAAAACCCTAATGTCACCTAGGTACTCCAATGTCACCACGAGTACCCACGGGTTTGATTATACGATATGCATCACACAATCTCAGATTCATCTATTCAAACCAACACAAAGAACTTCAAAGAGTGCCCCAAAGTTTCTACCGGAAAGTTAAGACGAAAACATGTGCCAACCCTTATGCATAGATCCCCAAGGTCACAGAACCCGCAAGTTGATCACCAAAACATACATCAAGTGACTCAAGTGAATATCCCATTGTCACCACAGATATCCATATGCAAGACATACATCAAGTGTTCTCAAATCCTTAAAGACTCAATCCGATAAGAAAACTTCAAAGGGAAAACTCAATTCATCACAAGAAGATAGAGAGGGGAAAACTCCATATGATTCATCTATATCAACAAAGCTCGCGGTACATCAAGATCGTGCCATCTCAAGAACACGAGAGAGAAAGAGAGATCAAACACATAGCTACTAGTACATACCCTCAGCCCCGAGGGTGAACTACTCCCTCCTCGTCATGGAGACCGCTGGGATGATGAAGATGGCCTCCGGTGATGATTCCCCCCCTCCAGCAGGGTGCCGAAAAAGGGCTCCAGATGGGATCTCCTTGGTACAAAGGCTTGTGGCGACGTAAAAACTCATCTAGGTTAACTTTCGGGGGTTTCTGAATATATATAATTTTTTTGGCATTGGAATCACGCGAAGAAGGGCCACAGGGGGCCCACGAGGCACCAGGGCGCGCCTGGGGGGGTGGCGCTCCCTGGTGGCTCGTGGGGCCCCTGTGGGTCTTCTGGCCACCTCCCAAAGCTTCTAGTGTCTTTTATGTTCCAGAAAAAATCATCAAAAAGTTTCGCTGCATTTGGACTTCATTTGATATAGATTTTCTGGAAAACCAAAAAACAAGCAGAAAACAGCAACTGGCACTGGGCACTAGGTCAATATGTTAATCCATGAAAATCATATAAAAGCCATATAAAAATGCACCAAAATCATACAAAACTATAATAAACATGGTATGAATACTTCATAAATTATAGATACGTTGGAGACGTATCAGGGAGCGCGAACGCGGCCATCATGCCGCTGCCCGTCTCCGCGATGCCGAGCACGTTCTCGCCGGCAAGCGCGCGCGGGATGCACCGCCGCTACACAGGCATGGGGCGCCGTATGCCTAGGGAGCTGCACACATCGACCAACCGCTCCGACAGGCCTAGGTCCGCGAAGGAGGCGAGCGCGTCGGCGGCGGCGCCATCCGCGTTGTAGGTGTCGCCGTGCTCGGTCACGACGGTGGGCGCCGGGTCGGAGTCAGAGTCGGAGCCAGAATCGACGGAGTCTAAGTCACCGTGATCGGTCTGGTCGACGGGAGTGGGGACAGCTTTCCTTGGGGTCGGCTGGGCCTGAACTTGGGGCTGAGGCTCAGTCTGGCGATTGGACTTGGGCTTGGAGAAGAGGAGGAACGGGCAGACTTCGCCGTCTACCTCCATCGGCCCCGTGCTTCGTGGCGGCGCCGGCCGCGGGAGAGGGAGGTTCGGGCAGGGAGGGGGGAGGCACGGGAGAGGGGCGGCAGAGGAGGAAGTGGGAAGTTTAGGGTTGGGACGCACAAACTCGAGACACAAGTAAAAAAATAGAAAAAGAAAATAGAATATCTAACCAGCATCCATTCCATTTTGATATGAGTCAGATTATATATATGTGGACCAAAATGACATACAATTCATCGTCATACGTGCAAGATTTGGGAAATCAAATGGAGGAAAAAAAATGAATGATGGCAAACTCAAAATCCGCTTGCTGCAAAGTAGAACCACATGAACTGAGATGTTCGAATCTTAGGAATTCTATTATTCAACACTCTTATGTTTTTTTTCTTTGGTCCGAATGAGATTATGTTTTTCATTTGTTTCAAATGGGACCAGAGTGAAACCGAGAAAATCAGCTAGTTGCCACTTTCAATACGGGGCTTCACAAAATTGCCACTATCAAGATTGACTTCGTAAAAATGCCACCCAGATCGTATGTACTTTGATTACCATGCAATTTCCCTCCTTTTATGGATTTCCCTTTTTCTTTTCCCATTTACAAGCACCAGAAAAGACCAAACTGCCCCTGATGTTATCTACACGTACTTGGGCATCAGATCAACACTTGAAGCGGACGACTCCGTGCTGCCCGCCGAGAATACCGTGCTTGCCGCATCCCTGATCGCCTGGACGTCTTCCGTCAATCGATGGACGCTGCCCCCATCTCCTGTACGCCGTGACGCCGCCGAGTTCCTCGCCGCCGCGTGCCGTCAATCTCCTCGGCGTCACGTGTTGCCCATCGCCCTGTTGAGTAACAGATTTGACAGAAATGTCACATAAGGAACAAAATGTAAATATTGTTTTTTAGGGCCAAAAAGGGAAGCCAATTTTAAGAATGGGTCAAATAAGGAATTCTCTCCAAAAAAAAAACCGAGCCACGGGACTCCACCACTGATGTTGCTAGGAAACAGATCATAGGCCGTCTTTTTCCCTTTTTGTCTTCAAAATCTCCCTACAGATTGCAGATCAAACAACACTAACAAATGCAGGGCAAAGTTATTTCCCCACTAAACCGATGAGCAGCAGTCGCCTGATTCTAACACCGGGATCATGTGAATTAGAAACAGCACCCTGTCAGGCACAAGCTTCGGCCAAAGATAAAAACGGACAATATACCGAGGTTACTAGGGCCACAACAAGCAGTCACAACAACATTTGCTCAATATTATGATTGCATAACTAGATATTGTGATTTACAACATGAATTAGCTACAAAATTTTGCATCGATTAGACGATGTCAGAGTGAGTAGGACGGAACTGACCGCCCGGTGCCTGAGACGGGGCACAGTCCGTCAACAAAGCAAGCCGTAAAGCGTGAGCCATCTCTAGCCAGGTTCACTTCACTCGTTGTGTTTGCGCTTTCTCGCCTGGTCTCTTTTCTTTTGGTCTTTCCTGTCTTGAACCTTTTCTTCGTGGCCCTCGTCTGCCATCCTCATGTTCGCGAGACGCCTCGCTTTGAATACCTTCAATGTTCAGTGATCAGTAAAAATTTAGTTGCCACAAGAAATCTCTTTGTCATAAACTGGGGTACTAGAATAGCTATCCAGATGCAAGACTAAGAAGACAAGCAAAGATTTGCATTCGGCCATATGCACAAATATGAATCCAGTTATCACACCTTTGTAATATCTTTGGTGACTTCTTTGTCGTCGCACTCGTATGCATCAAATCGATTTCCCACGTCATCTTCTATCTCATGTAAGAGACATATCTCCCTCTGCAGAGACATCCCAATCAGCATGCAGATTTTTGTAAGAAGTACACATTTTACATTGGGAATTAATAAGTTAAACATAACATATGAAAACAAGAGCATTGTTTCATAAGAAAATTTGGTGTACTCCTATTGTGTACATTTCTGATTTGATCACTTGTAACATACGAGTACATGTCTCCAACAAGAGCCAACTGGTAGGTAAAATTCCTACTTTGCAGAAGAGTGATTTCTGTGAGGTAAAATTCATAACTGACAAAGAGCGGTTTCTGATAAACGTGCGTGCTTGGAGGTTAGTTGGTTCTGCCATCCTACATTGCAAAAGAGTGATTTCTATGAGGTAAAATTCGTAACTGGCAAAGAGCGGTTTCTAATAATGGTGCATGCTTGGAGGTTAGTTGCTTCTGCCATTGAAGTATTTCAATATACTTAGAAGTAGTTTCAAGTTTTCATAGTTTGTATGGAAAGCTCCTCCATATTTTTTTATCGGTACATATAGAATTGCAATCGGCTGGATCCGTTACCCATCAATGTTGACATGAGGAGAAGATTCATAAAGGTGGATTTTTCTTTCAAATACAAGAGGGCAAATGAAAATTGGACCATGGGAAAACATCATCTAAACTCGGGCATTCAACAAACCTGGGTCACAAAGCTTATTGAGAGCCCTCCCTGTTGTATTCTATAGATCGTGTAGGCTAGGGATACGGGATAGATCGATCTGTACATACACTGTCTATGCATCTAGATTCATCTGTGAGGAGAGGATCACAGAGAGATGAGAGGAGGAAGAGTGGCTACCTTCTCCTTGGCTCGAGGAGGAACCCGAAGCAGTGGCCATGGTGGTGGTGACGGCGTGAGCACGAGTGTGCGTGGGTGGCGGCGGTGGTGGAGCTTCCCGTCGGCCTAGCGCAACCCTAGATCGGATTGGGGTGTTCGGTGGTGTTGTGGTGCACAGTCAACCTCGTAATCCGTGCCCCGGCACCCCACCTCTTTATATAGCGCTGGCGACAGGGGCCCACCAACCATGGTTTGGTTGGGTGCCCCCGATCAGGGCGCGATGCAAGGGCTCGTTCGACCCGTTGGGCTCGAACGGCAGAGAGATCAACCTAACATTCTCCCCCTTGATCTCAACTTTCCTTTTAACTTTATACTTTACACTTTACTAGTTTCATCACAGATCAATACTTAGAACATGTTTCATCGTCACAGCTCAATTGCCGATAGAATCAGACAGCTACAACATACCTCTCTGTTTTGAAACAAATTCTGTTCCTTTTGGGCCTCTCATGATCCAAGAATCATAGGCTTTCCCTTAAACCCATGTCGGCTAAGTGTTCCTTGAACACATTGGGTGGTAAGCCTTTCGTTAGCGGATCCGCAAGCATATCTTTTGTACTTATATGCTCGAGACTTATAGTGTGATCCTGGATTTTATCTTTCACAACATAATACTTTATCTCTATTGTTTTGGCAGCATTACTCGACTTGTTGTTGTGAGCATAGAATACTGCGGGCTGATTGTCACAGTACATCTTTAGTGGTTTGTCAATACAATCTACCACTTTCAAGTCGGGTATAAATTTCTTTAACCATATCGCCTGCCCCGTGGCCTCATAACATGCTATAAATTCTGCATACATCGTGGACGATGCAACTATTGACTGTTTGGAGCTTCTCCACGAAATAGCCCCTCCAGCGAGAGTGAACACGTATCCAGACGTGGATTTTTTATCATCTCTGTCCCCCGCAAAATCTGCGTCTGAATACCCTCTTATCTCTAGGGAATCAGATCTCCTGTATGTTAGCATGTGGGCCTTCGTGCCTTGCGCATAACGCAATGCTTTCTTTATCATCTTCCAGTGCTCTGCGCCTGGATTCTCTTGATATCTACCGAGTACCCCGGTGACAAAAGCTAAGTCAGGGCGAGTGCACACTTGTGCATACTGTAAACTTCCAACAGCCGAAGCATATGGTACTGCTTTCATTTGATCGATCTCGTACTGGTTCTTGGGACATTGAAATTTCCCAAAACTATCGCCCTTGACTATAGGAGCAGGTGTGGCTTTACTCGCATGCATATTATACTTTTTAAGAACCTTTTCTAAATATGCCTTCTGCGATAGTCCTAAAACTCCATTTCTCCTATCTCGGTGAATTTCTATGCCCAAAACATATGATGCTTCACCAAGATCTGTTATATCAAAATTTGAGGACAAGAACTTCTTGTTTCTTGAAGCAGACTAACATCACTGCTGGCAAGCAGGATATCATCCACATACAAGATTAGGAAAATATATTTCCCATTTTTAAACTTTGCATAAATGCAGTTGTCCTCAATATTTTCTTTAAATCCAAAACCTTTAATTGTCTCATTAAACTTTAGATACCACTGTCTAGAGGCTTGCCTTAATCCATAAATGGATTTCTTCAGGCGGCATCCCATATCTTCCTTGCCTTCCATGATAAAACCCTTGGGTTGTTTCATGTAAACTTTTTCTTTTAAATCCCCGTTCAGAAATGCCGTCTTTACATCCATTTGATGTAACTCTAAATCAAAATGTGCAACTAATGCCATTATGATTCTGAAGGAATCCTTACATGAGACTGGAGAAAATGTCTCATTGTAATCTATCCCTTCTCTTTGTGTAAATCCTTTTGCCACAAGTCGTGCTTTATACTTTTCTACATTCCCTTTAGAGTCATACTTAGTTTTGTAGACCCATTTATAGCCTACTGTTTTGGCTCCTTTGGGAATTTCCTCTAAGTCCCAAACATCTTTGGAACTCATCGATTTCATCTCGTCTTCCATTGCCTCCAGCCACTTTGATGAGTGAGGGCTTCTCATGGCTTCTTCATATGAAGTGGGATCACCTTCCATATGAACTATCTCTGTGTTATAAACTTTATAATCAGTAGAAATAGCTGACCTTTTGGGTCTTGTAGACCTTCTAAGGGCCTCACCCCTAGGTTCATTCTATGCCTCACCTTCCGGCACATCTTCTAAAAGTGGCTGTTGCACCTCCCTTTCATGCTCAACGATGGGTTCAGTCGGCTCCTGACAGACAGGTTCCGGATCTTCTCCCATAGTTGTCATGGGTGGAGTTACAACAGATGCTTGCACCGCAACCTCAGGGATTGTCGGTGCAGGTACAACAGGTAGTGAGAAAAATGGCTCCTGAATCATCGGATTAGGTGCATGCACCCTCTTCTCCTCAAGATCAATTTTCCGAGCTACCATGCTCCCCCTCATCATTTCGTCCTCTAAGAAGACTGCATGTCTTGTTTCTACAAACTTTGTGTATCTCTCTGGACAGTAGAAACGAAAACCTTTTGATCTATCAGGATAGCCAATGAAGTGGCAACTGATTGTTTTGGAATCTAACTTTGCAATATTTGGATTAAACACTTTGGCCTCAGCTGGGCTCCCCCACACCCTTAAGTGTTGTAGGGAGGGCACTCTTCCTGTCCACAACTCGTACGGTGTTTTGGGCACCGACTTGCTTGGTACTCTATTGAGAATGTGAATGACGGTTTTAAGCGCCTCCATCCATAATCCCAATGGCAAGGTGGAGTAACTCATCATGTTGCGCACCATATCCATAAGAGTACGGTTACGCCTTTCAGCTACTCCATTTTGCTGAGGCTCGCCCGGCATTGAATACTGGGCCACTATGCCAGTCTCCTGTAAGAACTTTGCAAAAGGTCCAGGGACTTGGCCATATGGAGTGTGCCGACCGTAGTACTCTCCCCCACGGTCAGATCTTACTATCTTTATTCTTTTATCATGCTGATTTTCAACTTCAGCTTTGAATATCTTAAATGTATCCAACGCTTCAGACCTTTCTTTGATTGGATAAATATAACCATATCGGGAGTAATCGTCTGTGAATATTATGAACGAGTCATAGCCATCCACACTTTTCACAGGAAATGGTCCACAAATGTCAGTGTGAATGATTTCGAGTGTTCCTGTGCTACGGTTTGCACCCTTTTTGATTTGTTTTACATACTTTACTTTAATGCAATCTATGCATTGCTCTATGTCTGAGAACTCTAATGGAGGCAGAATATCATTTTTAACTAGTCTTTCTATCCCCCCCCCTCGAAATATGTCCCAAGCGACAGTGCCATAATTTCGATGAGTCATGAGTTCTCTTTCTTTTCTTTTGTACTTTATCCGATGCGGAGACATGCTCATTCACATTACACACAGAATGCACTTTTTCACGTAGTGATAATAAATAAAGCTCATCGTGTAGGAAAGCAACACCCACATGAGTATTATTAAACCATATGGCACACTTGCCATGTCCAAAATGACATTCATAATTGTCTTTATCCAAACACGAAACACTAATCAAGTTTCTGTGACATGAAGGAACATATAAAACATCTCTAAGCAGAAGCGTGAATCCATCAGCTAACTCCAGGGAGATGTCGCCGACAGCTTCAACTTCTGCTTCAACTCCATTTGCAACTTCAATGCATCTTTCGCTTCTTTGCGTAGTCCGCGTCGACTGGAATCCCTGTAATGAATTTGCAACATGAATAGTTGCTCCTGAGTCAATCCACCAAGTAGATTTCGAAAACTGTGTATACAAGGATTCATTTACAAAGGAAACAATGTTGTTACCTCTCTTTGCCATTATTGACTTTAGCCAAGCAGGGCAGTCTTTCTTGTAGTGCCCAGTCTGCTTACAATGGAGACATGTATCTTTGTCCACTGGGAAAGACTTCTGCTGATGCTGATATTGAGCTTTTCCATGTGGCTTTGAAGGGGAACCTTTGCCATTGTGATTGTAGTTCTTTTTCTTATTATCCTTCACATAGTTCAAAGAACCACCATATGAGGATTTAATTCTATCCTCCTCTTGCACACACATGGCTATTGTCTTTTCAATGTCCCACCGCTCTGGCTGCATGTTGTAGTTGACAACAAATGTGTCAAACTCTTTTGGCAGTGAAGCCATGACCAGATGAACAAGAAGTGCAGGCTTAAGCTCCAGATCAACGTCCATGGGTTTCAGCTTTGCAGCCATGTTGCTCATCCTGAGGATGTGCTCTCTTATGCCATGTCCACCTCCGGTGTACTTTTCTGTCACCAGTTGCTTTAGCAGCTGGGTAGCATAGATCTTTGAAGAACCAGTGAACTGGCTCTTTATCTTTTCAAGGAACTCCCCTACGGAGGTACACTATGCAATTGAGCCCACAATAGCGTTCTCAATTG
Organism: Elymus sibiricus; assembly: GCA_039707655.1. NCBI lineage: Eukaryota > Viridiplantae > Streptophyta > Magnoliopsida > Poales > Poaceae > Elymus > Elymus sibiricus. Next base: position 326,739,120 of record CM077670.1, read on the forward strand.
TGTTCTTTATGAAAGCCATGCACTTTTTATTGGCGGTGAGCCACTTTTGGTTTTCGAGGGTATATGACATCTCCACTGAAGCATGAGCCCTCTGCCTTTTCGCCCAAGCAGCATCATCATCTTTTGCCCCTCTGACTGGCTCTGGTGGTTTGACCGGCTGTGGTGTGTCCACAACCCAGTCCACCTCAGCACAAACGAAGACTAAGTCAACTTTCTTTCATCACTCAGTGTAGTTATCGCCTCTGAGGGTTGGAACATCCTTGAGGCAACTCATCAAGTGGAAACCTCCTGTAACCACAATTAAGTGAGATCACAACAACAATTGCATGCATTAATCGAACGTTGGTCAAAATTAAACATACAACTGTTTATGCAATTAAAACTATATCACCGTTGGGCAAAAATAGAAATAAATGCACCTTTTATAACAATAACAAATCATGATCATGTTATTAACAACGTTGGTCATAAAAATAACAGGATCATAATTGTTACAATAATCACTTTAACATGCTCTTAAAAAAATTTAATTTCACTTTTGTTCTATTCACTTTTAAAAGAGCATTTATATTTATTTTGCAGCGGAAAACATGAATAAGAAATTCATGAACTTTTTCTTTTCTGAAACATTACTTTTACTTTTCTATTTTCTAAACAAAAATTTTCTTTGAATAATTTTCGAATAGAAAAAAAAACTGTATTTAAGTTTGCCCAAAAACTGGACAGAAAATAAAAAACGCCAGCCGACCAAACGGCCCGCAGCGCGCGCCTGCGCGCGGCCCACGGCATGCTGGTCGAGCGCCGCTCAGGCGGCTGTGGCCTGGTGGTTGACCGAAATGGGCCCAGCCCAGCGGCCTGGTCCGCCGACTGCTTTCGGCCCAAAGGGCCCACGGCGGGGCTAGGTTAACAGCGGTGGCCGTCCGATCAGATCAGACGGTCCACCGCGCTGATCGGGTGAACAAAACAGCGGGAGAGCTCCCGACCGAACCCTAGCGCCCCCAGTCATTCGCCTCGATCTCTCTCTCCCGTCTGAGCGACTGCAACGGCCCGGCCGCCGACCCCGGTCGCCGGCGACGGCTGCCACCGCGCGGCGCCTCGCCTACTCCTCTTTTCCTCTACCCCTTCTCTTCTGTTGCTGAGATAGGGAGAGGGAGACGCGCTGCGTCACCACACATCAATGGCGACGGCTCGGCCGCCCGCCCCGGCCGCCGGCGGCGGTAGCCACCGCGCGGCGCGCACCACCTTTTCTTTCCCCTTTCCCTTTCTCCCTCCTGTCCTCTTCTCCCGTGACAGAAGAAGATGCGAGGCAGAGGCGCCCTCCAGCGCCGTTGCCAACCCCTTCGCCGGTCGCGCGTTCCCTTTGCGGTGAGCGCGCCGCCGTCGAACGGTCTGGCCGCGGTGCTCTTTGCCCCTTTCGGGGTAGGTTCTTCTTCCCGATTGCCTCGGCTTGCCGATGCGCGACGGGATCGAGAGGAACGGCGCGGCACAGCGGCGGCGCTTTCTTTTCTTTTTATTTGCTTTTGATTTGATCTCTACCCGAAATCCGATGCCCACTCCTTGCATCTGATACCATTGTTGTATTCTATAGATTGTGTAGGCTAGGGATACGGGATAGATCGATCTGTACATACACTATCTATGCATCTAGATTCATCTGTGAGGAGAGGATCACAGAGAGATGAGAGGAGGAAGAGTGGCTACCTTCTCCTTGGCTCGAGGAGGAACCCGAAGCAGTGGCCATGGTGGTGGTGACGGCGTGAGCACGAGTGTGCGTGGGTGGCGGCGGTGGTGGAGCTTCCCGTCGGCCTAGCGCAACCCTAGATCGGATTGGGGTGTTCGGTGGTGTTGTGGTGCACAGTCAACCTCGTAATCCGTGCCCCGGCATCCCACCTCTTTATATAGCGCTGGCGACAGGGGCCCACCAACCATGGTTTGGTTGGGCGCCCCCGATCAGGGCGCGATGCAAGGGCCCGTTCGACCCGTTGAGCTCGAACGGGAGAGAGATCAACCTAACACTCCCCTGGTAGCTCTTGCAGTTCGCCCAACCCTATGGATATAATCACGTGGAAACCTAAAAGAAGTAACCACAAGCATGAGTCAGGTATTCACATTCATCAAATGTTTTAGCGATGAATACTTACAAAGTTACTATGAATATAAAGCTAGTACAAGATACCTTGGAATGTCATAGTTGATAACAAGATCAACCGTTTGGATATCCAACCCACGACTGGCCACATCAGTAGCAATCAACACAGGGACCTGACCAGACTTAAAACGATGCAACGCCGAAAGCCTTTGTGACTGAGCCTTGTGAGAGTGCAAAGAAACAGCAGGTCGACCAAGCTCTTGGAACAAAAAGTCCAAATATTGGCATGTCCTATGTGATAATATAAGTGACTTCAGCAACTTCTCAAGAGAGCATTGAACTTTAAACAGTTTACAAATTAAACGTAAAGAGTAACACGAAGCATTCCATCAGAATGATCTAACCAAAAGAATAACTCAGAGGGACTTCTGAATACAGGGATTGACAATTGGAGGTGGGTGAATTGAAATAAGCATATCTAGGGGAGATACGTGCATGATAACAATTTTTTTCCCAAATTTCGCACTCAAAACAAAATTAACAACATACTTCTGGTTTACGTAAATAAAAGGTTCATGAGAGGATCTATGACTCTATGCAACCTATTACTAGGAACAATTAATAGTTATGGTGTAGGGGAGCATACCTGCAAGTTGAAACAAATATAATGGCTGAACCTATATTATCTTCCTTCATTTTTTACAGGAGATACAGAAGATGGAGCTCTTTTCCCTCCGGAGGTATATGGATATACTCCTGCTTTAAGTTCTCAACAGTCTTGAACCCTTCGTATGCCTCAAAAAAGTACAACTTGCTTCCCGAAAGCTCAAGCAAAGATCGCAAATTATCTGACATTGTTGCAGAAAATAGAAATGTTTGCGGTTTCTTTGGCAAACAATCAAATATCACCTTGAGGTCCTCCTCGAAATTGGCATCTACAACTCTATCTGCCTCGTCCAACACAAGAAACTGCAACAGAAAAGACAGCATACCTTAGAAACCTGAAACTAGCTGAAGAGAAAATACTAAAAATTCTAGGATGCATGGATACGGCAAAAATATGGCATATCGGAGGTTAGATACGTCTGGATACGGGAATACCTCCAGATGCCCCAAGATACATATCTGGCGATTTCCTGTTTTCCAAAAAGTAGGTCAGCTTTCCTTGACATGAAAAAGTAGGTCACGCATCCTTTATATATATGTCATATCACCTATAGCTAATTTTATAGCCGACATGTGTGGTAGTAGTTAGCTATAGAGGCCTATTAGCTATAAATATGTACTACTTGGCTCATCTTACTCTCTCACAAAGCTTTTTGGAGCTAGTGTTGCAGCTGATCTTAATCTACAACACGCTTCTCTTATCGCTCTACGATAGCAAAAAGATAGTACTCCTTATTGCCTGATTACACCATCTTATTATACTTGCTCTTACTTTCGCTAATCTTTCTCCTTTTCAAATGGCTTTAGTTCTCCCAATATAGGCACACGTAGAAGCCAAGAGGGCACTCTTTCCTTTGTTTTTTATTTAGTTGGAAGAAGGCACGCTTTCCGCTTGCTACACAAGATGGTGAACTTTAATTTTCTTTTCCTAAAGTTTTTGCAATAAATTTGGAGGTTTTTAAAGATACATCATACTGCATGATTTAACGTGCAATATTAAGTTGATCCAGTGGTTTGTATGGCTCAGCAAGGAGTTCATTTAGCTCAAGGATGACTTAGTAATTTCCTATTAAACTGATGTTGGTCTATAGTTCGGCTAGTAGTCTTCTCACGTGTTATCACTCCTAACAAGGACAATCCATCCTGCAGTATCGTGTATGCACGCCACCGCCTCATTTAGGGATGCAGGCGGACGCGTCCTTTAGATCATTACAACCATGACATACAATAATTAATTGGTTGGTGTCAATACACCATAGGAGGGATTCCCTACAACGAAATATATTCTAAGTCATGTCGTGGTACAACAACGCAAATTGAACATACGTTAAGCAATGCTCTCTTTTGCCAAATGAACCGCAGGGCAGCAGCGGCGGAAAGAAGTGGGTCAAAACAGTGCACAAGGAGTGGAAGATACTACAGGACAGCTTGCCAGGTACGTGTGGCCTTCGCGTGTAACTTATACTATATGTCTCAGTGTATTTTATTAATTACTGGATGGATGAAATTGGCACATCGATCTATACATGTATGCAGACACAATCTATGTACGGGCGTTCGAGGACCGTATGGACCTGCTTCGGGTGGCGATGGTGGGCGCGAGCGGGACGCCTTACCAGGACGGGCTCTTCTTCTTCGACCTGCAACTACCGTTGTCCTACCTGGACGTACCACCGCAGGTGTACTACCACTCCTTCGGTAACCGTCTGAACCCAAACTTGTATGCCTCTGGCACAGTGTGCCTCAGCCTGCTCAACACCTTCGGCGGTGAGGGCACCGAGGTCTGGGTGCCAGGGACGTCGAGCCTCATCCAGGTCGCCGTCTCCCTCCAAGCCCTTGTCCTCAACGACCAGCCCTACTACAACGAGGCCAACTCCGAGCACATGGTCGGCACGCCACAGGGCCACCGCCACGCGTTGCCTTATAACGAGAACGCCTTCTTGCTCACTCTTCGACCATGCTCCATCTGTTGCGCCGACCGCCGCGGGGCTTCGAGGGGTTCATCAGGGACCACTTCCGCCGACGCGGGAGATATGTCCTCGCGACATGTGAAGCGTACCCGCAGGGATGCGTGCCCGCCGATCATGGGAGGATGGAGTTGTCGTGCACCACCGGCTTAAGGATCGCGCTTGACAATGTCTTGCCCAGGCTCACGGCAGCGTTCACGCAGATTGGCGAAGGGAGCGACCAATGCATTGCCACCAGTCATCAACATCCGACAAATATTCTCATATGATATGACACTACTCCGATTGGACCATTGGCGGCAGCGCTAGTGCTGATGTATTGTCTTGTCACTACGAGCACAGAAACTCTGAACTGTAACCAGTAGACAATAACAGTTAGATTGTGGTGTCAACTATTGCTTCAGCAAAAATATTTACTATTCGGTGGAAATCTTTACTATTGAACCATTGTACAACATGTTGATCTAAACTACGCATAGGGCCGGTTCCATTACCACTGATAACGGCATACCGTTCTAGCCAAAAGTAAATGAAACGTAGAGAGAGAGAGAGAGAGAGAGAGAGAGAGAGATCTAAACTAACTAGCTAGTAGTTCCCAGGTCGCCCACAGCTTATTTGCAAAATTAACGAAGAATATTTGAAGCATGTTGGATTTGTGAGATGTATCTGAAATGATTAAATATGTCCTAAATAATACTTCCTCTATTCACAAATGTAAAATGTTTTGAATATTTTAGTATGGACTACATACAGACTGAAACGAGTCAACAAACACATTAAAACGTGTCTATATACATTCTACATCTGATTAAAAAAAACAGAACATCTTATAATTATTGAACGGAGGGAGTAGATGTGAATGCGGGTATTTTTTAATATGAAATAATTGAATGATTTTGAAACAAACAAAAGCAACTGAAATAATTATAACAATTTGAATAAAACATTCTTACCTTTTTTAAATCGTTAAAAAGAAGCTTGGTGAAAAAATACTTTGAAAATTATGGAAATAAGCAGATTACCTTTTTAGAAGTGACAAAAGGTTTGCCACTTTCATTATATTAAGAAGCATGTTTTAGAGACCAAACGTCTGGAGGCGAGACTCAAAATCCAAAAGTCTAATCTTCCAACGTAATGTTACCCAAATGTTCTGCCCCTACCATGGCACAGTTTGCCACCGCAATGCGGACACACGAGACGATGATAGAGTGAGTTGATTTGTTATTGAAAGACATGGGAATTACACTCGTTGCAAATCTCCAAAATTACAAGCATGGTGACATGATCATCGCTTTGCCCTTACTCTATCCATGTTGTAGCAAGTGATCCCACCAAGATTTGACGCCGCTGAAGCGTTGCAAATCTCCAAAACTACAAGCATGGTGAGGTTGACCATTGCTTTGCCCCTACTCTACCCATATTGTAGCAAGTGATCTCATCAAGATTTGACGCCGTTAAAGTCTGCCACGAAGACAGATCGAAAGGGTGCAGATCAAACCGATTTTTTGTCGAAAAGGACCAGCTGCCCGACGCAATTGTAAAAAAAGACCACCTGCGGATGAATTGGACAGAAGAGACCACCCCCGCTGTGGCGGCAGGCGCGCCAGCCGACGCGTGGCACCTGCCGCCACGACGTCAGGCGGCAGCCCCTGCCGCCACAGGGGCAGGCGGCAGCCAGCCGGTAACAGCTTTCGTCGCGGGCGACGGAACGGGGCTGGCCTCGTGGGCCCTGCCGCCACCGCGTTAGGCGGCCACTGCTGCTGCTGCATGGCAAAGCGCGGGCGAGGTGGGACCTGCCGCCACACGGGCCGGCGGCCACATATGGCGCTGTGGGCCCTGCCGCCTTGCAAGCTAGTGGCAGCCCTGCAGTTGCTGCTTCCCAGCCGACAGCACCGCTGTGGCAGACGGCGGTGATTGCTGTGGCCGACGAGACAGATTTCCACGCGCGGGAATCCGATGCTGCCCGCCGCGCTTTCCTACGCGCACTGATTCCCGCCTAAACTTTCCTACGCGCGCTCATTCCGATGCCCGGCAGTCTGTGTTTCGTCGTTTTTACATCGCGTGATTCCCGCCTAAACTTTCGTCTGTTCGCCCCTATTTTCCCGCCATCACATTTGTCATCTGAGCCTATAAAACGAGGCATTGAGCCTCTCGTCATCCATCGTCCAGCCACAGTCGAAATCCCCACTGCGCTTAGTGTGTCACACTATTTTTAGTCGCTATGAGTTTGCCTTGCTCGGATCAAAGCATCAGGCCGAGGAAAATGAAGAGTGCTAGTTTGCCTCAGGGGGTGGAACTCCTGCGGTGTTGGTGTGGCGATCTTTGCAAGGTGAAGGAGGTGACGGATTTTTCTGATTGGTTGGGCATGAAGTTTTTCATGTGCGCCAATTATGAGGAAGACCCACCCGTAGCTATTTCAGAGTACGACAAGCCTCCGGTATGCTTTAACCATCACGAATAGATATATTGTTGGTTTTTTGGTTGATTCTTTATTAACATAATTGTTCTTGTTGTAGTCTCCTCCGCCTCTGTGCATGTACTATCGTTGGATTGACACGGAGATGCCGGCTTGGGCAGTGACTGAGATTCGTGAAAGAAGTCGCCGTGCATGGGATAGTTTCTACGCGGAAGAGCGACGTGAGAGGGCGGCAGCAGCGGAGAAAGCCGAGCAAGAGAGAGAGTTAAAAGAATATTATGCCGAGCAAAAGGGTTACTTTCAGGATTTACTGAAGAAAAATAGGGAAGACGCTCGTCGCTTGGAGGAGCAGGAACGGCAGCGAAAGGAGGCTCGTGAGGCGGAGAGACAGAGAAAGAAAGAAAGGGCTCGTGAGGCCAAGGCAGCAGAAGAAGCTGGCGATGGAAAAGGAAAATATCCACGCTGGACTCACTAGATTCCTGTGGTAGCATCTTAAATTTTGCAACCGTTTGTATCTTAATTTCGGCTCAGTAGTTTAAATGTAGCTTTATTTCTGTAGTTCAATGTAGCTTTATTTCAATAGTTAAATGTATCTTACTTTCAGTTGTACCGTGTCGTAATGTAAAAAATGTAGCTTTGGAATAAAATGAGGATGACTTCATGTAGTTTCTGTATGACGATGCATCAACATTTTTATTTCCTCATACATAGATGTCTCTTTACATACATTTGAAAGTCTGAAACTTTCATAGATAGATAGAATAGGCCGCACACATAGATAGACGAATCACCCTACTCGACGACGGCCAGCTGGCCTTTCTCGACGACCAGAAGGCGACAAGCGATTAGGTGCTCGGTGTGGACGAAGACCACGGCCGTACTCCCCCTCGTCTCCCTGTGTCTGCAACTCCTGCATAGGTGGTGGAGTCTGCAATCCATATTGAGATCCTGATGCTAAATTGTAGGTGTATGGTTCTGACTCCGGAGGGATATAAGATGTGCCAATAACGTTCTCATTGAAGAAGTCTGTAATTATCCCTGTAACCGTGTTGCCAGGATTATGGATGCTATGAGGATGTTTGTGTTGAGTCCACGCTGGGTGTCATCATCGTGCCATGTAGGATCAGTAGTTTTCTGCACAGAAAAAAAACCGTATTTAAATATGAGGCATGAAGATGTTGTATGCGAGTAATTAGTTATCATGTGTGAACATACTTCAGCGGCGCCGTAGCATTGTGATCCCTCGCCTCCAGTGTATGGTGATTGTTCGCTGTACTGGTAAGAAAATTGTTTTGAAAATAAACCGTTAGAGGATAATATATGATATCACTGTAAATGCATTAAAAATGTAAACATGAGTACCTGCTGAGATCCCTCGCCTTGGGTGTATGCGCCGTACTGGTACGTCTCTGGGACACGAGTCTCCTCGGGCATGGAGATCCCTCGCGTGGAGAGATACGGCTGAGATCCCTCGCCTTGTGTGTATGCGCCATGTCCTGTGTACGCATTTGGGTTCGGGAAAAGAGTCTGCGCGGGCATCGAATCCAAGCCCGTGCCATGTTCCTGGGATGTTTGCCCCTGACGAAGCTGCACCGAACGAGAGCGATGCAGTGGCAGAGCTGAGTCATGCCGTGGCAATGTCGTTGTACTGCTCGGACCCTCCCCCCACCGCCTCGTATGGCTCATACGTGCCTCGCTCGGTCTGGACGACGGCGCCGCACTCGGTCTGGCTGACCTCGCTTCCGGCATGTTGTACGCTCCAGTGACAACATCGTCGCCTCTACCGCATCCGAACTTTGTGGCGACGTAGTCGTGAATACGCTTTAAGACTGACTTGGAGGCCGCTGGAATGCCCCGTGTTGGGGAACGCAGCAGAAAACAAAAAATTTCCGACCTACGCACCAGCCCAGGACCACTATGGAGACTGCATACAAGGTTTGATCTTTTCGTTACCGACTCGTAGCGCAGCGGAAGTAGAGTCGATGACGATCGGCGGTGCAAATCCCCGCAGCTTGGATTTACAACCTCCCAACCGCGAGGATGAAAGTGCTAGTTATCGACTAGAGGGGGGAGGGTGAATAGGCGATTTTTATGAGAGGATTCGAACACATGCAATGTCTTCGAAGAAAGCGGAAGCAGGATGAGAACTAGCAAAGCCTATCAATACGATGAACAGATATGACAAGCATAGACATCATACATACAAGCATGCATTGAACATAAACACAAGAAGCATGAAGATAAATGAGTAAACAGAGTCTTCAGACGATGATACAGCCTTTGCTTTCAAAGCACGCGATCGTCCATAGCTAGGACCATAGATATCTCTCTTCTCAGATAGCTGGAATTCATGTGTATTGAGCCTCTCAAGTATATCGGCAGGATCCAATTGCTTGAAGTCGGGACGCTCTTGGATCATCAGTGATAGGGTGTCAAAAGAACTGTCCAGAGACCTTAGTAGCTTCTTCACAACTTCATGCTTGGTGATGTCAGTGGCGCCAAGAGCATGAAGCTCATTGGTGATATCAGTGAGACAATCGAAGGTGAGCTGGACATTTTCATTCTCGAGCCTTTTGAAGCGATTGAAGAGATTGCGAAGAACATCGATTCGGGAGTCCCGTTGTGATGAGACGCCCTCGTTGACCTTGGAAAGCCAGTCCCAGACAAGCTTTGCAGACTCCAAAGCACTCACACGTCCATACTGTCCTTTGGTCAGATGACCACAGATGATGTTCTTGGCGGTGGAGTCCAATTGTGCGAACCTCTTCACGTCAGCAGCGGTGACACCTTCACCGACCTTGGGGACGCCCATCCTGACGACATACCAGAGGTCGTTGTCAATGGCTTCAAGATGCACGCGCATCTTATTCTTCCAGTAGGGATAGTCAGTGCCATCGAAGACGGGGCACGCAGCGAAAACCTTGATTATCCCTGCAGTCGACATAGCTAAAACTCTGGGTGGTTAAACCAAATCACACTGAACAAGGGAGCACCTTGCTCTGATACCAATTGAAAGTGCTAGTTATCGACTAGAGGGAGGGTGAATAGGCGATTTTTATGAGAGGCTTCGAAAACATGCAATGTTTTCAAAGAAAGCGGAAGCAGGATGAGAACTAGCAAAGCCTATCAATACGATGAACAGATATGACAAGCATAGACATCATACATACAAGCATGCATTGAACATAAACACAAGAAGCATGAAGATAAATGAGTAAACAGATGAATGGCTTCAGGGAATATCTTCAAACACAAGCAAGCATGCAAAGGCTTCACAGTTCAAAACAGTAAGGAAGAGTAAGGATAGAACCAGGAGCTCGGGGAAGACAATGATTTGTTTGACCAGTTCCAACTGCTGTGACAGTTGTACGTCTGGTTAGGGAGGCTGAGATTGAACTCAGAAGACCGCGTCTTCACCTTATTCTCCTTGAGCTAAGGTCACTTAGACCTCGCCCAATCACTCTGGTAAGTCTTCAAGGTAGACTTCCAAACCTTCACAGACTTCGTTCACCGGCAATCCACAATGACTCTTGGATGCTCAGAACGCGACGCCTAACCGACTGGAAGATCACAGTCTTCAAGTGTAATAAGTCTTCAGTTCACTTAGAACAGAATGTCTTCAGTGATGCTCAATCACTTTGGGCTCTGGGTGTTTTGGGTTTTGACCTCGCAAGGTTTCTCTCTCAAAGGCTTCGAGGTGGGTTGCTCTCAAACGACAAAAGCCGTGCACTAACTCGGAGCAGCCACCAACTTATGGTGGAGGGTGGTGGCTATTTATAGCCAGGGGGCAACCCGACGTGATATGTCCGAAATGACCCTTGGTCATTTAGGAACTGACACGTGTCCAACGGTCGGAATTTAAACCCACGCGGCAACTTTACTTGGGCTACAAGCAAAGCTGACTCAACCAACTCTGGAAGAGATTTTCTCTCATTTGTCTTCGCTCGAAGACATAGGATTTTAGGTTGAGCATCACGTCAGTTTCTGACATCGTTTACCTCGACCCCACTTGACAGTTCGGTGGTTCCTATGACTCAAGAAATAAGAAAATGAAACTATGAAAAGACTATGTCTTCAAGCTTCATTGTCTTCGACGAATGTCTTCATGAACCAATATCTTCAACACGAATGTCTTCGTGAATCACCATTGTCTTCAATGTCTTCATACATTTTTAGGGGTCATCTTCGATGGGTAAACCGATTCAATAGGGACTTCTACCTATGTTCTCCTGTGAATCTCACAAACACATTAGTCCCACAACCAAGTTTGTCTTCAATACTCCAAAACCAACAAGGGGTGGCACTAGATGCACTTACAATCTCCCCATTTTTGGTGATTGATGACAAACTGGTTGAAGTTTTCAACGGGGATAAAAATAGGTGAAGTTAAGGTACAGATGGTTTGGCTTCATGAAGTGGGAGGGGCTCCCCCTGAAGATGTGCATATAAGTAATTTGCCTTTGAATGCAAATGCACATGGCAGGTTCGACTTTGTGGAGATCTCCCTCCATTCATGAAATCACAACATGTGCATACAAAATAAATTGAAGATAATGACATGCACAATGAAATATGGGCGTCTGCGAAATGAATTCATGCGCATAATATCAAGGTTAAGTAGCGCATAAACAGTAGCAAAGACAGCGAATGTAGCAGACGTCCATCAGGACTTAAGTTTTACAACCCAAAAACCAAATGTTCAAGAACGAGAGTTGTAAACTTAGCAAAATATATCAAGCCCAGCCCAATTTGCCCGCTTGAAGACTATCAACCCATATGCTTCTCCCCCTTTTGTCAACAAGTGACCAAAAAGGTGTGAAGACATAGGGTGTCTACGCGTCCCTTGGAGGCGATGAAGATGTTGGGGCAGCCGGGTCGATGTTGGAGTTGGGCGGAGCAGAGGGGCCTGATGCAGCGTCTTGATGCAGTGAAGCCATTGGCGGAGAAGTAGCATCATCTTCCTCATCAACCACCCGTGCGACGACAGTGGGCGCTGAAGAAGAATAGTCTGAGTCTTCAAGAGATGGTGTAGCACGCCACTTCACTGTTGCAGGAGGCTTGGAGTCAAATTTGAAGCCTTCCTTGAAGCCATCGGCAGCAAGGTCATCTTTGGAGCAGAGTAGTGTGAGACTCTTCCAAGCCCGGCGGCTGGCTTCATGTGCAACAAACGCATTCTTGGTGGAAAGATTGCGCACTCTGTTGAGATCAGTCATGATGCTCCTCATTTGCCTTTTAAGCCAGTCATGATGCTTGTCTTGCTTCTGATGAAGAGAAACAAGAAGCTCTCTCTCAGTTAAGACTCGCGCACGCTTTTGAGGTCTTGGAGGCACAGTGCTTGTGGTGGCTTCAGTATTGGCTTCACATGGCTGGCAAAACTGACCAGTGAGAGGACCAGCTGAAGTGGAATAGGGGATATGGATGGCTACAACATGAGCAGCACCGCTGTGAGAGCCAGGAACTTCGACCACTGGAGTCTTAGCAGCAGCTGGATAGATGTCTTCAACAGGTGCAATCTCAGGCAGAAAAATGTGATGGTTTCGGCTTGATGGTTGATATTGCACAGAAGAGAGAATCTTGATGAGGCGCATTATCCAGGGAGCATAAATCTTGAGGCCAAATAGGTCCATGCCAGATGCAGCTAACTGTCTGATGAAGAAGTCGTTGGTGTTGAATCGGATGCCATAGCTGATGTTGTAAAGCATTGTCTTCATAGCACCTTCAACCTTGCTCGACGAGGAGTGCCCCTTGATAGGCCATAATGTATGCCTTAGAATATGATAGATAGTGTGAGGCAAGTACTGGAGCTCATTGACAAGAAACTCCTTGCGACAATCAGCTTCAACAGGCAGTGGCTTCATCATGGTGAGCATCTGAGTCATGTTTGGCTCTGGCTTCTGAAAGATACTCTCCACAGCTCTGTCATAGGCTTCACAGCCAGGTTCATAGATATCACCAGGAGCAGGTAGGTTTGTGAGCTCTAGAAGATCTTGAACAGAAGCTTCTTGGTGTACATCACCTGTCATCCAGTGAAGGGTCCAAGTCTTGATATCCTTATTGTATCCAGAGATGTGGAGGGTGGCATAGAATTGTAGCAGCAGTTCTTCGGTCCAGTGCTCTTTGTCTGTCACAAAAGGAAGCAGACCTACATCACGAAGACAATCAATGGCTTCATCCAGACATGGCAGATCAGTCGTAGATTCAAAGTTGAGGCGCTTGTGAGGATGAATCCGGTCTTGATTGTAGAGGACACTCACGTAATATCTTCGTTGTTGGTAGCTCCAGAACCTGTCAGAAGATATCCTTGGCTTTGTGTATGGGTTCTTGGAGCGGTCAAAGAAGGTATTATCATTCCTGAAGCTAATGACACTGAAGGGGCAGTCGGTCGAAGCAGCTCCTCGAAGCCTTGGCAGCCTCGGCATTGGCTTCTGAACAAGAGGCCGGTTGTCAACATGGAATTCATATTGCGGGCCAGGTCTTTCTGGTGACGCCAGACAAGGCCAGTTGACAGGCACAAGTTCTCCGGCCCTGTTGTATGCCATGACAATATTGGCGTCAGAGAGCACAATGGCTTCAGAGGTGGCAGGAGCTTCAGGAGTGGCATTTAGATCTCCTTTAGTGGCTTGGGCTTCAGACTCAGGGGCCACATTTGTATCAATAGCAGCAGTGTCATACACAGGAGGCTGCTCTTGAACGTCTTCGGCTGTTGCAGCCGGTATAACTTCAGACTGTTGGGCTTCCTGCTCAGGTTGGGCTTCACCAGATATAGTCTGTACAGGATCAGCTTGCGTTGCGACAGTCCGAGTGTTGTTGGTGGGTGGAACATCTCCTTGAATATCCTCGTGAGAAGCAGAGGCATCTTGATGCACTACCTCCTCAGAAATGCTGGTCATCCGCGGGCCACGGCGAAGCCTTCGGAAGATGGGCGATGCCTTTGGAGAAGAATCGTCTTCAACCATGGCTTCAGGAGTATCTGGCAACATAGGTTCATCATTGGTTGCAGCTTGAGGAGGAGGAGGAGTGTGGGGTATGACTTCATCATGATCGATTGGCGTCAGAGAGCGACCAATGCTGATCGGTTCACTGTGCTCAGGAACAGGCGATGATACCACGTGCTCGGTGAGCTGAGGAAGGACTTCATCATCATCATCATTTTGCACATTGGCATCAGTACCAATATCTTCAGCTGCGTTCGGATCAGTAGCTGGAATCTCTTCAGAAACGTGAACCTCTGTGGTAGCAGGTTCATGCACGGTAACTCGTCTCTCTGTGTTTCCAGAGGCAGGGGGAGCAACAGATATCGGTGTCACGAGCAGAGGCTCTTGAGAAGCTGATGGAGCATTTTCTGCTTGTGCCTTGTGCGAAGCCTTTGAAGACTTCGTCTTCTGACGCTTTTGAGATGTAGGAGCAGCAGAGGCATCAGATTGCTTGCGCTTGCGAGCTTCGGCTTCAGCTTGTTGTGTCTTCTTCTTCTCAGAAGCAACTGATGGAGCGGATGGCTTCGAAGCAAGCATGGATGGTGGGAAGACAATCCGAGGCTCATCTTGTCTTGGGGCCTCAGCAGCAGGGGTCTCGGGCTTCTTCTTCTTTTTCTTGATCAGCTTGGGATCAATGGCAGGGCGACCAAGTGCTTTTCTCTTCAAGCCCTCATTGTGAGCTTGCACTGTCTTCTCAGCATAGTGCTTGAGACGTTCTCTGGCACCTTTGGCATCATCACAAAGCTTTTGAAATTCCTCTTTCAGCTCGGCCATCATCTTCTTATAGCCTTGAATTTCTGCGACGCTGAATTTGGACAAGTGCTTCTTGAATAGACTCTTCTCATATTCAATCTTGTTTTTCTGTTCAAGCACTTTCTGGACAACCGCAAGTTCGTTGTTGATGAAGCCTTGGAACGTGACGCTGATGTCAATCGGAAGCTGCAAGTCGTCAATCGACAGAGACGGGTCGCGAAACCATTCATCAATGAAGTTGTTGAGAATATCATGGTCGAACAGATGCAGGTTTTTGAAAATATCAGCCTTTTCCTGCTTGTTCTTGATGAGGAGCTCAAGGGCATCATCATCAAACTCATCATCAGATAAATCAATAATGGCGCCGTCATCAGTCAACGTGGTTGTTGGTTTGGGGCCTCGCCCAGCAGGTTTCTTTGTCTTCGAGATGTTCCGAGACACATCTTCAGACTGCACACTGGATTCAGTTGGTGCATCTTTCACTGGCTTCACTCTTGAAGCATATGGAGCAGCAGCAGACTTGGCAGATTGCCCCTCTTTGGCTTTGGAGCCCTTTGGCTTTCTTTGTGTCTTGGGGGAGGCAGGATCAATGTCTTCAGCATGGGCTTCTCCGCGCGCATTAGCGGTAGTGGCATGAAGAGCGTTGATATGCTCAACATATGCTTGAAGACTGTCCCATGGCCCAGTCAGATTGGGTTCAGCTTGACGAGAGCCATCGGGTCTTGGTTCTGCAGGACCGGGGTTGAAGTTCACACCAAACTCCTTGTTGGCATCTGCTGAAGCTTTTGCAAACTGATAATTGGCTTCAAACAGATCATCTTCTCGACACCATCTGATGCTAGATGGGTCGGCATCTTCGGGCATCACACCTCGTACCATGCAAGGATAGAAGTTCTGGGCAATGGTGTCAGCCTTTGTTTTCGGAATAAGCTTCCGGTACACAATATCCGCCCATGGTGGCCTGACTGCATTCTTCTCAGCATACTCTTGTGTAACAAAATGATAACGAAACCATTGCTCTTCCCAGTAGCGGCGAATCCATTGCACACGAGATTTGCGTTCACCATAGGTTTCATCAGGATCAGATTTATACTGCTCATACAGATCTGGAGGGAGGTCAAGAGCAGTGTTGGCTCGTCGTTGCCTTCCTCCCTTCTTCGCAGATTTACCACTGGCCATTGGCTTCACAGGATTGATTGGCTTCATACTGCTGATCTGACAGGAACTGGCTTCAGGAGAGTCGAGATGTAACTGTAAGAAGTCTGCAAATGAATTCAGACTATGAGAACCAAGTGACTCGCCCACGGACATGTACCTGTGACAGCGTTAGAGATGCGAGGGAAGGAGGAGAGGTCATATGCATTCTCAGAAATTTTTGAATCCAACTCAGTTTGAAGACAATGACCTCACAGTGCGAAGACATTCACTTATAGGGAGATGTTGGTTCCAGATTTGTACGAATCAGAAGATAGGTACAAGTGAGGAATCGTCACTATGCAGTATAAGTGAAGTAACTTGGCAAGATATGAGATGCATGAAACAGAAGATGAAGATTTGGAAGTGAAGAAAACAAGTTCTGAAGATATTCGATAAGATTTTGGATCAAATAGATGGTAAAAAGTAAGTTTTATTTACCGCACGAAGAACAGCTCAACGAGGCGAAAGGAGGTTGAGCAGTTCAATCCCCCACGCCCTATGTTGGGGATATAACCCGTGGTGAGACCCGCCCAGGCGGGGCCGGGTTACACCGGGCGGCTCGTAAGCCCAAGACTTGTAAGGTGGGCTTAAGGATGCAGGCAAGGCCGCCAGGGCGGCTTACCAGATGGGCCGTTGACAGGGGCCCAGAGACGGAAGATGGCGTGAAGACCCGGGTGGCTAAGCCGCCCGGTGGCGGCTTACCCAAGATGGTATGGCGGCTTAGAGACAGAATAGGACACGCTGTGTGAGTCGGTTTGAGACTCGTGTAACCCGGGGCCTTGACCTCTTATATAAAGGCTAGACCCCGGGGCGGCTTAGAGAAGAAACCAAGTAATCGAGAGCTAGGTCAAGCAATCCGCTCCCTTGTAATCGATACTCCAGCTAATACAACACAAGCAGGACGTAGGCTTTTACCTCTACTTGAGGGGCCGAACCTGGGTAAACCTGTGTCCTTCGTCCCGATCAACCCCTTTGAGTCCACTGCTATGGCGATGGCCTCGAACCTAAGTCTTCGGACATCTGCCGTGACAAAACCACGACAGTTGGCGCCCACCGTGGGGCCAGCGCTCGGTGGTGTTGAGTTCTCAAAGGGCTCTCTACCAGGGATCGAGGGGTACGCGGTTGGCAGGATGACCAAGAGTCGCCGTGGCCGGCTCTACATCGACGACGCCGGCTGGGGCCCCGAGGCTGACTCCGTTGAGTATGGTTTCCGGGTCCCCTTCGGCGGGATTCACGTCTTCATCGGCAAGATCGGCGGATCTGAACCCGGGCCGGACGTCTACACCGACATCGTCGAGCCGGCTCGGCGCAAGCAACCCGCCCAACGCGGTCAACCCGCCCGTGCCAAACCGGGTCGGAAACACGTCTTCGTCGGCTTTACTCAGGGCATGGATCTAGAAGGATCTATGTCACAGGAGGAAACTCTCATCTGCTCTGAAAACGGATCTTCGAGCGGAGAGACGGAATCAATCTACCAGCTCCATAATGGCGGACTCGGGGGCTACGTTGAGCCTTACCCCGAGTCGGATTTTCATAAGCCGGAGGAATATGAGCCGCCGAACCGCGCCGCCGTCTTCATGGCGGGTTCCGCGGCGGCTCATAACAGCACAGCTGCTGAGGCAACCGGATCGGGGGCTGGCAGGCAGCCGGCTCAGGTCCTTCTGGATTTAATGGGTGAGCTTTCAACCCTGATGGCAACTGAGGTCACAGCTGAAAATCAAGCCGCCCGTAACACGGAGATTGCGAGGTTGAAGAATCAGATGACTGAAGTCCAGCAGGAGATCAATGAACTGAAGACTCAGATGGACGCTGAGGCAGAGCGCCTTAGGGCGGATGCTTTCCGTCTTGGGCTGGAGCAGCAATCAGCAGCGGCGGTTCAGCGGATGAGGCACCAATCCCGCTTGCCGGATCAGTATGAAGCGAGGAATCTTTTCAACACGCCAGGAACGGGACAGAACGTGCCTTTGGTCGTAACCCGGACGGCGGAAGTACCTGGAAGCCGGGCGGCGGCTCAGCATCAGCAGGTTAACCCGCCCCGACGAAACCAGATTGCACCGACCTCTTTTCCTACGCCGCCGGGTCATTACTCTAACCCGGCGGAGAACTTGGTAGCGGCAGCAACTCGGCTGACTGCTATCCCAATTCCCGATGAGTCACCCTTCGCAGAAGAAGTGCGGAACGCGGTTGGATACCTGCGAACGGCAATGGCCCAGCAGGAGAAGTATGCTTACAGCCGGAGTCGTGTGCATTCAACCCCCATCCCCAGTCGCAGTTACAGCCGGCGTTATGAGTCGCCGGCGGTATCTAGCAGTGAACGACATCGGAACCCGCCGCGGGCTGACCGGCCGGCTCTGGATGCGCAGGCGCTGGTGGATCGAGCAAGAGCACAACGAGAAGCGGCGGCTCTGGCGGCAGCGGCGGCTCATCCGGAACCCACGGCTGCACCTTCCGTCTCAGCCGGAGCCGGGTTGACCTCCCGGGCTGTGGGAGTACCGTGCTTAGCGCCGGCTTTACGGAACGAGCGCCTGCCAAAAGATTTCAAGGGCCCTCGTAAGGTGCCCAATTACACAGCTGACCTACCTCCGGAGGCTTGGATCGAAAGCTATGAGCTCGCCATGGAGATGTTGGATGTTAGTGATGCAGTGTGTGCCAAATACTTTATCATGATGCTAGAAGGGCCGGCTCGCATGTGGTTGAAGGGTTTGCCACCCAACACCATTACTTCCTGGGCCGAGTTGAAGGCGAAATTTATCAAAAATTTCAAAGGGACGTGCAAGCAGCCCATGACGATCGTGGATTTGGATCATTGTATGCAACAGACGGATGAGTCGGCTCATCATTGGGTCCGGCGGGTTTCGACTATCATCCACTCTTCAGAACAGATCACGGCGGCTCAAGCAGTTTTGATTCTGGAGAAAAATTGCCACTTTACGCCTTTGAAGCAGAAGCTTGGCCGGCTTAAACGTTCGTGTCAAGACATGGGGGAGCTTATGGCGGCTCTAACCAAGTATGCGGACTCTGACAACACGAAAGACCCAGGCTCTGATGATGAAAAATCAGGTCAAGGGAAGAAAGGTAACAATGGAAAGGGTCAGCAGCAGAACGCGGCTGGAAACGGCAACTCTGGCAAGCGGAAACACCCGGACGGCGGGTCAGAATTGGTGGCGAATACCAGCGCTGGGAATAACCATGTCAAGGGCAATGGGAACTTCAAGCAGAATTTTAACAAGGGAAAGGTTCCATTTAATTTGGAAGCAATGCTTAATAAGCCTTGTCCAGAGCATAGTCGACCTGATAAGCCGGCAGGGCATACGTGGAGGAATTGCCACATTATGCGGCAGTTTCGAGATTACAGCCTTCAGCAGCATCATAACAACGGTAATGGACCGTCCGGCGGCTCAGGGCCAGGCGGGTCAGGAGCCGGCTTGGGTCCTGGCGGCTCAGGGTCGGGTTACCAGAATCAGGGTAATCAAGGAGGTCATAATCAACAGTCTGAAGGCGGTGGCCAACAGCAACATAACCAGTCCGGTTTTCAGAGTAACCCAAAACAACTTAGCGGGGGTCAGTATCACGTCTTCACAACCAGCTTCGACAAGCGAGACCAGAAGGTACGCAAGCGGGCGGTTAATGCGGTCATGCCGGCTCTCCCGCAATATCTGAAGTGGTCTGAGTATGACATCACTTGGAGCAGGGCGGATCACCCGCCGCGGGTTGACAACCCGGGGCAATTAGCTTTGGTGGTTGCCCCCCAAGTTGGTGGATACATGTTCACGAAGGTTCTTATGGATGGTGGTAGCAGCATCAACATCCTGTATTATGATACTTTCAGCCGGATAGGTCTGCTTGACAAAGATCTTAAGCCGTCTTCCACAGTCTTTCATGGTGTGGTGCCTGGCAAGTCGGCTTACCCAGTGGGCAGGATTTCGCTGGAAGTCGCCTTTGGTGATGAGTACAATTACAGGGTGGAGTCCCTGTGGTTTGAGGTGGTCAAAATTAAAAGTCCGTACCATGCTTTATTCGGACGGCCGGCTTATGCCAAGTTCATGGCTAGGCCTTGTTATGTCTACTTACAGCTCAAGATGCCCGGGTTAAGAGGAACGATTACTGTGCACGGTGATCGGAAGACGGCTCTTGAATGTGAGGAAGGCGATGCGGCTTATGCAGAGTCAAGTTGTGCAGAGGCAGAGCTCAAGTTTTATAAAGAGAATGTTGACCCGGAGGATATGACTCCCTTGAAGAAGCCTACTACGGAATCAGAGCCGCCCCTCAAGTTTTCGGCGGATGATACCAAACAGGTGGATTTTACGGAGGGCGACTCATCTCAGCAGTTCACTATAGGGGCTAACATGGACCCCGCATAGGAAAGCGCGCTCATCAAATTCATCCGTGAGAATCGGGACATCTTTGCATGGAAGCCGTCGGACATGCCGGGTGTACCGAGAGAGTTTGCTGAGCACCACCTTAATGTGGATCCTAAGTTCAAGCCGATCAAGCAATTCCTTCGTCGTTTCAATGAGGAGCGGCGCAAAGCTATTGGAGAAGAAGTAGCCCGGCTCTTAGCAGCAGGGTTCATCATGGAGGTCTTTCACCCGGAGTGGTTAGCTAACCCGGTGCTGGTGCTTAAAAAGAACGGCACTTGGCGAATGTGTGTGGATTACACGGATCTCAACAAAGCCTGTCCAGCTGACCCGTTTGCTCTCCCTCGGATTGATCAGATCATTGATGCAACGGCGGGTTGTGAGAGTTTATGCTTCCTAGACGCCTATTCAGGTTATCACCAGATCAAGATGGCAGTCAAAGACCAAGAGAAGACGGCTTTCATCATGCCTTTTGGTGCTTTCTGCTATGTGTCTATGCCTTTCGGGCTCAAGAGTGCCCAGGCGACTTATCAACGTTGTGTGCAGAACTGTCTTCACAGTCAAATTGGGTGCAATGTTCATGCTTATGTGGATGATATAGTGGTCAAGTCAAGGAAGAAGGAGACTTTGCTGGACGACCTGAAGGAGACTTTCGACAACTTGAGGGTTTACAAGATGATGCTTAACCCGGCCAAGTGTGTTTTTGGAGTTCCCGCAGGCAAGCTTTTGGGGTTTCTAGTTTCTGAGCGTGGGATTGAAGCTAACCCGGACAAGATCAAAGCAATTACATCTTTGTCTGAGCCGGCGTGCATAAACGACGTTCAGCGCCTGGCGGGTCGAATCGCCGCGTTAAGCCGGTTCATAAGCCGCCTGGGCGAGAAGGCAATCCCCTTGTATCAAATGATAAAGAAGACGGATGATTTCGTCTGGAGCAAGGCGGCGGGTGAGGCGTTTGATGCGCTTAAGAAGCAACTGACTGAGCCGCCCGTCTTGGCTGCTCCGGCTGAGAAGGAACCGTTACTCCTCTATGTGGCGGCTAACAACAGGGCAGTCAGCGCTGCGGTTGTTGTGGAGCGCAAGGAGGCAGGGAAGGAATATCCGGTTCAACGGCCGGTTTACTACGTCAGTGAAGTTTTGATCGAGTCCAAGCAGCGATACCCACATTGGCAGAAGCTGATCTATGGAATATTCATGGCAAACCGGCAGCTGAAACACTATTTTTTGGGACACCCGATCACAGTGGTTAGCTCTGCCCCGTTGGGAGACATAATTCAAAACAGAGAAGCCACTGGCCGGATTGCTAAGTGGGCATTGGAGCTTGGACCTCTTAATCTAAAATATGTGCCTCGCACAGCGGTTAAGTCTCAAGCTTTGGTGGACTTTATAAACGACTGGACTGAGTGTCAGTCGCCAGAGGAGAAGCCGGACAACACTTACTGGACGATTCACTTCGACGGGTCTAGACAGCTGGAAGGTTCGGGGGCTGGAGTTGTCTTAACTTCCCCCAAAGGTGATAAGTTCTGTTACGTATTAAGGCTGATGTTTCCTTGTACTAACAATGCAGCTGAGTATGAAGCTTTGCTTCATGGCCTCCGGGTTGCTAAGGAGATGAATCTGAGCCGGGTTAGATGCCTCGGCGACTCAGACCTTGTGGCTCAGCAAGTTTCAGGCACGTGGGATTCCAAAGACCCACGCATGGCGGCTTATCGTCAGGCGGTAGACGTCGTTGCAGGTCACTTCAAGGGTTATCAGGTGGATCACATTGATCGTCGTAAGAACGAGGCGGCTGACGCATTGTCAAGAATTGGCTCCCAGCGTAAGCCGGTGCCGCCTAACGTTTTCTTGGACGTGTTATATCACCCTTCAGTTAAGTTACCTTCGGAGGAAGATCTGGCTATTCCTGACCCGGAGGGGCAATTGGTGGCGGCTCTGCGTGCTATTCCTGACTGGACATTGCCTTACATGGCGTATCTAACTCGTGGCGAGTTACCTGACGAGGAGACCCTGGCAAGACAAATCATCAGACGATCTAAGTCCATGACAATCATCAAGGGCGAGTTACATAAACGCAGTGTTACGGGCGTTTTTCAGCGTTGTGTTTCACCTGAGGAAGGCAAGGAGATCCTTAATGAAATCCACGCCGGAGATTGTGGTCATCATGCCGGCTCAAAATCTCTGGTGGCCAAGGCTTTTAGACATGGTTTCTTCTGGTTGACGGCTCATAAGGATGCAGAAAACTTAGTGCTCAAGTGTGATGGCTGTCAAAAGTTTGGACGGCGTGTTCATGTGCCGGCTCAGGAGTTGCGCATGGTCCCGATTACTTGGCCGTTTTCGGTCTGGGGGCTTGATATGGTCGGGCCCTTCAAGAGATCCAAAGATAAGAAGACCCACCTTTTGGTGGCGGTTGATAAATTCACGAAGTGGGTAGAGGCTGAGCCGGTCAGCAAGTGTGACGCAGCTACGGCGGTTCAGTTTGTCAAAAAATTGATCTACCGTTTTGGTTACCCTCACAGTATAATCACAGATAACGGCACAAACCTATCCAAGGGGGCTATGCAAACCTTCTGTGAAGGAGAGCACATCCGGCTTGACGTCTCGGCTGTTGCTCATCCACAGTCCAATGGTCAGGCGGAGCGTGCTAACCAGGAAATCTTGAGAGGTATCAAGCCCCGACTTATGGTTCCTTTGCAGAGAACGCCGGGTTGTTGGGTTGAGGAGTTACCATCAGTCTTGTGGAGCATCAATACAACTCCCAATAGATCCACTGGCTATACGCCTTTCTTCATGGTTTACGGCGCAGAAGCCGTCTTACCAAGTGACATACATCATGACTCGCCACGGGTGGCGGCTTACGTTGAGACAAACAATGAAACAGCGCGTCAAGACGCGTTGGATGCTTTGGATGAAGAGCGTGACCTGGCGGCGGCTCGATCGGCGATTTATCAGCAAGACCTGCGCCGCTATCACAGCCGCCGAGTCAAGACCCGGACGTTTCAAGAAGGCGACTTAGTGTTGCGCCTGATTCAAGATCAGACGGATGCGCACAAGTTGTCTCCTCCATGGGAAGGGCCTTTTGTGGTTAGCAGAAACCTCAACAATGGGTCATACTATCTCATTGACGTACGAGACGAGTCACGAACTTCTGGGCAGGAGACCCTCCGGCCGTGGAATATCGCTCATCTGCGGCCTTACTACACCTAAGTCATCGACTTCCCTCGTTGTATAATATCATTGTGTATATTATATATATATATATAATAAAGTTGGTATCCCTGCAAGCCGGGGCATCTGCCGTTTTTACATCACATTGTCCAAGATGGCTACAATCATATGATCATTTGGAGGCTTTCAACCTGCCGGGTTAGGCTTCAAGCCTCTTGGTCTGGCTCTTCAAGCCGGAGTTACAAGGTCATTTGGGGGCTTCTAACCCACCGGGTTAAGCTTCAACCTTCTTGATCGGCTCCTTATCTACAATATCACCACACACTGGCGGCTTACAAGACGGCGGCTTATAAGTTGGTGTGCAAAGTTGATAATATCAACAACGATTACTGGGAGTGCAGCGAGTCATGAACTCACCTCCTCTAATCTGTGAAAACGGGTTATGCCTGCCTGTATGCAGATGCATTTTGTCAGGGGTGCAGCGAGTTCTAAAACTTACCCCCTGCAAAGGCCTCTTACAGCGGCGAGGCTAACTCTGTAAGGCCGGGTTATACCTGCCTGTATGTAGATGCGCTTTGTCAGGGGTGCAGCGAGTTCTATAACTTACCCCCTACAAAGGCCTCATACAGCGGCGAGGTTAACTCTTACATTTGTAACTACGGGTTATACCTGCCTGTAAGTAGATGCGTTTTGTCAGGGGTGCAGCGAGTTCTATAACTTACCCTCTGCAAGTGCCTCTTACAGCGGCGAGGTTAACTCTTCTATTTGCTGCGTCTCTTTCTGGGTTGCTACGCTCTTATTAAGAGTTCACAGTAGCTAAGACCACAGAAGAACCGGCTTATATATTCGGAAAAGCAGGCAAAGAAAATGAGGTTTCACGCCTCCGGGTTAGACTTTTTAAGTCACCCTTCGCAGTGATGCAGAACATGTTTCTGTCTTCTTATATTGCCGGGTTTGTCTACAAGGTAAGACGCCGTGCAGATTGATATCATAAGCCGCTTGAAGAAAAGCAAGGAATATATTATGATTGACTAAAAGACTCATACGTGCACTATGGCACGGGTCAGACAGTGAAAGAGTTTTTCTACAAGCCTATTACAAAGCTCTCTTTGAGAGCTCACCAGGCAAGCAGCCAAAAGTTTTATACACATCGGCGGCTCAAGAAGCCGGGTTATCAAATATCAAGTTGAGCTCGACGGCGGGTCATCCTGCTCCGGGTCTTCGACTTCTTCGATCTGAAGATTGTCCACGTCCCAGTTGCAGTGTGTTAGTGCTTCAAACTGGGCGTCCTCAAACAGAGGAGACGGATCAATCTCAGGGGCGAAGAAATGCTTACGGCGCACGGGAGTCAAGTCTCTGCATTCAAATGTGGGACCACGTATCTTCTTGGATGTCTTGCTGTAAGCCGCCTGGTAAGTTGACATGTCAAGATCCTCCACCAGCTTGGAGGCAAGAACCCTGGAAGATTTTCTGCATTGAGCATAGTCTTCTGTAGTGAACTCCGAGCCGT
This sequence comes from Elymus sibiricus, assembly GCA_039707655.1. Lineage (NCBI taxonomy): Eukaryota > Viridiplantae > Streptophyta > Magnoliopsida > Poales > Poaceae > Elymus > Elymus sibiricus. The sequence continues at coordinate 326,764,212 of CM077670.1, forward strand.
CATCTTTCTTGGACGGGAACCCGTCCATCATCTCGTCAGCAGTTAATTCAGGAGCGAAAGCCAAGCACCGGCTTAGCGCGGATAGAGCCCCCTGCCTGGCGGCTGATCTTTTGAGCTCATCAATCTGCTTAGGCAGCGTGGACAGCAGCTCTAAGATATCTTTCATGTGCTTGGGGATGCTCCTTTCAGTCAGCATAGCTTTAATGGTCAGGAGAGTCCCGCAGTAGAGTTGTTCAGCTAAGGAGTACACTGCCTTCAGCTTCATCACACTGTCAGAGGATAACTGGCGGCTCCTTTCACCTGCAAAAAAAAAAAAAAAAAAAAAAAGGGTTTGGTGGTATAAGCCGCCAGATATATTATTTATCACGGACAAGACGGTCATTAAGTACCATATGCTTACCAAAGATAGCAGAGGTCATCCTGGATATATGCTGTTTCAGGGTCTGCAGCTCTGTCGACACAGTGGCAAGCCGCCCTTCAGCATCTTCTGCACGCTTGGTCAGGGCGGCTTGATGAGTTTCAGTATTCTTCTTGAAAAGAGCAAAGTCCACTTGCGTCTTTTCAAGATCTTCGACGGTAACCCGCCACTTGGTTTCCGCCTCTGACCGGGCGGTCTGTTGCACATCGAGATTTTTCTTCAGGCTGGCCATTTCAGACTCAGCCGCCTCTAGAGCATCCTGTAACAATTCAAAAGCAGGAAAAGGGGGGTTCAATGTTCATGGTAAGTTACCACTGAGGAAATTATGCTACAAGTCTCAAGCAGATTGCAAGCAATATACTCGACACTTGGGGGCTAATGTCTATTTGTTCTCTAGGGCTTGTCCCGGCTAATCTTTAAAAAAAAGATAAGCCGGCCCTTGGGGGCTACAATCAGCATTTATACAGTATCCAATGAGAATCCGGGTCATCATTTCATGATAACCCGGACTTGGGGGCTACAACTGTTCAAACTCTATACATCGAGTATCGGCCTACTACTACTTATACTAAACCCGATACTTGGGGGCTACAGCTCAAGTTATGAAAAGTATTGCTAAGGAAAGCCCCGGTTTATTATTTGACATATTAATCCGGCTCTTGGCGGCTAGGAAAGGGTATAAAGGACAGGCTGGTAAAAGTACTACCTCATATTTTTTCTTCATAAGGCTGACAAACTTCAGCTCTATCTTCCGGCTTGACTCCAGGCGGTTTAGAAATCCAGCATGAAGTTCATCAGCGGTAAACTTCTCCAGTACAGTAGGTTCCAAATTAAATTCCTCCAGCGAAGAAGTTTCAGCTTTGCCAGAGTGCCTTGTTAATACACGGGGTTCAGGGGTGTGGTGACCCGTCTCAGTAATAGCAACGTCTGGAAGGGCTGTTTCTTCATCAGCCATTGAAGGGCTGGGCAGTTTAGGATCATCCCTCGCAGGGCTTTCAGCGGTCGTATCATGACCCGCCGGCTCAGGTGGCTGGTGAATGTTTTTCTCAGTATCTGCGGCTGGTGGAGAGGCCGGCTTAGCAAACACTGGCTCTTTAGCAATTGGGGCGGCAGTAGACCCGCCAGTTTTTCTTCGTTTGGCTTGGGCCCTGGAAGGCGCAGTTGATGGTTATATATATGTCAAGGACATTGAAAACATTCAAGTGCAAAATAATATACATACTCCGGGTTGATCTTCATTGGGGGCAGCTTTGATGCGGTTGAGTCGCCAGATGAAGGCGGAGAATCCTGAAGGCATCCAAAGTAATACAAGACAGTAAGATTACAATGCAAAGTTGATGAGAATTATGTTTCTGTAAAAGGATACCTCAGCTGGCCGTTTTCGAGGAGTCGGGGAATGAAGTAACCCGGCCACGAGGTCGTCAGAGCCGGCGCTCCGGGTCTGGCGTCGGGAGTTGTGCTGTTGCTTTTTCAAAAGGAAATTGGGATCTAAGTGAGCAAGAGGATGAGAGAAGGGGACTTTCCGGACGACCCGCCGTACTCTGTCTTGTGAATAGATCTCTGAGTCAGAAATATCAATTACCTCAGGAGCGTTGGCGTGGCTTGCTTCCGTCTCATCCTGTGAGTAATTATTGTCAATAAGCTGTATAAAGAGACGGCCAAGAGAATCAAGTTCTACCTCCGAGTCGTCACTTTCGGCCGGCTCTGGAGTGGCGGCTTTCTTCTTCTTCTTGGCTGGGGTTTTCGTCTTAGGCTTTCTCACCGGCGGGTTAAATTTCTTCTTCCAGAACGGGGAGTTGGCCTATATATAAGCCGCCGGTTAAGGTTACAAGGTGCAAGATAAGTATAATCAATTGAAGGAAAAGAGACTTACGTCTGGAGCCGGATTCTTGGCATAGAAGGGCTTTAGCCCAATCTTGTCGCAAGCTTCCTGACTTTCGCCAAGGAGTCCCTTGACGCCACTGTTGATGTCTTCGTCAGTCAAGGGAGTTGTCTTGAAGCAAAGGGGGTCATTGGGTTCACCCGTATATTCGCACATAAGCCGGTCACGCCAGCTCAACGGCATGATTTTCCAGCTTACCCAGCAACGGGTTAGGTCAACACCTGTCAAGCCGTTAGCCAGCAGAGCCTTGACCTTGGTGTAAGCCGAGGCATACTTTGCTCGCTCGGCGGCTGTCATTCGTGCTGGGAGGGGGTTGTCATTGGTAAAGCAGAGCCGGGTTGGACGGTAACCCGGCAGGGGATTCTCGCCTTCAGGAGAGGTGTCCTGGCAATAAAACCAGGTTTTGTTCCAGTCCTTGGGGTGACTCGGCAAGGTGGCTGAAGGGTATGGCAGGTCTCTTCGTCTTTGGATGGTAATACCACCAAGTTCCAAGCTGGGACCGGCCGCCATTTCAGTCTGGCGGTTTGCATAGTGATATTCATAGAAGAGGTCAACAGACGGTTCTTCTTGCATATAGACTTCAGTTAAAACTTGGAATTGGCATATATTGGTAACTGAGTTGGGGCCTATGTCTTGAGGATGGATCTGGAAGAAGTGAAGAACATCCCGAAAAAACTTTGACCCGGGAGGGCGAAACCCGCGAAGGATGTGGTCAGTAAATATGATGATCTCTCCCTCCTTGGGCTCAGGCCTCTTCTCCGGTCCTGGAACCCGCCAGTGTATTTCCTCTTTACTTGGTAACATGCCAGATTCAACAAAGTTAGCTAGGAGTTCTTCAGTGACTCCGGAGCTGACCCAATCACAGGAGGATGGAGTCCTTGTCATGACGGCGGGTTACGCTACAAAAATAGAAGGAATGGCGGGTTAAGAAGAGCAGTCGCTGTGTAATGCAGTTATAATCAGTGTAAGTGGAAGAGCTAAGCCGCCAGAAAAATTGGCGGAGAGCCGGCAATACAATGGCGACTTACGAAGCTAAGATGGTATGGATGGGAAAATGACTAAGTGCAGAAAACAGATTTTGCATATTGTCTATTCATTGCAAGATCTACGGGCGAAGAAAAAAAAATGAAAATGAATACGACCTAGAAATAACAGTGGATGAACGAGATCAATCTACCCGCAACAATGAGTGTCATATGGACACAAAAATGAGTGGGGGATGGACTTCGGAGGAGTGCCCGCAGCCAAAGGGTAGTGATACGAGGTCTTGGGCAGTGCTCGATGCCTCGGTGGTTATCGATGGTGATGAACTCGCAAGAACAAGGAAGAACTCGGAACCCTAACGGGAGTGTACACAGATTCAATGAGGATCGGAGGAGCTTACCTCTGAGATGCGGAGGCGCCGATGAGGCTCTGGTCCGTTTCGGGCTGAGGCAGTGGCCGGCGAGGAGAGCGACGGCGCGTCTTCGGTTGCGGGCGGCGGAGCTCTGGAGAGGGAGGCTTCACGCGAGGAAGGAGACGACAGAGACAGGCGGAGAAAGGGAGGAGGCGCACGTGGCGCTATTTATAAGGAAAAGGGCAACCGTACGCGCGAAAGTGGGGAGCTACAGTAAATTGGCGCCTTGATTTTCGGGATGACCTTTCGGTGACAAAGATCCGTTGCAAACGTCATGGAATCTTTTCCGAATATTCCGTGTGACGTCATGGCGGGTTACAAGTTGACTTTCCAGATGACAGCGCAATGAAGACTCGCCGTTAAGTAAAGTTAAAGATTGACATGAGCTGGCTCAAATCAACCTGGGGCCTAATGTTGGGGATATAACCCGTGGTGAGACCCGCCCAGGCGGGGCCGGGTTACACCGGGCGGCTCGTAAGCCCAAGACTTGTAAGGTGGGCTTAAGGATGCAGGCAAGGCCGCCAGGGCGGCTTACCAGATGGGCCGTTGACAGGGGCCCAGAGACGGAAGATGGCGTGAAGACCCGGGTGGCTAAGCCGCCCGGTGGCGGCTTACCCAAGATGGTATGGCGGCTTAGAGACAGAATAGGACACGCTGTGTGAGTCGGTTTGAGACTCGTGTAACCCGGGGCCTTGACCTCTTATATAAAGGCTAGACCCCGGGGCGGCTTAGAGAAGAAACCAAGTAATCGAGAGCTAGGTCAAGCAATCCGCTCCCTTGTAATCGATACTCCAGCTAATACAACATAAGCAGGACGTAGGCTTTTACCTCTACTTGAGGGGCCGAACCTGGGTAAACCTGTGTCCTTCGTCCCGATCAACCCCTTTGAGTCCACTGCTATGGCGATGGCCTCGAACCTAAGTCTTCGGACATCTGCCGTGACAAAACCACGACACCCTAACTTGGCAATGGAGAACAGCTACGGCGGCGGTGGTGAGAAGATGTCCGCGGCCGGCGTGAGTACGGCGTCGAAGAGGTCGCGGCAGCGAAGCGCTTCTCCTCCGGCGACGATGAGGTTAGCGGCGGCGCTAGGGTTATGCGAGGACGACGGCGACAGGGGTGTAGAACATTAATGGAACCAGGGGTGAAGTATTTATAAGGGTTGGCCTGGTCTGGGGGATAAGACAGACATGCCCCTGGCGATACATATCTATGCGACACGTGGCGCATATGTGCAGTTGTTGCGACCATGCCTTGACCCCACGACCAGCTGTTTTGGCGGGCGGTCGTTCCACCTTCTGCAGATGCAGGTAAATTGGATAGAGATGAAAGTCATTTTAAATTTTGTCTCAAAATCTTTGACTGACAAGGACACAGTGAAGACAATCGACATGTGTCAAATAGAATGCATATGAAGATTGAGAGAGACTGGACGAGGTAAGCACAGAAGGGGTAAGGGTCCGATCACATTCACCTAGTTCAGAAACACAGGTTGAAGACATAGCTATAGGTGAATGCTGTTGAGGACAAACTCAATATATATATAGTATAGGCAATGAAGTCAAATAGAATGCGAGGATAAAACCATTCGAGAAGACAAGCCAAATCAGGAAGATAATGCAATAGATGTGACGCCAAATGAAAATCTTCAAGAAAAGTTTGGTGGTGGCGTTGCCCACCATATAGGAAGTATTAGACCCAGACACGGTGCACCATTATCGTGGCACTCTGAAGTCAAAATCCATTTTAATATCTTCACACTCAGAGTGTATATCTTCATGAATTGAAGACATATGTTACTTCATGTTCTGTGCACCAAGGTCGTCAATTATGCCTAAGTGTTTGGATGAATGCCCTTTTACAGGACATTTGAGGATTCTAGGATATTTAGCTCACACCGCAACTTGCAAAACCTCTTCTCATCGAAAGGCTTCATGAAGATATCTGCCAGCTGATCTTTAGTGTTGACGTGAATGATGTCAATGTCCTCTTTGAGCACATGGTCACGAAGAAAGTGGTGTCTAATCTCAATATGCTTCGTCTTGGAATGTTGGACAGGATTGTGAGAAATCTTGATTGCACTCTCATTGTCACAGAATAGTGGAACCTTCTTCTTGTTGATGCCATAATCCTTGAGAGTTTGCTTCATCCAAAGAAGTTGCGCACAACATGATCCAGCAGCGATGTATTCGGCTTCAGCAGTAGAGAGTGATACACAGTTCTGCTTCTTTGAAGACCAACATACAAGTGAACGTCCAAGAAAGTGACAAGTGCCTCATGTGGATTTTCGATCCACCCTGTCTCCAGCATAATCAGAATCAGAATAGCCAACTAAATCAAACTCTGAGCTCTTTGGATACCATAATCCTAGTGTTGGGGTGTGAGCCAAATATCTAAGAATTCGCTTCACAGCGAGGTGATGCGATTCCTTTGGTGCCGCTTGAAATCGGGCACACATGCAAACACTAAGCATTATATCTGGCCTAGATGCACATAAGTACAATAAAAACCAATCATGGAGTGGTATACCTTTTGATCGAACTCTTTACCATTGTCGTCAGTGCTCAGATGACCATTTGTTGGCATTGGCGTCTTGTAGCCCTTGCAATCTTGCATTCCAAACTTCTTCAGGCAATCTTTGAGATATTTCTCTTGTGATATGAAGATACCATTGCTTTGTTGGCGAATTTGAAGACCAAGAAAGAATTTCAGCTCTCCCATCATGGACATTTGATATTGCTCTTGCATCATATGACTGAACTCATCACTATATCGTTTGTCAGTGCAGCCGAAGATAATGTCATCCACATAGATTTGGCACACAAACAGTTCACCATCATATGATTTGGTGAAGAGAGTGGGATCAAGTGAACCAGGTTTGAAGCCTTTGCTTTTCAGGAATTCCTTGAGTGTATCATACCAGGCTCGTGGAGCTTGCTTGAGGCCATACAATGCCTTGTTGAGCCTATAGACCTTGTCAGGGTACTTTGGATCTTCAAACCCAGGTGGTTGAGCAACATAGACTTCTTCTTCAATTTTACCATTTAGAAAGGCACTCTTCACATCCATTTGATATAGAAGAATATCATGATGATTTGCATAAGCAAGAAGTATGCGGATGGCTTCAAGTCTAGCCACAGGAGCAAAGGTTTCATCGAAGTCAATTCCTTCCACTTGTGTGTATCCTTGTGCGACTAGACGAGCTTTGTTTCTGACAACTTGACCATGTTCATCTTGCTTGTTGCGGTAGATCCATTTTGTTCCAATGATATTGTGCTTACGGGGGTCCGGACGCTTGACAAGTTCCCACACATTGTTCGGCTCAAATTGTTGAAGCTCTTCTTGCATAGCTTGAATCCATTCAGGTTCCATGAAGGCTTCAGTGACTTTGGTGGGTTCATTGATGGAGACGAAGGCGAAGTGCCCACAAAAGTTTGCTAGCTGTGTGGCTCTTGAACGAGTGAGAGGACCAGGTGCATTGATGTTGTCGATTATCTTCTCGATCTGAACTTCATTGGCCACGCGAGGATGTACAGGGCGAAGATTGCGCTGTTGCTGAGCATTGTCTTCAGGCTCAGCATTGTCTTCAGTCTGATCATTGTCTTCACGCTGGACAGGAGTAGGTATCACAACCTCTTCATCTCCGAGTTCCTCAGTGGGTATTATTTCTCCAGTACCCATTTGCTTGATGGATTCACTAGGAGGGGGTTCATCTATCACAAGTGGCAGGTGCTCTCTTTGCGAGCCGTTAGTCTCATCGAACCGCACATCTACAGTTTCAACCACCTTGTAGTGAAAGAGGTTGAAGACTCTGTAGGTGTGCGAATCCTTTCCGTAACCAAGCATGAAACCCTCATGTGCTTTCGGTGCAAATTTGGAAGTGTGATGTGGATCTCGTATCCAACACCTGGCACCAAATACTTTGAAATAACTTACATTTGGCTTCTTACCAGTGATCAATTCATAAGATGTCTTCTTGAAGAACTTGTGAAGATATACTCTGTTGATGATGTGGCATGCAGTATCAATGGCTTCGGGCCACCACTTGTGTGGTGTCTTGTATTCGTCAAGCATGGTGCGAGCCATCTCAATGAGAGTCCTGTTCTTGCGCTCCATGACGCCATTCTGCTGAGGAGTGTATGGAGCTGATAACTCATGAGTGATGCTAAGGACGTCAAGATAGGTGTCGAGCCCAGTGTTCTTGAACTCGGTGCCATTGTCACTCCTGATGTGCTTGATCTTGACACCATAGTTGGTCATTGCACGGTTGGCGAACCGCCTGAAGACATCCTGTACTTCAGTCTTATATAGGATTATATGAACCCATGTATATCTAGAATAATCATCAACAATCACGAAGCCATATAGGTGTGCAGATGTAGTAAGAGTGGAGTAATGAGTAGGGCCGAATAAGTCCATGTGTAGCAGCTCGAAGGGACGAGTGGTCGTCATGATTGTCTTAGAGGGGTGTTTCTCCCTAGTCATCTTCCCGGCTTCACATGCTCCACATAGGTGATCCTTCTTGAACTTGACGCCCTCAATCCCAATGATGTGCTTCTTCTTCACAAGGGTGTGCAAGTTCCTCATGCCAGCATGTCCTAGCCGTCGATGCCAAAGCCAGCATTCTGAAGCTTTTGCTAGAAGACATGTGGCCAGCTGTGGTCCTGTGGAGAAATCTACCATGTACAAGTCACCTCTTCGATAACCTTCGAAGACTTGGGTTTTGTCAGAAGCCATTAGCACAAGACAGCGAAATTTGCCAAAGATGACAATCATATCAAGATCACAAAGCATTGAGACTGACATGAGGTTGAATCCAAGGGATTCGACAAGCATCACTTTATCCATGTGCCGATCCTTTGAGATTGCAACCTTACCTAGACCCAATACCTTGCTTTTCCCAGTATCAGCAAAAGTAATGTGCTTTTGAGTAGATGGACGAAGTGTAGAGTCCATGAGTAAGCTTTGGTCACCAGTCATATGGTTGGTGCAGCCACTGTCCAGGATCCATTCAGTAGCTTTTGGAAGTGAACCCTACAGTAGAGTTAGTGGGATAGGCTTCACGATGACAATTTGTAAAGATAAAGCATGTGATCACAGATACTTCATGCAAGATTAGTTTCATGAAAGATATGGAAATGTAATCATCAAGAAATTATGTTGAGTCTTTTGTTCCATAGCATTTTGGGCATTTTTACTTGTGCCCCACAAGTTTATTCAGGTCCCCAGCATTGTCTTCAGAACCAATGCTTTTCGGCTGGAGACCTGACCCTGCAAGAAAGAGACCAGTTCTTCTTAACTACCCACATCTGAAGGGGTGGCTTAGAAGCAATAAGTCTAAGTGCAGCATCTGAGAACTTTGGCTTTGAAGCCCTAGCAAATAGCTTCACAGGGGGGTTAGAGTACTCAAATGAATAGGCAGAGAAATTCTTTAATTTGTGAACATAATGGTATGAGGAATGTCTCTCATATTCATGAGTCTGATCATTGTAACCCTGCAAAACATTGGCGTTAGGGCGATCATACGAAGACCTTTGTCTGTATGAAGACTTCGGTCCATATGAAGCTTTTGCTCTGGGGTTTGTCTTCTTCCCTGGTGGTGTCATGATGACATTCACGGGAAGCTTTTCCAGAAGACTTTTGGGAACCCAGATCTTCTTCATAGGGGAACCATTCCTGCAGTTAGTTCCAATAAACCTGGCAAACACTTCACCATTCTGGTTTTTGAACAGTTTATAGTTTGAGTCAAAGGACTCATCAATGATGATAGGGTTAGCACAGTTATAACCAGATAAGGTGGATGGATCCACTGATGGCCCTAGTGCAGCAACCCAGGTAGTTTTGGGGTACTGCTCAGGCTTCCAGTAAGACCCATCAACATTGATTCTCCTCTCGAAGCCAATACCCTCTTTCCTAGGGTTTCTGTTCAGGATCTGTTTCTTGAGGACATCACAAAGAGTCTGATGCCCTTTGAGACTCTTAAACATCCTTGTCTCAAGCAATGTCTTCAACCTAGCATTCTCATCAGTAATAGCAATGGCTTCCTCAGATGAGGGGTTAGTTGCCACAACAGTAGTTGAAGATATTGCAGTTTTAGAAACAGTAGAGCATTCAGCAGAAGAATTGGCGTTATCACGCTCAAGGCATTTCAAGCAAGGTGGCACAAATTCATCCTGAGCGGTACTGATCTGTTGAGCGAGTAGTGAATCATTTTCAGTCCGAAGATCATCATGAGACGCTCTCAGCTTCTCAAGCTCTTGCTTCCTTTGAAGATATTCATAGAAGAGCTTCTCGTGATCAGATGAGAGAGTATCATGATGACTTAGGAGCTCTTCATACTTAACTTGAAGATTTTTTATGTCTTCAATTAAGGATTGACTTCGATTCATTTCCTCGTCCAACAGATCATCGCTTTTGTCTAGCAGTTTTTGAATCTTTTCCATAGCAGTTTGTTGCTCAGTTGCAATTTTAGCAAGTGTCTTATAGCTAGGTTTGGATTCACATTCAGAGTCATCTTCACTTGAGGTTTCAAAGTAGGCAGCGCGTGAACTTACCTTAGCGCCTCTTGCCATGAAGCAGTAGGCAGGAGCAGGGTCGTCGTCCATAGTGTCGGTGACGTGACCATTGTCTTCAGTGTTGAAGATGGACTTGGCGACGAACGCTGAAGCCAAAGCCAGGCTTGCCATGCCTGAGTCTGACTCCTCCTCTGACTCCTCCACTACCTCCTCGGTATCAGATTCCTCCTCTGAATCCATCTCCTTGCCAATAAATGCACGAGATTTGGTAGAAGAACTTGATTTGCGCGATGAAGACTTTGATTGTTTCTTCTTCTTCTTGTCGTCAGAGTCATAATCCTTGCTCTTCCTCTTCTTTGATTCCTTCTCCCATTGAGGACAATCAGCGATGTAGTGGCCTGATCTCTTGCATTTGTGGCAAGTTCTCTTTTTGTGGTCACGAGTGGAAGCCTCATCTTTCTAGGAGTCATACTTTGAAGACTTTCCAAAACGGTTCTTCTTGGTGAACTTCTGGAACTTCTTCACAAGCATTAAGAGCTCTCTACCAATATCTTCAGCACTATCAGGACAGCAGTCAGAGTCTTCAGACGATGATACAGCCTTTGCTTTCAAAGCACGCGATCGTCCATAGCTAGAACCATAGATATCTCTCTTCTCAGATAGCTGGAATTCATGTGTATTGAGCCTCTCAAGTATATCGGCAGGATCCAATTCCTTGAAGTCGGGACGCTCTTGGATCATCAGTGATAGGGTGTCAAAGGAACTGTCCAAAGACCTCAGTAGCTTCTTCACAACTTCATGCTTGGTGATGTCAGTGGCGCTAAGAGCTTGAAGCTCATTGGTGATATCAGTGAGACGATCGAAGGTGAGCTGGACATTTTCATTCTCGAGCCTTTTGAAGCGATTGAAGAGATTGCGAAGAACATCGATTCGGGAGTCCCGTTGTGATGAGACGCCCTCGTTGACCTTGGAAAGCCAGTCCCAGACAAGCTTTGCAGACTCCAAAGCACTCACACGTCCATACTGTCCTTTGGTCAGATGACCACAGATGATGTTCTTTGCGGTGGAGTCCAATTGTGCGAACCTCTTCACGTCAGCAGCGGTGACACCTTCACCGACCTTGGGGATGCCCATCCTGACGACATACCAGAGGTCGTTGTCAATGGCTTCAAGATGCATGCGCATCTTATTCTTCCAGTAGGGATAGTCAGTGCCATCGAAGACGGGGCACGCAGCGGAAACCTTGATTATCCCTGCAGTCGACATAGCTAAAACTCCGGGTGGTTAAACCAAATCACACAGAACAAGGGAGCACCTTGATCTGATACCAATTGAAAGTGCTAGTTATCGACTAGAGGTGGGGTGCATAGGCGATTTTAATGAGAGGCTTCGAAAACATGCAATGTCTTCAAAGAAAGCGGAAGCAGGATGAGAACTAGCAAAGCCTATCAATACGATGAACAGATATGACAAGCATAGACATCATACATACAAGCATGCATTGAACATAAACACAAGAAGCGTGAAGATAAATGAGTAAACAGATGAATGGCTTCAGGAAATATCTTCAAACACAAGCAAGCATGCAAAGGCTTCACAGTTCAAAACAGTAAGTAAGGAAGAGTAAGGATAGAACCAGGAGCTCGGGGAAGACAATGATTTGTTTGACCAGTTCCAACTGCTGTGACAGTTGTACGTCTGGTTAGGGAGGCTGAGATTGAACTCAGAAGACCGCATCTTCACCTTATTCCCCTTGAGCTAAGGTCACTTAGACCTCGCCCAATCACTCTGGTAAGTCTTCAAGGTAGACTTCCAAACCTTCACAGACTTCGTTCACCGGCAATCCACAATGACTCTTGGATGCTCAGAACGCGACGCCTAACCGACTGGAAGATCATAGTCTTCAAGTGTAATAAGTCTTCAGTTCACTTAGAACAGAATGTCTTCAGTGATGCTCAATCACTTTGGGCTCTGGGTGTTTTGGGTTTTGACCTCGCAAGGTTTCTCTCTCAAAGGCTTCGAGGTGGGTTGCTCTCAAACGACAAAAGCCGTGCACTAACTTGGAGCAGCCACCAACTTATGGTGGAGGGGGTGGCTATTTATAGCCAGGGGCAACCCGACGTGATATGTCCGAAATGACCCTTGGTCATTTAGGAATTGACACATGTCCAACGGTCGGAATTTAAACCCACGCGACAACTTTACTTGGGCTACAAGTAAAGCTGACTCAACCAACTCTGGAAGAGATTTTCTCTCATTTGTCTTCGCTCGAAGACATAGGATTTTAGGTTGAGCATCACGTCAGTTTCTGACATCGTTTACCTCGACCCCACTTGACAGTTCGGTGGTTCCTATGACTCAAGAAATAAGAAAATGAAACTACGAAAAGACTATGTCTTCAAGCTTCATTGTCTTCGACGAATGTCTTCATGAACCAATATCTTCAGCACGAATGTCTTCGTGAATCACCATTGTCTTCAATGTCTTCATACATTTTTAGGGGTCATCTTCGATGGGTAAACCGATTCAATAGGGACTTCTACCTGTGTTCTCCTGTGAATCTCACAAACACATTAGTCCCACAACCAAGTTTGTCTTCAATACTCCAAAACCAACAAGGGGTGGCACTAGATGCACTTACAGAGGATGTACTCCCTCGCCCGCTCACCGGACGGATCTCCGGGCAGCCCTTCGGGAGGCCTCGGGACAGTCCCTCAGATAGTCCCACCGGACGGATCCTCGGACAGCCCTTCGGGAGGCCTCTGGACAGTCCCTCGGATAGTCCCACCGGACGGATCCTCGGACAGCCCTCCGGGAGGCCTCACGGACAGCCCTCCGGGCGGGTCACTCGAACATCCCCTCGGGCAAAGGATCGAAACTACGACCTCTCTACGGGGTTGCACATATACGGTGTCAGCTATCCAGTAGGGCTTCACCATCCAGAACTAGTTCCCACCGGAACCCAGACAGCCTTTCGGCTCTACGAAACTATTTCGCGGGGAGGGAGAGAGAAGGCCAGATCATGCATGGCTTGTGTATGTTAAGAAAGAGTGTGTCTTTAGGCAGCCCCCTCCACCCCTATTTATAGGCCAAGCCCAAGGGTGGCTTCTCCAAGAAGCCAAGGGGAAAAATACCAAAAGGCCCTCAAGGTGGCTTCTCCAAGAAGCCACCCAAAAAGCACCTTCACTATTCACGGAAACATTTTTCCGCGACCGTTAAATCCTAAAATATTTCTGTGGGTCTTAGAATAATTCCAGTACCCACTAAAATAATTTTGGACGTGTTCCGAAACAATTCCGGATTAGTGATTTTCATCTGCGAAAAGCAACCAAACCGGTTCCGGCAGCTCCGGAACATTTCCGGTTTTTATCCCGAAAAAATCCCAGAAGTTTCCAGAACAATTCTGGCACCCTCCAAGAATTTCCAGACGTGTGCCAAAACCAATTTGACTTAATGTTATACCCTGAAACAACTTTTCAGTTTTACCGAAACTATTTCGGTGTTCTCTCTCCGGAACTTTTTCGCTGTCTCCGAAACTTTTCCGGTGACTTTCTCTCAGACTCCCTGTCTAGTATTCAGCAGATAGATGACCCTTAAGCGTGTGACCCTATAGGTTCGGTGAAGCATAGACATGACCGGAGCTCTTTCCGATCAATGATCAACATCGGAGCCGTGGACACCCATATTGACCCCTATACCCACAGGAATAAATATTCGAGTGAACCTCCAGTTGCCGTGTGCTATTCCTGTTGCTTCGCGATATGTTACAAATACCCGAGGTGAGATTTATCGGCATCCCCGTGGATCAACAACTTGTCCACTATGCCAGTTACCTCGTTACCGGTTTTGTTCTCTTTTCTCGTTCCATTGTTCCGGCATCCCTGTGATCAAATCACATTGTGTCTGGCCAGACGATGGTGGATACCGTAACACCGAGAGGGCCCAGAGATATCTCTCCATCGTCGGAGGAGCAAATCCCAATCTCGAGCTATCAAGTTACTTGGCATACTTTCCCATGAACCCGTAAGCCGCCGTAATAGCCACCCATTTACGGATGACGTTTAACAAACCCCAAAGTTCATGAAGCAAGCATGAAGAAACTCGATACTCTCATGGTCTAAGGAATTATACAAACATTAACTTTCTCTGTGTTATTAACCATTAACTTGTGACGAATGTATCTCATAGCATAACATCAATCGGGTCGATTCAACCACAAGTGTTCTACTAGCATTGTGCCCTCAAAGTTGCCGGCATAGTCATGCCCATGATCAGGAAAACAGAACCATCATGCAACACTTGAGCTAGTCTTAGAGGCCAGAGTAGGAATACATTTTACCATTTATTATTCCACACGTGCATATGAGTCTTCCTCCGAGCCTCGTAGTTATTGTAGACTCGAGAACCATAGCAGTTATAGCATGGAACATAAACATAATTACAAACATGGAGATAAATAATAACATTTATTATTGCCTCTAGGGCATATCTCCTACAGACTCCCACTTGCACTAGAGTCAATAATCTAGTCAATGCTGATGCACTTTACACCTATGGCATACCGGTGTAAAACATGCTTCGCTTGTGCTATAGTCTGATGTCCAACGGATCTGACAACTTCAGTTCCATGTGTATCTCTGCATATCCTCGCGTTTTCACGCTTTCACAAAATTCATATTTTGTGTGGACTTGGCTTCGTATATATGTGAATCACTAGTCAAACCTTGATTCCTCAGACTGAGCTATGGAGCAACTATCTTCAATAGTGTTCCATTGACCAAAGCCATCTTGGAACCATACTAAGTTCATGAATGAACTGTACGATTCAACATCTTCTATGTCGCTTTGAAAGCGGCAACATACTTAGCCTTAGTTATAGAATTCGCCACAGTAACCTGTTTGGAACGATTTCCAAACACCGTGCCACCATATCGTGTATTACAGAAAACCCTTAACTTAAATCGAAAATTGCATGGAGTATTGATGAAGACTGTATCGATGCAATTACTTACAACGAGCACTTCATAATCTCTGCTTGCGAGAAAACATGTCATCAGTGCTACTTTAGTACTTAATGACATTTTCCACTGTTGTCCCATGATCAGTACTTTGATCACTTTGGTATCTATACTCGCAACAGCTTTGGGAATATCGGACATATCTGGTTGTTTTTACATACCATGGAATACATGATTAATCCAAACACAAGAGTGTGTGGAATCTCCATCATGTATTTCGCTCATCAGTGTTTTGGGACACCGAGTCTTGCGAAAACTCTCTCCATGTGACTTCGGCAAGAATCACTCCTTGGCGTTTTAATGCTAAACTGTTTTAGCATCTTGTCAATATGTATTTTGGCTTAGCCCTATTAGGCAATTCTATCTCGCAGATAAATATGCCTAATATCAAGGCTATTTAGCCCAAGCACTTCATCGAAAAACTATTTTCAATGAAGTCCTAATTTGTGTCAAGAAATTTATATTACTTCCAATCAACAATGTGTCAAGCACACAAGGTTTTAAGAAATATTATTATGCTCCCACTTACTTTCTTGTAACCACAAGCATCTTCGTTATCCATTGATGAAATCAAACTCTTTTGACTATTTCATCAAAAACGAAGATTCCAACTCCATTTTGCTCTCTTATGTCCATTGCTGGAACTCTGAAGTTTGCATACTTACTAGCATCCTCTGGATTGACAAAATACCTTGGACTGTATCCAATGCAAGTCCTAGGTTGCATTTCCATCACATGGAAATCCTTTTGGCATCCATGTATCATATCTCAAGATTGAAATATGTATTGATTGCTAGTTTAACCCGATCTGACTTTTAAGCATCGCAATGGTGAGACAACCTCATTGTAGTCAACTCCTTGAACTTGTTATTGCAACAAGTCGAGCTTTAAGGATAAAACATTTTATCCACATCAGTTTATAGTTCCATTAATGTTCGTTAGACTCTAAGTCTTCTGAAGGGTTTATCAAGATATAATCTTGAATCATTTATGGAAACTATCTCAGATTATATTGGCATTTAGCCAATTCCGGAGTCAGGGCCCATCAACGCTTCCTTGTGTATCGTAGGTATACTGTTGTCTAACAACAATATCTCGCTTGCGCACCTGAGAGGTTTGCATGAGTTTTGCCTACGTGGTTCAGTTGCAAGTTTGACCGAAGTCCATACATCTCATGTAGAGGCTTCCATATCAGTCGCAGTAGGAAACTCTGGAATTACTTCCAAGGTTTCTTTCCTTTGATCTGATGACGAAGATACTGTTATCTCGTCGAGTTGCACTGTTCTCCCACTCACCTTTTTGCAAGAACCATTCTCTTTAAAAGCATACCGTTTTGTGGCAAAACCTTTTGCCTCGGTATAGTGGTGGAGGAATTCCCAATAACATGGCATAACCTACAAAGCAGCACTTGTCTGATTTAGAATAGGTTTGTAAATATTTTACACAAGCCTCATATTCCAAATGTTAAGAAAAGACATAACATGGTTGGGGTTACCATACCATGGCGTCATTTCAACAGATCTGATGGTGCTCTTTTCAGTGTAAAAGCCGCAGTCTCTAAAGCATTACTTTTAAAAGGGATAATGGCAAATTGATTTATGTCATCTTTGATCTTACCATGTCATAAATGGTTTGAATACATCTTCACAGACATTCCACTCACAGTGGTGTTCCGGGAGGTGTAAGTTATGAAACTCTTTTCACAACTCATCAGACATTCGCTAAACTTGTAACTCAAAATTTCTTTCCGCAATCCAATTGCAGAAACATAATTTTCTTGTTACAATAATTTCTACTTCATTTTTGAAAACCTTATGAATGATTTCAAAAGATCCAGACTTACGTCTCATCAAGTAAATATCCATATATCTACTTGAGTCATTTCTGAAGATAGACAAATCCACTGCTAGCAACAACATTTATCGGACTACATATATCAAAATGTATGATCACCAATAAGTTCGTTGCTCGTTCCTTATGGCCTATGAACGGTATTTCAGTCACTTTACTTTTCGGAGGAAAGTTGCAAGTGTCAGATGATTCATAATCAAACGACTTCAAAATCCATCATTATGGAATTTCTCCATGCGGATTTCTCCAATGTGACCAAATGCAGTGCCACACATGTGTGGTATTCTTTTAGTCTTGCGACATTTAGCGACAGTGTTATGGATGTATCAGGTTACCATCAATATTCATAACATACATCTCATTCATGATGGAAGTATGGCCCTTATGTTATTCATAACACTGAACAACAATTGTTCTTTTATGAACAACCCTTTTGCAACAAACATTATGCAATGGGCTAGAGTGTGTAAAACTCTAAAATGAATTATGAAAGTAAATACAGAGGTAATGTATTATTATCAATATTCATAACATACATCTCATTCATAATGAAAGTATGGCCCTTAAGTTATTCATAACATCGAACATCAAAAGTTCTCTTATGAACAACCTTCTTGCAAGATACCTTATGCAATGGGCTAGAGTGTGTAAAACTCTAAAATGAATTATGAAAATAAATACAGACGGTAATACACCGATGGAAGGTATGGTAACATTTACTATATTCCCAGCGCGTATCTGAATCTCACTCCGGCAAGTCTTTTAGGCCATAGTAGTTCTTGCATCGAGTCGCAACAGAATGCAATCGAGCGGGTATCTCTGTGATCAACTCACAATACCCAAGAATCAGTGATTTAACATGTTTAATCATAATTCTCAAGAACTATTTCTTTTGACCAGCCTTTCTATACATTAATAGCTTGTATGACATTCATACATGAGCTGGGCATTCCAGTCTTCTCTCTTTTTGCCTTTATACTTCTAACAGTTTAACTTTCAGTATTTCTCCTACTCTCAGAAGAAGCACTCAACTTAAGAGTGGCGTTAGCCCTGGACTTCCTAGGTGTGTAAGTCATACTAACACCCTTCGGACATTTCCTTTCTCTTAAGTTGTTGTTTTATTCACCTTCATCATATGATAGGCGTTCTTCTGGATCCCTCTCTCATCAGTCAAATGCCCAGTAAACACTTTACTAATACTTTGCAAAACAAACATTGCTTTGGATATCACATATCTTTTAGCCTTTGTTTGTGTTTGAAAATGATCTTCAGTTCCATGAATATCACATAGCTATCCCAAAACTTTTGAAGTTCGGGTCTCATGGAGGCAAACATATTTCACTTGACTGTAACGGAATTCTAGCTTTTGGATCAAAGGACGAGAGTCACATCATCCATAGCATTAGCGGGAGGATACCGAAAACATGTGATAGGACAAAATCCTTCTCGGCACTCTTGAGGACAATCCTCACATTACGTTACCAACCGTAAAGTTTTAACCAGATATTTAACAGCTATTCAATTTTAACAAGGAAGGTGGAAACGCGAGCCATTATTCTACAACTATTATGCAAATTACACTTTAGACAAAGTTCATAATTAATTGCACTGAGAATTAAACAAGTTAATTATATAGTGCGCTCCCACTCAAATCAATATCTCTCATAATTGACTGTGAGTGATTCAAGACCCGTATTTCCTTTCAACGCCACGGTTCGAGATGAACTCAAATGGCGTGAACTTCAATCGGTAGGCAAACTTGCCGATCACATCTCTATGTGATTCTTGTTCATCTTTCGATGCGTGTGTTCCGAGCTCAAGACTGTCCTGCCTGAACGTCAAGACAACCAAGTGATCTCGCTGCGAGGTCTCAACTCACCCGCCTCACACTTCTCTAATCGTTCGCACCCATGGAGATCATGTGATGCCCCGAAGACATAGGTGCCGTGATGGTGCTACACTTGGGAGAACACTAACTACTTGATATTTTTGTGAGAGATCACCCTAATAAAAGCGACTACCGCGCAATCAAGAAGGGTGCATCATAAGGGATAAACATCTCAGGCAATTCATAATAGCATGATATGGTGTAGCCCTTTCTAACGGAGAAGTCTTTAATTTCTTCGTCTTCGGCATTCGCGTCGGTGTTCACCTTCGCGAAGATTGCCACCACCTTGTCGATGCACCAGATAATATTGCTATCTCTATAGCTAATAAAATAAGTGCATTACTTAAGGTTGACACGCAGGTCATTAAAGTGACAATCATATGGCTCCAGCCATCATGCCGAATCATGACACGCAGTTCATGTTAATTTACATCATATAGTCATCTCATACATAATCAAATTAATATGAGCACTGCTATACCACATCATATGCACATCTCATGTCATCCTGCAAAACCAAGTTAGACGCCTCTAATCGGTTCATACAAAATTCATTTTACGTGGCTTCTAAGGTTTCGAAGCAAATCGAAGCTACCAACGTCCATCATCAAGTATGATTATTCAAGTCGCTAGATTAACTTTACGGGGTGTATGAAACACGAGATAATAAAATCTCGAGCCCCATACTGAACTTCGTCATACGCATGACCCCCGTGCAGATCATATCTGCATTGCCCTTTCGTCTGCGAAATTTCATCTTTCCTTTTAACTATGGTGGAATTCAAAGAATTGTTAGCACTTCGTTGATCAATCAGGATCGCGGATTGCCAGAACTTTGAAACTCCACCATGCTGTTATCAAGATCAGAAATATGCAAATTCCAGGGAAGCAACAAGAACATCGGGTAACAGATTTCATCTGCTACCCGCACAAATAATTATCAGTAGTAGAACTCATCTACTACAAATTATATTGTGTAACACCCATACATCTCTATGTATTCTAGATCGTAACCTGCATCTACGCATAGCACGGCTCATGATGCCACTGTAGGGGAACACAGCAGAAAACAAAAAATTTCCGACCTACGCACCAGCCCAGGACCACTATGGAGACTGCATACAAGGTTTGATCTTTTTGTTACCGACTCGTAGCACAGCGGAAGTAGAGTCGATGACGATCGGCGGTGCAGATCCCCGCAGCTAGGATTTACAACCTCCCAACTGCGAGGATGTACTCCCTCGTCCGCTCACCGGACGGATCTCCGGGCAGCCCTTCGGGAGGCCTTGGGATAGTCCCTCAGATAGTCCCACCGGATGGATCCTCGGACAGCCCTTTGGGAGGCCTCTGGACAGTCCCTCGGATAGTCCCACCGGACGGATACTCGGACAGCCCTCCGGGAGGCCTCACGGACAGCCCTCCGGGCGGGTCACTCGAACAGCCCCTCGGGCAAAGGATCGAAACTACGACCTTTCTACGGGGTTGCACACATACGGTGTCAGCTATCCTGCAGGGCTTCGCCGTCCAGAACTAGTACCCACCGGAACCCAGACAGCCTTTCGGCTCTACGAAACTATTTCGCGGGGAGGGAGAGAGAAGGCCAGATCATGCATGGCTTGTGTATGTTGAGAAAGAGTGTGTCTTTAGGCAGCCCCCTCCACCCCTATTTATAGGCCAAGCCCAAGGGCGGCTTCTCCAAGAAGCCAAGGGGGAAAATACCAAAAGGCCCTCAAGGTGGCTTCTCCAAGAAGCCACCCAAAAAGCACTTTCACTATTCACGGAAACATTTTTCCGCGACCGTCAAATCCGAAAATATTTCCGTGGGTCTTAGAATAATTCCAGTACCCACTAAAATGATTTTGGACGCGTTCCGAAACAATTCCGGATTAGTGATTTTCATCTGCGAAAAGCAACCAAACCGGTTCCGGCAGCTCCGGAACATTTCTGGTTTTTATCCCGGAAAAATCCAAGAAGTTTCCAGAACAATTCTGGCACCCTCCAAGAATTTCCAGACGTGTGCCGAAACCAATTTGACTCAATGTTATACCCTGAAACAACTTTTCAGTTTTACCGAAACTATTCCGGTGTTCTCTCTCCGGAACTTTTTCGCTGTCTCCGAAACTTTTCCGATGACTTTCTCTCAGACTCCCTGTCTAGTATTCAGCAGATAGATGACCCTTAAGCGTGTGACCTTATAGGTTCGGTGAAGCATAGACATGACCGGAACTCTTTCCGATCAATGATCAACATCGGAGCCGTGGACACCCATATTGACCCCTATACCCACACGAATAAATATTCGAGTGAACCTCCAGTTGCCGTGTGCTATTCCTGTTGCTTCGCGATATGTTACAAATACTCGAGGTGAGATTTATCGGCATCCCCGTGGATCAACAACTTGTCCACTATGCCAGTTACCTCGTTACCGGTTTTGTTCTCTTTTCTCGTTCCCGTGTTCCGGCATCCCTGTGATCAAATCACATTGTGTCTGGCCAGACGATGGTGGATACCGTAACACCGAGAGGTCCCAGAGATATCTCTCCATCGTCGGAGGAGCAAATCCCAATCTCGAGCTATCAAGTTACTTGACATACTTTCCCATGAACCCGTAAGCCGCCGTAATAGCCACCCATTTACGGATGCCATTTAACAAACCCCAAAGTTCATGAAGCAAGCATGAAGAAACTCGATACTCTCATGGTCTAAGGAATTATGCAAACATTAACTTTGTCTGTGTTATTAACCATTAACTTATGACGAATGTATCTCATAGCATAACATCAATCGGGTCGATTCAACCACAAGTGTTCTACTAACATTGTGCCATCAAAGTTGCCGGCATAGTCATGCCCATGATCAGGAAAACAGAACCATCATGCAACACTTGAGCTAGTCTTAGAGGCCAGACTAGGAATACATTTTACTGTTTATTATTCCACACGTGCATATGAGTCTTCCTCCGAGCCTCGTGGTTATTGTAGACTCGAGAACCATAGTAGTTATAGCATGGAACATAAACATAATTACAAACATGGAGATAAATAATAACATTTATTATTGCCTCTAGGGCATATCTCCTACACCCCGGGCCTGCATGCCTTCCCCCGCCATCGCCCCTACCTGGTTGCAAATATCAATCTGAACAAAATTTGGTTGTTATTTGGTTGAACTGATTATAAAATGATGGACCTGAAATTTTTAATACTGATTACCGCGTAGTCACGATAGTAAGCTGTCGGCATGTCAATCCGTCCCTCCAACTGCTCCATGTGTGTGAGATGTGTTGGCTGGGTAGGTGGTTGACCGGTTAGGCGAGTACGCGTGCTCCTGCAGTACCACTCCTTGTACGCTTGATTTGTAGCTTCATCGTACAGTCTGCATAATTAATTAATTTCATGAACCTGTGTATGTACATGAAATAGCTTAAATAAAATATTTACCTATGTTCATGCACTATATTTGCTAGTGCTTCATTTTCCCACTCGTCTATCCATTGAGCGTTGTGTGCCTTCCAATCGTGACCACCTTTGCCCGAATTGCTCAGCCTGAAAATTATGTAACAAAGTGTGAGTTTTGTAAATTAAAAAGACGTTAACTATTTAGGGAGGTTCGAACTTACTTATGAGTTACATTGTCGATACATCTCGGAGAAGGTGGTGGAATATACTGATAGAGACCAAACTGTCTCATGACACGCTCTGGGTTGTAGGGCTCAACAAACCACATGTATAGTAAGTTGCAGCGAGTCAGCCAGAAGCCACTATCTCTCACGCATTCGACTGGCATAGCTTGTCCATCGAAGACCATCTGAATGTCTTGTTCAGTCCATGGGTTCCATATGATTAGTGACTCATCAAGAAGCTCAAACTGCTCGTGGTATATAGGGTAACAACTTCTCGCAACACTTGGAGACCACTGTTTCCGTGCGTGTGTCCACCGGCTAGACATAGTTACATTGCTGCCTGCACCACAGTTGTATGGGTGTATGGGATGCCGGATACGAGGTCGTCCAACAGGGAGGTATTCCCAGGACCACAACTGCAGAAACTCGTAGGACACACAAAGTAACGGAGCTTTCGTTGCCAACGAAGATTTTTGTGTGGCATCACACAACCCTCTATATGTATGCGAAAGCATAGCAGAACCGAAGCTGTATTTTGGATGCTCAGGTAAAGATTCATCTACTATCTGTTCGGCAAAGTAGATGAGACCAGGGAGAACTACGTCACCGTGTGAATTTAGAAACATCATACCGAGGAGCCACAACAAATACGCAAACATATGCTTCTTCCTCGTCTCAGGAGTAGCATAACGAGGTATATGTTCAAAATTCTCACGAAGCCATGCGAGTGGGACACCACGGGACGGCCCAGAACGGCGCGATTCTGTCATTGTCAGACCAAGACGGGCTGAAACATCGTCTCGCCAAGATACTGAGACTCGTGGAGGGACCAACGGCTCACCTCTAATTGGTAGGGCAGTGATCATAGACACATCTTTTAATGTAGGTGCAAGCTCCCCACAACGAAAGTGAAAGGTGTGGGTTTCAGGTCTCCATCGGTCAACGAGAGAGGTCAAAAGAGATGGGTCCAAAGTGAACTCGGGTTTGCCAGATGTGAGCCTAGCAAAACCAAGTAGTCCATAAGCCTGAAGATGTGCAACGAAACAATCATGTACTACCCATGTGTTCTTTACGGTTCGAAGCCTGAAGGTTTGGGGATGATTATCATTATTTCGGTTTAAGAAAAGGTGGCAATGGTGGCCCCTGTCGTGCTGGCCCTGCAAAAGGAATGGCAGTTCGGCCATTACCTGCACACACATAGTCATCAGAACAAATAACATTGAGCATCACAAAATACAAATAAAAATTAACATCACAAGTAATATAAAAATTAACATCACAAATACAAATAAAAATTAACATCACAAGTAATATAAAAATTAACATCACAAATACAAATAAAATTTAACATCACAAGTAATATAAAAATTAACATCACAAATACAAATAAAAATTAACATCACAAGTAATATAAAAATTAACATCACAAATACAAATAAAAATTAACATCACAAGTAATATAAAAATTAACATCACAAGTAATATAAATATTCGAAGTTAACTCAACGATTACAAATAAAAGGTAACATAACGAGTACAAATTTAACAACATCATGCGGTGTTGTTGGCTCGATACGGGCATTCCCTACGTGAATGCCCAGGGCACCTGCAAACGCGGCATCGCCTTGGTTCTCCTATCTGGCTATGGTCCATGTCATTGCGATGACGCCTAGACTGGCGTCGTCCCTTGCTGGTTCTCATCAACTCGGCGTTTGGAACCCATTTTGGCCCATCTGGCCATAGCATTTTGTAGTTCATATCAATGCCCCAGGCCCAGAACTCACTGTTCCAGGTGTTGTATAGATTGTACATGTTGAAGTACGGTGATATGTATGGTTCGACACTGATTTTTTGATCTGCAGCACCACGGAGGACATGACTGCAAGGGTAGCCCAGAAGCTTGGGCTTGTTGCAAGTGCACTCACACGACGTTGGGCCGAGCGTGACAGCTTGCTTTTTGATCCTCTGTGGTGACCCTTAACAAACTTGGCTCGAACGTTGACCTCCCACTTATTCCTAAGTGCGTCCACTTTCCTGCAACCATGCCTTTGAAACTTATTTGCTTTGTCGTCCAGATGTCTTTGCATCTTCTCGGACCATGGCTTGTTCAATTCAACTAGTGCTTTGGCGACGGTGACTCTATCTGCAAAGTATGACAGAGTCCAATTCCAAGTTTCTTCGATTAGAGATGTGATAGGCAGGGCTCGCACCCCTTTAAGAACACCATTGTACACCTCTGACATGTTGCTGGTCATTATTCCGTACCGAGCCCCGGTGTCGTGAGCCAGCGCCCACTTGTACAAATGAGGGCAATTCTCGCCGATCCACTGGCTCAAATTTATGGCCGTCCTACGGCCCCTCCGGTCTTCTCTCTCCAGCAAGGCCGCGCGCTGGATCTCACCATTGATACCTGCCCATATCGCATTCATTTTGGCTTCAGTTTTCTGCATGCACATCCTCTTGAATAGCTTGAACCAATCCTTGTTTTTAAATTTGGAGTAAAAATTTGCTGCCAAATGCCTCATGCACCACCTTCCCTCTAGATCGGACCACCCCCACTCTTCTGACGACTCCTTAATTATGTCGAGAGCACTTAATAATCCTGTGTTGCGATCAGAGATGATGCAAACACCTTCACGGTCTTTCACGACACCCATCTTCAGGCAGCTCAGGAACCACAACCAGCTATCTTTGTTCTCGCTCTCGACCAGTGCATATGTAATAGGAAGAAGCTGATTATTTGCATCTGCTGCAATCGCCACTAATAGTGTGCCCTTGTACTTTCCAGTGAGAAGGGTACCATCAACTAATAATACCGGGCGACAGTGCCTGAAGGCTTGTATAGTCTGGGCGAATGCCCAGAATAAGCGGTTCAGGATTTGCTCGCCCGGGTTCATTGGGTTTGGACGATCTTTCTTCCAAACTTGAGTCCCCCTGTTAGCACTTGCTATCTGATGAAGCATTCTGGGGGCATAAGAATAGGCCTCCTCATAGGTTCCGTACAACCTCTGGAATATCTTTTCCTTTGCACGCCTAGCCTTGTTGTAGCTGACAGGGAAGCCAATCTGATCTGCCGCAGTTTCCTGCAAAGCCCTAATACTAATGTTGAGACTTTCCTGCACAATCGTTTCCATCAGCTGTGACACATATCTTGCAGTCACATTGCGGTGAACTGAAAGAGTCCCAGTTTGCTCACAGCTATGCTCCACTATTTTTGTGATATGCCATGGCTGACATACCCCACGCTTCAGTTTAGCGATAACTCTTCGGCGGCAACCCTTCTCGAAATTGATGCAGATGACCTTCAACTCTTTTTTATCAGATTGCTTCACTCTATGCTGGCGGTGGAGGGCGATTACATAGCTATCTATTGCCTGGTAAGCAGATTTCTTGTCTGGAAAAATCTGCCCAACCTCCAGGCTTCCCGCTTCTAGGCCAGAAACAGAGTGAAATTCATTGGTGATGCTCATGTCCTGTAAAAACCCAGGTTGCAGTGGTGCCGCGACCGCCATCTGAGGAGGAACAACTTCTTCTTCGCTCGAGTTCGAAGACTCAGAAGAATGACCGTCATCGTCATCATCTAGCGCCTCCGGCAATCCCTCCACGTGTTCGCTCAAGTCAACGGTCGCAGACCAATATCCTGTGTCATACACTTGCTGGCCGCCTGTCGGTTCCGATGGGCCGGTGCTAGGGGCTGCTGTGATGGCCAACTCCACCTCACCACTACCGCTACTGCATCCGGCAACATCAGTGACAGAAATGAACTCCACATACACCATCGCTGTCCAAACATAGAGTTATTGGGATTGCTTGCAAACCTCATGTACGACCCCCACGAGTTATCACCTCTGACCGGCCGCAAACCCCAACGTGCAACTGTCCCATCATTTCCTCCGTCAACGACGAAGACCTCCATTGTCATTTTTTTTCCCTGCATCGCTGGGCCAAACACCGCTCGGATGCACCTTCTGACTGCTGCATAACCTACGTTGACCATGTCTCTCACTACAACTGTAGTCGACCCGCACAAGGACACATCCACCCCGAAAGGACCGTCGCGTACGACGTCCCCATAGAACACTAACAAATTTTCCATACTAGTACCTACCGAACATCCATATTTAGATTTCAAATAATTAGTAACAGAATATTGTATTATTAGTCGATTAAAACTTTAAATATAATAATAAGGGGAAAACATGTTAACATCCGTATTTACGTTTCAAATAATCAGTGTTTTATTAATATCATTCGGTTCGACCTTAAACATAATAGTACGAGTCAATTTTAATATTCGTGTTTTTGTTAAATCTAATCAATTTTTTTAACATATGATATTAATATCCATATTTTTGTAAAAAAACTAATCAATTTTTTTTAGTATCATATGACTAGAAAAATAACTGCATTTTCGTTAGAAATAATCGGTTTGTTTTTAGTATCATTTGCTTACACTTTAAACATAAAAGTTTGTTTACGGATAACAATACGACAAATATTCAAAGCAGTGGTAACATCATTCACAACAGTACATCAATATAAAAAAATAGTCACGGTATTACACGGCGTCATTTATACCTCAGCTTCAATATGGATGTCGTTCCGAATAAAATTAACCGTCACTAAGGTTCGAAAAAATATCCGTCAGCATGCACATATCACCAGTAATATATCAACGGAGTTAACCTATTATCACATGAACATAAATATTAGCCACGGATTTTTTTTTCTATCAATAGCATCAAAATAGCACTTGCATGAATCGTGGTCATCACCTCAAAAGGGAGATCGAAGATTGAAACGCAATTTCTTCAACTACATCATCTCCTCCTTGTTTGCTACTCAGATGATACTTTTTTTACCTAATTACATACATCATTAAGGATATTAGCATTTTAATATACATAACTTAGATTATTAACAAAATAGACCTACGGTTTCGTAACTATAGAACTTATTAATAAACATACCACATGAAATAACAACGCATTTAATCATCCAATGACCAATAACAACACAAACTTTTTCTTACTTACCATATTTATAAATTCTTGCATGTCAAACTAAATTGATGCATTTTAAAGGCCTAACGCTGATCTACAATACTGTCAAATGTTTGCTTTCCAAATTCCGGCTCTAACCCAACATAAAGGTTCAACGGAACTACTAATTACGTCTTAATGACAAAATTAACAACATCGTGCATGTCAAGAAAATAACTACTTACGGACACAGTTAAAATTGATCTACAGCATCTTCAACCTACTCTTCTAGAAAAAAAATACTATAAATGCAACATATCTCGTCTGAAAACTTTTCTAACTTCTAAGCGGTAAACATCGCATAGCTAATGACAAGCTTAAAAACTAACTAATTTTTACCGTGCATGCACAAGAAAATCCATGTATTGCAAAGCTCATACCTTGATCTTCACCTTCGTAGTTCACTTCGCACGGAAAATCCTGCTCCAGAAGCTCCAAATGACTCCACAATGTGATGAAATAATACTTAAAATAACAGAGAATACACACTTAAGAACTAATCAAACAGAACAAAAACATCATGCATGCGAACCAAACATACAAAAATGGATATATCTTACCTTGATCTATCTTTTCTTCAACTAAAACATCTTCTGAATCCAACTCTAAATCGCCCAAAATCGCGAGTGAAAGTGGCTACCGAGGTTTTCTTTGTGTTCTAGGTCACTTAGAGAGAGCAGAAAGTCACTGAGTCAACCAGAGAGATGCGAGAGAGAGCGTCTGTGTGCGCACGGAGCAGCGGCATTGTGTATAAAAATAAGAGGAGGAGCACTGTAATGTCGGCACAACAAGTTAAAACTCACCTACCGCAGCGTCGGATTCCATCGTAGTGGTGTCTCCTCAGCCGCAACAACAGCAAAGCTGTCGGGCGTGCAATGTGAGTGGCATCGTCGAGGAATCACGCGCATAAGAATCACAAGCAACTTCAGCATAGGAATCAGTGGAATTATAAAAAACAGATCAGTACATTGCCATACAGGAATCGGCGCGAACAGACGAAATTTTAGGCAGGAAATATGCGTGCAATCAGTGTCGGCAGAGCGTGCCTCGGTGCTGTCGCGTCGCGGGAATCACGTAGTGCATCGTCGTCGTCTGCAATCAGTGCCGAAAAATACGAAACGCTGAGAACCAGTGCCTAAAAGCACACGAAACTCGCGCTGGGAATCAGTGCCTCGAAACTTGTGGCCGCCTGCGCTTTGCGCTTTGCTGGGACTTGTGCATTCAGCAGCAACATCACCGCTGCCTGGAATATTCCCGCTGCCTGCGCTTTGCCATGCAGCAGCAGCAGTGGCCGCCTAACACGGTGGCGGCAGGGCCCACGAGGCCAGCCCCGTTCCGTCGCCCGCGACAAAAGCTGTTACCGGCTGGCTGCCGCCTGCCCCTGTGGCGGCAGGGGCTGCCGCCTGACGTCGTGGCGGCATGTGCCACGCGTCGGCTGGCGCGCCTGCCGCCACAGCGGTGGTGGTCTCTTCTGTCCAATTCATCCGAGGTGGTCTTTTTTGACAATTGTGTTGGGCAGCTGGTCCTTTTCGACAAAAATTCGATCAAACCAATCTTTGATTATGTGCGAGACCCGCATGGAGTAGCGACATTGAAAAATATATGAGCCGCCGACTCAAAGGGCACAATTACATAGGAGGCATATCTAATTGAAAAATATATGAGCCGCCGACTCAATGCTACAAAGACAAATCGAAAGGGTTGCAGTTCAAGCCAGTCGTTTCTTATCCAGAGTTATATTTGGATAGCTTGTCTGATTAAGAAACCATTTGAATCGTCACAGCATTATGTCCAATAATACACCCACTTCGACATATTTTGGTGAAATCTATTTGGGATTTTTTTTGGGGAGTGATTTTGCATCAATCAAGTTAGTGGCATTGTATACTATACACCTGTAATCTTGCTAAAGGAAGATGGTCATTTTTATGACAGAAATAGCTTATATTCCACTTAAACGTGGTGCACCATATCGGTGGTCACCAAACCCGAAACAAAGTCTAGGGCATCTGTCAACCACACAGATAAGGGCTCCGTAGCACCTAAAGCGTACTGCGCAAAGCTTATGCCACCTTATCACAGTCCCGACGACAATAGAGAAAATCAGAAAATTCAAACAAACAAAGGCACAGGCTCTTTGCTTCCCTGAAAAGGATGCCAAGCTCCGTAGCATCATAGTCTCGCTCTTTCAGTGCCCTCACCATGGTCGAGCAGACTGACTAAAACACAATGCATTGTTCTAACCTCCCCCCCAAATCAGATGCACCCTCAATGGCTTTGCGATCATCTCGGCCTGGAGAGGGTTGCGCGCATGTTGCATCTTGCCAGCCGCCGCCGCCAAGAAGGCACCCCGTTCATCACGCGCCGCAAAGCCCCCACCCACTCTTGTATTATGAGGACCAAAATTGCTTCACACGACATTCTTCGTCCGATCGACATACTATAATACTACATACAAGTTTGATTAGAAGGGCAACAATAGGAAGTATGTACAATCCTTGGCTTATCTTTTGCATTGATTGGATCAATCTATACATGTTTCGACTTATTTTGTTGGCCCTACACTCTTTTTTTTTTGCATCAACCTCACACTACATAGAAAATACCATATGCCCTGCAACTTACGAATTAGGAATGTAAGTCGATTCATCCACGAAGTCCGCGAACGTCCGCATTCGTGGTTTTTGTATTAGCTCGATGTTTTAAAACAACATTGATTGGCTTCAGGGCATAGATTCTTGCTGTCTCAATGGGACGGTGAGATTAGGATTTCTCGTTATGTGGCGAGATTTGGTGTCAAATGCTTCAGATCTATGCAAGGGTTTAACGGCAACAACTATGGTTCCATGGGGATGGTCCTTAGTGGCACATGCATTAAGACTTTCCGGCTGTCATCGACAAGGTCAAGCCGGCTCCAGTGAGGGAGCGACCATCGACGCGTCGGCGGCTCGTTCTGGCGGCAACAGTGGTCGTTCGGTGGTCTCGAAATCTTGATGTAATTTTTATTATGTTTGAGATGTTTTATACTTCCGATGAACTTTTAATAATAGATCTGATCTTTCGGGAAAAAAAACCATTGATTAGCCTATTTTCGCCTTCGCGGGCGGTCATAGACGCATCCACTTACATCCCTACGAATTCATATCGGATAATATGCTCCCGTATAAACTTGTATTCGTTTTTAGGGGTATATAAACGTGTATTCGTAAACAAACGAATAAAAATACTACTGTAAGAGATGTCGTCACCAAAGGACCAGCCCCCGCCCCTGCCCCCGCGTCGCCCTCCCCTGGCGACACAGGGGAAACCGCATCCGCCACCGCCGGGAAACCCTCCTCCGCCCGCCCCCGCTGCGCCGTCGCCGGAGGGCCGGCCGGCAAAGCCGCGTCGCGCCCCGGGATGGCAGCGGCGGGGCGCTTCCGTTCTCCCCCCTCCCACGTGCTTCCCCACCACGCCCCGCCCCCAGACCCGCCGCCTCCGCAGGAACGCACCACCTCCCCACCCGCTTCCGCTGCGCCGCCGCCTGGGGGCCGGCCAGCAAGGCCGCGCCGCGCCTCGGGAAGGCGGCGGCAGGACGGATCCGTCCCCTGCGCGCTCCCTCCCCCCCCCCCCTCCCCGTCCCGCGTCACGAAGCTCCTGCGCAGGCCCCCTCCCAGCTGCTGCACGTCTCTGCCGGTCTAGCGACGGGCGCGGCGTGCCGGCCTCGGCCACAGGGCACCGTCCCCAGCAGTCTGATGGAAATATGCCCTAGAGGCAATAATAAAGTTGTTATTAATTTATATTTCCTTGTTCATGATAAAGGTTTATTATTCATGCTAGAATTGTATTGACCGAAAACTTAAATACATATGTGAATACATAAACAAACACCGTGTCCCTAGTGAGCCTCTACTAGACTAGCCCGTTGATCAAAGATGGTTAAGGTTTCCTAACCATAGACATGAGTTGTCATTTGATAATGGGATCACATCATTAGGAGAACGATGTGATGGACAAGACCCATCCGTTAGCTTAACATATGATCGTTCTGTTTATTGCTACTGCTTTCTTGAATGTCAAATACATGTTCCTCAGACCATGAGATCATGCAACTCCCGGATACCGGAGGAATACCTTGTGTGCTATCAAACGTCACAACGTAACTGGGTGATCATAAAGATGCTCTACAGGTATCTCCGAAGGTGTCCGTTGAGTTGGCATGGATCGAGACTGGGATTTGTCACTCCGTGTTTCGGAGAGGTATCTCTGGGCCCTCTCGGTAATGCACATCATAAGAAGCTTGCAAGCAAAATGACTAAGGAGTTAGTTACGGGATGATGTATTACGGAACGAGTAAAACGACTTGCCGGTAACGAGATTGAACTAGGTATGGAGATACCGACGATCGAATCTCGGGCAAGTAACATACCGATGGACAAAGGGAATTACGTATGTTGTCATTGTGGTTTGACCGATAAGATCTTCGTGGAATATGTAGGAACCAATATGAGCATCCAGGTTCCGCTATTGGTTATTGACCGGAGAGGCGTCTCAGTCATGTCTACATCATTCCCGAACCCGTAGGGTCCGCACGCTTAACGTTCGTTGACGATATAGTATTATATGAGTTATGTGAATTGGTAACCGAATATTGTTCGGAGTCCCGGATGAGATCCCGGACGTCACGAGGAGTCTCGGAATGGTTGAGAGGTAAATATTTATATATGGGAAGTCATATTTTGGGTTTCGGAAAAAGGTGCAGTTTTTTTGGTATTGTACCGGGAAGCTTCCAGAAGGTTCCGGAGGGGTCCGGAAGTCCACAAGTGGGTCCACCACGTCCCAAAGGGCTGGCATGGGCTAAGGGGAGGCGCCCTGGCCTTATTGGGCCAGGCGCATCAAGTCTTCAAAAGCCCACGCAGCTAGGGAATGAAAAAAGGGAGAGTCCTAGTAGGAATAAGATTGGACTTTGGAGTCCAAATCCATGTGTGTACTATTCACTGTTACTGTTCACGTGGCACTATTCCTTCTACTCCAAGCCCCTACACATATATAAATAGAGGAGAGGGGGCGTCCCAAAGGACACAACATTGTCTTAGCCGTGTGCGGCGCCCCCCTCTACAGTTCCGTCCCTCGGTCATATTTTCGCAGTGCTTGGGCGAAGCCCTGCGGAGATAGCATCACCATCACCGTCACCACGCCGTCGTGCTGCCGGAACTCATCCACTACCTCGCCGTCTTGCTGGATCAAGAAGTCGAGGACGTCACCGAGCTGAACGTGTGCTGAACGCGGAGGTGCCGTACGTTCGGTGCTCGGTCGGTTGGATCGTGAAGTTGTTCGACGACATCAACCGCGTTGTTCTAACGCTTCCGCTTACGGTCTACGAGAGTACGTAGACACACTCCCCCTTTCGTAGCTATTCATTTCCATGGATAGATCTTGCGTGTGCGTAGAAATTTTTTGTTTTCCATGCAACGTTCCCCAACACAGTCCTCCCTCCCACTCCGTGCGTGGCCCGCCCTGCTGGTGCTACTGCCCTTGGACTGGACGCGGGGTCTGCGGCCGGTCGAAAGGGTGTCCGCGGCCTGCCTTCCTGCAGGCGGCCCCCTCTCGTCACCGGCGGCCCGTCCTCTCCCCCGAGCCACGGCGATGGCTCTCGCGATGGCGACGAGTCTACTGTGCTAGTGGCAGTCATGAAGCCCTCGAGGCGGGTACTTGCTGGCGCTGCTCCGGCCCCGACGACCTTGGACCCGCGTCCCTCCGGTGTCCATGGCTGTCGGCGTCCTCTGCCGGGCGGCTCCGGCCTCGGCGATCCAGCAGCTGCGTTCCTTCCAGCTCGCCTGGCTCCCCGACGTCTCGACGACTATGGCCACGGTAGTCAGGATCTGCGTCCCTCCAGTCCTTGCTTGCTGGCGTTGCCGATCGCCGTCGCCCCACCCCCTTGTGGTTCGCTTCATCACCTGCCCTACCCTGCACGCCTCAAAGTCTCCACTTTTGCCAGATCCAATTCTCGTGGGTTTGGAGGCGGTGCCACCCTCCGACGGCAGATGCAGCCCCGCCAACTCCTTCCGACATGGTGGCTCCGACCGGCGTTGGCTTCCTCATCTTCGTTTCTAGATACGGCGGCTATGGGATTGCTCAGCCTCAGCCCAGGGAGAAATCCCTGCTCAGCTTGCCGATGCTGGCAGCGGCGGCGTCTGCGGATGTCGTTTCCTTCTTGGAGGCGCTGTCAAGGCCCTAGGCTGCGCCCCTCTTCGAGCTCAGGGGAAACCCTATGTCTGGTTCCTCCGGACCGGATGGCGACGGCGTCTTGGTGTCGTCCTCCTTCTTGAAGGCGTCATCTTGCTCGCTCGCGGTGTCCCCGGTTTTGGTTCTCGAGATGTTGGTGCTCTTGTTGGTTCGGCGTTGCCGCTCTTGGTTCAGGCTTGGTAGGTTTAGCTATGATGTATTCTCTATTCGGGCCGAGCATCCCTTATCTTTCTGCTCCGGGCACCATGTTCACGCCTGCGTGCGTTCGTGTCATGTGTTGTATCCCTATCTGTACTCATTCTATTCCTTCTATCAATGCAATGATACGCAAGCTTTGCGTATTCGCGAAAAAAATACTACTGTAATTCTTCCCCCCTCGAGACGTGTTTTTTTTTTTTTTAGCAAACCCTCGAGACGTGCTTGGATACCTCCCCCGGTACGTTTGCGATACGGTCCAGCAAACCCTAGCCCGGCCCCGATGATCCCCTGAGTCGATCCTTCCTTTCCATCCCGACCTGGCTCCACACCCGGCGGCGGCGGCGGCGGCGGCGGCAGGCCGGCAGCGAATCCAGCAGTGCTGCGCTCCCCTTCCTCGCAGACTGCCCGGCTCCCCCTCAGCCCCTCTCACACAGGCACGCAACAGCCAGTAGCAGCCCGTTCCCCGGCGGCAGTTCGCCGGCTGAGGTCGTCACTTCACAGGCGGCAGCAGCAGCACCAAGGTATACGCTCGGCCTCTAACTCCTGAACTCCAGTGCCTAGTACCGAACCGTAGCTCACAGCTCAGTTTCTTTTTCTCATCTCCTCTGATCCTCTCCTCTAGATGGCTCCTGCTCAACCTAGGGCGCCTTTGTGTTTGTGTAGCCATGTTACAATTTTAGAGAAAAATAGAAAAATGTATCCCCTACTGATCTATTTGTTTGCAAATTTAGGTACTTGATGGAGCCAGATTTAACTTTGGATGAAGTAGGAGAACAGAACAGATCAGTACCTGACGAAGATGATGAAGATGCTTTCATCGTCGAGGAGATTGGGGATTCTTCAGATGACCGACAGGCAGAGCCAACTGTGATGTTGGAACCCAAGAAGGGGATGATGTTCAGTAGCGAGGATGATGCTGTCAGGTTCTACAACGGTTATGCCAGAAAAAAGGGCTTTGGTGTGATAAGAAGGACGACCAGACACGGAGAAGACAAAATGCTTACTTATTTCACGCTTGCTTGTAACAGACAAGGGAAGGCCCAGTACTCAGCAAAGAACTCATTTAAGCCTAATCCATCGACAAGGATGCAATGCCCAGCTAAGAGTAATTTCTCTCGTCGTGGGGAGAACTTTTGTATTACGTCTGTTACGCTTGACCACAATCATCCTATAAGTCCAAGCAAATCCAGATTTCTGAGATGTCGTAAGAAAGTGGACTTGCATTCCAAGG
Organism: Elymus sibiricus; assembly: GCA_039707655.1. NCBI lineage: Eukaryota > Viridiplantae > Streptophyta > Magnoliopsida > Poales > Poaceae > Elymus > Elymus sibiricus. Next base: position 326,799,498 of record CM077670.1, read on the forward strand.
GAAGGCTAGAATCGAATGATCAAGCAGGAGCACGGATGGACAAGAATTTTGGTTCTCCTGTTATGGAAGCTGGCGGGTACGGAAATCTTGAGTCTGGTGAAAAGGAATGCACTAACTATTTGCAAGATAAAAGAAGGCTGAAACTTGGTGCTGGAGATGCACATGCTCTTTATCAATATTTTCTCCGTATGCAGTCAAAAGATCCAGCTTTTTTCCATGTTATGGATGTGGCAGAGGATGGACAACTGAGAAATGTCTTTTGGGCAGATGCAAGAAGTAGGGCTGCATATGAGTCTTATTGGGATGTCATCACATTTGACACTACATACCTAACAAACAAGTATAGAATACCGCTCGCTACTTTTGTTGGCGTAAATCATCATGGAGAATCTGTTCTATTAGGTTGTGGTCTTCTGTCCAATGAAGACACCGAGACTTTTGTTTGGCTATTTAAATCTTGGCTATGTTGTATGTCATGCAAACCACCAAATGCTATAATCACCGACCAATGCAAACCAATGCAGAATGCTATTGAAGAAGTTTTCCCTCAAGCTCGTCATAGATGGTGTACATGTCATATCATAAAGAAGATTCCTGAAAAGCTTAGTGGGTATGTAAACATTAAATATACATTGTCAAATGTGGTGTATGATTCCTTGACCAAACATGGTTTTGACAAAGCTTGGGTGGAGATGATCAATAAATATGATCTTCAGGACAATGAATGGCTTGCTGGATTATATGATAATAAAAATCGATGGGTACCAGCATATGTAAAAGATACTTTCTGGGCAGGAATGTCTTCAACAAAAAGGAGTGAGAGTGTAAATGCTTTCTTTGATGGCTATGTCAATGCTAGAACAACATTGAAGCAATTTGTGGAGCAGTATGAAAATGCACTAAGAGACAAGGTAGAGAAAGAAAACAAGGCTGATTCTAAGTCATTCCAAGAGCAAATTCCATGCATTACTCACTATGACTTCGAGAGGCAATTTCAAGCAGCATATACTATTGCAAAGTTTAAAGAGTTTCAAGATCAATTAAGAGGTAAAATCTATTGCTATCCAACTCAGCTGAACAAAGAAGGATCAATTTTTACGTTTGGAGTCAGAGAGGACAGCAAAAAAAATTGTGAAGGAGAGGATGGCAAAAGTAAAGAGAAAAGGGTTATTTTAGAGTTCATTGCCTTGTTCAACCAAGGGGAATGTGATGTGCAGTGTATGTGTAGGCTCTTTGAATTTCGAGGCATCTTGTGTAGCCACATCATTTCCGTGCTTGCTCTCATGGAGATCACAGAGGTACCTTCTAGGTATATATTGCAGCGATGGAGAAAGGATTTTAAGCGGAAGCACACATTTATTAAATGCTCCTATGATGATATGATGGATACACCAGTTGTGCAGCGTTATGATAACTTGTGTAAGCGTTCCCACGAAGTGGCAGAGAATGGTGTGGAGTCTGATGCATTGCATGACCTGGTGATGGATGGCCTTAATGAGTTACAAAGAAAGATTGACGCGCACCGTGCTAGGTAGGAAGTTTAGGAGGAGGATCCAACTTCAAAGCATGAAGATACAATGCTAAACAAAGAAAAAAATTGTACTCAGTCCAATGCCTGTTTGCAGTGTAGGTCGTCCTCCTTAAAAGAGAAAGGAATCGGAAGTGGATCAATTGCTGAAAAAATTTAGAGCAAAGAAGCAGCAGGTACCAACAAATACAAATGAAATGCCAAGTCAATAGTGGAGAAAGGTATCTAAATTTTAGTTATCCCAAAAAATCTTCCTGTTGTAACTTACTAAAGTGTAAGAACTATCTTTTGGCAGAAACAGAACAGCAAATAAAAAAATGGGCAAGACACTAATCTAAAGAGTTCACAACAAATGGAGGTAATATTCATTCGGATACTCTATGAAAAACACCAATCAGTACTGTCAAAATTCTGCATGCAAAGGCCAGTCAGGGTAGCACATGGTTAATGGTTAATTAACTCCTGAAACAAAACAAAAAATTAAACCTTGACCTTATAGTGCTAGTCTGAGTTGAATATCAACCTTCTTAATCCCTGAATTTGGGACCCTTGCTAATCCTGGTCAATTCTGACTTATACCTGTTCGGCACAGGCACATCAGGAAAAGGGCCATCCTCGCTAACATACATGTCAGATCTTCAGTTTTTTTCTATTATAATGTCTTTTTTAATGTCCATTTCTGATAAATAAGTTACTCCCAGTGTTGCTGAAATGAGATACTAGGATCTTTGTACGTCAACAGTCTTGGATGCTTTTCTTGATGATTTTCCTTCTATTTTACAAACATTGTGTTGTTAACTATCTGCAGGAACGGTCCAGCCACGTTGGTGAGATCACTACATCAGCATGAAGTACTCCACTACGAAGGATGGCCCAATCTACTTGAAGTCTGGATGGTTGAAATTCATGATGAAGACTAATCTGGAGATAGGGTTGCTCATGCTCATCTGCTTTTCATGATGATGAAACTCTCGACATCAGTTTTGATGCCCTGTAGATAGTCAGCGCTAGTTGCCCAGGGCTGTTTTGCCATCAGTACTAAGTTTCAGTTTAGGTATCATGTATGACCAGACACAAACCCTTCTTCATTTATGTGTTTGTCAGTTAAATCATTTAGGCTGCAGTTGCCTGCCTCTCAAGTTTATCAATTGATCAGTTTCATATTCTTTTCAGTTTCTTCATTTTTCTCAGTTTTAGTTTTCTCACCCACTTCATTTCTTCTTCAGTTTCATCAGTTTCTTAGCTCATCATCATTTCAATTGTTTAGTTTATCAATCTCTGTAATTTCTTCATCAGTTTATCAGCTTACTATTTTCTTATTCATTTCTTTATTCTTCTCTAGTCCTCTTCAGTCTTTAACTTCAAGTTGTGCATCAGTACTGATTTTTCATTAAATTATTCATTAATCATTACTCTGTTCCTCTGTTTTGGGATTGCACGGCCCTTTGCCCGTTGCTGACATTTCATTCAGTCAGTCATGTTACTTCTAGTCAGTCGGTTTCAGTCATGTTAACATCTAGTCCATCAGTTTCATTCATGTTACACCTAGAGCACTCTAATAAAGCTTCAATGCATTTGTTTCTTGTCGATCAATTTCAGCCATGTTTCATCTAGTCGACCAGTTTTAGTCATGTTACATGTAGAGTTCCCTATAGAGCAAAACTTCTTTGAGTTCAATTCATTGTTTATGTTGTCTTTTTAACTAGTGACAACTTTATCAGTCAGCACAAATTAAAATTGCCTGGTTGGTTATATGATTTTCTCAGCCTATTAAAATAACCTTTGGATGTGTATAATTCAGCATTAGCCAGGACGTAAACATGTTATCCAACATGTTAGCCAAAAAAGGAGTGTGTTTGATTATCTTCTACAGTTCTCAGTTTTGTAGACCTCCATTGTTGTGGTGTCTTTGGTTCGTGTATGTTCCACTTATTTTTTTTCTCTATTTCGTTAATTGGGATTGTTCAGTCATGTTCCATCTTAGTAACTACTCCCTCCATCCCATAATATAAGAGCGTATTTGACACTTGACACTAGTGTCAAATACGCTCTTATATGATGGGACGGAGGGAGTAGTTCAGTTTGTAATTTTGAAGGCTGGATATGCACATTGGCTCGTGGAGCTATCATCAAGCAGCAAAGTGTAATTTTGAAGGATGCATATTACACTGGGCGGAGCATTTGAGTTTGTTGATGCCGCGAGAGTAGTCCCCATGTGGTTTTGAGTGGATGTTGATGTAATGCTTGCTCTTTGTAGCTAACTCTGTAAAACTTCTCCTTAATTAATTGATGAGGCAAAGATTTTGCCTCCGTTTCAAATAAAATAAAATATTACACTAGGCTCTTGGAGCTATCGTCAGCGATTGCATAGGTAGAAATGAGTCGAATTCTGGCAAGATTGAAAGACAAAGGTAGGTGCAGAAACGAAAATCAGTCGACTGATCAGTAGGCACTCCCCAGATCTTTCTCTCGGCAAGGGTTTATAATTAGATACCAACAAAAATGTTAGTGTCCTTTGAAGTCACCAATATTTATGAAAGTTTGCCAATTCTGAACATCAATATGGACAAAATGTATAAAAAGTAAGTAGAATTTGAATTGGTTTAGGCAAATGAAGTATAAACTATTTGTCATTCACACATGTCAGTGTAAAGTAAATAATTTGGAACCAAAAGGCAGTCTAGCTTCGAAATGAATACACAGTTGATTAACCTCCCCTTATTTGCCTCTCTCCCTCTCCCTCGCTCTCTCTCCCTCGCTCTCTCTCCCTCCCTCCCTGGTCTAACCTTATGTATGTCTCCCATTCCTTTTCTTCATTTTGATTTTTTCTTCCATCTCCGTTCTTTCTCACAATTTTTTCATGAAAACCACATTAATTATCAAACCTACTGTTGACTTGCCATTTTTTTTTCTGTTTTCTCTGGTAAGGCAATAAATGCTTACCAAATAAGAGTTTACTAAATAAATGGTATACTTTAACACAATCATACTAATATGTACACTATTATAATATGTATGCCCCCGTTGCTCACTTTTAATACACACTCCCTCCGTTCCTTTATATAAGGTGTATTTATTTTTTGATAAAATTCCACAATGTAAGGTGCATTTCTTCTAATTTCTCGTAATTTCGTTTTTAGCCCTTCAGAAAAAAGAAAGTATCTCTCCCCTGATTGCATGTATATCTCCTTGCAGAGAAAAACAAGGAAAGTATCTTTCTCCCGATTGCGTGTATCTCTTCCTTTCCTAGTATCTCTCCCGATTGCGTGTATCTCTTCCTTTCCTAGGCAAAATGATTTACATGCCGATAATCAACTAATTAGCCAAGGTTGTTTTCCTCCTAGATTGCCTATAATTATGTGCCTTGGTCACCGTGCCGAAAATAATACACCTTACAAAAAGGAACAGAGGGAGTAAAACTTTAGACTTTTCAATGTGCAAGTGCAACCACCAATTGCACATTTGCAAACCCGAAATAGCTCCTTAGATCGCTTGAAAATAATTAAGAGTAGCTCCGTACTTCGACGCAAACACATTTCTAAACCTTTTTTTTTTCAGGAAATGGAAATTTCATTGATCAAATAATAGACTTGTTACAATATGATGGAACTATGCGGGCAATCTCCTCATGGGAATGCCTCAACCAACACTTAATGGATGGCTAGCCCCATTTACCCCTGGTCGATCACACATTAGTCGTCTGATCTCATTTACCAAGTGGGTGTATTGCAAGGGGTCCAGCCCTTCCGCCGGCACTAATTGAACCGCCTGAGTGCAGTCCATTTCCACAGTTAGATTCACCTTCATCTGGTATAGGGCCATTTGTAGTCCTTCTTCCATAGCCACTAGCCCTGCCTCCAATGCATGACACAATTGAAGATAACACTGACAGCTACAAAAATGATCGCCCTTCATGGTCTTGTGGAATTATACCAGGTCCGGTCGATCCGTCCGCGTCCCGGAAGGCACCGTCAACATTGAGTTTCGTGTAACCCGTCGTTGGTGGTGCCCACCGGTTCACTAGCCTGGCGTCCACTAGTTCACGTGCACATTTCTAACCTAAAATTGCACAAAAACATTCATGTGCCATTCTAGGCTTCAAAATATGATATTCAAGATGAAACCCTTTGCTTGGCCGAGTCAAGTTCTCCAACTCGTTGTGGCCAACTCAAAGGTAAAATATACCTCTAACTTTGCCCATTTCCAGTCGTTGAATCCAGAACGGACAGGTGTGGATCAGATGCTACAAGCACAGAGAACATCATTTTGGTACAGTAACACCAACCAGTGATTATTGTGAACAACATTTTCGAACAAGGTTTGGGTGGATTTCTTCCTTGGATCCTTGATCCGACGGATGAATCAGAAATGAGATTGTGCATGATAAACGTGCCCCTCCAATAGATTGTTCACATCAATTGTTATGTAGTTACCTGGATTCCTTGTTATATCTCCATCAGAATCCGATTGGCAGCCCTGGAAAAGGTAAAGGCTCAATCACATATGCAACAAGTTTCACTGCTAACACTGTACAACGCGGATCAACCCCACCAGAACATCTTCAATGGCCACCCCCTCTATTGGTTGATTGTAACGTCCCGATGTAATAGCTACAGTGATCCCCTCTTGATAGTGCCAAGTCACCATGATTAACTATGCTTGATCATCATTGCATCATATCTCATTTCAAATTCCAATTCAAATTGTAATTCAAATTCAAAGTGGAAAATAAAAGTTGTCCAAATTAAAAACTAAAATGTTAATTTAATAGAAAATAATCCATTACTAATTATGTTCAGAAAAGCAACGTCACTAAAAATGCCTAAGTGACTCTATCAAACTAAAACAGTAGCTAACAGCAACATTTTAACACCATTTTATTTAATAGAATTACAAATGAAATTATATTTTGCCCAATCCAATTTTTGGTGGTAAAGAATATTGCACTGTAATATTTGAACTAAGTCACACATTTAATAAAAGTCCAATAGTGGTCAAACATTTTACAAAACAGAAAACAGAAATAGAAAAAGAAAAACGGTAATGGCTTACTGTGCACTTGGGCCGCAAGTGCACAGTAGCCGGCCCAGCCCACCTCGCAGCTCATCGTCCTCCTCCCGCGCGCTGTCGCGCGCGCGCGCCGACACGGCGACAGCCGCCGCGCGTCGCCCATCCGCCGGGTCCCCAGTGCGGATAAGGCCGCGCCCGAGCCCCTCTCGTCCTCCCGCGAAACCCTAGCCACCAGAAACCCCCTCTCGTCCCCTCCCTCGCTCTCGCTTGAGTTCGCCCGAGAGCTCACCGCCGCCATTGTCGTCGATCCCGAGCCCACCGTCCTCGTTCGGCCTCGCCGAGATGTCGAGAAGCTCCGCCGCCCTCCGCTGCGTCGCCTGAGCCCAGCCACTGGAGACGACGGGCTCGGCATTGGGCGAATCGAGCTCATCCCCGACCTCGGCCACCTCTTCCTCTCCGGCGATCTCCGGCGATCCCCTGCGCTACTAAGCTATCACCGGCTTTCCGTAGCCTCCCGGTGAGCCTCCCCTCCTTTCCCCTCTCTCTCCCGCGCGTTTCGTTCGCCGTAGTCGCCGCATTGGTGTCGCCCGAATACCTCGCCGCCGATGAGCTCCCCGCCGTGGCCACGCTGCCCGTCGAGCTCCGCCGAGCTCATGGCCGTGCTCAGCGCACCCGTGCGAGTCCAACGCGCAAGATCCCGTCGCTTGCCCAGCCCCCTAGCCGCAGTTCGCGCGATGGCCGAACTCTGGCGTCCGCTCCGCCGCTCGCCGCCGTAGATTCCGACCGTTTCCGGCCGCGCCGCCGCCGTGGATGGATGCGGTGTTGAACGCCCGATCGAACGCGACCTCCCGCGTCCAAAACGGTCGCCTGTGGCGCGATTCCGGCCAAGTCCGGCGAGCTCCGCCACTGTTTTGGTCGCCGGCGTCGCGTCTCCGGCCGGCGCCGACGTGGCTCGGCCTGGCCCACCCCTGTGTGGCTGACAGCGGGCCCCGCGGGCCCCTTTGATCGAGTCAGCGTGGCCCCGCCCACTGACGTGTGGGTCCCGCTCGAATAAAATGATTTTAAAAAAAATAAATAAACGTTAATTAATCGGTTAATTAATTAATTAGTTAATTAAAACACTAATCACTCACTGACCAGTAGGCCCCACCCCTAATTAACCTAATTTAGTTAAGTTTAATCCCTAATTAGCCTAATGTGAGACTGACATGTGGGACCCGTTGGACCCACTGTCAGGTTTGACTAGTCCACCGCCACTGTTGACTGCTGACGTCAGCATTGCGTCATGATGACGTCATTCCACTACTGTTTCGGATAATGTTGATTTAATTAATTAAAAAATCCCAGAAAATTAATAAAACTTTGAAAATTCATATCTTTTAAACCGTAAGTCAGATGAAAATAATTTATCTATGCAAAATGATCAGAAAAATATGAAGATTCTGAATATGTGATCAAAACGCCTGTCCAACACTCCTAGCTAGGTGAACATGGAACTTTTTGACTGTTTTCGATAAATGAATAGTGTCCAACTTTAATAAAATAAATCCAAATAAATTCCTAAATTAACTAAATCATTTAGTTAGGCAGTAAAACACATCTGCATATCATTTAGGCTTGTCATGCATGGTGATTGCATTTTGCCGTGAAATTTATTGTTTCTTCCCCCCTCCTTCTCTCTCGATAGACGCCGAGACCGACGCCGTTGCAGCAGAGTTCGACTACACCCCCGACGAGCAGCCTACTGACGATCAGCCACTCTCAGCAGAGCTTCCAGGCAAGCAATCCCCCCTTGACGCATGCCGTTGTCTCCTATTCTGTCTTCCTCCTGCTTGCACTAGAAATTGCCGCTGCCATGCTTTAACCTATTCTGATGCATAGCCTGGTTTTGTCGCCTGCTACTGATACATTACCTGTTATCCCATGATGCCTAGTTAGCTATGCTGCTGTTCCATCTTTGGCCCTTCGCCTTGTGCGTATGCCTTGCTTGTTACCGGGCTGTGATCACTCCGGGTGTGATCGCGGAAATGTTTATATTACTGCAATACCTAAACTGTTAAAGTCGGGCTGGCCCCAAGGGTGCCCGCGAGAGAACAACATTAAAGACGGGTCGGCTCCAAGAGCACGCGCGCGTCATGTTTTACCAAGTCGGAGCGACAGAAACTCTGATCGTCTCTGCGAGTTACTAAATACGCCTAACGGAACTGGGTATTTGATCTGAGTGGGTCGTCGTGCCCTTTACGCACTACCACCACGTGGGATAATGGTTTAATGGGGCCCTCTACATCGTATGTATCAGCCGAAAGCTCTTCAGATGTCACAGTTCAGAGATGCGGGCTGATTGTTGGGATTGGGCTGGTACTTCACTTGTGTATACAGTGTCGCGCCTGCACCCCAACCACCCACGCAACGTGCAGGAGTGCAAAGGGCGATGGGCCCAAGACCCCTTCGCACTTAGGATTTAGACCGGCGTGTTGACCTCTCTGCTGAGCTCTAGGTCGGGCTGCGATGTGTCGATCACCCGAGGCCGGGTATTACCCAGCCAGTGTGTCCGGCCGGAGGTAATCGAGCGTGTTGGGTAACAGTAGTGCACCCCTGCAGGGAAGTTATCTATTCGAATAGCCGTGTCCACGGTAACAGGACGCTCAGAGTTGTATCCGGATCTATGACAACTACAAACTGATGATGATGCTTATGAATCTGATACTACTGCTCTCGGGATCGCTTTCTCGCGGGATAGTCGAGAAAGGATCTCGGGGAGTTGCTGCTATACAACCACTATTGTATGTTACTATATTCTACTCTCTTCTGATGCTGCAAGACTGCTTGAAGATGCTAGTCTTCGATAGGCTAGGCTTCTCCCCCTCTATTCTGGCATTCTGCAGTTCAGTCCAAAGATATAGCCCCATTCCTTTGATACCAATGCATAACTAGCATAGTTCTGATGTCAGTCTTGCGAGTACTTTGGATGAGTACTCACGGTTGCTCTGCTCTTCTTTTCCCATACCCATTTGATGATACATCAGATGATGGAGCCCAGGAGCCAGATGCCACCGCAGGAGCTTACTACCAGGAGGGTCCCGACGGCACTTACTACTAGATCGAGCCAGCCGACCAGGAGTAGTTAGGAGGCCCTAGGCAGGAGGCCTTCGCCTTTCGATCTGTATCGTTGTTTGTGCTAGCCTTCTCAAGGCAAAACTTGACTAACTATGTCTGTACTCAGATATCATTTGTGTGTATGACTTATGTATTCGGGCCTTCGTGCCCCCGGTTTGTTAAATGCAGACTTATGCTTTCTTTTGAGTTTAGAGTTGTGTTGTGATATCTTCCCGTGAGTCCCTGTGCTTGATCGTGCACGTTTGCGTGTATGATTAGTGAACGATTAAGCTGGGGGCGTCACAAGTTGGTATCAGAGCTGACTGCCTGTAGGAAGCCCCTCTCCAACTCCTTGGCCGCAGTTGAGTCTAGTATTTCCGAAAACTATTTTACTAACATGGCTGTGTGGGTTACGGGCCCACGTCGCCAACTGGGTGGTATTAGGATCTTTTATTCCTCTTCTATACTCTGGGACTCCGAATTCTCTTCCTTTCGGGTTAAATAATTTTACTAACGCTGATACTAGGATCTCGTAATCTCGTCCACCCGGAGAGCTGGATTATCTGTGCTTGTTCCTTACCATTGATCTGATTAGTCTGATAATCATATTTTCCTTTACATTGGTTTGCTTAACCTTTCTCTCCAAGTTATTATACTTCTCATTGTCATTTGACAATCCTGAATTTCCTCTGTTTCAGATGGATCGTTTGTTCCCGCCGCGCCCTGCGACGCAGCTTGTGCTTCGCACTTGGGCTCGCGATGTCCCTGGTTTTCCAGCTGTCCTGATCGCCCTCCTGACCAGACTGGGTTACCGCTGGTACCCCGAGTACATGGTTTACGAGGATTACCGCGAGTTCAACCAGGAGCAGTACCATGCTGATGTTCGTATCTTTGATCAGAGGGACAACTCCGACACTGAGTTACACATCTTTCACGGTATCGGTGTGACGATTGAGATGGCAGTCCATGATGCTGCCTATTCTGCTGTCGCACGACTCTGTGGAGAGCACAGTCACTTGGATGCCTCTGAGTTCCGATACATTCCGTATGCGCCTACTGGAGATGCTACTGGATACTACACAGCTATCTGTGCCCCTTACGAGCGTCGTCGATACGACCCGCACGTGTTGATTCAGTGCACTCAGGCTCTGGATCGCACTAACCGGGCTCTCGCCGTCGAGTTGTTTGCCACTCGAGCACGTCTTTACGATGCTATGACACAGTTGCTACCCGCTGTTCGTGCAGGGATACATCCCGAGTATATCCTTTACCCGCGCAGGACTCAGATGCCGGCAGGTATCGATTGGCCTACTGTTGGAGGTCATACACCTGCACGTGGACCTCTTCTTCCAGTTCGAGACCGGGTTCTGCATCAGAGTGCACACGGAGAGCAGGACTTTTCTGCTACAGATACTCATCGTCCGCACTTGCAGTTACCCCGTTTCAGTGGTTTTCCCCGACGTTGATGTAGCCTTTGCTATGTCTCGTTGTGTAGTTCCTCACCGCGTGCCTGCGCGCCGCCTAGCATGTCTTTTCCTTAATTTTACGCCGTTATGCTGTCCGCATGTAACCGACTCTGTGTATGGATCTGTATGTCTTAATTGACTACTGTTATGTATCTATTGCACTGCTTATTCATTGTCGTGTTACATTAAGCTTGTCTTTAAACACTCGCAAGTGCTTTTTCTAAACTACCCCCTGTTGAAATTTTAGCAGGATGGTTAGGCCAGGTGCTCGTGGTCGTGGTCGTGGTCGTGACCTTGAAAACCCACCACCACCAGACTATATGGCAGCTATGATGCAGCAATTCGAGCTGAACCGTCAGTTCATGACTAATATCATGGCTCAGTTCCCGCACCAGAACAATCAGAACCAGAACCCAGCTTCAATAACACTGTCAGAGTTTGTGCGTCTCAACCCCACTATTTTCCGCAACTCTGAACAGCCACTGGATGCCGATGACTGGCTTCGCGACATCGCCTTTGAGATGGAATCTGCCAATGTCGCCCCTGAAAGCCTTGTCGCCTTCGCGACCTACTTCCTGAAGGGACCCGCTGCTCAATGGTGGTCCACTCACAAGCGTACATTGCCTGCTGGGACAATCGTTACTTGGGATGAGTTTCAGACTGCCTTCCGTGCTCGCTACATTCCCCAGGGAATCATAGACCGAAAGAAGACCGAGTTCCGCAACCTCGTTCAGGGCAACAAGACTGTCGAAGCCTATCAGCGGGAGTTCCTTAACTTGTCCCGCTATGCTGAAAAAGACATTCCAACTGATGCTCGTAGACAGGAGAAGTTCCGTAGTGGACTCCACCCAGACCTCGAGCTTGCACTTGCTGCTCAAGACTTCACCGACTTTGCCACTCTCGTGAACAAGGCTATTCTGGTTGAGACCGCCCAAACCAAGCACAAGGAATCGCAGAAGCGCTATCGTGACATTGGCTCATCTTCGAGCTCAGCACAGAAACGTCGTATCTGGATTCCCAATAGTGTGTACCGTCCAGCTGCCCCTGCACCAAGACCCTCTTATGCTGCACCCCGTCTGCCTCCTCCACCACCGAGGCAGCCAAGAGCTCAAGCTGCTCCACCCAGTGCTCCTCTTCGTCCTGAAGATGGTCTATGCTTCAAGTGCCACAAACCAGGTCACCTTGCTAAGGACTGTCGTCAGACTCAGAATCAGTTGGCATTTCCTCGTAATGGCCGTGGTAATGGTCGTGGCAACAATCAGACCCGAAACTATAACACTGGGTCTTCTGCTTATGGTCGTGGACATGCTTACAATATTGACATTGAAGAAGTCCAGGATCAACCTGCTACTGTGATGGGTACCCTTTTCGTTAACTCAGTACCCGCTTCTGTTTTATTTGATTCAGGAGCATCGCATTCATTCATGTCAGAAGCATTTGCATTATCACATGACATTGCATTTGAAAAGATGAACATGCCAATGGTTGTCCGCACCCCTGGAGGCCGTTGTCAAACCTCCATGATAGCACACAATATCCCTGTTGAAATCAAAGGATTGGAATTCCTTGTTTCACCCATTGTCTTGAACTCTTCCGCCATAGACCTCATTCTGGGGATGGATTGGTTGAAAGCTCACATTGCTTCGATCAATTGTGCCACTAAAGTCGTACAACTTCTTCATCCCTCCGATGAGATAGTGAACTACATCGCCCGGATTACCCGGAACGCCGAAGCTCAGATATATGCTTTGAATGCTTTGAATGCCTCACCTCTTGAGGGGATCGAGAACGTTTCGGTCGTCCGTGACTTTCCGGACGTCTTTTCGGAAGAACTTCCAGGAATACCCCCGGTTAGAGCTGTCGAGTTCGTCATCGACTTGAAACCTGGCACCACCCCTATTGCGAAGCGTCCTTATAAGATGCCTCCGCATGAACTTCTCGAGCTCAAGGAAGAAATCGACAAGTCACTTAAAAAGGGTTTCATCCGCCCCAGTTCCTCTGCTTGGGGAGCACCTTCTCTCTTCGTTAAGAAGAAGGATGGAACTAACCGATTGGTCCAGGACTATCGGCCCATTAACCAAGTAACAATCCAGAACAAATACCCACTGCCCCGAATCAACGATCTTTATGATCAGCTTGCTGGATCCTCTGTGTTCTCGAAACTCGACTTGAGGTTGGGTTATCATCAGATCCGAGTTCGTAAGGAGGATATTCCGAAGACTGCTTTCGTTACTCGCTATGGATCATACGAGTACACTGTTATGTCCTTCGGATTAACTAATGCTCCAGCAACCTTCTCCCGATTGATGAACTATATCTTCATGGACTACCTTGACAAATTCATCGTGGTCTACTTGGATGATATCCTTATATTTTCCAAGAATGAAGAAGAACACACCGAACATCTTCGGCTTGTATTGGAGAAGCTACGAGAACACCAGTTATATGCCAAGTACTCTAAGTGTGAATTCTGGTTATCCGAGGTGACTTATCTTGGTCACGTGATTTCCAAGGATGGCATTGCTGTTAACCCCGAACGAGTTCAGGCTATTCTTGACTGGACTCCCCCGAAGAACGTCAAGCAAGTCAGGAGTTTTCTCAGACTCGCTAGTTATTGCCGCCGATTCGTCGAGAACTTCTCGAAGATTGCAAAGCCATTGACTGATCTGCTCCACAAGGGTGTTAAATTTGAATGGGCAGAAAAATGTCAAGAAAGCTTTCAGGCGCTCAAAGATAAGTTGACAACTGCCCCAGTGTTAGCACCCCCGGATTCCCAAAAGGACTCTGTGATATATTGCGACGCATCTCGTCAAGGATTAGGCTGTGTCCTAATGCAAGAGCGCAAAGTAATTGCTTATGGCTCTCGTCAATTGCGTCCTCACGAGGAAAATTATCCGGTACATGATCTCGAACTTTCTGCGGTTATTTATGCTCTGAAGCTATGGCGACATTACCTCCTTGGTAATCGTTGCGAGATATACACGGATCATCAGAGTTTGAAGTATCTGTATACTCAGCCAGACTTGAACCTTCGTCAACAAAGGTGGCTCGAGACAATAGCCGATTATGATATGAATATCTCTTATACCCCTGGCAAGGCTAATGTAATGGCCGATGCTTTGAGTCGCAAGGCTTATTGCAACAACCTCAAGGTTCAGGAAGCACAACCTATGCTTTATGAAGAGCTTCGCAAATTGAACCTTCACATTGTTCCTCAGGGTTATCTCAATACCCTGGAGGTTGAGCCAGACCTCGAGCGCAACATCAAGACCAGACAGAAATATGATTATGAAGTCGAGAAGATTAAGAGCTTCCTCTCCAAGGGTAATCCTTCATTCTACCATGTTGGTGAGGATGGTGCCTTGATCTTCAAAGGCCGCCTAGTGGTCCCCAGAAGGCGCAATCTGGACTCCCGTTCGGATGTCATGAAAGAAGCACACGACACGCCTTTGTCTATTCACCCTGGTAGTACCAAAATGTACCAAGACATTCGTCAGCGGTACTGGTGGCCCGATATGAAACATGATATTGCTAAATATGTTGCTGAGTGTGACGTTTGCCGTCGCATCAAAGCAGAACATCAAAGGCCTGCTGGAACTCTGCAACCCCTTGAAATTCCGGAGTGGAAATGGGACAAAGTCCAAATGGACTTCATTACTGGTTTTCCCAGATCGCAGAAGGGTCATGATGCTATCTTTGTCGTCATCGACCGGTTCTCAAAGGTTGCTCATTTTCTTCCAGTCAAGGAGACTATCACTGCTAGTCAGTTAGCAGACTTGTATGTTTCCCGAATTGTGTCACTCCACGGTGTTCCGTTGGAGATCAGTTCAGATCCTGGCAGCCTCTTTACTTCCAGGTTTTGTAACAGTTTCCAAGAAGCCATGGGAACTCATCTGTCTTTTAGCACTGCTTATCACCCTCAGTCTCAGGGTCAAGTCGAAAGAGTTAATCAAGTGCTTGAAGATATGCTTCGAGCTTGCGTCATCTCATTCGGTAAGAAATGGGAGGAATCTCTTCCGTATGCCGAATTCTCTTACAACAATGGCTATCAAGCTAGTCTGAAGATGGCACCGTTTGAAGTTCTCTATGGACGTAAGTGTCGAACCCCTCTAAACTGGTCAGAAACTGGGGAACGTTCACTCGTTGGTCCGGACATTATTCAACAAGCTGAGGAGCAAGTTCGCATTGTCCGGGAGCATTTAAAAGCTGCTCAGTCTCGTCAGAAGAGCAACTATGACCGAAAGCACAAGGTAATGGTCTATCAGCCTGGTGAGCAAGCTTACCTTCGTGTCACTCCGATGAAGGGCACTCATCGGTTCGGAATCAAGGGCAAGTTAGCTCCTCGCTACATTGGCCCGTTCCGTATTCTCGCCCATCGTGGAGAAGTGGCATATCAATTGGAATTGCCGCCAAACCTTTCTCAAGTGCACGATGTCTTCCATGTATCGCAACTCCCTCGCTGCTTTAAGGATCCCATCCGAGCTGTGGATCATGAAGTGCTTGAATTGCGAGAAGATCTGTCTAATCCGGAGTATCCGATCCGTGTTCTTGATCAAACTGAACGTCGGACTCGTCAGAAGTCGATCAAGTTCCTCAAGGTTCAGTGGTCGAATCATTCTGAGGATGAAGCCAATTGGGAACGCGAGGACCGTCTTCGTGAAGAATACCCTGCTTTCTTTCAGCATACCTCCTAATTCTCGGGGCGAGAATTCTTGTTAGAGGAGGAGAGTTGTAACGTCCCCATGTAATAGCTATAGTGATCCCCTCTTGATAGTGCCAAGTCACCATGATTAACTATGCTTGATCATCATTGCATCATATCTCATTTCAAATTCCAATTCAAATTGTAATTCAAATTCAAAGTGGAAACTAAAAGTTGTCCAAATTGAAAACTAAAATGTTAATTTAATAGCAAATAATCCATTACTAATTATGTTCAGAAAAGCAACATCACTAAAAATGCCTAAGTGACTCTATCAAACTAAAACAGTAGCTAACAGCAACATTTTAACACCATTTTATTTAATAGAATTACAAATGAAATTATATTTTGCCCAATCCAATTTTTGGTGGGAAAGAATATTGCACTGTAATATTTGAACTAAGTCACACATTTAATAAAAGTCCAATAGTGGTCAAACATTTTACAAAACAGAATTAAAACAGAAAACAGAAATAGAAAAAGAAAAACGGTAATGGCTTATTGTGCACTTGGGCCGCAAGTGCACAGTAGCCGGCCCAGCCCACCTCGCAGCTCATCGTCCTCCTCCCGCGCGCTGTCGCGCGCGCGCGCCGACACGGCGACAGCCGCCGCGCGTCGCCCATCCGCCGGCTCCCCAGTGCGGATAAGGCCGCGCCCGAGCCCCTCTCGTCCTCCCGCGAAACCCTAGCCACCAGAAACCCCCTCTCGTCCCCTCCCTCGCTCTCGCTTGAGTTCGCCCGAGAGCTCACCGCCGCCACTGTCGTCGATCCCGAGCCCACCGTCCTCGTTCGGCCTCGCCGAGATGTCGAGAAGCTCCGCCGCCCTTCGCTGCGTCGCCTGAGCCCAGCCACTGGAGACGACGGGCTCGGCATTGGGCGAATCGAGCTCATCCCCGACCTCGGCCACCTCTTCCTCTCCGGCGATCTCCGGCGATCCCCTGCGCTACTAAGCTATCACCGGCTTTCCGTAGCCTCCCGGTGAGCCTCCCCTCCTTTCCCCTCTCTCTCCCGCGCGTTTCGTTCGCCGTAGTCGCCGCATTGGTGTCGCCCGAATACCTCGCCGCCGATGAGCTCCCCGCCGTGGCCACGCTGCCCGTCGAGCTCCGCCGAGCTCATGGCCGTGCTCAGCGCACCCGTGCGAGTCCAACGCGCTAGATCCCGTCGCTTGCCGTGCCCCCTAGCCGCAGTTCGCGCGATGGCCGAACTCCGGCGTCCGCTCCGCCACTCGCCGCCGTAGATTCCGACCGTTTCCGGTCGCGCCGCCGCCGTGGATGGATGCGGCGTTGAACGCCCGATCGAACGCGACCTCCCGCGTCCAAAACGGTCGCCTGTGGCGCGATTCCGGCCAAGTCCGGCGAGCTCCGCCACTGTTTTGGTCGCCGGCGTCGCGTCTCCGGCCGGCGCCGACGTGGCTCGGCCTGGCCCACCCCTGTGTGGCTGACAGCTGGCCCCGCGGGCCTCTTTGACCGAGTCAGCGCGGCCCCGCCCACTGACGTGTGGGTCCCGCTCGAATAAAATGATTTTTAAAAAAATAAATAAACGTTAATTAATCGGTTAATTAATTAATTAGTTAATTAAAACACTAATCACTCACTGACCAGTAGGCCCCACCCCTAATTAACCTACTTTAGTTAAGTTTAATCCCTAATTAGCCTAATGTGAGACTGACATGTGGGACCCACTGGACCCACTGTCAGGTTTGACTAGTCCACCGCCACTGTTGACTGCTGACGTCAGCATTGCGTCATGATGACGTCATCCCACTACTGTTTCGGATAATGTTGATTTAATTAATTAAAAAATCCCAGAAAATTAATAAAACTTTGAAAATTCATATCTTTTAAACCGTAAGTCAGATGAAAATAATTTATATATGCAAAATGATCAGAAAAATATGAAGATTCTGAATATGTGATCAAAACGCCTGTCCAACACTCCTAGCTAGGTGAAATTAGAACTTTTTGACTGTTTTCGATAAATGAATAGTGTCCAACTTTAATAAAATAAATCCAAATAAATTCCTAAATTAACTAAATCATTTAGTTAGGCAGTAAAACACATCTGCATATCATTTAGGCTTGTCATGCATGGTGATTGCATTTTGCCGTGAAATTTATTGTTTCTTCCCCCCTCCTTCTCTCTCGATAGACGCCGAGACCGACGCCGTTGCAGCAGAGTTCGACTACACCCCCGACGAACAGCCTACTGACGATCAACCACTCTCAGCAGAGCTTCCAGGCAAGCAATCCCCCCTTGACGCATGCCGTTGTCTCCTATTCTTTCTTCCTCCTGCTTGCACTAGAAATTGTCGCTGCCATGCTTTAACCTATTCTGATGCATAGCCTGGTTTTGTCGCCTGCTACTGATACATTACCTGTTATCCCATGATGCCTAGTTAGCTATGCTGCTGTTCCATCTTTGGCCCTTCGCCTTGTCCGTATGCCTTGCTTGTTACCGGGCCGTGATCACTCCGGGTGTGATCGCGGAAATGTTTATATTACTGCAATACCTAAACTGTTAAAGTCGGGCTGGCCCCAAGGGTGCCCGCGAGAGAACAACATTAAAGACGGGTCGGCTCCAAGAGCACCCGCGCGTCATGTTTTACCAAGTCGGAGCGACAGAAACTCTGATCGTCTCTGCGAGTTACTAAATACGCCTAACGGAACTGGGTATTTGATCTGAGTGGGTCGTCGTGCCCTTTACGCACTACCACCACGTGGGATAATGGTTTAATGGGGCCCTCTACATCGTATGTATCAGCCGAAAGCTCTTCAGATGTCACAGTTCAGAGATGCGGGCTGATTGTTGGGATTGGGCTGGTACTTCACTTGTGTATACAGTGTCGCGCCTGCACCCCAACCACCCACGCAACGTGCAGGAGTGCAAAGGGCGATGGGCCCAAGACCCCTTCGCACTTAGGATTTAGACCGGCGTGTTGACCTCTCTGCTGAGCTCTAGGTCGGGCTGCGATGTGTCGATCACCCGAGGCCGGGTATTACCCAGCCAGTGTGTCCGGCCGGAGGTAATCGAGCGTGTTGGGTAACAGTAGTGCACCCCTGCAGGGAAGTTATCTATTCGAATAGCCGTGTCCACGGTAACAGGACGCTCAGAGTTGTATCCGGATCTATGACAACTACAAACTGATGATGATGCTTATGAATCTGATACTACTGCTCTCGGGATCGCTTTCTCGCGGGATAGTCGAGAAAGGATCTCGGGGAGTTGCTGCTATACAACCACTATTGTATGTTACTATATTCTACTCTCTTCTGATGCTGCAAGACTGCTTGAAGATGCTAGTCTTCGATAGGCTAGGCTTCTCCCCCTCTATTCTGGCATTCTGCAGTTCAGTCCAAAGATATAGCCCCATTCCTTTGATACCAATGCATAACTAGCATAGTTTTGATGTCAGTCTTGCGAGTACTTTGGATGAGTACTCACGGTTGCTCCGCTCTTCTTTTCCCATACCCATTTGATGATACATCAGACTATGGAGCCCAGGAGCCAGATGCCACCGCAGGAGCTTACTACCAGGAGGGTCCCGACGGCACTTACTACTGGATCGAGCCAGCCGACCAGGAGTAGTTAGGAGGCCCTAGGCAGGAGGCCTTCGCCTTTCGATCTGTATCGTTGTTTGTGCTAGCCTTCTCAAGGCAAAACTTGACTAACTATGTCTATACTCAGATATCATTTGTGTGTATGACTTATGTATTCGGGCCTTCGTGCCCCCGGTTTGTTAAATGCAGACTTATGCTTTCTTTTGAGTTTAGAGTTGTGTTGTGATATCTTCCCGTGAGTTCCTGTGCTTGATCGTGCACGTTTGCGTGTATGATTAGTGCACGATTAAGCTGGGGGCGTCACATTGATCAAAACTCGAACATTGACGACTCCTTCGTCTTTGAAATCGAAGCGACTGGGGCTAGAATGGTCCTCCAAGATCACCTGGGCCAGTAAATCTTCAGTTCAGGTCGAAAACTACTCTCATGTTCTTCGGCACTTGAAGCGAAAACTGTTGCATGTATGGAAGGAATTACTTTGTCTCTTCAATGGCGTGACACCTTGATAATCCTCGAATCAGAATGCTTGGAGCTTGTTAACATACTTAAAGCTAAAGGTGAAGGCCAATCGAAGTTAGCCTCTTTAGTTCGTGAGATAAAAATGTTGCCCCAAAGGAAAGTTTGTATTACTCACATTAGTCCTTGCCAAAACATTGTTAGTGATTGTATTGCGAACTATGCACGCACCGAGCAACAAATAACTGTTTGGCTCCTCGCTCATGTCATTGATCCGTGTTGCGTGGATTGAAATCTTTTTTTTACAACGCTGATTGTAATCTTGATGTTTGAGTAATATACAAATTCCTTATTGCAAATAAAATAAAATAAAAATGTGAATAACATTCAGAACAGTGTCTGGGTGGATCTCTTCCCTGGATCCTTGATCCGACGGCTGCCCGTGGCTAAGTCACCCCTGACTTGGCCACCGCAAGTCTCCCCACGACCAGCCGTCGGCGTAAAATCCAAGCAGCCCCGAGCATCGCATTGGGATAGACAGATCCATAGAAGAAGGGAAGGGGCAGAGGCGGAGCAGTGGAAACCAAGAAGGCGAGGAGGAGCGGCGATGGAGGGGTGGGACAAGGGCACGAAGAGCGTGGTGGGCGAGATCCCGCTGCTGTCGACGCGGGCGGGTCCCCGGGACGGCGATGCGTGGCGGCAGCGGCTCAAGGAGGAGTACCGCGCCCTCATCGCCTACACCTCCGTCAACAAGGCCAAGGACAACGACTGGTTCCGCATCTCCGCCGCCAACCCGGAGGGCACCCGCTGGGAGGGCACCTGCTGGTACGTCCACAACCTCCGCCGCTACGAGTTCCCCCTCCAGTTCGACATCCCCGTCGCCTACCCCCAGGTCGCCCCCGAGATCGAGCTCCCCACGCTCGACGGCAAGACCCACAAGGTTCGCATCTATGTTTTCTTTCCCGTACTGTCTGCGTGGATGGATTCTTGGATGTAGATTGTGATTGTTGTTGTGGATGGGATATGGATGCAGATGTACCGCGGAGGGAAGATCTGCCTCACCGTTCACTTCAAGCCACTGTGGGCCAAGAACTGCCCGCGGTTCGGGCTCGCGCACGCTCTCTGCCTCGGCCTCGCGCCGTGGCTCGCTGCAGAGGTGCCGATCCTGGTCGATTCGGGCATGGTGAAGCACAAGGACGATGAGGCAGCTCCTGCTGATGCGGCTGCTGCGTCTGGCTCTGCCGCTGCCTCTTAGCTGTAAGACGGTCACAGTATGTTTTTTGTGTGTGTTGCTGACAGTGACAGTTACAGTATGATGGTTGTCAAGGGGATTGGAGGATTGAAAATCCACTCGGCTGTGGACTAATAAGAGCCAGCAATACATATACTCTAGTTGTCATGTGGTACTTTGCTGTTCCATATTTTGCTGATAAACTGGTTGCTGATTAGAACTGTGGTTAGTTTTTCTGACTGATTTGGTGTGCATGGAAGTAGTAGATTTGCATCCAACATTGATTTTCAAACAAATTTGAACAAATTAATTGCCTCCGCCCTGCTGGATAGCTTAGGTGGATGCTGTTAATTTAGATGGAACCTGAAACTTGTGTTTGGTTAACAGAACTCTGTTTTCTGTCTCGAAAAAGACAATAGAGCATAAGCAAGATCAGGTGCACAATTGTCTTTTCAACGTTTTTGCCTTGCCTATACCATCCTAAAATAAAAATAGGACCAATTGTTCAATTGCTTGTTTATGTCCTCTGAGCTGTCAAGTTTCCATGTTTTGCTGTGTATTCTATTTTGAATTGTTAAGTTTGGATGTATGATTGTAGCACTGCTACCAGCCTACCATTGTGTTTTTAACACAGTAATATTAAATATGTTTGCTAGAAACGTATAACTGGTTGAATTGTTGCCTTTTATATTGGCTTGATTTTTTCATGATTGGAACAGCAGAATTGACTTATGGGTCGTTGTGTTAACTTCATCATTTGTTGGTGATATACTTTATTTTGAGGGAAGAGAGGTTTTCATTGATTTCATAGAAAGAGTAGAGTCAAGGATGTTGATCTCTCCGTCTGTATGTCAGCAACTACAGAAGGACCCATCTTTGTTCGGACATGCCCCAACCCGAAATTGTTAACAGCGCTCACTCTAGCCAACTCGGCAAGCTCATGAGCTGCCTGATTACACTCTCTACCAATTTTAGAAACTTCAAACCTATCCAGAGTAGAGTCAAGGATGTTGATCTCTCCGTCTGTATGCCACAGACTGGAAAGGTTTTGGTCTTTCTTTCTGATTACTTCCACTGCAGCCGAACTATCAGCACCCTGCCAAGGTGATCTCTGGCGATGCATCCCACAGGCTGCTGCCGCCTCGAGAACTGAAGGCTGTGTCTACGTTAATTTTCATTCAGCCCATTTCTGGTGGTTTCCAAGAATCCAACTGCTCGAGCACTCAGTTTGGGAAACTTCTTGGTGGCAGTTGCACCCTGAGTTCCTGCATTGGACATAAGATATTTTCCTTTGTGGCTGCCCGCCCCCTGCAATTTATCATTAGATCTTGAAGATATCTACTCCCTCCGTAAAGAAATATAAGAGCGTTTAGATCACTAAAGTAGTGACCTAAACGCTCTTATATTTCTTTACAGAGGGAGTACTCAGGAAATTAACAGAGCAGAGATCTTATACCCCCCTTCATCATGAACCACATCACATCGGAAGTGCCAGGCTCTCCAGAGAGTTACGATGATCAGGCCTCTACTATCCTTGCTTACATTCGTCAAAAGGATGGATTAGCAGCCAGCCAGTCAGGACCAGTGTATTTAAAACAAGGAATGCTCCAGGTTTTCTCCATTCTCAAGGCCTTAGCTTTGGTACACTCGACCATAGCAGGAAAACTAGTTTCAGCTTCACAGCCACACACACTGCATATGTTGACAATCTCCAGCTTTCTTTTGAATTTATTGTTCTTTGTAGCAAAGTTATCACAAGCTACTCTCCAGCAGTGCGCCTTGCCGCGTCATCCTCTCCTCTTTAGGGTTCTTGTTGTTTGTTTTGCACTTGGTTCTCTGTTTTCGGGCTGTTCTTGTTGTTTGTTTTGCACTTGGTTCTCTGTTTTTGGGCTGTACTTCTTTAGTGCTTCGTGGGCTTTTGTTCCCATGCTTGTGTGGTTTCCGGTATGTGTGTGTGCGTGTGTGGTGCTGGCGTACCGTGTAGCACGGTGGTTCGGTTTGCTGCTGTTGTTACCAGAGTATACAAGTCAGGGACTGACTAGTAATCTTTGCACGCGCAAATGTGCATCCTGACTAATGTAAATTCTATAGATGTACTATATCACAGACCTATTCAAATATTTCTTAATCTTGTGCTCTTGAATGGCGATCCAGCATATCATCCCAAAGAACAGTTCAAATCATATTCCATTATGGATCGGAGGCGTCTTTAAAAAAAAAATGGATCGGAGGGATATAACTTCTGGCTACCCCTTTTTCGTAAGTGAATCTGTTTTTTGGGATATAACTTTAGTTCAGAACCATAAATCGCCAAAAATCGAGCACCGGGCTGAGAAGCAATTTTGCTCACAAAAAGCATGCCTTCGGTAATATAAATTCTGTGAGAACTGCACTGTACAGGAGCGATGGCGTTGCTGAGTTTTTCGTGCGAGCCTGTGCGTGCATGCGGGGTGGAGTTGCTATGAGGACAGCTTACACCCCGCGAGCCGGTCCGGCGAGGAGGGGCGTCACCGGCTGTGAGCACGGTGGCGGTGCTTGCGTGCCGAGCGGCCACGCCCGAGCTGGGGTATGCAGGGGATGGGGAACGGCATTGTGTGCGGGGCAAAAAAAATTTCCCTGTTGCGGGGCCCTGATCAAACGAACATTACATATTGAATTGGACGGCTAGGGATGTAAGCGGACACGTCCGCCCGCGAAGGCAAAAATAAGCTAATCAATGTTGCTTTAAAAATTGAGCTAATACAAAAACTACAAATGTGGGGTTCGTGGACGCGTGCACTTACATCCCTACGGACGGATCGCGTGGTCACTGATCTCTCCCCAGCTCGGGCGACCGACGAGGGTCCTCACCAAATAACAAACGTTTGCAAAAACTATGCATTTCAAAAGCAGTGTATCAGTACACAAGGAAGCATAAATGACCCAGAAAATACACAAAGTTTCTCCACAAGGAATCTAGCCAACAGTGCACTTTTGGAGCCACAAAGCCACCAGTGCAATGAAAATCGGCAAGAGATTTGCATGCATACTGAACATCAGTAATGTCGGTTTCCTCTGAAGGGGGGAGGACCAGAGGAGGAACCAGCAGAGGCAATTGCAGGCGACTCCTCCCTGAACGGCTGTGTAGCCGGATCAGTCACACTTGGGAGTCTCTGTACGCTCCCCTTCCCTTTCCTTGCGTTGGGGCCGATTTCTTCAATCATGTACTTCCATCCGTCAATAGGCCGTCTTCGACTAAATATGTGAGTTTTGATGAAGCTAGCAATCTGCAACCACAGTTTCGGTGTCATTTTGGAATTTGGAGACTTTAACAAAGATTATTGTGTGAACTGTGTGTGACCTGCTGTTTACTGAAAGCAATGCGCCTCTCAAATTCTTGGAGAAGAATGTCCTCCTCACGCTGTGAGATCTCCCATATGTTACCATCCTGACCCCTCGAGGTAGTTTCCCAGCCATCCGGCTTGGTTTTGATCTCACCGGTGCTTGGGATCTTTGAATCGCCAAAATCAGCGTTGCCGGAATCAAAGATCCTGCATTTCATTTCATGAGCAGTGTACTGTAAGGAAACCATGTCTTCTGGAGCACCAAGTATATAACAAAACCAAGATGTATGAGTAAAGGATAACACATGTGCCTGCCAATTACGCGGTATTCCTATTGCAGGGAAATAACTATTTGATTTTTTTATATTTTAATTATGAAGCGCTTCTGCAGGCACTTGGATTGTAGCCTACAAGTTAATATAAACCATAAAAGCCTAATGGCCACAGTTGGCTGGTTATGAAGCAATACAAGCAAAGCACAAAAGGCATTGGATAAATAAGATGTTAAGCATGCATTCACTCGACTGTCATTTTAGTCTTAGATGATGCCTACTTCTGTCAACTAAGTGATGAGCAGGAAAGGAAAGAACAAAGATAACACATGTCCATTATTGAGCAAGAGATAACGACATTCAAGTACAAGACTTGCTATTACTCAAACAAAAACTGTACTGTATCCAAGTATGATGAAGCGAAATAAATTTGATATTTGGTAGATGCAGGATAAATCACCAGTGTAAATAGTTTGTGAGATTATGCTGCTGGATTGGAAGCTTCAACATAATGGAAGTCTCCATTTTGCACCCCTCGATTATATCCCGAGTTCATATTTGATACTCCCTCTGTAAACAAATATAAGATGTTTTAGGCCACTAAAGTAGTGACCTAAAACGTCTTATCTTTACAGAGGGAGTATTTCACTATCACCCCCCCCCCCCCCCCCCCCCCCACCGCGTACGGCCCCTGTTCCTTTAAAATCGTCCACTGTTCACACATCGTGTGGTTTTGCCTGACGTGGCACCCTCATGTCACAGCTTCGCTTACATGACATCCAAACAAGCCAAAATTGCTCACTCATAAAAACCATGTTGGCAAGAAAATATAAATAAGCAGAATGCCACAGGGGCTGAGCGCCCATGGTATTCATCCTCATGTACTCGATGATGTTTGCTGGAAACAAAACACCGGCTGTGACACTTGGGCAGGGTCGGTGGAAAATCTATGCGGAAGCCCCACCGCCATGCCAGCCAAACAACATTGTTGTTTTTATTTCACTATTGCTAACTAGGATGCCACGTCAAGTGGCATGCCAGAAACTCAGAAATTTTGCTAACATGAATGCCGCGACATCCAAAGTCATATTTAACCAGTTTTGAGAGTTTGCGGACTAAAGTGGGCGGTTTTGGAGTTCATGGTGATATTTGGACTCAGTACATGGTTGAGGGGTGTGCCAGGCACCTGCCAATTTTCATGGTAAAATATGCTAGTTTCTGTTCTTCGAAGAGAAGACAAGAATGAGTGCCTAGAATAGCAAGTTTTTATGGGCCAAATTCGTTCTTTTCCCACAGGGCACAAGAAATGTGCCTAGAATAGCAACCTTTTATGCACTGAATTCGTTATTTTTCCACAGGGCACAAGAATGCAAGTTTATGCACTAACTCTGCAAAAAAAAAAAAAAAAAAAAAAAACTATGTGTGCTCTTTTTCAAGAATTTTGACAATGTGGAATGCTTTATTTTAAGACATGAGCACATGCTCCCAAGCTCAACTTGGAGTAACCGGTGTAAAATGGTTATAATCCATTCCAAACGCATCGCATCGTATCAGGATGCATAATCCCACATCAACAAGCTCGCAGCAAATTTCATGTGACCATCTCAAGTAGACACTTCATCCTAACTTAATTTGAGTGCTGCCATTGAAGAGTCATCACATGCATATTATACAGAATTCAGTCTGATTTAGCAAAAAGTACATGTTCCACCGAATTTAATCCACCAGCAATCGAGAAATTGCAGTACAACTGGACCTCACTGGTTACACTTGGCTGTAGTCCTCCCATTTCTCATCACACTAGTTAAGGCATTTTACATGATGCAATTGAAATTTGGTACACTTTCATACCCTCTCTCAATCGTTTCCCCAAAAGAAAAAGAAAAAGAAAACATCTCAATGATCTATCTTCCTTGCAAAACCTAGCAGAAACAACACATTTTTGAAAAATTGTGTCATAAACCCTCCGAAGAAGATACATACCGCAACAATTCTACCACTTAAATTTGTAATTAAAAGTCATGTGATGCGAGGAGCCTACAATATGTCGCATCCAATGGGGTTTAAATGGGAAACTAGTTCGACAAATGTGGTGTATCACAAGCAATCGAATATAACCAAGCAATGTGATGACACCAAGCAACCACAGCTAAATATTGCAGCTCTGTTGGAGAACAAAAAATGAAGGAAAGAAGAGTAGCAACGCACTCTGAGCACGAGTCAAGAAGCCGGTCGATGTCGTCGGCTGCGCCGCGGCCACCGCCGCCGCCGCCGAGACGCGCCTCCTCCATCTTGTCGATCTCCTTCACCCAAAGCGCAGCGTGCACGCGCTGCTTCCTTGTCCTGTACTCGTCCGCCCCTGCCTTCTTCGCCCCGGCGCCGCCCCCTCCCTCTGCAGCCGTAGGGCGAGGAGGAGCGCGCGGCCGCCTCGTCGCGGCGCGGCGCTCGGCCCAGCGCTCGTCCATGTCGGCGACGAAGGCCTTCGTGTCAGGGTCCACCTCGGCGGTTATGGCCGGGACGGTGGCTGCGACGCCTTCCGAAGTAGGGGACTCCCACGGCGCGGCGGGTGCCGGGGAGGAGGCGGGGGAGTCGCCCGGGAGCCATGCGGTCTCCCACGCGTCGTTCCACTCGTCGTCTCCGGTGGCCGCAGCCGGGTGCGCTGGAGCGCGGCGGTGGGATGAGAGGCGGCGGGGGCCGCAGGAGGAGGTCCTGCTGGACAGGGGAAGGCGGAGTATGCGCCTGAGCGACAGCATGCCGTGTGCTCGGCGAAATGCCGACGAGAGGGTTCGATCTGTTTCCCTTTTCTTTCCTTTTTGCGGGGGAGAGTTTTTTTTTTAGGGGTTGCGATGGAACCATTTTAACTACATGCCGTGTTGTGCTGGCGTTCTATGTAGCATGGTGGTTCACTTCGCTGTTGTGTGTTAGTGGCATATAAGTTATGGACTAGTAATCTTGCACGCGCAAATGCACATCCTGACTAATGTTAATCTTGTGCTCTTGAATGGCAATGCATCATAGTATCATCCAAAAGAACATTTTAACTACATATATGCAAATAAAACCTAGTACGGAACCATTAAAACAACCATTTCACTGGGTAAAAGTATGAATGCACGGAACTGACATAATCATATTTAAAGTTGCATCTAGAATGCTCTGAATCTTCAAAATTGCATCCATTGCTATGATCTGAACATTGCTGGCTGCCCCTTTTTCGTGAGTGAATCTGGTGTTGGTGGATGGAACATATAGTTCAGAACCATAGGTCGCCAAAAATCAAGCCGGGCTGAGAACTCGCAGAAATTCTATAGAAACATGTTATCAAGTAGAACTGCACTGCACAATATCAAGAAGACCCTTTTTTTTTCATTTGACTCAGGGTGGTTTCAGAAAGAAGATCAGCAGAAGTTTGTACAACCAGAATAAAGAAGGGAAAAATAATAATCAAACATGAGCCTCACTTCATCAATTTCTTGCATTAGCCAATACCTCTAGTTTGCTGCACCCTCTCTAAACAGCTGTAATTGACTGCATATAAGTGCACACATATGACAAATATCAGAAGTGTGATTTGCTCAAAGGTCTGACTGAACACAGTTCGCCCTGGAAAACACGAGCCCCCCCTCGTGTCAGGAAATTATGGAATAATGCTACCCACTGATGCACTATGTTGACGGTTCTTCAGTCCACAGATGTTTCAGCAAAAAGACGTACTACATGCCGGGTAGAGGTGGACTTGCCGGTATTGCCAATTCCAAGGATTTGAAACGTTTAGGATTCAGGAGCTTCTTATAATAATTGATCAAATTCATATGCTCTCAACTTTTGACTGCCGTCTGGCGACTACCACCACAAGGTCAAGGTTTTTTTTTTAAATTAGAACGCAGAAGAAAATCTACCAGAGCAAGAAATGACAGTAGTGACTGACGTCTTGACGACGAGTTCTAACAAGGACCTGTCGCTTTGCTTCGCGTCACTCGCGTAGCGTACGCCATGGCACCTACACGGTTCGCTGTCGCTCCTACTACCTGCCGCACTCACAAGATTAAGATTAAGACGAGTCCTTTTTTTTTTTTTTGCGGGAAGATTAAGATTAAGACGAGTCCAGTCTCCACGGTTCGAGGAAGGGCGAGTGCGTGCGGAGGCGACCCAATCTACCCAGGGTGTATATTTCTACGAGCCTTGAGGAGGCAACCTTTCGGCTGCAACAAGGTAAAGTTAACCGGCCCCACGCTAAGCTTTTCTTGGCTGGCAGTGGCAGCTTCATTAGAGTAGTAGCAGACGAGAATGAACAACCACTGCTAGTTAACTGACGAGCCATACGTCTCCGTCTCGCCATGCCAAGCAGAGCGAGGGTCTGATCTTGTGCATGTGTACTTTCCATGAAGCAGCAAACAAGCAGCGCATACTGCGCACATGAACAGTCGGACAGTAGACGGAATGCTCGCCATTAACTGCACATTACTCCGATCGGTTGGCACCGGACAAAGCGCCCATCAGCAATTCAACATGAACGGTAGTACTGTCCTGACAAATACGCGCACCAAACTTGCGTATACATCCAATGAAGGCAACGATGCCAAAAATAGTGACATAGTGGTAGCGGCAGTAATCATCCGGTCAACAGTACCCAGCGACCTTGCATCCTACCCGATTCTCGTATGCTGGCCCTGGCGCACCATACATATCTGGCCGAGAGCACAGCACGTGATGTCCCTGGCCGTACGTAATTTGGGGCCTCGTGTTCGTGCTCGCGCTCTCGCCGTGCCGACCCGTGGAGAATGCAACGGCCGCGTTTAGCCAAGCCGCCACAGCCCACAAGATTTCCCCGCAGCCCACCGTGACATCCCCAAGACTACGGGCGCCCACCACCAGCCTCTCAACCCTGCCTCGCCGGGTAGCCGCCGGCTGCCGCACGCTTGCACCGTTGCACGAGCTGCTCGGATAGAAAACAAACGAAAACAAAGACAAAGCCGGCGAGCGACCCAACAAAAGCGACGGCCGGCGGTGGGGGGCAGCTGGGAAGGGCCCACCTGTCACCCGGTGTGAGGTGGGGCGGGCCTAGCCCTAGCGTGCGTCCACGGAGCCGAGGGGGTCCCGGCACTACAAAGTGTGGCTGAACCGGAGGCCGAACGGGACACCGCCGGTTTCCTTCCATGATTTGTGTGTCCTCCATGCACCATGCCTGTACCGCTGTACGTCAGAGAGCATCCCCCTTTGTTGAACAGGGGCAATCAAGCGGGAGTGCGGGAATGTACGTTTGTTTTCAGATTTTTCGGTGCATTGGAATTTACACTACTCCCACTAGTAGAGTGCCCGTGCGTTGCTTCGGGCTTATGGAAAAAAATACCATCTTGTAATCTTCAAAATTATGTCCATGAACATATTATAACCTAATAAAAGGGAGGATGAAAATACCATATTGCAATGTTCAATATCTTTTATCATTGATCAGTGAGGTATAATCAAAATAATCGTTCTGTACATGCAAGATAGTAAAGAACTTCTCCTTCTCAGGAGCATGCATACTTTGAGCCTTGAAGGATACATTTGTTCTTGTATTTCACTGCATGAAATGTATTCAGTACATTGGCTTATATAATGCATGCTTTGCACCTATAGTTTTGATCTACCCACCTGATCCATTGTCTGAAGAATGTTATATGGCTATATAGACTTCACTGGAGAGAATACAATATGCAATTTCCACGTGTCAATGTTAAATAATCATGTAAAAGGACAGAGAATAAAAGTAAAAGTGAGTCTAATGATAGAAATGAGTAAGAAAATGAAAAGTTGAAAATAAAGAATCTTAGGGCATGTCCAATGCTGTCTGCTAAAACGGACAAACTATTGTGTGGTCATATTTATGTTTTCGTAGCGTGCAGCTGGACGAATTTGGCATATCAATATAAATATGAATCAACATGATGAAAGCATATCACGGGTGTAGTGACTGTTGCAACTCTTGTTCTCTTATTCCATCTTTCTGCATTTTTATTAGCCTTTGAATACACCCGTGTTTGCAGATAAACCTTTTCTGTGTGATGGGCGGCACATTAATATTTTGTCAAGAGATGTCTACCTAGATTTGTTTGCTGAAGCCACTGCTCGATGTCCACTATTCGATAGAAATGTTGAATTAAACACTTTGAATTAATCTTTCAAATTGATTAGGAAGTAGAGATAGTATATACTCTATAACTAAGGGAATGTAAGAGAAGTAGGGACCGCGGAGTTATTCTGCATAAGGGAAATAAATAACATAGTGATACATGTTTTTCTTGCCTTAACCCAATAAGGTGTACGTAAACATAAATATGACCAATCAGAATAATAAGGGGATAAAAAGGATGCCAAGAAATTAACCATCAAGCATAAGAAGCAATATATTATCAATATGACAAAAGAGTCACTACAAATTCAATTAAAATCCTTTTTTCAACAGGGGTTTCCATCAGGTTCAGAAATCAAGCAGAAAACAACAGTTCAGTGCATGTTCAAGGAGTGTTACAGGCCAACCATTATATTAGCATCTCATATCACACATTTCAAAGTATACTTTGTGACACATATTGAACTACATAGTTCTTGTTTATTTCATCTCACCTATTTTTTACATCTAACAGTAGGATTTTCTAGATCAACTCCCCGCTAAGACCTGTGTCTAGGGAGGAGGACCTCTACCTACTTGTCACGCCCAATATGCGATCCTATCCTCGAGGGACTCGGAGGCCCCACCAGGGATAGAAGCGCATATCGAAGATGCTTGCAAGGTGGATATCATTACATCGTACCATGTACATAATAGATGGGGATACATACAAATACATACAGTCATCACAGGAATACATCAATACATCGCAAACACCATACAGAAGAGCAGAATCCGACTACGGATGGAACACAAACGAAAAACACAAATGAATTTGGGAACGAGAGATGAGCGTTGAGAATGAATAATTCTTCTGAATGACGGCCTCCGGAGAATCAAAACGAAAACAACTCCTGAAATATTACGGATGTGTATGAAAAGAATTTCTCACGATCGAAACAATTTGAGAGGATAGCATTAAGCTTGAACTACGAATCTTCAAGAGAACGGAAAAGGATTTAAGAGAACTCTCCTTCGGTCTTCAAAGCTGAGAATGACGACAAGAACCACCATGAAGATTTTGTGAGATACTCCAGAATAATGAAGAATACAAAGGTTGAGCCAAATTTGAAAAGAATTTGAAAGAGATCTTGGAGAAGGCAATTGACTGATGGAATCCATTCTTACGTCAATCTTTGAAAGAATTTGAGAATAACTCCGGGAAAATTAGAATAGTCAGGTAAGATCCTGGAAAAAGACCTGTGGGTTATGGGCCCACTCAAAAGAAACACCGTTGGAACGATTGCTTAGAAAGAGATAATGCACCGGTAAGATTTAAATGGCTTGAATGAGGTAACAACCTCGAATTAGCTTGAACGGATTTAGAATGGAAACACGAATCTTCTGAGATAATTTCTGCACTCCGGATATGAATAGAGAGAGGTGAATAAACAAGAGAGGCTTGGGTAAGAATTTCCAACATGGGAAATATTTGAATCAATGAAAGGAAACTGATCAACACCGAAAGCTTGGATTAAATCCACTGAGAACGAAGAATGATGAACTTGTAGCTCCTGAGCACCTTCATGAGAATCACCGGTTAAGAACATTGAAGGAAAATAATGGAAAGACTTCTCACGAATAAAATGGATACTTGATTTGAGAATTTTGACTCCGCAAAGAAAAGGGTGGGAGGGTGGGGAAAATAAAGACAACTTAGATGGATGAAATGAACTCCGTTGAGAAAACTGAGAATTGATCGTGCAATGTTGAAAGGGTCGGATTAACTTGAAGAGAAGCATGCCGGTTGCAAAAGAATTGTCATGACAACCTCGATGATCAAAATGATTAGCACTCCCATAGAAATATGAGAACACCGCTTAGGAAAGGAATGGGATCAACACTTGACTTCGAAGCAACTCGAATACCACAACTAAAAACAAAACAACGGGTGTGGCTTGGAGAATAAGCCGGAACAAACATATGATAGAGATTTCGTCCGAAATTTTCGTGGTGGGGCCCACACGGGCTCGATCTTACAGCGACCATCAAGTACATTGCTGCCCTTGACATACGAAGCATCCCCGAGCCGTAGCAAATCTACAAGGCTCTTTAAGACACGACGAGACCACTGTAAAAACGACCGTGGACAGGCGGACCACTAGACGTCGAACCCCAATCTCATCTCATGCATCTGTCGGAAAGATATCCTGGGTATCTACTTGAATTCCCACCTAAGAACTCCCGAAACTTCTTGGTCATGCGATCAGGTTGCGGGTCCAGGAACCTACTCAGCAATTAACAACCTAATCAGCTGCAACTGCATCCGCAACCCTTAACACACAACCGAGAAACTTCGCAAATTCGTCTACCTCAGACCTTCAAAAACACAGCGATACTAGTCACGGTGGATCATCCGAGCTATCTCCTCCAGAAAACTTAATTTGGAGCTTGGATTACAAGCTCATGGCAGTCACATCATGGCATATCATGGCATGAAATGGCAAGTTTATCACAGACAGCCTTTAACTTAGAACAGCAACATTGACTAGGCATGTTTACAAGCTCATGGCAGTCACATCATGGCATATCATGGCATGAAATAAATACTACCAGCAAGAAGACATGAAAATACTCCAAACTCATGTTGACAAGATGCTCATATGACATTTGCATTAAATTACACAAAAATGACAAAGTGAGAAATATTAACAGTTTCTGCAGTCAACATCAGAATGCACTTTTGCAACAGATATCATGACATGTATACGAGTCCTAACATGAATGCCAATGTAACCATCATGTAGAGCACAAAGAGTAGAGCAATTTACATATATAGAACATTTGCATAGGATGAACAGATGCAAAGATATGGCCCTCACAAGATGCCTATATGCTGATTAAAACATCAGGGACTTGGGCGTTTTAACAAAAAAAATCAGTGAGCGCAGTATAACTATGTGACGCACGGGCGGAGTTTAGCGGGGCGACGCTCACCTCGCGGCCCGTGGGCCAACTGGACGATGGGAGCGGGATGGCGTGGTGCAGCGAACGGGGAGATCCCGTTTGGATCGAGGGATGGCACGATCCAGGCGAGGAAGCGGACGCCGGGGTACCGGGACGGATCAGAGCGGGTCGACGACGTGCAGGGGCTCCGTTTGGTTCGCGGGTTCGCGGCGTGCTGGGACGGAGGCGTGCAGACCGGTGGAGGCAGAGGGCAGATGGCCGGCGGCGGCGTGGGCGACGGAGGTCCGGCGAGGGCTGCCGTCGGGGCTCGGCCCCGGCGAGTGGTGGCGCGAGGCTCGGGGGGGGGGGGTGCAGGTCGCCGGCGGCGGACTCCACAGGTAGCGGTGCAGGCGGCGGGGGTCACACGGTGGCGCGGGAGCAGCGAGGGCAGAAGGGCAGCGGTGGCGCGCAGCGGGGCTGCTTCGGTCCGGGCCCCGATGGGCTCCCAGTGCCGTGATCTGGGCTCGGCGGGCCCGCGCGTGGGAGGTGGGAGGCAGGGGCGACACTTGGCCGCGGTGGAGAGGTGGGAGGTGGCGGCTGGCGGTTGGGCAGGCGCGGAAAACGAGGAGAAGGGGTAGGGTTCCAGATTAGGAAGGTCTAGCCTTCCTTATATAGGCAGGGATGCTAGGGTTGAGGGTTTGGGGGGGGTTTCGAGTCCTCCGACCGGGATCGGACGGCTCCGGCGAGAGGGGCAGTGTAGGTGGGTCTAGTGGGCTGTGTAGAGGGGATTGGGCCAAGAAGAGAGGGAAGATGGCAGCCCGGCACGGTTTTCGGAACACCGAAAACGTCCGACATTTGACCGGCTATAGTGCCGCTATAGGTTATCCGTTGGGGCATCAAACGACCTCTGAATGGAACGAAATTTGGCAGGTGGTCTACCTACAACATAATAAGACCGCACACCAACTTTCACTCCATTCCGAGAACATTTTATCCCACTTATAAATAATATTTCGGAGGTGCCGTGGGCGCGTGCGAGTGTGTCGGGTCTCGAAACGGACAACGGAAGGAACAGAGAGAAAGACAAGTACGAACGGACGCAAGTTTTATGAAAACATGCGGATGAAATGCACATGATGACATGGCAAGGTGCAACAAGCAAACGAATCACATGGCAACGACGGAAAATAAATGGAAGAAATCTGGAGCATCGGTCTCGGGGCGTCACAACTCTCCCCCACTAACAGAAGATCTCGACCCGAGATCTCAGGAGGAAACGGAAGGGGAAGAGGAAGAGGTAAAAGAAAGTTGCTCTTAGACAAACGAGTGAAACGAAAGAACCTTGAGAGGTTGAACAACTCGAAAGAAAGGGTGCAACGGAGATGAACGAAGTTGAGAGCACTCCGGTAGAAACGAGGAACGGGGAATATGACGAGGATCAAGAGCTCAAGAGAGAAGATAGACTATGAAACCACTCCTGTTAGAACAAGATAGAAAAGGAATAAGAACGAAAGAATTCGGATAGCATCCCGGTAGAAAAGAAAAGTCGAGGTTGACAAGATGAAAGACTTGTAAAGAGGACACAACAGCCCGGTAAGATGGATAAGCAAGGAAATAACATGATCTTGGCGAAACGAGATAATGGGTCGAAGAGAGCAACATCACCATGCCTCCGGAACGAAAGAATAGAAGCTAAATCGTTTTGAAAGAAAAGAAAGGGGAAAAGAACAGACAACTTCCACCATAATTGAATTTCAAAAGCATCCTCGCAAAGAAGGATTGAATGGAGTTGTTAGAAATTAAACAACTAAAAGATTAAGCTTGTAGTG
The DNA here is from genome assembly GCA_039707655.1 of Elymus sibiricus. Lineage (NCBI taxonomy): Eukaryota > Viridiplantae > Streptophyta > Magnoliopsida > Poales > Poaceae > Elymus > Elymus sibiricus. The sequence continues at coordinate 326,835,007 of CM077670.1, forward strand.
GACGAGAGATGAGCGTTGAGAATGAATAATTCTTCTGAATGACGGCCTCCGGAGAATCAAAACGAAAACAACTCCTGAAATATTACGGATGGGTATGAAAAGAATTTCTCACGATCGAAACAATTTGAGAGGATAGCATTAAGCTTGAACTACGAATCTTCAAGAGAATGGAAAAGGATTTAAGAGAACTCTCCTTCGGTCTTCAAAGCTGAGAATGACGACGAGAACCACCATGAAGATTTTGTGAGATACTCCAGAATAATGAAGAATACAAAGGTTGAGCCAAATTTGAAAAGAATTTGAAAGAGATCTTGGAGAAGGCAATTGACAGATGGAATCCATTCTTACGTCAATCTTTGAAAGAATTTGAGAATAACTCCGGGAAAATTAGAATAGTCAGGTAAGATCCTGGAAAAAGACCTGTGGGTTATGGGCCCACTCAAAAGAAACACCGTTGGAACGATTGCTTAGAAAGAGATAATGCACCGGTAAGATTTAAATGGCTTGAATGAGGTAACAACCTCGAATTAGCTTGAACGGATTTAGAATGGAAACACGAATCTTCTGAGATAATTTCTGCACTCCGGATATGAATAGAGAGAGGTGAATAAACAAGAGAGGCTTGAATAAGAATTTCCAACATGGGAAATATTTGAATCGATGAAAGGAAACTGATCAACACCGAAAGCTTGGATTAAATCCACTGAGAACGAAGAATGATGAACTTGTAGCTCCTGAGCACCTTCATGAGAATCACCGGTTAAGAACATTGAAGGAAAATAATGGAAAGACTTCTCACGAATAAAATGGATACTTGATTTGAGAATTTTGACTCCGCAAAGAAAAGGGTGGGAGGGTGGGGAAAATAAAGACAACTTAGATGGATGAAATGAACTCCGTTGAGAAAACTGAGAATTGATCGTGCAATGTTGAAAGGGTCGGATTAACTTGAAGAGAAGCATGCCGGTTGCAAAAGAATTGTCATGACAACCTCGATGATCAAAATGATTAGCACTCCCATAGAAATATGAGAACACCGCTTAGGAAAGGAATGGGATCAACACTTGACTTCGAAGCAACTCGAATACCACAACTAAAAACAAAACAACGGGTGTGGCTTGGAGAATAAGCCGGAACACACATATGATAGAGATTTCGTCCGAAATTTTTGTGGTGGGGCCCACACGAGCTCGATCTTACAGCGACCATCAAGTACATTGCTGCCCTTGACATACGAAGCATCCCCGATCCATAGCAAAGCTACAAGGCTCTTTAAGACACGACGAGACCACTGTAAAAACGACCATGGACAGGCGGACCACTAGACGTCGAACCCCAATCTCATCTCATGCATCTGTCGGAAAGATATCCTGGGTATCTACTTGAATTCCCACCTAAGAACTCCCGAAACTTCTTGGTCATGCGATCAGGTTGCGGGTCCAGGAACCTACTCAGCAATTAACAACCTAATCAGCTGCAACTGCATCCGCAACCCTTAACACACAACCGAGAAACTTCGCAAATTCGTCTACCTCAGACCTTCAAAAACACAGCGATACTAGTCACGGTGGATCATCCGAGCTATCTCCTCCAGAACACTTAATTTGGAGCTTGGATTACAAGCTCATGGCAGTCACATCATGGCATGAAATGGCAAGTTTTATCACAGACAGCCTTTTAACTTAGAACAGTAACATTGACTAGGCATGTTTACAAGCTCATGGCAGTCACATCATGGCATATCATGGCATGAAATAAATACTACCAGCAAGAAGACATGAAAATGCTCCAAAGTCATGTTGACAAGATGCTCATATGACATTTGCATTAAATCACACAAAAATGACAAAGTGACAAATATTAACAGTTTCTGCAGTCAACATCAGAATGCACTTTTGCAACAGAGATCATGACATGTATACGAGTCCTAACATGAATGCCAATGCAACCATCATGTAGAGCACAAAGAGTAGAGCAATTTACATATATAGAACATTTGCATAGGATGAACAGATGCAAAGATATGGCCCTCACAAGATGCCTATATGCTGATTAAAACATCAGGGACTTGGGCGTTTTAACAGAAAAAAAATCAGTGAGCACAGTATAACTATGTGACGCACGGGCGGAGTTTAGCGGGGCGACGCTCACCTCGTGGCCCGTGGGCCAACTGGACGATGGGAGCGGGACGGCGTGGTGTAGCTAACGGGGAGATCCCGTTTGGATCGAGGGATGGCACGATCCAGGCGAGGAAGCGGACGCCGGGGTACCGGGACGGATCGGAGCGGGTCGACGACGTGCAGGGGCTCCGTTTGGTTTGCGGGCTCGCGGCGTGCTGGGACGGAGGCGTGCAGACCGGTGGAGGCAGAGGGCAGATGGCCGACGGCGGCGTGGGCGACGGAGGTCCGGCGAGGGCTGCCGTCGGGGCTGGGTCCCGGCGAGTGGTGGCTCGAGGCTCGGGGGGGCGCAGGTCGCCGGCGGCGCGACTCGGCGGTGGCGGACTCCATGGGCAGCGGTGCAGGCGGCGGGGGTCACACGGTGGCGCGGGAGCAGCGAGGGCAGAAGGGCAGCGGCGGCGCGCAGCGGGGCTGCTTCGGTCCGGGCCCCGATGGGCTCCCAGGGTCGTGATCTGGGCTCGGCGGGCCCGCGTGTGGGAGGTGGGAGGCAGGGGCGACACTTGGCGGCGGTGGAGAGGTGGGAGGTGGCGGCTGGCGGCTGGGCAGGCGCGGAAAACGAGGAGAAGGTGTAGGGTTCCAGATTAGGAAGGTCTAGCCTTCCTTATATAGGCAAGGATGCTAGGGTTGAGGGTTTGGGGGGTGTTTCGAGTCCTCCGACCGGGATCGGACGGCTCCGGCGAGAGGGGCAGTGTAGGTGGGTCTAGTGGGCTGTGTAGAGCGGATTGGGCCAAGAAGAGAGGGAAGATGGCAGCCCGGCACGGTTTTCGGAACACCAAAAACGTCCGACGTTTGACCGGCTATATTGCCGCTATAGGTTATCCGTTGGGGCATCAAACGACCTCCGAATGGAACGAAATTTGGCAGGTGGTCAACCTACAACATAATAAGACCGCACACCAACTTTCACTCCATTCCGAGAACATTTTTATCCCACTTATAAATAATATTTCGAAGGTGCCGCGGGCGCGTGCGAGTGTGTCGGTTCTCGAAACGGACAACGGAAGGAACGGAGAGAAATACAACTACGAACGGACGCAAGTTTTATGAAAACATGCGGATGAAATGCACATGGTGACATGGCAAGGTGCAACAAGAAAACGAATCACATGGCAACGAGGGAAAATAAATGGAAGGAATCTGGAGCATCGGTCTCGGGGCGTCACAACTCTCCCCCACTAACAGAAGATCTCGACCCGAGATCTCAGGAGGAAACGAAAGGGGAAGAGGTAAAAGAAAGTTGCTCTTAGATAAACGAGTGAAACGAAAGAACCTTGAGAGGTTGAACAACTCGAAAGAAAGGGTGCAACGGAGATGAACGAAGTTGAGAGCACTCCGTTAGAAAGGAGGAACGGGGAATATGACGAGGATCAAGAGCTCAAGAGACAAGATAGACTATGAAACCACTCCGGTTAGAACAAGATAGAAAAGGAATAAGAACGAAAGAATTCGGATAGCATCCCGGTAGAAAAGAAAAGCCGAGGTTGACAAGATGAAAGACTTGTAAAGAGGACACAACAGCCCGGTAAGATGGATAAGCAAGGAAATAACATGATCTTTGCAAAACGAGATAATGGGTCGAAGAGAGCAACATCACCATGCCTCCGGAACGAAAGAATAGAAGCTAAATCGTTTTGAAAGAAAAGAAACGGGAAAAGAACAGACAACTTCCACCATAATTGAATTTGAAAAGCATCCTCGCAAAGAAGGATTGAATGGAGTTGTTGGAAATTCAACAACTAAAAGATTAAGCTTGTAGTGGACTTATAGAAACATCTCAAAATTATGAGGTGACAACCGGCCACTAACGGAAACAATTGATCGCTCGAGCCGAAAGAAAAGTTGCGAAACAACATCTCCCAAAGACAATGAAGGATTAATTGCACTTCGAAATGCAAGAAGAAGAATACTTGAGCTCCTCCAACAAGAATCTTGAAGAAAACTTCGAGAACGGATTAAATACTTAACGAGCCACCAAGAAGAAACTCTCGAAGAACTCCGGATAGAAAGGATGCTAGAAAAGAAGTGAAGGCTGAAGAACATGATGAAGCCTTGCAATGATTTAGATGGAGCTTCGTGACGAGATAATGAGAAAAACTTTGAACTCCGAAAAAGAAAGACGAGCAACTTTGAATCGAGAGTTTATTCATCAAGAACAAACTCCGGAAGAAGGAATTAAATCACCTCCATGAAACAAGAATAAGAATTATGATATGTCTATCCTTCATCAAAATATTGATGAAAAGCAATGGATTTGCATACTACTTATTCTTCTTGAATTGATACGATAACAAAGGAAGAGGAATCTTGAACGAACCACCGTAAGAAATGAAAAGAACGAATAAAAAGAGAATGAAACGCCGGGAAGAATTAGAAAATGAACGAAGATATTTGAGGGAATTTAGATACAAGAGAACGAAGCGATCGCGAGCTGACTAAAGAATACTTGAACGATGCACCGGAAGAATTTGGGAACGAGAGATGAGCGTTGAGAATGAATAATTCTTCTGAATGACGGCCTCTGGAGAATCAAAACGAAAACAACTCCTGAAATATTACGGATGGGTATGAAAAGAATTTCTCACGATCGAAACAATTTGAGAGGATAGCATTAAGCTTGAACTACGAATCTTCAAGAGAACGGAAAAGGATTTAAGAGAACTCTCCTTCGGTCTTCAAAGCTGAGAATGACGACGAGAACCACCATGAAGATTTTGTGAGATACTCCAGAATAATGAAGAATACAAAGGTTGAGCCAAATTTGAAAAGAATTTGAAAGAGATCTTGGAGAAGGCAGTTGACTGATGGAATCCATTCTTACGTCAATCTTTGAAAGAATTTGAGAATAACTCCGGGAAAATTAGAATAGTCAGGTAAGATCCTGGAAAAAGACCTGTGGGTTATGGGCCCACTCAAAAGAAACACCGTTGGAACGATTGCTTAGAAAGAGATAATGCACCGGTAAGATTTAAATGGCTTGAATGAGGTAACAACCTCAAATTAGCTTGAACGGATTTAGAATGGAAACACGAATCTTCTGAGATAATTTCTGCACTCCGGATATGAATAGAGAGAGGTGAATAAACAAGAGAGGCTTGGGGTAAGAATTTCCAACATGGGAAATATTTGAATCAATGAAAGGAAACTGATCAACACCGAAAGCTTGGATTAAATCCACTGAGAACGAAGAATGATGAACTTGTAGCTCCTGAGCACCTTCATGAGAATCACTGGTTAAGACCATTGAAGGAAAAGAATGGAAAGACTTCTCACGAATAAAATGGATACTTGATTTGAGAATTTTGACTCCGCAAAGAAAAGGGTGGGAGGGTGGAGAAAATAAAGACAACTTAGATGGATGAAATGAACTCCGTTGAGAAAACTGAGAATTGATCGTGCAATGTTGAAAGGGTCGGATTAACTTGAAGAGAAGCACGTCGGTTGCAAAAGAATTATCATGACAACCTCGATGCTCAAAAGGATTAGCACTCCCATAGAAATATGAGAACACCGCTTAGGAAAGGAATGAGGTCAACACTTGACTTCGAAGCAACTCGAATACCACAACTCAAAACAAAACAACGGGTGTGGCTTGGAGAATAAGCCGGAACAAACATATGATAGAGATTTCGTCTGAAATTTTCATGGTGGGGCCCACACGGGCTCGATCTTACAGCGACCATCAAGTACATTGCTGCCCTTGACATACGAAGCATCCCCGAGCCGTAGCAAAGCTACAAGGCTCTTTAAGACACGACGAGACCACTGTAAAAATGACCGTGGACAGGCGGACCACTAGACGTCGAACCCCAATCTCATCTCATGCATTTGTCGGAAAGATATCCTGGGTATCTACTTGAATTCCCACCTAAGAACTCCCGAAACTTCTTGGTCATGCGATCAGGTTGCGGGTCCAGGAACCTACTCAGCTATCAACAACCTAATCAGCTGCAACTGCATCCGCAACCCTTAACACACAACCGAGAAACTTCACAAATTCGTCTACTTCAGACCTTCGAAAACACAGCGATACTAGTCACGGTGGATCATCTGAGCTATCTCCTCCAGTACTGGGGAAAAGTCACGGCACTATTTGCCACCACAAAAAGTATAGAAGCGTTTCGATGTCGGCGTCCTCTGGTATTCAGGAACTGAAACGATAGCGAATGTGACAAGAACCCCTTGGAGCTCAACTCCCCGGGTCCAATCCATACGGTCAGGAGGCACCAAGAACAGAATTCCCATCACAACGATATCATAACGATTCCAAAATACCCGCGTGACCCTAAAAAAAATTGAGTGAGAAGAGTAGTAGAATCAAAACACCTACGTCACAAATCCTCACCAGAGCGACGAAGGGGATAAGGAGTAAAAAGAATTCCTATCCTCAGTTTTTTGTTGTAGCAGCTAGCGATGACGTCCTCGGAAACTTGGCCACAGCCTCCGGGGCTCGGCCTCTCCTCCGCCAAGTGCGGCTGGCACGGGACGCCACCATGGCAGTGGTGCCCGACCATTCTCCTGTTCCTATTGGCATCTGCGCGATCCTAGCGGCCGTCCGGCATGGCGCAGAAGCTGGGCAGCAGACCATGCCACCAGGCACCGCAACATTACCCTCCGGTCCTGGTTCTGGTGTGGCCCTCGGCCACGTCCGCGCTGCCAAGAAGCCTCCTAGCGGCGAGCCGCGGCGCCATGTGGCTTGTCCCGCACGGCCTCGGCCTCGATGAAACTTCCCGCAAAACAGCCGCAGTCGCGGCCGCGGCGGCAATGCCCTCCGGCAAGAAGCGCGCGTTGCCCAAGCCCTCGACGTCCGGTGGTGGCGCAGCAACAGGCACCGAAGTCCACTCAACCCTCCATCTCCTCCCTCAGCCCATCTACAACGCAATCTTGTTCCCATCCATGACCAGGATTTGGCGCTAGGGTGACGGAGTGGGGAGCGCCAGGAGGGCGGCAGGTGAAGGGCGTCAGTCGAGGGCAGCGGGAGCGAGCGTCCGGAGGCGGCGAGTGAGGGGCGGCGGCGGACGGCGTCCTGGAAAGGCAGGGATCGTTGCGTTAGGAAATTTATGATTTGGAATTGATTGTCATGAAACTGAATTTTATTGTTTGGTAATGTGCTATCGGTTCCTGCCCGTTTGTAACGTGTTTGGTTGGGAAAGTTTGAAAAGGTTAGGAAAGTTTTTATTGGGAGGATGAAAAAACCAACGTGAGGCGATGATGGTAGGAGGTGAGACGAAAATAAACTAGACAAAAATAAACCAGGCAAAAATAAACCAGACGAAAAGAAATCATGGAGCCTATCCTACCAAGTGAGACATTAGTTCGTAGCGTGCAGGTGGACGAATTTGGCATATCAATATAAATATGAATCAACATGATGAAAGCATATCACGGGTGTAGTGACTGTTGCAACTCTTGTTCTCTTATTCCACCTTTCTGCATTTTTATTAGCCTTTGAATACACCCGTGTTTGCAGATAAACCTTTTCTGTGTGATGGGCGGCACATTAATATTTTGTCAAGAGATGTCTACCTAGATTTTTTTTGCTGAAGCCACTGCTCGATGTCCACTATTCGATAGAAATGTTGAATTAAACACTTTGAATTAATCTTTCAAATTGATTAGGAAGTAGAGATAGTATATACTCTATAACTAAGGGAATGTAAGAGAAGTAGGGACCGCGGAGTTATTCTGCATAAGGGAAATAAATAACATAGTGATACATGTTTTTCTTGCCTTAACCCAATAAGGTGTAGTAAACATAAATATGACCAATCAGAATAATAAGGGGATAAAAAGGATGCCAAGAAATAAACCATCAAGCATAAGAAGCAATATATTATCAATATGACAAAAAAGTCACTACAAATTCAATTAAAATCCTTTTTTAAACAGGGGTTTCCACCAGGTTCGGAAATCAAGCAGAAAACAACAGTTCAGTGCATGTTCAAGGAGTGTTACAGGCCAGCCATTATATTAGCATCTCATATTACACATTTCAAAGTATACTTTGTGACACATATTGAACTACATAGTTCTTGTTTATTTCATCTCACCTATTTTTTACATCTAACAGTAGGATTTTCTAGATCAACTCCCCGCAAAGACTTGCGTCGAGGGAGGAGGACCTCTACCTACTACATAGCGCTGAGCATGTCGGTGGCGAGCCAGGGAGAAGAGGGCAAGCCAGGCTGGCTGGGAAAGCGAAGGAGATGCAATGTTGTGATGGTGCCGGCTTGCTGCCCCATGGTGGCGAAAGTCGTCGGAGCGTAGGTGGGGAATGGTGGGTCATGCCCGTGGAGCGGATCTCATCACATCTAGAAGATACGACAGAAAGCCATGCGCGTGAGCCCCGTGTCCTACGTGGCGAATGCGACGCGCATGGCGTGCGAGCGTGACCGGCCGAAATCTTAGCCGGTCAGGCGTCACAAATCATTTACCTAGAAAGTTTTGATTGTTTTCTTTTTTCAAATCCTTACTTTTTTACGAATCTAAGCAAATTGGATTGGACAACGCCGCACGCTCACTACACTCACTCTCAGTTGCGTGATTTCAAGAGTTAATATTCTAGAGAAATCTTGGTTGTAGTAGATGACTGATTAGAAAACAACTATCCATAATTGGTGCATGTTGTTTTGATCAATAAACACTACTAGGATACTCCATCTGGGTTTATTTTTTCGTTGCATTTTTTATTACTTCCTGGAACAGCTCGTAGATATGTTATATGGTGGCTTTCATTGACAAACCATGCTGCTGTCCCTGCCATCTTATATTTAAGCACATCCAAATGCTCGCCTGTGTCCTCGGTCAACGCCAAAATGTTGGCAGGGTTGTCGTTGGCTTCTATCCAAACGGACCCTACTACTCAAGCTGACCGACCATAAACTCACTGTAATATGAGATTTTAGAATCCACCCCATTCACTAAAATTGGAAAAGCAAAATATGGACTATATTGATGAATCCTGTAACAGCTAGGTTAGATGATAGCTTAGAACTACTTGAGTGAGCACAATGAATCTAGATAAAACAGTAAAATCACCGGCTTGCTAGTTCTCTCTTCTGGTTGCCTATAGATCTCATTGATTGTCAGAGTTAAGCAACGTTTGCTTGCCCAAGAAGTATAGAAATCCTAACTCTACTCAGGAAGATGATATTATGTTATATAAATGCATGTAGCTCCTAGGTTGTAATCATCATGAGTTGAAAAAGTACAAAGAACAAATATGTTACCCATGCCAGTGTGTGTGCGTGTGTTGCTAGTCGATCAATCAAATCCACCTGTTGGCTAGCCACGCTGTACCAGATTCAATCCATCTCAAGTCAAGCTAGCTTTGCTATGTGGGCGTTTTGCCATCGGCCAGGCGGAATAATGGTTTCACGGGCACAAATACGTCAAAAGGATTGAGATTACGCAACTTTGACAGTGCCCTTGACGGAGGCAAAGGGCATCAAGTCCGAGCTGTTGGCCTTCCACACGTCCTAGTACTCCATCTGCTTCGCCGCACATGTCCTCGCCTGCGATGAAAACGGCCCGTCAACTTCTCATAGAGGAGGCACCCTCCTCACATAGTTTACGCCTGCCACAAACCCAAATCGTGAAAGCTGGCATTGGTCGTGTGGAGGACGACGATGGCTGCGGGATGAAGCGGGCGAGGTGGAGGCTGTGGAGCAAACCAGCCTTTCCTATGGTCGTCTTGTTCCTGCAGATGTTATGCTAGTAGTACTGAATCCAAGATTTAAAACCAATCCATCTTTACTCTCTTTCTCTCTCAGTGAAAGCTAATCTCTGGTGCCCTCCGTTCAAATTGAATTAGATCAAAACTGAGCAGGACCGAGATAACTATGGGAAAGGCATATAAGAGAGATTAGTGGGAAGGAGAGGATTGTGTCCCGGATTTTCAGGAGAAACGGGTGTTAATGGGAAGGAGGGGACCGTGTCCCGATTTTCTACAGGAGAGATGTGCATTAAAGGAAAGATGGATTGCATCCTTATTTTTTTGGATAGAAAAAATAAACTGGAAACGTGGAGTAGATTGTGCGAGGGGTGGGGCTGGAGACTTCCTTCGATGGATCGGGAGGGGAGGAAACGAACGAACGACGTACGTACTGCCTTTAGGATTATTATTATACTACTAGTAAATATGCCCGTGCGTTGCAACGGAAGAAAAACATATCGCACTCCTCTAGGCTCTAGCCAATAGACACCCACATCAATTATTCAAAACATGATACCGGTTTTGGATAGTTAATCTAAAGCTTATATGTGGTTCTCAACTTTTTCCTGATTCCTTTCTCCTCTGCCTGGCTCTGCTGAGTTCTTAGCAGCTTATTGTCTTTGCTCCATTCAATTCCATCTTTTTAGGATTTTCGGTAGCAAGAAAAGTTTAGTGTACCATCGAGAATCGTCTATTCATAAGAAAATGTACAAGTCAAAATTCAATCGCTCTTTAAATTTATCTGGTCGATACAAAAAATTATGATGTGTGCAAAAGATCAATTCAGATTACAATCTTCCTAAAAAACGGTGAGGTGCAAAGTGAGTAGAAGAATTGTCTTCTAACGAATTGTATAGTCTGTGTGTGTAGTGTACATCTCTATACAGAAGAAGGCTCATAGTTACAAGCCCATACATTCAATTCTGCTCTTTTTTTTGTATGTGGGAACATTTCAGCTCCAAACTCGGTTCCACGATTACAGAAAATGGTTTTGACATGTACCTGGTGCGTGTTCAAGAAAAGACAGAGTGCATCGGTTCAGAGCTTTGTTGAATATATGACCTGCTCTGTACGCTTCGAAGAACAATTCTGCAAAGCGCAACGGGAACATGTCAGATATATTATCCCATGGAGGGCCGCATATTTTTTGATTTCTCTGGGCAAGGTCCATCCTTAGTCCAACATTACAACACCTAGTTGACTCTAGCTGTGCCTACAACTGCCATGACTAATAATCATAATTTCTTTCATCTGAAACATATTTTCATACTGTACAAACCTTTCCCAGTACAGGTACAACACAACTCTATGTTCAGTGAAGGTTTATGTTCCTTTCCTATGAACTTTTATTTTCGAGATCACAATCACATGAATATCAACATATGGCTTACTAATTTTATTTTATTTTGAATTTTATGGCTTACTAAGTTGAAACTGTTGCCATCAGAGTGTAAGGCGGTACAGTCAAATATCACAGTGGGCCAATGTGAGGAGGGGACACCTAGCAGATAACCATTTGTTTTTTTACTAGTAGATAACAATTTGCTGGCCGGCGGCGGGGCACTGTTCTCCGCGCCTCGCGATGGCCGGTGCAGGGCGGTCTCGCCAGGCGGTAGCAGCGGGCGGGCGCGAGGATCGGCGGCGCAGTGGCGGCGGCGTCCTCAAGTCGGGACGGTGACGCGGTGGGAGCGGCCCGTTGTACGCCGGCTGCGTGCCGCGGCGGCGGTGAGTCAGATCAGGTCTGACCTCGGGATGGCGGCGGCGGCATGGTGGGCCTGGTCTCCGGTCAGATCTGATCCGGCCGGGGCGGCCTGTTCCATGCGCTGCGGCGGTGATCGGTGGCGGTCCCGTGCACACGATGCTGGATGGATGGTCCTCGAGCGGATCCGGGTGAAAACCCTACTCTTGGCACGTTGCCAAGGTCGGCGATGGCGGCGTTCTTCTGCGTCGTCCCCTTCTTGAAGACATCGTCATGGAGAAGCTCTAGACCCCTATCCGCTACCTCCGGGGGAAACCCTAGATCAGTCGATCGGATGATGGCGGCGCTCGTGTGTCATTCCCCTCTTGAGGGCGTCATTCTTGGAGGTGTGCATAGGCTCGAGGGATCAGTGGACGGCATCTGCGGTGGAGCGGTTTTCCCTGTGACGCATCGACGTCGTGGAGTCTCGGCGGCGAGGTGCAGCAAAGTCTCGGCGACGGATGCGTGATGATGAATGCGCGTAGGGAGGAGGCGTTGTCTGGCGTCATGGGGGCGTCGACGGCAGGCCTGGCAAGGTCGATCCGTCAGTACCTGCTCTGAAGATGGAATGATGGAAGACGGCGGCGACGACCTGAGAGTGCGTCGGACCGGTTTGTGCCCCAGACCCGGTATGTGGCTTGGTCGGGGCCTCCGGCTTTAGATGTTTGGCTAGGTGAGAGGTCTGGGTATTCGGCTCACACTTTCTGCACCCCTTCATCAATGGATAGGAGTAGCGATAGTTGTTGCCAAGATGGCGGCTTCAGACATATTAATGTATTACTTTGTGAGGTCTTTGTGAATAATTAATAAAGTGGTTGTATGCATCTCCTAGATGCAGAGTCCGGGGGTCATCCTCCTTTTTTTTAAAGAAAAAAGATAACAATTTGTTGGAATGCCATGAACAATGTGGGCCAACGGATGAACACCGAAAAAAATTATAATCGGTGCATCCAGCAGCTTCCAGTCGATGTACATCTAGCAACAACGATTAAAAAAAATAGCAACAGTCAGTAAATCCCGAGCGCACTGTGTGCCCCTTATCCACAACATCGCCATTCCTCCGTCTCCATCTTCCTCCTGCTGCTACCTCACACCGCCAAACGCTGCTCCTGCTCGCTCCTCTATCCAGCGCGCCCACGAACGGCTTGGCGTCGCCCCCCTCCCCCAGTTCCCCAATCCCACCGACACCTGGCCGTGCTCCCTACAACAGCCGCCCGTGCTGCGCCGACGATGCACTCCACACCTTGAGTGCGCGGCCGCGGTGGCTGGCCAGAGCCACTTCCCGGCTACCAAAGGTGGCGGCGGGAGGTTCTGGCAGCGTCGGCGTGCGTGTGTTTGCTGCTGCGGCGACCACCGCCGGGATCCTCCCCTCCGCGCATCCCCCGCCCCTGCGCGCCGATGGAATCCCTGCTGCACAGCCATGGCGGGCAGGCCTGCTCGAGGCCGCCGTCGCTCTAGCACTGACGGCCACTCTCGGCCCCTTTTTTTTTTTCTGTTTCTTCAGATTTGATCGGCTCTGTCTCTCCTCCCTCCCGCTCGAGGCCGCCGTCGCAGCTTTTCTTGGATTTCATGCACCTTTGATCGGTCTTATATGCATGTTGTGAACCTTCCTCCTCATAGAGGTTTTTCTGTTGGTGATGCATATATGCGGCAGGTCTCGCCTTTCCCTTTTTGCCTTGGCTTGTTTGATTCTTGCAATTCGAGAACGTATATAAGTCGTTAGGATTTGATTTTGAAGAGCAGGGTGGGACTATTAATTACAAAAGGAGTCAAAATTTTAGCACATGAAGCTACTTTTTTAGTGGCCCATAACAGTCATTTAAATTTTGGCCCACTGTGACTTACGAAGCAACGGACGACGACGTACGAAACAAAACTTACGATCGATGTGGACGGACCAAAAACGGACGAAATTACGGTGGTAAGAAGCGATCACCCCTTTATTATTAAGGTAAAGATAATAGTAATAAATGTGCATGTGCAATGCACGTGTAACCTAAGAATTTCCTTGTTCATCATAGTTAGGAGTCACATATTTTAATATACCACAACTCAAGTTTCGATACTGAAATTTCAGGAAAAAAAATAGTACAATAGTTTAATGCCCGAAAACTCTAAGACGGTAAAAACATCTGTGCGTGTCTGCAGTGTGCTCCTCTTCATTGGCATATATAGCTGCGGACAAACATTTAATTACTTACATTTTTTCTTGTACACTTGTCTCACTCTTCCATTAAGATAAAAGCAGGAAAAATATGTGCTGGAACAATACAAACCCCTAGAGACAAATTTCATAAGCCCAAACAAAAAGCAGGCATTACATAGAAAATTGGGGAAACCTTACACCAAGCATAATACCGTCCAAGAAGTAAAGGATGTACATAGAAAGACCGGAGGAGTATGCCATTCTTGCATTACTAAAGTAATAGTTTCTGGGAATTTTGGTATCCTACGTGATATGATTATGTATGTACATCCGCAGGTGCAAATGCAAACAACAAATGTGCATGCAAAAGCAATAATTCAGACGAACACACATATGCACAAAGAGATAAAAGATACCACCTCACCTTGAGAAAACCCATGAGTGAACGGACATTGTCGTGCGACAGCATTACTGATCCTCACATACTTCATCCCGCATCACCACCATTGTATAAAAGAAAAGCCTGGACACAACATCAACGCCTCGACCTACTTCATCCAGAACCCCTGAAGCACATCCCTGGTCTCTCCATACAAGAATAATCTGTATATACAAAATATAGCATACAAGCACAAAAAATTGACATCAAATATTGGTGCTGATCCACATGTAAATCATCTGAAAATACACAAAAAAATGCAGTGTATAAATGCATTCACTTTCACCGGTTCATACTGAACAGTAAAAACATAACCACATCCAGCAAACAACATTTATATAGTAAGAAAGATGATAAAATTATGACCCACCAGGAAAGTATGTAGAAACATGGCAACTGGAATTATAAAGCACCTCAACCAATCTTTCGAACAACTTGTAATCAGGAGTTCATAAAGTAGATAGTATACAGGGTATAGAAAACATGACCTCCTCATCAGATTGCCTAGATCCTTTGGCATATAATTTCCGAATACCACCTGAAATCCTATAAATTCTGGAAAAGTAGGTGACACCTAGAAATTACATGCCGATTAAACACGCCCAATATTGTTCATGGCTTGTGCAACCTGTAACCCCACTGTAAACAACTGTTCATGCCATCTTCTTGTAAGTTTGAGGCTACTGCAGCCTGCAGGTACTACAACAGTAGAAGGATAAGCATTGCTTATGGTTCTTTAATGTCTAAAAACAGAAAGTAAGAATACGGGGTGAGCTTGCAAATGTGATGAGTGAGGCTGAGGGCAATGTGATGTAAATTCTAAAACTTAGTGTATATGCCTTTGTTATCAGAATATGATCTGCGCTCGAGAAATATTTATCCGTATGCACTGGTAGTGCAACAAAAAATTAATTTTCAGTGAGATTTG
The DNA here is from genome assembly GCA_039707655.1 of Elymus sibiricus. Taxonomy (NCBI): domain Eukaryota; kingdom Viridiplantae; phylum Streptophyta; class Magnoliopsida; order Poales; family Poaceae; genus Elymus; species Elymus sibiricus. The sequence continues at coordinate 326,850,146 of CM077670.1, forward strand.
TATGCACTGGAAGTGCAACAGGAAACCAATTTTCAGTGAAACTTGGAACTGGGGTAATGTTTGATGTCCTATGCATCCAAAACAATTATACTTGGATAGCTCATTAACACATACCGATTGCATGTGACATTAAGTATGTGTCAAGTCGCACGTGATTATAGATGATAGCTTAATGTGCCTTGGGGAGTTACTGTCCGACCTTACTTCGTATCTGAGTCGGGAAGAGATTACTATAAATGGCACGGTCAGCCCCTTAATCATAGAACAGAATAAATGTATGTATGCAGCATTCCTAAACCAAGCATACCGAGAGCTGATCATGGCTCTCAGTTATCAACCGAACTCCAAGAAGAACAAAAGGCTGAATTGATAGTTACAGGAATACATCAAGTACATTTTGAAATCAATATTGGATTGTGCAGCGGCATGGCAACATATATATGAGAGAGGAGATGATGATTCGATCGGGCACCACTGCCCCGTCCATGGCGAGAAGCCGTACAGAAAGAAATTAGTCAAGAAATTACCTTATTTTTTATCTTGTCTTCTTCTAATCAATCAATTATCTGAAGGTGCTTGTGAAGTCAGTGTATCATTCATTCATTATCTGGATTCAAACAAAATATATTTCACAGGACCGCACTGCTTTGACTGCTTGAGGAGGTTTTGGCTATAGCAGAGGGGTTGCATGATGTCTAGAATTTGGAAAGGAAGCTGCTGCAGTGCGCAGTTCCCTTATGGCAAATATTTCCGATGCCCTTGAAGGTTTGTTGTCTACTGATGTAGTTGTTATGTCTGAAGCGATGTTAAAGGGAAGAGATAAGAATAAAGCAATGTCAAAGGAAAGAGAGCAGAATAACACCAGTATACATGCCTCTTAGTCATGGAAAGGCATTATGCCCAGATCTTTTGCAAAGTGATTCGTCAACTAAGAAGGATAAAAGCTCTTCTGGAAGCAGGGAAGGTGTCTCTCAAGATTTAGTTGTGGTTGTCTAGAGGATGAATGTTGGATTTCTCCACCAGAGCACTAATATAATCAGGAGGAACCAAGAGATGGTAGGGCTAATTCACAGTAAGACTCGAGTAGCAATAATTATGTGCTCTTCTTATCTTACCATCCCCACAGTTTCTCGTTTAACTATTTTTTGATTGTTGTGCCACAGTAATGTTTATGCTCACTATGTATGTTGTGCGATTTCATAGCCTATGCACAAGGGAACTGCTGTCATCCGAGTATGTGCAAAAGGAGAAAGGAAATCACCATCATCCTCAGTTCTTCGTTGTAGCAGCGAGCGATGACGTCCTCGGAAACTTGGTGAAAGAACATGTGGTGCCCCCATGTTTGGTTTTGGTAATTGATGACAATCTCTATGGACTAATGGTTGCCTTGAGTTATATTTGAAGGGTTTGTCCATAGGCTTTTCTTGAAGTCCATTTGTTGGTTTCAAGGAGAGTATGTGATGACCAAGGTGTGCTATTCAAGGAATTATCTAAAGATTGGTCATGTGAGAGGTTGATCAAGACTAAGTCAAAGAGTGAATCAAGTTGATCCACACATAAAGCGTAGAAGATGTACCGGGTGGGATCAAGTGATCTCATGGTATGGTAAGCATTGTCCATTGCGCTTTGTGTACTAACCCATTGTCTACGTAAGTGTTCGTTGTGGGGTTAGGTTTGTTTCCATGGGCATGCATCAAAAGGAAGGTCTCATATGTCCCATGGAGGATGACGTCAAGTGGTGATCGTCATCAAGGTTGCGGTGTGCAAGTTTAAGTGGAGCATCACGAAGAGATCATGCTTGAAGCTTGCCGTCCATTGTGGTGACAATGGACTTGTGAAGATGTGCCGAAGAGTGGCTCACCCATACTGGAGTATGGGGGAGCAATCAACTAGTCTTCATCGAGCCAACGCAATCAAGAAAGGTGGTCCAACTTGAGGAGGTCAAGATCGTCATCATCTAGCTCAAGTGGACTATGTGCAAGGCAAAAGTTTGCCCTTGATAGGTTTTCTATCTTACCGGTCTCATGGTGGTAGTTGGGAGACCGGGTTATAGGATTGATAGCCGTACTATCAAGGGGGGGCTCTCGGATGAGTAGCTTGATCGTATCTTTCGTAGAGAGCTCAAACCATTGCATCCTTGCATCATCTTTCTTGGTTCTTGTTTGGTGTTTCTCTTTGTGAGTTTTAGAGCTTATGGTCATCTTCATGACAAGCTTGAGTTCATCGAAAACAGAGTTCATGTGCATCTTCTATGATGTTTTCGATGTTGGAGTGTTTGCCGGTTCTTCATTCATGGAGGTTTCACATCTCTATATCATTGGCTTTTGTCTACTGCCTCTTCTCACTATATCATTGGCTGTTTGGATAGTACTCGTCGTCGTCTATCCAACAAGCTTGAGTTTGCTCAATTCGGAGCTCATTTGCAGAAGTTGTGGCAGTTCAGGTTTTATTATATCCTCTGTTCTCTGTGGCAGTGTTTTTGTTTGTACCGAGCGGTTGTACCGCTTGTAAAAGCGGTTGTACCGCTTGACCGGTTGTTCCGGCCCAGCACTGCTCCACTACCGGACTCCCTTCTGTATTGGAGCTGTGGCTGGGCGGTGGTGGCCCGGTAGTTCCCGGACGGCTAAGGCGAACCGGTACTACCGGTGTCTAGAGCGGTTGTACCGCTCCGGACTTAGCCACCATAGGAGCGCTGGTCTGGCGGTTGCACCGGCACAACCACCGCCCCAACCACCGCTATGGGGTGAACCCCTTCTGTATGAGAGGCGGTTGTTGGGCGGTGGTGGAGCGGTAGTTCCTGGTTGGCTCCGGCCGACCGGTACTACCGGTAGCTCCACTGGTTGTACCGCCTGGGGCACTTCTGCAGTGTGAACCCGTGAATACCGGTTGTATCGGTGGTTCAAGCGGTTGTACCGTTGCAGTGCAAAAACGGCTGTAACGGTTGGATTCGGGATGTCCTATAAAAGGGGGTCTTCTTCCCCATTGAACCTTATCCTTCTAGCTCGTGTTTGCCCCCCATTGTTGACCTTCTTCGAGCTTGCTATCTCTCAATCCCTCCAATGATTCTTGCTAGTTCTTGAGGGAAAAGAGAGAGGAGATCTAGATCTACGTTTCCACCAATCACTTTCTCCTCTATGTGAGGGGAACCCCTTGGATCTAGATCTTGGAGTTCTTGGTGTTCTTCGTGTTCTTCCTCTCATATTCCTCCATAGCTTTTGTTGCTTTGGTGGGATTTGGGAGTGAGGGACTTGACCACTTCGTGTGTTCTTGCCATTGCATTAGTTGCATCAGTTTGAGTTCTCCACGGTGATACGTGGTGGTGAAAAGTTGAGAAGCTTATTACTCTTGGGTGCTTGGTACCCTAGAGCTTGTTCCTCTTGGGTGCTTGGGCGCCCTAGACGGTTGGTGGTGCTTCAGAGCTCAATCATTGTGGTGTAAAGCTCCGGACAAGCGTCGGGGTCTCCAATTAGGTTGTGGAGATCGCCCCGAGCAATTTGACGGGTACCGGTGACCGCCCCCAAGGGTTGCCAAAGTGTACGGGTTCGGTGACCGCCCCCAAGGGTTGCCATTTGTACGGGTTCGGTGACCGCCCTCAAGGGTCCCTTAGTGGAATCACGGCATCTTGCATTGTGCGAGGGCCTGAGGAGATTACGGTGGCCCTAGTGGCTTCTTGGGGAGCATTGTGCCTCCACACCGCTCCAAACGGAGATTAGCATCCGCAAGGGTGTGAACTTCGGGATACATCGTCGTCTCGGCGTGCCTCGGTTATCTCTTACCCGAGCCCTTTACTTATGCACGTTACTTTGTGATAGCCATGGTGTTTCATGTTATATATCTTGCTATCACATAGTTGTATATCTTGCTTAGCATAAGTTGTTGGTGCACATAGGTGAGCCTAGTTGTTGTAGGTTTTGTGCTTGACAAATTAACCGCTAGGTTTATTCAGCATTTGTTCAAGCCTAAACCGTAATTATTTTAAAGCGCCTATTCACCCCCCCTCTAGGCGACATCCACGATCTTTCACTTGGCCACAGCCTCCGGCGCTCAGCCTCTCCTCCGCCAAGTGCGGCTGGCACGGGACGCCACCATGGCAGTGGTGCCCGACCATGCCCCTGTTCCTATTGGCGTCTCCGCGATCCTAGCGGCCGTCCGGCACGGCGCAGAAGCTGGGCAGCAGGCCATGCCACCAGGCACCGCAATAGTACCCTCCGGTCCTAGTTCTGGTGTGGCCCTCGGCCACGTCCGCGCTGCCAAGAAGCCTCCTAGCGGCGAGCCGCGGCGCCATGTGGCTTGTCCCGCACGGCCTCGGCCTCGACGAAACTTCCCACGAAACAGCCGTAGTCGCGGCCGCTGCGGCAATGCCCTCCGGCGAGAAGCGCGCGTTGCCCAAGCCCTCGACGTCCGGTGGCGGCGCAGCGACATGCACCGAAGTCCACTCAACCCTCCATCTCCTCCCTCAGCCCATCTACAACGCAATCTTGTTCCCATCCGTGACCAGGATTTGGCGCCAGGGTGACGGACTGAGGAGCACCAGGAAGGCGGCAGGTGAAGGGCGCTAGTCGAGGGCGGCGGGAGCGAGCGTCCGGAGGCGGTGAGTGAGGGGCGGCGGTGGACAGCGTCCTGGAAAGGCAGGGATCGTTGCGTTAGGAAATTTATGATTTGGAATTGATTGTCATGAAACTGAATTTTATTGTTTGGTAATGTGCTATCGGTTCCTGCCCGTTTGTAACGTGTCTGGTTGGGAAAGTTTGAAAAGGTTATGAAAGTTTTTATTGGGAGGATGAAAAAACCAACGTGAGGCGATGATGGTGGGAGGTGAGACGAAAATAAACCAGGCGAAAATAAACCAGACGAAAAGAAATCGTGGAGGCTATCCTACCAAGTGAGACATTAGGAGTAGAGATTTCCGAAAGAAATGAGAGATATATGTATCTGTATGTCTATCACTTCTATACGACTCAAGTATACTGTATGCACCATCATCTTGGACCTTTTCTTGCCTGTTTATTTTTTTTGAGGGGGGGGGGGGGGGGGAGGGGATTCTTGCCTATTTATTTACAACTAATAGAAAGATCAACTACTTAGGTTCGATCCACTGACGGGGGAAAGTTGAGACTTGAGAGCACACGTCCCTATAAAATGATATCCACTATATTAGGTACATCGACAAAAAGAAAACACTTGCAACAAAAATCTTTACCTGCTTTTGCGACATCCGTTTGCTGAACTCTTCAATTGCTGGCTACACACTGAAACTTTTACGATTCTGGATAATGCATGTTATTCTACTTTTTTTTAGGGGAACAACTTATTCTTTATTGATCATAGACCACAGAATGTGGGATAACACTTTCGTCATGAGGTTGGCCAAACCACACATGACGCCCTGGAGCTAAATTCAATGCAAATCTAGCTAATTTATGAGCTTCTACATTACGACTTCTACCTTCAAAAATGAAATTACAAGAAAAGAAAGTACTACGAGCTTTGATTTCTCTGATGATTGCCGCGTGTTTTCCTTCGTTGCTCTGCTTGATATCATTAATAACTTGCTTAGCATCAGAGGCCACCACAAACTGCTGGAGAAGGAGGTCTTCGGCTGCACACAACGCTTCTCTACAAGCCATTGTTTCTAGAATAATAGGATCGTCCACTCCCTGAACCACAATTGCAGAGCTTCCCAAATAATTTCCATTGGCATCCCGACATACCACAGCAGCTGAACCTCCTCTTCCTGCTCTCACTGCGGCGTCAACATTTATTTTGGCATGATTTGGAGGTGGTGCTCTAGGGCGTGTGATCGCGCTGCCAGGTCTGTTCGCCGTAGGAACTGCTCCAACCTTCGGCTGATTCTCATTTACTATTTCCAGTTCGCTGATGAACCTCGTTATGAAAGAATGCATAGCTTGCGGGCTTTGAAAGACTCCCTCATGAATTGCCTTTCTTCTTGCTGTCCATATCACCCATAGCGTCACAACAAGCTTCACAAAGTTGACATGTGATAATGAATCAATCTGAGAAAAAAAGCCAGTACTTTGCATGCTGCTCCGTATTCGACACCAAAGCTTTCCCTAGTTCATCGTCCACCAGGGCCCATGTGCACCGTGCCATGGTACAATCTAGGAGTGAGTGTCGCCATGAGTCCGGAGAGCCACAAAGACCACACGCCGAGGTGTTTGACATGTGTCGGTGAGCACATACATCTTCCGTCAGCAACGATTGCTTTGACAACCTCCATAGGAACATCCTTACTTTTGCTGGGACTTGAGTTTTCCACAACATTTTCCATTGCTTCTCCTCTCCCCTTGTGCCCGATGAGCCTGCTGTACCATCTAACCAGGCCTCCCTTCGCTGTCTCGTTGCAACCAACATATTATAGGCTGATTTTACTGAAAATTGGCCGTTTCTCTCGAAGTGCCAGCACCAAAAATCTGGGACGTTTCTGGTACAGAGTGGAATTCCCGTTATAATCTTTGCGTCGAATGGGAGAAATACCTCACGGACCTTCTGCATATTCCAGGTTGCTCTTGTCGAGTCTATGATCTCTGCGACGCGCCGGGGCGGATCCTCCACCATGCATCCATATGGTTTCAACATCTCATCCCTTGGCAGCCAATTATCTGACCAGATCATTGTGTCCTCCTCGTTGCCAATTCTCTTGATCAGTCCTTGAGCAAGGGTGTCCCGGCCATCAACAATTGCTCTCCAGATTTGGCTTGGGTGGGATCCCAAGCTTGCATTCAAAATTGTTGACCCCGGGAAGTAAACACTCCTCAGTATCTGGGCACTAAGGGACTCGGGGTTTTGCAGCAAGCGCCATGCTTGTCTGGCTAACAGAGATAAATTAAAGAGCTCAATATCTTTAAAACCTAAACCTCCCATGCCTTTTGGTTTCGTCATCTCTTTCCATGACACCCAATGTGGTTTTCGCTGGCCGTTTTTGCTGCCCCACCAAAACTTCCGAATGATCATGTTGAGGTGTTCACATAACCCTCCCGGTAGCCTAAAGCATGACATGGAATAAACTGGCATGGCCTGGGCCACTGCTTTGACGAGTACTTCTTTACCTGCCGTAGATAAAGTATTCTCAATCCAACCCTGTATCTTACTCCATAGGCGGTCCTTTAAGTACTTGAACGCTCCACTCTTTGAAGAGCCAATGTCCGAAGGCATTCCTAAGTACTTTTCATTCAATGTCTCATTGGGGACATTTAGCACTCCTTTTATCTCCTGTCTTACATTTTCCGGGACCCCTTTACTGAAGAAGATGGATGATTTTGCATAGTTGATTCGCTGACCTGTAGCTTGACAATAAATATCCAAAACCTGGTTCGCCTCAGTAGCTCCCATACCATTTGCCTTGAAAAACAGCAGGCTGTCATCTGCGAATAAAAGATGGTTTACCGATGGCGCCGAGGGTGCCACTTGTATCCCACTTAGGTTAGATGTCTCACTTCTTGATTTTAGGAGGCACGACAGGCCCTCTGCTGCTAACAAGAACAAGTATGGGGATATTGGGTCCCCTTGGAGGATTCCACGTGATGGCTTAAAATCCTGTAATTTCTTTCCATTGAACATTACTGAAAATTTTACCGAGCATACCAGATTCATAACAATATCTACCCACTTAGTGGTGAAACCCAGTTTCAGCATAATAGCTCGGAGATAGGGCCACTCCACCCTATCGTATGCCTTCATCATATCAAGTTTTAGGGCGCAAGACTGATGTTTCTTTGCCCTGTTACGCTTCATAAAGTGCAAACATTCATACGCCGTGATGATGTTGTCGGTGATTAACCTGCCTAGCACAAAAGTTGATTGCTCCTCTGACACAATTTCAGGCAAAACTAGTTTCAGCCGGTTAGAGATCACCTTGGATGCAATTTTATATAGAACATTGCAAAGACTGATCGGGCGGAACTGAGATAGAAGTGTTGGATTTTTTACCTTTGGAATGAGCACCAAGATCGTTATGTTTATACACTCAGCTGACTCCGTTCCATCAACAATCCTTAGCACCACTCTAGTAATTTCCTCCCCACAGACATCCCAATGGCGCTGGAAAAAGTGTGCAGGAAACCCATCCGGACCCGGCGCCTTAATCGGGAACATCTGGAATAAGGCCGTTTTTACTTCTTGCTGGTTATATGGCGCATTCAGCAGATCGTTCATGGCTTGTGTCACTTTAACTGGTACTGTATCCAGCACTTGCTCCATACCATGCACCCCTTCGGACGTGTACATGGTCTTGTAAAAATCGTTGGTCATCTCCTCCATCTCTGCTCGATCCTCTGTTAGCTGTCCATCTGGCCTTTGCAAAGCTTTTATTTGGTTCTTCCGGCGCCGACGGCTGGCTCTTAGATGAAAAAAGTACGTGTTCTTGTCGCCATGAGCCAGCCACTCCAACCGCGCCCTTTGTCTCCAGAGGATCTCTTCGCGATGGTAGAGCTCTACAAGGCGATCTATTATTTTAGTCTCTCCATGAGACGGTCCCGTCCGGTTTGGGATCAGCCGAAGTAGATCCAGTTCCTTCTTTAAATGCAATATTTCTAAGCGAACACTGCCAAAGTGCTGCCGGTCCCATGCACCAAGTTCTCCCGCCATTGGCTGCAACTTCTCTTGCATGTCTTGCACTGTATCGCTCCCTGTCGCTGTCCAGGAAGAACCCACTAGGTGAAAGAGCGATGAATCTCTCTCCCACATCAATTCGTACTTAAATCCTCGTGGGACCCTCGTGCATGCGCCATGCACGTCGCTCGTTCATAGTTCAATCGGCACATGATCTGAGGAAGCAGCCGTTCTGTGCACCACTTCAGAGAGTTAATTGCATGGAAGTACCACAATTGGGGCATTACGTGCGGATTGATATCACTTTTGGTAATTTTTACATGTCAATACCAAGTCTGGGGCTAGCCGTTACAAAAAGGTCTAAACCGCGTATAAACGCGTATTGACGGTGTATCTGACCGGCGGGCCCGCCTGTCAGGTGCCGACGTGGCATTTTTTTTGCAGAAAACCCCCTTGTTTTCTCCCTTCCACTCTGCATAGCAGCGGCAGCAGCGGCTAGCAGCACCGGCGAGCAGCAGAGCAGCGGTAGCAGCATCAGCAGCACCGGCGACCTCGCCGCCGAAGCGTCGCCGGCCGACGACGGCAACAACCCCGTGCCGCCCTCTTCTCTTCCCAATCTCCTCCTTCTGTCCCGGCTCCATGGGCGCCGCCAGGAGGTTCCTCTTCCTCTCCATTCTCGCCTCGGGTCACCGCCGTCCGTCGTCGACTCCCACCGCCACGGTCCGCCGCCGGCTTCCCTGAGCTCGGATTCGAGCTCCCTAGTGAGCCCTCCTCCATTCTCCTCTCTTTTTCCTCTTTTCCCGCTGTCGCAGCTGTCGTACCTGAGCGAACTGTCAACGGTCGGCCGTGGCCACCATGGCCACGAGCTAGAAGAAGCGTGCCCCGGAGAGCTCCAGCCCGAGCACGAGCTCGCCCAGGTGATCCGCCGTCACCGGCGCCTAGAGGAAGCGGGCAAGCTCACCTTTGGGCGGTAGGGGAGCTCGAGGCCGGCGACGGGTCGGCGCGGAGGGGCCGGCGATGGAGGGGCACGCGGGCGCCGGAGGAGACGGGTGGCGGAGGGAGGCGGCGGTGGCAGGGGAGCTCAGGGCCGGCGATGGAGGGAGCCGGCGGCGGCAGTGGATGCGTCGTGGGGGGCGGCGGCGGCGGCGTAGTCCCGAGACGACGGCGGCGATGAACCCTAGCCCTCTCTGTTTCGATTGGATCGAAATGGGGATGGGGATGGGAGGGCATTTATGTGATTACGTACAAAGCAAGGTGAAAGGGCATGTAGCCCCTAAGTGTGGTTTTGGTAATTAATGACAATCTCTATGGACTAATGTTTTCAATGAGATATATTTGAAGGTTTTGTCCATAGATGGTGCCTCAAGGATATTTGATGGAATCAAGGATGAAGTCCATATATATGAAGATATATTTGCTCTAAGCTTTGGAATTAAATGACAAATTCCTATGGAGCATCAAGTGCATTGAATCTTATATAAAGATATGTTCCATAGTGATGCTTGAAGTGCTTTGGGTTGTTTTGTGAAGAATGCCATCAAAGCATCCGAAGAAGTCCTTATGGTATCCCTCTCTGGATACCCCGTGCTCACGGGCTTGTACCGTGTGCACGGGGTCGAGTGTCAACTCTTTGGATACCCCGTGTTAACGGGGCCTAGGTTTTTGGCTTTCGAGATCCCATGTCCAGTGAGGTTTCAAGTTGGTTCTCGGGAATTTCTATTGAAGCCATCAAGATTGATTTCAATGCCTAATCTATTTATGTTCATGGTGGAGTTCATTGGAGGATCTCAAAGATTGACATATTTGGGCTTTTAAGGATCAAGGGCTTGAGAGAATAATCAAAGAGAAGAATTCAAGTTATGGTTTCAAGACAAGATCATGGTGAGCTCATGTGTTGGGTTTCGGTTGATCAAGTCTTGAAGCAAGCAACTAGAGTGAAGAATTCATTGTGCCTCTCAAGAGCTTGTGATGGAGTTTTTAGAAGGGCAAGTGGTGACCAAGATAATATTCATAGTGGAATTTGATATGGTCATGAAAGAGTATTTGGTGATATAGTCTTGAAGCAATGAAGGGAAATGAAGAGTTCATTGTGGCTTTCAAGAAACCAATATGGGGCATAAAGTAAAGATGTTGGTTGACCAAGATGAAGCTCGAAGATTATATCTAGATGGTCAACTCACAAAGCGCAAACATTGTACCATATGGGATCAAGTGATCTAGTGGTATGGTAAGTAGTTATGAATTGTGCTTTGTTACCTAACCCATGCTATGTGTTTGTTATGTCTATGTGGGTTAGGTGTTTCTCATGGGCTTACATCAAAAGGAAAGATTTCAAGTAGCCTATGTGTGGATGACATCAAGTGGTGATGGTCATCGGGTTCGAGGAGTCCAAGTGCAAGATGAGAAGCCGAAGGTTATATGCTTTGAAGCTTGCGGTCCACATCATGATAATATGCATGTGAATATGGGCTTAAGTTAAGGCTTCCCTCATTGCATTACGAGGAAGCAATTCGAGTATCTTCACCAAGTGGTTGTGGACAAGAAAGGGATTCCAACTTGAGGCAAGCATTAAAGTCATCATCAAGCTCAAGTTGAATATGCAAGGCAAAGGTATAACTTAGCTAGGTTTTCCTAGTTTTGCCGGTCTCATAGTGCTTGGTGGGAGACCGGATTATAGGTTTGATAGCCGTACTATCAAGAGGGACTTTCGGACGAATAGCTTGATCACGTCGCATGTAGAGAGCTCAAACCTTTGCATAATTTGCATCTTTCTTTCTTGTTGATCTTGGGTGGTTCTCTATGTGAGGACCTTGGGCTTTTCCATAGCTTCAAAACGAGCCCAAGATCATCGAATTCGGAGTTCGTATGCCAAAGTTATGCTTGTTTCAGTGGGCTGCTGCAGGCTGTCCTGGGTACCCCGTGCGCACGGGGCTGTTTGGCCTTGTACGGTGCACACGGGGCCCCGTGGGCACGGGGTCCCACCCCCCGTGGGCACGGGGTGTCCAGGAAGTGTCCGTTGGAGCCCCAACGGCTAGTTTTGGGTTTTGGCTATTTAAGGGCTCCTTCCTCCCACCGGTTGGGGGTTGGTTTTAACACTTTCTAAACACCATTTTGAGCCTCTTACCACCTCTCCCAAACCCCTATCTCCCCTCTATGTGAAGGGGGATTTGTGGATGGATTTGTGAGTCATTTGTTGATCTCCTCCATTACTACTTCTCTCTTCAATCTCCTACTTTCTTAAGTTGCATCTTGTGAGATTGAGAGAGTGTGTTGAGCATTTGTTGCTTGACCTTGCATTGCATTTGTTGCATTGGTTTGAGCTCCCCGCATCGATTAGTTCAAGTGAGAGTTCGTGAGTTTATTACTCTTGGAGGTTTCCGCCTCCTAGACGGTTTGGTGATTTTCTTGAGAAGATTGTGAAGAGGCCTAGGTGGCCAAGGTTCCTCCGGAAGCTTCCTTTTGTGGTGTGCTCCGGGGAAGGGTGTGAAGTGGCCTAGGTGGCCAAGTTCCTCCGGAAGCTTCCGTATTTGTGGTGTGCTCCGGAGAAGTTTGTAAAGGTGTGGTGGTCGCCTTCAAGACCAACCCCGAGTGAATCGAGGCTCATCCGTTGGGGGTGACTCGAAAGGGAGAATACGGTGAGCCACTTGGTGGCGCCCCGAAGCTTTGGCTTCGGCACCGCTCTAACGGAGATTAGCACTCTCATGAGTGTGAACTTCGGGATAAATCCGCGTCCCCGACTCACTTGTGGTTATCTCATACCCACACCCTTTACTTTCCGCATTTCATACTTGCTCTCATTGATATATCTTGTGCTAGTTGAATTGCTTTGTTGTTCCTACATTTCCATATCTTGTGATATAGTTTGTGCTTGCTAGTTTCCTTAAGTGCCTCTTGTTTAGCATAGGTTGTTGGTGCACTTAGATGAGCCTAGCATATTTAGGATTTGTGCTTGAAAGGTATCTGTTTAGTTCAATTCCGCATTAGGATAAAGCCAAATCTGTAACAGTTTTAAAACGCCTATTCACACCCCCCCCCCCTCTAGTCGTCATCTAGATCCTTTCACAAGGGGGTTTTCTGCAAAAAAAATGCCAGGTCGGCACCTGACAGGCGGGCCCCGCCGGTCAGATACACCGTCAATACGCGTTTATACGCGGTTTAGACCTTTTTGTAAAGGCTAGCCCCAGACTTGGTACTGACATGTAAAAATTACCAAAAGTGGTACTCCCTCCGTTCCACAATATAGTGCGCCCGCGCTTCCCCAAATCTAAGTTTGACCATGAATTTGACCAACGAGACCGATTGCGGCGGGAGCAAAAACTATACCACTGAATTCGTATTTGACCAACGAGACCGATTGCGGCGGGAGCTACGAATTCAGTGGTATAGTTTTTGCTCCCGCCGCAATCGGTCTCGTTGGTCAAATTCATGGTCAAAGTTTAAGCTCAAAAACCAAGGACGCACTATATTATGGAACGGAGGGAGTACCAATCCGCACGTAATGCCCCAATTGTGATACCTCCGTGCAATTAACTCTACTTCAGACAACGGAAAGGCTAGTAACCACTCTAGGTTCACCACGCATCGGTCCAAACGTACTCTGGTAAAGGTGCCTCCTGCTACTTTCTTTTCAAACGTCCAACTCGTTCCCGTATATCCAATAATCAGATAACCCACAAGTGTCAAGGGCATCTCTGAAGGAATCCATCTGCGCTTGGCTGCGGTTACCCACTCCGTCGTGCTAGTGCGCATGTAATACCTCATTAAAATCTCCCATCACTGCCCATGGTAGGCTACTGGTTCCAACTATTCCTCTGAGCATATCCCAGGTCTTGTATCTTTCCGGCACCTGTGCTTCTCCATACACGAACGTCAGCCGTATCCGTGCTTCTGCAAGATCATCAACTAGAACATCAATATAATACTTGGAGTAACCATTAACTTCCACCTTTATTTCATCATTCCAAAAGATTCCGAGACCACCACTCCTCCCGGAGCTACTTACAGCAAAACTTTTATTCTACTGCTCTCCTTAAAGAAACCACATTATGAAAGAAACTTTTTGCAACGAAACACTGAACAATTCCCCACCCTTAGAGCATCTACAGCCGGGCACCCCAAACACTCCTCAAACGTCCGGGCGGGCTGCCCGGTCAGTGACCGCCTGACCGGTCACGAAAATCTGACCTAGACGGGCGCCTCAAACGGGTCTCAAACGCCTGGTCTGACCGGCACCCCTCATATCCAGCCCAAATATGGGGCGGATAAGGGGGCGCCCGGGCACGCCCGCCACATCGGACTGACAGAGGGGTCCCACGCAGAATCGCCCGGAAACCCGGCGGTCCGACGGACGCCTCCTCCATCGCCGCGGTGTGAACGCCGCGTGGCGCCGCTCCGGCTAGCCACCCGAGGCCAAATCCGGCTATTTAAGCCGGCCGGCGTCCCCCAACCTAGCCCATCCACCTCCTCCCTCTCTGCGCCGCCACCCGAGCCCGTCCGTCTCCTCTCCCCCGCTCTCGCACGCTCTCCGCATCGCCATGGTCCGGCACAAGATCACGACGTACGCTTGCTGACGCCAGAGCACCGGAGGCAGATCGCGGAGGAGATCCAGGCGAGGCGCGCCGCCCGCATCGCTGCCGGAGGAGGAGGATGGAGAACGGCTACCGGAGCCGATGCAGGTGGCGGATCCGGAGGAGGAGGAGGCGGAGTAGCCTGCTCCGGGGTTCAACATGGCGGAGGCGGAGTTTCGCCACCGCCCAAGCCGCGGAGATGGCGGAGCAGCAGGCCATCCTGGAGTCCATCCAGGATGAGGCCTATGTGGAGGCCAACCGGAAGTTCCTCCGGCAGGAGCAGGCGGCGTCCGACGCTCTCTTTGCCAAATTCGACGCGGGGATAGAGGAGGAGGAGGCTGGAGCGGAGCAGCCGGAGGCGCCGGAGCTGCAGCTGCCGCCCATGTACCCGGAGCCGGGTACGGAGATTGTCTACATCTCCGACGAGGAGTAGCTAAATCATCTACGTAGTACGTAGGTTTTTAGTTTGTATGCTTTTGTATGGATTTGAGAATCTAGTATGAGATGTCCGGATGCAGTTGTGTTAATTTGAGAAGTGCCCGGTCAGTGTCCGCGGACGCGCCCGAGTGCGTCCGTGGGCGTTTGAGGTGCCGGATTTGCCCATCGCGGCTATAGATGCTCTTATACATAGTATCCAACGGAGTAGCAGTGGCAGCACCTGAATTAACAGCCATATTGAAACAACCGGCCCCTCCCGCAAAAAAAAAAAAAAAAAAAAAAAAAGGCCCCGCGCTAAGCTTGGCTGGCAGTGGCAGCTTAAGTAGAGAATTAACGGCCACTGCTAGTAGTTAACAGAGCCATACATCTCCATTTCTTGCCCGTGCTTTCCATGAAGCAGCAAACGGGCACGGTAGACAGACTGCTGATGTGTCTTCACCATTGGCTGCACATCATACTCTGATGATCGGTCGGGGCCGGACAAAGCGGAGGCATCCACGTTACTCCATGGCATTGAATCCTGTCCTGAGAAATACACGCACCAAACTTGAGGATCCAATGGAGTACTACTCAACTACTCATCCGGTCGATTGTACCCGGCGACCTTGCATGCTACACGGTTCAGATAGTATATGGCCGACAGCAGAGCACGTGATGCCGCTCCGCGCGTGGCCGTGCAAGTCTCCGGTACGCGGTCTGGGGCCAAGGTCCCGGCAGGTGGTGGCTCTACCGCGCGCGCCGGCCATCGCGTGCTCGCTCTCTCGCCGCGCTCACTGACCCCTCGAGCATGCAACGGCCGCCCGCACGAAACCCACAACATTTCCCCGTAGCCCACCGGGATACCGCCAGCCAGACTACGGGCGCCCACCGCCAGCCTCTGAACCTGCTCCGCCGGTCGCCGGGTGCCGCACGGTTGCACCGTTGCACGAACCAGATATACTAATACTACCAGAAACAATGGAGTGGAAAACAAAGACAAAAGCCGGCGAGCGATCCAACAAAAGCGCAAGCAGGCCGGCGGTGGGGGTGCGGGACAGCTGGGGAAGGCCCCACCCATCAGCAGAAAACACGTATGGCGCGATCCAGCAAATGTGCACATCACGTATGGAACATAGGCTCGCTATGTGGATGTGCCCAACTTTTGGATGTGGAGATTGTAATTATGGACCGTCGGGACGATCGAATTATTCGGTACTGCGTATCGAACCACCCCAGTTTCGTTCTAACAGACACATGACCGATCACTTTTAGTCTTTTACAGCCAGGATGTGGATGCCTCAGGTTCGATCCACTGCTCGGGGCACACGCTTAAAAAACAATGATATCCACTACTAGCAGTAGGTATTTAGGTGAATCTCCTAATAGAAAACGCCATCAATAGAAGAAATCTTTTGCTCTGGTGAGATCCGTTTGCAAAACTTTTCAAGTGCTGGCTGCACATCAGAGATTTTGTACACGCTTTCTTGGTCTGGATAATGCATATTGTTCTACAACTCTCCTTACTAAACAAGATGATAACAGAAGCTTTTGGCCAAGAAATACTAAACCATTCCCTCCCCTAGAAATGATACTAAATAGACCATCTATGGCCTCTTTGAATCACGCTTTTGCAGGATTCTGAAAGTAGAGTGATCCATGTAGAGTAGAAAACATATGAATGTGTACTATATGTTCTTTGGTTGCACCACAAGAAAACAATAAGGATCTCCATATAGGATTAACTATTTGGCATAATTGCCATAAAAGGAAAGAAATAGTTTAATTTTATGATAGTAGACTTGATTAAAATCTTCTTTTCTGACCGGGTGTAAAATAGTTCAGCCTTATTTTATACATAATTTCAGTTGTGCAAACCACACAAGCCCTATACAAAATCCTAACATATGGACCCGAATATCCAGCGAACATCACATTTTTGGGCATGACAAATCGAATGTTTTTCATGGCAAATTATATTCACCGAGAATGACAAGTTTAGTTGGCGAGCATGTCTCAGTTTATTTTTTGGTCAGGAAATTGCCGTGCTTGCAAACTAAATTTGTCATCACCTGCCAATATATATTGTCATAAAAATCGTCAGATTTGTCATGCCTAAAAATATTACATCAGATTTCTAGCGTGTCCGACTAACATAGTCCTCTAAAGTTCATGCAAAATTCATTTGAATGAACCAAAGAGGCCCTTAATTAACCTACGGCGGACGCTACCAATCATCCGGCTGATCCACGCGTGGGATCAGCCGGGTCGGCAGCCACTCGATCGTCCTGTCTTATAAGCCGTTCGATCCAGCCGTCAACCTGTTCGATTCATTTTTTTTCCTGGGTGCGGGTCACGCGTAGGTACTACTTTGCTGGGTGCGGGTCACGCGTGGATACTGCTTTCACAGCGACTCCATAGAACCTACTCCCTCTGTTCCTAAATATAAGTCTTTGTAGAGATTTCATTATGGACCACATACGGATGTATATAGATGCACTTTAGAGTGTAGATTCATTCATTTTGCTCCGTATGTAGTCCATAGTGAATCTCTACAAAGACTTATATTTAGGAACGGAGGGAGTAGCTGGTTATTGCAGCAACACACACATGACACTACGAAGTGCTTCTAGTTCAGCTAAGTACCAAATTCATCTATGCTCTTCTAGTATCAGTTAAGTAGCAAGTCACCTATTGCCTAAAAAAAAAAAAAAGCAAAGTCATCCATGCTCACGCAGCGATATGAGCTATTTCAAAGACCATCGGCGGAGTGGCAGCTGCATACGAGGGTAGACGCGCCGCAAGCCGAGACGACGATGTCGCGAGGGATTGTCCGATTGTTGCGGGCTTAGTGTGAGGGCACGAGCAGTGCTGCGACGCTAGACGACCGTCTTGGCGATGGCAGCCTGACTGCTTCGACGACGGCGGTGGTGCTACGAGACGTGCTGCAACGAAAACCTGACCGCTTCAACGATGTTGTGACGTCATGCTTCGATGGTCGTGGCGATGGCATGAAGACGTCCTTCGGCGGCCGCGGCGATGCTGCGACGGCAGCCCATCTACTTCGACGATGCTGCGACGACATGCTTTGATGACCGCGGTGTGCTTTGACGGTTGCGGTGATGCGGCGACGACAAGTTGGTTGCTTCAATGATGTTGTGACGGCATGCTTCAACTGCCGCGGCGGGTGCTTCGACAGTCGCGGCGATGCTACGACGACAATCCGGCTACTTCGATAATGTTGCATCGGCGTGCTTCAATGGCCGCGGCGGGAGCTTCGACGGTCGCGGTGATGCTAGACGGTAACTCGGCTGCTTCGATGATGTTGCAACGACATGCTTCGGGCACCCGCGACTATGTTGCGACGAACCGCGATGGCGGCGTTCTTTGAACGGTCGCGGCGATGCTGCGATGACGTGCTTTGATGACCGCGCGATGCTCCGACGAGGGCCCAATTGCTTCAACGAGGCTGCGACGACGTGCTTCTCGACTGTGGCAATGCTGCGACAATGGCACGGTTGTTTCAACGATGCTACGATGGCAGCCCGGCTGCTCCGATGATGTTGCACCGGTATATATGTTTCGACGAACACGGTGGCGGCGGAGACGTCAGACGCTACTCTAAGCATTGCTATATCCAAGCAAATCATGACTCCATGTGTGTTTTTTTTGTCAAAGTCCAACAAACACCCATAATCAACGTAAAAAATATGGTGTTCTGGAATCGCTGCTTGTTATGTACTTCCTCTTGAAATTGTTTGTAGCATCACGTACATACATGTGGAGGTACGTTGCTAAGCACTATGTGTGAAGTGCATGTAAAAGGAAACTGTTAAACAGTCACAACTTCAGGCATCACGATAGGTGTTCACGTGGAGGACAAAAGATACGCTCCACGCCACACGATCCGGTGCGATCGCACGGCGTCGGACGCGGCTGACGAAGCCCAAAGATCATCCGACTGATTCTAATCGTTTTCCTTAACCTTATGATAAGAAGACATGCCAGAGATGTTTTTTTCTTTTGGAAGCAACATGCCAGAGATGTTGAAGCCCGGATAACTTGGACATGGTTGTGACGCGTCTTTGTGTTCCCAATATATGCGTGAATTATGTCCTGTAGCATCCTGGCGTTGTGTACAGGACAAATTCCCTTTTACACAAGCGTTTAGGTAAAGCTCGTCGGAAACGACTAAGCAAAGCTTATCCACATTGTTTTGTGTGTGACTACGCCCCAAACCTTGCAACCTTTTTCAAATCTTCTCGGGCACTTTTAACAATTAGTGTCACGGACGATGCCTGCACCTGCAAGTAGCAATGGACCTTCACCGCTAGCTGCGACGTCCGATACTGTCTACAAAAACCATTTTACTGAACTCGTTAATTGACTGGCAAGTGATCGAGCTTCTTACCTTGTTCCTTTTTGCGTGGAAAACTGAGCACGCGCTCACATGGTGTCTTGACAACTTTATTTCCATTCACGTATGGGGTAAACTGGGATGGCTCACGTACAACCAAGCAGCAGGAGGGATCATAGTAGTAGTACGTGGTGTTGCTTGTCGCGGACGCATCTTGACAACTTTATTTCCTTTTGCGACATCCAATAATGTCACGCGCTCCGACGACCGAGTTCTCCTTCCCCCGTCACGCGAGCGAGGTCCTCCAAAAATCCACACCAGCCTCTTTCTGCTAGGTACTGATCGGCCGAGGGAGCTCACGTGAGCCCTTTGCCCAGGCGATCTATCTATCTCTAGCTAGCCATCGGCTGCGTGTGGAGTGTTTGTTGACTTGGTCTCCTCGCGTACGTTCGGTGCGGCCTTGTCGGAGAGCTCGCCGGCGATCGAAGGCGTCCGTCGTCGGCCGGGGAAGAATCCGCCAGAGGCTTACGAACAGAGCAACCAAGCATGATTGGTGACACGATGGTGCGTAGTGGGGAGCGTGGCGTCGATCGACGAGTCTGTTAGCCGGAGAGATGGTTTTCAGACGCACGTAGTACGTGGTCAAGGAAGCCACGGCCAAGGCGGCGACCGTCGACATCGTGCCGTGCGTGCGTGTGCAGAACGAACGTGGTAATCAATCAAGCGCCGTTATTGTGGGCGGGCGGGGAGAGCCCAACAGCAACTTGCCGGAGCTGTCTCTGTGTGCGCAGCACACCACATCGACCGATCCAGATCCAGTCTCGCATTAAAAAAATGCGGGATCGAATCATATGGAATCCCTTCCCTCCCACACGGCGTGTTCCCTCCCTCTGCAGTCTGCTCTCCCCGCGGTCCCGCGGCCAATGGGGGGCGACCACCGGCGGTCTCCGGTGGCTCCGCCAACAGTAACCGATAAGCCTCGCTCCCCGACACGCACCCACCGCCGGCACGTGACGGTTGCCGTCCGGGCATCACGGATGCTGGTACCACTACCCCGCTACACGCCGGCCGGTAGGCTCGGGGATAAGGCCGGGTGGCTGGCCACGACACCAACCCTCTGTATAAATATTCACTTACCCCCTCGGGATCCCGAATAATCGCACTCGCCACGCTGCTTCCCACTTTTCCCCACTTTCAAGGATCCCAAGTGCCGCTCGCCCCTCCTCCTTCCTCGCCGGAGAAGCTTCCGCCGACGGCCGGCACTGTGATGGCGTGATTGATTTGCGTGGATGATTGGGTTTTCTCTGGTTGGCGGGCAGCAGCAGCGGCAGAGGGAACTCAGGGGAGTGGGATCAGGATGAGCTTCAGCGTTGCGGGCATGGAGGAGGAGCGCGCGGCGGCGGCGGCAGCGGAGGAGATCCGGCGCCTGCCGGCGGAGGTCAACTGGGAGATGCTCGACAAGTCCCGCTTCTTCGTGCTCGGCGCCGCGCTCTTCTCGGGCGTCTCGGCCGCGCTCTACCCGGCCGTCGTCGTCAAGACGCACCTGCAGGTGGCGCCGCCCCCGCAGGCCGCCACCGCCACCGTCAAGGCCATCCTCGGCCGCGACGGCCTCCGGGGCTTCTACCGCGGCTTCGGCGCCTCGCTGGCCGGCACCGTGCCCGCGCGCGCGCTCTACATGGCCGCGCTCGAGGCCACCAAGAGCTCCGTCGGGTCCGCCGCGGTGCGGTTCGGCGTCTCGGAGCCCGCGGCGTCGGCGGTCGCCTCCGCGGCGGCGGGGGTCTCCGCCGCCGTCGCCGCGCAGGTGGTGTGGACCCCCGTCGACGTCATCAGCCAGCGGCTCATGGTCCAGACCTCCACCGCCTGCCGCTACGCCGGCGGCGCGGACGCCTTCAGGAAGATCCTCGCGGCCGACGGCGTTCGCGGCCTCTACCGCGGCTTTGGCCTCTCCATCATCACCTACGCGCCGTCCAACGCGGTGTGGTGGGCGTCCTACGCCATGGCGCAGCGCTTCGCATGGCGCGTCGTGGGCGCCGACCGCTCCGAGAGCTACCCCGCCCTCATGGCCGTGCAGGGCGCCAGCGCGGCCGTGGCCGGGGGCGCGGCGGCCCTGGTGACCATGCCGCTGGACACCGTGAAGACGCGGCTCCAGGTGATGGAGACGGACGCGGCGGTGGCGCGGCCGACGCTGGGGAGCACCATGCGGGGGCTGCTCAAGGAGGGCGGGTGGGCCGCGTGCTACCGCGGGCTGGGGCCGAGGTGGGGCTCCATGTCGCTCTCCGCCGCCACCATGGTCACCACGTACGAGCTCCTGAAGCGGCTGTCGGCCAAGGAGGGCTCCCTGGGCTAGGTGCTGCCCGGCCGGTCTCAATTAGTTAGGATTTCTGTACATATGCTCAAGACCTTTTGCTTCATTTCTCGTTTGGGTTCGTCGATCTGGTGCTATAGAGGGATGGCGAAGAACAAGCACTAGATGGTGGGTGGGGGTTTTAGGATGCCAGGTTTTGCTGGTTTTTTGATGATGATGAAAAATTAGCTGGAATTTAAGACTTTCAGTCTGAACTTCTTATGAACTATCCTAGTGATGATGGTGATGATTATATGCTGAGTACTCCGTATTAGTATGTGCTTTGTTATGTGAATGAAAACCTTGTTTGCCTAACTCTCTACTGACTGCCCACTCCGTTCATGTGCACTGTGCTATCACGGTCACTGCGATGGCTTTGCTTTTTTTTTTTTTTTTTTTTTTTTTTGCGAAACGATGGCTTTGCTTCTTAGTATGTGGTGACTTGATGTGCACATATGGCCGCTTCTTTTCTATCAGTTTCTCGGTCAGTTCTCTCTCGGGTACTACTAGAGTTTAGGACAGTGAGGGTGCGACGTTGCCACTTGGATCACTTTGCTCATTCCTCCACGGCATGATAGCACTATACCTTTGTTTGTGCGATGACACTATACCTGACGCACAAGATACACAGAAAACCGTTCAAGATATTTCGTTTAATCTCAGAAGAAACCGTCCAAGTTGGTTGCTGAAGGTTGAAGAAGAACACGCGCCTGTTGGAGAAAGGTTAGGCTCCAAGAGCTGTAAATATCGGTGTGTGAGAAGATGGATGGGTAGGTGGTGACGCTGGTGAGACGTGCGATTTACGATATGATAAGCAGGCGATCAATTCTGCTCCCCTAGTAGACCAGCTATTGCACCAAATTCCCTCTCCCGTCAGCTCGAGGAATCCTCGAGAAACAAGGAACCCTCCACAAATGGCGCTTCTCCAAGCGGGGCGAGAGCAACGGCACAGCATTAAGAAACAATAAACCGCGCTAATATTGAATCAACGCGTCCACGTCCGGCCAGCCATCGTCCGTCCCGGATGGGGTTTGGTGGGGCGGGGCCCACCGGGCAGTTGCAGTGCCTGCAACCAAACGAACAAACGCTTGTCGACCCTGACCAGATCCTGTTCACCGACGGGAGATGAATGAATGGGATGATTTGATTCGCTCCGGCTGATTCCTTGGTCCTCTGTTGCTCCGCGTGCTCGCAGTCAGGAGACTGCACGTACACGTACATCCTCCGTAGATTTGGCGTTTTGCTCCGTTCCTCTTCTTTCTACCCTGCGGCAATGGGATGGGATGTGTGCGACTGTGTGTGTGCAGAAAGCTGATCGTTTCCACACTCCGTTCCTGCTAAAATTGCTTGCTTGGCGTGTCTCCGCGGTGTTGTTTAGCTGGGTACTCTATTGACTAGTTCAGGAAACTTGGTGGTCACTGGCCAGCTTTGCTGCTGACACGGCGACTGGCTCCCATAAAGCATAGCAGTGCTACACGGGGAAGCTGACGCTTCTTGACATGAAGTATTCACAAGCTGTGGGGGAGAACAACAAAAGCAGAACTGAGACCAAGAGCAAGTCAGCACTCAGCAAAACATTTCTTGCAAGTTTGCCCGTGACACTGTTCCAGGTCAATCGATGAGGGGTCACTCATCACTGGGTTTCCTCCCTCTTTTTTTTTCTTTTTTTTAAACACGCACGAGAGTGCGTATCATGCATTAAAGAGGGAGAGGGGGTGAAAAGAGCCCCATCCACGAGTGTCTTATACGAGGTTACATGAGGACACACACATTCTACCTATGGAATACACCACGGGCTAACTCCTCAAGGCAGCCCACCTAGCTAAGGACCCAAAGAAAAACCGTAGGTCGTTCTTTAGTAATCCCGCAAGCTTCCATGCTCTACTCTCGCTCTCGACTCTGGTGATGACAGAGTTAGGCCGAGGGTGCCACGCCGTCGAAGACCACCGCGTTCCTATGCTTCCAAATCTCCCACAAAACTAGCGAAATGATGGTCCGGACGTTTTTTGCCATATGGTTCGTTGCGCGACACGAGCTGCACCATTCCACCAACTTGTGCTCCGCTGTGGGCGTCCATTCAGGCTTTCCTAGCGCTGTGAGTACGTTGTGCCACACCGTTCGTTCCAGCACGCACCCAAGGAGGATATGGTTGAGCGTTTCCTCCGCTTGGTCACAGAATGGGCAGGCTGCTTGGTGGGGCAATCCCCGGCGGGCGAGGCGATCAGAGGTCCAACATCTGTTTCTCCCAGCTAGCCAAGCGAAGAAACGGCACTGTTGTGGCGCCTTAGACTTCCAGGTGATATCCGCGTCTGGGACCACCTCCATGCCCCAGAATTTTGCTGCGTATGCAGATCACGCGGAGTAGGAGCCGCTCTCCTCCCAGGCCCAAAACGTCGAGTATTCCAGTGTTGGCCGTAGTTGAGTAGCCGCTGTCATATCCCAAAGCCCGAACACCTCCACCAGAGAGGCATGATCAATTTCCGGTCCGATGTCGCGGGCCCATGCCCCGTTGTGTAAAGCCTCGAACACGGTTCGAGATGCGCGCACACTCTTGCGTACTCGGGAGTAGAGGCATGGTGCTATGTCCTGCACCCTCAGGCCCTGGATCCACCGGTCCTTCCAGAACGGCGCTTTTTGGTCATCTCCTAGCTGTGTAACTGCGGCAGCTTGGAAGAGTTTGCGTGCCTCCTCCGGTACGTGGATCTCGAAGTCAGCCCATGGTCTTGATGAATCCGTGCGCTGCAACCATGGCCAACGGGCTTGTAGTGCAAAGTTTAGCCAGGTGAGGTCCGGTATGCCTAGTCCTCCCGCCCACTTAGGCGTACACACGGAGGCCCAGGCAACTTTACATTGCCCACCATTAGCCTCGTTTTTGCCACACCAAAGGAAACTTCTGCAGATCTTCACAATAGCTTTCAATGTTTTGGGCGGTATGTTGAGCGCGAGCATGGCATGAAGTGGGATGGCGCAGAGTACAGACTTTATGAGCAGCAAACGACTGCTCGCCGGCAAGGCCGCCCCTCTCCAGTGGGGCAGTTTATTCGCTACTTGATGCACCAGGTCGTGCAGCTGGGCGGCCGATATCTTGCGTTTCCTCCCTCCCTTGGAGCCAACCAAAGCAAGGACAGCAACGCAGTACGTGGGATGCAAGACCATCAAGCATCAGCAACACAACTCAAGCCCGTCAAGCCTCAACCATGTGTGTATCACTATCCCGAAAACTCCAGCTGTTCCCCTCGATCGTGTCGACAGTGAACAGTCCCTAAACACATCATGTATTCATGTGATCATGCCACACTCTTATAGTGATACACTGGTGTTGATGTTTTTTCCTCTACACACTGGTGTTGATGCTTGGCCAATGCCTGTCACACACTAATTGCATGGCTTAGAGCATCTACAGCCGGACTTGCCAAATCCGGCACACTATACGCCCGTGGGCGCGTCCTCGGACAGTGACCGGGCAGTCTGTAAATGCAAACTCCGGTCCTGCAAAAATAGTTCGACGTGTGTCCGTGGTGTTTCGCTCAGTATTCTACCGACGACTGGTTCAAGAAGTTTTGCAGCTACGTACTTTTACTGCCCTGCTGACGAGGGGGAAAGCTATAAATGGCTGATGACACGGCAACTGGCTCGCACAATCTACTACTCCCTAGGATTGGAGGCCTCTCATTCAATTGAGGTCACCAATTTGGAATTGGGTCCTCGATTTTGACCGGGTCAACAATCTCTCACACAATTCTTTTAATTCACTAATTTTGGAGCTCTCTCATTCCATTGAGAAATTTAATACTGAATGTGGTTCATGATTTTGACTGGTGAACAATTTTTCAAATCAATCGGAAGCACCCGGCTTATAAAAACATATCAATCTCGCGCACCCTCTCATAAAAAAAGCGTCAACATATGATACTGTAGCACCAATATAGTATATGCAGTCACTGACGCAGAAAATTTCCCCGTATGAGTTGATTACCAGACAACACAAAATCACACCGCGAAAGGCCCATCAAAACAGCACATTATATGAATAAAAAAGAAAACGCACTCCATCATCCTCCCCACTAACCAAAACAAATACTCCCTCTGTTCCAAAATATAAGGTGTAGTGGTTTATTGTCAAATTTCTTTAACTTTGACCAAGTTCAGAGCCAAAACTATCGACATCCACAGTACAAAATAAATAAAATACGAAGATGAATCTAAAAATCCGATTTGACATTATGGATATTTATATATTTCTACACAAATGTGGTCAAACTTAAAAATGTTTGACTTTTCAGAAAACTAATACATCTTTTATTATAAAATATATGAAGTAAAAAATTATGGAAATCCAACGACATCAACGGCGCAGCAAAGCGCGCCCTACCCTTCTAGTAGACACGAATCGTTCTGAAATTGTGTGCGGAAGAAGAGAGAATTTTTTTCAGAACTGAAACAAAGAAGAGCTAGTCAACAGAAGATTTTCTTGCAAGTTTCCCCGTGAGGCCGTGACGTCGGTCCTGGTCCATCGACGAGGGATCACTCTCTCCAAGCACCTTGGAGGGAGCCAATGCAAGGACAGCAACGTACTACTACGTGGGAGACCATCGAGCATTAGCAAACTGCCCCGAGCCGTCAAGCCCCAAACACGCGCGCGTGTGTGTGTAATACATGATCCACGACGACGTCCCCCGGAAACCCAATACACCATGGTGCGCTTTTCCTGTTCCACTGGTGTCGATGCTTGGCCAATCAGTGCCTGGCTATCACACTGTAATTACACGGCTTAATAAAGTGCGGATGTGGTGCCGTTTTTTCCTTCGCTCCATTGCCATGTCCACAAGGAAGTTGAGTTGAGGCAGCAATGCTCGTTACCTTTTGCTTCTTCGGCGTAAAGTTCGAAAATGATTGACGATTTACTTTGGCGAGCCTGCCATAGTGCCATTTGCGGTTACGAAGAAGTTTTTTCCACCGTGACAGCTGCGTGATTGCGATCTAAAATTATTTGTAGTACACCCTTTATTCCTAAATATAAGACGCTTTGGGAGTAGTACTTAACGTGGCAATTGGACAGAAGATTACACATAATGGGCTAGGCTTATTTTCAGGGCCGATATATATTTTTTTTTTTTTTGAACACAGTACAGACGCAAGCGCTCATATACATGCGCATACACTCACCCCTATGAACGCACACACGCACACCCTACCCCTATGAGCACCTCCGAGAGACTGAGCCGGCATATCATCTTGAAATTTACGAAGTCACCGTAGGCACCTCGTCATCGACGGGAACGTCTCCTCCCACTGAATGCGCATCGCCGGAGTTCCTGAAATAAATCCAGAAATAAATGCAAGCACCAGGATTTGAACCCTGGTGGGCTGGGGATACCACAGTCCCTCTAACCATCCAACCACAGGTTGGTTTGCCAGGGCCGATAATTGGATGGTTGATTCGCTTCTGTTGATTGAGGACGACATGCCTTGGTCCTCTCTTGCTCCGCGTGCTGGCAGTCTGTAGACTGCACGTACGTGCTCCGAAGATTTGGGAAACGTTTTGCTACCTTGTGCCTTCTGCCCGGCAGCAAAGGAGAGAGCGTGAATGCTGACCATTTCCTAACTCCGTTCCTGCTAATATTGTTTCACGTGTGTCCGTGCTCCGTGGTGTTGTCTAGCTCGTCGGTACTCCATCGACTAGTTCAGGAAGGGAACTTGGTTGTTGTCACTGGCCAGTTTTGCTGCTGACACGGCGACTGGCTCATGGGGGAGCTGACGCATGTTGACATGGACTATTCACAAGCTGTTGGGGAGAGCAACAAAAGCAGAACTGAGACCGAGAGCGAGTCAGCACAACATTTCTTGCAAGTTTGCCCGTGACGACGTTCCTCCCTGGGTTTCCTCCCTCCCTCGGAGCCGGCCAAAGCAAGGACAGCAACGTACGTCGTGGGATGCAAGACCTGTTGGAAATATGCCCTAGAGGCAATAATAAATTGGTTATTATCATATTTCCTTGTTCATGATAAAGATTTATTATTCATGCTAGAATTGTATTGACCGGAAACTTAAATACATGTGTGGATACAAAAACAAATACCGTGTCCCTAATGAGCCTCTACTAGACTAGCTCGTTAATCAAAGATGGTTAAGGTTTCCTAACCATAGACATGAGTTGTCATTTGATAACGGGATCACATCATTAGGAGAATGATGTGATGGACAAGACCCAACCATAAGCTTAGCATTTGATCGTGTCATTTAAGTTTATTGCTATAGCTTTCTTCATGTCAAGTATCTATTCCTAAGACCATGAGATCATGCAACTCCCGGATACCGGAGGAATACTTTGTTTGCTATCAAACGTCACTACGTAACTGGGTGATCATAAAGGTGCTCTACAGATATCTCCGAAGGTGTTTGTTGGGTTGCATGGATCGAGACTGAGATTTGTCACTCCGTATGACGGAGAGATATCTCTGGGCCCTCTCGGTAATACAACATCGTAAAGAGCTTGCAAGCAATGTGGCTAATGAGTTAGTCACAGGATCTTGTATTACGGAACGAGTAAAGAGACTTGCCGGTAACGACATTGAACTAGGTATGGAGATACCGATGATCGAATCTTGGGCAAGTAACATATCGCTGGACAAAGGGAATTGCATACGGGATTAACCGAATCCTCGACATCGTGGTTCAACCGATAAAAGATCTTCGTGGAATATGTAGGAACCAATATGGGCATCCAGGTTCCGCTATTGGTTATTGACCGGAGAGGTGTCTCGGTCATGTCTACATGATTCTCGAACCCGCAGGGTCCGCACGATTAATGTCCGGTAACGCTAGAGTAGTATTGGGATATGGGCGTTGGTGACCGAATGTTGTTCGGAGTCCCGGATGAGATCATGGACGTCACGAGGAGCTTCGGAATGGTCCGGAGGTAACGATTTATATATAGGAAGTCCTATTTTGGTCGCCGGAAAAGTTTTGGGTATTATTGGCAGTGTACCGGGAGTGCCGAAAGGGGTCCGGGGGTCCACCGGCCCCGGGGGCCCACATGGGCTGTAGGGGGTGCGCCTTGGCCTATATGGGCCAGGGGCACCAGCCCTAAGAGGCCCATGCGCCAAGGAGAGGTGGAGGAGGAAGAGTCCTAAGGGGGGAAGGCACCCCCCTAGGTGCCTTGGGGAGGGAGGAAACCTCCCTAGGGCGGCGCCCCTCCTTGGAGGAGGGGCTAGGGCTGCGCCCCAGACCTCCCCCTTGCCTCCTATATATAGTGGGGGAGAGGGAGGGGCTGGACACACCAATTCCCACGCCCCGGAGGCAGCCCTACCTCTCCAATAACTCCGTTTTCTCCTCAGATTGGTTCCGGCAGCGTTTGGCGAAGCCCTGCCGGCACTGCACCACCACCATCTCCACCACGTCGTCGTGCTGGTTGAGATCCCATCTACTTCTCCTCTCTTGCTTGCTGGATCAAGAAGGAGGAGACGTCATCGAGCCGGACGTGTGCTGAACGCGGAGGTGCCGTCCGTTCGGTACTTCATCGGATTGGATCGCGATTGGATCGTGAAGAGTACGACTACATCAACCGCGTTATATACACTTCCGCTTTCGGTCTACAAGGGTATGTAGACACACTCCCCTCTCGTTGCTATGCTTCTCATAGATAGATCTTGGGTGATTCGTAGGAATTTTTTTGATTTTCATGCTTCGTTCCTCGTCAGTGGTATCAGAGCTTGGTCTATGCGTAGATGTATATCCACGAGTAGAACACAAAGAAGTTGTGGGCTTTGATACTCAAATTGCTTACCTCTGTTGTCTTATTTGGATTTGGCGGTATTGTGGGATGAAGCGGCTCGGACCAACCTTACATGTCCTCGCACATGAGACCGGTTCCACCGACTGACATGTGATACGTCTCCAACGTATCTATAATTTTTGATTGTTCCATGCTGTTATATTATCAATCTTGGATGTTTTTATATGCATTTACAGCAATTATATATCATTTTTGGAGACTAACCTATTAACTTAGTGCCCAGTGCCAGTTGTTGTTTTCTGCCCGGTTTTTGTTTTACAGAATATCAATACCAAACGAAGTCCAAATGCCACGAAACTTTTTGGAGATTTTTTCTGGAAAATACCAACACTAGAAGCTTCGGGAGGAGGCCAGAAGCCCCAGGGGGTGCCCACGAGGTACCTCGTGGGCCCCACAGAGCTCCGTTTGACCTAATTCCTCCACTATAAATTCCTAAAAAATCAGAAACCCTCAGGGGAGTCTACGAAATACTTTTTTCGCCGCCACAAGTTTCTGTTCTCGAGAGATCCCATCTGGAGGCCTTCTCCGGTACTCCGCCGGAGGGGGAATCGATCACGAAGAGGCTCTACATCAACCTTGCTGCCCTTCCGATGATGCGTGAGTAGTTTACCACAGACCTTCGGGTCCATAGGCAGTAGCTAGATGGCTTCTTCTCTCTTTTTGATCTTCAATACAATGTTCTCCTCGATGTTCTTGGAGTTCTATCTGATGTAATCACTTTTTGCGGTGTGTTTGTTGGGATCCGATGAATTGTGAGTTTATGATCAAATTATCCATGAATATTATTTGAGTATTCTCTGATCTCTTTTATGCATGATTATTATAGCTTCGTATTTCTTCTCTGATCTATTGATTTGGTTTGGCCAACTAGATTGATTTATCTTGCCATGGGAAGAGGTGCTTTGTAATGGGTTCGATCTTGCGGTGCTCAATCCCAGTGACAGAAAAGGACATGACACGTATGTATCGTTTCTATTAAGGGTAAAAAGATGGGGTTTATTCATGCGTGAGTTTACTTTGTCTGCATCATGTCATCGTTCTTAAGGCATTACTCCGTTCTTTATGGACTTAATACACTAGATGCATGCTGGATAGCGGTCTATGTGTGGAGTAATAGTAGTAGATGCAGGCAGGAGTCGGTCTACTTGTCTCGAACGTGATGCCTATATCCATGATCATTGCCTTGGATATCGTCATGATTATTTGCTTTTCTATCAATTGCCCAACAGTAATTTGTCTACCTACCGTATGCTATTTTCTTGAGAGAAGCCTCTAGTGAAAACTATGACCCTCGGGTCTACTTTATCATTTACTAAAACCCTAAAAATACTTGCTGCAATTTTAACTTATTTATTTTATTTTGTATTTTTGTTTCAATCTATCTATCTATCACATACAATTTAATCTTGCAATTTACTGCCGATTGATTGACAACCCCTCGTTTGCGTTGGGTGCAAGGATTTGTTGTTTGTGTGCAGGTGCTGCTAACGAGGTGTTGCGTGATTCTCCAACTGGTTCGATAACCTTGGTTTCATAACTGGGGGAAATACTTATCTCTACTATGCTGCATCATCCCTTCCTCTTCGGGAAAAATACCAACGCAAGCTACAAGTAGCAACATGCAACTTGTTTTGCATAAGGTGGCTGGCGGGTGTCTGTCTCTCCTACTTTAGTTGAATCTGATTTGACAAAGGCGGTCGTTGTAGAAGGTTAAAAGGCAACTTGATTATCACCGTTGTGGATTTACGTAGGTAAGAACGGTTCTTGCTAGTTGCCCATAGCAGCCACGTAAAATTTGCAACAACAAAGTAGAGGACGTCTAACTTGTTTTTGCAGGGCATGTTGTGATGTGGTATGGACAAAACATGATGTGATATATGTTGATGTATGAGATGATCATGTTTTGTAATAGGTTCACGACTTGCATGTCGATGAGTACGGCAACCGGCAGGAGCCATAGGGTTGTCTTTAATTTATTGTATGACCTGCGTGGCAGTCATTAAACGCCATGTAATTGATTTACTTTATCGCTATGCGTTAGCAATAGTTGTAGAAGCAATAGGTGGCGAGACAACCACGTGACGACACGATGATGGAGATCATGATGATGCAGATCATGGTGTCATGCCGGTGACGATGGAGATCATGTCGGTGCTTTGGAGATGGAGATCAAAGGCACAAGATAATAATGGCCATATCATGTCACAAATTGATTGCATGTGATGTTTATCTTTTTATGCATCTTATTTTGCTTAGGACGACGGTAGCATTATAAGATGATCCCTTCACTTAATTTGAAGATAAAAGTGTTCTCCCTAAGTATGCACCGTTGCGAAAGTTCGTCGTTTCGAAGCACCACGTGATGATCGGGTGTGATAGACTCTACGTTCACATACAACAGGTGTAAGCCAGTTTTTACACATGCAAAATACTTGGGTTAAACTTGACGAGCCTAGCATGTACAGACATGGCCTCGGCGCACGAGAGACCGAAAGGTCAAACATGAGTCATATAGTAGATATGATCAACATGGAGATGTTCACCATTGATGACTGCCCCATCTCACGTGATGATCGGACATGGGTCAGTTGATGTGGGTCAGTTGAGGGATGTTGATTTAAGTGGGAGTTCATTAGTAATTTGATTAACTGAACTAATTATCATGAACTTAGTCTAAATTGTCTTTGCAAAATTGTGTTGTAAATCAATGGCTCGCGCTGTAGTTCCCCTGAATTTTAATGCGTTCCTAGAGAAAGCTAAGTTGAAAGATGATGGAAACAACTATGCGGACTGGGTCCGTAACTTGAGTATTATCCTCACTGCTGCACAAAAGGCTTATGTCCTTGATGCATCGCTAGGTGAAGCACTCCCTCCAGCGTCGTCTGTGGATGTTGTGAACATCTGGCAGGCACGTTCTGATGACTACTCGATAGTTCAGTGCGCCATGCTTTATGGCTTAGAACCGGGGCTCCAAAGACGTTTTGAGCATCACGGAGCATATGAGATGTTCCAGGAGCTGAAATTGGTATTTCAAGCTCATACCCGGGTTGAGAGGTATGACACCTCCAACAAGTTCTTTAGCTGCAAGATGGAGGAGAACAGCTCCGTTAGTGAGCATATACTCAAAATGTCTGGGTATAACAACCGCTTGAATGAGTTGGGAGTTAATCTTCCAGATGAGACGGTTATTGACTAAGTTCTCCAGTCACTGCCACCAAGCTACAAAGGTTTTTTGATGAACTATAATATGCAAGGGATGGAGAAAACGATCCCCGAGCTCTTCGCGATGCTTAAGGCCGCGGAGGTAAAAATCAAGAAGGAGCATCAAGTGTTGATGGTTTAAAAGACCACTAGTTTCAAGAAAGGCAAGGGAAAGAAAGGGAACTTCAAGAAGAATGGAAAGACAGTTGCCGCTCCCATGAAAAAACCCAAGGCTGGACCCAAACCTGAGACTGAGTGCTTCTATTGCAAGGGGAATGGTCACTGGAAGCGGAGCTGCCCCAAGTACTTGGCAGATAAGAAGGCTGGCAATGTCAACAAAGGTATATTTGATATACATGTTATTGATGTGTACCTTACTAGTGCTCATAGTAGTGCCTGGGTATTTGATACTGGTTCGGTTGCTAATATTTCTAACTCGAAACAGGAGCTGCGGAATAAACGGAGACTAGCTAAGCACGAGGTGACGATGCGCGTTGGAAATGGCTCCAATGTTGATGTGATCGCCGTCGGCACGCTCCCTCTACGTCTACCGTCAGGATTAGTTTTAAACCTAAATAATTGTTATTTGGTGCCTGCGTTAAGCATGAACATTATATCTGGATCTTGTTTATTGCGAGACGGTTATTCATTTAAGACAGAGAATAATGGTTGTTCTATTTATATGAATAATATCTTTTATGGTCATGCACCCTTGTTGAATGGTTTATTGTTGTTGAATCTCGATCGTAGTGATACACATGTTCATAATATTGATGCCAAAAGATGCAAAGTTAATGATGATAGTACCACATACTTGTGGCACTGTCGCTTAGGTCATATTGGTATAAAGCGCATGAAGAAACTCCATGCTGATGGACTGTTGGAATCTCTTGATTATGAATCATTTGAGACATGTGAACCATGCCTCATGGGCAAGATGACTAAAACCCCGTTTTCCAGAACAATGAAGCGGGCAAGTGACTTGTTGGAAATAATACATACCGATGTATGCGGTCCGATGAGTGTTGAAGCACGCGGTGGATATCGTTATTTTCTTACCTTCACAGATGATTTGAGTATGAAACACAAGTCTGAAACATTTGAAAAGTTCAAGGAGTTTCAGAGTGAAGTAGAGAATCATCGTAATAAGAAAATTAAATTTCTACGATCTGATCGTGGAGGTGAATATTTGAGTTACGAGTTTGGTATGCATTTAAGACAATATGGAATTGTTTCACAGCTCACGCCACCTGGAACACCACAGCGTAATGGTGTGTCCGAACGTCGTAATCGTACTCTATTGGATATGGTGCGTTCTATGATGTCTCTTACCGATTTTGCTACTATTGTTTTGGGGTTATGCATTAGAGACAGCCGCATTCACTTTAAATAGGGCACCGTCTAAATCCGTTGAGACGACACCGTATGAGTTGTGGTTTGGCAAGAAAGCTAAGCTGTTGTTTCTTAAAGTTTGGGGACGCGACGCTTATGTCAAGAGGCTTCAGCCTGATAAGCTCGAACCCAAAGCGGAAAAGTGCGTCTTCATAGGATACCCTAAAGAGACCAATGGGTATACCTTCTATCACAGATCCGAGGGCAAAATCTTTGTTGCTAAGAATGGGTCCTTTCTAGAGAAGGAGTTTCTCTCGAAAGAAGTGAGTGGGAGGAAAGTAGAACTTGATGAGGTAATTGTACCTTCTCTCGAATTGGAAGGTAGCACATCACAGAAAGAAGTTCCCGTGATGTCTACACCAGCCAGAGAGGAAGCAAATGATGATGATCATGAGACTTCGGATCAAGTTACTACTGAATTTCATAGGTCGACCAGGGTACGTTCCGCACCAGAGTGGTACGGTAATCCAGTCCTGAAAGTCATGTTGTTAGACAACGGCGAACCTACGAACTATGAAGAAGCAATGATGAGCCCTGATTCCGACAAATGGCTTGAGGCCATGAAATTCGAGATAGGATCCATGTATGAGAACAAAGTATGGACTTTGGTGGACTTGCCCGATGACCGGCAGGCCATTGAGAATAAATGGATCTTTAAGAAGAAGACAGACGCTGATGGTAATATCACCGTCTATAAAGCTCGACTTGTTGCAAAGGGTTTCCGACAAGTTCAAGGGGTTGACTACGATGAGACTTTCTCACCCGTAGCGATGCTTAAGTCTGTTAGAATTATGTTAGCAATTGCCGCACTTTATGATTATGAGGTCTGGCAGATGGACGTCAAAACAGCATCCCTTAACGGGTTTCTTAAGGAAGAGTTGTATATGATGCAACCAGAAGGTTTTGTCAATCCTAAGGATGCTAACAAAGTATGCAAGCTCCAGCGATCCATCTATGGACTGGTGCAAGCATCTCGGAGTTGGAATATTGTCACGCCCAATATGCGATCCTATCCTCGAGGGACTCGGAGGCCCCACCAGGGATAGAAGCGCACATCGAAGACGCTTGCAAGGTGGATATCATTACATCGTACCATGTACATAATAGATGGGGATACATACAAATACATACAGTCATCACAGGAATACATCGATACATAGCAAACACCATACAGAAGAGCAGAATCCGACTACGGATGAAACACAAACGAAAAACACGAATGACATCCACCCTGCTAGCCCAGGCTGCCGACCAGGAACCTATCCCCAGATCGACGAAGAAGAAGTAGAAGAAGAACTCCAAAAGCAAACGCGCATCGCTCTCGTGTCAAATCATCGCATTACCTGTACCTGCATCTGTTGTTGTAGTAATCTGTGAGCCACGAGGACTCAGCAATCCCATAACCATGGGTAGCAAGACTATCAAAGCTTAAGTGGGTATGGAAGGGTAAAGTGGTGAGGTTGCAGCAAGCACTAAGCATTGTATGGTGGCTAACTTACGAGTACCAGAATAAGAAGAGTAAACTACGCATAACGGTCGCAAACTAATAATGATCAAGAAGTGATCCTGAACACCTACCTACGAGTCAAACATAACCCCACCGTGTTCTCTTCCCGAACTCCCTCGAAAAGAGACGATCATGGTTACGCACGCGGTTGGTGTATTTTAATTAGGATTTAGTGTCAAGTTCTCTACAACTGGAGGTTATAAATATCCAAGTCGCCACATAACCGCGGGCACGGCTTCGCGTAAGATTTTAACCCTGCAGGGGTGTTCCAACCTGGTCCATCACAAACCAACACAAGTTGCGGTGGAAGACCTCAACCTCAAGAAAACCCGATCAACCTCGAATCAGCCCGAAGTATCCTCGGAATCCCGGTGCACAAGACATTTCGACAATGGTAACGCAAGTCCAGCAAGACCTCCCGGCTTGCCGACACCCTGATAGTAGCCGCGTGTATCTCGTCTCAGGCCACGACCGGATGGGAAAGCCTACGAGTAAAACCAGATCCTCGAGTTTCCTCATGGTGGCCCCGCAGTCTGCCCATTTTGGGCCAACACCATCGGCACTGGCCCACCTATATTATGTTGAATTAAGAATCCTCGGGTAGCGCTAACTCCCTATGCAAACTAATTATTTAATTCAGTATTATTATGTTGGCAAATGTTAAAACCAATGTTGGGACTTGCTGGAAGCGGTTATTCAAAGCGAACTGTCAAGAGGGTCCCATTCCCCTGAGCATGTTAGGAACGCTAATCAAGGATCATAACACCGGTATTACGGAAACTAGGGCGACGTGAGTGGAACAAAACACCAGGCAAAAGGCCGAGCCTTCCACCCAACACCAAGTATATAGATGCATTAATTAAATAATAGATAATATGATATCCCAAGATATCCATGTCCCAACATGGAACAACCTGCAACTAGCAACTCTATAAGAAAGGGGCTGAGCAAGCGGTAACATAGCCAAACAACGGTTTGCTGGGTAAGGGTGGTTAGAGGCTGTATCCTGGCATATGGGAGGCTGACATATATGTGGTAGGAAGCGTGACATAGCGATAGCAATGAGACAACTAGCAAGCAAAGATAGTAAAGATATCCAAGGTCATGATCATCTTGCCTAAAATCCCACTAGGACGAAGACCGAATCCATGAAGTAGTCGAACGGAACGTAGTCGAACGAATCCTCACACTTCGCAACATAACCGGGGCTAACGAAAGAAGCACCACTGGAAAGAAGCAAATAATATGGTAAACACACAAATATAAACATGGCATAATGCACAACCAAATATGATGCATGTACGGTTTAAATAGGCATGGCAAAATGCAACAACGAAATACTACACATTAAGTGAAGCTCAATATGCAACGTGTTGCATATTGACGAAACTTCACAATAATTCTTTAGTTCACTCCCGGTTATGTACAATGACAATATTAAATGTTGTTAAACATGGCAAGAGGTGAAGCATAAGTAAACAACCTATCTAGGCAATTTAAATGAGGCCGGAAACAACCAAGAACAATTCCGGAAAATCCCCATATGCAAAATTCGAAATTGGTACTGATCTGAATTAAACACAATGTTAAAGTTGTTAAACAGCAAGTTAACATGCACCATGATGATCTACATGCCTTTCTAATCAAGTTACATATGTAGAACATCTAATTCGGAGCTACGGCCTAGAAGATATGAGCTAAACAAGTTAACATGGCAATAATGCAAAATGCATGCAAACATCAACCACAAACACTCAAACCAAGGTTGCAACATGGAAATAGGAAACTACAGACAAATCTAAGCAGGTTTCATATAGGGCAAGATCAAAAAGGAGCAACGGTTCAACAATTACCATCAACACAAGTTATAATAACAATCTGCCCAAAACAGCAACATAGCACTTTGCAAGCATCGAAACTACATGCTACAGTGCGAAAGCATGGCATCAAATGGCACCTCATGGAAGTACGTAGCATGGAGCTCAAAACATACAACATGGGCATAATCATAGGAGCAATAGATTAATTACTATGATTTTTGCAAAATGGAACATTCTGTTAACAGGTTGACAGTTTTATCATGATAGCAACTTGAGAGCAACAAAGAGACATGCTATAGGAACTTTACATGGCAACCAAAGGCATGGCATCAAAGTAGACATTACATAGACCAAATCACACGAAGGAATTACATGCATATGAGCTCTAGATTAGTGGCAACCGACAAGCAAAGTTGACAAGTTTTATCACACACAGATTGACTTAAAACAGCAACATTGACTAGGCATGTTTGCAAGCTCATGGCAGTCACATCATGGCATAACTTGGCATGAAATAAATACTAACAGCAAGAATACATGGAAATGCTCCAAAGTCATGTCGACAAGATGCTCATATGACCTATGCATTGAATCACACAAAAATGACAAAGTGACACATATTAACAGTTTACTGCAGATAACATCAGGATGCGCTTTTGCAACAGAGATTATGACATGAAGATGGATCCTAACATGCATGCAAATGCCACCATCATGTAGAGCACGAAGAGTAGATCATTTTTCATATATGGAGAATAGTCATAGGATCAACATGCACAAAGTTACAAGCCTCACAAAATGACCATATGATGCTGGAATTTTAAGAAACTGGGCGCTGGATAGCTATAACGCGCACGGGCGAGAGATAGCTGTGGCTGCTCACCAGAGGGCCCGTGGGCCTACTGGACGGTGGGATGCAGGACAGCGCGGTGCGGGACGAGGCGGTGCAGGGCGCCCGTTTGGTTCGAGGGTCGGCGGGATCCCTGGGACGACGAGGTACCGGGACGGCACAGACGTGGGACGGCGCGGTGCAGGCGGGCCATTTGGTTTGCGGGCTCGGGCCATCCAGGGACGAGGAGGTCCCGGGACGCGGTAGAGGAGGCCATGGCTGCGCGGCGGCAGAACTCGGCCGAGGAGAAGGCGAGGTGCCGCGCCGGCGAGGTGGAGGCGGCGGATCCGGGGCTGGAGAGGCCGGATCCAGCAGCGGGCGAGGTCGCGCGTGGAGGCGCTGGTGCGAGCGGCGGCTAGACTTGGCGCAGCGCGAGCGACGGTACGGCGGCGCGGCGAGGCGCAGGTGGCGGCGCTCGGCTGCGGTGGCAAGGCGGCGGCGCGGCGCTGGCTGCGGCGGCGCGGGGGACGGGGCTGCGGCTGGGCGGCGCGGTTGCGGGCTCCCGCGGGCGCGCGCGGGCTGCGGCGCCGGCGACTCCGGGCCGGGCGGACCCCGGATGGGTTCCGCGGGCCGAGGCGGCTGAGAGGTGGAGGGGGAGGCGCCAAGTGGCGGCTGTGGAGGTTGGGAGACGCGGATTTCGAGGAGGGAGGCTAGGGTTTCCAGAAATAGAGGGCTAGGCCTTCCTTTTATAGGCAGGAGGGGTTAGGAGGAGGGTTTGGGGGTGTTTCGGGCCATCGGATCGCGATCGGACGACTCCGGTCGCAAGAGGGGGTAGGCTGGGCTAGTGGGCTGGTTGAGGGCTGTGCTAGAAAGGCCAAGGGCTGCAGGAGAGAAGAGAGAGAGAGGCCCGGCAACAGTTTTCGGATACCGAAAACGTCCGACGTTTATCCGGCTATAGTGCCGCTATAGTTTAACGGTTGGGCTATCAAACGGACTCCGAATGCGACGAAATTTGGCATGCGGTCTACCTACAACATAATGAGACCGCACGCCAACTTTCAACCCATTCCAAGAACATTTTATTCCCACTTATAAAATAATATTTCGGAGGTGCCGCGGGCGCGTGCAAGTGTGTCGGGTATCGAAACGGACAACGGAAGGGACGCGAAGAAGCCAGCAGCTGCGAACGGATGCACGTTTTATGAAAACATGCGGATGAAAAGCACATGATGACATGGCAAGGTGCAACAAGCAAACGAATCACATGGCAACGACGGAAAATAAATGGAAGGAAACTGGAGCATCGGTCTCGGGGCGTCACAAATATATGCTTTGATGAGGTGATCAAAGCTTTTGGTTTAATACAAACTTACGGAGAAGCTTGTATTTACAAGAAAGTGAGTGGGAGCTCTGTAGAGTTTCTAATATTATATGTGGATGACATATTGTTGATTGGAAATGATATAGAATTTCTGGAAAGCATAAAAGGTTATTTGAACAAGAGTTTGTCAATGAAAGACCTCGGTGAAGCTGCTTACATATTGGGCATCAAAATCTATAGAGATATATCAAGACGCTAAATAGGACTTTCACAAAGCACATACCTTGACAAAGTTTTGAAGAAGTTCAAAATGGACCAGTCAAAGAAAGGGTTCTTGCCTGTATTGCAAGGTGTGAAGTTGAGTAAGACTCAATGCCCGACCACAGCAGAAGAAAGAGAAAGGATGAAAGTCATCCCCTATGCCTCGGCCATAGGCTCTATAATGTATGCCATGCTGTGTACCAGACCTGATGTGTGCCTTGCCATAAGTCTGGCAGGGATGAACTCCTTGAACTTAAGGAGGAAATCGACAAGTCACTTAAAAAGGGTTTCATCCGCCCCAGTTCTTCTGCTTGGGGGGCACCTTCTCTCTTTGTCAAGAAGAAGGATGGTACGAATCGTCTGGTCCAAGATTGCCGACCTATCAACCAGGCAACAATTCAGAACAAGTATCCGCTTCCCAGAATCAACGATCTGTATGATCAACTTGCTGGATCCTCAGTATTCTCTAAACTTGATTTGAGATTGGGATACCACCAGATACGGGTTCGTAAAGAGGATATTCCGAAGACATCCTTCGTTACTCGCTATGGTTCTTACGAGTACACTGTCATGTCCTTTGGCTTAACCAATGCTCCAGCAACCTTCTCCCGACTGATGAACTACATCTTCATGGATTACCTCGACAAGTTTGTCGTGGTTTATCTGGATGATATCCTTATATATTCGAAGAATGAAGAAGAACATGCCGAACATCTTCGGCTTGTACTGGAGAAACTGCGTGAACATCAACTGTATGCCAAGTATTCCAAGTGTGAATTCTGGTTATCTGAAGTAACATATCTTGGCCATGTGATTTCCAAAGATGGCATTGCTGTTAATCCAGAGCGAGTTCGGGCTATTCTTGAATGGACTCCCCCGAAGAAT
Source organism: Elymus sibiricus (assembly GCA_039707655.1). NCBI lineage: Eukaryota > Viridiplantae > Streptophyta > Magnoliopsida > Poales > Poaceae > Elymus > Elymus sibiricus. Next base: position 326,890,407 of record CM077670.1, read on the forward strand.
GTCAAGCAAGTCAGGAGTTTCCTCGGACTCGCCAGCTATTGCCGCCGTTTTGTCGAGAACTTCTCCAAGATTGCCAAGCCTCTGACTGATCTGCTTCACAAAGGCGTTAAATTTGAGTGGACAGAAAAATGTCTGGAAAGTTTTCAAACACTCAAGGACAAGCTGACATCTGCACCAGTGCTTGCTCCTCCAGATTCTTGCAAGGACTTTCTGATCTACTGTGACGCGTCTCGTCAAGGATTAGGCTGTGTCCTAATGCAAGAGCGGAAGGTAATTGCTTATGGCTCTCGACAGTTGTGTCCTCATGAAGAGAACTATCCAACGCATGATCTCGAACTGGCAGTAGTTATTTATGCATTGAAGTTATGGCGACATTACCTACTTGGTAATAGTTGCGAGATTTACACGGATCATCAAAGTTTGAAGTACTTGTTCACTCAGCCATCTCTGAACCTCCGTCAGCAAAGATGGATGGAGACCATTACGGACTATGACTTGGGTATTTCTTATACCCCTGGCTAGGCTAACGTAATGGCTGATGCTTTGAGCCGTAAATCCTACTGTTCTAAAGTTGAGGTTTAGCTACAGCAACCACTCCTGTATGAAGAGCTTCGAAAGCTGAACATCGAGATAGTTCCTCAAGGATACCTAAATACCTTGGTTGTCGAACCAGATCTCGAGCACAACATCAAGACAAGGCAGAAATATGACTCTGAAGTCGAGAAAATTAAGAAATACCTCTCCAAGGGAAATTCTTCATTCTACCATGTTGATGATGATGGTGCCTTGTTCTTCAAGGGCCGCCTAGTGGTCCCTAGAAAGCATAATCTGGACTCGCGTTCGGATGTTATGAAAGAAGCACATGATACACCTTTGCCAATTCACCCCGGTAGCACCAGGATGTACCAAGACATTCGACAGAGATATTGGTGGACTGATATGAAGCGAGACATTGCTCGCTACGTTGCTGAGTGTGATGTTTGCCGTCGCATCAAAGCAGAACATCAAACACCTGCGGGAACTCTGCAACCACTTGCCATTCCTGAATGGAAATGGGACAAAGTCAAAATGGACTTCATCACTGGTTTTCCCAGATCGCAGAAGGGTCATGATGCTATCTTTTTCATCATTGATCATTCTCAAAGGTTGCTCACTTTCTGCCAGTCAAGGAGACAATCACTGCTAGTCAGTTAGCAGACTTGTATGTTTCCAGAATTGTGTCACTCCACGGTGTTCCGTTGGAAATCATCTCAGACCGTGGCAGCCTCTTTACCTCAAGGTTTTGGAACAGTTTCCAAGAAGCTATGGGAACTCATCTGTTCATCAGCACCGCTTTTCATCCCCAGTCTCAGGGACAAGTTGAACGAGTCAATCAAGTGCTCGAAGATATGTTTCGAGCTTGTGTCATCTCATTCGGTAAGAAATGGGAGGAATGTCTCCCATATGCCGAGTTCTCTTACAACAATAGCTATCAAGCTAGTTTGAAGATGGCACCCTTTGAAGTTCTATATGGACGTAAGTGTCGAACCCCTCTGAATTGGTCAGAAACTGGGGAGCGGTCACTCGCTGGTCCGGACATTATTCAACAAGCTAAAGAACAAGTCCGCCTTGTCCGTGATCATTTGAAAGCTGCTCAGTCTCGTCAGAAGAGCAATTATGACCGCAAACACCTGGTAATGGTCTATCAACCTGGCGAGCAATCTTACCTTCGTGTCACTCCGATGAAGGACACACATCGCTTTGGAATCAAGGGCAAGTTAGCTCCTCGCTACATTGGCCCGTTCCGTATCCTCGCCCGACGAGGAGAAGTGGCCTACCAATTGGAGTTGCCGCCGAACCTCTCTCAAGTTCATGATGTCTTTCATGTGTCAAAACTTCGTCGCTGCTTCAAGGATCCTATCTGAGCAGTGGATCATGAAATGCTTGAGCTGCAAGAGGATCTCTCTTATCAAGAGTATCCGATCCGCATTCTTGATCAAGCTGAACGCCGGACCCGTCAAAAGGCAATCAAGTTCCTTAAAGTACAGTGGTCGAATCATTCTGAAGATGAAGCCACTTGGGAACGCGAAGATCGTCTTCGTGAAGAATACCCCGCTCTCTTCCAGCCTACCTCTTAATTCTCGGGACGAGAATTTCTTTTAGAGGAGGAGAATTGTAACATCCCCATGTATTAAGCTACAGTGATCACCCTCTGATAATGCCAAGTCACCATGCTTAACAGTGTTTGATCATCATTTGCATCATATCTCATTTCAAATTCCAACTCAAATTGAAATTCAAATATGAAGTGGAAATAAAAGTTGTTCAAATTGGAAAACTAAAATGTTCATAATATTGCAAATATTCCCAAAGCAATTATAAAAATAGAGTCAACATTAATTGAATTATCTAAGTGACTGTAACATCTTGAAACAGTACCAAAACAGCACCTTTTAATCCAATTCATTTAATAAAAAATTTAATGAAATTATTTTGCACCCAAACCTTTTTCTGGCATTGACATATGTTGCCTAGTATTTGTTTTGGCCAATTACACATTTTACAAAAGCCTTTTTGGAGCAAAAAGAAAATGCAAAGCAGAAAAAGAAAAAGAAAAGGAAGAGGAAAGAGCTAGGCCAGACTGGGCCTTATGCCACAGTGGCTGACCCAGCCGGCCACTCCCCCCTGCGTCCCTACATAACCCCCCAAACCTTAAACCTAACCCGACCCCCCCCACTCTCCCTCGCGCCCTCCCTTCTCCCTCTGTGCTCGCCGCGGACGCCGCCTGTCGCCGTCGCCGGCGCTCGTTCCCGACGCCACCTCGCCGCCCCGTCCTCGTCCTCTCCCACGCCGGCCTCCTCGAGCCTCGCCGCCCCCTTCTCTGCAACCGGGGTGAGACTCCGCGGCCGTTCCCCCTCTCCCCCTCCGTCCCGACGCCGCCCGCAGCCGCGCTGGTCCCGCTGCTGCCGGCCGCCTCCGCCGCTCGCCTGCACGTGCCCAACCCGCGACCGCGCGTGCCCCGGGCCGTCCTGGCCGCGCGCCCCGCGCCTGGCCTCGCGCCCGCTGGCGCCCGCGCACGCCCAGCCTCGCCCGCTTCCCCTGGCTGCCCTGGCCTCGCCTCGCCGCCGTGCTGTAGCCGCTCGCCGCCTGCCTCGCCCGCGCCTCGCCGCTCCCTCGCCGCAGTTCCGGCCGGCCGCGCCCGTGCGCCTCTGCGTGTGCACCCGCGTGCACAGCCGCTGGGCTGGCCCGGGGCCACTTACAGGTGGGGCCCAGCCCCCTGTTAAAACGAAAACAAAAAAACAAAAATAAGTAATAATAATAATAATAATTAATTAAATAATTAATTAATTAACTTAATTAATTCAGTTTAATTAACTAGTCAATTAGCTAATTAGCCTAAACAGTCAATGACACGGGCCCCCACCCTGTTTAAACGTTTTTTTAAAATAAATAAAATGTTAATTAAAACGTTAATCAATCTATTAGTTAATTAGTTAACTAAAACAACCACTGATAGTGGGTCCCACTAGATAATTAGGTTAATTAGTTAATTTAATCTTCTATTTAATTAGTCTAGCCTATGACATGTGGGCCCCACCTGTCAGGTTAACCAGTCAACTGGACAGTTGACTGCTGACATCACACTGACCTCATGCTGACATCATCATGCTACTGTTTTGGATAATTCTAGTTTAAATAATTAAAATAATTCCAGAAAATGATTAAAACTTTGAAAAATCATATAAAATAAACCGTAACTCGGATGAAAATAATTTATATATGAAAAACGTTCAGAAAAATATGAAGAATCCGATTAACCTATCCACATGCCTGCCACACCCATCTAACATACTGAACATGAAACTTTTTACCCTATTTCGATAAATGAATAGTGCATGACCTTAATAAAATAAATCCAAATAAATTCCTAAATTATCTAAAACAATTAGGTAGGCAATATGTCACACCTGCATATCATTTAGGCATGTCATGCATAGTGATTGCATTTGTTGCCGTGTATTTATTGTTTCTTCCCCCTCCTTCTCTCCCGATAGACCCCGAGACTACCGACGACACTGCTGCGTACGACTACGTCGCCGACGACCAAACCCCATCAGCAGAGCTTCCAGGCAAGCAAAACCCCCTTGATCATCCAGATATCGCCTACTCTTCCCCTCTATTGCTTGCATTAGAATTGCTTCTGTTGATATTCCGATAGCTCCTATTCTGATGCATAGCCTGATTTCGTCGCCTACTGTTGATACATACCTGCTGTCCTATGATGCTTAGATAGTTATGATGTTGTTCCATCTGTGGCCCTTCACCCTTGTCCGTTTGCCATGCTGGTTACCGGGCCGTGATCACTCTGGGTGATGATAACGGAAATGTACATTACTGCAATGCTTTTAAACTATTAAAGTCCGGCCGGCTCCAAGAGTGCCCGCGAGAGAATAATATTAAAGACGGGTCGGCTCCAAGAGCACCCGCGAGCCGTGTGTTACCAAGTCGGAGCGACAGGAACCCTGTTCGTCTTTGCGAGTTACTAAATACGCCTAACGGATTTGGGTATTTGATTTGAGTTGGCCGCTGGCCTATACGCGCTACCACCACGCGGGATAATGGTTTAATGGGGCCCTCTATGTCGTATGTATCAGCCGAAACCTCTATCAGACGTCCAGTTCAGCATTGCGGCGCGTTCGGGCAGGTGCCATCCAGGACAGAGGTGGTGCTTGGTCCCGTTCACCCACGCAATGACCCGGAGTGCAAAGGGCGATGGGCCCAAGACTCCTGAGCGCTTAGGATGTAGACCGGCGGGGACCTCTCTGCTGAGCCTAGGTAGGACTACGTCGTGTCGATCAGCCGAGGCCGGGCATGACCCGATAAAAGTGTGTCCGGCTAGAGTTAATCGAGCGTGTTGGGTAACAGTAGTGCACCCCTGCAGGGAAGTTATCTATTCGAATAGCCGTGTCCACGGTAACAGGACGCTCAGAGTTGTATCCTGATCCGTTACAATATTAAACAGCTATACTACCGCTCTCGGGATCACTTTCTCGTAGGGTAGTCGAGGAAGGATCCCAGGGCATTTCTACTATATGATTGATGATATATATATTATTTGTTCTACTCTCTTCTGATGCTGCAAGAATTGCTTCAAGATGCTAGTCTTCGATAGGCTAGGCCACTTCCCCTCTGTTCTGGCATTTCTGCAGTTTAGTCCAAAGATATAGCCCCATTCCTTTGATACCGATGCATAATTAGTATAGTTCTGATGTCAGTCTTGCGAGTACTTTGGATGAGTACTCACGGTTGCTTTGCTATTCTTTTTCCCCCATACCCGATTGCTCCATTCAGATGCCAGAGTCCAGGAGCAGGAGATCCTCGGAGACACCTACTTCTACGTTGAGCTTACCGACCAGGAGTAGTTCGGAGGCCCTAGGCAGGAGGCCTTTGCCTTTTCAATCAGTGTCGCTGTTTGTGCTAGCCTTCTTAAGGCACCCTTGTTTAACTTTGTGTCTGTACTCAGATACTTTTGTTTCCGTTGATGCTTGTATGACTCGAGCTTTTGTATTCGAGCCCTCGAGGCCCCTGGCTTGTAATATAAAGCTTGTATTATTTTATCCTTGTGTCTAGAGTTGTGTTGTGATTGCTTCCCATGAGTCCTTAGGCTTGATCGTGTGCATTTGCGGGTATGATTAGTGCACGGTCGAGCTGGGGGGCGTCACAAGTTGGTATTAGAGCCGACTGCCTGCAGGAAGCCCCTTTCCAACTCCTTGGCCGAAGTTGAGTCTAGTCCCCAAAAACTGTTTTACTAACATGGATGTGTGGGTTACGGGCCCACGTCGCCAATGGGCGGTATTAGGATCTTTTATTCCTCTTCGTTACTCTGGGACTCCGATCTCTCTTCTATTCGGGTTAAAGATTTTACTAACACTAACATTAGGTTCTCGCGATCACATCCACCCGGAGTTTTGAATTTACCCCCCCTTCTTCAAGTTGAGGACCAGGATCTGCTGCACAATGCTCACGGACCGCAGGATCCTTTTTATCGAGGGCACCCATGCGTCGTCCCCTGTAGATTCCTTGCTCGAATAGCTTTCTCCGACGTTGGTGTAGCCTTTGCTATGTCCCGTTGTTGTATTCCTTACCGCCTGCCTGCGCGCCGCCTAGTTTGTCTAGTTGCGAGTGTTTCCAAACTCGCGTTGTCCGTTGGTATCCAATTCCGTGCATGAATCTGTATGTCTTTAATGACTACAAATTTGTATCTAATGCACTCTTTGTTCATTGCTCGTGTTACGTCATGAATAACCTCATTCAGTGCAGTTGTTCTTGCTAAACTACCCCTATTGTTTTGGTAGCATGGCTGACGATCTTCCACCTCCACCCTATATTGCCGCAATGATGCAACAGTTTGAACTGAACCGTCAGCTCAACGAAAGTCTGGTGAACCGTTTGGAATGCAACGATGCTCGTCAGGAGCCTGGTTCGTTCTCACTACAGGATTTCGTGCGTGTCAACCCATCCACCTTCCGTAACTCATCTGATCCTATGGATGCTGATGATTGGCTCCGTGACGTCGCCTTTCAGATGGAGTCGGCTAATGTTTCCCCTGACAGTTACGTCACCTTCGTGACGTATCACCTGAGGGGCCCAGCTGCTCAATGGTGGGAAAGTCATAGGCGTATGATGCCTGCTGGAACTATAACCACTTGGCAGGAATTTCAGTCAGCCTTCCATGCGCGACACATTCCTCAAGGTCTGATGGACCAGAAGAAGAAGGAATTCCGTAAACTCACACAGGGCAAACTGACTATGGATGAATATCAGAGGAAGTTCCTTGATTTATCGCGCTATGCTGAAGATGACGTCTGCACTGATGCACGCAAGCAGGAGAAATTCCATGAAGGACTGCGTCCTAATATAAAGCTCGCACTTGTCATCCATGATTGTGCAGGCTTTGCAACGCTTGTCAGCCAAGCTTTCCGAGCTAAAACTGGTCTGACTGAGTACCAGGAATCGCTCAAGCGTACTCATGATGTTGGCTCATCCTCGGGTCAGCCTGCTCAGAAGCGCAGAGTGTGGATTCCGCATAATGTCCATCATCGACCTGCCCCTGCACCGAGGCCTTCTTATGTTGCACCTCGTCTGCCTCCACCACCAAGACAACTGAATATGTCAAGTGGACAGCCCAATACTATGGCTCCTCGCCCAAATGATAAGGATTGCTTCAAGTGTGGACAGCCAGGACACCGTGCTATCAACTGTCGCTCGAATCAGCCTCAGAGTACACCAGCCCATCAGTCCCGGAATTTCAATGTCAGGCCTCCATCTTATGCTCGTGGCCAGGCTAACCACATTGACCTTGAAGAAGTTCAGAATGAGCCTTCTACTGTGATGGGCACTCTTCTCGTTAACTCAGTGGCAGCTTCTGTTCTATTTGATTCAGGAGCCTCTCATTCATTCATGTTAGAAGCATTTGCATTAGCGCATGACATTGCGTTTGAAAATATGAAACCTACACTAGTTGTGAGCACCCCTGCGGGCCAATGTCATACTAATATGGTTAGCCCAAATTTCACCGTCAAAATTAAAGGATTGAAGTTCCTTGTCTCTCCCATCGTCTTGAAGTCTTCCAATATAGACCTCATTCTGGGAATGGATTGGTTGAAAGCTCACATTGCTTCGATCAATTGTGCCACTAAAGTCGTCCAACTCCTTCACCCCTCTGACGAGATAGTGAACTACACCGCCCGGATTACCCGGAATACCGAAGCTCAGATATATGCTCTGAATGCTTTGAACGCTTCACCTCTTGAGGGAATTGAGAACGTTCCAGTCATTCGTGATTTTCCGGACGTCTTTCCAGAAGAATTTCTAGGAATACCCCCTGTTAGAGCCGTTGAATTCGTCATGGACTTGAAACCAGGCACCACTCCTATTGCCAAGCGCCCATACAAGATGCCGTCGCATGAACTCCTTGAACTTAAGGAGGAAATCGACAAGTCACTTAAAAAGGGTTTCATCTGCCCCAGTTCTTCTGCTTCGGGGGCACCTTCTCTCTTTGTCAAGAAGAAGGATGGTACAAATCTTCTGGTCCAAGATTACCGACCTATCAACCAGGCAACAATTCAGAACAAGTATCCGCTTCCCAGAATCAACGATCTGTATGATCAACTTGCTGGATCCTCAGTATTCTCTAAACTTGATTTGAGATTGGGATACCACCAGATCCAGGTTCGTAAAGAGGATATTCCGAAGACAGCCTTCGTTACTCGCTATGGTTCTTACGAGTACACTGTCATGTCCTTTGGCTTAACCAATGCTCCAGCAACCTTCTCCCGACTGATGAACTACATCTTCATGGATTACCTCGACAAGTTTGTCGTGGTTTATCTGGATGATATCCCTATATATTCGAAGAATGAAGAAGAACATGCCAAACATCTTCGGCTTGTACTGGAGAAGCTGCGTGAACATCAACTGTATGCCAAGTATTCCAAGTGTGAATTCTGGTTATCTGAAGTAACATATCTTGGCCATGTGATTTCCAAAGATGGCATTGCTGTTAATCCAGAGCGAGTTCAGGCTATTCTTGAATGGACTCCCCCGAAGAATGTCAAGCAAGTCAGGAGTTTCCTCGGACTCGCCAGCTATTGCCGCCGTTTTGTCGAGAACTTCTCCAAGATTGCCAAGCCTCTGACTGATTTGCTTCACAAAGGCGTTAAATTTGAGTGGACAGAAAAATGTCAGGAAAGTTTTCAAACACTAAAGGGCAAGCTGGCATCTGCACCAGTGCTTGCTCCTCCAGATTCTTGCAAGGACTTTGTGATCTACTGTGACGCGTCTCGTCAAGGATTAGGCTGTGTCCTAATGCAAGAGCGGAAGGTAATTGCTTATGGCTCTCGACAGTTGCGTCCTCATGAAGAGAACTATCCAACGCATGATCTCGAACTGGCAGCAGTTATTTATGCATTGAAGTTTTGGCGACATTACCTACTTGGTAATCGTTGCGAGATTTACACGGATCATCAAAGTTTGAAGTACTTGTTCACTCAGCCATCTCTGAACCTCCGTCAGCAAGGATGGATGGAGACCATTACAGACTATGACTTGGGTATTTCTTATACTCCTAGCAAGGCTAACGTAATGGCTGATGCTTTGAGCCGTAAATCCTACTGTTCTGAACTTGAGGTTCAGCTACAGCAACCACTCCTGTATGAAGAGCTTCGAAAGCTGAACATCGAGATAGTTCCTCAAGGATACCTAAATACCTTGGTTGTCGAACCAGATCTCGAGCACAACATCAAGACAAGGCAGAAATATGACTCTGAAGTCAAGAAAATTAAAAATACCTCTCCAAGGGAAATTCTTCATTCTACCATGTTGATGATGATGGTGCCTTGTTCTTCAAGGGCCGCCTAGTGGTCCCTAGAAAGCATAATCTGGACTCGCGTTCGGATGTTATGAAAGAAGCACATGATACACCTTTGTCAATTCACCCCGGTAGCACCAGGATGTACCAAGACATTCGACAGAGATATTAGTGGCCTGATATGAAGCGAGACATTGCTCGCTACGTTGCTGAGTGAGACGTTTGCCATCGCATCAAAGCAGAACATCAAAGACCTACGGGAACTCTGCAACCACTTGCCATTCCTGAATGGAAATGGGACAAAGTTGAAATGGACTTCATCACCGGTTTTCCTAGATCGCAGAAGGGTCATGATGCTATCTTTGTCGTCATTGACCGATTCTCAACGGTTGCTCACTTTCTGCCAGTCAAGGAGACAATCACTGCTAGTCAGTTAGCAGATTTGTATGTTTCTAGAATTGTGTCACTCCACGGTGTTCCGTTGGAGATCAGCTCAGACCATGGCAGCCTCTTTACCTCAAGGTTTTGGAACAGTTTCCAAGAAGCGATGGGAACTCATTTGTCCTTCAACACCGCTTTTTATCCCCAGTCTCAGGGACAAGTTGAACGAGTCAATCAAGTGCTTGAAGATATGCTTCGAGCTTGTGTCATCTCATTCGGTAAGAAATGGGAGGAATCTCTCCCATATGCCGAGTTCTCTTACAACAATAGCCATCAAGCTAGTTTGAAGATGGCACCCTTTCAAGTTCTATATGGACGTAGGTGCCGAACCCCTCTGAATTGGTCAGAAACTGGGGAGCGGACACTCATTGGTCCGGACATTATTCAACAAGCTGAAGAACAAGTCCGCATTGTCCGTGATAATTTGAAAGCTGCTCAGTCTCGTCAGAAGAGCAATTATGACTGCAAACACCAGGTAATGGCCTATCAACCTGGCGAGCAAGCTTACCTTTCTTGTCACTCCGATGAAGGGCACTCATCGCTTTGAAATCAAGGGCAAGTTAGCTCCTCGCTACATTGGCCCATTCCGTATCCTCGCCCGACGAGGAGAAGTGGCCTACCAATTGGAGTTGCCGCCGAACCTCTCTCAAGTTCATGATGTCTTTCATGTGTCACAACTTCGTCGCTGCTTCAAGGATCCTATCCGAGCAGTGGATCATGAAATGCTTGAGCTGCAAGAGGATCTCTCTTATCAAGAGTATCCGATCCGCATTCTTGATCAAGCTGAACGCCGGACCCGTCAAAAGGCAATCAAGTTCCTTAAAGTACAGTGGTCGAATCATTCTGAAGATGAAGCCACTTGGGAACGCGAAGATCGTCTTCGTGAAGAATACCCCGCTCTCTTCCAGCCTACCTCTTAATTCTCGGGACGAGAATTTCTTTTAGAGGAGGAGAATTGTAACATCCCCATGTATTAAGCTACAGTGATCACCCTCTGATAATGCCAAGTCACCATGCTTAACAGTGTTTGATCATCATTTGCATCATATCTCATTTCAAATTCCAACTCAAATTGAAATTCAAATATGAAGTGGAAATAAAAGTTGTTCAAATTGGAAAACTAAAATGTTCATAATATTGAAAATATTCCCAAAGCAATTATAAAAATAGAGTCAACATTAATTGAATTAGCTAAGTGACTGTAACATCTTGAAACAGTACCAAAACAGCACCTTTTAATCCAATTCATTTAATAAAAATTTAAATGAAATCATTTTGCACCCAAACCTTTTTCTGGCATTGACATATGTTGTCTAGTATTTGTTTTGGCCAATTACACATTTTACAAAAGCCTTTTTGGAGCAAAAAGAAATTGCAAGGCAGAAAAAGAAAAAGAAAAGGAAGAGGAAAGAGCTAGGCCAGAATGGGCCTTAGGCCACAGTGGCTGACCCAGCCGGCCCAGCCGGCCACTCCCCTGCGCCCCTAAGTAACCCCCAAACCCTAAACCTAACCCGATCCCCCCCACTCTCCCTCGCGCCCCCCCTTCTCCCTCTTTGCTCGTTCCCGACGCCACCTCGCCGCCCCGTCCTCGTCCTCTCCCACGCCGGCCTCCCCGAGCCTCGCCGCCCCCTTCTCTGCAACCGGGGTGAGACCCCGCGGCCGTTCCCCCTCTCCCCCTTCGTCCCGACGCCGCCCGCAGCCGCGCTGGTTTCGCTGCTGCCGGCCGCCTCCGCCGCTCGCCTGCGCGCGCCCAACCCGCGACCGCGCGCGCCCCGGGACGTCCTGGCCGCGTGCCCCGCGCTTGGCCTCGCGCCCGCTGGTGCCCGCGCACACCCAGCCTCGCCCGCTTCCCCTGCCTGCACTGGCCTCGCCTCACCGCCGTGCCGCAGCCGCTCGCCGCCTGCCTCGCCTGCGCTCGCCCGCGCCTCGCCGCTCCCTCGCCGCAGTTTCGGCTGGCCGCGCCCGTGCGCCTCTGCCTGTGCACGCGCGTGCACAGCCGCTGGGCTGGCCCTGGGCCACTTACAGGTGGGGCCCAGCCCCCTGTTAAAACGAAAACAAAAAAACAAAAATAAGTAATAATAATAATTAATTAATCAATTAACTTAATTAATTCAGTTTAATTAACTAGTCAATTAGCTAATTAGCCTAAACAGTCAATGACAGGGGGCCCCACCCCGTTTAAACATTTTTTTAAAATAAATAAAATGTTAATTAAAACGTTAATCAATCTATTAGTTAATTAGTTAACTAAAACAGCCACTGACAGTGGGTCCCACTAGATAATTAGGTTAATTAGTTAATTTAATCTTCTATTTAATTAGTATTGCCTATGAAATGTGGGCCCCACTTGTCAGGTTGACCAGTAAACTGAACAGTTGACTGCTGACATCATGCTGACGTCATCATGCTACTGTTTTGGATAATTCTAATTTAAATAATGAAAATAATTCCAGAAAATGATTAAAACTTTGAAAAATCATATAAAATAAACCGTAACTCGGATGAAAATAATTTATATATGAAAAACGATCAGAAAAATATGAAGAATCCGATTAACCTATCCACATGCGTGCCACACCCCTCTAACATACTGAACATGAAACATTTTGCCCGATTTCGATAAATGAATAGTGCATGACCTTAATAAAATAAATCCAAATAAATTCCTAAATTATCTAAAACAATTAGGTAGGCAATATGTCACACCTGCATATCATTTAGGCATGTCATGCATAGTGATTGCATTTGTTGCCGTGTATTTATTATTTCTTCCCCCACCTTTTCTCCCGATAGACCCCGAGGCTACCGATGACACTGCTGCGTACGACTACGTCGCCGACGACCAGACCCCATCAGCAGAGCTTCCAGGCAAGCAAAACCCCCTTGATCATCCAGATATCGCCTACTCTTCCCCTCTATTGCTTGCATTAGAATTGCTTCTGTTGATATTCCGATAGCTCCTATTCTGATGCATAGCCTGAATTCGTCGCCTATTGTTGATACCTGATGGAAATATGCCCTAGAGGCAATAATAAAGTTGTTATTATTTTATATTTCCTTGTTCATGATAAAGGTTTATTATTCATGCTAGAATTGTATTGACCGGAAACTTAAATACATGTGTGAATACATAAACAAATTCCGTGTCCCTAGTGAGCCTCTACTAGACTAGCTCGTTGATCAAAGATGGTTAAGGTTTCCTAACCATAGACATGAGTTGTCATTTGATAACGGGATCACATCATTAGGAGAATGATGTGATGGACAAAACCCATCCGTTAGCTTAGCATATGATCGTTCTGTTTATTGCTACTGCTTTCTTGAATGTCAAATACATGTTCCTCAGACCATGAGATCATGCAACTCCCGGATACCGGAGGAATACCTTGTGTGCTATCAAACGTCACAACGTAACTGGGTGATCATAAAGATGCTCTACAGGTATCTCCGAAGGTGTCCGTTGAGTTGGCATGGATCGAGACTGGGATTTGTCACTCTGTGTTTCGAAGAGGTATGTCTGGGCCCTCTCGGTAATGCACATCATAAGAAGCTTGCAAGCAAAGTGACTAAGGAGTTAGTTACGGGATGATGTATTACGGAACGAGTAAAGAGACTTGTCGGTAACGAGATTGAACTAGGTATGGAGATACCGGCGATCGAATCTCGGGCAAGTAACATACCGAGGGACAAAGGGAATTACGTATGTTGTCATTGCGGTTCGACCGATAAGATCTTCGTGGAATATGTAGGAACCAATATGAGGATCCATGTTCCGTTATTGGTTATTGACCGGAGAAGCGTCTTAGTCATGTCTACATCATTCCCGAACCCGTAGGGTCCGCACGCTTAACGTTCGTTGACGATATAGTGTTATATGAGTTATGTGAATTGGTAACCGAATATTGTTCAGAGTCCCGGATGAGATCCCGGACATCACGAGGAGTCTCGGAATGGTCGAGAGGTAAAGATTTATATATGGGAAGTCATATTTTGGGTTCCGGAAAAAGGTGCAGTTTTTTCGGTATTGTACCGGGAAGCTTCCAGAAGGTTCCAGAGGATTCCGGAGGAGTCCGGAAGTCCACAAGTGGGTCCACCACGTCCCAAGGGCTAGCATGGGCTAAGGGGAGGCGCCCTGGCCTTATTGGGCCAGACGCACCAAGTCCTCAAAAGCCCACGCAGCTAGGGAAGGAAAAAAGGGAGAGTCCTAGTAGGAATAGGATTGGACTTTGGAGTCCAAGTCCACGTGTGTACTATTCACGGTTACTGTTCACGTGGCACTATTCCTTCTACTCCAAGCCCCTACACATATATAAATAGAGGAGAGGGGGTGCCCCAAAGGACAAAACATTGTCTTAGCCGTGTGCGGCGCCCCCCCCCCTCCACAGTTCCGTCCCTCGGTCATATTTTCGCAGTGCTTAATCGAAGCCCTGCGGAGATAGCATCACCATCACCGTCACCACGCCGTCGTGCTGCCAGAACTCATCCACTACCTCGCCGTCTTGCTGGATCAAGAAGTCGAGGACGTCACCGAGCTGAACGTGTGCTGAATGCGGAGGTGCCGTACGTTCGGTGCTCGGTTGGTTGGATCGTGAAATTGTTCGACGACATCAACCGCGTTGTTCTAACGCTTTCGCTTACGGTCTACGAGGGTACGTAGACACACTCCCCCTCTCGTAGCTATGCATCTCCATGGATAGATCTTGCATGTGCGTAGAAAATTTGTGTTTTCCATGCAACGTTCCCCAAAAGTGGTATCAGAGCCAGGTGTATGCGTAGATGATATGCACGAGTAGAACACAAAGAATTGTGGGCGGTGATCGTCATACTGTTTACCACCAACGTCTTATTTTGATTCGGCGGTATTGTAAGATGAAGCGGCCCGGACCAACCTTACATGTCCACGTACATGAGACCGGTTCCACCGACAGACATGCAACTTGTTTTGCATAAAGGTGGCTGGCGGGTGTCTGTTTCTCCTACTTTAGTTGAATCGAATTTGACTGCGGCAGGTCCTTGTTGAAGGTTAAAATAGCAAACTTGATAAATCACCGTTGTGGTTTTGTGCCGTAGGTAAGAACGGTTCTTGCTAGAAGCCCGTAGCAGCCACGTAAAACTTGCAACAACAAAGTAGAGGACGTCTAACTTGTTTTTGCAGGGTATGGTGTGATGTGATATGGTCAAGACATGATGTGATATACGTTATTGTATGAGATGATCATGTTTTGTATTTTATCGGCAACCGGCAGGAGCCTTATGGTTGTCTCTTTATTGTATGAAATGCAAGCGCCATGTAATTGCTTTACTTTATCGCTATGCATTAGCAATAGTTGTAGAAGCAATAGTTGGCGAGATGACCACGACGCAACGATGGAGATCAAGGTGTCGAGCTGGTGACGATGGAGATCATGACAATGCTTTGGAGATGGAGATCAAAAGCACAAGATGATGGCCATATCATGTCACATATTTTGATTGCATGTGATGTTTATCCTTTATGCATCTTATTTTGCTTAGAACGACGGTAGCATTAAAAGATGATCCCTTCACTAAATTTCAAGATAAAAGTGTTCTCCCCGAGTATGCACCGTTGCTAAAGTTCGTCGTTTCAAAGCACCTCGTGATGATCGGGTGTGATAGATTCTACGTTCACATACAACGGGTGTAAGCCAGTTTTACACAAGCAGAATACTTGGGTTAAACTTGACGAGCCTAGCATGTACAGACATGGTCTCGGAACACTGGAGACCGAAAGGTCGAACATGAGTCATATAGTAGATATGATCAACATGGAGATGTTCACCATTGATGACTATCCTATCTCTCGTGATGATCGGACATGGGCTAGTTGATTTGGATCATGTATCACTTAGTTAACTTGAGGGATGTTAATTTAAGTGGGAGTTCATTAGTAATTTGATTAATCGAATTTAATTTATCATGAACTTAGTCTTGATAGTTTCTTTGCATATCTATGTTGTAGATAAATGGCTCGTGCTACTATTCCGTTGAATTTTAATGTGTTCCTAGAGAAAGCTAAGTTGAAAGATGATGGTAGCAACTACACAGACTGGGTCCGTAACTTGAGGATTATCCTCATTGCTACACAGAAGAATTATGTGCTTGATGCGCCGCTAGGTGATGGACCTGCTGCAGGAGCTGCTGCAGACGTTGTGAACGCCTGGCAGGCTCGATCTGATGACTACTCGATAGTTCAGTGTGCCATGCTCTACGGCTTAGAACCGGGACTGCAAAAGCGTTTCGAACGCCACGGAGCATATGAGATGTTCCAAGAGCTGAAATTGATATTTCAAGCTAATGCCCGGGTTGAGAGATATGAAGTCTCCAACAAGTTCTTTAGCTGTAAGATGGAGGAGAACAGTTCTGTCAGTGAACACATACTCAGAATGTCTGGGTACCACAACCACTTGACTCAGCTGGGAATTGATCTTCCGGTTGAGAGTGTTATTGACAGAGTTCTTCAGTCACTGCCACCAAGCTATAAAGGCTTCGTGATGAACTATAATATGCAAGGGATGAAGAAGACAATTCCCGAGCTCTTCGCGATGCTGAAATCAGCGGAGGTAGAAATCAAGAAGGAGCATCAAGTGTTGATGGATAACAAAACCACTAGTTTCAAGAAAAAGGGCAAGGGAAAGAAGGGGAACTTCAAGAAGAACGGCAAGCAAGTTGCCGCTCCCACGAAGAAACCCAAAGCTGGACCCAGGCCTGAAACAGAGTGCTTCTTCTACAAAGGGACTTGTCACTGGAAGCGGAACTGCCCCAAGTATTTGGCAGATAAGAAGGATGGCAAAGTGAGCAAAGGTATATTTGATATACATGTTATTGATGTTTTCCTCACTAATGCTCGTAGTAGCGCCTGGGTATTTGATACTAGTTCGGTTGCTCATATTTGTAACTCGAAACAGGAGCTACGGAATAAGCGAAGATTGGCTAAGGACGAGGTGATGATGCGCGTCGGGAATGGTTCCAAGGTTGATGTGATCGCCGTCGGCACGCTACCTCTACATCTACCTTCGGGATTAGTATTAGACCTCAATAATTGTTATTTGGTGCCAGCGTTGAGCATGAACATTATATCTGGATCTTGTTTATTGCGAGACAATTATTCATTTAAGTCAGAGAATAATGGTTGTTCTATTTATATGAGTAACATCTTTTATGGTCACGCACCTTTTGTGAATGGTCTATTCTTGTTGAATCTCGATCGTAGTCATACACATATTCATAATATTGATGCCAAAAGATGCAAAGTTGATAATGATAGTGCAACATACTTGTGGCCCTGCCGTTTAGGTCATATTGGTGTAAAGCGCATGAAGAAACTCCATGCGGATGGACTTTTGGAATCTCTTGATTATGAATCATTTGATACTTGCGAACCATGCCTCATGGGCAAGATGACTAAAACTCCGTTCTCCGGAACAATGGAGCGAGCTACTGATTTGTTGGAAATAATACATACCGATGTATGCGGTCCGATGAATGTTGAAGCACGCGGCGGGTATCGTTATTTTCTAACCTTCACAGATGATTTGAGTAGATATGGGTATATCTACTTGATGAAACACAAGTCTGAAACATTTGAAAAGTTCAAAGAATTTCAGAATGAAATAGAGAATCATCGTAACAAGAAAATAAAGTTTCTACGATCTGATCGCGGAGGCGAATATTTGAGTTACGAGTTTGGCCTTCATTTAAGAAAATGTGGAATTGTTTCACAACTCACGCCACCTGGAACACCACAGCGTAATGGTGTGTCCGAACGTCGTAACCGTACTTTATTGGATATGGTGCGTTCTATGATGTCTCTTACTGATTTGCCACTATCGTTTTAGGGTTATGCATTAGAGACAGTTGCATTCACCTTAAATAGGGCACCGTCTAAATCCGTTGAGACGACACCATATGAACTATGGTTTGGCAAGAAACCTAAGTTGTCGTTTCTTAAAGTTTGGGGATGCGATGCTTATGTGAAAAAGCTTCAACCTGATAAGCTCGAACCCAAAGCGGAGAAGTGCGTCTTCATAGGATACCCCAAAGAAACAATTGGGTACACCTTCTACCACAGATCCGAAGGCAAGGTCTTTGTTGCCAAGAATGGGTCCTTTCTAGAGAAGGAGTTTCTCTCGAAAGAAGTGAGTGGGAGGAAAGTAGAACTTGATGAGGTAATTGTACCTTCTCTCGAATTAGAAAGTAGCTCATCAGAGAAAACCGTTCCTGTGATGCCTACACCAATAAGAGAGGAAGATAATGACAAAGATCATGAAACTTCAGATCAAGTTACTACTGAACTTCGTAGGTCGACCAGAGTACGTTCCGCACCAGAGTGGTACGGTAATCCTGTCCTGGAAGTTATGTTGTTAGACAACGGCGAACCTACGAACTATGAAGAAGCTATGATAAGCCCGGATTCCGACAAATGGCTTGAGGCCATGAAATCTGAGATAGGATCCATGTATAAGAACAAAGTATGGACTTTGGTGGACTTGCCCGATGATCGGCAAGCCATTGAGAATAAATGGATTTTTAAGAGGAAGACAGATGCTGATGGTAATATCACTGTCTACAAAGCTCGACTTGTCGCGAAAGGTTTTCGACAAGTTCAAGGGGTTGACTACGATGAGACTTTCTCACCCGTAGCGATGCTTAAGTCTGTCCGAATCATGTTAGCAATTGCCGCATTTTATGATTATGAAATCTGGCAAATGGATGTCAAAACTGCATTCCTTAATGGTTTTCTCAAAGAAGAGTTGTATATGATGCAACCAGAAAGTTTTGTCGATCCTAAGGGTGCTAACAAAGTGTGCAAACTCCAGCGATCTATCTATGGACTCATGCAAGCATCTCGGAGTTGGAATATACGCTTTGATGAGGTGATGAAAGCATATGGTTTTGTACAGACTTACGGTGAAGCCTGTATTTACAAGAAAGTGAGTGGGAGCTCTGTAGCATTTCTAATATTATATGTGGATGACATATTGTTGATTGGAAATGATATAGAATTTCTGGATGGCATAAATGGATACTTGTATAAGAATTTTTCAATGAAAGACCTCGGTGAAGCTGCTTATATATTGGGCATCAAGATCTATAGGGATAGATCAAGACGCTTGATAGGAATTTCACAAAGCACATACCTTGACAAAGTTTTGAAGAAGTTCAAAATGGATCAGTCAAAGAAAGGGTTCTTGCCTATCTTGCAAGGTGTGAAGTTGAATCAGACTCAATGCCCGACCACGGCAGAAGATATAGAGAAAATGAAAGTCATTCCCTATGCCTCGGCCATAGGTTCTATTATGTATGCCATGCTGTGTACCAGACCTGATGTGTGCCTTGCCATAAGTTTGGCAGGGAGGTAACAGAGTAATCCAGGAGTGGATCACTGGACAGCGGTCAAGAATATCCTGAAATACCTGAAAAGGACCAAGGACATGTTTCTCATTTATGGAGGTGACGAAGAGCTCGTCGTAAAGGGTTACGTCGATGCAAGCTTCGACACTGATCCGGATGACTCTAAGTCACAAACCGGATACGTATTTATATTAAATGGTGGAGTTGTCAGTTGGTGCAGTTCCAAGCAGAGCGTCGTGGCGGGATCTACATGTGACGCGGAATACATAGCTGCTTCGGAAGCAGCACATGAAGGAGTCTGGATGAAGGAGTTCATATCCGATCTAGGTGTAATACCTAGTGCATTGGGTCCAATGACAATCTTTTGTGACAACACTGGAGCAATTGCCATAGCCAAGGAGCCCAGGTTTCACAAGAAGACCAAACACATCAAGAGACGCTTCAACTCCATTCGTGAATATGTCAAGGATGGAGACATAGAAATTTGCAAAGTACACACGGATCTGAATGTGGCAGACCCGTTGACTAAGCCTCTTCCACGAGCAAAACATGATCAACACCAAGACTCCATGGGTGTTAGATTCATTACTATGTAATCTAGATTATTGACTCTAGTGCAAGTGGGAGACTGATGGAAATATGCCCTAGAGGCAATAATAAAGTTGTTATTATTTTATATTTCCTTGTTCATGATAAAGGTTTATTATTCATGCTAGAATTGTATTGACCGGAAACTTAAATACATGTGTGAATACATAAACAAATACCGTGTCCCTAGTGAGCCTCTACTAGACTAGCTCGTTGATCAAAGATGGTTAGGGTTTCCTAACCATAGACATGAGTTGTCATTTGATAACGGGATCACATCATTAGGAGAATGATGTGATGGACAAGACCCATCCGTTAGCTTAGCATATGATCGTTCTGTTTATTGCTACTGCTTTCTTGAATGTCAAATACATGTTCCTCAGACCATGAGATCATGCAACTCCCTGATACCAAAGGAATACCTTGTGTGCTATCAAACGTCACAACGTAACTGGGTGATCATAAAGATTCTCTACAGGTATCTCCGAAGGTGTCCGTTGAGTTGGCATGGATCGAGACTGGGATTTGTCACTCCGTGTTTCGGAAAGGTTTCTCTGGGCCCTCTCGGTAATGCACATCATAAGAAGCTTGCAAGCAAAGTGACTAAGGAGTTAGTTACGGGATGATGTATTACGGAATGAGTAAAGAGACTTGCCGGTAACGAGATTGAACTAGGTATGGAGATACCGACGATCGAATCTCGGGCAAGTAACATACCGACGGACAAAGGGAATTACGTATGTTGTCATTGCGGTTCGACCGATAAGATCTTCATGGAATATGTAGGAACCAATATGAGCATCCAGGTTCCGCTATTGGTTATTGACCGGAGAAGTGTCTCAGTCATGTCTACATCATTCCCGAACCCGTAGGGTCCGCACGCTTAACGTTCGTTGATGATATAGTGTTATATGAGTTATGTGAATTGGTAACCGAATATTGTTCGGAGTCCCGGATGAGATCCCGGACGTCACGAGGAGTCTCGGAATGGTCGAGAGGTAAATATTTATATATGGGAAGTCATATTTTGGGTTCCGGAAAAAGGTGCAGTTTTTTCGGTATTGTACAGGGAAGCTTCCAGAAGGTTTCGGAGGATTCCGGAGGAGTCCGGAAGTCCACAAGTGGGTCCACCACATGGCAAGGGCTGGCATGGGCTAAGGGGAGGTGCCTTGGCCTTATTGGGCCAGGCGCACCAAGTCCTCAAAAGCCCAAGCAGCTAGGGAAGGAAAAAAAGGAGAGTCCTAGTAGGAATAGGATTGGACTTTGGAGTCCAAGTCCACGTGTGTACTATTCATGGTACTGTTCACGTGGCACTATTCCTTCTACTCCAAGCCCCTACACATATATAAATAGAGGAGAGGGGGCGCCCCAAAGGACACAACATTGTCTTAGCCGTGTGCGGCGCCCCCCCCCCTCCACAGTTCCGTCCCTCGGTCATATTTTCGCAGTGCTTAGGCGAAGCCGTGCGGAGATAGCATCACCATCACCGTCACCACGCCGTCGTGCTACCGGAACTCATCCACTACCTCGCCGTCTTGCTGGATCAAGAAGTCGAGGACGTCACCGAGATGAACGTGTGCTGAACGCGGAGGTGCCGTACGTTCGGTGCTCGATCGGTTGGATCGTGAAGTTGTTCGACGACATCAGCCGAATTGTTCTAACGCTTGCGCTTACGGTCTACGAGGGTACGTAGACACACTCCCCCTCTCGTAGCTATGCATCTCCATGGATAGATCTTGCGTGTGCGTAGAAATTTTTTGTTTTCCATGCAACGTTCCCCAACAATACCTACCTGCTGTCCTATGATGCTTAGATAGTTATGTTGTTGTTCCATCTGTGGCCCTTCACCCTTGTCCATTTGCCATGCTGGTTACCGGGCCGTGATCACTCTGGGTGATGATCACGGAAATGTACATTACTGCAATGCTTTTAAACTATTAAAGTCGGGCCGGCTCCAAGAGTGCCCGCGAGAGAATAATATTAAAGACGGGTCGGCTCCAAGAGCACCCGCGAGCCATGTGTTACCAAGTCGGAGCGACAGGAACCCTGTTCGTCTTTGCGAGTTACTAAATACGCCTAACGGAGTTGGGTATTTGATCTGAGTTGGCCGCTGGCCTATACGCACTACCACCACGCGGGATAATGGTTTAATGGGGCCCTCTACGTCGTATGTATCAACCGAAAGCTCTATCAGACGTCCAGCTCAGCATTGCAGCGCGCTTGGGCTGGTGCCATCTAGGACAGAGGTGGTGCTTGGTCCCGTTCACCCACGCAACGACCCGGAGTGCAAAGGGCGATGGGCCCAAGACTCCTGAGCGCTTAGGATGTAGACCGGCGGGGACCTCTCTGCTGAGCCTAGGTAGGACTACATCGTGTCGATCAGCCGAGGCCGGGCATGACCCGTTAAAAGTGTGTCCGGACAGAGTTAATCAAGCGTGTTGGGTAAAAATAGTGCACCCCTGCAGGGAAGTTATCTATTCGAATAGCCGTGTCCACGGTAACAGGACGCTCAGAGTTGTATCCTGATCTACTACAACTATAAATGGATACCGTTACAATATTAAACTGCTACTACCGCTCTCGGGATCACTTTCTCGTAGGGTAGTCGAGGAAGGATCCCAGGGCATTTCTACTATATGATTGATGATATATATATTATTTGTTCTACTCTCTTCTGATGCTGCAAGAATTGCTTCAAGATGCTAGTCTTCGATAGGCTAGGCCACTTCCCCTCTGTTCTGGCATTTCTGCAGTTTAGTCCAAAGATATAGCCCCATTCCTTTGATACCGATGCATACTTAGTATAGTTCTGATGTCAGTTTTGCGAGTACTTTGGATGAGTACTCACGGTTGCTTTGCTATTCTTTTTTCCCCCATACCCGATTGCTGCATTCAGATGCCGGAGTCCAGGAGCAGGAGATCCCCGGAGACACCTACTTCTACGTTGAGCTTACCGACCAGGAGTAGTTCGGAGGCCCTAGGCAGGAGGCCTTCGCCTTTTCGATCAGTGTCGCTGTTTGTGCTAGCCTTCTTAAGGCACCCTTGTTTTACTTTGTGTCTGTACTCAGATACTTTTGTTTCCGCTGATGCTTGTATGACTCGAGCTTTTGTATTCGAGCCCTTGAGGCCCCTGGCTTGTAATATAAAGCTTGTATTATTTTATCCTTGTGTCTAGAGTTGTGTTGTGATATCTTCCCGTGAGTCCTTAGGCTTGATCGTGTGCATTTGCGTGTATGACTAGGGCACGGTCGAGCTGGGGGGCGTCACAATTCATAACTATGTAAACTAGATTATTGACTCTAGTGCAAGTGGGAGACTGTTGGAAATATGCCCTAGAGGCAATAATAAATTGGTTATTATGAAAATTCCTTGTTCATGATAAAGGTTTATTATTCATGCTAGAATTGTATTGACCGGTGATGTCTACTACACAACTTGTTCTTGTAGACTCGTGTTGGGCCTGCAAGCGCAGAGTTTTGTAGGACAGTAGTAAATTTCCCTCAAGTGGATGACCTAAGGTTTATCAATCCATGGGAGGCGTAGGATGAAGATGGTCTCTCTCAAACAACCCTGCAATCAAATACAAGAAATCTCTTGTGTCCCCAACACACCCAATACAATGGGAATTTGTATAGGTGCACAAGTTCGGCGAAGAGATGGTGATACAAGTGTAGTATGGATAGTAGAAATATATTTTTATAATCTGAATAAATAAAAACAGCAAGGTAGCAAACAATAAAAGTGAGCACAAACGGTATTGCAATGCTTAAAAATAAGGCCTAGGGTTCATACTTTCACTAGTGCAATCTCTCAACAGTGCTAACATAATTGAATCATATAACAATCCCTCAACGTGCGACAAAGAATCACTCCAAAGTTCTTATCTAGCGGAGAACATAAGATGAAATTGTTGTAGGGTACGAAACCACCTCAAAGTTATCTTTTCCGATCAATCTATTGAGCCATCCCTATAAGTGTCACAAACAGCCCTAGAGTTCGTACTAAAATAACACCATATGATACGCATCAACCAACTCTAATGTCACCTAGATACTCCAATGTCACCACAAGTATCCGTGAGTTCATTATTCGATATGCATCAAACAACTTCAGATTCATAATATTCAATCCAACACAAAGAACATCAAAGAGTGCCCCAAGATTTCTACCCGAGAAAGTAGGACGAAAACGTGCATCAACCCCTACGCATAGATTACCCCAATGTCACCTCGGGAATCCACGAGTTGAGTGCCAAAACATATATCAAGTGAATCAATATAATACCCCATTATCACCACGGGTATTCTTATGCAAGACATACATCAAGTGTTCTCAAATCCAACAAGTATTCAATCCGATAATAATGAAACCTCAAAGGTAAAAACTCAATTCATCACAACAAGATAGAGAGGGAAAAACACCATATGATCCAACTATATTAATAAAGCTCGCGGTACATCAAGATCGTGCCAAATCAAGAACACGAGAGAGAGAGAGAGAGATAAAACACATAGCTACTGGTACATACCCTCAGCCCCGAGGGTGAACTACTCCCTCCTCGTCATGCAGACCGTCGGGATGATGAAGATGGCCTCCGGTGATGATTTCCCCCTCCGGCAGGGTGCCGGAAAAGGGTTTTAGATGAGATCGTGGAGGTACAGAGGCTTGCGGCGGCGGAGTCAAAGTTCTAGGGTTATTTCTGGAGGTTTCTGAATGTATAGGATTTTTTGGCGTTGGAATCACGCGAAGAGGGGCCACAGGGGGCCCACGAGGCACCAGGGCGCGCCCTGGGGGGTGGGCGCGCCCAGGTGGCTTGTGGGGCCCCTACGGGTCTTCTGCTGCTCCCCCGAAGCTTCCTGGGTCTGTTTCCTTCCAGAAAAATCGTCAAAAAGTTTCGCTGCATTTGGACTTCATTTGATATGGATTTTCTGGAAAACCAAAAACAAGCAGAAAACAACAACTGGCACTGGGCACTAGGTCAATATGTTAGTCCATAAAAATCATATAAAAACCATATAAAAGTGCACCAAAATCATACAAAACTATAATAAACATGGCATGAATACTTCATAAATTATAGATACGTTGGAGACGTATCAGCATCCCCAAGCTTAAGTCCTGCTCGTCCTCGAGTAGGTAAATGATAAAAGAAATTATTTATGAAGTGTGAATGCTAGCATAGTGCATAAGTTTGATCAATGATAATTTCAATCACTTTTCCTAGCATCATGACAACAACTTTTTCTCATAAAACTCATCAAGATAAAGTAGCAAGCAACTCACATGTTATGTTTCAAATAATGCATTCTCTTGAAACTTAACAATCTATGTTCTTAGTCACCAAACAATTGCAATTCAATTTATCTTCAACAAAGTCTAAGTAAGAGCTCCACATACTCAATTATCATTTAGTCTTCTATGATTGCTTGTACTCAAAGCATATTTTTAGAACAAATAGCATCCATCGAACACAGAGAAAGATAGGGGCTTAATGTTTCTCCTCCCAACTTATTTATCATAGAGATAATTGTCAACAATAATAATTCATGATCAAATATATCTGACTGGCCATATGTGCCTGGATCTTTCCCCACCACATGATGCTTGCCAACTAGGGAATAATTAAGGTTGAAATGAGAAGTAATACTATTGACTCTTGCATAGAATTAAATACATAAAGTAAAAGATAGGCCTTCGCAGAGGAAAGCAAAGGTTGTCATGCGCTTTATATTTTTGGATGTGCAAGCCCTTAGTGCAAAGGAACGTCACGTTATATTGCCCCTTGTGATAGCAACCTTTATTATGCAGTCCGTCGCTTTTATTTCTTTACCATCACAAGTTCGTACAACGCTTATTTTCCCTTGCAATAAAAGATCATACATATTTTAGGAACAATTTTTATTGCTTTTTGCAGCGATGACAACTTACTTGAAGGATCTTATTCAATCCATAGGTAGATATGGTGGACACTCATGGGAAGAAACTAGGTTTAAGGGTTTTTGGATGCACAAGTAGTATCTCTACTTAGTGCGAATTTTTGGCTAGCAAAAGATCCTAAGCAAGCACCACATGTTGGAGGATCCATAACAATATAACTTCTATGCAAATATACCCAAACATAACTCATTACGTTGTCTTCCTTGTCCAACTTCAACTAATTTGCTCAAGTTTGAAAATAATTAATGGGTATTCACAATCATAAAAGATGTCCAAGATAATATATTTATATGTGAAAGTTCTCTTCCTTATACTAATTATTCAAGAATTACTTGTATGACTAATATTGTGATTGTCAAACTTCAATAGATTTTGCTTTCTAAACCCAATGTGAAGCTACTACTAGGTATGAGACTAGTATATGAAGCACATATAATTTCAAATTTATGATATTCAACTCATTCAATAATTTACTCTTAGGATATAAGTGAAGAACGAGAGTAAATGACAAACTACTCCAAAAAGATATAAGTGAAGATCAAATGAGTAGTTAAGTAAATAGGTAGCTATGTGAAGACCCTCTCTCAATAAAGATTTCAGATCTTGAAAATTTTATTCAAACAACAAACAAAATGAAAATAAAAGGACACTCCAAGAATAGCACATATCATGTGAACAGGTAAAAACTTAGACTAACCGACAGGTGTTGATGAAGAAAGATGGGATGCCTACCGGGGCATCCCCAAGCTTAGTTGCTTGAGACTTCTTGGAATGTTATCTTGGGGTGCCTTGGGCATCCCTAAGCCTGAGCTCTTGTGTCTCCTTAATTCCTCTCATATCATGGTTTCTCCTAAATCTTAAAAACTTTATCCACACAAAACTCAACAAGAACTCGTGAGATAAGTTAGTATAAATCAACTCAAAACCTTAACATTCTCTACTGTAACAAATCACTAAAATTATAATTAAACATTGCATACTAAATTCCTCTGCATATTTAATACTCATATCCACAAATAGAAACACTAAACAAGCAACATATGCAAACAATGCAACTATAACCGAAATCTGTCTAAGCAGAACAGTCTGTAAAGGGTGAACAAGAATTCATACTTCCCTAACTCTAAAAATTCTGAGAAATGACCACGTGACATAGAACTCATGCATGCTTACTGTGTAAAAATTTCAGAGTTTTATCATGTCCTGACTATTCAGGAATTTTCTGGACATAACAGAAAACTTTCTGTTTTCAAACAGCAACACATAAATTTCAAATTGAGCATGGTAAAGGCTATAATTGGCATTTTATTGAACTAAAAGATACAAAACATGATTATTGATAACAGCAAGTAAATCAAACTAAAATAAAATGATGCTCCAAGCAAAACACATATTATGTGATGAGTAAAAATATAGCTCCAAGTGAGGTTACCGATAGTGTTGAAGACGAAAGAGGGGATGCCTTCCGGGGCATCCCCAAGCTTAGACGCTTGAGTATTCCTTGAATATTACCTTGGGGTGACTTGGGAATCCCCAAGCTTAGGGTTTTGCCGCTCCTTATTCTCCTCATATTGATATCTCACCCAAAACTTGAAAACTTCAATCACATAAAACTTAACGGATCTTGTGAGATAGGTTAGTATGATAGAAATAAATCATCCACTTAGGTACTGTCAAGATAAGTTTCATAATTGTTCTCACATAATGCCTACTGTATTCTATCATTTCCACAATTTATATTACTCAATATAAGCTATGGAAACACTAAAACAAGCAAACTATGCACTAAAAACAGAATCTGTCAAAAACAGAACAACGTGTAGTGAGCGATTTAAAAACCATACTTCTGTACCTCCAAATATTCTTAAAAATTAGGAAAACGTAAAAAATTTGTAACCCAATACTTTTTTAAAATTTCAGAATTTTCTCACGCTCCAGTACAGAATAGAAATTCTAGCACTGGATGCAAAAGTTTCTGTTTTTGCACAGAATCAAATCAACAAGCATCCACACTATCCCAAAGGCTTTACTTGGCACATTATTGAAAGAAAACATTTGAAACATGATTACTACAGTAGCTTAATCATGTGAACACAAGAAAAACAGTAGGTATAAATATTGGGTTGTCTCCCAACAAGCGCTTTTCGTTAATGCCTTTTAGCTAGGCATGATGATTTCAATGATGCTCGCATAAGAATAGGAATTGCAACATGCAACGGAGCATCATGAAGCATATGAAAATCACATTTAAGTCTAACACACTTCCTATGCATAGGGATTTTGTGAGCAAACAATTTGTGGGAGCCAGAATCAACAAGCATAGGAAGGCATAACAAGTATAACTTCTAAACTTTCAACACATAGAGAGGACCCCAGATCGGATCTGGCGCGTCGCCTCCTCTGCCAACTGCTGCGTTCTTCTCTTCCGGCTCGGCGCGGCGGCATGGCCTGGGCCTGCTCATCCCTCGGCCACCTCCTGCCCTCCTCCCAACGCAGCTCCTCTGCTGCTGCTGGTGGATGCACTAGAGGCCTGCCTCCTTCCCCTCCCCCGGCGCAGCTCTCCTCTGCTGCTGGTGGTGGATGGGCTTGAGGCCCTTGGGTGTTGGCGGCCGGGCTGGCTAAGGCTCGGCCCTGCCTTGGCACTGGCCGCTCCTCGTCCCCAACGGTGTCTCCTCCGAGCTGCGGTTCCGGCTCGTGCGTGTTCATGTGGTCACGGTGGTATTCTTGGTGGGTGGTCGAGGCCTCACGGTGGATTCTTTGCCGTCGCGGTTCCGGTCCCGGCGGCCATGGACCTGCATTTTCCAGTGTCCACGGCCTGCCAGCGTCCTCCCCGGCGCCGCTCCGGCAGCCGTGCACCGATTGCTGCGTCCTCTCCAATTCTCGGCTCGCCGGCGTTCCGGCGACTACGCCCCGACAACTTGGAGCTGCGCCCTTTTCCGGTTCCTAGCTTGTCGGTGGTGCTGGTCGCCATCCCATCCTTCGTGCCGGCTCTCTTTACCACGCCGCCATTTTGACCCCGTCCACCTCCATGCCGCGTCAGTCCCAAAGCTCACGTTTTGGTGACGCCCGGTGCATCTCCCTTTGGCGGAGAGCGCAGCCCCACCCTTCTTTTGAGGTGGTTGTCTCGACCAGCAGATTGACCTCCTAATCTTGAGACCCTGATCTGGCGGCAATGGGATTGCTCGGTCCTAGGCTAGGGTGAAAGCTCTGCTCGACTTGTCGACGCTGGCAGCGGCGGCACTCACGGGTGTCGTTTCCCTTCCTGGAGGCGTTGTCATGGCCTCTATTCGTGCCCCTCTTCAAGCACCAGGGGAAACCCTTGGTCCGGTTCTTCGGATCGGATGACGGCGGTGTCATGACGTCGCTCCCCTTCTTGAAGGCTCCATCTTGCTTGCTCGCGGAGTCCCCGGTGTTGGCTCTGGAGATGTTCGACGTCTCGCCGGTTCGGCATGCCCCTCTAGTCCTAGGCTCAATGGGTTTAGCTATGCGTTTTTCTGTTCTCTGTTCGGGCTGAGCACCCCTTGTTTCTCTGCTCCGGGTACCATGCCCATGCCTTCTCATGTATGCGTTCGTGCCATGTGTTGTACCTTCTCATGTACTCATTTCGTTTCCTTCTTCTATCAATGAATGATACGCAAGCTTTGCGTATTCGCGAAAAGAAAATTGATATTATTGCAACACCTACAAGCATATGATCCTCTCTCATAATAATTTTCAGTAGCATCATGAATGAATTCAACAATATAACTATCACATAGAGCATTCTTTTCATGATCCACAGGCATATAATTTTTATTACTCTCCACATAAACAAATTTATCCTCATTCATAATAGTGGGAGCAAACTCCACAAAATAACTATCATATGATACTTGATTGACATAATCAAATTGAACATTAAAATCATGATGACAAGTTTCATGGTTATCATTATTCTTTATAGCATACATGTCATCACAATAATCATCAGATAGCAACTTTGTTGTCATAATCAATTGAAACCTCTTCCAAAATAGTGGAATCATCATTAAATAAATTCATGACCTCTCCAAATCCACTTTCATAATTATAATCATCATAAATAGGAGGCATGTTATCATCATAATAAATTTTCTCATGAAAACTTGGGGGACTAAAAATATCATCTTCATCAAAGCATATCATTAGCATCATAGATATTCAAAGAATTCATACTAATATTATTGCAATCATGCTCATCATTCAAAGGACTCACATTAAACATTTTATTAAATTCTTCCTCTAACACTTGGGCACAATTTTCCGATCCATCATTTTCAAGAAAGACATTATAAAGATGAAGCATGTGAGGCAATCTCAATTCCATTTTTTATAGTTTTCTTTTGTAGACCAAACTAGTGATAAAACAAGAAACAAAAAGATTCAATTGCAAGATCTAAAGATATACCTTCAAGCACTCACCGCCCCGGCAACGGCGCCAGAAAAGAGCTTGATGTCTACTACACAACTTGTTCTTGTAGACTCGTGTTGGGCCTCCAAGCGCAGAGTTTTGTAGGACAGTAGCAAATTTCCCTCAAGTGGATGACCTAAGGTTTATCAATCTGTGGGAGGCGTAGGATGAAGATGGTCTCTCTCAAACAACCCTGCAACCAAATACAAGAAATCTCTTGTGTCCCCAACACACCCAATGCAATGGCAATTTGTAAAGGTGCACTAGTTCGACGAAGAGAGGGTGATACAAGTGTAGTATGGATAGTAGAAATATATTTTTATAATCTGAATAAATAAAAACAGAAAGGTAGGAAATGATAAAAGTGAGCACAAACGGTATTGTAATGCTTAAAAACAAATCCTAGGGTTCATACTTTCACTAGTGCAATCTCTCAACAGTGCTAACATAATTGAATCATATAACAATCCCTTAACGTGCGACAAAGAATCACTCCAAAGTTCTTATCTAGCGGAGAACATAAGATGAAATTGTTGTAGGGTACGAAACCACCTCAAAGTTATCTTTTCCGATCAATCTATTGAGCCATCCCTATAAGTGTCACAAACAGCCCTAGAGTTCGTACTAAAATAACACCATATGATACGCATCAACCAACTCTAATGTCACCTAGATACTCCAATGTCACCACAAGTATCCGTGAGTTGATTATTCGATATGCATCAAACAACTTCAGATTCATAATATTCAATCCAACACAAAGAACTTCAAAGAGTGCCCCAAGATTTCTACCAGAGAAAGTAGGACGAAAACGTGCATCAACCCCTATGCATAGATTACCCCAATGTCACCTCAGGAATCCGCGAGTTGAGTGCCAAAACATATATCAAGTGAATCAATATAATACCCCATTGTCACCATGGGTATTCATATGCAAGACATACATCAAGTGTTCTCAAATCCAACAAAGTATTCAATACGATAATAATGAAACCTCAAAAGTAAAAACTCAATTCATCACAACGAGATAGAGAGGGAAAAACACCATATGATCCAACTATACTAACAAAGCTCACGGTACATCAAGATCGTGCCAAATCAAGAACACGAGAGAGAGAGAGATAAAACACGTAGCTACTGGTACATACCCTCAGCCCCGAGGGTGAACTACTCCCTCCTCGTCATGGAGACCGCCGGGATGATGAAGATGGCCTCCGATGATGATTTCCCCCTCCGGCAGGGTGCCGGAAAAGGGTTTTAGATGAGATCGTGGAGGTACAGAGGCTTGCGGCGGCGGAGTCGAAGTTCTAGGGTTATTTCTGGAGGTTTCTGCATATATAGGATTTTTTGGCGTTGGAATCACGCGAAGAGGGGCCACAGGGGGCCCACGAGGCACCAGGGCGCGCCCATGGGGGTGGGCGCACCCAGGTGGCTTGTGGGGCCCCTGTGGGTCTTCTGCTGCTCCCCCGAAGCTTCCTGGGTCTGTTTCCTTCCAGAAAAAATCATCAAAAAGTTTCGCTGCATTTGGACTTCATTTGATATGGATTTTCTAGAAAACCAAAAACAAGAAGAGAACAGCAACTGGCACTGGGCACTAGGTCAATATGTTATTCCATAAAAATCATATAAAAACCATATAAAAGTGCACCAAAATCATACAAAACTATAATAAACATGGCATGAATACTTCATAAATTATAGACACGTTGGAGACGTATCAACCGGAAACTTAAATACATGTGTGGATACATAAACAAATACCGTGTCCCTAGTGAGCCTCTACTAGACTTGCTCGTTGATCAAAGATGGTTAAGGTTTCCTAACCATATATATGAGTTGTCATTTGATAACGGGATCACATCATTAGGAGAATGATGTGATGGACAAGACCCAACCATAAGCTTAGCATTTGATTGTGTCACTTAAGTTTATTGCTATAGCTTTCTTCATGTCAAGTATCTATTCCTAAGACCATGAGATCATGCAACTCCCGGATACCGGAGGAATACTTTGTTTGCTATCAAACGTCACTACATAACTGGGTGATCATAAAGGTGCTCTACAGGTATCTCCGAATGTGTTTGTTGGGTTACATGGATCGAGACTGGGATTTGTCACTCCGTATGACGGAGAGATATCTCTGGGCCCTCTCGGTAATACAACATCGTAAAGAGCTTGCAAGCAATGTGGCTAATGAGTTAGTCACAGGATCTTGTATTATGGAACGAGTAAAGAGACTTGCCGGTAACGAGATTGAACTAGGTATGCAGATACCGACAATCGAATCTCGGGCAAGTAACAAATCGTTGGACAAAGGGAATTGCATACGGGATTAACCGAATCCTCGACATCGTGGTTCAACCGATAAAAGATCTTCGTGGAATATGTAGGAACCAATATGCGCATCCAGGTTCCGCTATTGGTTATTGACCGGAGAGGTGTCTCGGCCATGTCTACATGCTTCTCGAACCCGCAGGGTCCGCACGGTTAACGTTCGGTAACGCTAGAGTAGTATTGGGGTATGTGCGTTGGTTACCGAATGTTGTTCGGAGTCCCGGATGAGATCCCGGACGTCACAAGGAGCTCTAGAATGGTCCGGAGGTAAAGATTTATATATAGGAAGTCCTATTTTGGTCGCCGGAAAAGTTTTGGGTATTACCGGCAGTGTACCGGGAGTGCCGAAAGGGGTCCGGGGGTCCACCTGCCCAGGGGGCCCACATGGGCTGTAGGGGGTGTGCCTTGTCCTATATGGGTCAGGGGCACCAGCCCTAAGAGGCCCATGCGCCAAGGAGAGGTGGAGGAGGAAGAGTCCTAAGGGGGGAAGGCACCCTCCTAGGTGCCTTGGGGAGGGAGGAAACCTCCCTAGGCCGGCGCCCCCTCCTTGGAGGAGGGGCTAGGGCTGCGCCCCAGACCTCCCCCTTGCCTCCTATATATAGTGGGGGAGAGGGAGGGGCTGGACACACCAATTCCCATGCCCCGGAGGCAGCCCTACCTCTCCCATAACTTCGTTTTCTTCTCAGATTGGTTCCGGCAGCGTTTGGCGAAGCCCTGCCGGCACTGCACCACCACCATCTCCACCAAGCCGTCGTGCTGGTTGAGATCCCATCTACTTCTCCTCTCTTGCTTGCTGGATCAAGAAGGAGGAGACGTCACCGAGCCGCACGTGTGCTGAACGCGGAGGTGTCATCCGTTCGGTACTTCATCGGATTGGATCGCGATTGGATCATGAAGAGTACGACTACATCAACCGTGTTATATACGCTTCCGCTTTCGATCTACAAGGGTATGTAGACACACTCCCCTCTCGTTGCTATGCTTCTCATAGATAGATCTTGGGTGATTCGTAGGAATTTTTTTGATTTTCATGCTTCGTTCCCCGTCAAGACCATCAAGCAGATCAGCAACACAACTGAAGCCCGTCTAGCCTCAAACGTGTGTGTGTGTGTGTGTGTGTCACTGTCCCGGCATTTACAGGCTCCACAACGATGTCCCCCTAAAACTCCAGCTGTTCCCCCCCATCGTGTCGACAATCCCTAAACGCATCATGTGTTCATGTCACACTCTTAAATGCCATGGTGCGCTTTTTCCTCTACACACTGGTCTTGATGCTTGGCCAATGCATGTCATACACTAATAGCATGGCTTAGTAAAGTGCGGATGTGGTGCCATTTTTCTCTTCGGGTCTATTGCCATGTCCGTAAGAAGTTGACTTAGGTGGTAATTCTCATTACCTTTGTACACTCTGTGGTAAAGCTAGAATGTGACTGATGATTACCATTGGCGAACCTGCCATTTGCTGTTACGAAGTAAGCCGATAATTTTTCCAATGTGATAGCTGTTCGATTGTGATTTTGTTTAGAGCGATAAAATTACTTTTTTTAGATGAGAGTGATAAAGTTACTTGTGGGTCATGAATACTGGAAGGCTGGAATAGTACCTTTTTGAG
This sequence comes from Elymus sibiricus, assembly GCA_039707655.1. Lineage (NCBI taxonomy): Eukaryota > Viridiplantae > Streptophyta > Magnoliopsida > Poales > Poaceae > Elymus > Elymus sibiricus. Next base: position 326,924,469 of record CM077670.1, read on the forward strand.
GGGAATGGAACAACGGTACATTTTTAGAACAATAGAATTGTCATAAGTAAGAGCATCTCCAACGCTGACCCTCAAATCGTCCGCAAAAGTCTGGACCGCGCGGTCCGGACGTGTTCTGCCATTCAAAGAGTTCCTGTATCGGTCCGTAGACCTATCCGGACATGCTTTTCCCCGCAAACCGGAGACAAAGTGTGTGTGGGGGGGGGGGGGGTATTTGCGTGCGTCCAGACCACTGCCACGCCCGCTCCTGACTACCCTGGCCCTCCAAAACTCTCCTCCCTCGCCCACGTGCGTTCCCGCCCGACGCCAGCTGCCCGCATTCCTGCCGTTGTAGAGCGGCCGCTCCGCAATGATGCCGGCCAAGAGCGGACGCGACCTCTCACTGGCGCCGGCCGAGAGAGCCACCCACACCGCGTCCCCGGTTTCTGTGCCTATTCAATTCCGAAGCGACGTTTGATGTACAGGACGGAACGGATATCTACCACGCCCGTTCAATGCCCGTCCGTCCGTATGCCGCCATTAAGCAGGCTCTCCGACGGAGGAACCAACTCCGGCGCGGCGCATTGACGCACCCGGACGCTTGGCCTCACCGGAATCCGCTATTTAAAGGCGGCCACACCCAGGTAAACTCCACACCAAAACACTTCAGCTCCACATCCTCCTCCCTTGCACCGCATCCACCATGACCGCAAGCTCTAGCGCGATGTGGGAGAGCCTATCATCGGAGAAGAAGCACGAGGTGGCCGCCCTTGCAGCTGCCTGGAAGACCTGCCGCGCTTGGCGGATCGAGCACGATATGTCGGTCAGCTCGCCCGAGGTCTCCGACGACGACCCTATGGGCTCCAACGACGACACGACGTCGGATCCCGCGCCGGTGCATGCCGACCTAAGCATGCAGTAGGCGCAGGCGCACTAGGACATCACCATGGCAGAGGAGGAGCAGCCTGCGCCGCCTCCCATGTCGGTGTTCCGGCAGGCGCAGGAAGAGCAGAGGTACAACCTATTCATCCTCGAGCAGCACCGGCTGGCGGAAGGCCAAATCTACGGCGAGCGCGCAAGCGAGGCGGCCGTGGCGAACCCGAAATTTGTTGCGGAGCAGCGGGCACTCTACGAGGCCGCGTGTGCTCAAGGCGCCGCTCGCAACGCAGAGCCGGCGCAGTCGGACATGGACATGACCGCGCACGCGTTGGCGGCGCAGGTGGTCGAGGACTCCAATGCCGCCAGCTGCGTGTGCTACGCGCCGCCGTCCAACTTTTGGGGGCACACATAGCAGGTGGACAGTGACGGACCGTCCACGTCCATCATCGACTTCACGTCCACCGGCGCCGGTGACAGACAGGTTGCGGACTCCTCCGAGGATGAGTAGGGCATGGGAGGCGGCAGAGCATTGTGTCCCAAGTGGGCCCGTCCGTCTTCAATGTTCTACTCTTCCTCGCCGGAGACCGCACCTCCACTTCACGGGTCTTGAACCCCGCCGCCGTTCATGGAGACGACAGATAGAAGACGTGGTTGTCGATGCGGAATACAAAGAAAGTGGATGACGGGCGCCACCGTAGGATAGGTTTAGGGTCCGACCGCTTTTTTTAATGAAATTTTTTTCAAATGTAATGATGTTCGCCCGGTTTATATGAAAATCCGCCGTGTTTGCATTAATTTCATCCGGTTAGTTGAAACTTGGTTCGAAATGTATGAGGGCAGCATTGGATGGCCTGATCTGGCATCTGTGTCCGTGGGCTGGTCCCCACCTGTTCGCGGACGGATGCGGGAGCAAATTTGCGGGTCAGCGTTGGAGATGCCCTAACACATGAAGTAGACAGAAGAGTAGATAAAAAAAGACAGAAGAGTACATATATCAGCTTTTGCATCATATGCAGCACTGTCAATCACATCGATCATGAAATTGAAATCATACTTCTGTTCCTCTGTGGGAGCAGGAACAGTGACCCTGGTCTTCTTGGCAGCCACATCAATTTGTTCTTTAGACTGCAGCTTTCTCTTTGCTGCAGTGCTTGACAAAGTTCTCGGAGCCGCAGAATCTGAAGGTTTATCTGTGGAAGGAATGGGTGCATGCCTGGATGATTTCCTCGGAAATGGCAACGCTTTCACTGGCGAGGGAGACATGGATGGCTTGTTGAGAATGGCAGGACGATCATACAATGGGATTTCATCAGGGGTATCTTCTCTGGACGACTCATCAGACGAGTCGGGAACTGCCTTCTTGGTTCTCTTGGTGAGAGTTTTCTTTTGAGGTGCACGAGGGGAAACAGATTTCTCAGATTTTCTTTCCTTCGAAGTTGATGCACGTTCCTTCTTCTTCTGTACGTCTTGCTGGGTCAACGCGACATTTTTTGCTTCAACTTGCTTTTTCTTAGCTTCTCTAGCTTCACGCTTGGCTTTGGCCTTCGCCCTCTTAGCCACTTCATCAGGAAAATCAGCGATGGTTTTGAGGGAGTCGGGGTGAGCATTTGACAGTTGTGGTGGTCTGACTTTTTCGTCATCGGGGCCAATGCAGTTTTCGGCAATGCAGTCATTCCACGGTGGTGTGAAGGCAAACAAAATCTGGTATTTCTCGAGAACATTTTCATATCTGTACCATTTGCCAGCCCAGTGGCAGCGAATTATTTGAAGCCTGTTGTTGCGATCTGTCATTGATTCACCCTCAGGTGGAGTTCTGTAACTGTCAGGATCAGACATCTCTGTAGTGGTGTTCTTTTCTCTGCCACGACAGCCCTTTTTGGGATTTCCATCGGAGAAGATGGTTAGAGCGTCTGTGACCAATTCATCCTCGGGCTGACTGTGAGCAGATGGAATCTCCTCATAATCTTCTTCTGGTTCAGACTCTTGTCTCTTCTTCGGGGCCTTGGGTGGCTTCGAAGATTTTCCACCTCCCGTCATTCTTGTTCGTTCAGACCTTGAAGGAACCTGAGGCAATTCTTCATCAGAATCTGAAAACTCTTGAGAATTCTATGACATGACCAACCTGTGAAATAGAAAAGATGCGAGGGAAAAAGCAAGGTAGGGTCATAAGCATGCACAGAAAGGTTTTGAATGAAAAATGATTTTGATGGAGTCCAACAAAGGACACATGGTAAAACAGAAAGATTTCATCGATAGATTTTACAAGCTAGCCACAGACAATTCTAGGCAGGTTGATAGCTATCTAATCTTTCGGATAATTACACATGAACCCTAGATGAGCAGAACCAGTACGAGGAAGATCTACAAACCATACCAGTCAAATCCTAGTGATTCCTAAAGATCTACCGCAGTGAAATAAATCAAAGAAAATTGCATCGGTAAGAACTGCCCTAAGAACAGAGAGATGGAGAGGAGCAGTTCCGGATCTAAGTGCCCTAACTTGGCAACTTAGATCAACTACGGCAATGCGGGAGGACGGATTACCGCACTGGCGTGATCAGCTGCGACGAGACTTCATCGGAGTTGCACGGTGGAGCTTCTCGCCGCAGTTGCTTCGAGCTCGGGCTCGGGTGAAGGTGAAACGATGGTTTGTGCGGATGAGGAAGAAGACGCGACGAGGGGTATATATAGCAGGAGAGCAGAACCTCCTTTCCGAAATCTACGGCCCACAGTTGCGGGATGTTCCGCATTCGACGGACACGATCATGATAGTGGAGATCGTGGGCACGTGGCAACTGTTTTCTGCGAGAAACTCGGGAAGAGAGTGGGAGGTCAAAAGGTTTGAAGGGCTGAACGCCAAAAGTGGATAAAAGTTCGAAGTTGATTCCTTTCGCGACCAAGGATGTCGGAGAGAGATCTTCTTCAGATCAAATTGCATGCTTACGACGGACAGCATAGATTTAGAAGAGAAAGAATAGAGGGATAAATGGGTCCGAAACAAAACACTCAGCCAAACGAGAAGAAACACCAAACGAGGAGCTATGAGTGAGTCGTTCATCGGACGAAACACAAAAACGGCAACTCGAAGACAAACAACAAACAGAGGACAAATAAACACAGAACCAGCACCAACAATATAGATCTCAGGGCAAAGGATAACTGGATGGAGTCCCTGAGATATAATTCCTGCAAGATGGGTTAGTTCTTTCTCGCAACACACACTTGTGTGGGTAGCGCAGACCTCATTTGTCCTGACTGAGCAAGGACGTTCCTTCGTTGATTTTCGTAGTTCACATGTGCATCTCGAGAGTAATCATATGAGTAAGCATTGAAATTATTCCCAGAGACATGAGCATAATGATTCGACGAGATACGCATGTACTCCTTTTCTCAAAAGTTTGGCTGGTGTCCATTGGAAGTTTCAGTGCCATACTGCGAGGAATTTTTATTTCCTCGAAGAGAATTACTCTGCATATTCAGGTTAGTAGTGACAGATAAATTTTCAATGGTGCACTTCTTCACCCAGATTTGCTTCTTGGGTGACCCAGACCAGCAGTTAGTCCCAACATACCGAGCGAAAATCTTACCATTCTGTTGTTTGAAGAGGTTGTAGTTTGAGTCATCAGACTCGTCAGAAATAACAGGAATGGGAGTGTCATATCCAGACAGGAGTGCAGGTTTGAGAGTTTTGCTTTTAGCAATAACCCAACTCGTTCGAGGATATTGCTCGGGAGTCCAGTAAGTGCCATCAACGTTGAGTTTCCTCTCAAAACCCAATTCTTCCTTTTGGGGATTTTTGTGCAGTATTGACTTCTTGAGCACATCACAGAGTGTTTGATGTCCTTTAGGCTCTTTAGCATTCCTGTCTCAAGCAAGTTCTTTAGCCTGCAGTTTTCATCAGATATAGCAACAAATTCCTCGGAAGAGGGGTTAGAAATATCATTCGTAGTTGTTGCAATATTCTTGATGGCAGTATTGGATATTTCAGCATTCAAATCAGCATTGCTAAGTTCTAGGCATTTTGAGCAAGCAGGAACAAAATCATCAGGAAGGTTGTTAGATTGCTCGGCGAAGAGAGAAGCATTTTCTTTCGCAAGCACGTTATGAGACTTTTTCAGCGACTCGAGTTCTTGATTCCTGCTAAGGAGTTCATCTGATAAACTCTCGCAGTCGACTGTAAGAGAATCATATCGTTTGGAAAGATCATCAATCGTTGAAGAAAGAGCATCATGCTTTTCAGTCAACTATTGATTCTTCTCCATCTCTTCGACCAGTAATCCTTTGGTTTTCCTGAGATTCATCTCAAGTTTTTCAAGCTCATCTTGTTGAGATTTTGCAATCTTAACAAGTTTAGCATAGGCAATGTATCCAGAGGAATATTCAGTCATAGATTTTTGGTGCTTTGCTGATACCTGATCCTTTGAGGTTTTTGCCATGAGACAGAATGCGATAGGATCATCATCACTTGAAGCAATATCATCAATGTCTTATTCGAGAGACTTCTCGGATGATTCATAGGCGACGAATGCATTTCCTCTTCCTAGGTTTCTGTAAAACTCTTCGTCTTCTGATTCGGATTCGGATGTTTCATCTTCAGATTCCATATTCATTTCTGCACACATTCTAGTCAGCTGCGATATTTTCTTCATATTAGATTCAATGGTCGCTCTCGTTTGCACGTCAGTGACTGGTCTCCTCGAAGAGGATGCGACAGATTCATTTTTCTTCGAGAGCTTAGTGTGACGATCCACTCGAGTGAATCCAGAGCAGTGAAGATAAATCCATCTGTTGCTAGGTTTTTCATCTTGTTCCCAACAAGGATAGTGTGTGATGTAGTGACCGAGTTGTTTGCACTTGAAGCACTTCATCTCTTTCAGAGGTAATCTTCTTGAAGATTCAGGCAAATCAACTTCGTCATCATTTGCGAGACACAGATTTTGTCTTCTGAGATCACTTAGTCTTTCTGTGAGCATTTCGAGTTCTCTTGTGATAGAGTGTTGATTCTCGACATCTTCTTCTTGTGAACTGCCATAGTGTGAAAGAATTTCCCCTTCGCTTTCCGAAGAAGATTCTTGATGCCCATTTTCAAGTTCCATCTTTTCTTCGTGAATAGACAACAACGTCATGACTTCAACGTAGTGAAGTTCTTCATAGTCTGGTCTTTGCTTGATTTTAGCCACGATTGGATCAAAGGTTGCATCAAGGACGCTCAGCAGCTTGTTGACCACATCTCTATCGGTGATATCAGTTACTCCTCGTTGATGAAGTCTTTCAACAATATTTGTCAATCGATCGGTGAGTTCCATAGCACTTTCTTTACGAAGACTTCTGAAACCAGCAAACATGGCACGAAGCATATTTGTGTGTTGATCTATTCTGGTAGTGAATTCTTCATGAACATCTTTGATGGCATCCTAGAGTTGCTTAGTAGTGTCAAGCTTTCGGAGCCGAATAAAGATATCTCTCTAGATGCTATAACAGATAATATCTTTTTCTTGAGCATTCAGCCGTATCAAAGCTTCGTCATTGGAAGTAGGAGCATCAGGATGCTGAATAGTGTATCCATTTTCCACAATTTGCCAAAGCTCAATGTTGACGGCTTGAAGTCTGATTTTCATTCGTTCTTTCCAGTAGACATAGTCATTTCTATCGAAGATAGGAAACCTTTCAGAGTGCGAGGATCTACCTGCAAACGACATACTCAAAACTCCAAGGTTGTTAGACCTTTAATAAACAGAGACAGGGAGTACCTGCTCTGATACCAATTGTTAGGACTGAGAGTATATCGACCAGAGGGGGGTGAATGGGAGATTCAAAAATTCTTGCGAATGTTTTGAACTGATCCTAAACACAGCAGCGGAAATAAGGTTCGGTAGACAAGTATTTAAACAAGCATGCAACACAGGAGGAAATCTATCGAAGAATAGAGTAGTAATTGTTCAAGCAAAGAATATCACAAGATTGACTGGTATGATGGCAAAGCAATATATAAACAGATGCAATAGCACGAGAAAAACTAGATATGAACTGCGATGGAAATGCTTGGGAAATGGTGACACGGTGAGTGGATTTAGAACAGAATGAAATCACACTAACATACAGAGGAACGATAATAAATTTAACTGGGACGATGGAAATGCATGAAGAGAATGTGAGGGGTAAGTAACGAACTATGATTGATCAGATAAACTATCGACACAGAGCACGAAGGTAAACTGCTGAAAGAGATGCAGTAAAATAGAGTGAACCAGTGGTGCTCGATGGCGACAGAAGAATTTGGTAGACCAGTTCGCCCTTCTGCCAAAGGACTACGTCTGGTTGGAGGGGTTGTGATTTAACACAGAAGATAAACTCTCTTCGCCCTATTCTCCTTCAACTCGGAGTTGATCAGACTCCAGTTGATTTCACTCGTGGTAGATACTTGTCGGCGATCTCCAAACCTTCGACAGACTTCTTCGCAAACCACAATGACTCTTGGTTGCTGAAGATCTTGCTCGGTGAAGACAATTACTCTTCGACACACGAGCCGACACCTATCCGTCTAGAGAGTGCGCAGCTCTCAAGAGTAATAGGTACAAGAACTCTAACTCAGAACTACTGTGATGCTCAACCACTGTCTAAGTTTGGGCACTTGATTTTTCTCTCGGTGGATCTTAAACTCAAATCGCTCGGAGAGGGGATGCTCAATCAATCTTCTCAGAAATCTTAAGCGGAGCAGCCAACGGGCAACGTTGGAGCGGGGTGGCTATTTATAGCCGCAGCCTTCCCTGAAGGGAAAAGACCAAATTGGACATGTGGAGCAGCCAACGGCCAAACGACACGAGTCCAACGGTTGGAATTGAGCACAACGGTAACATTACGTGCGGAGCAAGTAATGCTAACTCCTCAGTTCGAAAGATATCTCCTGCAGCACCGAAGAACAATGTCTTCTGCTTGGCAGGTAATCATTCAAAACACAAAGAGATTTCTCTCAGTCTCGCATAGGTTTTGGGCTAAGCATCACAGCGGATCTAAGCTTCGAGAACCTATACCCCTCTTAATAGTACGGAGGTCCTATGACTCAAATGAATGAAAGAAGAACAACGAAAAGAATGCTACGTCTTCAGTTCGTCTTCCATCGCTGCAGTCAATTTTCTTCGGACCGAATCACCGAACCAATTGCTTCGTGTCAGCAGTAAATTTTTGAGGGGTCAACTCCTTCACGTCATTCTTCTCGTCTACAAGAATTCAAAGGATATAGCACATTCTTCTCTGTTGTGCAGATATTCTTCGGTGAAGTTCCTCGAACTAGACACCGGAGACAGCATTCTCTTCGGTACTGCATGGACTATTTCTCTCTGTGTGCACTAGCAAACAAATCAGTCCATGCCTGTTTCTGTCAACAATCTCCAAAACACAAGTGGGCAAATATTGCACCAACAATCTCCCCCTTTTTGGACGATTGTTGACAAAACAGAACACATCAAAAGATAGAAAATAGAATGAAATGGAATGCGAAGGGTTATGGAGGACGAGAGAAAATTACGAAGATAAAACACGCTCCCCTTGAAGATATGCATTATTCTGACTCAGTGTAATCATAGAAGATGAAATGGAGGGCAGCGAGGTGAATCTTCGTATGAGTGATATATTGAAGTTTATGGTCTGAGGTATTTCCTGCCACACACAGCCATTGAAGTAGATTTGTTAGATAGCGAGGATATACTGAAGTGAGTTGTGGCAATTGATAAGCTATGAAGATTTTCTCAGAGCACAGTTTGAATCCACACGAGGTATAAGTTCCCTGCAAGTTAGATATTCGAAGAAGATCGGTGCCAGGGAGTCACAAGAATATAGCTCGGAGTAGATATGTTTCAGTTGAGGTTTTCCTGCAACAAAGATGATACGATAGAAATATGCAAGGAAAAACAGCATGTGAACCGGAGCAATCTGCTCAGAAGCAACCTTTCTTCTCCTGCATTGTTAGACAGTGAAAGATAAGCATAGGAGTAAGATATATGCGGTTTCAATTAACCTTGCACGATAGATAAGTACCGAGGATAATCATTGCAAGGAAGTAAGCATTCGATAGCACCTACAGACAGATAACTGGAAGCAAATATAGCAATGCAGGGGTTATTAACGGTACATGACGACGCAGTATCCATCACCACAGACGGTGAGATCAAGTTCCATGACCAAAAGTTCAACGAGTTTAACGACCAAAAGGCAAATTGATCGAAAGAGAAAGCAAATGGCGAATGGAAACACCCTGCAAATAACCCGCTTTTCTATCTTCTCGATGTTCTTCTCCCCCTTTTTGTCAACAAGTGTCAAAAAGGAAAGAGAATGCATGCGAGGAACTATTCGTCCGAAGAATCCCTAGAACTCAAACTGTTTGGCGAAGCAGAGCGAGCTATGGTCGAGGTCGAAGCAGGAGTTGGAGACGAAACACGGGCTTCGGGATCAGCTTCGGGGGTAGCAGTGTGAGGTGCATCTGGCTTGTATATGAATGTGCCTGCTGTGTCTTCAAGTTCATCATCGGGTTCAACAAACAGCAGGTCGGTGGAGGCGGAACGCTGAGGAAGCACTGGAGCTTGCCTTCGGATGTGAGGGACCTCAAATAATTCCAGATGATCGTAATCTTTCTCAATACCATTGGCAGACATTTGAGTGCAACAATAATGCTTGCACAGAAGGGTCCACGAGCGCTTCTTTAGTTCCTTCTCATACAGAAGAGCTTGGCGAGCATAATTGTGAAGCAGATTGATCTCAGTCATCATTTCCAACTTCTCTTTGCGATCGAGCTTGATGTGACTTTCCAGTGCCTGCTGAGTGCGAAGACAAATCTCATATAGTGAGGGATTTTCTTCACGAGGAATTTCTACTGTTGCTTTCTTGATCTTCAGAGCTTTAGCGGAGGCCGAGGCAGTGGCATCAAAAGGTGTCTTCCCTTTGTCGATGTCCTTCACGATCCGGAGAGTATCTCAGACTGGTGGAATGAAAACTTTTGGAACATGTGGGCAGAAGAACTTTTTCTCAGTAAGCTGCTCAATAGCAAACATGACCCATGGTGCATATGGTTCAGGACTTGAGGGCTATCAGCTGCATAGGACAAGTTGCGAATGAAAAGATCCGGAATGTCAAACCGAATGCCATGAGCTATTGCTTGAAGAGCATTTGCCAGGATGCCCTGAATGGACTCTGGCCGGTTCGTTGGCGTGAGTGAGTTGCAGAGGATATAGAACATCACCTTGTTCTCATAGGCCAGTTTCTTAGGATTTGCTTCGGTACATTCATCACCAACAAGCTTAGGGTCCATCAGCATATGAAGTTTAGCTTCGGATACTTCCCAATAGTGTAGTCTGTGTTCCCGGGAGGCATCGAATTCACACAGAGGAAGATTCAATGGTGCTAAGAACTGGTCAGCCGAACATTTGATCTTTTCTTCCTCGGTCATCCATTCGAGGATCCAAGTACCGCTGTTTGCAAGATCTCCTGAGATATAAAGAGTAGCCTAGAACTGAAGGATAACTTCACGATTCCAGCCATGATTGAAATGAAGGAAACTCTTCAGGAAGACCTGTTCAATCTGCTCGATAGTGTGATGGAAGCAAGGTAAACTTTCGAGCTCAGCGAAATCCAGAATCTTATGCTTGAAGATGCGATTCTTGCCATACAGAATGCGAGCATAATACACGACCTGTTCCTTTGTCCAGAATCTTGGTGACATGGATGTTCTTTCTCCTTCATATGGGCTGGTCCCAAAGAATGCAAGTTTCGGACGATGAAACTGCTCATTGAAAGCTGGACCATTCGGGCCATCATCAATAGGAAACAGAGGGAAGGTTTCCAAAGGATTTCTCAGTGGTTCTTCATCGGCCATAGATTGGGTCCGAATGTCATCTGGTGCAGGCACTTCTTCTTCAATAGGCTTGAGAGGAGCATGAGGCTTCCTCGATTTTTCTCGTTCAGATGGCTTTGAAGAACATGACTGTCTGTCGTTCTTGCTCGCCGGTACTCCTTCGACAGCTTTCTGTCTTTCAGGCACAAGGGCCTTTTCTTTCTTTGTACCTTCTTCAGCGGGAGGCACGACAACTTCTTTCTCGGTGGCTTGAGTCACAGCTGGTGAGATAGTTTCTTCTCAAGCCATCGGCTCATCAGATTTCTTTTCTTCCTCTACCAACTATGGTGCAGTGATAAGAGGAGCAGGATCAACATCCATCCGGGTAGGTGCACCAGATGATGTGACCGGGGTTGTTTTCTCTCGGGAGGCTTTTAGCTCCTCCTCGATCTTGTCATCCTCCTTATTTGATTCAGAGGGCTCTGCTTGCAATGTTCTCGGAGGCGATGGATATGCTTTCTCAACTTCAATCTCTTCATCAACCTCATCAACATGGGATTGCTGCTTAGGAGGTGCATTTTCCTCATCAGTCTTTTCCAGGAATATATCCTCAACTTCATCTTGCACTTGGGCTACTGGAGCTGGAATAATGACTTCCTCGGTGCCAGCTTGCTGCATAGGTTCATCTACGTGAGGTGGAGATGGAGGAACCTGCTGCAAGGGTACATGGGAGTGTAGAGGAATAAGCTCATCAGCGACAGTCTGAAGGCGGCGATCTTTATTTGCTTTCGGTTTGCTCACTCTTGCCCTAGCCTTCTGACGTCTTTCCTCTTGAATTCTTCTTCGAGCAAGATCTGCCTTGCGGTCAATCTCCTCGTTTCTCCTGTCGCACAACTGAGATACCTCCATGTGCAGACGCGAGTGCCACTCAATTTTCTCATTGCACAAGACACTGGGGGCCTTGGTGAGTTCAACGATTTCCTTGTTCATCTTTTTCCTTTCGGCTTCAGTCTTAGCCTCATTCCTCATTCTCTCGACAGCTTGCTTGTCTTCCACAGCTTTATTCAGCTTCTTGGAGATTTTCCTCAGCTCTCTGAAATGCTTCGTCACCATTTTGGTGACATCATCAGACAGTCCTAGACCGCTCACATCATCAGCTTTTGCATCATATGCGGCACTGTCAATCACATCGATCATGAAATTGAAATCATACTTATGTTCCTCTGTGGGAGCAGGAACATTGACCCTGGTCTTCTTGGCAGCCACATCAATTTGTTCTTCAGACTGCAGCTTTCTCTTCACTGCAGTGCTTGACAAAGTTCTCGGAGCCGCAGAACCCAAAGGTTTATCTATGGAAGGAATGGGTGCATGCCTGGGTGAGTTCCTCGGAAATGGCAACGCTTTCACTGGCGAGGGAGTCATGGATGGCTTGTTGAGAATGGCGGGACGATCATACAATGTGATTTCATCAGGGGTATCTTCTCTGGACGACTCATCAGACGAGTCGGGAACTGCCTTCTTGGTTCTCTTGGTGAGAGTTTTCTTTCGAGGTGCACGAGGGGAAACAAATTTCTCAGATTTTCTTTCCTTCGAAGCTGATGCACATTCCTTCTTCTTCTGTACGTCTTGCTGGGTCAGCGCGACGTTTTTCGCTTCAACTTGGTTTTTCTTAGCTTCTCTAGCTTCACGCTTGGCTTTGGCCTTCGCCCTCTTAGCCACTTCATCGGGAAAATCAGCGATGGTTTTGAGGGAGTCGGGGTGAGCATTTGACGGTTGTGGTGGTCTGACTTTTTCGTCATCGGGGCCAATGCAGTTTTCGGCAATGCAGTCATTCCACGGTGGTGTGAAGGCAAACAAAATCTGGTATTTCTCACGAACATTTTCATATCTGTACCATTTGCTAGCCCAGTGGCGGCGAATTCTTTGAAGCCCGTTGTTGCGATTTGTCGTTGATTCACTCTCAGGTGGATTTCTGTAACTGTCAGGATCAGACATCTTTGCAGCGGTGTTCTTTTCCCTGCCACGACCGCCCTTTTTGGGATTTCCATCGGAGAAGATGGTTAGAGCGTCTGTGACCAATTCATCCTCGGGCTGACTGTGAGCAGAGGGAATCTCCTCATAATCTTCTTCTGGTTCAGACTCTTGTCTCTTCTTCGGGGCCTTGGGTGGCTTCAAAGATTTTCCACCTCCCGTCATTCTTGTTCGTTCAGACCTTGAAGGAACGTAAGGCAATTCTTCGTCAGAATATGAAAACTCTTGCGAATTCTGTGACATGACCAACCTGTGAAATAGAAAAGATGCGAGGGAAAAAGCAAGGTAGGGTCATAAGCATGCACAGAAAGGTTTTGAATGAAAAATGATTTTGATGGAGTCCAACAAGGGACACATGGTAAAACAGAAAGATTTCATCGATAGATTTTACAAGCTAGCCACAGACAATTCTAGGCAGGTTGATAGCTATCTAATCTTTCGGATAATTACACATGAACCCTAGATGAGCAGAACCAGTACGAGGAAGATCTACAAACCATACCAGTCAAATCCTAGTGATTCCTAAAGATCTACCGCAGTGAAATAAATCAAAGAAAATTGCATCGGTAAGAACTGCCCTAAGAACAGAGAGATGGAGAGGAGCAGTTCTGGATCTAAGTGCCCTAACTTGGCAACTTAGATCAACTACGGCAATGCGGGAGGACGGATTACCGCATAGGCGTGATCAGCTGCGACGAGACTTCACCAGAGTTGCACGGCGGAGCTTCTCGCCGGAGTTGGTTTGAGCTCGGGCTCGGGTGAACGTGAAACGAGGGTTTGTGCGGATGAGGAAGAAGACGCGACGAGGGGTATATATAGCAGGAGAGCAGAACCTCCTTTCCGAAATCTACGGCCCGCAGTTGCGGGACGTTCCGCATTCGAGGAACACGATCATGATAGTGGAGATCATGGGCACGTGGCAACCGTTTTCTGTGAGAAACTCAGGAAGAGAGCGGGAGGTCGAAAGGTTTGAAGGGCTGAACGCCAAAAGTGGATAAAAGTTCAAAGTTGATTCCTTTCGTGACTAAAGACGTCGGAGAGAGATCTTCTTCAGATCAAATTGCATGCTTACAACGGACAGCATAGATTTAGAAGAGAAAGAATAGAGGGATAAATGGGTCCGAAACAAAACACTCAGCCAAACGAGAAGAAACACCAAACGAGGAGCTATGAGTGAGTCGTTCATCGGACGAAACACAAAAACGGCAACTCAAGACAAACAACAAACAGAGGACAAATAAACACAGAACCATCACCAACAATATAGATCTCAGGGCAAAGGATAACCGGATGGAGTCCCTGAGATATAATTCCTGCAAGATGGGTTAGTTCTTTCTCGCAACCCACACTTGTGTGGGTAGCGCAGACCTCATATGTCCTGACTGAGCAGGGATGTTCCTTCGTTGATTTTCGTAGTTCACCTGTGCATCTCGAGAGTAATCATATGAGTAAGCATTGAAATTATTCCCACAGACATGAGCATAATGATTCGAGGAGATACGCATGTATTCCTTTTGTCGAAAGTTTGGCTGATGTCCATTGGAAGTTTCAGTGCTATACTGCGAGGAATTTTTATTTCCTCGAAGAGAATTACTCTGCATATTCAGGTTAGTAGTGACAGATAAATTTTCAATGGTGCACTTCTTCACCCAGATTTGCTTCTTGGGTGAACCAGACCTGCAGTTAGTCCCAACATACCGAGCGACAATTTTACCATTCTGTTGTTTGAAGAGTTTGTAGTTTGAGTCATCAGACTCGTCAGAAATAACAGGAATGGGAGAGTCATAACCAGACAGGAGTGCAGGTTCGAGAGTTTTGCTTTTAGCAACAACCCAACTCGTTCAAGGATATTGCTCGGGAGTCCAGTAAGTGCCATCAACGTTGAGTTTCCTCTCAAAACCCAATCCTTCCTTTCGGGGATTTTTGTACAGTATTGACTTCTTGAGCACATCACAGAGTGTTTGATGTCCTTTGAGGCTCTTTAGCATTCCTGTCTCAAGCAAGTTCTTTAGCCTGCAGTTTTCATCAGAGATAGCAACAAATTCCTCGGAAGAGGGGTTAGAAAAATCATTCGTAGTTGTTGCAATATTCTTGATGGCAGTATTGGATATTTCAGCATTTAAATCAGCATTGCTAAGTTCTAGGCATTTTGAGCAAGGAGGCACAAAATCATCAGGAAGGTTGTTAGATTGCTCGGCGAAGAGAGAAGCATTTTCTTTCGCAAGCACGTTGTGAGACTTTTTCAACGACTCGAGTTCTTGATTCCTGCTAAGGAGTTCATCTGATAAACTCTCGTAGTGGACTATAAGAGAATCATATCGTTTGGAAAGATCATCAATCGTTGAAGAAAGAGCATCCTTCTTTTCAGTCAACTCTTGATTCTTCTCCATCTCTTCGACCAGTAATCCTTCGGTTTTCCTGAGATTCATCTCAAGTTTTTCAAGCTCATCTTGTTGAGATTTTGCAATCTTAACAAGTTTAGCATAGGCAATCTATCCAGAGGAATATTCAGTCATAGATTTTTGGTGCTTTGCTGATACCTGATCCTTTGAGGTTTTTTCCATGAGACAGAATGCGATAGGATCATCATCACTTGAAGCCATATCATCAGTGTCTCATTCGAGAGACTTCTCGGATGATTCATAGGCGACGAATGCATTTCCTCTTCCTAGGTTTCTGTAAAACTCTTCGTCTTCTGATTCGGATTCGGATGTTTCATCTTCAGATTCCATATTCATTTCTGCACACATTCTAGTCAGCTGCAATATTTTCGTCATATTAGATTCAATGGTCGCTCTCGTTTGCATGTCAGTGACTGGTCTCCACGAAGAGGATGCGGCAGATTCATTTTTCTTCGAGAGCTTAGTGTGATGATCCACTCGAGTGAATCCAGAGCAGTGAAGATAAATCCATCTGTTGCTAGGTTTTTCATCTTGTTCCCAACAAGGACAGTGTGTGATGTAGTGACCGAGTTGTTTGCACTTGAAGCACTTCATCTCTTTCAGAGGTAATCTTCTTGAAGATTCAGGCAAATCAACTTCGTCATCATTTGCGAGACACAGATTTTGTCTTCTGAGATCACTTAGTCTTTCTGTGAGCATTTCGAGTTCTCTTGTGATAGAGTGTTGATTCTCGACATCTTCTTCTTGTGAACTGCCATAGTGTGAAAGAATTTCCCCTTCGCTTTCCGAAGAAGATTCTTGATGCCCATTTTCAAGTTCCATCTTTTCTTCGTGAATAGACAACAACGTCATGACTTCAACGTAGTGAAGTTCTTCATAGTCTGGTCTTTGCTTGATTTTAGCCACGATTGGATCAAAGGTTGCATCAAGGACGCTCAGCAGCTTGTTGACCACATCTCTATCGGTGATATCAGTTACTCCTCGTTGATGAAGTCTTTCAACAATATTTGTCAATCGATCGGTGAGTTCCATAGCACTTTCTTTACGAAGACTTCTGAAACCAGCAAACATGGCACGAAGCATATTTGTGTGTTGATCTATTCTGGTAGTGAATTCTTCATGAACATCTTTGATGGCATCCCAGAGTTGCTTAGTAGTGTCAAGCTTTCGGAGCCGAATAAAGATATCTCTCTAGATGCTATAACAGATAATATCTTTTTCTTGAGCATTCAGCCGTATCAAAGCTTCGTCATTGGAAGTAGGAGCATCAGGATGCTGAATAGTGTATCCATTTTCCACAATTTGCCAAAGCTCAATGTTGACGGCTTGAAGTCTGATTTTCATTCGTTCTTTCCAGTAGACATAGTCATTTCTATCAAAGATAGGAAACCTTTCAGAGTGCGAGGATCTACCTGCAAACGACATACTCAAAACTCCAAGGTTGTTAGACCTTTAATAAACAGAGACAGGGAGTACCTGCTCTGATACCAATTGTTAGGACTGAGAGTATATCAACCAGAGGGGGGTGAATGGGAGATTCAAAAATTCTTGCGAATGTTTTGAACTGATCCTAAACACAGCAGCGGAAATAAGGTTCGGTAGACAAGTATTTAAACAAGCATGCAACACAGGAGGAAATCTATCGAAGAATAGAGTAGTAATTGTTCGAGCGAAGAATATCACAAGATTGACTGGTATGATGGCAAAGCAATATATAAACAGATGCAATAGCATGAGAAAAACTAGATATGAACTGCGATGGAAATGCTTGGGAAATGGTGACACGGTGAATGGATTTAGAACAGAATGAAATCACACTAACATACAGAGGAACGATAATAAATTTAACTGGGACGATGGAAATGCATGAAGAGAATGTGAGGGGTAAGTAACAAACTATGATTGATCAGATAAACTATCGACACAGAGCACGAAGGTAAACTGCTGAAAGAGATGCAGTAAAATAGAGTGAACCAGTGGTGCTCGATGGCGACAGAAGAATTTGGTAGACCAGTTTGCCCTTCTGCCAAAGGACTACGTCTGGTTGGAGGGGTTGTGATTTAACACAGAAGATAAACTCTCTTCGCCCTATTCTCCTTCAACTCGGAGTTGATCAGACTCCAGTTGATTTCACTCGTGGTAGATACTTGTCGGCGATCTCCAAACCTTCGACAGACTTCTTCGCAAACCACAATGACTCTTGGTTGCTGAAGATCTTGCTCGGTGAAGACAATTACTCTTCGACACACGAGCCGACACCTATCCGTCTAGAGAGTGCGCAGCTCTCAAGAGTAATAGGTACAAGAACTCTAACTCAGAACTACTGTGATGCTCAACCACTGTCTAAGTTTGGGCACTTGATTTTTCTCTCGGTGGATCTTAAACTCAAATCGCTCGGAGAGGGGATGCTCAATCAATCTTCTCAGAAATCTTAAGCGGAGCAGCCAACGGGCAACGTTGGAGCGGGGTGGCTATTTATAGCCGCAGCCTTCCCTGAAGGGAAAAGACCAAATTGGACATGTGGAGCAGCCAACGGCCAAACGACACGAGTCCAACGGTTGGAATTGAGCACAACGGTAACATTACGTGCGGAGCAAGTAATGCTAACTCCTCAGTTCGAAAGATATCTCCTGCAGCACCGAAGAACAATGTCTTCTGCTTGGCAGGTAATCATTCAAAACACAAAGAGATTTCTCTCAGTCTCGCATAGGTTTTGGGCTAAGCATCACAGCGGATCTAAGCTTCGAGAACCTATACCCCTCTTAATAGTACGGAGGTCCTATGACTCAAATGAATGAAAGAAGAACAACGAAAAGAATGCTACGTCTTCAGTTCGTCTTCCATCGCTGCAGTCAATTTTCTTCAGACCGAATCACCGAACCAATTGCTTCGCGTCGGCAGTAAATTTTTGAGGGGTCAACTCCTTCACGTCATTCTTCTCGTCTACAAGAATTCAAAGGATATAGCACATTCTTCTCTGTTGTGCAGATATTCTTCGGTGAAGTTCCTCGAACTGGACACCGGAGACAGCATTCTCTTCGGTACTGCATGGACTATTTCTCTCTGTGTGCACTAGCAAACAAATCAGTCCATGCCTGTTTCTGTCAACAATCTCCAAAACACAAGGGGCAAATATTGCACCAACAGAACTGAACTGATCTGAATAGAGCACTTAAAACCCTTACTAAATTATAACATGTAAGCCCATAAAAATATTTCTGAAAAAAGATAGCGTTGACATTGTTCAGAGAATACACACAAAACTGATTTAACTATGGAGCAGTAAACACACCAGTAGCGTCGTGTGACGGCTTATTGATCTACCAAGCATAGAAAATAATATTTCAATACTCTAAGCATGCATTCATTCAAATAAAAAAGGAAGATTAATTGGAACTAAAAGGAACAAAAAGGTGGGCATGCTTCTAGTCTATCTGCGAGCAATCTGAACAATCATGAAAATGAGGAGATGTGGAGAGGTGAAGAATTAAACTCCACTTGATACACTGTAGAAAAAGCATCTGAGCAAAAAGGCACCCGCAGAGACACAGAAAACAACCTACAGAAGAATTACAACAGAGAAATAGAAAACTAACATGAAGGCACATCTGGCTATAAGTTGATGGCTTGATGGATTAAAAAAATCCTCAGTGAAACATTTAAGGATCCAAACAAGGGAGGTAACAAACCTGACTGAAGTATAAGTGATAATTCTTCAGTTGTCTGTGGCACCACATGTTTATTTTAAGAAGGGCACTGTCCACTAAATTAACAACACACTTCATTCTTTGTATATGCGTTAGCATCACATACCTTCTCTTGAGCATCACACATCTTGGGCTCACATAGCTAGAAAAAATCCTCTTCTACTGAACATCGCCTAAATTTCTCTCAACTTCTCTCCTCTAATCTCCCTGATTCATCCCCATAGCATACTTAGTCCAACACCTCCTTTCCGACCTCTCTCTTCTTCACACAGCCACCCCAACCATAGCTGCTGGACCCGCCAACCAGCGCCTCCCTTCACCTGTATCCAGGGCTCCTCTGCATCTCGCCACCCTAGCCTAAGAGCATTTCAAAAAATGTTGTTTGGGTTAGAAAAATGTAATGATATGGCAAAAATGATCCAATAATGATTGTAAGTAGTGCCTTATACCCTCATTGTTATAAGATAAGCATTCCAATACTATATACTATTCTTATTAAATATTGCATGAGAGAGCTCAAATAATGTAATCTGTATTGAACAGATATAGGTACAAAAATGATCTCTACAAATATCGTATCAAATCATTTCCAAGAAAAAACACATGATTTTTTAAGAGAATTTACCTTAAGGTTGACTGATGAAAATATGACAAGAGAAGAACTAAAAGTTAATTTAATTAACCTCTATGTCAGCTCCAAGCAATCCTATCATATGGGTTAGCCCGTCGGTCGCACAGATACCTAAAGTTCTCATAGGAAGTCTGCAAAGGTGAAAGATTGGATGATTACGAAGTTGCGACAAAATGATTTAAACATTAAGAGTTTTAAAATAGAGAAAAGGAGGAAAGGGAAGCGACCTGATTGTTGCTCTTCAGGTAGAAATGAAAGACAAAAAGACCATGGTGCACTAAAGTGAAACAAATACTGACATAAATGTAGCAAGGCTCTAAAATGGCTTGCTGACATATTTGAAGTCTGAATACATAGTTGATGTAGCATATACCATAATCATATATAACAGAAAATCCAAAATTCGGCAGTATCTGAAACTAAATTTAAAATAGTATCAACCAAAACCAGGTTTGATACATATATACAATCATAGACCAAATACTTATGTTATGACACATTTATTTTGCAATTTACTTATAATAAAACTGAAAACCATATTAAGTGATGTTGCTACATGATTCCCTTATGAACTGGAACAAGGGCCTATTCTTCGAAAAGAAATCAACAATCTAAATAAGGGAAGTAAGCCATCGAGTATTGAGAGGGACTCACCATACCATAGTGTACTTATTATAAAGCTGAGCACGAACAAAGCGAAGAGGAAGACTAAACAGACGATTCACGAACAATGACAAATTGCCTGCTCACTTAACACCAACCTGCGAAAAAAGAGCACATATCAACACATAGAAGAGCAGTAGCACAGCCTAAGCAAAAAATAACATCCAGTGCAATCAAAATCACCTCCATGGCATCCATCAGGAGACCGAGCAAACAGGCAGATGAACTAAGAGTAACCTCCCTCCCTGCCTGCCTCCCAGACGACGTTTGTTCCTCCTCCCTACAACACGCAGAATTCAGCAAGACGCCACAGAGCAATCAACAGAGGGCAGTTACCCACCTTAGGGAACCCGCCGCCTTGGCCGGTGATAGGCCACCACATTTGGTCAACTGGACTACTTCACCTCATCTTCAAAAGCTTTCATGAGTGATTTTCGAAAGCACGACTAAATCACATTTTATCTGCTTCAAACATACAGCAAAAAAACGTACAATTTCTTCTAGCAATTCATCAAACAATTGGTGTGCACAACCAAAAAAGGGCACACAGAATCTCCGAAGATGTCAAGGCAGTCAGCCTCTGCCACCTTATAGGGATTTCACCGCCTCGATTTCGAGCTTACGTGAGAGAGGGAGGGAGTCAGGGAGGTAGTGGGGTAGAGGTGCTGATCAAAACATGGAGGTAATGAAGTGGAGACAACAGCTCAGATCTACGGCTTGGCGTCGCTAGAACCCTTGGCCTGACGCCGCACGGTCCCCATAACCCCCGCCGGCGCACCCGACGCCGTGGTGGCTGCCCGAGCCCGGGCCTCCATACCGACGGCGTCGCGGCGCGGACGACTCCGCTAGGCCATTGCACGTCCAACCACTCATAGTCTTCCTCGCTCGGAAGCAGTGAATCGAACAGCCCAATCAAATCAACACATATCGAGATCGACAGAGGGGAGGAAGGGCATACCATGTCCTCGAGAAGGATGTGTTGCAGGCCGGCGGGGGCGGTGTCGACCTGGACGACCTCGTCCAGCAGCGGCGACCTGCCGTGTGGGCAAGGTCGACGACGAGGATGCGGGCGCCGGAGATGAACTCCCCCGGGCGCGGATGCTCCCCCTCCTCGCCCCCACACACAACCTGATCGGCGGCACGGGCGGGCTACCCCTCTTCTGTGACGGACGCCGATCTGGTCGCTGCCTCTCACGCTCGTTGTTGTCCTCCCGATGGCAGCCCAAATCCGGCGCCACTGAGCGAGAGAAACGAGGAGTGGAGGAGGCGGTTGTGTGCGCGTGTGGTGCGAGAGGAGATGTGCGTGGGATAAACGGGTCAGAGGTGGAAGTGGAGCAGCTGGCCAATCATAAACGCGTAACATCGCCCAATCCACGCGATATTTTCTCTCTCGTCATTGGCTGCGCCCCACAGTACGCCTGTGATGACGTGGAACGCACGAGAGATCGCCCCTTCTGCGTAGCTTATTGTGTTTGATTCCTACTTCCACCAGCCCTTTTACTGAAGAAATATTCCGCCAAACTACTGGCATTTCCAGCAAAGCATACGTGATCCCCTCACACCGGTCATACATTTTTGTGTGTCCTTCATGCTAACATAGCTTTGCAATTACAAGAGCATACCTACCTTGGACTATATATATATGTGCGTAGTTTTTGTTCTAGATCTGAGTTGCACTTCATGCCTTATGTAGATTAACTGTATACCCTAGTTAGGTGTTCAAATTTCAAACTTGAGGGTGAGAGATATGAAAACTACGAGTTCAAACTTATGGCGAGAGATTGGAGCAAACCAAAACCCCAACACCGACCAAGGGCAACTGACAAGCATTCTACACTCGCCGAACATTTTAGTTGATGGTGGGTAGGAGTGGAAGTGGTCAAAAGAAATCAATCTGCCAGTGCTTATAATTAGCCAAGAGAAAAGTACTAGTTCTCCCCCCTCAAATGTGGCAAATTGGATCAAATACCTCCCAAGATCCAAAACTGGTTATTTAAGCCCCTCAAATCTGTAAAACCGGATAAATCTCCCCCTGGAATGGTTTTGGACATAATTTGAGATGGTATCTTCTGTATCTAAATAGGGGCACCCTACTAGCTGATTTTACTGGATCCTCGTGAAGCCACGTCATCCGAATTGATACAGCCGTTGATGCGGTATAGCTTAGCAGACTACAGCCGTCTGATCAGAAGTTGACGAAATTACGGGAGTTGCCACCGCTAAGTGGAAAGTACCGTTTCGTTCTTTCGCGTCGTCCCGCTCGCTGGCTGCCTCTAGCGCTCCGATGTTTTGGCTGGGCTCCCATTTAAGCCAGCAGCTGGGCTGTCAGGTCCAATAAATGATACGTGCTGCGAGCCCATGTAGGCCTGGGCAACTTATTTGCTTCGTGGCGTGAGCGGTGAGCCCATGTGATTGCAGATTTGCAGTAGGTCGATCGATCAGGCTTCATCTTCCTCGCTCAAGTTGCGCTCGCCGCCGCTCTCTCTTCCGCTCCCCGCCGCCACAGCCGCACGCTATCCACTCACGATATGAAACGACAGCTACATGAAACAACATGATTAATCTCCCCTCACTATTTTGCCCTCGGTGCTAGATTTAACTGAGGGGTTCTTCTCCACGACAACTCCTCATATTCTCGAGAACATTTGCTCTTCCACCTACCGAATCACATCTCTCTCTTGACCTTCTCCACCAAATCATACTCCTCTACCTCCCATAGTCCCATTGCAGGAGTAACTGATGCAGCCGCTCACCATTCAGTGTCAGTGGCTTGACGGTTCTGCCTTGCTACATACTACGGGTCCGTGGCAGGTCTTGCCTCCCTGAGTTCAAGAAAGCGCCTAGGAAGAGTAAGTCAGAAGGATTCCAGGTGATTGATTCTTGCTGCTGCCCATTTCTGATCTATCTCACCTTACTTCTCCGTGGAGCAAGGACGGAGATAGACTGGTGTTTTTTTTCTTTTGCGGCCCAAACTAAAACATAAAAAGTGTGAGAAGATGAACATGCCAGTGAGCAAGTGTCGGAAGGCGAAGTGATATAACAATCTAAAGAGGACCAGTGATGAGGCACCAATTGAACAGGTACCAGGAATTTACCATATATACAGCTTAATTTTGATGCTTCTTTTGTATATAGTTACATCATTTGGTTACCTTGCTGAACCCTTTTGTTTACAAGATTGGGCAAAATTGATGTCGCAGAAAGTACTTCACAGGGTTTCGCTGTTCGATGGGACAACACCATTGATCATCAGCACCTATTTTAATCCCTGAACCTACAGCGGCAGGTGTATGCAACTTAAGAAATGTTAGTTAGGTTCATGAGGTCCCCTGAAATCTTCAGTGATGTGGTATGATATCTATCTATTTCTCAACAACCATTCGATCACTCATTTGAAATTTTTCTGCAGTTAGTGATAACAAGTCCATTAGTTCATGTAGCAGTTCATAATCAATTTTGGAATAGAAGGTGTTTAATTAGTTTATGATCAGTATGTTCATAATCTTTCTGTAGAATTATAAAGGCTTAAAGTCTGACATACAAGAGCATTGAATTGCAGTCCTCTATCCTCTACCTCGACATTCCACTTCAATTCTAAGATCCGGAGAAATATCTCTCTGCAACAGATTATGCATAGTAAAATAATTTGTATGTATGAAATTGGGTTAGTTTGTACTAGAAACTTTGGATCATTGCAAGAGAAGTAAATTATTTCCATATGGATCAACATATATATCTGTATAATACACCAATTGTATGTGTGCTTACATGGCCAAGCTGTCATGGTCCTCAAAGTTAATTATTGTCTTACATTTATTTATTGTTGGAACATTGTAAAGAGACTTTGCCGAACGATTACATTACTACAATTGTGTCACTGATTTGACATGCTTCCTGTAATTTGCATGACTGAAAGAATATAGAACTAATATTTAAGTATGACAGTCACTTATACGTTTTACAACTGTGGTTGTGACCTCACGAACATACTACTTCAGTGATAAATTCGTTTTGCTTTTATCTCTTATATGCACTCTAAGAATGCACCTCATGAATTTTTACAATATTGCATACTAATATCCCGCAGCAACGCGCGGCGGGGTATCATCTAGTTATCTTTAACCATGCGGACTGGTCATGATGATGTGGCAGTACACACCGATTCGATAAAGAATCCCCAATTCGCCGGCCCCTGCCTCCCTGCGCCACCCCGCCTTCGCCCGAGCTCCGCCCCTCACGTCCGACTGCGTCGCGGCCACCGCCGGCCGATCCCGCCTCGCCGTGAGCAGCGTCCGTCTTTCATGCCAAGCTTAAACGGCCATCGGGCACTGCTTCCGCAGCTGTGAAAGGTGACTATTGTTTGCTAGAGCCATGCCCTGCAACGACAAGTGCGGCTGCGCCATGCCGTGCCTAGGCGGCGCCGCTTGCAGGCACGGTGGCCAGGCCTCACCCTCCCCAGTTCTTACTCGATCGAGCAACGCGACGTGGTGTTCCTTTTGCTAAAATCTGACGTATGTTAATGTATGTGCGCGTGGGCAGATGCGCCGGGAAGAAGCAGAGCAGCGGCGGGGCGGTGCCTGTGAACCCCGCGGCCGTGGCGCACACCACCTGCACCTGCGGCAGGCTCGGCACCGGCGACGGCGACGGCAGGGCGGACTGCACCTGCGTCGTCTGCGCCGCCTGATGAATCCACCCTTAAATACCATGGTGCGCGACTTTTGTGCTTGGCCAATGCCTGTCAGACACTAATTACACGGCTTAATAAAGCGCGGATGTGGTGCCGTTTTTTCTTGGATCCATTGGCATGTGCAAAAGCAAGTTTGACTTGAGGCAGTAATGCTCGTTACCTTTTGCTTCTTCGGGGTAAAGTTAGAAAGTGACTGAAGTAAAAAGCCGAGAGATTTTGCACCGTGACAGCTGCGTGATTGTGATTGAAATTAGAGTATTTGTGGGTTCCGTGTACTGGAAGGTTGGATTTTTTTTTTTTTTTTTGAGCAGAAGGTTGGATTTTGTTGTTGTTGAGAAGAACTGGAAGGCTGGAATTAGTACTTAACCTGACAAGTGTACAGAATAATATACATAATGGGCTAGACTGATTTTCAGTTTTTCACGGCCCATATTGATGTACAGTCCTACTTCCACCAGCCATTTTGCTGATTCCCCTAAAAAAAAGCCATTTTGCTGATGTTTGCTAAAAAAAAACCATTTTGCTGAAGAATTTTTTCTGCCAAGCTAATAGCATTTCCAGCAAAATATTCATGATGCCCTCACAAGGGCCATACATTTATGTGTCCTTCATGCTAACATCGCTTTATAGTTACAAAGCATAGCATACGACTATATATAGGTGTGTGTAACCTTTGTGTTTGCTCTGAGTTGCGCTTCATGCCTTACGTAGATTGACTGTATACCCTAGTTACGTGATCAAACTTGAGAGCCAGAGATGGTAACTCTCAGTTCAAACTTGATGGTGAGAGATTGGAGCGAACCAAAACCCCAATACTGACCAAGGGCAAGTGACAAGCATTCTACACTCGCCAATAATTTAAGCTGATGGTGGGTAGCAGTGGAAGAATTTACTTTACATGTGCTTAATTCACCAATGTGTGTATGGTAGGGAAATGGAGTATCCTCTCATGTACACAAAGAAGTAACATTCCCGTCTATAGAAATCAGGGCGATGGAGTACAAGCGATGCCATGGAACTGTGAAAGG
This sequence comes from Elymus sibiricus, assembly GCA_039707655.1. Classification (NCBI taxonomy): domain Eukaryota; kingdom Viridiplantae; phylum Streptophyta; class Magnoliopsida; order Poales; family Poaceae; genus Elymus; species Elymus sibiricus. The sequence continues at coordinate 326,950,299 of CM077670.1, forward strand.
AATATGGGGCAGCAATTCTTTCACTCTGAGTGTGTTTCAGTTTGCTTTTACACTTGCACTTGTTTTGATGAAAGCAGAAGTGTCGTTCCACTCTTCGGTGCATATGCACCCGGGATGAATAGTAAGTTCCAAAATATAGAAAACAAATTCAAAAAATTCTGATTTTTTTTTGCGATAAACATTGTTGAATGTTTTACTAACATTCAAAATTTCATGATGATAAAACACCCGTGGAGGTCTAGACAAAAAATAAATAAATCAAAATCGATGTTCCAAAGTGCTTTAAAAAAGTGCTCTTTTTGGGATATCGTTTTTTGTGCCGAGAACTCCACAAATGTTTTTCACCACAAAACTTTGCATGTTGGTAAAATAATTCAACAATTTTTGTCCCATTTTTTTCTTAATTTATCTGATTTTACTGTTCATCCGGGTGCGTATGCATGACATCCTTTCTTCTTAGATACATTTCATTCATTCCATTTCTCTAGGGCAAAGGGCTTAAGCTTGGCCTAATCACAACAACTGCTAGCATTTCATTGACCAACTTCTCAATGCCTGTCTTTTGATCGTGCAAGTATCTATCTCCTGTGGTGTTTCCCTTGATCCGTTGACTCAAAAGAAAGAACATCCACGGAAACTCTATCTTTAGTAGCGAGAACATTGACTCATTCAGAGGCCATTTTCCGATCTTTCCTTGAAGGTGTGAGTGTGAAGCCAACTCAAAAAGTGGTCTGTTCAAGTAGAAGAAACATGCCAAGATAAAAGAAGACGGAGCAAAGAAAAAAACCCTGTGTAAGTGCCTAATACGGCTTTACAATCAAATAACATCCTCACCATCAAGAGTAATGATCTGTTGAATAATACCATGCATTGATGGGTTAGCCTCTTCACAATATCATGTTCCCACTGAGATCCGTAAAATTGACTCCGGTATCATAAGCATGTGCATGCTATTTGCACCTCTTCTTGTCATAGGATCTCCACCATCGTACAAAGCCACCCAAGTGCAGAAACTCCATGTCCGGATGAAAGTTCATGTACGGCCATGTATGATCTCATCCCCTTCTTGTGAGTTTGATTGTTCCGAAGAACAACAGGACTCAGGTTGCCCTTTTCGTGCATGTTTTTTTCTCACATGTGTGTGTGTAATAGTGGTCAGTGGACAGATTGTCTTGTTTGAAGGGAGAAATACGAAACACCACCCTAATTGGAATTAGGAACAATGCCGTACTTCCGATTTGATATGTGCCGGACATCACTTTTTTTAGCTTCTTCTGGCTTGTGTATCATACAATATGTACGCCAGACATTTCAATTGTTTACGTCAATGCAAAGGAGCTCAATTAGTTTATACTTTCATGCATTGTACACATGGCTCGGCATGTTTATCAGATGAAAGCAAAAGGCAAGAATTAAGATAGAGTGATACACAGGCAGCAAAATCGCATGAGGTCCATAATTATTCACAATGTTTAAGTGAGAGATTGGAGAAAACCAACATGCTAGCAAGCAGGCTTCTCGTGCTGCAAAATAACCAAGGCGTGAGATGACCTGAACGTATAAGGCATGGAGTCTCGGCGCTGCACAGCCTCTTCGAGGTTGCCAATGATGGTACAAGCGGCAGATTCAGTGTCACAGCGAGGGGAGGTAGGAGACTATCCCAAGCTAATCCTTCTCACGTAGCTTACTGATTTTTACAAGATGGGTGGAGTATATTGTTAGAAAATTCACGATGTGGGCATCAGTTAAGTCGCTTCTCTAACGATCCAGATCGAAAGTAAAAGCTCAAGGCGCGCCTGCTGCAACCAAACCGTGTCTCCATGTGTTGTGTTTGTGTGTTTCCGGTCAGCCATAATCGTTCTGTGTTTGTGTTGCTTGCGTGTGCATCCAGCCGGTGCAAGATCAACCAGGCCGAGGCTAGAGCTAGATCGTGAGTATATGCGCTGAGTAGCCAGAAAGCAATTGGCAGGGTTGTGTGCTTGCGGCGTACTTCGCCGAGAGAGTACTTCGACGACTTGTGTCGGCAGATCGTGACTATTGCAACAATTGTTATCCAGGTCTTGGTGTTCGTCGGTGACCTTCATCAGAAACTAAGCAGCAGGTTGTGATGTTGGTGAAACCAGAAGACAAGCAAGTCAACAGTGGCGACTGAGACTCCAAGAGACTTGATGATGGTGGAGCCGTGGGGGAGGCGGCATACCCTCGCCTGGATCATGAAGACTACACCGAAGATCGGTCCGTTCTATCGGAAGGATTGCCAGGAACTGACGGTGCTCAACTCTATCGTGCCGAAGGATGTGATGCAACATCTCTTCGGAAAGAAATCAGTGAAGAAGACACTGAAGACGACCAAAATTCTTCATCTGGGAGACAAAAAATTTCCCTCTCTCAGCCTATGAGCACCTCTGTCGAGCTCCCTCCCCACCTCACTAGGTTTTTTAACATGCTTCCTCTTACCTCCACTTTTCACATGAGAGGTAAGAATATAAAATAGATCTGAGCCGTTGATTGCATTAAGTAGTGAGTTTGATTAACTCTTACCTTCCTACCTCCCATGTGAAAAGAAGGGGTAGGGAGCATCTTAAAATTGCTCCCACCTCACCACCTCTCTCCTCCATGTGGTTGTCGGGATATCCCCACCATCCCTCTCATCTCCGACGACGGAGTCAGTCAATTTGCCGCAGGTAGGGCAGAGTAGGAGCGTGACGCAAGACTCCGCTCGACTCGACGCAGGGATGAACCGGACAAGATGGGAGGAAAAAAGAAGAGAGGAAGCAAACGACCACACACTCGCAATAGGAGCCGAGGACTCAAGCTCTAGCGTCGAAATTTCTTATTCCACACCTGTTGGCTAGAATGTGCTCAAAATCTATTCTACGCGCTGGGCGAACCAGTTTTTCTTCCTGATTTTTTGTTCATTTTTTTTTCTTATTCCTATTTTCGTTCTAAAATTAATTGATATTATGTAAAATTGACAATCGTTTCAAAAATTGATATTATATAAAATTGACAATCATTTTAAAAATTCATGAATTTTTTAAATTCAGGAATATCCTGTCAATTTGAAGAACATTTTTCTAATCTCGTGAACTTTTTTAAAAATTCACGAACATTTTTTAAGTGGCACAGAATTTTTAAAAATAATTTCACGAACATTCTTTAGTTTTGTGAACTTTTTAGTTATTTGACAAACATGCCAAATTTGGTCTTTTTAAAGCCAGGAACTACCAGTTTTCTACTCGAGCGAACAACAACTCATGATTTTCTGGGAGCAAAGGAGACGGGTGTGGAGGTAAATGGGCTGGCCGATCACGTGTCAGGCAATTTGGTCTCTATTCTACGCTAAAGCCGCGGTAGGAGCACCCCGTGGCATCGTATGGCCCAAACTCCTAGGTTGCGACTAGTGGCTCACATGCAATGCGCCACTTGTCAATACCTGAGAAGGTGGGGAGTGATCTATGCAAGGGGTAACCCTTAACTAGTGATTTCAGTGGAACATGGGCTCTCGCTTCGGAGGTCGTGGTGGTGATACAACCGACCAACCTCTCCCTCTTCGGCCTCTCGTATTGGCTTCAACAGAGAGGTAGAAACAATAGGCGAGCAAAATTTATGACAGACACAGACATCAGGATCTAGATCGAGTAGTTGTTGGGGTAAAGAGAGAGCAGACAACGACGGTCTACAAGAGAAAGGAGAGGCAGGGGAGGCCTAGAGAATAGGTGTCACCCGCGCAAGGAGGACTATCGATGATGTGTACAGAGTACACCATCGTGAGACCTTTTAGGGCGTGAGAGGAAATGGTTGGGGGGGGGGGGAGGCCGGTGATTCCAAGCAGATGATGTCTTCTACCGTGAAGTTGTGTCTGAGAGTAAATCTACTTGCTAGAATTTGGTCTGAATTTTGTAATTCCAATTCAAATGGCAGCCAAACACCCCGTCTTCTATAATTCGATTTCATTTATGCAATTCTACCATCAATACATGGATGGCAATCTTGACCTTCTTTCCTACCTACTATTGTATGTCTAAACTTTGTACTTCTGGTACGTCATTAGTGAGAAGGGAGCCGCCCATTTGAAACAAAAAAAAGGATCACAAACAAAGTCTCCGCCCCGGGATTGGTGAATGTGAATACTCTAAGAACAACTCTAGCATATTTACAGTCCCCATAACGCATATGAAGCGCGCTCAATAGTAATATGGAGGTTGCCAGGCGATGCGCAAAGTTAGAGTCATCATAGGGGCAACCTCCATATTATGGGACCCACTCGTCAATGGGACATCCTTTTCCCAATCTTCCTTCCATCCCCACCATGAGATGAGGGACCACATGAAGTTTTCTTCGTGCCACACTACAAAAGTTGGCCCCGAGGGATGGGGCTTGCCTGCTCCTGCGACCATGCTCCCATCCGTTCCATGCAACGTTGTGCTTAGTTTTCTCTATGCATCACATTTCCAGCAAAAATGATGTATTCTCTTTTGTTCGTCACTTTCCCGTACGTATTTCTTTTTCACATCATCTCCTTGAGATATCCGACATCAGCTGAAACAACAATGATCCAGCTACCGCCTTGTTGCCCATATCTTTGTCAGATCAATCCCCTCCCATCGCCGCCTCATTCTCCTTCCTGAAACACACCCGGGTTGCACCTTCGAGTGCAGTTGCACGAATGTTGTCGAGCTGCTGGTAGCTAGCCGACGGAAGATGTGTACAAACCTGTGAACTTTTTCCTGGCCTCATGCCCCTGTAGCTGAAGTGCGGACGTGTCATGTGCCACCACGACCATCTTCGACGAATCAAAGTTAATTCGATGCGGCGTTGAGCCATGAAGCTTCGGACTGCTTTGGACCGCGATGGGCTCGGGAGATAGGTCGTGGGCACATGTCTCCTTCCCTTACTAGCGAGTAGAGCGGAAGTTTGATGGGGAGCACGATGAGTGGGAGGAGAAGAAACATGGCGAGTAGGAGGTCGACAACTTGCCGAGTATCACAGGGGAGAAGGAAATAAGGTTGTTTCTTTTGCTAAAATTTAACGAAAGGAAGAGAACTAACACATACGTTGGATGGGAATTGGATGGAGGGGAGAACATATGGGATCACGGTAGAGGGATCAGACAAGCCTCGTTCAGCCCCTAGATGACAAATGTTGAGGTTGGGAGGCTAGATATGGAGGGTGCTCAGTAATGCATGGCGATAGCGACCCATATGTTGACTCTCCTAGAGTGCCATTTTGCCTCCTAGCCTCTATATTGCTCCAGCTTTCCATAATAATTGTCATATGGAGCACATACCACAAAAATTATAGCAGAGTTGCTACATAGGTCACTATCACCGTGCATTATGTGTTGCTCCTTCATATCTTGCCTCCTAGCCTCACCATTTGGCTTCACGGGGCCAACTTTTGGAGTGCACTCCATCCAGCAGAACCATTGACATGAATAAAACTTCACGTTTTCCCCGCCTCATGGTGGGGATGGAAGGGAGATTGGGGAAAAAGGGTGGGGTATCCCACTGACGAGTGGGTTCCACAAGACACATGGGATATGGAGGCTAGAATATAGCAATTTTGAGTTTGCCTCTGACCCTTCCATCCTTCATATTTTTCTGGCGATTGTCATTTTGACGATTATGGCGATCAAAAATATGGATGCTTCTCACCGAGAAATTTTTGGGGAGTTAATCATTTTCGTATTCTGGAATGTATGGAGAGCAAAACCATCGCATATTTCAATAATCCTCTCTATATGGCAGAATAAGGAATCACCTAGAAGCATTTGGCGGCTATCAATACAATATAATGTGATTTTTAGTCTTGACATTTTTTCTAATTTTTGGCTATGTAAACATCATTAATACTCTTTTTGGTTTTGTTAATCTTAGGGCATCTCTAACAGAACCTTCAAAAAATTCCTCCTCGAGTATTAGAAGTTAAAAAAAGTGTGGAGATAACCGAACCTCCTCAAAACTGAAATTATGAACAAATAACTCATACGAAATTCAAATTGAAACTATATTAATATCACATAGCTTAATTATACATAATACTTCATAAATAAACATCATAGTCCATAATTAAACTAAATTCCACTTACATAGACAGATAGAACGAGCTCATTTAAACATCACATTCTTTATAGCTTTTTGTACCGTGTGTATCATACAACTATACGCCACATTTTGATTGTTTAAGCCAATGTAAAAGAGATCAATTAGTTTGCTCTTTCTTGCATCGTACACATGCCTCGACATGTTTATCATGGTTCCTTTGCTCATGGAGGGAAACACGCACTCGAGGAAGGGGAAAAAAGGCAAGAAGTAAGAAATGGTGATAGTGATACACATGTGCAAAATCGGTTGAGGGCATGCGGAGAACAATTTTGTGATGTACTCACACATTTTAGATTTAATCATGCTCATATGCATGTTCAGTTCCTATTTGCTCGTGCCTATTGTGTGTACCATTCAATGTTGAGCTGGGGTGGAAGCTCCACTTATATATTCTCAACTGATTTCATGTGCTTGATTCTATGTTAACATTATCCAACCTAGCTAGCTATCAAGCAAGCTTTGTGCTTAATTATTCATGATGTTTTGGTGAGAGATTGGAGAAAACCAGCATGCTAGCAAGCAGGCTTCTCCCAATGTCAAGTAACCAAAAGGCCTTGTCGTGAATTGTCCGAAGTTCTGAACGTGTAGGTGTGAATTGTCGGTGCCACTCCCAATGCCGCGCACCAGGTTGAACTGGTCGCTGATGTTAGGGGTGGGCATAAAATCGACGTACCGAAGACCAAACCGATACCGAAATAGAAAAAAACTGAAATTTCAGGCTACCGATGACCCATCACACGGTCATGCTGTTGACTGCATGCAAACATCGCTTTTACAAAGCCTACGTACCTTGGGAAGTGGATGAGGAGTACATGGAGGCTCCGCAACGAATGGAACTTTGCAAAATCTACACGTCCATTACTGTCTCCAGATGGATGCATTTTATGTTTACTTCCATCCAACTCAAGAAGTATACTGCGTATGAACAGTGAGTTATGTTTATTCCGCCCCCCCAACCGTGTCTTGTCACTAGCCAGTAAGCTCAGGCTGAGTCGCTGAGATGGGGGTGGAGTATGCTTGTGGCCATCAAGCGTACTGTGTTGAGGGGATGTCGACCAGACACAAGCTCGGGTCAAGGGCGCCGGCCATGAGCGAAGCCTGCGTCCTCGACCAGGAGCAGGACTACAAAACACGATGGCTGAGGATGAGCGCGTCCATGCCGAGCTTGGAGCGACCCGGACGCGGACAACGTACACACCAGCAGGGGGAAGCGTCCAGTTCTTATCATGCTTGGATGTAGTACCACTGGGTGTGGGAAGGCAGACCATGATGCCGGTGGCAAGGGCAGACGCGTTGTCCTATGGCAAGCTTGGACGACGGCTGCATCAATTTGCTTGTCCTCAATGAGGGCGGACGTCATATCGTTGGCGAGAGAATAGGTTCAGAACCATGGCTCAGCCCAACCCACGCTCAGCGCCGTTGGATGTAGCAGTGCTTCCACGAGGATACGGGCCATATTAGGATTCAAATTTTACTGTTTGTGCTAATCATATACTACTGATCATTTGGCTTGTAGGCCTGCGCGTGCTCACCTTTCTTTAACCTCCCATGTGCTGGCACGCGCTCCTAAGTACTGTAGCACACTAGACAAACTTGAGAATAAAAATTATATACGCTCAGCACTGTTCATGTTCTCACGTACAGGTTGATTACATAGCAAACGTATCGGTTTTGTGCTTATCCTTTGATTTTGCCAAAACAAAAGGCTAAATTTTGCCAGAAAAATATTCGTTCATGTGTTGTCAGAACAAAATTCATGTGTTGTCAGAACAAAAGACTGAATTTTTTCAGTTAACTGACACTTATTCGTCTAAGGTGACACAAAAATTAGTAATAAATTATCAAGACACCAAGAAAATCACTTTACACAAGTAAAGTGAAGAACAAAGTTTTCTGTAAAAAAGAAAAAAAAACGGAAAGAACAAGTTAGATAAAGATTCAGTCAAAGCACTATACATATTTTCTTGAATGAGACCATTCCAGTCACACATAAGGAGGCAAATAAGAAATAGTTAGCTAACCTAGTCAACATGGAGATTGAAGACGTATTGTATTTACCAACGCAAGGTTCATAATTTAATGCCTAGGGGAATCAACAAACAGTAGGCTTTATTAGCAGTGCTAGTCTATTAAACAACAGTTAATGACACCCGCCATGAGTTTTGATGCGCGCCAGACACAAATCCCAATAGATGGTGTGGCAGGATGTACGGTGTTGAGCATGGCTTCGGCTGCACCATGGCTCCGTGCAACATTTTCGGTCGTTGGCCGTGTCCGCACGGGACGCGGCAAGCTCAGACGGCTACCTCGTTCCTCCTAAATGTTGTTCCCCGTCGACGACATAGTCTTCTTCGTTCCTCTTGGTTTTTTTCCCACGTCGAACATTGCCGTGGAGAAGACCAGGAGCGCAAAGAAGAAACCAAAAAGTAGAGAAATGAAGAAGAACATGATCATTGTCAGTTCATGGTGGGGGAGAACGGGCGTACACCACAAACGGGCTATCCTAGTGTGTCAAATGTCCCCCTCCAAGCCATAGCTTGGGAAGGTTCTTTTGGCCCGATATGTTTTCAACAAATTATGATTTGGCCCGATTTGTTGAATCCATATACTTCTCAGTATCATAATTTGTTGATGCTTCTCAGTATCATAATTTGTAACAATGGAGATCACCAAGTTTTCCTGTACAGGTTGATGTCCTTACCAAACTCATTTTGCAGACTGTAAAACTTTTCTAACAAATCATACAACATATTCAGTGATGATTGTGAGAATTTGTACTGATGTTATGTCACAAATAATAATTGTCTAACAGTTTTTTTGCTTTGTTTTGAACGCATGATCACTTGATCAGTAGGACATCAACCTATACAGGAAAAAGGTGACTTATCATGTTGCACAGGATTTATGAAATAGGAGGTGTAGATATAACGACTGTAAACAATTATGTTTAAAGCTTGTGATAAGCAGATGTGTTTTACAAATGTCCAGCTGGAAATGAGATGAGCCCTTGCTGTTTGCAGGCGGTGAACTTGGTGATCTCCATTGAATCCTTGCCAATCAGCTGGCAGATGGTGTGTTCTTCACATACATACTTTTAATCCGATACTAAGTAGAAAAATAGTACTGTTATTCTGGAAAATAGTTCTAGAGATATCTACTATGAAACATTATCTCTCCACGAACTAAAATTCTCACATATTATTGTCTTTCATGTATTTTTTATCAGTAGCTCATCACCGTGTACAGAAAATTTGTAAATTTTCATGGCATCCTAAATTTTCATGTACTCCCCCCGATCTTTTTTACTCCACATATAAGATTTCTCTGAAGTCAAACTTCATAAAGTTTGACCAACTTTATATAGAAAAATATCAACATCACAATACGAGAGCCAACTCGATGCATGTCTTAGGGAGAGAGCTGATGCACATAACAAGGCAATAAACAATGATGAACAGTGTTTACACATGTGTACAAGGCTCTATTTAACCGATGATCATGGGTACATTGGCCAATGCAACATGACTTTTACTACCTATGATGTGAGCATCAAATAGGTTTATTTTAGCAATGTAGGGCTTCTAATCTTGACTAAACTATTGGCGCTATGCATAACTGTTCCCGCCATCTCGCATAAACTGTTCCCACCATGCAATTTTCTATCCGCCATGCACATATCCCGAAAAGTGGTGTTTGGAGATCAATGGGGTGGAGCGTAGGTTCGGGTGAACCATGGTCTTGTACAACATTCTCGATGATGTTTTATGTCTGGGCCGAACCAAAAGACGAATTTTCTTTCTTCTCTTCTCCTTTCCCCTTGCTACAGTAGCTGAGAGCTCTCCGTTGCTTCCCGGGCCGAACCGAGGCCCTCCTCGGCGGCGAGGCCGTCGAAGAGCGGCTGAGGCGAGGCGCCGACCCTAGTAGTGTATTTAGTAGGTTTAGGTGTAGTTGTGGTTTGTCCTCCGTGGCGACTGGGAGTAGGTTGCCGGATCTTGTTGGCCGGGTCTGGTGCGTTCTTGTCTTTGTCTTCGTCGTTGTGCTGCTCCGGTGGCAGGAGCAGTTGCAGACGGTGAAACCGGAGCAAGACATCTCCGACAATAAGGCCTGGAGCTGTTCCGTTCTGGCGCTCTGGCGCGGCGCTGGACGGGCGGAGTCGAGCTTCTCTGATGTGTTTCGGTGGTGGAAGATGGAGGAGAAGGTAATCGGCGCGAGCTCCTCTAATAAGCGTTGCTTCCTCTTGATCTGGAGCTTCGGTGTGGTGGTGCATCTTCCGGTTGGCCGTGGTGGCGAGGGGGAGATGCGGTGCGGCGCGGTGACTTTCAGATCGGGAGGATTGCAGGGAGATCTCAAGCTGCGTGTTGGAGCTGATCACATAGTGGCCTTGTATTGCCGCCATGACCTTGGGCTGATGAGGCAGCCACTTCGGATGCCCTTGATGGCATCAATCCAACCTCCAAGATCGAGGCCCTCTGAGGGATCCCTGCCGGTGTTTGAAGCTCTCTCTCTCCCAAGTGGTATAGTCCCCGGCGATGGGGAGGGCGGCCGGCGATGGAGTCCCAGCAGTTGCAGCAAGGAAGAAGGACCGGATTGTATTTTCTCTTTGCAGTTTAGGGTCCTTGGTGTAAATTGTGAGGACTGCGTTGTAATTTCCTTCTCTTTCAGGGTCCTCTATGTAACTTGTGTCTGCACTGATAGTAATCGAAGCAGCATCTAGGCCCTTCGGGGCCTCTCCCCTGTTCAAAAAAAAAAACACCAAAAGACGAACAAGGTGGAGACCCTCGAATCGGTTGTTGATTTGGTTTATGCTGATCTCTCAAATTTGATTCAACATTTTTTTTAGGAAATCTGTGTACAGCCACAATCATATCCCATATTTTTTTTTTGAAAAGGAAGATGTACCCCCGGCCTCTGCATCTGGGCGATGCATGCAGCCACTTTATTAATTATTCACAAAGACTTTACAAAGTAATACATCAGTAAGCCTGGATTCACCATCTTGGCAACACCTGTCGCTACTCCTATCCCCTTGATGCAGGGGTGCCGAATGTCCGAGCCTAATACCAAACAGACATCGCACCAAAACCTAACATCTAATACCGGGTGCCCCATCCCAGCCACATACCGGGACTGGGTCACACACCGGTCCGGCGCACTCACCGAGGCTGCCACCGCCGTCTTCCACCAATCCATCTCCAGAGCAGGGACTGACGCGTAGACCTTGCCAAGCCTGCCGTCGACGCCACCATGGCGCCAGACAGTGCCACCGCCCTGCGCTCGTCCATCCAGCCGCATCCGTCGTCGATATCCAGCTGCACCATGCCGCCAATACTCGTCGTCATCGACGCGGTAGATACAACGCCGCACCTCCTGGCAACCTCCACACCGTCGCCGCTGCTGGAGCTACGTGGAGTCCATCACCCACAGCATCTCTCTGCCGAACAGCAGAACCTCCCAAGACGGCGCCTCCATGGAGGGTACGACGCGAAGGACGCCGCCGCCGCCCAATCCAGACTGAATTTTGGACTTTCGTCCGGGAGGGGTTCGGAGGTGGATAGGAGAGACCTCGACATCGCCTCCACGGAGGGAAACGGCGTCGAGAAACGTCGCCGATGCCGGACCGAACAAGCCGATCAAAGTTTCCTCCGGTCCCCATCCTATACCACCAAACCTCCGTCGGCTCCGGATCCGGCAATGAACCACGAACCGAAACCTGCAGAGATGAGAGAGCCATGGGGCTCAACCCACCATGAAGGGGGATCGAGAAGAATCCATCGTAGATCTCCAGGCGCCGAATCCAGCGATCCGGCGTGGTCAGCGACGACCACCAACACCCCGCGGCGGCCGACGGCGTTCAAGCCCAAGACCCAGAATTGGATCCGATCTGAACCCGGCAGCGCCCGCGACCACCGATCTTGCCCACCACGCAGCCGTCACCACGCCGCGAGCAGGCCGCCGCCGCCGCGGTGCCGCGCACGACGTCGCCAAGAAACCCGCCCGCCGCGCCGCCCGACCCCATGCTAGCCCGGCGCCCCGCCCGATCTGGCTGCCCCGCGCCAGCTGCGACGGACAAGGGGTAGAGATGCCCCGCCGCCGCCCAGCCGGCCAAGCTTTGCCCGGCGGCGCTGCGGACGGCGGCGAGGAGAGGTGGAGGCGGGCCGAGAGGACGGCGGCTAGGGTTCCCCCTGGGTCGCCTGCGGGGGCGACACGAGGGGGTCTCAAGTCGCAGCTCCTTTCTGTTGCCGTCGTATCTTATATAGAACTATCTAAGGATGTGGCTACTTCATGTGCATATCTTATATAGAACCATGCAAGAACTTCCAGCCGAAACAAAGTCGTCCTTTCAATTTGTGCTGGATCGTCACCTTTTACCATCTTGTTGGACCCTGTGTACCATACAATCTGTATGGCAGACATTTCGATTGTTTAAGCAAATATAAAGGAGATCAAATAGTCATGCATTGTAAATGTATCGGCATGTTTATCCTGGTTTCTTTGCTAGAAAGAAACATGTACTAGCTGATGAAAGCAAAAGGAGAAAAGTAAGAAAGGCTGGTACGTATGTTGAAAAATCGTATGAGGGCAGCAGAGAACAGTTTTTTATTTTTCACATACACACGCATCTTGGATTTAATCATGCTCATCTGCATGTTGAGTTCCTATTTGCACATGACTATCGTGTGTACCATTCACTGTTGCGGCTGGGGTGGCACTTATATATCCCCGACTGATTTCATGTGCCTGTTTCTATGTCATTCAACAAAATAGTTAGCTATCAAGCAAGCTCCGTGTTTAATTATTCACAATGTTTTGGTAAGAGATTGGAGAAAACCAACATGCTAGCAAGCAGGCTTCTGCTGCTATGAAGTAACCAATAGGTGTCGCCGTTCAACTTCTCTCTAGGATGCAGTAGGTGCGAGGTGATCTGGACGTAGGCGTGTATTGTCGGCCCCGCTCCCAACGACGCACACCTCAGTCGAATGGACGGATGATGCCGTCATGCCACAAAACTTATTATACAGCTATACATCGTGTGGACGCTCATCATTGTCAAAGTACTACTCCCTTCGTTCCGTAATATAAGAACGTTTTTGATACTAGTGTAGTGTCAAAAACGCCCAAAGTGTCCTTTTGTTTCCGAGCTCAAATGAGCTCGGTGAACAGTAAAATCAAAAAAAAATCAAAAAAATTCTAATTTTTTTGTGACAAACATTGACAAAAGTTTCAAGTGATTGCAAAAAATTTGTCATGGAATCACATTCCTATAAGGCGTGGCAAAAAAAAAAAACAAATTCAGTGCTCCAAAATGCTTTTGAAAGTAGCATTTTCAAAGTACCGATTTTTTTTTGCCACGCCTTCTAGGAATGTGATTCTATGACGATTTTTTGCAAGCACTTGAAACTTTTGTCAATGTTTGTCACAAAAAAAATTCAGATTTTTCTGTACTGCCATGATTAAAGGCATTTTCCTCATTGCAAAAAGATCTTTGTTGCAAACCTCTGTTGCAGAAGTAACTCTGACTTGTGGCCCGTTGCAAAAAAGCATTCCCCTCATTGCAATAAGATCGTTGTTGAAAACCTGCGTTTTGCAACAAAACCTCTATTGCAAAAAGCATCTCTTACTTTTTAGAACGGAGACGCAAGAAGCGTCTGGCTTTAAATTAATATAGCCACATAACGGCAGCATCCAGGTTTTAACGACACACAGACTTAGTTCAGACAATAAACGGACAGGGGCATCATACCCCTCAGAGCACGCAGGCTCGCAAACTGAACCAAAAAAGAGCCCAACCCTAGGCACCTGTGGATGATCTAGCTATCCGGTAGACTTGCTTGATCTTGCTCATCACCACATCCATCAAATCACCATCCTTTTGCTTCTCGAGCGGCCTCCATTGTTGTAAGAAGAGATGCATTTTGACCAAGCAGTCAGCCGGGTGGGAAGGAAAGATCAATTCGATTGTAATCTTATTACGAATTTGCCAAAGTGACCAAAGAAGTGCCCCTACGCAACCGTAGTCCATCTAGCCTTTACATGGGCGCGTTCTGCAATTGTGGAAATGGGACCTTTGTTTTAGGTGCGTTCTGTAGTTGAGGAAATTGGACCTGCATTCATAGACTGACAGAGTGACCAGCTGTTCACCTGATCACTGTATAGCGTATACCGTCTTTTCATTTTATGGGTGTGAGAAAATAGTTATCATCCATGAATGCCCACTGCATATGACACACATTAGTTGAGTTTCTATTTTGTCTACAATACTGCCTCTTACTGTGCAATAGCGAGGGTGTAACATGTGCGTGATTTTTGTAGTGTCAAGAGAATGCTGTGACTTAGTACATGTTTACTTCCTTTCTTCAATCAGGGACTCAACACTGCATCCCTGTGGCAGTGAGATAATTTCTAACTCCTTTGTTATAGTTATTCAGATGCCTACGCTGTGGAATTAGCGCAAATGCGACGCCTCATATGCGTCGTGGACCGTTGGGACGGCGGACTTTATGCAATGCATGTGGAATAGCATGGGCAAAGGTAGGCACTATGTGGTCATGACCACTTATGTTTGGTACTTATTCACTTTCATCTGTGTTGGCTTAGTGTGTTTAATCAATTTCGCTCACTCATGTTGTGGCTTATAGGGCCTACAATTCCTGTGCTTGTTCATAGACTCAAATCGCATTGAATCACCCATCGTTTTTCTTTCTATAAGGATTGTCTTGTGCTCTCTACTGAGCAAAAAAATAATGTTCATGTGAAAACTCTGTTCTTCTTCTACTTGATGGGCTAGTATGGGACATAAGAGCTTTTCTGTTCACCTCAATTTTTCTGGAGCTTGAATTGTGTATTTTAAACTTGCATATACTTTTGACATATCAATTCTCGTTGATTCATAGTAGAGCGGCATATTTTGTATTAATATAGCATGGCCAACACCTTACATAGTCAAATGTTTCTTAAAAAGATCATATACATACTCAACATAAGCAGAGAGTATATTATATCCCGACAGTTATGTTTTATTTAGCATGCTAAATCATTAATCATTTGGATGCAAGCAGGGAAAATTGAGAAAAGTTATTGATTCTGACACCCCCATAGATGATGCTACTGTTGCAAAAATGGTACCTGAAGTCGGCATGGAATTTGACAATGAAGACAAAGCATATGAATTCTATAACAGGTATGCTGGACATGTGGGCTTTAGTGTTCGTAAGAGTTCATCGGACAAATCAGCTGACAACATCACAAGATCAAGAACTTTTGTATGCTCGAGGGAGGGTTTCCGTAAGGACAAGAAAGGAGCTAATGAAGTTAAAAGGCCACGGCCAGAAACAAGAATAGGGTGCCCTGCACGGATGATAATTAAGATTACATCCTATAATAAATATCGCATTGCTGAATTTGTACCAGACCATAACCATCAGCCAGCACCCCCATCAACCATGCATATGCTGAGATCTCAGAGGGTGCTTACTGAGGTACAAACAACTGAATGCAACTCCTCAGAAGATTCCACAACACCGTCAAGGTTTTCTGGTGACTCTTTAGTACAGCAGGCAGGAGCTTTTAGAAATGTTAATTTCCTCCCTGCAGATTACAGAAGTTCCCTTTGTTCAAAGCGCATGAAAAATATGCAGCCTGGTGATGCAGGAGGTGTTGTGAAGTACCTGCAGAGCATGCAGCTAAACAATCCGTCTTTCTTTTATGCTGTCCAGCTCGATGAGGATGACAAACTGACCAACATTTTCTGGGCCGATTCCAAATCTAGAGTTGATTTCAGCTACTTCAATGACGTGGTTTGTTTGGACACAACCTACAAGATAAATGCACATGGAAGGCCATTAACTCTCTTCCTTGGAGTGAATCACCACAAGCAAATCTCCATATTTGGTGCTGCTTTACTTTATGATGAATCGGTGGAATCGTTCAAGTGGTTGTTTGACACCTTCAAGATTGCTACAGATGGAAAGCAGCCAAAAACAATCTTGACAGATCAATCAAGTGCAGCAAGTGCTGCCATAAGCGCAGTATGGCCAAGTACAATTCACTGTCTTTGCCCATGGCAAGTGTACCAGAACACTGTCAAACACCTTAATCACATCTTCCAAGGCTCTAAAACATTTGCAAAGGATTTCAGCAGATGCGTTTATGATTATGAGGATGAAGAGGGTTTCTTGGTAGGATGGAAAACCATGCTAGAGAAGTATGATTTAAGAAACAATGAATGGCTTCATAAGTTATTCGAAGATCGAGATAAATGGGCATCAGCGTACAATCGACATGTATTCACCGCAGATATAAAAAGTTCGTTGCAGTTAGAAAATGTTAGCAATGTCTTAAGAAAGTACTTGAGTCCACAGTTTGATTTTTTGTCTTTCTTCAAGCACTATGAAAGAGTGCTGGATGAGCATCGCTATGCAGAGCTGCAAGCTGATTTTCATGCAAGCCAAAGCTTCCCGAGAATCCCCCCCTCGAAAATGCTGAAACAAGCTGCCAACATATACACACCGGTGGTTTTTGAAAATTTTCGCAGAGAGTTTGAGATGTTTGTGGATTCAGTGATCTACAGTTGTGGGGAGTCTGGAACTGCATCCGACTATAGAGTAGCAGTAACAGATAGACCCGGGGAACACTATGTTAGGTTTGAATCCAGTGATTTGTCTGTTGTTTGCAGTTGTAAAAAATTCGAATCAATGGGTATCCAGTGTTGCCATGTGCTGAAAGTCCTTGATTTCAGAAATATAAAGGAGTTGCCACAGAAATATTTTCTGAGAAGATGGACGAAGGATGCAAAATCTGCAGATAGAGGCAACCAAGAATTCTTGAATGATGGAGCTTCGCCGACTCCAAGCTCTTGTTTAAATGTTCCTGTGCCAATTATAGGTCAACCACAAGTGCACTTGAATAATCTCCATGACCATGTAAGTTGATGAAATGCAGCATTTTAATTAAGAAGTTACTTCCGATTCTTAATTCAGGCTGAGAATGATACACACGACATGGCAAACACAGGTCACTTCTATTTCTACTTCCGGCCAACAAGCCCTTCAAGGAAACGCCCATGGAAGCCAGGTATCACACACTGATTGAACTGAATCTAGATGTAGTGCACTTCAACTTCTTACGCCATGAGTGTCGGTTTTAATTCCTTTTTCACAGTATTTTAACATGTGCTTGGTGCTGTTCCATTCCACCTCCTGTCAACGACTCACAAAATTGTAGACATTAGAATAGTTTATTTATGCTTTTCTGACTTTGAGTTGCTGTACAGGGTTATGCCCCTTTAGCAGGGATGAACCAGCAGCCATTTATCGGAGGTTTCCCCCTAAACCATGAAACAGGTTTTGGATGAAAAGTGGGCCTTACGCTTTTGCCATGTCGTTCCAGAAATCCTGAAGTTTCTGGTATTCTGTAAGGCCCCTGTTTCTTATTTTTGTAGTAGCAATATGTGCCGCTAGTTGGATCTTGTTTGTTGTAAAGAAAAATAATAATAGCCCGTAGTTGGACTATAGAAATTCACACAGCTTTGAGATGGTAACAAAGATTCGAATCGCTAGCATTCATACAGAGCATATGTCATGCCGATGTTGCAGAAACGGCTAAACTGCTCGTATTTCGAACGAGCAAAAACAAAACGAAGAGTTATGTTATTTACTCATCTTTTCCACATCTAAATGCTGACACAATGGATCACCTGAACAAACTGGCCGTGCTTTAAACTCTTCTAAGTATATATTACAAAATCATGTTTTGCTTCAGAAAATGTTTCGGCCGGCCGTAGAGGTTGTGCATGCTGATGACTCCCATGGCTTGACTGGGTGAGTGTACCTAACCAAATAGATGAAATCCACGAGCCTGCTGCTTTCCTTGAAAGACACTTTCTGGGTAAGCAGCGGTGATGAAACAGTGCTGTTTCCTCGCCACTTGGAAGATGACCGACCAAACAAACATTATGCTATTGACCGGCCGGCGCAGCACTACCTGAAGAACCGTGGTTTGAATACTCGGTTTGAATTGAAACGCGGCCAACCACAGATCCTCTGAAGAAATAGACAGCAGATAATCATACTGCCAAGTCCCCCCAGAAAGAAATAAAAACCATACTGCTGCTTTCCAAATCTTACTAGCAGTACAGTACGGAGGAGCAGAGAACGAGAAATGAGACAAGGGTCGTGAAATGGGATGAAAATGACGGGCTGGGCTGTTCTTAGGCCAGCGGATCGTGTTGCAGGCGATTGCCACGATGCTCTCCGTGGCAGGCTGCTGAACTTCCAAGTTCCAACCGTGTCACATCCGTTGCTACTTTGCTAGCTAGTACTCCCTCCAGAAAGAAATACTACTCCGTCCCATAACGTAAGACGTTTTTGCACGCAAGTATAGGAGGAAAAGGGCAATGTTCAAGAAAACGGAAAGCGTAAGCGAAGCGGAAGGCCACAGCTTAGAGCAATGGGCGCTTAAGCGCGCGCTTGAGCGTTTTTTGAAATTGTCTAGAATTTGACAGATTTTGAATGACATACACAGGAAAAACGGAAAACATGGCATATGGGTAATTGAAATAGCATCTAAAATACAGTTCACACCTTAGCAAATACACATCAGGTTCACATGGCAAGCAAAATAACAACTAAAATGCAGTTCAGTTCAAACAGACATAACCTAATAGAGATCATGTGGCCAGAATTTTGCCAGAATATGAAGGAAATAGTTCCCGAACAGAGCCTAATTGTAAGATACATAGCATATTACCATTATTGCGCAAGCAGGCAAGCAGAAGTAGTTCAAAAACTGCCAAAAATTGGCCAATTTTTTTTAAAAAAGCTTAATCTACCGCTTAGGGCAAAAGCGAAGCGATTTGCCATCGCTCAGCGCTTAAGCGTCGCTTAAAAACGCTTTCTTGAACACTGGAAAAGGGCAACAACCCCGGTTCCATTTCCATAGAAACGAAACCCAGAGTAACAAAATATTACAGCACGCGGGGGAGGATAAAGGTATCAACCTCGATAAAATAGTGATCTAAACGCTCTTATATTTTTTACAGAGGGAGTACATAGTATATCTGAGTAAATACATTGGTTAAATAATAATCCATTGGTGTTGAGAGCTTTGATCACATCAAACAAACAACTGTCTAATCCAGGCTCCACATGTTTAGTGTTGAATCCACAGCACAAGGATACAAGATGCACGCAAGGAAGGGATACGCTCCATCCAAAGCTCCAAAGTACCATTGCCTGGAGCCTAGCAACAGGGTTCCTATCTCTGTCTCCATTTGTCGAAGCCGTCGTGCATAGCTATGTCCACTGCACAGCTCGGACTTGGTAAAGTATCAAGCGTGTGTTTAGTATGATATGTACAGTGATTTTTTTAAAAAAAGATTATGACATGTACAGAGTTCGCCAAAGGCGCAGACAGAATCATGTCAAGCACGGCGCATTCATCATGTCACGAACGAGAAACAGTCAAATCCCAGTGCAAATATAACGTTGTTGATCCTGGCTCAGGCACCTGGTAGTACAAAAGAGACAGAGCGCGCGGCGTCGTGCCCAAGGGCCGTGCCGTCTGTCCGGCGACTGGCGACCAAGCGGCGAGCATCGGGAGCTACACCCGAGAACCGGAGCCCTTTTTATCATCGAACCCAACGCCACCTCTTGGCGCTGCGAGCATGGCCGACTTCTCCTTCTCCCGCTCCGGCCCGCAGCCGCTAGGGCAAGGGCAAGGCCGGCGGCGCCAGGGCGCGCGCAGCCCCTACCCGACCCCGGACAACTCCACCTCCTTCGCCGGCGGGCGCGCCCCGCGCGGACAGCGCCGCCGGGGTGGTGGCTACGATGACATGTCGTGGCAGAGCTCCGTGTCCTGGCAGCCCGACACGTCATGGGCGCAGCCGCACGGCCTCGGCGCGGCCGTCGGGCCGTGGGGCCTGGCCGGGTCCGACGCCGCCTCCCGCCGCGGCCCGGCGCTGTTCCAGCGGACAGCTCGGGACTACTACCTGTCGCGCCGGTCCGGGCCCCGGACGCACCGGGACCGCTCGTCGTCGATGTCGACGGTGCACCGGCCCAGCGGCACTGTAAGCACCGTCGCCGGCAAGCGGCTCGAGCTGCAGAGCGTTGTCACGGACGCGAGCCGGGCCGCCGCCGTGGCCCCCGACGTCTCCTTCGCCAGCAACGATGACTGCAGCATCGCCACGTCCGCCGCCCCTGCCGCCGGCGCCGTGGACAGGGCGATGGTGAGGTACAGCGCGCACGCCCCGGTCTCCCGCGAGGTCTCCTTCTCGCGCGACAACCACAACAAGCTCTACGTCACCCCCGCCCCCGTGCAGCGGGACGTGCCCAGCTTCGGCTACGACGTCAGCGCCACGTCCTACAGCCAGAGCCGGAGCCGGTACTACGGCGACGACGACGCTGGCGGCTACGAGTTCGACGACGAGGACGACGGCGACGGCGAGGTCGAGCTGAGGGCCGGGAAGACGGTCAGCGTCACCGGTCTGTTCAAGTACTCGACGCCGATGGACATCGTGCTGCTCGTGCTCGGGTGCATCGGCGCCATGATCAACGGCGGCTCGCTGCCCTGGTACTCGTACCTCTTCGGGAACTTTGTCAACAAGATCGTCGCCTCCGACAAGGACCAGATGATGAAGGACGTGAGGCAGATCAGCGTGTACATGATCATCCTCGCCGTAGTTGTCGTCATAGGAGCGTACCTCGGTGAGCACATCGTGCCTCTCGTTCTGAGCCATGGCATACATTCGTCATGCATGCATCTACTAGTTCTGACAAGCGTTGGTTGGTGCAGAGATCATGTGCTGGAGGATCGTGGGCGAGAGGTCGGCGCTGCGGGTGCGGCGAGAGTACCTCAAGGCGGTGCTGCGGCAGGAGATCGGCTTCTTCGACACGGAGGTGAGCACCGGCGAGGTGATGCAGAGCATCTCCAGCGATGTCGCACAGATCCAGGAAGTCATGGGCGAGAAGGTAACGGAGATTAAATTGCTGAAACATGGCTAGATCCTCCGAGCGCTCTGCCTGAACTTTTGTACTTGGACATGTGTATAGATGGCAGGATTTGTGCATCACGTCTTCACCTTCATCTTCGGCTACGTGGTTGGGTTCAGAACGTCATGGAGAATCGCCCTCGCCGTCTTGGCCGTCACGCCGGTCATGATGGCCTGTGGCATCGCCTACAAGGCCATATACGGCGGCCTCGCCGCCAACGAAGAGGTAATAATTAGTGTCGCCTGAACATACATATAGACTGAAGGAAAACAAACATGGAGTCTGAACTGAACATTTGTGTTGGTTCTGATCATCTATCAAACTAGGCGTCGTACCAACCCGCGGGCAGCGTGGCGCAGCAGGCGATCAGTTCGATCCGGACGGTGCTGTCGTTCGTCATGGAGGACCGGCTGGCCGACCGGTACGCCGAGTGGCTGCGCAAGGCGTCGCCGATCGGCGTCAAGATGGGCTTCGCCAAGGGCGCCGGCATGGGCATGATCTACCTGGTCACCTACTCCCAGTGGGCGCTGGCGCTGTGGTACGGCGCCAAGCTGGTCGCCCAGCAGGAGATCAAGGGCGGCGACGCCATCGCCTGCTTCTTCGGCGTCATGGTCGGAGGAAGGCAAGCACAACACCACGCATATGCATCTTGCACGCGCCATTTCGATCTTAATTAGTCGCAGCTAGCTGACCTTGGGTAATGGTGGTACGTGCGTGCGTGCAGGGGCTTGGCGCTGTCGCTGTCGTACTCGGCGCAGTTCGCGCAGGGGACGGCGGCGGCGGGGCGGGTGTTCGAGATCATCGACCGTGAGCCGGAGATCGACCCGTACGGCGCCGGTGGGCGGGCACTGTCGGCGGTGCGGGGCAGGATGGAGTTCAAGGACGTGGAGTTCGCGTACCCGTCGCGTCCGGAGTCGCTGATCCTGTACAACCTGAACCTGATCGTCCCGGCGGCGAAGATGCTGGCGCTGGTGGGCATCAGCGGCGGCGGCAAGTCCACCGTGTTCGCGCTCATCGAGAGGTTCTACGACCCCACGCGAGGTACGTGACAATCACCATAGAAACGTACATTCCCGTGCGCCGCCGTACCATGGTTGCACGTACGATGGATGATCGATCGGCCGGTGAAGTTCATGCAAACTGTATCGTGTTGGTGGTGTGCAGGGTCGATCACGCTGGACGGCCAGGACCTGGGCTCGCTGAACCTCAAGTGGCTCCGGTCGCAGATCGGGCTGGTCGGGCAGGAGCCCATCCTGTTCGCCGTCTCCATCATCGAGAACGTGATGATGGGCAAGGAGAACGCGACGAGGCAAGAGGCCATCGCCGCCTGCACTAAGGCCAACGCCCACACCTTCGTCCTCGGCCTCCCCGACGGCTACGACACGCAGGTAACTAAATCCATTAAGCAAACTGATGATGATGATGGTGGCCTCACTAGTCTGTCACTGTTCACGGGCTCGCCAGAATCTCCTAAACAAATCTGTCTCTGTTCTTGGTTTACTAGGTTGGTGACCGCGGGACCCAGCTGTCGGGGGGACAGAAGCAGCGCATCGCGCTCGCGCGCGCCATCATCCGGGAGCCGCGCATCCTGCTGCTGGACGAGCCCACCAGCGCGCTCGACGCCGAGTCCGAGGCCGTCGTGCAGCAGTCCATCGATCGCCTCTCCGTCGGCCGCACCGTCCTCGTCATCGCGCACCGCCTCGCCACCGTCCGCAACGCCGACACCATCGCCGTGCTCGACCGCGGGGCCGTCGTCGAGTCCGGCCGCCACGCCGACCTCATGGCCCGTGCCGGCCCCTACGCCGGCCTCGTCAAGCTCGCCTCCGACAGCGGCAGGTCTGACCCTGCCGTCGCCCCCGGCACACCTGGCACCCCCGGCGCGGCGGGGTACAACAGCTTCACTGATAACTCGGGGTACGACGTGTCGGTCTCAAAGTCGAGGTACGGCGGCATTCGCGCGATACAGGAGGAGGAGGAGGCGGACGCCAAGGACGCGCGCGGTAAGGGCGCCGCCAAGTTCAGCGTCTCCGAGATATGGGAGCTGCAGCGGCAGGAAGGGCCGTTGCTCATCCTGGGGTTCCTCATGGGCATCAACGCCGGCGCGGTGTTCTCGGTGTTCCCGCTGCTCCTGGGCCAGGCCGTCCAGGTGTATTTCGACCCCGACACGGACAAGATGAGGCGGCAAATCGGGTACCTGGCCCTCGCCGTCGTGGGTCTCGGCTTTGCCTGCATTCTCACCATGACGGGGCAGCAGGGCTTCTGTGGCTGGGCCGGTGCCCGGCTCACCATGCGCGTCCGCCACCGCCTCTTCCGCGCCATCATGCGTCAGGAGCCCGCGTGGTTCGACGAGGAAGACAATGCCATGGGCGTCCTCGTGACACGGCTCTCCAGGGATGCCATCGCCTTCCGCTCCATGTTCGGCGACCGGTACGCCGTGCTGCTCATGGCCGTGGGCTCCGCCGGCGTCGGCCTCGGCATATGCTTCGGGCTGGATTGGCGCCTTACACTGATTGCCATGGCCTGTACTCCACTAACGCTCGGCGCGAGCTACCTCAACCTGCTCATCAACGTCGGCGCCAGGTCCGACGAAGGCGCGTACGCGCGGGCCAGTAGCATCGCCGCCGGTGCCGTGTCGAACGTACGCACCGTCGCGGCGCTCTGTGCACAGGGCGGCATCGTCGGCATGTTCAACCGGGCGCTGGACGGCCCTTCGGCCAAGGCCCAGCGGAAGTCGCAGTACATGGGCATCATCCTCGGCCTCTCCCAGGGCGCCATGTACGGCGCGTACACGGTGACGCTCTGGGCGGGCGCCTACTTCATCACCAAAGGCTGGTCCACCTTCGGCGACGTGTCCAAGATCTTCCTCATCCTGGTCTTGAGCTCCTTCTCCGTCGGCCAGCTGGCCGGACTCGCCCCTGACACCTCCGGCGCGCCGACGGCCATCGCCGGCATACTGTCCATCCTGAAGCGCCGGCCGACGATCAACGAGGAAGGCACGAAGCGGCGGACAATCAAGGACGGGAAGCCGATGGACGTGGAGCTGAGGAAAGTGATCTTCGCGTACCCGTCGCGGCCGGACGTGACGGTGCTGAACGACTTCTCGCTGCGCGTGAAGTTCGGGAGCACGGTGGCGGTGGTCGGGCCGAGCGGGAGCGGCAAGTCGACGGTGGTGTGGCTGGTGCAGCGGTTCTACGACCCACTGGGGGGAACCGTGACGGTCGGCGGCATGGACGTGCGGGAACTGGACCTCAAGTGGCTCAGGGGGGAATGCGCGATGGTGGGCCAGGAGCCGGCCTTGTTCAGTGGGTCTATCAGAGAAAACATTGGGTTTGGTAACCCGAAGGCCGCGTGGGCCGAAATCGAGAATGCTGCTAAGGAGGCCAACATCCACAAGTTTATCGCAGGCCTCCCCCAGGGCTACGACACTCAAGTAAGTACCACTGTTCACAAATTATTCACAAAAAAACTGTTCACAAATTGTTCTTAAAAAAACTGCTCAAATCTCAACTTCCAATGCCAAACTTAACATTTGTATTTACTCAAAACTTAACATTTTGTAAATTAAGATGTTGTTTACATGATTTTTACACATTATAGACATTATATACTAACGGCTAATTTTTGGCAGGTTGGGGAGAGTGGGGTGCAGCTGTCAGGTGGTCAGAAGCAGAGGATTGCGATCGCACGAGCAGTCCTGAAGCAGTCGAGGATACTGCTCCTGGACGAGGCGAGCAGCGCGCTGGACCTCGAGTCCGAGAAGCATGTGCAGGAGGCGCTGCGGCGAGTGTCGCGACGCACGACGACGATCACCGTGGCGCACCGCCTCTCCACGATCCGTGACGCAGACCGCATCGCCGTCGTGAGCAGCGGCAGGACCGTGGAGTTTGGCAGCCATGAGACCCTCCTCGCGAACCACCGCGACGGCCTCTATGCCGCCATGGTGAAGGCCGAGATCGAGGCGCAGGCATTCGCGTAGAGGAGTACAGAACAGAACTATGAACTGATCCAGTGTTCAGTAATTTGAACATTATTTTTTGACGTGTTTTATGTGACCAAGTTCTTAGTAGGTAGTCAATATATTATTTCGGCAATGTTACCTAGACCACAAGATGAATAAACTTCTCGAGAATACAAGGATTAGATGGAATGTCCATTTTGGCAATATATGACGCCTGATAATGATACCGCGAAATGGAGAGAGAAAACAAAATTAGGGAGAAAAATTGTACTTAGCAAATAAGATGAGAAATCTTGTTCGACGAGACAGGCGAGCTGCTCTTGGAGATGATGGGATTAATTAAGCGGATTGATGTGGCCATGGTATCAGTTGAGATGGATTTGGTGAGCAACCTGGATGTGGATCTGTTGTGATCATTGGGCGGGTTATTTTACTTGTTGTCGTGCTGGGCATTATTTGTGAAAAAAAGAGAGAAAGAAACAATACTTGCCAGCTCCACAGACATGGATCTCGCATAAGGGAGGGCATATTCTTTGTTTATTTATAAATTGTGTACTGAAGATTCGGGCGCTCATTTGGAACTGGCCACCATGTTAACGGTAGTTAGTTGTTAAGGTCCAGACAATCAGCACTCTACCTTTTTGTTATGATGCTATGGAGTACCGACCTTCACTCATTAGTATATGTTGGTAAATTATTATACAAGAAGTGGATGTATGTGTATCTACCGAACTTGTGTAGTAGCAGCAAATCATTGCTGTGACCACAAAATTTTGTGGTCGAGGAGGAAAAAGATACTATTATCGAAACTGTCATTTTCTTTACAAGTTGACATTTCGTCGTCGCGAGGTTGCTGTTTCAAGCTTGGTTTCCATAATATCTTGATGAAATAGTTGGTGCATCGCCTTATCTTGATGTCCAATTTCTTCAGCCTTGCCCTGAATAAGTAGGTTTCCACTGGTAGTACATTTATTAGGAGCATAACTTGCTGAAGTGTTCTTATAGGGCCGGAATAGAAGAAACCTAGCTGCTTTGCTTGGGTTGCTAATTGCTATGCTTAATGCTACCCATATTCTTGACGCAGTGGTTGATGGAGTAATGTCTTTGAATACTTCCCGTAAGCAACCACGGCGCAGTATCAACAGATCGTACGCTGGCCGTCTCCATTTAGCAGCGATTGATCCAGACTCCACCGGACAGAATAAACCCAATCCATTTTTCTATTGAATGGAGGCAAAAACTATCGTATTACTCCCTCCAGATGAGAACATAAGTCGGGCACATATTTTAGGTCTTCGTGTTGGTTAGCGAAACATATGTCGTATGTCATAAAAAATATAGTTTTTGATTCGTCACCTAATGAAGTTTTTCTAAACATATATATTTTTGGCATATTATACATACTTCACTACTTAAATTAATGACCTAAGTTCTCGTGCCAGGACTTATACTCCCATCCGAAGGGAGTAATAAAGGAGTTTTTAGAACAAATATGTACAGACAAGCGAACACATTCGAACTAAAATACTCCCTCCGTCCCATAATATAAGACGTTATTACATCCAATATGCTCTCCCTCCGTCCCATAATGTAAGACGTTATTACATCCAATATGACAATAATCAATGTGCGCTTGTTCTCCGCTCCTTTGACTAAATACTTTGTTGAGTTTGTGTTGAAAGCCCCTCAAGAAAACATTATTCATTCAATTCATGAACCAGTTGAGGAGTATTCTAAAGAACTTAATAATCAAGAGGTTGTATTGAGTGAGATAGACCAACAAATGGTAACTACTGCGGAGGTCATGCTATGTGACAAAGCTGCTGAAAAAGCCATTCCAAAAGTTGGGAAAACTTGGGGTCATGTAGTTGCAACTGGGATAAGCAATAGGATCCAAAGAGATGGTAGGACTATCCAAAAACCTGGACAATCTTACAGGTACACCTAAAAGTATGGTGTTTATTATCCCTTTGTTGTACTTAGCAATGCAACTTTATTGCAAAAGATAGAAATGCTATAATCAATTTAGGTTCTACTGAATTAGAAATCAATTATAATATTGATTTTATCAAAGTGGTTGAATTTGATAGGCCGGGGAAGAATTAATTACTCCATCATATTAAGTTTTTCACCCCAACACTGATGTTATTGGGGAAAAATTTAATAGTTTTGTTCCTTGTTATAAAGAGAGTTCTTATGTGACTATTAATCCATTTGAGTGAGGAGGCATGCTTATAGGCTCACCTTGGAGATAGGTGAGTACTAGGAAAAGAAATGAACAAAAGCTCGTCAAATCCAATGGTAGCAGGTCTAATCTAGAACGTTAGATAATTAAAGTTATACATGACCTATGGAGTAGAATATACCTCCTAGGCAACAACATAAAAAATTGTGTGATGCTTACACCATTCACACTAGGATGTAAGGTAATTGGACCCCCCAAGTGCAAGAGCTTGTAGCAAGTAGCAGGTTTCCCTCAGCGGGAACCAATGTATCAATCTGCGAAGGTATAAGCTTCCTACACCAACGATAAGTTCTATAATACAAATAAAACTTCACTTGTTACCCTAACAACTCTAGCAAGGATGTCAACATGATGTTAATGTATAAAGTGGTACAAAGTATTTTTGTATTTTGGGAACAAATAATAACTGAAAATTAAAGTGCGTGTAAAAGATTGTTGGAAGGTGTTTCTTGTGTTGGAAATTGGACCGGGGTTCATAGTTCCACCAATACTAACTCTCCATAAGATAAATGTGTGGTAAAGATAACATAGACTCATGAAAGGGGAATATTAAGAGCTCGGGCGAGAATATTTATGATGTGATGGGATTATATAGGCAATACGTACATAAATCTATAGATCAAGATCCTCCTTGCATCTATGGATAATACCCCACTCTTTGACCGAGAACCTCCGCATCACCAAGTATTAACTAATAAAACACAAAATGCTTTGAGCAAGATGACATACTGTTGATAAACATGATTTCATTAGAGGTCTCATTCCATCATTTATCCTTATTGGCAATAATACAATGCATTCATTTTCCTCTTACTGTCATCACGGTAGATTATTTGTAAGATTAAACCCAAGTAATGCACACCACACACTCTATTCACTACTAGGAGAAACCCTATAGGTAGGCACTTAACAGTGGCACGGCGTGGATAGGCCGCGCTGCTGCTATTTAGCAGTAGCGTGGGTTTGCGGCACCGACGCTACTACTAAGTGTTCCCCACCGTGTCTCTCGGGGCTGGCAACAGTACCAGCGCGGGGTATAAAACCCGCGCTACAACTAACGCGATAGCACTAGCGCGGGCTTTACATCCTGCGCTGCTACTGTGGACACACGGGACTGCTCCCGGGTCCCGCCTAGTAGCAGCGTTGGGTTTGTACCCCGCGCTACAGCTAATGGGCTTAGCAATAGCGCGGGCCTGTGCCCCGCGCTACCGCTAAACACCCTTATCCTCTCCGTGCCACCCGTTCCTCACTCTCCCTCACCGCCGTGCTACTGCCGCCGTCCCCTCGGTAAGCCTCCTCCCTCCTCCAGCCGCTGCCCCTCCTCCCTACTCCAGCCGCCGCCCCTCCTCCCTCCTCCAGCTAGCCGCCGCCCCTCCTCCCTACTCCAGTCGCCGCCTCTCCTCCCTCCTCTCTCCTCCCTATTCCCTCCTCTCTCCCTCCTCCTCCCTCCTCCATCATTTTTACTAATGCAATGATGCCACTTTGATTTAGGATAGCTTCTAGGGTTTAGTAGATAGTTTCTAGTTTACCAAATTAGTAGAAATTTAGACAGAGTTAAAATTTAGGACAACTTCAGTTAAAATTTTAGTTGGTAGAAAAATGTATTGGACACTTTGATTTAACATCGTTTAGGCATTTTCCAGTTTAAAAGTGCATGATGATGTTGTAGGCAGAAATGTTGTTGCCAATTATATTGCGAATTATTTTTATGTCATTATCACTTTGTCATCAAAGAATGCTATATGAGATTTGATGATCTAATTTTTTACTCGGTAGAATATGTAGGCTTTCTGGTGTCGCGTCTCCCTGGAGTGATCATCGTCGGAGCTGTTGGTCCCCAGTCATCATTCCGCTGTTCGACTACTTCCTCTACAGCCGAGTGGGTGAGCTAAAAGTCCACCACCTCCTCCTCCTCCGCTCTTTGTTTCATGTCACTAAAAATTTCTATCGAGAGTGGTAGGGTTTGTACCTTATATGTATTTAAGCGGGCGTCTTCCCTCCGAGTGGCCTATTGCTACTTGTAGTCTGCGTTGGTATTTCCCCGAAGAGGAGAGGATGATGCAGTACAGTAGAGATAAGTATTTCCCTCAGTTAAGAACCAAGGTTATCAATCCAGTAGGAGAACCAAGCAAAATTCCGTTAAGCGCACCTACACACACAAGAGCAAACACTTGCACCCAACGCAAATAAGAGGGTTGTCAATCCTCTTAGCGGTTATTTGCAAGGATTAAATCTTATCGAGGTAAATAGATAAACTAAAATACTAATAAAAATAAAAGTAAATAAATTGCAGCAAAGTATTTTTAGGTTTTTAATATATGATAAAGTAGACCGGGGGGCATAGTTTTCACTAGAGGCTTCTCTCTCGAACACATAGCATACGGTGGGTAAACAAATTACTGTTGGGCAATTGATAGAAAAGCAAATAATTATGACGGATTCATGGCTGTAACACCCCGATTTTTGGCCCTTTCTTTTTCTTTTGGATTTCTTCGAATTTTTATTTGGAGTTCTTTTTCCGTGGCTATGTGGTCTTGAAACCTGGGAAGATCTTCTCTCCTGCCACTTCCTAGTGGCTTGTCATTCTCAAATCTATCCCAAGGCCATGTCATTTCCATCTTAGCCCAACCCCAATATTTATTTCTTGGGAACATTCCTTTTTCTATTAAAGAAATAACCCTGTTTGCTCTAGGTTGTGAAGCAACCTATATTTCTGCCATTCCAAAAATTTCCACAAAATTCTCATAAATTCTTTGGATCATATCTTCCACAAATATGCCAAAATCCATCCTTGCCTAGTTCAAAAATAATTCAGGAATATTCATTTTCCATTCTGTCCAGAATGGCACTTTGTGAAGGAAGTGCCATTTATCTTTTCTTGATTGCCCTCAAAATTTTTGGGCACTCTCTCATATCCAAATTATTCAACTTCATTTTCCTAGTAAATGTTCCTCAGTAAATTTCCAAAGTTTCTGACCAGAGAGAAGCTTTGTGAAGGAAGTACTAGCTAGGCTTATCCAAATGAGTTGAAATTTTGGGAGATCATCCATATGATCAAATCATAACTCTCCACCAAATTTCATATCCATCCAACAATCTATGTGAGCACACCTTCAAAACTTGGTTTCTGGTCACAATTTCAGTTTGTGAAGCAACTACATTTTATATTGCTTCATAAAATCTGAAATTAATCCAGGACCTAAATATCCCTATATCATTTGAGCATGCCAAAATTCACATCATTTTGCCAAGTCATTTTCTCCACAAAATTCCCCCAAG
The DNA here is from genome assembly GCA_039707655.1 of Elymus sibiricus. NCBI lineage: Eukaryota > Viridiplantae > Streptophyta > Magnoliopsida > Poales > Poaceae > Elymus > Elymus sibiricus. Next base: position 326,980,872 of record CM077670.1, read on the forward strand.
TTTCTGTCCAGTGTGGATCATTGTGAAGGAAGTACCATTTTTATTTATCTAAATGGGATGAAATTTTTATGGTGCTTTCATATGCCCAAATGATCATACTCCACCAATTTTCAGCCCAATCCAATTATCCATGTGAGTGCTACTTCATGATCTAGTCTCTGGACCAGATTTTGTGGTTGTAAAGCAACTATGACAAATCTTGGCCCAAATCATTTCATATTGCACAGGATCATAGTCCTTCCTACCCTAAACCTCTATGACATCCTGCTTAAGCTCTTATCCCCTCCCATTTGATCGCTATTTCATGCCCAAGTTTGATACAACAAACTTCAGTCGATCATTCCCATCAGCTCACAGTGGTTTTCTTCGATCCATCACCTCAGGGAGGTCCCACTTTGGAAGGACTACACGCTAGACATCTTTTTGTGGGCCAGGATACACTGCGTGCGCCTGTGCACGTGGTGACCACGCGGTCTGGCAGGCCAAACGCGTGCTCTGGCCGCCGGGACCCCTCGGCCGCCGCCCAAACGTCGTGGCCTCGCCACCGCACCTTGTCCACTGCGCTGCTCGAGCTCTCCTGCTTCCACGCATCCTCTCTGGGCCCCTCCCCCTCTCCTCTTTCCTCTCCGGCGAGCCACGCCGCCCCGCGTGCCCGTGGCCGTTGTCGCCTTGCTTCTGTCTTCTTCCTCCCCCGCGGCATCTCCGCACCGCGTGCACTCCCCCTGGCCTCTCTCTTTCCCCCACGCGTGCGCACGCGCACGCGGTCGCACCAGAGCATCCACCGCACGCTCCCGTCGTCGTCCGGCGAGGGCATCACTGCCATGGCTATATAAACCACCCCCGAGACCTCCCGACCGCACAAACCTCTCTCTCTCTCTCCCTCCTAGCAAACCCCCTGGCCACTCAACCGAGCTCCGGAGCCCCTCCTCGCTCCGCATTGCCACCTTGGCCGCCGCTGACCTCCTCTTAAATTCGAGCCATGTCGAGCTCTCCTCTCCGCCCTAACACCACCAGCGACCTCCCCATCCACCCCAGAGCGCACCCCGCAGCTCATCCCTTCCTCTGGAGCAACATGCCGCGCGCCCCGGTGACGGCCGACGCCATGTCCGCCGTGGTCGAAGCCCCACCCGCTACAGCGCTCCCCGGCGAGCGTGAAGTGGTCAGGCGGATGCGTCTCGCTTCCCCGAGCACGCCGGTGGCCGGAGTCACCCGGGACGGTCACCGGAGTGCGCGGCCTCCTCTGGTCCTCGGGCGAGCGAGAGGTTGAAGACGACGACTAGTCCAGGCGGGCCCCACCTCCCCTCGACCCCACGCGCCAGTGACACACCGGTCGGGCCCAGGTGCATAAGTGGAAGCGTATTCGGCGTAATACGTTTTCCGTTTCTGAAAACGTACTCTGGTGCTCCTTTGAGCTAAAATACGTTTTCTCTGTTTGAAAGCGTAATCCCAGAAATACGTTTTCTCTTTTTCAGCCGCCGGCCGAAATGGTTAAATTGCGGACGTTCGTCCGTTAGCAGCAGAAATGAATATTTTTATTTAATTTTCTGCCTAACGAACGAACGGCCGTATCTCCGCAACCGTGACTCCGATTCAGGTGATTCCAAAGCCCACGATCTCAGTTCGTCGAGCCCATTCCGATGGTATCATTTTCATGAGGTTGTCACACTATGAAAATGACCATTTTGCCCTTGCCCTTAAAATAGCTCCGCCGGGAGGGAAACTTTTCCGGCAATTCTTTCCGCGAGTTCATCGCACCTCTCCCCGGTGAATCCATCAACCCCAGGCAAGCCACAACAGCCACTTGCATGATGGCCTTGCAGTAGCCATGGTTTCCCACTTGAATATTTAAATAATTGTTTGCTCATTTAGTGATTTTGTTAATGCTTCGAATATGCTTATGAATCCATGCTCATTTCTTATGCCATGTTCATCTAGTAGGTGAAATGATTAATTGCTAATACTATTTTGCTTTATTCTTGTAATCACTTCCGATGCTAGTGATAATGTTATGCTCACATGAATAGTTATCATTTGTATGATAATACTTGTGATCTTCATGATCATCGCTATGCCATGCTCATTTGCATCTAGTAGAGGAAATGATTTATTGTTGATGCTGTTATGTTGTTAAATGGTTATGTTACCCATCCATGGTTACACTGATATCATGCTCATGTGCATTGTTACTTCATTATGTTGTTATGACTCAGCTCATCACCATTCAAGTTAAACCTGACATTAATCGAACTTGAACAAATCTGTTGGCTGAGTCATGGGGCCACCAAATCGAGCTCACCAGTGCAACCACACTTGCCTGGATGGGGAGGCCCTAATGCGGTCTATTGTAATGCCTCTCGCCAGTGCCTCCTACTAGGGAAGGTTATGTGCGCGCGCTACCCTGATCAGGTAGGCGGCCATAAGCCTTGTGTGCCCGAGTTGTATGGATCCAGAGTCCCCGTTTGGGACATTTGTTATTTTGGCCACGACGGTGGCGGCCACAAAGGTGGCGGATGTCACGAGTTGACATCGGGGACACCCATGACATAGCCCAAAGGGGAGTTTGTCGGAGTGGCTGGGAGAGTGTCATGCAATAGATTGGTTTTGTCAGAATGTTGTTGGTCCACCCGAATGGGAGCACGAGGCCATGATTTCCATGGTGTGGGTACAGTGTACTAACCTCTGCAGAGTGTATAATCTATCGATAGCCGCGTCCTCGGTCATGGACACAGTTCGTAGTAGGTCACGCTATGGGTCAACAGTAATAATAATCTGAATATTAACAACCCCGGTTCCGTGAGCAAAGAAGTTGGTTGATCTTTATGTGATCATGAGAGGATCACGATGGTATCTTGGATACTGATGTTGGTTTGAGGTGATCGCGTGGTGATCACGGTGGTAAGTAAGATTGATACCTATGGTGGTTACGAGATAACCTGCGAGCAGAGTAAGTTGGTCCATGAGACCTTAAACGTCGACCCCCTTGCATGCTAGTGCTAGTATCATCATGTTCATATCATGAATTATATGTACATGCCATGTTCATGTTGTTCTAGTAATATCGTGTTCATCATTGATGATTAACCTGTAAATGCCATGCTGTTGTATGTCTTGATTGCTTTGGTTGCTGTGAGCTTGCGAGTACATTCAAAGTACTCACCTGGCGTGTCATGCCAGATTGCAGGTGATGCCATGATTGATTGTTTGTCGAGGATCCCGAGGTTGAGCTCTAGGATGCGTCCCAGCCAGAGTCCCTGTGGAGTGGAGTTCATCACCGCCGTCGTTGTTCCGCTGCTAGAATTTATTCCGCTTCGAGATGTTCCGCTGCTAGCATAGAACTACCTTAGCAGGCGAAGTGTCATTGTGCCCCTGTAACCTTTGTAATATCGGACCCTTGTACCCGTATCATTTGTAATAAAGAGCTGGTTTGTTCTATGCCAAGCAGTGCCGTATTCCAGAAGACTTGATCTCTGGGCTGGAATACGGGGTGTTCCGGTCTCTCTGAGCCGGGGTGCCACAATGGCAATGATCATGTATATAGGCATCACGTCCGAGACAAGTAGACCGACTCATGCCTGCATCTACTACTATTACTCCAACCATCGACCGCTATCCAACATGCATCTAGGGTATTAAGTATGAAACAGAGTAACGCCTTAAGCAAGATGACATGATGTAGACAAAGTAAACTCAAGCAATATGATTGAACCCCATCTTTTTATCCTTAATGGCAACAATACAAATACGTGTCATGTCCCCTTCTGTCACTGGGATTGAGCACCGCAAGATTGAACCCATCACAAAGCACCTCTCACATTGCAAGACAAATCAATCTAGTAGGCCAAACCAAATCGATAGATCAGAGAGAAATACAAAGCTATAATAATCATGCATAAAAGATTTAAGAGAAGACTCAAATATTTCTCATGAATAATCTAATCATAAACTCACAATTCATCGGATCCCAACAAACACACCGCAAAAGAAGATTACATCGGATAGAACTCCAAGAACATCGAGGAGAACATGGTATTGAAGATCAACGAGAGAGAAGAAGCCATCTAGCTACTAGCTATGGACCCGTAGGTCTGTGGTAAACTACTCACACATCATCGGAAGGGCATCAAGGTTGATGTAGAAGCCCTCCGTAATCGATTCCCCCTCCGACAGAGTACCGAAAAAGGCCTCCAGATGGGATCGTGGAAGAACAGAGGCTTGCGGCGGCAGAAAGGTTTTCTCTTCTGTCTCTCTGTTGGTTTGGGAATATTTGTGAATTTATAGCAAAGGAATTAGGTCAAGAGGTGCCACAAGGGGCCCACAAGCCTGGGGGGCGCGCCCTGCAGGCTTGTCGCCTCCTCGTGACTCTTCTGGTCTTCTCCCGAAGCTTCCTGGGTCTCTTCTGGTCCAGAAAAAATTAATCCAAAGTTTTTTTCTCGTTTGAACACTTTTTGATAATGATTTTCTGAAAAGGCAAAAACAAGCAGAAAACAGCAACTGGCACTAGGCACTGGGTTAATAGGTTAGTCCCAAAAAATGATATATAATGGCATATAAAACATCCAAGATTGATACTATAATAGCATGGAAATAAAAAATTATAGATATGTTGGAGACGTATCACCTATGTTTTGCCGGAATGTTGATTAATTTCCATTCCGACAAATTTTAGGCGCTTGATATGTCCTATTTTTAGCAAAGGTCATACCGATTTTTTTTGTGATGTTTGGCATGGCTTGTGCTAGAAAGCAGGACATATCGAGTGCCCGGGATGTGCCGGAACGGGAATTAAATGACATTCCGACAAAACATAGGCCTTTTTTTATGTCATTACTCGATATATGTAATGTTAATTGATTGATGCTTAGGGTTGACTTTTAGTCTGTTGGGGCTCCTTGTGTGACTTTCAGTCTGTTCTTGAAGTAAGAATTCCGACTGTCATCGTGGGGGTCGCTTCTCCTTCTTCTCCTTGTGCTAGACCTTCGTAATGCACTAGGGGAAGGAGGAGTACGACCATCACCGACGGTCGAAATATCACTAAGGGAGTGTCCACCATATACACCAACATTATTAGTACTAGTATAGATCGATGTTCCTGAGGGGAGGATCCTGACTGTTGTCATGGGGGTCGCTTCTCCTTCTTCCCCGTGTGCTAGACCTTTTGGTAATGCACTCGGGAAAGAAGGGAGGAGGGACCATCACCAATGGTCGAAATATCAGAGAGGGAGTGCCCACCATATACACCACCAGAGATGAGAGTTTTTCAAGGGAGACTCGACAGACCGAAAGTCAACCCATGCTGAATAGTGATCTGTGTGTTGAGTTCCTAGTATTTGCCATCGATTTTTAATCTTTCAATTATGAACACACCAAATGGATGATGACGATAGGATCCCCGAGTGCGATGACTGTACCGGTGACGGGGGTATGTGTGACAGGCCTCACTTGGAGAACGATAGGTGCTCCTCCCTCACGCTTAAGGAGGGCTTCGAATATTTTATGGTATGTAACTTCAGCGGCACATATTTCTTCTTAATTAAGCATGTCTTAAGATTTTTCCTTTAACATGTAATTTCTGTTTTTTATAATTTGACTAGTGCATTCCATTCTATGCAAGACCTTATGTCCTAGAGAAGCTCTCTTTCAAAGAGATGCACAAGGTGGATACAAAGAAAGCTCACCTTAAGACGAAACATGGTTTCATTTTTGAGGTTAAGATCTTAAATGAAGTAGGTCACACACATTTTGGTTGTTCAAATTGGAAAGGATTATGCAAGGCCTACGGATTTGAGGAGGGTATGAAAATAACCTTCGATATTGGCATTCCTCAAGATGATCCCGAACATGATAAAGACATTTGGGTGGATCTCGACATGATTCCAATTCTATCGCCATGTGAGTTTGTTAAATAATCTTGCTTATTTAAAAATAGTTGTTATTCATCCCTACTAAACTTGTTTATTTATAATTGACAGCTTATTTCCTTTGTTCGAGAGATACACAAAAGATAGTCGACAAGACCTACTACAGTTATGGCTCAGAGCTAACTTGGGAGGAGAAGAATTATCTTGTCTCCTTTGTTAATGATGTTTTGACTTTTAAGATCATTTATGGAGCTGGCGGAAATTATAGTGGATACGTGCCACTAGTCCACAAGTTGAGCGATGCTAACATTCGTGCAAATATCATGGTAAGATTTTTTTACTATTGTGTCACTAGTCCATCTTTTTCATACATTCTTCTTAAGTAAACTACATTGCTAACTATGTTACTATTATATTCTTCAACATAAGCTCCCGAATGATGTTGTGCCTCCGCTGATGTTTGTCGAAGATGAGATGAAAATTGTTAGCATATGGCCATGGGCGACCAGTTTCCAATATGCATACTCGACTGAACGTCAAACAGATGGATGCCTCAAAATCAAAGGATGGAGAAAAATAGTGAATGAACATAGGCCACAAATTGGAGACCAGTGGATCTCTCTGCTCCATAATGGAGACAGAGGGGTTTTTCTGTTTTATTCTATTTTACCTAAGAGAGAGGATTAGGTCCTAGTACTTGTCATGTGCTCAGAAGTTATTTACCTAGGATGATAATAATTAGCTAGTAGTGGTTAACTTATGATGATCATTATGATGAGACATTGTTATATCATTATGATGATGATGATGAGTTGTTATATCACTACGATGATGATGGGTTGTTATATCACTACGATGATGACGAGTTGTTATATCACTACGATGATGATGAGTTGCTATATCATTGCTACTGTATAAAAATTTGTATAAGGGTGCATAAATACAGCATAAATATGTAGAAATGAAATACACAGATATAGTAGTGGCGTGACGGGGTACTACCCGGCGCTATAGCTAGTTAGTAGTAGCGCGGGTCCTACCCCACGCTACTCCTAACATAAGTAGTAGTAGCACGGGGCTAGGCCCGCGCCACTACTACCAATTAGCTGCAGCGCGCTAGTAGTAGCGTGGGCCCTTGCATTACTGCTAGGCCTTTACCCTGCACCACTACTAGGCTTATCCCTAGTAGTGATTGATTACCCATCTAAATTGACCAAGAGAATACAAATAATCGTAGAGAAATATGCATCTATAGCTCATGCAAAAACATGAAACATAACCTAAACATAAAGGAATAATTCATCACATGGTCAACATCACGGCCAAAAATACACCAGATGGATCATGATCATGTAGGGTAGCTGATGTGATCATTGTATTGGGTAATGAAGGTGAGATTATGTGATGACTATTGCTATGAACATAATTCAGGGGATGTATTACTCACACATCATGGGAGCAGTGACGATGGATGTTGATGAAGACGGTGATGAATTCCCCCTCTGGCAGAGTACCGGAATAGGGCTACAGAAGAGATCACCTCGGATCGCAAAGTGGCGGCGATGAAATTTAAACAGGGTATTTGGAAATTTTCTGAGATTTCTCCATCAACTTGCTTGCTAATCACTAATAAATGCAAAGATGTGCAAAGATCCTTGTTTATTTTATTCCTTGAAGGAATGAATATTTTTAGGTAGAAAATCAAGCCATATATGGAATGCACAAGAGGAGAGGATCATTTCTATATATTTTGGCGTACCACAGAATCATCAGAAGAGAAGATGAGGCATGATACGACCGTAAGTGCACGTACTAGCAGCCGTACCGCATGCCGCCGCCTCTGTAACGTCAGCATGAACAACTTCCGTGAAGGGGCCTGATACGTCCAAGTTGCATAATGATTTCCTACTAATAGTTATTATGTTTTTGATCCTTATTTCACTTTATGGTACAATTCTTATGCCTTTTCTCTCTTATTTTGCAAGATTTACATGAAGAGGGAGAATGCCGGCAGCTGGAATTCTGGACCTGAAAGGGGTGAAACAGAGCTAGCTATTCTGCACAACTACAAATGACCTGAAAATGTACGGAGAATTATTTTGGAATATATAAAAAATACTGGCGAAAGAATCAACAGAAGGGGGCCCACCAGGAAGCCACAAGCTTGGGGGGCGCGGCCTACCCCCTGGGCGCGCCCCTGGCTTGTGGGGCCCCTGGCAGGCCTCTGGCCCCCTCCTTCTACTATATGAAGCCATTTGCCCTAGAAAAAAATCAGAAGAAGACTTTCGGGACGAAGTGCCGCCATCTCGAGGCGGAACCTGGGCAGGAGCTATTTTGCTCTCCGGCGGAGCGATTCCGCCGGGGATACTTCCCTCCGGGAGGGGGAAATCGAAGCCATCGACATCACCAACAATCCTCTCATCGTGGGAGGACCAATCTTCATCAACATCTTCACCAGCACCATCTCATCTCAAACCCTAGTTCATCTCTTGTATTCAATCTTTGTCTCAAAACCTCAGATTGTTACCTATGGGTTGCTAGTAGTGTTGATTACATCTTGTAGTTGATGCTAGTTGGTTTATTTGGTGAAAGATTATATGTTCAGATCCTTAATGCTATTCAATACCCCTCTGATCTTGAACATGAATATGATTTGTGAGTAGTTACTTTTGTTCTTGAGGACATGGGAGAAGTCTTGTCATAAGTAATCATGTGAATTTGGTATTCGTTCGATATTTTGATGCTATGTATGTTGTGCTTCCTTTAGTGGTGTCGTGTGAACATCGACTACATGACACTTCACCATCTTTGGGCCTAAGGGAAGGCATTGTGGAGTAGTAATTAGATGATGGATTGCTAGAGTGACAGAAGCTTAAACCCTAGTTTATGCGCTATTCCGTAAGGGGTTGATTTGGATCCATATCTTTCAGGCTATGGTTAGAGTTATCTTAATTTTTCTTTCGTAGTTGCAGATGCTTGCGAGAGGGGGTAATCATAAGTGGGAGGCTTGTTCAAGTAAGAACAGCACCCAAGCACCGGTCCACCCACATATCAAATTATCAAAGTAGCGAACGCGAATCAAACAAACATGATGAAAGTGACTAGATGAAATTCCCATGTGTCCTCGGAAACGCTTTGCTTATTATACGAGTTCGTTCCGGCTTGTCCTTTGCTATAAAAAGTATTAGGCCACCTTGCTTCACTTTATTATACTTGTTACTTGTTACTTGTTATGAATTATCTTGCTATCGAAACTATCTGTTACCGCTACTTTCAGTACTTGCAGAGAATACCTTGCTGAAAACCGCTTGTCATTTCCTTCCGCTCCTCGTTGGGTTCTACACTCTTACTTATCAAAAGGACTACGATTGATCCCCTATACTTGTGGGTCATCAAGACTCTTTTCTGGTGCCGTTGCCGGGGAGTGAAGCGCCTTTGGTGAGTGGAATTTGGTAAGGAAACATTTATATTACGTGCTGAAATTTACTGTCACTTGTCACTATGGAAAGTAATCCTTTGAGGGGCTTGTTCGGGGTATCTTCACCTCGACTGGAAGCATTGAGAGTTGCTCCTCAACCTACTGAACCTACTAAAAATATTTATTATGAAATTCCTTCGGGTATGGTAGAGAAACTGCTAGCTAATCCTTATGCAGGAGATGGAACGGTACATCCTGATATGCACTTGATCTATGTGGATGAAATTTGTGGATTGTTTAAGCTTGCAGGTTTATCCGGAGATGGAGTTAAGAAGAAAGTATTCCCTTTATCTTTGGAGGGAAAGGCATTGACATGGTATAGTCTATGTGATGATACTGAAACATGGGACTGGAACCGGTTGAAGCTGGAATTTCACCAGAAATTTTATCCTATGCATTTGGTTCATCGTGATCGGAATTATATATATAATTTTTGGCCTCGTGAAGGAGAAAGTATCCTTCAAGCTTGGGGGAGGCTTAAGTATATGTTGCACACATGCCCCAATCATGAGCTCTCAAGAGAAATAATTCTTCAAAACTTTTATGCTCGGGTTTCTCATAATGATCAATCCATGCTCGATACTTCTTCTGCTGGTTCCTTTATGAAGAGAACTATTGAATTTAGATGGGATCTTCTGGAAAGAATTAAACGTAACTCTGAAGATTGGAAAATCGACAAAGGTAATGAGTCAGATATAAATCTTGAGTTTGATTGTGTTAAATCTTTTATGGAAACTGATGCTTTTCATAAGTTTAGTACTAAATATGGAATTGACTCTGAGATAGTAGCTACCTTTTGTGAATCTTTTACTGCTCACGTTGATCTTCGTAAGGAGAAATGGTTTATATATCATCCACCTATTGAATTGAATGAAGAACCTATTAGTGTTAAAGAAGAAACAATTATTTACCATGTTGATCCAGTTGTGTCTACTGCTTATATTGAGAAACCTCCTTTCCCTGTTAGGATTAAGGAACATGCTAAAACTTCAACTGTGGTTAATAAGAGTAATATTAGAGCACCTAGACCTTCTGAACAAATTAAAGTTGAACCTAATATAGCAATGGTTAAATATCTTTTGGTTGATAATATTGATGGACATGTCATATATTTCTGTGATGAAGCAACTAGAATTGCTAAGCCAGACACTAAAGATAAAAACAAACCTGTAATTGGCATGCCTGTTATTTCTATTAAAATTGGAGATCATTGCTATCATGGTTTATGTGATATTGGTGCTAGTGTGAGTGCTATTTCGTTTACTCTCTATCAAGAAGTCATGAATGATATTGCACCTGTTGAGATTGAAGATATTGATGTTACTATTAAGCTTGCAAACAGAGATACTATTTCACCACTTGGGATTGTTAGAGATGTTGAAGTCTTGTGTGGTAAGATCAAATATCCTACTGATTTTCTTGTTCTTGGATGACCACAAGATGATTTTTGTCCCATTATATTTGGTAGACCTTTCTTGAATATAGTTAATGCCAAGATTGATTGCACTAAAGAAATTGTCAGTGTTAATTTTGGTGAGATGGCTCATGAGTTTAATTTCTCTAAGTTTCGTAGACAACCTCATGATAAAGAATTACCTAGTAGGAATGAAATTATTGGTCTTGCCTCTATTGCTGTGCCTCCTACTGATCCTTTAGAGCAATATTTGCTAGACCATGAGAATGATATGCATATGAATGAAAGAAATGAAATAGATGAGCTGTTCTTTAAACAAGCACCTATCCTTAAACATAATTTGCCCGTTGAAACCTTGGGAGATCCACCTCCACCCAAGGGTGATCCTGTGTTTGAATTAAAGCAATTACCTGATACTCTTAAATATGCTTATCTTGATGAAAAGAAGATATATCCTGTTATTATTAGTGCTAACCTTTCAGGGCATGAAGAAAAGAGATTACTTAAAACTCTGAAGAAGCACCGTGCTGCTATTGGATATACTCTTGATGATCTTAAGGTCATTAGTCCCACTTTATGTCAGCATAAAATTCAAATGGAGCCAGATGCCAAACCCGTTGTTGATCATCAAAGAAGGCTGAATCCTAGAATGAATGATGTGGGAAGAACTAAAATATTAAAGCTTCTGGAGGTAGGTATAATTTATCCCATAGCTGATAGTAGATGGGTAAGTCCTGTCCATTGTGTTCCTAAGAAAAGAGGTATTACCGTTGTTCCTAATGATAAAAATGAACTTATCCCACAAAGAATTGTAACTGGTTATAGGATGGTAATTGATTTCAGGAAATTAAATAAAGCTACTACGAAAGATCATTACCCTTTGCCTTTTATTGACCAAATGTTAGAAAGATTATCTAAGCATACACACTTTTGCTTCCTAGATGGTTATTCTGGTTTATCTCAAATACCTGTGTCACCTGAAGATCAACAGAAAACCACCTTTACTTGTCCTTTTGGAACTTATGCTTATCGTCGTATGCCTTTTGATTTATGTAATGCACTTGCTACCTTTCAAAGATGTATGACTACTATATTCTCTGACTTTTGTGAAAAGATTGTTGAGGTTTTGATGGATGATTTTTCCGTTTATGGAGCTTCTTTTGATGATTGCTTGACAACCTTGATCGAGTTTTGCAGAGATGTGAAGAAACTAATCTTGTCTTGAATTGGGAGAAGTGCCACTTTATGGTGAATGAAGGTATAGTCCTTGGGCATAAAATTTCTGAAAGAGGTATTGAAGTTGATAAAGCTAAAATTGATGCTATCGAGAAAATGCCATGTCCTAAAGATATCAAAGGTATAAGAAGTTTCATCGGTCATGCTGGTTTCTATAAAAGGTTTATAAAAGACTTCTCTAAAATCTCTAGGCCTCTTACTAATGTCTTGCAAAAAGATGTTCCATTGTTTTGATGATGATTGCGTAGAAGCCTTTGAAATACTTAAGAAAGCCTTAATTTCCGCACCTATTGTTCAACCACCTGATTGGAACCTACCCTTTGAAATTATGTGTGATGCTAGTGATTATGCTGTAGGTGCTGTTCTAGGACACAGAGTTGATAAGAAATTAATTGTTATCCATTATGCTAGTAAAACTCTAGACAGTGCTCAAAGAAATTATGCTACTACTGAGAAAGAATTTTTAGCAGTTGTGTTTGCATGTGATAAATTCAGATCTTACATTGTTGATTCCAAAGTTACTATTCATATCGATCATGCTGCTATTAAATATCTTATGGAAAAGAAAGATGCTAAACCTAGACTTATTAGGTGGGTTCTTTTGCTACAAGAATTTGATTTGCATATTGTTGATAGAATGGGAGCTGAGAATCCCGTAGCTGATAACTTGTCTAGAATGGAAAATGTTCTTGATGACCCACTTCCTATTAATGATGATTTCCCTGATGAACAATTAGCTGTGATAAATGCTTCTCGTAATACTCCTTGGTATGCAGACTATGCTAATTACATTGTTGCTAAATATATACCACCTAGTTTCACATACCAACAAAAGAAAAAAGTTTTTCTTTGATTTAAGACATTACTTTTGGGATGAACCACACTTATATAAAGAAGGAGTAGATGGTATTATTAGACGTTGTGTACCTGAGCATGAACAGGAATAAATCCTACGTAAGTGTCATTCCGAGGCATATGGAGGACACCATGCATGAGACAGAACTACACACAAGGTATTACAATCTGGTTTTTATTGGTCTACTCTTTTCAAAGATGCACGTAAGTTTGTCCTTTCTTGTGATGAATGTCAAAGAATTGGTAATGTTGGTAGATGTCAGGAAATGCCTATGAATTATTCGCTTGTTATTGAACCATTTGATGTTTGGGGTTTTGATTATATGGTACCTTTTCCTAAATCCAACGGGTATACTCATATTTTAGTTGCTGTTGATTACATTACTAAGTGGGTAGAAACTATTCCAACTAGTAGTGCTGATCATAACACTTCTATTAAAATGCTTAAAGAAGTTATATTTCCGAGGTTTGGAGTCCCTAGATATTTAATGACTGATGGTGGTTCACATTTTATTCATGGTGCCTTACGTAAATTGCTTGCTAAATATGATGTTAATCATAGAATTGCATATCCTTATCATCCTCAGTCTAGTGGTCAAATTGAATTAACTAATAGAGAAATAAAATTAATTTTGCAAAAGACTGTTAATAGATCCAGAAAGAATTGGTCTAAGAAACTTGATGATGCATTATGGGCTTACAGAACTGCTTATAAAAATCCTATGGGTATGTCTCCATATAAAATGGTTTATGGGAAAGCATGTCATTTACCTCTTGAGTTAGAACATAAAGCATATTGGGCAATTAAAGAACTAAACTATGATTTTAAACTTGCCGGTGAAAAGAGGTTATTTGATATTAGTTCTTTAGATGAATGGAGGACCCAAGCTTATGAAAATGCCAAGTTGTTTAAAGAAAAAGTTAAAAGATGGCATGATAAGAGAATTCAAAAACGGGAATTTAATGTAGGTGACCATGTTCTATTATACAATTCTTGTTTAAGAGTTTTTGCAGGAAAACTTCTCTCTAAATGGGAAGGACCGTATATCATCGAAGAAGTTTATCGCTCCGGAGCCATCAAAATAAACAACTCTGAAGGCAATAATCCGAGTGTGGTTAATGGGCAAAGAATTAAACATTATATCTCAGGTACGCCCATTAATGTTGAAACTAATATTATTCAAAAATTACACCGGAAGGGCACAAGAGGAAACCTTTCGGAATGCTCCAGAAGCCAGAAAAGGATTAGGTATGTGGTACGGTAAGTAAACCAACTCCAAAACTTCCATAAAAGTACTTTCTATCCATTTTGGAATATATAAAAAAATTAGGAAAATAATAAATAGTCCGAAAAGTGCACGAGGAGGCAACAAGCCTGGGGGTGCGCCCTACCCCCTAGGGCACGCCTACCAGGCTTGTGGCTCCCTCGTGGACCTTCCCGACTCCGTTTTCCTTCCATATTACTTGTTTTGCATGGGAAAAATTCATTATATATACTCACGGGTGTTTTGACCACCGCATCGCAAGTTTCTCCTCTGTTCTTGTTTCGGGATATTTTTCTGACAGATCTAGATCACCATGGCGTCTCCAAGCTCGTCCAAGGACAAGTTCTACGAGAAGGTCATCAACCCATACCTACCGGAGGTGATGAAGCACCCTCAAGCCATTGAGATGCGTGAGGGGGTGCTCCACACCCGGGACGTTCAAGGACCTAAGAAGACCGGGAGCGAGAAGGCCAGGCTGGAAGCGGTGGAACAGGAGATCTTCAAGTGCCAGGGGATAGTGGAGCGCGGACTTTGTGCTACCCACTCCATGATCATGGATTTCATCCATGAGCACAAGGTGGATGGCAAGAACATTGGGGACGTCATCTTCAAGCTCAATGATCAGATTGATTATCTTCAGGCCCAAATATATGATCTACAGAACCAAAATTTTGAGTATGAGGCCAAGTTCAAAGGTATGAGTTTAGCTGCAAATTTTAGGACTCCGGAAACACGTTCGTCCTTTTATGATGGAGAGCCTATGCCTTGGAAGACGGAGGACAAGCCCATCACTTCATCACCACCATCACCCAAGAAGGAGATTTGAGTACATGGGTATGGGCACCACCCTTGGCTTGTGCCAAGCTTGGGGGAGGTGCCCCGGTATCGTATCACCATCACTTTTTTATCATCATTATCTATCTTAGTTCGATCCTTAGTTATTTCATGATTTAGAAGAATAAAGTCTTAGTATGATTTAGTTTTGAGTGCTTGCTTTGTGATCTATCTATCTATGTAATCATGTGTGAAAGTTATATAATAAAGAGTAGTTTGAGTTGAGTGTTTTGCTTTTGATGATTCAATCTTAGAAATAAAGAAAGAATAAATAAGATCATATGCTAATCCCATGGGGAGTGCTGACTTCACATAAAAGAAGTATAATTGATAAAACTTGTTGGAAGTTGACAAACATAGCATTGGTCATTGTTGCAATTCATGAAAAAGTAATAAAGGAAGAGAGGTCTCACATATAAATACACTATCTTGGACATCTTTTATGATTGTGAGCCCCCATCAAGTATTCTATGTCAATTAGTCGACGTTGGACAAGGAAGACAACGTAATGGGTTATGTTTGCTTATATTCACATAGAAGTTATATTGTTTTAGATCCTCTAACATGTGGTGCTTGCCCCCTATCATTTGCTAGCCAAAATTCTGTACTAAGTAGAGATACTACTTGTGCATCCAAAAAAACCCTTAAACCCAGTTTCATGCCATGATAGTCCACTATATCTACCTATGGATTGAATAAGATCCTTCAAGTAAGTTGTCATCGGTGCAAAGCAATAAAAATTGCTCCTAAACATGTATGATCTTTTATTGTAAGGGAAAATAAGCTTTGTACGATCTTGTGATGGTGAAGAATAAAAGCGACAGACTGCATAATAAAGGTCGCTATCACAAGGGGCAAAATAAAGTGACATTCCTTTACATTAAGAGCTTGCACATCCAAAAACAAGAAGCGCATGACAACCTCTGCTTCCCTCTGCGAAGGGCCTATCTTTTACTTTATGTATTTACTTTCATGTGAGAGTCAATAGTATTCTCCTCTATTCCGTTTTTATTTTCTCTCTTGGCAAGCATCATGTGGTGGGGATTAATCCAGGCATATATATCCAGTTGTATGTAGGTGATCATGAGTTATTATTGTTGACATTACCCTTGAGGTAAATACGTTGGGAGGCGAAATTATAAGCCCCTATCTTTCTATGTGTTCGACTGAAACTTTTGCTCCATAAGTATGTCGTGAGTGTCAGCAATCATAGAAGACTAAATGATAGTTGAGTATGTGAACTTGCTAAACAAAGCTCTTACATAGACTCTTTCTGATAATATGATGAATTGCAATTGCTTCAGTGACTGAGATCATAGTTTGTTAGTTTTCAATTTGGTTTATGGTTCATACTTTAACTTGTGGATGAATTATCAATTTTTCATGAGAAGTTTTATGATGATATATTGCTATTATAATAAAGATCATGATGCTCCATGTCCGTATTTTATTTTTTTATTGACGTCTCTCTCTCTAAACATATGGTCCTGATTATCGATTTCGACTTTCGCTTGAGGACAAGCGAGGTCTAAGCTTGGGGGAGTTGATACGTCCAATTTGCATCATGATTTCCTACTAATAATTATTATATTTTTGATCCTTATTTCACTTTATGGTACAATTCTTATGCCTTTTCTCTCTTATTTTGCAAGATTTACATGAAGAGGGGGAATGCCGACAGCTGGAATTCTGGACCTGAAAAGGGTGAAACAGAGCTAGCTATTCTGCACAACTCCAAATGACCTAAAAATTTACGGAGAATTATTTTGGAATATATAAAAAATACTGGCAAATGAATCAACAGAAGGGGGGCCATCAGGAAGCCACAAGCCTAGGGGGCGCGGCCTACCCCCTGGGCGCGCCCCCCTGGTTTTGGGGCCCCTGGCAGGCCTCTGGCCCCCTCCTTCCACTATATGAAGCCATTTGCCCTAAAAAAAATCAGAAGAAGACTTTCGGGATGAAGCGCCGCTGTCTTGAGGCGGAACCTGGGCAGGATCTATTTTGCTCTCCGGCGGAGCGATTCTGCCGGGGATACTTCCCTCCGGGAGGGGGAAATCGAAGCCACCGACATCACCAATGATCCTCTCATCATGGGAGGACCAATCTTCATCAACATCTTCACCAGCACCATCTCATCTCAAACCCTAGTTCATATCTTGTATTCAATCTTTGTCTCAAAACCTCAGATTGGTACCTGTGGGTTGCTAGTAGTGTTGATTACATCTTGTAGTTGATGCTAATTGGTTTATTTGGTGGAAGATTATATGTTCAGATCCTTAATGCTATTCAATACCCCTCTGATCTTGAACATGAATATGATTTGTGAGTAGTTACTTTTGTTCTTGAGGACATGGGAGAAGTCTTGTCATAAGTAATCATGTGAATTTGGTATTCGTTTGATATTTTGATGATATGTATGTTGTGCTTCCTTTAGTGGTGTTGTGTGAACTTCGACTACATGACACTTCACCATCTTTGGGCCTAAGGGAAGGCATTGTGGAGTAGTAATTAGATGATGGGTTGCTAGAGTGACAGAAGCTTAAACCCTAGTTTATGCGCTATTCCGTAAGGGGCTGATTTGGATCCATATGTTTCACGCTATGGTTAGAGTTATCTTAATTCTTCTTTTGTAGTTGCGGATGCTTGCGAGAGAGGGTAATCATAAGTGGGAGGCTTGCTCAAATAAGAACAATACCCAAGAAACGGTCCACCCACATATCAAATTATCAAAGTAGTGAACGCGAATCAAACAAACATGATGAAAGTGACTAGATGAAATTCCCATGTGTCCTCGGGAACGCTTTGCTTATTATACGAGTTCGTTCCGGCTTGTCCTTTGCTATAAAAAGGATTGGGCCACCTTGCTGCACTTTATTATACTTGTTACTTGTTACTTGTTACGAATTATCTTGCTACCGAAACTATCTATTACCGCTACTTTCAGTACTCGCAGAGAATACCTTGCTGAAAACCGCTTGTCATTTCCTTCTGCTCCTCGTTGGGTTCGACACTCTTACTTATCGAAAGGACTACGATTGATCCCCTATACTTGTGGGTCATTGCTACTTGTAGTCTGCATTGGTATTTCCCCGAAGAGGAGAGGATGATGCAGTACAGTAGAGATAAGTATTTCCCTCAGTTAAGAACCAAGGTTATCAATCCAGTAGGAGAACCAAGCAAAATTCTGTTAAGCGCACCTACACACACAAGAGCAAACACTTGTACCCAACACAAATAAGAGGGTTGTCAATCCTCTTAGCGGTTATTTGCAAGGATTAAATCTTATCGAGGTAAATTGATAAACTAAACTATTAATTAAAATAAAAGTAAATAAATTGTAGCAAGGTATTAGGTTTTTTATATAATAAAGATAGATTGGGCAATTGATAGAAAAGCAAATAATTATGACGGATTCATGGCAACGATCATGTATATAGGCATCACGTCCGAGACAGGTAGACCGACTCCTGCCTGCATCTACTACTATTACTCCACCCATCGACCGCTATCCAGCATGCATCTAGGGTATTAAGTATGAAACAGAGTAACACCTTAAGCAAGATGACATGATGTAGAGAGGCAAATTCAAGCAATATGAATAAACCCCATCTTTTTTATTCTTAATGGCAAGAATACAAATACGTGTCATGTCCCTTTCTGTCACTGGGATTGAGCACCGCAAGATTGAACCCATCAGAAAGCACCTCTCCCATTGAAAGATAAATCAATCTAGTAGGCCAAACTAAACCGATAGATCGGAGAGAAATACAAAGCTATAACAATCATGCATAAAAGAGTTCAGAGAAGACTCAAATATTTATCATGAATAATCTGATCATAAACTCACAATTCATCGGATCCCAACAAACACACCGCAAAAGAAGATTACATCGGATAGAACTCCAAGAACATCGAGGAGAACATTGTATTGAAGATCAAAGAGAGAGAAGAAGCCATCTAGCTACTAGCTATGGACCCGTAGGTCTGTGGTAAACTACTCACACATCATCGGAAGGGCAGCAAGGTTGATGTAGAAGCCCTCCGTGATCGATTCCCCCTCTGGCAGAGTACCAGAAAAGGCCTCCAGATGGGATCACAGAAGAACAGAGGCTTGCGGCGGCGGAAAGGTTTTCTCTTCTGGCTCTCTGGGGGTTTCCCAATATTTTTGAATTTATAGAAGTGGAATTAGGTCAAACGGAGTCACGTGGGCCCCACAAGGTAGCACGGCGTGCCCCCCTGGGGCGCACCCTAGTGCCTTGTGAAGCCTCCTTGAGGCTTCTGGCCTCCTCCCGAAGCTTCCCAGGTTTCTTTTGTCCAGAAAAAAATCTCCAAAAAGTGTCGTGGCATTTGGACTTCATTTGGTACTGTTTCTTTGAAAAGCCAAAAACAAACAGAAAACAACAACTGGCACTAGGCACTGGGTTAATAGGTTAGTCCCAAAAAATGATATCTAATTGCATATAAAAACATCCAAGATTGATACTATAATAGCATGGAACAATCAAAAATTATAGATACGTTGGAGACGTATCAAGCATCCCCAAGTTTAATTCCTGCTCGTCCTCGAGTAGGTAAATGATAAAAACAGAATTTTTGATGTGGAATGCTACCTACCATGTTTCATCATGTAATCTTTCTCTTACGGTATGAATAATAAGATCCAAATGATTCAAAGCAATAGTCTATAATTTGATATAAAGACATCAATACTAAGGCATACTAGCAAACAATCATGTCTTTCAAAATAAAAATGCTAAAGAACGTTATCCCTATGATACGTCCATTTTGCATCATGTTTTCCTACTGTTATTTATAGTGTTTTTAATCAATATAACACTTTGTAGAGCAATTCTAATGCCTTTTCTCTCTTAATATGCAAGATTTACATAAGGAGGGAGATTGCCGGCAGCTGGAATTCTGGACCTGAAAAAGCTATGTCAGAGATACCTATTCTGCACATCTCCAAATGAGCTGAAATTTCACGGAGATTTATTTTGGAATAAATGAAAAATACTGGAGAAAAGAAGTACTAGAGGGGGCCACCCAGGAGCCCACGAGGCACCAGGGCGCCCCCCCCCCAGGCGTGCCCTGGTGGCTTGTGGGGCCCCTGGCCAGCCTCCGGTGCCCATTTTCTGGTATATAAACCCATTTGCCCTAGAAAAAATGAGGAGAAGACTTTTGGGACGGAGCGCCGCTGTCTCGAGGCGGAACTTGGGCAGGAGCACTTTTGCTCTCCAGCTGAGCGATTCCGCCGGGGATACTTCCCTCCGGGAGGGGGAAATCGAAGCCATCAACATCACCAACGATCCTCTCATCATGGGAGGACCAATCTTCATCAACGTCTTCACCAGCAGCATCTCATCTCAAACCCTAGTTCATCTCTTGTATTCAATCTTTGTCTCAAAACTTCATATTGGTACCTGTGGGTTGCTAGTAGTGTTGATTACATCTTGTAGTTGATGCTAGTTGGTTTATTTGGTGGAAGATTATATGTTTAGATCCGTTATGCTATTCAATACCCCTCTGATCTTGGACATGAATATGATGTGTGAGTAGTTACTTTTGTTCTTGAGGACAGGGGAGAAGTCTTGTCATAAGTAATCATGTGAATTTGGTATTCGTTCGATATTTTGATGATATGTATGTTGTTGATTCTCTTAGTGGTGTTATGTGAACGTCGACTACATGACACTTCACCATATTTGGGCCTAAGGGAATGCATTGTGGAGTAGTAATTAGATGATGGGTTGCTAGAGTGACAGAAGCTTAAACCCTAGTTTATGCGCTATTCCGTAAGGGGCTGATTTGGATCCATATGTTTAATGCTATGGTTAGATTTATCTTAATTCTTCTTTCGTAGTTGCGGATTCTTGCGAGAGGGGGTAATCATAAGTGGGATGCTTATTCAAGTAAGAACAGCACCCAAGCACTGGTCCACCCACCTATCAAATTATCAAAGTAGCGAACGTGAATCAAACAAACATGATGAAAGTGACTAGATGAAATTCCCATGCGTCCTCGAGAACGTTTAGCTTATTATAAGAGATCGTTCCGGCCTGTACTTTGCTACAAAAAGGATTGGGTTACCTTGCTGCACCATAGTTACTATTGCTACTTGTCACTTGTTACAAATTATCTTGCTATCAAACTACCCGTTACCGATAATTTCAGTGCTTGCAGAAAATACCTTGCTGAAAACTGCTTGTTATTTTCTTCTGCTCCTCGTTGGGTTCGACACTCTTACTTATCAAAAGGACTACGATTGATCTCCTATACTTGTGGGTTATCAAGACTCTTTTCTGGCGCCGTTGCCGGGGAGTGAAGCGCCTTTGGTGAGTGGAATTTGGTAAGGAAACATTTATATTACGTGCTGAAATTTATTGTCACTTGTCACTATGGAAAGTAATCCTTTGAGGGGTTTGTTCGGGGTATCTTCACCTCGACCGGAAGCACAAAGAGTTGCTCCTCAACCTACTGCACCTACTGAAAATATTTATTATGAGATTCCTTCGGGTATGATAGAGAAACTGCTAGCTAATCCTTATGCAGGAGATGGAATATTACATCCTGATATGCACCTAATCTATGTGGATGAAGTTTGTGGATTATTTAAGCTTGCAGGTCTACCCGGAGATGAAGTTAAGAAGAAGGTTTTCCCTTTATCTTTGAAGGGAAAGGCATTGACATGGTATAGGCTATGTGATGATATTGGAACGTGGGATTTGAACCGATTGAAATTGGAATTTCATCAAAAGTTTTACCCTATGCATCTGGTTCATCGTGATCGGAATTATATATATAATTTTTGGCCTCATGAAGGAGAAAGCATCGCTCAAGCTTGGGGGAGGCTTAAGTACATGATGTACACATGCCCCAATCATGAGCTCTCAAGAGAAATTATCTTACAGAATTTTTATGCTCGGCTTTCTCATGATGATCGAACCATGCTCGATTCTTCTTCGACTGGCTCCTTTATGAAGAAAACTAT
This sequence comes from Elymus sibiricus, assembly GCA_039707655.1. Lineage (NCBI taxonomy): Eukaryota > Viridiplantae > Streptophyta > Magnoliopsida > Poales > Poaceae > Elymus > Elymus sibiricus. The sequence continues at coordinate 327,002,800 of CM077670.1, forward strand.
TGAATTCAGATGGGATCTTCTGGAAAGAATTAAATGCAACTCTAAAGATTGGGAACTCGACAAAGGTAATGAGTCAGGTATAACACTTGAGTTTGATTGTGTTAAATCTTTTATGGATACCGATGCTTTTCATAAGTTTAGCACTAAATATGGACTTGACTCTGAGATAGTAGCCTCCTTTTGTGAATCATTTGCTACTCATGTTGATCTCCCTAAGGAGAAGTGGTTTAAATATCATCCCCCTATTAAAGAAAAGATTGAGGAACCCGTAAGTGTTAAAGAAGAAACAATTGTTTACCATGCTGATCCAGTTGTGCCTACTGCTTATATTGAGAAACCACCTTTTCCTGTTAGGATTAAGGAACATGCTAAAGTTTCAACTGTGGTTAACAAAAGTAATATTAGAGCACCTAGACCCTCTGAACAAATTAAAGTTGAACCTAATGTTGCTATGGTTGAAGATCTCTTGGTCGATAATATAGATGGGCATGTTATTTACTTCTGTGATGAAGCAGCTAGAATTGCTAAACCAGATCCTAAAGATAAAAAACAGACCTGTAGTAGGCATGCATGTTGTCTCTATTAAAATAGGAGATCATTGTTATCATGGCTTATGTGATTTGGGTGCTAGTGTGAGTGCTATTCCGTTTACTTTATATCAAGAAATTATGAAAGATATTGCTCCTATTGAAATAGAGGACATTGATTTTACTATTAAGCTTGCAAACAGAGATACCATTACGCCGCTTGGGATCGTTAGAGATGTTGAAGTCTTGTGTGGAAAAATAAAATACCCTACTGATTTTCTAGTCCTCGGTTCTCCACAAGATAATTTTTGTCCCATTATATTTGGTATTCCTTTCTTGAACACTGTTAATGCCAAGATTGATTGCGCTAAAGAAACTGTTAGTGTTAATTTTGGTGGTATATCTCATGAGTTTAATTTCTCCAAGTTTCATAGACAACCTCATGATATAGAATTGCCTAGTAAAGATGAAATTATTGGTCTTGCTTCTATTGCCATACCTCCTACTGATCCGTTAGAACAATAATTGCTAGACCATGAAAATGATATGCACATGAATGAAAGAAATGAAATAGATAAGATGTTCTTTGATCAACCACCTATCCTTAAACACAATTTGCCTGTTGAAACTCTTGGAGGCCCTCCTCCACCTAAGGGTGACCCTGTATTTGAACTGAAACAATTGCCTGATACATTGAAATATGCTTATCTAGATGAAAAGAAGATATATCCTGTTATTATTAGTGCTAACCTTTCAGAGCATGAAGAAAAGAGATTACTAAAAACTCTGAGGAAGCACCATCCTGCTATTGGATATACTCTTGATGATCTTAAGGGCATTAGTCCCACTCTATGTCAGCACAAAATTAATATGGAGCCTAATGCTAAACCAGTTGTCGACCACCAATGACGATTAAATCCTAAGATGAAGGAGGTGGTAAGAACTGAAATATTAAAGCTTCTAGAAGTAGGTATAATCTATCCCATAGCTGATAGTAGATGGGTAAGTCACGTTCATTGTGTCCCTAAGAAAGGAGGCATTACTGTTGTTCCTAACGATAAAATGAACTCATTCCACAAAGAATTGTAACTGGTTATAGGATGGTAATTGATTTTAGAAAATTAAACAAAGCCACTAGAAAAGATCATTACCCCTTGCCTTTTATTGATCAAATGTTAGAAAGATTGTCTAAGCATACACACTTTTGTTTCCTAGATGGTTATTCTGGTTTGTCTCAAATACCTGTATCACCCGAAGATCAAGAGAAAACCACCTTTACTTGTCCTTTTGGAACTTATGCTTATCGTCGTATGCCTTTTGGTTTATGTAATGCACCTGCTACCTTTCAAAGATGTATCACTGCTATATTCTCTGACTTTTGTGAAAAGATTGTTGAGGTTTTCATGGATGATTTGTCCGTTTACGGAACTTCTTTTGATGATTGCTTAAGCAACCTTGATCGAGATTTGCAGAGATGTGAAGAAACTAATCTTGTCTTGAATTGGGAAAAGTGCCACTTTATGGTTAATGAAGGTATAGTCCTTGGGCATAAAATTTCTGAAAGAGGTATTGAAGTTGATAAAGCTAAGGTTGATGCTATCGAGAAAATGCCATGTCCTAAAGATATCAAAGGTGTAAGAAGTTTCCTAGGTCATGTTGGTTTCTATAGAAGGTTTATTAACGACTTCTCTAAAATTTCTAGGCCTCTTACTAATCTCTTGCAAAAAGATGTTCCATTTGTTTTTGATGATGATTGTGTAGAAGCCTTTGAAACACTTAAGAAAGCCTTAACCTCTGCACCTATTGTTCAACCACCTGATTGGAACTTGCCTTTTGAAATTATGTGTGATGCTAGTGATTATGCTGTTGGTGCTTCTCTAGGACAAAGAGTTGATAAGAAATTAAATGTTATCCATTATGCTAGTAAAACTCTAGACAGTGCTCAATGAAATTATGCTACTACTGAGAAAGAATTTCTAGCAGTTGTGTTTGCATGTGACAAATTCAGATCCTACATAGTTGATTCTAAAGTAATTGTTCACACTGATCACGCTGCTATTAAATACCTTATGGAAAAGAAAGATGCTAAACCTAGACTCATTAGGTGGGTTCTATTGCTACAAGAATTTGACTTGCATATTACTGATAGGAAGGGAGCTGAGAACCCCGTAGCAGATAATTTGTCTAGAATGGAAAATGTTCTTGATGACCCACTTCCTATTAATGATGATTTTCCTAATGAACAATTAGCTGTGATAAATGCTTCTCGTAATACTCCTTGGTATGCAGACTATGCTAATTATATTGTTGCTAAATTTATACCACCTAGCTTTACATATCAACAAAAGAAAAAGTTTTTCTTTGATTTGAGACATTACTGACCCACATCTATATAAAGAAGGAGTAGATGGTGTTATTAGACGTTGTGCACCTGAGCATGAACAGGAACAAATCCTATGTAAGTGTCACTCCGAGGCCTATGGAGGACACCATGCGGGAGACAGAACTGCGCATAAGGTACTACAATCTGGTTTTTATTGGCCTACTCTTTTCAAGGATGCTCGTAAGTTTGTTTTATCTTGTGATGAATGTCAAAGAATTGGTAATATTAGTAGACGTCAGGAAATGCCTATGAATTATTCACTTGCTATTGAACCATTTGATGTTTGGGGATTTGATTATATGGGACCTTTTCCTAAATCCAATGGGTATACTCATATTTTAGTTGTTGTTGATTACGTTACTAAGTGGGTAGAAGCTATTCCAACTAGTAATGCTAATCATAACACTTCTATTAAAATGCTTAAAGAAGTTATTTTCTCGAGGTTCGGAGTTCCTAGATATTTAATGACTGATGGCGGTTCACATTTTATTCATGGTGCATTCCGTAAACTGCTTGCTAAATATGATATCAACCATAGAATTGTATCTCCCTATCACCCTCAATCCAGTGGTCAAGTTGAATTGAGCAATAGAGAAATAAAATTAATTTTGCAAAAAACCGTCAATAGATCTAGAAAGAATTGGTCTAAGAATATTGAAGATGAATTATGGGCTTATAGAACTTCTTAAAAAATCCTATGGGTATGTCTCCTTATAAAATGGTTTATGGAAAATCATGTCATTTGCCTCTTGAGTTAGAACATAAAGCATATTGGGTAATTAAAGAATTCAATTATGATTTTAAACTTGCCGGTGAAAAGAGGTTATTTGATATTAGCTCACTAGATGAATGGAGAACCCAAGCTTATGAAAATGCCAAACTGTTTAAAGAAAAAGTCAAAAGATGGCATGATAAAAGAATCCAAAAATGGGAATTCACAGTAGGTGATCATGTTTTATTATACAATTCTCGTTTGAGATTCTTTGCAGGAAAACTTCTCTCTAAATGGGAAGGACCGTATATCATCGAAGAAGTTTATCGCTCCGGAGCCATCAAAATAAACAACTCCGAAGGCACTAATCCGAGAGTGGTGAATGGGCAAAGAATTAAGCACTATATTTCAGGTACCCCCATTAATGTTGAAACTAATATTATTCAAACTATGACACCGGAAGAGCACATCAAAGAGTCCTTCCGAAACACTCCAGAACCCTGAAAAGGGGTATGTATGTGATACGGTAAGTAAACCGACTCCAAAAATTCCATAAAAATACTTTCTGTCGGTTTTGGAATATTAGAAAAAAATACAAAAATAAGAAACAACCGAGGGGACCCACGAGGTGCACACGAGGCACCAGGGCGCGCCACCCCCTAGGCGCGCCCTGGTGGCTCGTGGGCCCCTCATGAGCCTTCCCGACTCCGTTTCCCCTGGAATACTTGTTTTGCAAGATAAAAATTCTTTATATATACTCCCGGACGTTTTGACCACCGTATCGCAAGATTCTCCTCTGTTCTCATTTTGTGCTATTTTTCTAACAGATCTAGATCGCCATGGCTCCCCAAAGGCTCCGTACCAAGCACCGTATCGTGCAACCATCGCCGGGCAAACGCCCCTACAGTGAGGTTTACTACGAGTGGTCGTCGGGAGAGGAAGACAATGGCAAGGAGGACAAGGTCAATGAAGTTGCGGAAACCCAGGCTCCAGAAGGAGGGCAAGCCATTCCCATGGAGGAGACCGCAGAGAAGGGAGATATCCTTCAACCCCTCTATGATCATGTCTCCCCATCTGTAATTGAAGCCCTAAGAGTCTTTGAAACAGTTTGTGCTCAGAATACATCTCTCACTCGTGAAGTTATTTTGTTGGAAGAGCAAAACATCGCCATTCGGAGCATCAACCGTAAATTGGAGTATCTGCTAAAGCTGAAGGACAAGCCCACCACTTCATCACCAGCACCATCATCGAAGAAGGAAACTTGAGTACACGGGTATGGGCACTCCCGTTGGCTTGTGCCAAGCTTGGGGGAGGTGCCCCGGTATCGTATCACCATCACTTTTATTATCTTTACCTATTTTTAGTTTGATCCTTAGTTATTTCGTGATTTAGTTGAATAAAAGTTTAGTATGATCTATTTTCGAGTGCTAGTTTCGTGATCTATCTATCTATGTAATTGAGTTGAGAGTTATATAATAAAGAGTAGTTTGAGTTTTTGCTTCTTTACTTTTATATTTCAACCCTAGCAATGAAAATAATGAAAAGATCATATGCTACTCTTATGGAAAGTAATGACATTACATAAAGAAAAGTATAAGTGGTAAAATTTATTGAAAGTTAACAAACATAGCATTGGTCAATGATGCAATTCATGAAAGAATTAATAAGGGAAGAGAAGATTCACATGCAAATACACTATCTTGGACATCTTTTATGATTGTGAGCCCCCATTGAGTATTTTATGTCAAATTGTTGACGTTGGACAAGGAAGACAACGTAATGAATTATGTTTGCTTATATTCACATAGAAGTTATATTGTCATAGATCCTCCAACATGTGGTGCTTGCTCAATATCTTTGCTAGCCAAAAATCCGCACCAAGTAGAGATACTACTTGTGCATCCAAAACCCTTAAACCCAGTTTCATGTCATGAGAGTCCATTATATCTACCTATCGATTGAATAAGATCCTTCAAGTAAGTTGTCATCGGTGCAAAAAGCAATAAAAATTGCTCCTAAATATGTATGAACTTTTATTGTAAAGGAAAATAAGCTTTGTACGAACTTGTGATGGTAAAGAAATAAAAGCAACAGACTGCATAATAAAGGTTGCTATCACAAGGGGCAATATAAAGTGACGTTCCTTTGCATTAAGAGGTTGTGCATCCAACAACAAAAAGCGCATGACAACCTCTGCTTCCCTCTGCAAATGGCCTATCTTTTACTTTTATGTATTTACTTTTTGTGCAAGAGTCAATAGTGTTCTCTTCTATTCCTTTTTATTTTTCTCTTTTGCAAGCATCATGTGGTGGGGAAAGATCTAGGCACATATATCCAGTTGGATATGAGTGATCATGAGTTATTATTGTTGACATTACCCTTGAGGTGAATAAGTTGGGAGGCGAAATTATAAGCCCATATCTTTCTATGTGTGTAACATCCCCAGATCTTAACCCTGCCATCTTGCTAACTAATTAGCCATGTCATCATGATCATCTTCAATAAGTTGCATTAGGAAATAATTCAACCTCAATTCAAAATTCAAGATGCAAGTCAGGTAATTATTTCTTCAAACAGCAAAACAAAAATGTTCATAATATTGCAAAAATTCTCAAAACAATTATAAAAATAAAACCAACACTGTTAAAATTCCCAAGTTGACCCTAGCATTTAAAACAGTGTTGTTCCAGCAATTTAAAATTGCAAATTCATTTATGAAAAATGCAAATGGAATTATCTGCCTCCCAAAATATTTGTGGCACTGCCTAAAAATGCAATGGATTTTGGTGGGCTAGTTCCACATTTTTCCTAAGTCATTTGGGTGCCCAATTAAATCCATCTCTTTCTCTCTGTTTATTTAGCTAAAGGAGAAAGACAGAAAAGGAGAAAAGAGCAGAAACTTACCTGGCCTCTGGGCCGCAACTGCAGGCCGGCCCAACCCACCGAGGCCTCCTCCCACCTGCTCCCCCCTTCGTGTCGCCTGTGCCATGGCCAGGAGCTCGCCGCTCCGGCCACTGGCTGCCACGGCGCCGGGGCTGTTGGGGCGAGGGGATAAGGCCGTCCCCGTTCCTCCCCTCTGGTCGCCTCGTCATTCCTCTATATTCCCCCAGCGCTCGCTCCCTTCTTCCCCTCGTTGCCCGAGCGCCATCGCCGACGAGCCGCTGCGGATCCACGGCCACCGTGCCTTCACTCGTCTCTCCGAGTCGACCACTGTGACACCCTGGTTTTTGGCAACCTTTTCTTTTCAAATCTTTCTGGCTTTATTTGCAATTTGGATGGATTTTGAATCTTTTTCAATTGACCTTGGACTTATGAATATCTCTCTCAGTGATCCAAAGCCCTCAAAATCTTGCCACACAACTTCTGGATCAAATTCTAATTCTTCATCTTTCCCAATTAATCATTTTCTTCATTTGGGAAAATCTGTCATCACTATGGGTTATGAAGCAACCTATAGTTATGATGCTCAGAAAAAGCCCAGATTAGTACCACACCTCCTTGTCATCATCTACTCCCACAATCTTCAAAAACATTTCATGGTCCAGTATAAAATTTTGCCCAGAAAACTCCATTTGCTCTCTGGACAGTACTGGTCATTTGTGAAGCAACTCATATTTTCCCAGCTCAGAAAATTCTCAAATAATTCCCTGGGATACTAGGGAACCTATCTTGCCACAATATCCAAAAATATCATCTGGTACAGTACAAGTTTTCACCACCAATATTCTGCCAAGTTTCTGCTCAATTTAAACCTCTGTGAAGGAAGTACCAGCTAGAGGTATCTTTTTGAGCTGAAATTTTTATGGCATCTTCTCCTCACCAAATAACTATCCTACACCAAATTTCAGCCCCAGCAAATCAACCAGATGAGTGCAACAAGCTCATCTAGGTTTCTGGTTCAGTACAGCAGTTGTACATGAACTATATTCAATTCTTGATGAAATTATTTCAAACTTGGTCAGCTTGGAGTCCTTCCAACATAGATCCTCCTAGACATCTCCACTGGCTCCATCTCCAGCTCACCTCTCCTCTAGATCTCTCTCAAGATTGCTGTCAGAAACTGTAGCTGAAGCTACACTTCACAGCAGAGTGAACCTAGCCAAACCAAGCATGCAGAGGCACTAAGTGATCAAAAGAGAACACCCCAGACATGTTGCGCTGGACTTGGTCGGCCTCTAGACGCCGGACACTGTGGTGAGCACGGTACTGGCATGCCAGTATGCGTGCTCTGCATCTCGCCGGCGACGACCGAGGTCATTCCAGTGACCTCTCGCTGCCATTTCGCGTCTGGAGGTGCCGAATTCGCCGCTGCCGTCCATGTAACCCTCTCCCGATCCTTCCCCTCACCGGAAACGTCCCCGGCGGCCGCCACCGCATCCGGGCACTGTGCCGCCCGTGTGGCCACAGTGGCACTGGCGCTCGTCTTCTTCCTCCGCTAGCTTCCACCGCGCCTTAACTCCTCTCTGCTCTCTCCCGTCTCATCGCCCGCAACCGGCCAGCCAGCGTGGTGTACTGGCTCCGGCGATGTGTCCTGGACCTCACCGTTTCCAGAGAGCTCGCCCGAGCTCGCCTGCTGCCTATAAAAGGCCACGCCCGGCCCTCCCGAGCTCCTCACCCCACTTCTCCACCTCCCAATCGCCCTCCCGAGCAGCGAGCCACGGCCGAGAGGCCCTCTGGCCTCGAACCTCGCCGGAGATCCGCCGCCACCCAAGCCCAGCCTCCTCGCCGTGCCACTCCTTCCCGGATTCCACCAACTGCACCATCGAGCTCAGCTCATCCTCCTGGTCATGCCCGACCTCTTGCCCGAGCGAATCGCTGCCGGAACCGCCGTCTCCGACGACACCCGAGCGTCGCCGCCACCGGAGAGGAAGGGGACGACGTCGTCCGGCCACCCCTCGTCGATCTGCGGGTACGTGTGTGACCGCCTCGGTGAGCCCGTTCCATCCCCGCTCTTCCCCGACCTCGCTGCCGACCACATCGCCGGCGACCGTCGCCGGAGTCCCGCTCTTCTCTGTTCTCTCTCTCTCTCTCTCTCTCTCGTTTAAACCCAGCTGCGGGGCCCGCTCGTCAGAGGCTCAGCCGCGCGCGCGCGAAGCGGTAAGTGGAGACGCCTTTCCACTTTACGCCTTTGACGTGGCCTCTGCTGGATTTTCTTATTTCTGTTTAATTTCCAGAGTTGACCAGGAACTTTGACCCTTAACAACTTTTTATCTATAAGTCCAAATCAATTGATTCTTTTTGCTCTGGGTTTGTCTTGAGCTCCTTTATTTTCTGGTTAAATTTCGTATTTTTCCCATGCTCACAGAATTTCTGGTGGACAGAACAGTAGTATGTGACATTTTCCTTTGCAATTTAAAAATATTTTCAGAAGGAGATTCTTTTGGTTTTGAAGCCCAGGAGTTTGTGGACAACCCAACAGAGCAAGGCAAGCCATGTCATCCATTTCATGAAGCATTTCAATAGTGTTGGTTATTTAATTGAATTCTAGGCATTATTTTAATACATGATAAATTCATAGTAATTTACTTTTATAGCTACTGCCATGTTAAGTTAATTATGTTGAGTATCTATGCTGGTTAAATGCTTGATAACCTTAAACTTAGTTGGTTGATCAAGAGCCACCTACCCGGACTTATCCGTGCAGCCACATTTGCCGGTATGGGACGGCCTTGACTTGGTCTGGCTTTGTGCTCTTTTATCGGTACCACCAAACTAGGGAGGGTTATGCGTGCGTGCTGCCCTGATCAGGTAGACGACGATAATCCTGTGATCCCAGTTGAGTTATTTTGCCGGCGTCCCCATTTGGGACAGTTTGTTTGGCCACGACGGTGGCAGGTGTCACGGGGTGACACAGGGGCCACCCAGGACATGACCCTGGGAGGGTGTGATTGTCGGTGGTACGATAGAGGAGTCACGGGCTAGGCAAGTTTCGTTGGAGCAGCACTGGTCCACCCGAATGGGAACATGTACTAAAGTACGAGGCCAGGAGCTCCATAGTGTGGGTAAAGTGCGCAACCTCTGCAGAGTGTAAAAACCTATTCGAATAGCCGCGTCCACGGTATTGGACAGTCCGCTTAGGCCTCACTTGGATGGTCAACCGTGATAATGATAATAATGATGGAAGAACTTGTCTTATGATCGGAAGTACCGATGGATCATGATTATCTCGAGGGTTGTGGGACAACCCGAAAGAGAGTAAGTTGGTACTCGGTAATAGTAAGCACTTTAAGCATTTAATGTGATTATTGCCATGCTATTGTTTGCTGCATTGTTTTGGTTGGCATGAGCTTGCGAGTACATTCCAAGTACTCACCTGGCGTATCATGCCAGATGCAGGAGAAGCCGAGGACGGAGGTCCCGATGGTTCGTGCTACGCTAACTAGGCCATGTCCACAGCAGTGTCCCTGTGGATGGAGTTTCCGCGCTATGTTCCGCTACGCCGTAGAACCACCTAGTAGTATCGAGGCCCTGCTATGTTTCATAAATAATGTAGATATTGTCATAGCACGTGCAGTGCTTCAGGCCTCGCTATCAGTGTAAATTATGAGCTTGTACTTGAGATATATTAATAAAGTTCAGTTCTGTTCTGTTCCAAGTTGTTGGGTGTTTCCAGAAGACATGATCTCTGGGTTGGAAACACTGGGTAAACCGGTCCTCTGAGCTGGGGTGCCACAACCACCAGCACCGCCGACGATTTCTCCTTCCTCTCCGACCGCGCGAGCAAGCCGGAGCCCGCCACATTGCCCGAATCGAGCTCGGCTTCGAGCTCTCTGTCGCCGGCGATCTTTGACGTCTCCGGCTAGTTCCGCGCTACTAACCTGTCGAGAGCTTTACGTAGCCGCGCGGTGAGCTTCTCCTCTTCTCGCCTCTCTTCTTTGCTCTACTCCGCGCCCGAAGCGGCCAATTCCGCCATTGCCAGCGCTCCGCTCCGACGACGAGCTCGCCGCCGTCGCCGTTAGCCCCTGTCACGGCCGAACAAGCACGCTTGCGTGCTCGGGGTAACCTCCTGGTGCCCCTCGTGGCTTTAGTTCACCCGCTAACCGACCGAAACGCCGATTGTGCCGAGTCCCGAATTCCGGCGCCGCCTGTCGTCGCCGTTGAGCTCGCCTCCGACCACCTCCGCCCGTTCCGACGCCGTGGATCAACGCGGGATGGAGTAGCCGTTCGAACGCCGTCGAAAACGCGCGATTTGGTGCTGTGTAGAGCGAATCCGAGCAGCTCTGGCGATCGCCGTCGCGACTGGAGCTCGCCGGAGCCATTTCGGCGCCGGCGTCTGACGTGTCACCGTGTGGGGCCCACCTAGTGACCCTAACAGTGGGCCCCGCCGCTCGTTTGACCGTGTTGACTTCGGTCAACGCGCGCACACTGTTCACTACCGACTTTGCCATGTGGGTCCCCTGTGTCAGTATGATAATTAGTGACTAATTGCACTTAATTTAATTACACACTGTTTAAATAGGTCACTGACAGGATGGGCCCACTAGTTAATTAACTCTGTTAGTTTAGATTAACTCACTAATTAGTCTCACTATGGCTGACAGGTGGGTCCCACCTGGCTGTTTGACCAGTCAACTGGTCAGTCGACTGCTGACGCAGTGATGACATCAGCATGATGTCATATTCCATTTCTGGCATTTCTGTTAATTTAAGTAATTTCAGAATATTGCTAAAACTTCAGAAATTCGTAGAAATTCAACCGTAGCTCGGATCGAAAAACTTTCTACATGAAAGTTGATCAGAAAAATGAGACGAATCCGAATACATGGTCAAAATGCTTGACCATCACTCCTAGCTACCTGAACATGGAACCTTCCCTCCGGTTCAGTACTCCGAAATCAGCCTAAACGACGGGAAAATATCCCAGATATTTTCCCGTTTCGTCTGCGACATGTAGCATTGCATTAGGTCATCACTAACACTGCGATCTACTATGCCATGCATCTGTGTTGCATTTGATTGCTTTTATTTATTGTTTCTTCCCCCTCTTCTTATCCGATAGCCCCGAGACAGACGCTGCCCCGCAGGACTGCTACTCCGTCGAAGATCCCTCTTTTGCCGCAGAGCAACCAGGCAAGCAAAACCCCCTTGAGCATTCCTATATCACCTATTCTTTCTCCCTCCTGCTTGCATTAGAATTTGCCACTGCTTTTGATTGATCCCATTCTGATGCATAGCCTGGTTTTGTAAACTGCTATTGATACTTTACCTGCTATCCTAAATGCTTAGTATAGGTTGGATGGAAATCCATCTGTGGCCTTCTTCCTTGTCCTAGTTGCCCCGCTTAGTTACCATTGCCCTGATCGATGAGATCGACGGGCTGCCCAGCACATCACCACACAACCCCCCTAAGTTGCTCGACTATGCAGAGCTAATATCGAGTGTCGAGGGTGATACCTTTTATCTCACTCCTGATGTTGTCTCTGTGGTACAGCTAGTTGGTTGTGGGTTAACGAGGGTGATTCCTCTTTACCCACCTCCAACGAAGCTTCTGTCGTGCAACCCCGCAAGTGTGAATACCATCAAGGGTGATTCCTCCGGGTTCACCTTGACGGGTACATCAAGTGGGAATTCAATGAGGGTGATTCCTCGGATTCCTTCTTGATGTTATGGACACACGGTTACTTGCACTTTACTACTGCTACTGAATAAAGACGGGCCGACCCCGAGGGGTACCCGCGAGAGATACACATGTAAGTCGGGCGGGCCCGGAGAGCACCCGCGAGAGTTACTGTGGCGGCTGGCTGTTTAGCGGTACCACCCAGGATGTGGTGGTAGCTCCGGACTTGTCCCGACAGCCGTCACTTAAATTAATAATGCACTAACGGATTTGGGTATTGATCTGAGTTGGCCACTGGCCTATATGCACTACCACCACGCGGGATAATGGTTTAATGGGGCCCTCTGCGCCGTATGTATCAGCCGAAAGCTCTGTCAGACGTTCAGTTCAGCATTGTGGCACGGTCGGATCGTGCCGATGGCACTGGTATCCACCCTGCACACAATGACCCGGAGTGCAAAGGGGGATGGGCCCAAGAACCCTGAGCACTTAGGATGTAGACCGGCGGGGACCTCTCTGCTGAGCTCTAGGTAGGGCTGCGGTGTGTCGATCAGCCGAGGCTGGGCATGACCCAAAAAAGTGTGTCCGGCCAGAGTTAATCGAGCGTGTTGGGTAACAGTAGCGCACCCCTGCAGGGAAGATTATCTATTCGAATAGCCGTGTCCACGGTAACAGGACGCTCAGTGTTGTATCCCGATCTACTACTACTTGAACTGGATACATGTTATTTAATTGAAGCTCCGGGATCGCTTTCTCGCAGGGAGCCGAGGAAGGATCCCTAGGCTTTGCTACAACATGCTTGCTACTATAATTATGTACTAATTTGCACTCTTCTTATGCTGCAAGACCGCTGAAGATGCTAGTCTTTGATAGGCTAGGCCTTTCTCTCTATTCTGGCTTTCTGCAGTCAAGTCCACATATACAGCCTTCCTTGAAAATGTTGCATATCTAGATTAGTTCTGATGTCAGTCTTGCGAGTACTTTGGATGAGTACTCACGGTTGCTTTGCTTCCCCTTTTTACCCATACCCAATTGCTGCGACCAGATGATGGAGCCCCGGAGCCAGCTGCCGCAGTCGACGACTACTACAACCCCCCACCGGTGGAGCTTACTACTTTTTGGAGACCGACGACCAGGAGTAGTTTAGGAGGCTCCCAAGCAGGAGGCCTGCGCCTTTTCGATCGTTGTCATTGTTTTGCCCCGCCTGTTTAAGGCATATCTGTTTTACTTTTATATCTGTACCCAGATATCTATGTGACACCCTGGTTTTTGGCAACTTTTTTTTCAAAATCTTTCTAGGTTCATTTGCAATTTGGATGATTTTTGAACCTTTTCAGTTGACTTTAGACTTATGAATTTTTCTCAATGATCCAAAGCCTTTAGCATCTTGCCATAACCTTGTCACTCACCTTCTGGATCAATTTCCAATTCTCAATCTTTCCCAAATATTTTTTTTCTTCCTTTGGAAAAATCTGTCATCACTATGGGTTATGAAACAACCTATAGTTCTGGTGATCAGAAAAATCCCAAATTAATCCCACACCTTCTTGTCATCATCCACTCCCACAATCTTCAAAAACATTTCATGGTCCAGTACAAAATTTATTCCAGAAAACTCCATTAGTCTTCTGGACAGTGCTGGCCATTTGTGAAGGAACCTATATTTTCCCAACTCAGAAAATTCTCAGAAAATTCCCTGAGATCCTAGGGAACCTATCCGGCCACAATATCCAAAAATATCATCTTGTCCAGTACAAATTTTCATCAGCAATATTCTGCCAAGTTTCTATTCAATTGGAACCTCTGTAAAGGAAGTACCAGCTAGAGGTTTCCAAATGAGCTGAACTTTTTATGGCATCTTCTATCCACCAAATCAACCTCCCACACCAAAATTCAGCTCCAGCAGATCAACCAGATGAGTGCATCAAGCTCATCTTTCTTCTGGTCCAATAATAGCAGTTGTACATGAACTATATTCAAATCTTGATGAACTTTCCTCAAACTTGGCCAGCTTGGAGTCCTTCCAATGTAGATCACTCCAGACATCTCCCTTGGCTCCATCTCCAGCTCACCTCTTCTCTAAATCTCTCTCAATATTTCTGTCAGAATCTGTAGCTGAAGCTACACTTCAAACCAGAGTGCATCTAGTCGAGCCAGTGGCACAGAGAGGCTAGGTGGTCGAGGGTCGACGTGTTGGACAAGCAGCGCCAGGCTTGCGTGGCCCCCAGAGGCCAATGCCCGTGGTGAGCATGGCACTGGCATGCTAGTGCGCGCGCTCTGCATCTCGCCCACCTGTGGAGTGGTCATTCCGGCCGTCCCGAGCTGTCATTTCGTGTCCTGAGGTGCCGACATCGTCAATGCCGTCCACGTACCCCTCTCCCGAAGCCTCCCCTCGCCGGAATCGCCCTCGCCGGCCGCCACCGCACACGGGCACTGTGGCGCCCGTGCGGCCACAGTGGCCCTGTTGCTCGTCGCCTTCCTCCGCATGCCGCCACCGCCCGCATTTACTCCCCCTGCCCTCCTCCGTCCCGTCGCCCGCTCCCGGCCAGCCAGCGCATCGTCCTTGCGCCAGTGACGTGGCCGAGCTCCGCCAGCTTCTGGAGAGCTCGCCCTTGCCTATAAAAGGCCACGGCCAGCCTCCCGAGTTCCTCACCCCACTCCTCCACCTCCTAATCGGCCCTCCGAGCAACGAGCCACGGCCGAGAGGCCCTCTGGCCTCGCATCTCGCCGGAGAACCGCCGCCACCCGAGCTCCACCCCCTCGCCGATTCGCTTCATCCCAGCCTCAACCAACTGCACCCGCGAGCTCACCTCACTCTCCTAACCACGACCGACCTCTTGCCCGACCGAATCTCCGCCGGAATCTCCGTCTCCGACGACACCCGAAACCCGCCGCCGCCGGAGAGGAAGGGGATGACGCCGTCCGGCCATCTCTCGTCATCCTACTGGTATGTGCGTGTTCGTCTCCAAGCGCTCTTTCCATTCCCGCAGTCGCCGGACCTCGCCGTCGACTGCATCGCCGGCGACCATCACCGGAGAGCCGCAGCTCTCTGTTCCCTCTCCTCCCCCTTTTAAATCTGACAGCGGGGCCCATTCGTTAGTGGCACGCCGAAGCGGTAAGTGGAGACGCCCCTCCACTTTACGCCTTTGACGTGGCCCCCTGTGGATTTTCTAATTTCTGTTTAATTTCCTATTTTGACCAGAAACTTTGACCAGCCATAACTTTTTATCCATAAGTCCAAATCAATTGATTCTTTTTGCTCTGGGTTTGTCTTGAGCCCCTTTATTTGCTGGAAAAACTTGGTATTTTTCCCACGCTCACAGAATTTCTGGTGAATAGAACAGTGTTTTGTGACATTTTCAATTGTCTTTTTAAAATATTTTCCGAAGGAAATACTTTTGGATTTGAAGCCCAGGAGTTTGTGGACAACCCAACAGAGCAAGGCAAGCCATGTCATCCATTGCATGAAGCATTTCAATAGTGTTGGTCATTTAATTAAATTACTTGCATTATTTAAATATGTGATAATTCATAGTGAATTACTTTGATATATAGCTACCGCCATGTTAAATTATTCTAGATGAATAACCCTGCTTGCTATGTGCTTGACAACACTAAACCTAATTGGTTGATCTAGTGTCACCTATCCGGACTTTCCCGTGCAGCCACATTTGCCGGTATGGGACGGCCTTGACTTGGTCTGGCTTTGTGCTCTTTTATCGGTACCACAACTCGAGGGAGGGTTATGCGTGCGTGCTGCCCTGATCAGGTAGACGACGATAATCCTATGAGCCCAGTTGAGTTATTTTGCCGGCGTCCCCGTTTGGTACAGTTAGTGGCCACGACGGTGGCAGGTGTCACGGGGTGACACAGGGGCCACCCAGGACATGACCCTGGGAGGGTATGATTGTCGGTGGTACGATAGAGGGGTCACGGGTCAGGCAGGTTTCGTTGGAGCACCACTGGTCCACCCGAATGGGATCACGAGGCCAGGGGCTTCATAGTGTGGGTAAAGTGCGCAACCTCTGCAGAGTGTAAGAATCTATTCAAATAGCCGAGTCCACGGTATTGGACAGTCCGTACTAGGCCACTGAGTGATCAACCGTAATAAGGATAATAATGATGGAAGAACTTGTCTTATGTTCGGAAGTGCTCAGTGGATTATGAGTGTTCCGAGGGTTGTGGGACAACCCAGAGAGAGTAAGTTGATATTCGATAACAGTAAGCACTTAATATGATCTTTGCCATGCTATTGTTTGCTGCATTGTTTTGGTTGCTATGAGCTTGCGAGTACATTCCAAGTACTCACCTGGCGTATCATGCCAGATGCAGGAGAAGCCGAGGACGGACTTCTCGATGGTTCATGCTACGCTAACTAGGCCGTGTCCCCAGCAGTGTCCCTGTGGATGGAGTTTCCGCACTATGTTCCGCTACGTCGTAGTTCTACCTAGTAGTATCGAGGCCCTGCTATGTTCCATAAATAATGTAGATACTATCATAGCACGTGCAGTGCTTCTGGCCTCGCTTCCTATGTAAATTATGAGCTTGTACTCGAGATATTTCAATAAAGTTCAGTTCAGTTCTATTCCAAGTTGTTGTGTGTTTCCAGAAGACATGATCTCTGGGTTGGAAACACTGGGTAAACCGGTCCTCTGAGCCGGGGTGCCACAATCTAATCCTTTCGCCGATGCTTGTATGACATCGAGCTTATGTATTCGAGCCCTCGAGGCCCCTGGCTTGTAATATAAAGCTTGAATTATTTTATTTTGTGTAGAGTTGTGTTGTGATATCTTCAAGTGAGTCCCTAGGCTTGATCGTGTGCATTTGCGTGTATGATTAGTGCACGATTAAGTCGGGGGCGTCACAATGTGTCTGGCTGAAACTTTTTTGCTCCATATATATGTTGTGAGTGTTAGCAATCATAGAAGACTAAATGATGGTTGAGTATGTGTACTTGCTAAAAGCTCCTACATGAGACCCTTCCAGAAAATATGATGAATTGCAATTGCATTGTTGACTGAGAACATAGTTTGTTAGTTTTCAAGAAAGTTTATGTCTTATACTTCGTTGTTGTGATGAATTGTTACTTGCTCATGAGAAGTTCTATGATAATGAATATTGTTGTTATAATAATGATCATGATGCTAATATGTCTGTATTTTGTTTTTATCGACACCTCTCTCTCTCTCTCTAAACATGTGGACATGATTATCGATATCGGCTTTCGCTTGAGGACAAGCGAGGTCTAAGCTTGGGGGAGTTGATACGTCCATTTTGCATCATGTTTTCCTACTATTATTTATAGTGTTTTTAATTAATATAACACTTTGTAGAGCAATTCTAATGCCTTTTCTCTCTTAATATGCAAGATTTACATAAGGAGGGAGATTGCCGGCAGCTGGAATTCTGGACCTGAAAAAGCTATGTCAGAGATACCTATTTTGCACATCTCCAAATGAGCTGAAATTTCACGGAGATTTATTTTGGACTAAATGAAAAATACTGGAGAAAAGAAGTACCAGAGGGGGCCACCCAGGTGCCCACGAGGCACCAGGGCGCGCCACCCCCCAGGCGCGCCCTGGTGGCTTGTGGGGCCCCTGGCCAGGCTCCGGTGCCCATTTTCTGGTATATAAACCCATTTGCCCTAGAAAAATTAGGAGAAGACTTTTGGGATGGAGCGCAGCCGTCTCGAGGCGGAACTTGGGCAAGAGCACTTTTGCTCTCCGGCGGAACGATTCCACCGGGGATACTTCCCTCCGGGAGGGGAGAATCGAAGCCATCGACATCACCAACGATCCTCTCATCGTGGGAGGACCAATCTTCATCAACATCTTCACCAGCACCATCTCATCCCAAACCCTAGTTCATCTCTTGTATTCAATCTTTGTCTCAAAACCTCAGATTGGTACCTGTGGGTTGCTAGTAGTGTTGATTACATCTTGTAGTTGATGCTAGTTGGTTTATTTGGTGGAAGATTATATGTTCAGATCCATTATGCTATTCAATACCCCTCTGATCTTGGACATGAATATGATGTGTGAGTAGTTACTTTTGTTCTTGAGGAATTGGGAGAAGTCTTGTCATAAGTAATCATGTGAATTTGGTATTCGTTCGATATTTTGATGATATGTATGTTATTGATTCTCTTAGTGGTGTTATGTGAACGTCGACTACATGACACTTCACCATCTTTGGGCCTAAGGGAATGCATTGTGGAGTAGTAATTAGATGATGGGTTGCTAGAGTGACAGAAGCTTAAACCCTAGTTTATGCGCTATTCCGTAAGGGGCTGATTTGGATCCATATGTTTAATGCTATGGTTAGATTTATCTTAATTCTTCTTTCGTAGTTGCGGATGCTTGCGAGAGGGGGTAATCATAAGTGGGAGGCTTGTTCAAGTAAGAAAAACAGCACCCAAGCACCGGTCCACCCACATATCAAATTATCAAAGTAGCGAACGCGAATCAAACAAACATGATGAAAGTGACTAGATGAAATTGCCATGTATCCTCGAGAACGTTTAGCTTATTATAAGAGATCATTCTGGCCTGTCCTTTGCTACAAAAAGGATTGGGCTACCTTGCTGCACCTTAGTTACTATTGCTACTTGTCACTTGTGATGGAAATGTGCCCTAGAGGCAATAATAAAGTTGTTATTATTTTATATTTCCTTGTTAATGATAAAGGTTTATTATTCATGCTAGAATTGTATTGACCGGAAACTTAAATACATGTGTGAATACATAAACAAATACCGTGTCCCTAGTGAGCCTCTACTAGACTAGCTCGTTGATCAAAGATGGTTAAGGTTTCCTAACCATAGACATGAGTTGTCATTTGATAACGGGATCACATCATTAGGAGAATGATGTGATGGACAAGACCCATCCGTTAGCTTAGCATATGATCGTTCTGTTTATTGCTACTGCTTTCTTGAATGTCAAATACATGTTCCTCAGACCATGAGATCATGCAACTCCCGGATATCGGAGGAATACCTTGTGTGCTATCAAACGTCACAACGTAACTGGGTGATCATAAAGATGCTCTATAGGTATCTCCGAAGGTGTCCGTTGAGTTGGCATGGATCGAGACTGGGATTTGTCACTCCGTGTTTCGGAGAGGTATCTCTGGGCCCTCTCGGTAATGCACATCATAAGAAGCTTGCAAGCAAAGTTACTAAGGAGTTAGTTACGGGATGATGTATTACGGAACGAGTAAAGAGACTTGCCAGTAACGAGATTGAACTAGGTATGGAGATACCGACGATCGAATCTCGGGCAAGTAACATACCGACGGACAAAGGGAATTACGTATCTTGTCATTGCGGTTCAACCGATAAGATCTTCGTGGAATATGTAGGAACCAATATGAGCATCCAGGTTCCGCTATTGGTTATTGACCGGAGAGGCGTCTCAGTCATGTCTACATCATTCCCGAACCCGTAGGGTCCGCACGCTTAACGTTCGTTGACGATATAGTGTTATATGAGTTATGTGAATTGGTAAACGAATATTGTTCGGAGTCCCGAATGAGATCCCAGATGTCACGAGGAGTCTCGAAATGGTCGAGAGGTAAAGATTTATATATGGGAAGTCATATTTTGGGTTCCGGAAAAAGGTGCAGTTTTTTCGGTATTGTACCGGGAAGCTTCCAGAAGGTTCCGGAGGATTCCGGAGGGGTCCGGAAGTCCACAAGTGGGTCCACCACGTCCCAAAGGGCTTGCATGGGCTAAGGGGAGGCGCCCTGGCCTTATTGGGCCAGGCGCACCAAGTCCTCAAAAGCCCACGCAGCTAGGGAAGGAAAAAAGGGAGAGTCCTAGTAGGAATAGGATTGGACTTTGGAGTCCAAGTCCACGTGTGTACTATTCACGGCTACTGTTCACGTGGCACTATTCCTTCTACTCCAAGCCCCTACACATATATAAATAGAGGAGAGGGGGCGCCCCAAAGGACACAACATTGTCTTAGCCGTGTGCGGCGCCCCCCTCCACAGTTCCGTCCCTCGGTCATATTTTCGCAGTGCTTGGGCGAAGCCCTGCGGAGATAGTATCACCATCACCGTCACCACGCCATCGTGCTGCCGGAACTCATCCACTACCTCGCCGTCTTGCTGGATCAAGAAGTCGAGGACGTCATCGAGCTGAACGTGTGCTGAACACGGAGGTGCCGTACGTTCGGTGCTCGGTCGGTTGGATCGTGAAGTTGTTCGACGACATCAACCGCGTTGTTCTAACGCTTCCGCTTACGGTCTACGAGGGTACGTAGAGACACTCCCCCTCTCATAGCTATGCATCTCCATGGATATATCTTGCGTGTGCGTAGATTTTTTTTTGTTTTCCATGCAACGTTCCCCAATAGTAGCATCATGAGCCAGGTCTATGCGTACATGATATGCACGAGTAGAACACAAAGAGTTGTGGGCGGTGATCGTCATACTGCTTACCACCAACGTCTTATTTTGATTCGGCGGTATTGTAAGATGAAGCGGCCCGAACCAACCTTACATGTCCACGTACATGAGACCGGTTCCACCGACAGACATGCAACTTGTTTTGCATAAAGGTGGCTAGCGGGTGTCTGTTTCTCCTACTTTAGTTGAATCGAATTTGACTGCGGCCGGTCCTTGTTGAAGGTTAAAACAGCAAACTTGATAAATCACCGTTGTGGTTTTGTGCCGTAGGTAAGAACGGTTCTTGCTAGAAGCCCGTAGCAGCCACGTAAAACTTGCAACAACAAAGTAGAGGACGTCTAACTTGTTTTTGCAGGGTATGCTGTGATGTGATATGGTCAAGACATGATGTGATACACGTTATTGTATGAGATGATCATGTTTTGTAATTTATCGGCAACCGGCAGGAGCCTTATGGTTGTCTCTTTATTGTATGAAATGCAAGCGCCATGTAATTGCTTTACTTTATCGCTATGCGTTAGCAATAGTTGTAGAAGCAATAGTTGGCGAGACGACCACGACACAACGATGGAGATCAAGGTGTCCAGCCGGTGATGATGGAGATCAAGACGATGCTTTGGAGATGGAGATCAAAAGCACAAGATGATGGCCATATCATGTCACATATTTTGATTGCATGTGATGTTTATCCTTTATGCATCTTATTTTGCTTAGAACGACGGTAGCATTATAAGATGATCCCTTCACTAAATTTCAAGATAAAAGTGTTCTCCCCGAGTATGCACCGTTGCTAAAGTTCGTCGTTTCGAAGCACCTCGCGATGATCGGGTGTGATAGATTCTACGTTAACATACAACGGGTGTAAGCCAGTTTTACATAAGCAGAATACTTGGGTTAAACTTGACGAGCCTAGCATGTACAGACATGGTCTCAGAACACTGGAGACCGAAAGGTCGAACATGATTCATATAGTAGATATGATCAACATGGAGATGTTCACCATTGATGACTATCCCATCTCACGTGATGATCGGACATGGGCTAGTTGATTTGGATCATGAAACACTTAGTTAACTTGAGGGATGTTAATTTAAGTGGGAGTTCATTAGTAATTTGATTAATTGAACTTAATTTATCATGAACTTAGTCTTGATAGTTTCTTTGCATATCTATGTTGTAGATAAATTGCCCATGCTATTGTTCCGTTGAATTTTAATGCGTTCCTAGAGAAAGCTAAGTTGAAAGATGATGGTAGCAACTACACGGACTGGGTCCGTAACTTGAGGATTATCCTCATTGCTGCACAGAAGAATTATGTCCTTGATGCACCGCTAGGTGATGGACCTACTGCAGGAGCTGCTGCAGACGTTGTGAACGCCTGGCAGGCTCGATCTGATGACTACTCGATAGTTCAGTGTGCCATGCTCTACGGCTTAGAACCGGGACTGCAAAAGCGTTATGAACGCCACAGAGCATATGAGATGTTCCAAGAGCTGAAATTGATATTTCAAGCTAATGCCCGGGTTGAGAGATATGAAGTCTCCAACAAGTTCTTTAGCTGTAAGATGGAGGAGAACAGTTCTGTCAGTGAACACATACTCAGAATGTCTGGGTACCACAACCACTTGACTCAGCTGGGAATTGATCTGCCGGTTGAGAGTGTTATTGACAGAGTTCTTCAATCACTGCCACCAAGCTATAAAGGCTTCGTGATGAACTATCATATGCAAGGGATGGAGAAGACAATTCCCGAGCTCTTCGCGATGCTGAAATCAGCGGAGGTAGAAATCAAGAAGGAGCATCAAGTGTTGATGGTTAACAAAACCACTAGTTTCAAGAAAAAGGGCAAGGTAAAGAAGGGGAACTTCAAGAAGAATGGCAAGCAATTTGCCGCTCCCACGAAGAAACCCAAAGCTGGACCCAGGCCTGAAATAGAGTGCTTCTACTGCAAAGGGACTGGTCACTGGAAGCGGAACTGCCCCAAGTATTTGGCGGATAAGAAGGATGGCAAAGTGAGCAAAGGTATATTTGATATACATGTTATTGATGTGTTCCTCACTAATGCTCGCAGTAACGCCTGGGTATTTGATACTGGTTCAGTTGCTCATATTTGTAAATCGAAACAGGAGCTACGGAATAAGCGAAGATTGGCTAAGGACGAGGTGATGATGCGCGTCGGGAATGGTTCCAAGGTTGATGTGATCGCCGTAGGCACGCTACCTCCACATCTACCTTCGGGATTAGTTTTAGACCTCAATAATTGTTATTTGGTGCCAGCGTTGAGCATGAACATTATATCTGGATCTTGTTTATTGCGAGACGGTTATTCATTTAAGTCAGAGAATAATGGTTGTTTTATTTATATGAGTAACATCTTTTATGGTCACGCACCTTTTGTGAATGGTCTATTCTTGTTGAATCTCGATCGTAGTGAAACACATATTCATAATATTGATGCCAAAAGATGCAAAGTTGATAATGATAGTGCAACATACTAGTGGCACTGCCGTTTAGGTCATATTGGTGTAAAGCGCATGAAGAAACTCCATGCGGATGGACTTTTGGAATCTCTTGATTACGAATCATTTGGTACTTGTGAACCATGCCTCATGGGCAAGATGACTAAAACTCTGTTCTCCGGAACAATGGAGCGAGCTACTGATTTGTTGGACATAATACATACCGATGTATGCGGTCCGATGAATGTTGAAGCACACGGTGGGTATCGTTATTTTCTAACCTTCACAGATGATTTGAGTAGATATGGGTATATCTACTTGATGAAACACAAGTCTGAAACATTTGAAAAGTTCAAAGAATTTCAGAGTGAAGTAGAGAATCATCGTAACAAGAAAATAAAGTTTCTACGATCTGATCGCGGAGGCGAATATTTGAGTTACGAGTTTGTCCTTCATTTAAGAAAATGTGGAATTGTTTCACAACTCACGCCACCTAGAACGCCACAGCGCAATGGTGTGTCCGAACGTCGTAACCGTACTTTGTTGGATATGGTGCGTTCTATGATGTCTCTTACCGATTTGCCACTATCGTTTTGGGGTTATGCATTAGAGACAGCTGCATTCGCGTTAAATAGGGCACCGTCTAAATCCGTTGAGACGACACCATATGAACTATGGTTTGGCAAGAAACCTAAGCTGTCGTTTCTTAAAGTTTGGGGATGCGATGCTTATGTGAAAAAGCTTCAACCTGATAAGCTCGAACCCAAAGCGGAGAAGTGCGTCTTCATAGGATACCCTAAAGAAACAATTGGGTACACCTTCTACCATAGATCCGCAGGCAAGGTCTTTGTTGCCAAGAATGGGTCCTTTCTAGAGAAGGAGTTCTCTCGAAAGAAGTGAGTGGGAGGAAAGTAGAACTTGATGAGGTAATTGTACCTTCTCTCGAATTGGAAAGTAGCTCATCAGAGAAAACCGTTCCCGTGATGCCTACACCAATAAGAGAGGAAGATAATGATAAAGATCATGAAACTTCAGATCAAGTTACTACTGAACTTCGTAGGTCGACCAGAGTACGTTCCGCACCAGAATGGTACGGTAATCCTGTTCTGGAAGTTATGTTGTTAGACAACAGTGAACCTACGAACTATGAAGAAGCTATGATAAGCCCGGATTCCGACAAATGGCTTGAGGCCATGAAATCTGAGATAGGATCCATGTATGAGAATAAAGTGTGGACTTTGGTGGACTTGCCCGATGATCGGCAAGCCATTGAGAATAAATGGATTTTTAAGAGGAAGACAGATGCTGATGGTAATATCACTGTCTACAAAGCTCGACTTGTCGCGAAAGGTTTTCGACAAGTTCAAGGGGTTGACTACGATGAGACTTTCTCACCCGTAGCGATGCTTAAGTCTGTCCGAATCATGTTAGCAATTGCCGCATTTTATGATTATGAAATCTGGCAAATGGATGTCAAAAATGCATTCCTTAATGGTTTTCTCAAAGAAGAGTTGTATATGATGCAACCAGAAGGTTTTGTCGATCCTAAGGGTGCTAACAAAGTGTGCAAGCTCCAGCGATCCAACTATGGACTGCTGCAAGCATCTCGGAGTTGGAATATACGCTTTGATGAGGTGATCAAAGCATATGGTTTTGTACAGACTTACGGTGAAGCCTGTATTTACAAGAAAGTTTTGAAGAAGTTCAAAATGGATCAGTCAAAGAAAGGGTTCTTGCCTGTGTTGCAAGGTGTGAAGTTGAGTCAGACTCAATGCCCGACCACGGCAGAAGATATAGAGAAAATGAAAGTCATTCCCCATGCCTCAGCCATAGGTTCTATTATGTATGCCATGCTGTGTACCAGACCTGATGTGTGCCTTGCCATAAGTTTGGCAGGGAGGTACCAGAGTAATCCAGGAGTGGATCACTAGACAGCGGTCAAGAATATCCTGAAGTACCTGAAAAGGACCAAGGACATGTTTCTCGTTTATGGAGGTGACGAAGAGCTCGTCGTAAAGGGTTACGTCGATGCAAGCTTCGACACTGATCCGGATGACTCTAAGTCACAAACCGGATACGTATTTATATTAAATGGTGGAGCTGTCAGTTGGTGCAGTTCCAAGCAGAGCGTCGTGGCGGGATCTACGTGTGAAGCGGAATACATAGCTGCTTCAGAAGCAGCACATGAAGGAGTCTAGATGAAGGAGTTCATATCCGATCTAGGTGTAATACCTAGTGCATCGGGTCCAATGACAATCTTTTGTGACAACACTGGAGCAATTGCCATAGCCAAGGAGCCCAGGTTTCACAAGAAGACCAAACACATCAAGAGACGCTACAACTCCATTCGTGAATATGTCAAGGATGGAGACATAGAAATTTGCAAAGTACACACAGATCTGAATGTGGCAGACCCGTTGACTAAGCCTCTTCCACGAGCAAAACATGATCAGCACCAAGACTCCATGGGTGTTAGATTCATTACTATGTAATCTAGATTATTGACTCTAGTGCAAGTGGGAGACTGATGGAAATATGCCCTAGAGGCAATAATAAAGTTGTTATTATTTTATATTTCCTTGTTCATGATAAAGGTTTATTATTCATGCTAGAATTGTATTGACCGGAAACTTAAATACATGTGTGAATACATAAACAAATACCGTGTCCCTAGTGAGCCTCTACTAGACTAGCTCGTTGATCAAAGATGGTTAAGGTTTCCTAACCATAGACATGAGTTGTCATTTGATAATGGGATCACATCATTAGGAGAATGATGTGATGGACAAGACCCATCCGTTAGCTTAGCATATGATCGTTCTGTTTATTGCTACTGCTTTCTTGAATGTCAAATACATGTTCCTCAGACCATGAAATCATGCAAATCCCGGATATCGGAGGAATTCCTTGTGTGCTATCAAACGTCACAACGTAACTGGGTGATCATAAAGATGCTCTACAGGTATCTCCGAAGGTGTCCGTTGAGTTGGCATGGATCGAGACTGGGATTTGTCACTCCGTGTTTCGGAGAGGTATCTCTGGGCCCTCTCGGTAATGCACATCATAAGAAGCTTGCAAGCAAAGTGACTAAGGAGTTAGTTATGGGATGATGTATTACGGAACGAGTAAAGAGATTTGACGGTAATGAGATTGAACTAGGTATGGAGATACCGACGATCGAATCTCGGGCAAGTAACATACCGACGGACAAAGGGAATTACGTATGTTGTCATTGCGGTTCGACCGATAAGATCTTCGTGGAATATGTAGGAACCAATATGAGCATCCAGGTTCCGCTATTGGTTATTGACCGGAGAGGCGTCTCAGTCATGTCTACATCATTCCCGAACCCGTAGGGCCCGCACGCTTAACGTTCGTTGACGATATAGTGTTATATGAGTTATGTGAATTGGTAACCGAATATTTTTTGGAGTCCCGGATGAGATCCCGGACGTCACGAGGAGTCTCGGAATGGTCGAGAGGTAAAGATTTATATATGGGAAGTCATATTTTGGGTTCCGGAAAAAGGTGCAGTTTTTTCGGTATTGTACCGGGAAGCTTCCAGAAGGTTCCGGAGGATTCCGGAGGGGTCCGGAAGTCCACAAGTAGGTCCACCACGTCCCAAAGGGTTGGCATGGGCTAAGGGGAGGCGCCCTGGCCTTATTGGGCCAGGCGCACCAAGTCCTCAAAAGCCCACGCAGCTAGGGAAGGAAAAAAGGGAGAGTCCTAGTAGGAATAGGATTGGACTTTGGAGTCCAAGTCTACGTGTGTACTATTCACGGTTACTGTTCACGTGGCACTATTCCTTCTACTCCAAGCCCCTACACATATATAAATAGAGGAGAGGGGGCGCCCCAAAGGACACAACATTGTCTTAGCCGTGTGCGGCGCCCCCCTCCACAGTTCCGTCCCTCGGTCATATTTTCGCAGTGCTTGGGCGAAGCCCTGCGGAGATAGTATCACCATCACCGTCACCACGCCGTCGTGCTGCCGGAACTCATCCACTACCTCGCCATCTTGCTGGATCAAGAAGTTGAGGACGTCACCGAGCTGAACGTGTGCTGAACGCGGAGGTGCCGTACGTTCGGTGCTCGGTCGGTTGGATCGTGAAGTTGTTCGACGACATCAACCGCGTTGTTCTAACGCTTCCGCTTACGGTCTACGAGGGTACGTAGACACACTCCCTCTCTCGTAGCTATGCATCTCCATGGATAGATCTTGCGTGTGCGTAGAATTTTTTTTGTTTTCCATGCAACGTTCCCCAATAACTTGTTACAAATTATCTTGCTATCAAACTACTCATTACCGATAATTTCAGTGCTTGCAGAAAATACCTTGCTGAAAACTGCTTGTCATTTCCTTCTGCTCCTCGTTGGGTTCGACACTCTTACTTATCGAAAGGACTACGATTGATCCCCTATACTTGTGGGTCATCATCCTACAAAATCATATAATCCTGTCATGCTCCATCTTCTTCACACAAAGTATTTATCATGAACAACCCCGGTTTTAGCCAAGCAATTGGTTCATACTTTTTAACATGCTTGAGCTTTTTCAACTCCCACGCAATACATGAGTGCAAGCCATGGATATAACACTATGGGTGGAATAGAGTATGGTGATAGAGATAAATAGGAGAAGTCAAAATTGGAGAAAGTCTCACATCAACGAGGCTAATCAACGGGCTATGGAGATGCCCATCAATTGATGTCAATGCGAGGAGTAGGGATTGCCATGTGTAACACCCCCAGTGGTTAGCTACAGTAATCCCACATGATCAATGCCATGTCATCATGATTATTATCATTAAATTACATTTAGGAAATAATCCAACTCAAATTCAAATTTAAAATGCAAGTCAAATTAATATTTCTTCAAACTGCAAAACTAAAGTGTTCATAATTTTGCAAATAA
Source organism: Elymus sibiricus (assembly GCA_039707655.1). Taxonomy (NCBI): domain Eukaryota; kingdom Viridiplantae; phylum Streptophyta; class Magnoliopsida; order Poales; family Poaceae; genus Elymus; species Elymus sibiricus. Next base: position 327,030,764 of record CM077670.1, read on the forward strand.
TCAGTAGGTAATTGAAAAATAGAAACCAACATTAATTGGATTATTAAAATGCCCCTAACCAATACAAAACAGTACCAAAACAACAATATTCATTCCATTTCTATTTAAGGAAAATGCAAATGAAATTATTTTGCTCCCAAACTTTTTGTGGCAGTGAAGAATATTGCATAGCATTTATTGGGGCAAGTGCTACATTTTACAAAAGTCAAATGGAGGCTAAATAAAATGCAAAGCTACTACTGGAAAAGAAAATAGAATAAAGAAAAAGAGAAAAGCTAAAACCTACTGTGCACTTGGCCCAGCACCCCCATAGTGTGGCCCGGCCCATTTTGGGTTGGCCTTTTCTTCCTCCCCGCGCCAAACAGGGGAGGTCGGGCGTGCCATGGCCGTCCGAACGTCGGATGCGCTCGCTGTCGAGCATCCGCGACCCCCCTCGATGGATAAGGCACCCCCTCGCGCTCTCTCCCTTCCCCGCAAACCCTAGTCCCCACTCTTTCCCTTCCCACACCGTTCTCTCCTCTCTCTCGCTCGGCCGAACCCGCCATGGCCGCAGCTCTGAGATTCACGCGGCCACCATCGTCCCTGGGCCACCGCTCCTTGTCCGGGAGGGCTGCCGTCATCGTCCACGTCGCCTCCGCCCTTCGGTTCGAGTCGGGACGCCGCCAAGCCATTGCCATCGTCGATTTCCCCTGACTGCATCCGTCGCCACCGTCGCTCGATCCGCCGCCCTCGCTGCGCCCCCAGCCTCCTCGAGCACGTCATCGAGCTCGTTGTGAGCTCCCGCTTCCTCCTGACCTCCCCTTACTCCTCCCCGAGCCCCGTTGGCTCGACTCCATCGAGGCCGAGCCATCACCGCCGTCGGATGTCATCGCCGCGGTCACATCCGGCCGTCCCCGCACGAACTGTTTGCACCGTTGCACGCGCCCCGTCGCGCTGATTCACTGGGTGGTCGCGGGTGATCATTTGGTCGCCGGAGATGCCCGTTTGTCCCTCGCCGCCGTCCTCTATACGCGCCGGCACGCGCCGCCGTTTGAACCGGCCGTGTGGCTCACTGCCAGTGGGCCCGACCAGATTAGTTAGGTGCTAATGACCCACTAAACTAACCCTAGACCTAATCAGCCACTGACCACTGGGCCCATTCTGTTAAATAACGGTAGGATTAAAGTATTTCACTGACATGTGGGCCTCGTACACTGTAGCGATTAATTAACTCTAATTAATACTCCTGTGACACTGACTGGTGGCCCCCACATGCTAATTAACCCATTTTACTAATTAAACCAACCAGTGTCAATGGCAGATGGGTCCCACGACACTGTTCACCCTATGACCAGTCAACCGTTGACTGCTGACTCAGCAGTCAACGGGGCCCACTGTCAGCCTCTGCACTGAGCTGCTGTGTACACATTGTGTGTGCCCGTAGCAATTTCACAATTAATTTCGAAATTGATTTAATTCCAGAAATTCCAGAAAACCATTAAAACTTCAGAAAATCATAGAAAATAAACCGTAGCTCAGATGAAAATAATTTATATATGAAAAACGATCAGAAAAATATGGAGAATCCGAATATGTGGTCAAAATGCTTGACCATCACTCCTATCTAGATGAACATTGAACTTTTTGCCCGATTTCGATAAATGAATAGTGCTTGACCTTGGTAAAATAAATCCAAATAAATTCCTAAATCATCTAAAATAATTAGAGAGGCAATATATCACATCTGCATATCATTTAGGCATGTCATGCATAGTGATTGCATTTGTTGCTGTGTATTTATTGTTTCTTCCCCCTCCTTCTCCCTCGATAGACCCCGAGACTGCCGACGACACCCCTGCTGCGTACGACTACGTCGTCGACGACCAGATCCCTTCAGCAGAGCTTCCAGGCAAGCAAAACCCCCTTGATCATCCAGATATCGCCTACTCTTTCTCTCTATTGCTTGCATTAGAATTTCTTCTGTTGTTGTTCTGATAGCTCCTATTCTGATGCATAGCCTGATTTCGTCACCTACTATTGATACTCTACCTGCTATCCTATGATGCCTAGTTAGGAATGCTATGTTTCATCAGCTGGCCCTTCACCCTTGTCTGTTGGCCAGGCTTGTTATCGGGCCGTGATCACTCTAGGGGATGATCACGGAACTGTTTACATTACTGCAATACTTTAAATTGTTAAAGTCGGGCCGGCTCCAAGAGTGCCCGTGAGGAAATGAAACAAGACGGGTTGAACCCAAGGTTACCCGCGAGAGAAACCTGTGACGGCTGGCTGTTAGCCGTAACACCCAGGATGTGGTGGTAGCTCGGGACTTGCCCCGACAGCCGACGTGGAACTTGCACTGTAGTCAGAGCGATAGGGCAGGCGGAGACTACCTAGGTGAGAGGTGGGCCTGGTCCCTGGTCGTGGTCCGCGAGATAACTAGTCGGAGCGACAGGAACCCTGTTCGTCTCCGTGAGTTTCTAAATACGCCTAATGGATTTGGGTATTTGATCTGAGTGGGTCGTTGGCCTTATACGCACTACCACCATGTGGGATAATGGTTATGGGACCCTCTACGTCGTATGTATCAGCCGAAAGCTCTTCAGATGTCACAGCTCAGATATGCGGGCTGATTGCTGGGGTGGGCTGGCTACGTCACTTTTGTATACAGTGTCGCGCCTGGGCCCCGGCCAGTCTCGCAACGTGCAGGAGTGCAAATGGCGATGGGCCCAAGACCCCTTCGCACTTAGGATTTAGACCGGCGTGTTGACCTCTCTGCTAAGCCTAGGTAGGACTGCGTCGTGTCGATTACCCGAGGCCGGGTATTACCCAGCAAGTGTGTCCGGCCATATGTAATCGAACGTGTTGGGTAACAGTAGTGCACCCCTGCAGGGAAGTTATCTATTCGAATAGCCGTGTCCACGGTAACAGGACGCTCAGAGTTGTATCCTGATCTGCTACAACTACAAACGGATACTGTTACAATATTAAACTGCTACTACTGCTCTTGGGATCACTTTCTCGCTGGGTAGTCGAGGAAGGATCCCAGGGCATTACTAAAATATGATTGATTATATATTATCTTGCTCTACTCTCTTCTGATGCTGCAAGAAATGCTTCAAGATGCTAGTCTTCATTAGGCTAGGCCTCTCCCCCTCTGTTCCGGCATTTCTGTAGTTTAGTCCAAAGATATAGCCCCATTCCTTTGATACCAATGCATAATTAGTATAGTTCTGATGTCAGTCTTGCGAGTACTTTGGATGAGTACTCACGGTTGCTTTGCTACTTCTTTTCCCATACACGGTTGCTGCGATCAGACGACGGAGCCCAGGATCAGGAGATTCCCAGAGGAGCCTACTACGACGTGGAGATCCCCGACGACCAGGAGTAGTTTGGAGGCCCTAGGCAGGAGGCCTTCGCCTTTTCGATCAGTGTCGCTGTTTGTGCTAGCCTTCTTAAGGCAAACTTGACTAACTATGTCTGTACCCAGATATTATTTGTTTGTATGGCTTATGTATTCGGGTCCTCGTGACCCCTGGTTTGTAATATGAAGATTTATGTTTAAATTTGCGTTTAGAGTTGTGTTGTGATATCTTCCCGTGAGTCTCTGGTCTCGATCGTGCACGTTTGCGTGTATGATTAGTGCACGGTCGAGCAGGGGCGTCACACCATGCAATGGATGCACTAAGAGCTATAAGTGTATGAAAGCTCAACATGAAAACTAAGTGGGTGTGCATCCAACTTGCTTGCTCATGAAGACCTCGGGCATTTGAGGAAGCCCGTCATTGGAATATACAAGCCAAGTTCTATAATGAAAAATTCCCACTAGTATATGAAAGTGACAAAATAGGAGACTCTCTATATGAAAAACATGGTGCTAATCTGAAGCACAAGTGTGGAAAAAGAATAGTAACATTGTCCCTTCTCTCTTTTTCTCTCATTTATTTTTTCTTTCTTTTTTTTCCTTTTTTTCTTCTTTTATTTTCATGGCTCTTTTTCGCCTCTTTTTTTTCTATATATTTTTTCTTTTTTTTTTGTCCGCAGTCTCATCCCGACTTGTGGGGGAATCATAGTCACCATCATCCTTTCCTCACTGGGACAATGCTCTAATAATGATGATCATCACACCTCTATTTACTTACAACTCAAAATTACAACTCGATACTAGAACAAAAATATGACTCTATATGAATGCCTTTGGCAGTGTACCAGGATGTGCAATGATGCTAGCGTAACATGTATAACAATGAGAAATGGTGGCTGAGCCACAAATGCTATGTCAGCTATATGATCATGCAAAGAAATATGACAATGATGATGTATGTCATAAAAATGGAACGGTGGAAGTTGCATGGCAATATATCTCGGAATGGCTATGGAAATGCCATGATAGGTAGGTATGGTGGCTGTTTTGAGGAAGATATAAAGAGGCTTATGTGTGATAGAGCGTATCATATCACGGGGTTTGGATGCACCGGCGAAGTTTGCACCAACTCTCGATGTGAGAAAGGGCAATGCACGGTACCGAAGAGGCTAGCAAATTGCGGAAGGGTGAGAGTGCGTATAATCCATGGACTCACATTAGTCATAAAGAACTCACATACTTATTGCGAAAGTTTATTAGCCCTTGAAGCAAAGTACTACCACACATGCCACTAGGGGAGGTTGGTAGGAGTTAACTATCGTGCGCCCCCGACTGCCACACAAAGGAAGATAATGAAGAATAAATCATGCTCCAACTTCTTAGCATAACGACAGATCATACGTGCATGCTTCGGGAATCACAAACCTTAACACAATTATTCTTACTAAACCACAATTATCTACTAATACCTCCTCCATATTACCATCTTAATATCGCAAAACTATTGCAAGGAATCAAATTTATCATATTCAGTGATCTACATAAAAGTTTTTATTATATCCCTCTTGAATACCTATCATATCAGGACCAAATTCATAACCCGTGCATATTACCATTGCTATCATGAGACTCTCAAAAAGGTATAAGTGAAGCATGAGAGTGCAACTATTTCTTTAAAATATCATCACCGCCGTGCTCTAACAGATATAAGTGAAGCACTAGAGCAACTGCCTAGCTCAAAAGATATAAGTGAAGCACGTAGAGTATTCTAACAAATCATGAATAATGTGTGTCCCTCTCAAAAAGGTGTGTTCAGAAAAGATGATTGTGACAAACTAAAAGGCAAACAAAAGCAAACAAACTATTTCACAAGACGCTCCAAGTAAAGCACATATCACGTGATGAATAAAAATATAGCTCCAAGTGAGTTACCGATAGATTGTAGACGAAACAGAGGATGCCTTCCGGGGCATCCCCAAGCTTAGACGCTTGAGTCTTCCTTGAATATTACCTTGGGGTGCCTTGGGCATCCCCAAGCTTAGGCTCTTGCCACTCCTTATTCCTTTGTCCATCGTAGTCTCACCCAAAACTTGAAAACTTCAGCACACAAAACTCAACAGAAACCTCGTGAGATTCGTTAGTATAACAAACAAATCTTTAACTTTAGGTACTGTTGTAAATTGATTCATATTTAATATTGGCATAATGCTACTATACTCCAACTTCTCCATGACTCATACCCCCCGATACGATCCATAGATTCATCAAAATAAGCAAACTATGCAATAAAAACAGAATCTGTCTAAAACAGAATAGTTTGTAAAGATCTATTTAAAGGCTGTAATTATGTAACTCCAAAAATTCGGAAAAATTAGGAAAATGTGGGAAATTCATATATGAATATTATGTAAAAATTTCAGATTTTTCTGACGCTCCAGTGCAGAATTAAAATTCCAGCACTGGACGCAAAACTTTCTGTTTTCCAAACAACATCAATTATACTATCTTCCAAATCATCCCAAAGGCATTACTTGGCACAAACACTAATTAAAACATAAAAACAATATCATAACAGAAGCTATAATCATGCAAACACTCAAGAACAGTAGGTAAAAGCAAAAATTTATTTTATTCATTGGGTTACCTCCCAACAAGCGCTATTGTTTTATGCCCCTAGCTAGGCATAATGCATAGTTTCAAGTGTTATCATCCTTGGTTTTTGCTAATTTAGGAGGATTGGTCTCGAACCTGGGAGGCTCTTTACGCTTCCCATGATTTTTAGAAAATAAAGCAATTTTTCTATCTAAAGTATCTATCTTCTTATTGCAAATAGTGAGGAGATTATTCATACGATTGAGGTTACCGCTAACATTTTTAAGGGGTCCAGTAGACTTTTGTAACTCCACAATTTTTTTTTGTATGTCACCTAGCTTTTCCAAAATTTGGGTCCCTTCTTGAGTATAATTAGGTCCTTTTTGGAATGGTGGGGTTCCCACTATTCCCTCTATTAATTCATAAGCAGTATCGATACGTCTCCGTCGTATCTACTTTTCCAAACACTTTTGCTCTTGTTTTGGACTCTAATTTGCATGATTTGAATGAAACTAACCCGGACTGACGCTGTTTTTAGCAGAATTGCCATGATGTTGTTTTTGTGCAGAAATCAAAGTTCTTGGATTTGGATGAAACTTTTTGGAGAATTTTTATGGAATATATAAAAATTATTGGCGCAAGAATCAACAGAAGGGGGGCCACCCAATGCCCACGAGGCACCAGGGCGCGCCACTCCCACCAGGCGCGCCCTGGTGGCTCGTGGGGCCCACGCGGCTCCGCTGACCCTAATCTCAGGCCTATAAATTCCTATTTCCTAAGAAAAAAATAGGAGAGGAAGTTTTATTGCGTTTCACGATACAGAGCTGCTGTCGCCTCCTGTTCTTCATCGGGAGGCTAGATCTGGAGTCCGTTTGGGGCTCCGGAGAGGGGGATCTTCCGGCATCGTCATCATCAACCATCCTTCATCACCAATTTCATGATGCTCACCGCCGAGAGTGAGTAATTCCTCCGTAGGCTTGCTGGACGGTGATGAGTTGGATGAGATTTATCATGTAATCGAGTTAGTTTTGTTAGGGCTTGATCCCTAGTTTCCACTATGTTTTGAGATTGATGTTGCTATGACTTTGCTATGCTTAATGCTTGTCACTAGGGCCCGAGTGCCATGATTTCAGATCTGAACCCTTTATGTTTTCATGAATATATTTGTGTTCTTGATCCGATCTTGCAAGTTTTATGCACCTGCTACGTGTTATGATCCGCATACCCCAAGGTGACAATAATTGGGATTCTTTCCGGTGATTGCCGTAGTTTGAGGAGTTCATGTATTCACTAAGTGCTAATGCTTTGTTCCGGTGCTCTATTAAAAGGAGGCCTTAATATCCCTTAGTTTCCTTATGGACCCCGCTGCCACGGGAGGGTAGGACAAAAGATGTCATGCAAGTTCTTATCGCAAGCACGTATGACTATATACGGAATATATGCCTACATTACATTGATGAATTGGAGCTAGTTCTGTGTCGCCCTAGGTTATGACTATTACATGATGAATGTTATCCAACATAATCAACGATCCAATGCCTACGAACTTTTCACATATTGTTCTTGCTAAGTTACTACTATTGCTGCTACTGTTACCATTACTATTATTGCTACTGCTATCAAACTATCATTCTACTGTGCTACTGATCACTCTGCTGCAGATATTTAGTCTCAGGTGTGGTTGAATTGACAACTCAACTACTAATACTTGCAAATATTCTTTGGCTCCCCTTGTGTCGAATCAATAAATTTGGGTTGAATACTCTACCCTCGAAAACTGTTGCAATCCCCTATACTTGTGGGTTATCAAGACCTTTTTCTGGCGCTGTTGCCGGGGAGCATAGCTATATTTGTGGAGTCACTTGGGATTTATATCTGTTGATCACTATGATGAATCTGAAAGACGCTAAGACCAAGATCGTTCCCTCTAAGACGAGGGGAGGTAAGGAACTGCCATCTAGCTCTGCACTTGATTCACCTTCTGTTTTGAGTAAACTTGCAACGCCACCACATGCTATTAATTCTGATATGTTGCAAGTTATTGATGATACCACTTCTGCATTGAATAATACTCATGATGATGCTAGTACTATGCTTGATAATGTTGTGCTACTTGGTGAATTTCTTAGTGAACAAATTGCTAAAGCTAAAGATATTGAAAATGCTGAAACTCTTGAGAATTATGATTCACCTATTATGCCTAGCTCTCCTACTAGAGTTGAAACACCTGATGGACATTGTTTTGATAGGGAGACGGCTAGAGCCATTCTTGCTTGTAATGATAGAGATGAAGTTATAAAACTGCTTGCCGAAATGAAAGAAAAATCTATGAGGGAGAGAATGAAATATGATCCTAAGTTTGCTACCTCTCCCATATTTGTTACTGATAAGGATTATGAATTCTTTGTTGATCCTGAGTTGATTACTTTGGTAGAATCTGATCCTTTCCATGGCTATGAAACTGAAACTGTTGTGGCACATATTACTAAATTAAATGATATAGCCACCCTATTTGCTCATGAGGAAATTTTTTGCTATTACTATATTCTTAAGTTATTTCCTTTCTCATTAAAGGGTGATGCTAAAGAATGGTATAATACTCTTGCTCCTGGTTGTGTGCGTAGTCCCCAGGATATGATTTATCACTTCTCTGAAAAATATTTTCCTGCTCATAAGAAACAAGCTGCTTTACAGGAAATATTTAACTTTGTGAATATTAAAGAAGAGAATCTTCCTCAAGCTTGGGGGAGGCTTCTCCAATTACTTAATGCTTTGCCTAATCATCCTCTTAAGAAGAATGAAATACTTGATATTTTTTACAATGGACTAACCGATGCTTCTAGGGACTACCTAGATAGTTGTGCGAGTTGTGTTTTCAGGGAACGGACTATTGAACAAGCTGAGGAATTATTGAATAATATATTGAAGAATGATAATGATTGGACACTTCCCGAACCACCGCCTAAACCCACTCCAAAGAAGAGGGGTATTTTATATCTCAGTCCTGAAGATATGCAAGAAGCAAAGAAATGCCAGAAGGAAAAAGGTATTAAAGCTAAAGATGTTAAGAATTTACCACCTATTGAAGAAATACATGGTCTCGACACAACGCCACAGGTAGTAGAGGTAAATTCTCTTATAAAGTTTCATGAAAGTGATATCCCTTATAACAAACCTCCTAGTCAATGCTTGTATGAATTTGACAAATATATTATTAAGCAAGATCACTACAATGCCAATGTTATGAAACAATTGAAACGAAATGCCTACATGATTGATCGCTTGAGTGACTTGTTATTTAGAATTGCTAATGATGTCAAAGGTATAAGTAAACATGCATCTATGGTTCAAACCCAATTAGAACAAGTTGCTAAATCTCAAAGTGAATTGCTCGATGAAATGAATAACAATATGAATGATCATGCTGTTAGAGTAATGACTAGAGGAGGTAGAATGACTCAGGAGCCACTTTATCCTGAAGGTCACCCAAAAAGAATTGAACAAGACTCTCAAAGAATTAATGTTGATGCACCTAGTCCATCTAAAAAGAAAAAGAAAAAGAAAAATGATAGGACTTTGCATACTTCTAGTGAACCTGAGGTAGAAAAACCCTTGGAGGATAGTAATGACGTTTCTATTTCTGATGCTGAAACACAATCTGGTAATGAACATTCACCTGATGATAATAATAATGATGATGCTCATGTGGATACCCAACCAGATAATAATAAAGAAACGGATAATGATGTTGAAATAGAACCTGTTGTTGATCTTGATAACCCACCTCCTAAAAATAAACGTTATGATAAAAGAGACTTCGTTGCTAGAAAACATGGTAAAGAAAGAGAACCGTGGGTTCAAAAACCCATGCCCTTTCCTCCTAAACCATCTAAGAAAAAAGATGAGGAAGAATTTGAACGCTTTGCTGAAATGCTTAGGCCAGTCTTTTTTGCGTACTCGTTTGACTGATATTTTAAAGATGGCCCCTTATGCTAAATATATGAAAGACATTGTCACAAATAAAAGAAAGATACCTGAAGCTGAAATTTCCACCATGCTTGCAAATTATTATTTTAAGGATGGAGTACCTAAGAAACTAGGAGATCCAGGAATACCAACTATACCATGCTCCATTAAAAGAAATTATGTCAAAACTGCTTTGTGTGATTTAGGAGCCGGTGTTAGTGTTATGCCTTTCTCTTTATATAAAAGACTTGATTTGAATAAACTCACTCCCACTGAAATATCATTGCACATGGCTGACAAATCAACTACCATACCTATCGGTGTTTGTGAGGATGTGCCCATTGTAATTGCAAATGTTACTATTCTAACAGACTTTGTTATACTTGATATGCCCGAGGACGACAGCATGTCGATTATCCTTGGTAGACCCTTCTTGAATACTGCAGGGGCTGTTATTGATTGCAACAAAAGCAAGGTCACTTTTCATATCAATGGTAATGAACATACGGTGCACTTTCCAAAGAAACAATTTCAAGTAAAGGGTATTCGTGTTATTGGAAAGACTCCGACAATTACTATTGGAAGTTTTCAACTCCCTCTTCCTACTATTAAAAAGAAATATGAAACTCTTATTATTGGGGAGATGCATATCCCCGTTGAGATAACCTAGTGTTATACAAAAATTCTTCGGTTTCATGTCACTCGGAAATGGTTTGTTAATAAGACTTGATCAATCTTATTAATGGATTCTTTTTGAGGGGCATGTGGTCGATGAATTTAGTAAGCACAACCTTCTGTACCCACTCTTTATTTTCTGTTATTTTTAGTTAAATGCAATAAAATGCCATGATTACCCTATTTTCTGAATTATCCGTGCAATAAAAATGTCCAGAAATGAAAGTGCTCAGAATGCAATAAAATTTTAATATGAATTTTTGGCACTGGAAACATACCAGGGTGGTGCCCCAGGTGCCCACGAGGCACCAGGGCGCGCCACCCCCCTGGCGCGCCCAGGTGGCTCATGGGACCCACAGGGACCCCCTCACTTATCCCTTCAGCCCACTTCGTCTCTTACCTCTAGCAAAAATTCCTGGTAGCTCCCTCTTGTGTTATTGCTCACAAACCTGAAATTTTCGATCTCTTTGCTCGGAGCTCCGTTTCCGAAACTATTTTGGGAGATTGCTCCTTGGTATGTGACTCCCCCATTGCTCCATTTAGTTTTTGCTCTAGTGGATTAAATTTTGCTTAATTAGTTGCTCTTGGTGCTGCTGTAAATGAGCTTGCATGTTGAATTATTTGAGTTCCAAGTAGTTTGAATGCTTGATATAGCCTCTAGACATCCATATGAGTAGTTGCTATCAATCTTGTGAAGTTTTATTGATATCATTTTGTGACCCAAATTTTTTTAGAAAATTGTTCTTAGGAAAATGAATATCTTCCGGAGGAGTTATTCGAAGCAAAACACCAAGGGAGTCCTTGGGGACTCCTCGGACAACGACCTCAAACATCCCGCGAAGGACGGAGGTCCGGCCGTGCGAATGGCCGCACAATGCCTTCATGAACAAAGCCGGATTCTACCAAGAGTTCACGCAATTTGTTGCAAATGCCGGATTGACCGACTTCCTCGCAGATGAGTGTGACTAGCACCACATCCTTACAAATTCCTTTGTGCAAAAATTTCATTTTCTGAATAGGCTCGAACCCCCTGAGGTGCGGTTTGATTTGTATGATGAACATCATCAGATACCACTTGCTGAATTTTGTGAGATATGTTTGATTCCCTTTGATGGGGACATAAGAGAGCCTCGAGTGGAGGAGTTTGAGGGTTTGCTCCACACTTTAACTCTGGGAGAGACAAGGGGCGTGTCGAGAGCCCGAGCCACTAGCTTGCAGTTTCCCTCTGTTCATTACTTTGCTCTATTCTTAGGGAAATGCTTGATTGCTAGGGAGCAAGGAAGTGCGCTAGCTGCACCTGACTTTGCCATTTTACGCCGCGCACTGCATAATGACAACACTTATAACCTGGGAGCTATCATTGCACGCCTCCTGCACACTAATAGGACTAGGGGTAAAATTCATGGTGGTATTTATGCTACTCGCTTAGCGAGACGTTTTAATGTTAACATACACCCTCATGATTACTTGTCGCCCAGAATTTACTTAGATCACCAGTCCATGAGGGACCACCACTTTCTTGATACCCCTGAGCCTCCTCACAACATTCATTATAACTTGGTTTTTAGTGAGGATACTAGTGATATTATTCCGTTGCCTGCACCTGCTTTGTTTGATTCTCATGCCAGGAACAGATATACCGTGATGCCACCGGACATCGTTGCTTATCGGAACGCGTTGGCAGCGGCAGAGGAGGAGGCCCAGGATTGGGACTCTCGGGTGCCGCCGCCTCAGGACTTTCACATGGGACCGGATGGCTACTATGGATGGCTGTAGACCAAGCTAGGCCAAAAGCCTAAGCTTGGGGGAGTACGTATCTCTCGCCGACATTTCATTCATGTCCACACATTTCATTCTAGTTGTCGGTGTTCATACTTTTTCATTGTATGATCCATGTTAATTTTATTTTTCTTGCTTTCTTCTTGTGTGTTTGAAAAACTTTGAGAAAATCCAAAAATATTTCTCGTTCTTTTTGGTTTTTTGTTTCTAGCTTAACTTGTTGTAGAATTAAAAGAAAACCCAAAAAGATTTCCCGTTTCTTCTTTTGCTTGTTGGGAGTTCCCCCGTGTAAATAGTTTCCTTTTCTCGTTTTCGTTTTTCTTCTTTAATTTCCTTTCTTCAGAAAAACTAAAAACTCCAAAAATATTTTAGTGTGTTTCTCTGAAATTCTTTTCTTTTGTTGAATCATTGTAAGGAGAAGACCACGATGAAAATGTTGAGTGGCTCTCGTATGCATTATTGTTGATCTAACAAAGAGCCCATATTACCTTGTCTTCTTCTTTGAATAAAATGCTTGCAGATTCCAGCTTAGTCCACGGCACACTTGCACTATTTTTATTTTCATATCATTCGGTCGTGCAAGTGAAAGGCAATAATGACGATGATTTGATGAAGTGACTGTGGCAAGGAAAACCGGGTATGAACTCAACTTGTTCTTTGTTTTTGTAAATATGTTTAACTCGGCATCCATGATTCAGCATATTATGATTAAACATGTTTATGATGACAATTAGAGATTATAGTTGCTCATGCCATGCTTAAGTAGCTAGGAGTGGATAATGATTTATCTTGAGTGTCAACATGCATTAAAATGATTGTGATGTAGTATGACGATATGGTATCCTCCTCTGAATGTTTTGAGTGGCTTGACTTGGCACATGTTCACGCATGTAGTTGATTCAAAACCAACATAGCCTCCATGATATTTATGTTCATGGTGCTTATATCCTACTCATGCTAGTATTCAATGTTGATTATTCATAATGCATGATTATGACCATTTTCGCTCTCTAGCTGGTCGCTTCTCAACCTATTTGCTAGTCTTCGCCTGTACTAAGTGGGAATACTGTTTGTGCATCAAAACCCCTAAACCAAAGTTATTCCAGATGAGTCCACTATATCTACCTATATGCGGTATTATTCTGCCGTTCTAAGTAAATTTGCATGTGCCACCTCTAAATATTCAAATGAACATCTGTTTTGCGTGCCCGTACCGCTCATGGAGCGACAGGGGACGGTCAGTATCTTCCATGCTAAGCGTTTTATTCTCATGACGAGTGTTTACTCACTTGTCCTTGCACGAGAGGGGCTGGTAATTGGGATGCCCAGTCCCATAATTAAAATTGCAAAATAATAAAACAAACTCCCCCGAAAAGTTGCTGGTATGGAGGGTACCCGAGGATTCGGCTAGCCATGGCTTGTGTTTGTTGGTGGAGGGGGAGTAAACTTTACTTTACCGCTTGGGAACCGCCGCTAATGTGTTTAGCATGGAAGATATTGAAAACTCTCGGTCGTGACGTTGACAGGAAAGGCATACCTCCCAAAATTTTACTTATCTCTGATTTAAGCTTCGAGCTCTGGCACCTCTCCAAATCCATACTTCCCTCTGCAAAGGGCATATCTATTTACTTTTATATTATTTTACTTTTAATGTTGAGTCATCACCTTCACAAACAAGCACCAAACCTGAGAGCACTATTGTCATTTTCATGCATTCTGTATAGTTAATGTTGTGTGCATCATGACTGGATCTCTTCTACCATGAATTACAATGTTTAGTCGCTACTTGAACTTTGGAGGTGCTCTGCATTTATGTTTTGCGGTCTCAGAAAGGGCTAGCGAGATACCATGTTGTCATATTATATCATGCTTGTTTTGACAAAGTGTTGGCATTTGAGATATCTTATTATTGCTCGCTAGTTGATTATGCCATTGATATGAGTGAATATAATTTCTAAGAGTTATCATTTGCATGGTTAGTTATAATCTTTGCTGAAAACTTGGGTGCTATTTAAGCATATATATAGATACAAGAACAAAAGAGTTTGTAAAAGTTTTTCTATATCACTTTCAGTTTGTCAACTGAATTGCTTGAGGACAAGCAATGAGTTAAGCTTGGGGGAGTTGATACGTCTCCGTCGTATATACTTTTCCAAACACTTTTGCTGTTGTTTTGGACTCCAATTTGCATGATTTGAATGAAACTAACCCGGACTGACGCTGTTTTCAGCAGAATTGCCATGATGTTGTTTTTGTGCAGAAATCAAAGTTCTTTGATTTGGATGAAACTTTTTGGAGATTTTTTATGGAATAAATAAAAAATACTGGGGCAAATCAACAGAAGGGGGGCCACCCAGTGCCCACGAGGCACCAGGGTGCGCCACCCCCCCCCCCCCCAGGCGCGCACTGGTGGCTCGTGGGGCCCATGTGGCTCCGCTGACCCTAATCTCAGGCCTATAAATTCCTATTTCCCAAGAAAAAAATAGGAGAGGAAGTTTTATTGCGTTTCACGATACGGAGCCGCCGCCACCTCCTGTTCTTCATCAGGAGGCTAGATCTGGAGTCCGTTTGGGGCTCCGGAGAGGGGGATCTTCCGGCATCGTCATCATCAACCATCCTTCATCACCAATTTCATGATGCTCACCGCCGGGAGTGAGTAATTCCTTCATAGGCTTGCTGGACGGTGATGAGTTGGATGAGATTTATCATGTAATCGAGTTAGTTTTGTTAGGGCTTGATCCCTAATATACACTATGTTCTGAGATTGATGTTGCTATGACTTTGCTATGCTTAATGCTTGTCACTAGGGCCCGAGTGCCATGATTTCAGATCTGAACCCTTTATGTTTTCATGAATATATTTGTGTTCTTGATTCGATCTTGCGTGTTGTATGCACCTGCTACGTGTTATGATCCGCATACCCCAAGGTGACAATAATTGGGATTCTTTCCGGTCATTACCGTAGTTTGAGGAGTTCATGTATTCACTAAGTGCTAATGCTTTGTTCCGGTTCTCTATTAAAAGGAGGCCTTAATATCCCTTAGTTTCCTTATGGACCCCGCTGCCATGGGAGGGTAGGACAAAAGATGTCATGCAAGTTCTTATCGCAAGCATGTATGACTATATACGGAATACATGCCTACATTAGATTGATGAATTGGAGCTAGTTCTGTGTCGCCCTAGGTTATGACTGTTACATGATGAATGTTATCCAACATAATCACCGATCCAATGCCTACGAGCTTTTCACATATTGTTCTTGCTAAGTTACTACTATTGCTGCTACTGTTACCGTTACTATTATTGCTACTGCTATCAAACTATCATACTACTGTGCTACTGATCACTCTGCTGCAGATATTTAGTCTTAGGTGTGGTTGAATTGACAACTCAACTGCTAATACTTGCAAATATTCTTTGGCTCCCCTTGTGTCGAATCAATAAATTTGGGTTGAATACTCTACCCTCGAAAACTGTTGCGATCCCCTATACTTGTGGGTTATCAAGTATTAGGATCACTATCAATAAAATTTCCTTTGGTGGAAAAGTCTAAGAGTTGTCTATTGGGCATAGTTAGCCCTACATAAAAGTTTTGCAACAAAATTTTCATATCCCCTTTTATAGTGCAAACACGATAAGATTCAATTATCCTATACCAAGCGTCTTTCAATTTTTCTCCTTGTTTCTGTTTGAAGTAAAGAACTTCAAAATCCGGAGACAAAGGAGGGATAGTAAAACTAGTCATGGTGAAGGGACAAATAAGGGAACTAGCAAATAAAATATTTTTGTGTTTTTGTAAAATTATTTTAGAAATGGGGGAGATGAAAACGAGAGGCAAACGCAAATAAAAGGTAAATAAAGTGACTGCAAGTGTGTCGGGGGGATGACCCCCGGGTAGGCCCAAGACGGCGAAACGACAGTTCAAAACTTTGCCAGGGAAGCATCCCCTGGCGACCTGGCGACCCGGCCGGCTCGCCACCCGGCGTCCCATCCGGCTCGCCGCCTGGCGTCCTGGCGACCCGGCCGGCTCGCCACCCGGCGTCCCGTCCGGCTCGCCACCTGGCGACCTGGCGACCCGTCCAGCTGGCCACCTGGCAACCCGTCTGGGTAGAGCCATCCGGGTGGAGCCGTCCGGGTAGAGCCATCCGGGTGGAGCCGTCCGGGTGGAGCCCGTCCGGCTGGAATCCGGGAAAGTCAACCTCAGACGTCCCGTCGGACCTGCGCAGACGAGACGGCCACGCTCTACAGTAGGGCACTGTAGATGAGCGGCTGGCACTGTAGACGGACGGCTGGCACTGTTCACACGTCTTGTGTCCCCCCAATAGTGTAGTTAGGCCACGTGGGCCGCCTCTTGTCCCCTGGGCACTCCTATATAAAGTGACCCAGGGAGCTCTCTCAAGGCGGGGGGGGGGGGGGGGGGGATGGCACGAGCAAGCCTCAGACTCTCCCACTCTCTCTCGTTCTCTCATTCACACACGCTCACACATGAGGCAGAGAAGAGGAGCGCTCCCAGCCTCCTTCTTCCTCCTCTAAATATAGCTCCAGGAGGGACTCTGTACACCGCATATACACCAGACATGCAGGAGTAGGGGTATTACCTCCCCGCGAGGGCCCCGAACCTGGGTAAACCACTGTGTCCAGTTGCACAAACCCGTCCCGGATCTCCACTACAACCTTGCCCTCACCTCAAGCCATCCCATGGCATCTACCGTGAATCGCGCACCCCCCACGAGAATACCACGACAAAGTGAATGATAATTTTTGCGGAGGTACTTGGTAATTTTGATGATGTCTCCTCGGCAACGGCGCCAGAAATTCTTCCTGCTACTTGTAGTCTGCGTTGCTATTTCCCCGAAGAGGAGAGGATGATGCAGTACAATAGAGATAAGTATTTCCCTCAGTTAGGAACCAAGGTTATCAATCCAGTAGGAGAACCAAGCAAAATTCCGTTAAGCACACCTGCACACACAAGAGCAAACACTTGCACCCAACGCAAATAAGAGGGTTGTCAATCCTCTTAGCGGTTATTTGCAAGGATTAAATCTTATCAAGGTAAATAGATAAACTAAACTACTATTTAAATAAAACTAAATAAAATGCAGCAAGGTATTTTTAGGTTTTTTATATAATAAAGATAGGCCCGGGGACCATAGTTTTCACTAGAGGCTTCTCTCTTGAGCACATAAACATATGGTGGGTAAACAAATTACTGTTGGGCAATTGATAGAAAAGCAAATAATTATGACGGATTCATGGCAATGATCATGTATATAGGCATCACGTCCAAGACAAGTAGACCGACTCCTGCCTACATCTACTACTATTACTCCACCCATCGACCGCTATCCAGCATGCATCTTGGGTATTAAGTATGAAACAGAGTAACGCCTTAAGCAAGATGACATGATGTAGAGAAGCAAATTCAAACAATATGAATAAAACCCATCTTTTTATCCTTAATGCCAACAATACAAATACGTGTCATGTCCCTTTCTGTCACTGGGATTGAGCACCGCAAGATTGAACCCATCACGAAGCACCTCTCCCATTGCAAGATAAATCAATCTAGTAGGCCAAACTAAACCGATAGATCGGAGAGAAATACAAAGCTATAACAATCATGCATAAAAGAGTTCAGAGAAGACTCAAATATTTCTCATGAATAATCTGATCATAAACTCACAATTCATCGGATCCCAACAAACACACCGCAAAAGAAGATTACATCGGATAGAACTCCAAGAACATCGAGGTGAACATTGTATTGAAGATCAAAGAGAGAGAAGAAGCCATCTAGCTACTAGCTATGGACCCGTAGGTCTGTGGTAAACTACTCACACATCATCGGAAGGGCAGCAAGGTTGATGTAGAAGCCCTCCGTGATCGATTCCCCCTCCGGCAGAGTACCGAAAAAGGCCTCCAGATGGGATCGCAGAAGAACAGAGGCTTGCGGCGGCAGAAATGTTTTCTCTTCTAGCTCTCTGGGGGTTTCCCAATATTTGTGAATTTATAGAAATGGAATTAGGTCAAACGGAGTCATGTGGGCCCCACAAGGAAGCACGGCGCACCCCGCTGGGGCGCGCCCTAGTGCCTTGTGAAGCCTTCGTGAGGCTTCTGGCCTCCTCCCGAAGCTTCCTAGGTTTCTTTTGTCCAGAAAAAAATCTCCAAAAAGTTTCGTGGCATTTGGACTTCATTTGGTACTGTTTCTCTGAAAAGCCAAAAACAAGCAGAAAACAGCAATTGGCACTAGGCACTGGGTTAATAGGTTAGTCCCAAAAAATGATATATAATTGCATATAAAAACATCCAAGATTGATACTATAATAGCATGGAACAATCAAAAATTATAAATACGTTGCAGACGTATCAGTCATCAGGGCCACAGTCCAATTCGCAACAGACGACCCCCGAAACCATATTCCACAGTTCCACCCTTCTGCACAATATAAAGACAAGGAAGACCCGACGGAATCCTCTTCGACCATCTCCACCACGTAGGTGTCATCTCCTCCACACAATCATCATCAACCTCGCTTTACAGCCATAGCCATCAAATCCATTAGATCAATTACTTGTAATCAATATTCCATCGCGGCCAGCGACATTGCAATACTATCAATCATTCCTCTTCAAGTAACTTTTCATACAATGTCTTTTGCTTGTGGGATCATGACATGTGAGTAATCCCCTCGAGCTAAGGTCCAAGGCGTTGATACGTCTCCAATGTATCTATAATTTTTGATTGTTCCATGCTATTATAGTATCAATCTTGGATGTTTTTATATGCAATTATATATCATTTTTTTGGACTAACCTATTAACCTAATGCCCAGTGCCAGTTGCTGTTTTCTGCTTGTTTTTGGCTTTTCAGAGAATCAGTACCAAACGAAGTCCAAATGCCACAAAGCTTTTTGGAGATTTTTTTTGGACAAAAGAGACCCTGGAGACTTGGAGAGGAGGCTAGAAGGTTCACGAAGCCTCCACAAGGCAACAGGGCGCGGCCCCAGGGGGGGCGCCCTGATGCCTTATGGGGCCCTCGTGGCTCCATTTGACCAAATTCCACTCCTATAAATTCATAAATATTCAGAAACCATCAGAGAGCCTGAAGAGAAAACCTTTTCGCCGCCGCAAGCCTCTGTTCTTCCGCGATCCCATCTGGAGGCCTTTTCCGGTACTCTGCCGAAGGGGGAATCGATTACGGAGGGCTTCTACATCAACCTTGCTGCCCCTCCGATGATGTGTGAGTAGTTTACCACAGACGTACGTGTCCATAGCTAGTAGCTAGATGGCTTCTTCTCTCTCTTTGATCTTCAATACCATGTTCTCCTTGATAGTCTTGGAGTTCTATCCGATGTAATCTTCTTTTGCGGTGTGTTTGTTGGGATCCGATGAATTGTTAGTTTATGATCAGATTATTCATGAGAAATATATTTTTTTGAACATTTCATGAGAAATATTTGAGTCTTCTCTGAACTCTTTTATGCATGATTAAATATGGCTTTGTATTTCTCTCCGATCTATCGATTTGGTTTGGCCAACTAGATTGGTTTATCTTGCAATGGGGGAGGTGCTTTGTGATGGGTTCAATCTTGCGGTGCTTAATCCCAGTGATAGAAAGGAACATGACACATATTTGTATTGTTGCCATTAAGGATAAAAAGATGGGGTTATTCATATTGCTTGAATTTGCTTCTCTACATCATGTCATCTTGCTTAAGGCGTTACTCTGTTTTTATTAACTTAATACTCTAGATGCATGCTGGATAGCGGTCGATGAGTGGAGTAATAGTAGTAGATGCAGGCAGGAGTCGGTCTACTTGTCTCGGACGTGATGCCTATATACATGATCATTGCCATGAATCCATCATAATTATTTGCTTTTCTATCAATTGCCCAACAGTAATTTGTTTACCCACCGTATGTTTCTGCGCTCAAGAGAGAAGCCTCTAGTGAAAACTATGGCCCCCGGGTCTATCTTTATCATATAAAAAACATAAAAATACCTTGCTGCAATTTATTTACTTTTATTTAGTTTAGTAATTTACTTTATCAATTTATCTCTATCAGACTTAATCCTTGCAAGTAACCGCTAAGAGGATTGACAACCCTCTTATTCGCGTTGGGTGCAAGTGTTTGCTTTTGTGTGTGTAGGTGTTGTTCACTGGATCTTGCTTGGTTCTCTTACTAGATTGATTACCTTGGTTCTTAACTGAGGGAAATACTTACCTTGGTTCTTAACTGAGGGAAGAATTTCTGGCGCCGTTGCCGGGGAGACATCATCAAAATCAATCAAGTACCTTCGCACAAACTATCATTCACTTGCATTTACTTTATTTGACTTTTATTTGCATTTGCCTCTTGTTTTCTTCTCCCCCGCTTCTAATTTTTTTTACAAAAACACAAAAATATTTTATTTGCTAGTTTGCTTGCTTTGTTTGCAGTTGCCACCATGTCTGATTTTATTATTGAAAAAGATGAGAATGCTAAAATTCCTAAGATAGAAATTCCCTCAAATTTAGACTCAAATTTTTTTGTAGTAGGGAGTGGAAATGTCATAGGGGAAAACATTATTCAAGAGTTCTTTAATTGCACGGGAACTTTGGTTTGTAATGACACTCAAATCCTGAAAAGAACCAACAGTTATGGGGAGGCTATCTCCGCACTCATTCTTAAACTTGAAAGAAGATTTATCCATACTCATCCTACCTTGCAAAGATTGTTTTATGAGTTGCCAATTATAAATAACCCTAAAGCTAAAAAGATAACTACTCTTATCCTTATGATTGAGTTTGATTACATAGTACGAGAAGCTAGAGAGATCTTTGATTTCTATAATATGAGTCAAGAAAATCCTGTGATAGATGAAATTTGATATAATGAGGAATATATGCTACGATATGTTTTTCATGATCACCATGCTTTTGATGAAAATACTAAAAAAGAAGTTCCTCCCATACATATCATCCAACAAGTTTTTAATGGAATTAATCAGAAGTACTCTTGGATTGTAAAAGGGAACCAACGAGGGTTTGAAGATAGCAATCTTAATGACCCTAAAATTTTGGTTGATGATGTGTTCCCCATTGTTTTTGAAAAACCTCCTGAAAATCATACACCTAAGGATGTCAAAACTAAGGATGACAACACTTGAAACTATGCATTATGCCTAGCTAGGGGCATAAAACAAAAGCGCTTGTTGGGAGGCAACCCAATGAATAAAATAAATTTTTAATTTTACCTTCTGTTTTTGAGTGTTTGCATGATTATAGCTTCTGTTATGATTCTGTTTTTATGTTTTAATTAGTGTTTGTGCCAAGTAATGCCTTTGGGATGATTTGGAAGATAGTATGATTGATGCTGTTTGAAAAGAGAAACTTTTGCGTCCCGTGCTGGAATTTCTAATTTTCGCTGGAGTGTCAGAACCTTCTGAATTTTTTACACAATATTGGAATATAAATTGCCCACGTTTTCCTAATTTTCCAGATTTTTTGGAGTTACAGAAGTATGACCATAATTCAGATCTTTACAGACTATTCTGTTTTAGACAGATTCTGTTTTTGTTGCATAGTTTGCTTATTTTGATGAATCTATGGATCGTATCGGGGGGTATGAGTCATGGAGAATTTGGAATACAGTAGAATTATGCCAATATTAAATATGAATCAATTTATCACAGTACCTAAAGTTTAATATTTATTTGTTATACTAACGGATCTCACGAGGTTCCCTTTTGAGTTTTGTGTGCTGAAGTTTTCAAGTTTTGGGTGAGACTACGATGGATAAAGTAATAAGGAGTGGCAAGAGCCTAAGCTTGGGGATGCCCAAGGCACCCCAAGGTAATATTCAAGGAAGACTCAAGCGTCTAAGCTTGGGGATGCCCCGGATGGCATCCCCTCTTTCGTCTACAATCTATCGGTAACTCACTTGGAGCTATATTTTTATTCATCACATGATATGTGTTTTACTTGGAGCGTCTTGTGATATAGTTTGTTTGCTTTTTAGTTTGCCACAATCATCTTTTCTGAACACACCTTTTTGAGAGGGACACACATTATTCGTGATTTGTTAGAATACTCTATGTGCTTCACTTATATCTTTTGAGCTAGGCAGTTGCTCTAGTGCTTCACTAATATCTTTTAGAGCATGGCGGTGGTTATATTTTAAAGAAATAGTTGCACTCTCATGATTCACTTATATCTTTTTGAGAGTCTCATGATAGCAATGGTAATATGCATGGGTTATGAATTTGGTCCTGATATGATAGGTATTGAAGAGGGATATAATAAAAACTTTCATGTAGATCACTGAATATGATAAGTTTGATTCCTTGCAATAGTTTTGCGATATTAAGATGGTAATATGTGGGAGGTATTAGTAGATAATTTCTGTTTAGTAAGAATATTGGTGTTAAGGTTTGTGATTCCCGAAGCATGCACGTATGATCTGTCGTTTTGCTAAGAAGTTGGAGCATGATTTATTATTGATTGTCTACCTTATGAGTGGCGGTCGGGGACGAGCGATGGACCTTGTCCTACCAATCTATCCCTCTAGGGGCATGCGTAGTAGTACTTTGCTTCGAGGGCTAATAAACTTTCACAATAAGTATGTGAGTTCTTTATGACTAATGTGAGTCCATGGATTATACGCACTCTCACCTTTCCGCAATTTGCTAGCCTCTTCGGTACCGTGCATTCCCTTTCTCACACCGAGAGTTGGTGCAAACTTCACTGGTGCATCCAAACCCCGTGATATGATACGCTCTATCACACATAAGCCTCTTTATACCTTTTCCTCAAAACAGCCACCATACCTACCTATCATGGCATTTCCATAGCCATTCCGAGATATATTGCCATGCAACTTCCACCGTTCCGTTTTTTATATGACACACATCATCATTGTCATATTGCTTTGCATGATCATATAGCTGACATAGTATTTGTGGCTCAGCCACCGTTCATCATTTTTATACATGTTACGCTAGCATCATTGCACATCCTGGTACACTATGATAACCCACAAGTATAGGGGATCGCAACAGTTTTCGAGGGTAGAGTATTCAACCCAAATTTATTGATTCGACACAAGGGGAGCCAAAGAATATTTACAAGTATTAGCAGTTGAGTTGTCAATTCAACCACACCTGAAGACTAAATATCTGTAGTAGAGTGATCAGTAGCACAGTAGTATGGTAGTTTGATAGCAATAGCAATAATAGTAACAGTAACAGTAACGGTAGCAGCAATAGTTTTGTAACAATTGTGACAGTAGTAGCAACAGTAGTAACTTAGCAAAGAACAATATGTGAAAAACTCGTAGGCATTGGATCGGTGATTATGTTGGATAACATTCATCATGTAACAGTCATAACCTAGGGTGACACAGAACTAGCTCCAATTCATCAATGTAATGTAGGCATGTATTCCGTATATAGTCATACGTGCTTGCGATAAGAACTTGCATGACATCTTTTGTCCTACCCTCCCTTGGCAGCGGGGTCCATAAGGAAACTAAGGGATATTAAGGCCTCCTTTTAATAGAGAACCGGAACAAAGCATTAACACATAGTGAATACATGAACTCCTCAAACTACGGTAATCACCGGAAAGAATCCCAATTATTGTCACCTTGGGGTATGCGGATCATAACACATAGCAGGTGCGTATAATTTGCAAGATCGGATCAAGAACACAAATATATTCATGAAAACATAAAGGGTTCAGATCTGAAATCAAGGCACTCGGGCCCTAGTGACAAGCATTAAGCATAGCAAAGTCATAGCAACATCAATCTCAGAACATAGTGGATACTAGGGATCAAGCCCGAACAAAACTAACTCGATTACATGATAAATCTCATCCAATCCATCACCGTCCAGCAAGCCTATGAAGGAATTACTCACTCCCGGCGGTGAGCATCATGAAATTGGTGATGGAGAATAGTTGATGATGACGATGACGGAAGACCCCCCTCTCCGGAGCCCCGAACGGACTCCAGATCTTGGCTCCCGATGAAGAACAGGAGGTGGCAGCGGCTCCGTATCATAAAACATGATGAAACTTCCTCTCCTCTTTTTTTCTCTGGAATTTTGAATTTATAGGCCTAAGATTAGGGTCAGCAGAGGCACGTGGGCCCCACAAGCCACCAGGGCGCGCCAGGGGGGGTGGCACGCCCTGGTGCCTCGAGGGCAGCAAGTGGCCCCCCTCCAGTGGATCTTGCCTCCAGTATTTTTAATTTATTCCATAAAAAATCTCCAAAAAGTTTCGTCCAATTCCAAGAACTTTTATTTCTGCACAAAAAACAGCACCATGGTAGTTCTGCTGAAAACAGCGTCAGTCCGGGTTAGTTTCATTCAAATCATGCAAATTAGAGTCCAAAACAAGAGCAAACGTGTTTGGAAAAGTAGATACAACAGAGACGTATCACACTGCCAGAGGCATTCATATAGAGTCATATTTTTGTTCTAGTATCAAGTTGTAATGTTGAGTTGTAATTAAATAGAAGTGTGATGATCATCATTATTAGAGCATTGTCCCAGTGAGGAAAGAATGGTGGAGACTAATGAGTCCTCGAAAAAATGGGGATGAGGTTCATGAGACCGTTCTAAAAAAAAGAGGCGAAAAAGAGCCATGAAAAAAAATTGAGAGAAAAAGAGAGAAGGGGCAATGTTACTATCCTTTTCCACACTTGTGCTTCAGAGTAGCACCATGTTTTTCATATAGAGAGTCTCCTATTTTGTCACTTTCATATACTAGTGGGAATTTTTCATTATAGAACTTGGCTTATCCGATGACGGGCTTCCTCAAATGCCCGATGTCTTCATGAGCAAGCAAGTTGGATGCACGCCCACTTAGTTTTCATGTTGAGCTTTCATACACTTATAGCTCTTAGTGCATCCGTTGCATGGCAATCCCTACTCCTCGCATTGATATCGATTGATGGGCATCTCCATAGCCCGTTGATCCGCCTAGTTGATGCGAGACTTTCTCCCTTTTTGACTTCTCCTTATTTATCCCTAACACCACACTCTATTCCACCCATAGTGATATATCCATGGCTTGTGCTCATGTATTGAGTGGGAGTTGAAAAAGCTGAAGCGCGTTAAAAAGTATGAACCAATTGCTCGGCTTGTCATCGGGGTAGTGCATGATAAATACTTTGTGTGAAGAAGATGGAGCATGACAGGATTGTATGATTTTGTAGGGATAATGTTCTTTAGCATTTTTATTTTGAAAGACATGATTGTTTATTAGTATGCCTGAGTATTGATGTCTTTATATCAAATTATAGACTATTGCTTTGAATCATTCAGATCTTATTATTCATACCGTAAGAGAAAGATTACATGATGAAACATGATAGGTAGCATTCCACATCAAATTTTTTGTTTTTATCATTTACCTACTCGAGGACGAGCAGGAATTAAGCTTGGGGATGCTTGATACGTCTCCAACGTATCTATAATTTTTGATTGTTCCATGCTATTATAGTATCAATCTTGGATGTTTTTATATGCAATTATATATCATTTTTTGGGACTAACCTATTAACCTAGTGTCCAGTGCCAGTTGCTGTTTTCTGCTTGTTTTTGGCTTTTCAGAGAATCAGTACCAAACGAAGACCAAATGCCACGAAACTTTTTGGAGATTTTTTTCTGGACAAAAGAGACCCTGGAGACTTGGAGAGGAGGCCAGAAGGTTCACGAAGCCTCCACAAGGCAATAGGGCGCGGCCCCGGGGGGGGGGGGGGGCGCCCTGATGCCTTGTGGGGCCCTCGTGGATCCGTTTGACCTAATTACACTCCTATAAATTCACAAATATTCGAAAACCATCAGAGAGCCAGAAAAGAAAACCTTTCCGCTGCCGCAAGCCTCTGTTCTTCCGCGATCCCATCTGGAGGCCTTTTCCGGTACTCTGTTGAAGGGGGAATCGATCACGGAGGGCTTCTACATCAACCTTGCTGCCCCTCCGATGATGTGTGAGTAGTTTACCACAGACCTATGGGTCCATAGCTAGTAGATAGATGGCTTCTTCTCTCTCTTTGATCTTCAATACCATGTTCTCCTTGATGTTCTTGGAGTTCTATCCGATGTAATCTTCTTTTGCGGTGTGTTTGTTGGGATCCGATGAATTGTGAGTTTATGATTAGATTATTCATGAGAAATATTTGAGTCTTCTCTGAACTCTTTTATGCATGATTAAATATAGCTTTGTATTTCTCTCCGATCTATCGATTTGGTTTGGCCAACTAGATTGGTTTATCTTGCAATGGGAGAGGTGCTTTGTGATGGGTTCAATGTTGCGGTGCTCAATCCCAGTGACAGAAAGGGACATGACACGTATTTGTATTGTTGCCATTAAGGATAAAAAGATTGGGTTTATTCATATTGCTTCAATTTGCTTCTCTACATCATGTCATCTTGCTTAAGGCGTTACTCTGTTTTTATTAACTTAATACTCTAGATGCATGCTGGATAGCGGTCGATGAGTGGAGTAATAGTAGTAGATGCAGGCAGGAGTCGGTCTACTTGTCTCGGACGTGATGCCTATATACATGATCATTGCCATGAATCCGTCATAATTATTTGCTTTTCTATCAATTGCCCAACAGTAATTTGTTTACCCACCGTATGTTTCTGCGCTCAAGAGAGAAGCCTCTAGTGAAAACTATGGCCCCCGGGTCTATCTTTATCATATAAAAAACATAAAAATACCTTGCTGCAATTTATTTACTTTTATTTAGTTTAGTAATTTACTCTATCAATTTGTCTCTATCAGACTTAATCCTTGCAAGTAACCGCTAAGAGGATTGACAACCCTCGTATTCGCGTTGGGTACAAGTGTTTGCTTTTGTGTGTGTAGGTGTTGTTCACTGGATCTTGCTTGGTTCTCCTACTGGATTGATAACCTTGGTTCTTAACTGAGGGAAATACTTATCTCTACTATACTGCATCACCCTCTCCTCTTCGGGGAAATACCAGGCGTAGCCTCACAGCTCCATGTATGCGCAAGACGGGGTTGACGATATGATTTTACTTTATCTTTTTGTACAACTATTTGTCTTTTGTCTCTACCGCGATAGGGCTTGCCAGTACCGAGAGGCGGAAGATCGACACAAGGAGTGGTATTCATCATGGGGAAAGTGGAAGGCTACACTGTAGAATGATGATAGTAAGGCTAGTACGGTAGCTAGAACCAATTCCCTGGGGAAGACAACGATGCGGTCATCAAACACTAATGCGTTGGTCTTGTTTGTCCTTGGTAACCGACACAACCTCACGGGGTGGAATTAGACCAAGGTTGGACAATCCAATCCTCGATGTGGCGGCAGTCGGTTGTGGTGTCACAAGGACACATCACCCACTAACTTATTTGCAAATTACGTATCTTATGCCTACCGATATATTGTTGACTATTTAATTATCCCAAGTGTGTATACGCAGTTGCAGGTGAAACCTTTGATCTGGCATATTTCCTTTTCTGTATTGACCATTACGGTATTTTTTGGGTCCGGGGAACAAAAAATAATTTGCGATAACAAAGACTTGCAGAAATATCCTTACAATGCTTAATCATTTTTTGATTCGATAAATCCTAGGGTCTCTAGGGAAGAAGGCTAGTACTATATCCAAAACTGGATCGAAGGTAATCAGGAGCCCTAGTGGGTCTGGGCACCCCAGGCACCCTAGGATTTCAAGCACCTAGGAAGGAGCTTGGCCCCCTAGGGCACCTCATGCCTGGTTCTTTGGCCCGTATAGTCTCTTATGACCTGAAACTTATCCTCATTTTTTCTCTGGAATATTTTTCAGAAGTCCAAAATATATTTTCCCCTAAACATCAGAAAACAAGAATGGGCTATGGGTACTTTATTAACAAGATGTTACCCCACGCGGTTACGCGAAATTAGATATATAGTTTCTAAATCTTGGGTAGAATACTAATTCAGTCCTTATGATTTAAACTATGTGAGAAACTTTTGCATAAGCAAACAAAATTCTTAACATGATTTTTTTGCATGTCACAATTAAATGCAATGTGATTTAAAAACCACTTAAATGCATCATGTTGCATGGTAGAGGGTTCTCATGCGTAGATCAGATGGATACTAGTGGATCAAGCTTGTAAATCTAACGACTGTATTTTTTTTGATGATGTGGAAGCACACATGTTCAGGTAATTAGAAATAGTGGGGATCACTCTCATATATGATTTGTTAGTTTTAAAAAACTTCCGAACTCATAAATGATGGAAATAACACATGAACACTAAAAGATAATTTATTGGATATTTTGGGGGTGAAAAAGGAATTTTAATTTGTTTTTTGGTGAGGAAATAAAATTTATTAAGTGTTTGGTTGAAAAAGGATTTTATTGATTTCTTTGGTTATAAAAGGATTTTATTGATTTTATTTATGTTTCAAAGGGATTTTATTAATTTTTGTTGCACAAATGAATTATATTGATTTTGTGGATCAAGAAAAAATATGCTATGTTCAACCTTATCTTCTCAGAAACCATCGACGACACCACCTAACCCAGGGTTGAACCTTATCTTCTCGGCAACCATCAACGGCACCACCTAACCTAGGGTTGAACCTTATCTTCTCGGCAACCATCGACGACACCACCTAACCTCTTCTTAGCTCTTGATCTCTTGCCAGTATTTGGCACATATCTGATCTCCTCCTCATCTGATAATTCATACTTGACATCAACCATATCCTCATCAGAGGAGGGCACATAATCTGGCTCTGTAGTTGGTGCAGAGCTACAGTGAGATCTGTCAGATGGTCCTTTTCTGACAAAAAGTTTCTTGTTCAACTAACCCCTCATCCTCATCTAAACTGTCCTCCTCACAGAAAAGATCTTCTGGATCTGTATCACCTTCCATGTGATACTTAGGATATGTTATCTTCCTCTTTAGCTCACTGATCTTCTGCTTCAGTTCAGGATCATCTAGTTCTTCTTCTGAACTATCTGAATTTCCAAATTGATAGTTCTCTTCTCCTTCATTTTCTTTTTCATTGCTAACTTCCTCATCCATAGGTTGTACCTCCACAACAGGGTCATCGAATTCTTCCAAAAACTGATTGAGAATGTCTTCTTCATTGTCATTTACAATGACAATTTCCTTCCCTTTCTTCTTCTGCAAATTGCAGCTCTGCTGAGTGATTATATATTCTGCTTGAAAGTCTCTGACTGCATTGGATTACAATCATATGCCTTTGCTTGAGCACTGCCTTGTGATGGAAACAACACACCATCATCATTTATCTCATATACAATTGGAACTCCAATTTCATAAATGGGCACTTGAGGTTCACAGTCATCTCCTTTGTTAATGTGTGGGAATGATAATAAATCGGGTTTATTTCCTCTCATCACTGTGATGGTGACTGTCCTTTTCTCTGCATACAACTCCAACATTTCCTCTACATTGTCATCTGACATAATAAGGTCCATCGTTGCGTGCCCAACAGCTATCAACTTTGGATAATACATGGAATCCCTAATCCCATAGCCATGTTCCTCTATAATAGCAAGCAGATTCCTAAATGTTATGTCAGACTCCCCTAATGTCCTCTCATAATTGTCAACTCCTCTGAAATTGAACCTAACATCCCAAATATCATCATCCAAGCTACAAAGACAAAAAGAATTAACAGTCATTAGACCCAGCCAATTTTAGGGATATCGCTTATCGGGAACTTATCGGTCGACCCAAGATAAGGGGTAAATCGGCCGGTTTATCGGCATATCGGCCGATTTATCGGTTGATTTATCTAATCGCTCAGACACCGGTAAGCGATAAATCGTCCGATTTATCGGAATATCGGCCGATATCTTGAATAGTGGACCCAACACAATTTGCTATCCTTTTTTAGCATAGCATTGGCACACATAGCATTTTTTAAACTTGCAGACAAATTAAAATTAAATCAAAGTAAGCAGGGGTTTTGTACAATACTGATTTAAAGTAACAAGAGCATTTACTTACACTTGCAGAACAATTTTTAAATAAATAAAACTAAACACAGCATATGTGCAGAACTAAATGAAAATAAATAGATCCCAAACGCATGGCATTTTAAACCAGAACAAAATAGACATAAATTATAATTTTGCACATGGCAATAACAGTAATTAGATCCTAACTAAACAAAATTTAACTAAATAAAACTGGACACAGAGCTAAATGATACTAAAAAGAGCATTTTGCAATGACCCTCATTAGATGTAGCACATGGCATAACAGTACTCATTAGGCCAACTTACTAACTGACCTAATTTAAAAAATCCTAGTTCGACATATGGGAAAGGAGGAGGGGGGGGGGGGGGGGGGGGGGGGGTTACTCAACACCGCCTAGATCTGAGGTAAAATGATGGCACTGACTTGGGTTGGCCTTCCAGATCTTTGCCAGGGCCGCTGCCGGCCTGGATTCAACGTCATACGACGATTGCACACGACTCGATGCGGCCCCGATTTCATTGTTGTCACCGCCGTCGACAGTGGTCTTCTCCAACGCGCCGTCCGCCTCCCGCCTCCGGTCTACGGTCTCTCTTCCAGCACCGGCACCGCCGCCACCGCCATCGCTGTGTGTCGCCATGGAGGGTGCGGGAGCGGAACTAGGGCGCGGGGGGAGTGGGGGGATGATGGCGGGTGCTGATTTGGTCCGGTCAAACCAGGTCAATGCGACCGCGTTAACGGCCGTCCGCGGTCGCCGTCTCTCACTTGCCACGTGGCCCTGACTGGTGGGGCCGGGACATCAGGTTCGTTGTCAAAACGCGGTCAATCGACCGGTTAGTGCTTTCGGCAACGCGATTACTGAAAACGGTCGGACGCCATTGTGGTGTATTTGGCAATTTACTCCCATTTCGGAGCAGAATCCATTTTAATTGGTACTATATCACCACGAATGGCTAAAGAGAGCGCCGCTGCTCAGCCGCAGGGTTTGGAACAGCTTGCACGGAACCACAAAACCCGATCCTGTGCTCCGTATCATCAGCGGAGGTCCACCACAGAAACATTCGTGGCGTCCACTAAACAAAACCCGAAAGAAGCTAGCTGGGGGCAGAGCAGCGAGGGAGAGGAGAGGAGGAATCCTTCTTCCGCTTTCGGCGTTCCCCTCATCCCCGTGCGCAGGCAAAGACCAAGACAGGAACAAAAATGAGGACCGGTGGGCATGCCAAGCGGATATGTACACGCACGCTCGTATGGTTGGCCACGTTGCGAACGTGCCGGGGACGAACTGCGTGCGCGCTGTGCCGCGACGTTGACGCTGTTTTGGCCTGCTGCGCGGGCGAGCCATGGCCGATTGCCCGTCGTCGGTCGGGCTTCGCGCGACGCCGACTGGGCACCGGTTGGCCATCGCGTCCGCGCCCGACGCCGGATCGGGACCTCCCTCCCACCCCTCCCCTCCCCTCCCGTTGTACTCTTCTAGCTACTCCATTATGCTCCCGTCCAGTACGTGCAGCAGACCCGTTGAAAGAAGAACGGCGAGCCTCGTAGGAGATCCTGACATGACGACGACACCACAGCAATTCAGAGGGAGAAGGCCTGTCTGCCACCAGTGACATTACACGACATGACACGTCGCGGTACCATTGATGATTTTTTTTTAGGGTTAGTACCATTGATGATTAAGGCTGCGTGCATACACACGTACGTACATCGGAGCGGCACCGGTACGTGACGTCGCGGTTGCAGCCTGCACCCTTGTGTAGCATCTTTCTCCGTCGGAGCAGGACACGCGGGCAGATCGATGCAAGCAAGACCTGGCCCGGACCCACGTGTCAGCGAGAGACGCCGTCGTTTAAGCAGCCAAGATGCTCGATGACGCGCGGGCCGACGGGGCACCCACCCGGCCGGAGCGTCAGGTAAGACGACAGTTGCGGGCGGTTTTTTTTTTTTTTTTTGAGGAACAGTTGCGGGCGGTTGGGAGCCTCAGCCCTCGGCGCGTCGCCTACCTCGACTCGTCTGCCTTTTTATTCCGCCCTGGAGAGGGTCCAACCGTCTCTTCTTCGCCTTCGGCTCCCCCGCCCCTGACTTTCCACCTCTCCGGCTCCGACTCCGCTCCGCGCACTAGCGAAAGCCGAAAGGTACTCGTCCTCTCTCTGTTCCCTCCCCTTTCCTCTCCTCTCCCACCACCCGTTCGATGAAATGGCGCAGCCACACAGTTAGCTGCTTCTTGCTTTCAAAATCTGCTGCCCTCGCGATGCTAATCTGTCGCCGTGCTTCGCCTAGCTGACCAAGGGTCCGAATTGGTATGTGCCTCTGTTGTTGCTCGACGACTCAAGCTGTTTCTTTCTTGCTAGTTCAGCAGGTGCCCTGGTTCTTCTTCCTGGAAGGGGCCAGGGGCCAAGAATTGTGTGGTTTGGGTATGTTTTGTTTGCTAAGAGATTGCCCCTTTTCAAATTCTCTCGCGGTTTGCTTTCCTAGGATAATCCCTCGGCAACTAAATGACCTCTTCAATAAGGAACCTGCAATTCTAGTTTCGTGATTTCCGGGGATTGAAGGTTAGCTTTTCGTCTTGGTAAAATCAAGGGCATAGCGTGAAGCAACCCCTTGACTTCAATTCTGGGTATTTGGGGATGTGTCTGCAAGATCGTTATGTACTTTTGCTTCAGAAATTGCTGTCCTAGAAATTAGGGTAGAGTAGTCATGAGACATCAATCTCATTTTTCTGTGGCTTCAGAGTCAGCCAACAAGTTTTTTCGTGTTTGTGGTCTCGCTGTATTCCTGACCTGGAACTGGAAGTTTAAGAACCAAAACGCCCATTCCTCCATCCCACGACTTGCCGTTTCTTGGCTTGTTAGGTCTCTCTTTTGCTGGCCTTTAAGTCAAGAAACAGATATAGGATGCCTTATTCCGATAATCACGCAGGATTTTAGTCCTCAAAAGTCTTGTTAGCGGGGGGGGGGGGGGGGGGGGGGGGGGGGGGGGGCGAGACATGGGAATTGGGAAGTTTGGTGGCTTTGGGTGCCCATGTTACTGGCCATGAAGCTATATACACTTTGCAAGAATCATTAGTTCTATTCTAGTTGATGGGGTCTAGTGATCTACTAATCTTTGCTGTAAAGCTAAGAAACATTGGTACTTCTTTTCTCTTTTCCTAACACCTTTACCTTCAGCAAAGTCCTCACCTCTTCCCTATACACTAGAAAGTATTGGGATTAGATGTTTCTAGTTGGATATGTTGCTGTAGTAGGTACTCTTGATGGCTGCCGTGTGAAAGGACATTGTTTGGTGATGTGGCAGGGAATAGGGATTTTGTTCAATGATTTTTTGTTTCTCAGGCTCCGTTGCTGTCTGGGCTCTGTTTCAGTTCTTTGTTCTTCTTTGGTCAGGGTGCATTCATCTTCATACATTTAGATTGTAAACGGTTGGGGCTAGGGGCTCCATAATTTCATACTAATCATTAATTGTAATTCTATATGATTCGTTTTTGTTTTTTTTAAGCTTTGTGCAATGCAGTTTTTGTTTCTTTTCTTAAAAGTTGCCGAACCTGTGTTGTTAGGTAGGAGGTAAGCTCGATGGATCCTACATATATGTTCGACTGTACTAATTTATTGTTTCTAGGGAGCTACCAACTGCTTCATTTGTGATCCACAGCCCACTTTTGCTGTACTCAACTACTACCCCCTGTATTGCAAATCATGATCAAGCCAACATTGTCAAATTAGAACTTAGAATCAGCCTTCTGGGATAAGTCTTTAGTACCTTGAGAGTATTTCTATTTCTTTTGGCATGTTGCATTCATCTTCAGTCAGGTGGCCAAATTTAGGCTGTAAACTGTTGGACCTTGGGGCTCCAAAGTTTCACAATAATTGTATGCCCATATGATTCAATTTTTGTGGGTTAGAATTCGGCAAAAAGAAAGTCATGGTATTGAAGATTTTTCCAGTGCCGTATTTGTTTGGTTTTGCTCGAATTATCAAACTTGGTTGTTTGGTACGTAGGAGCTAAGTCAGGTAACTTTGCTGGAGCTTACGTATATGTCGCATGAACTAATTCTATGTTTCTGTTCAGCTACCAACTGCAAGGGACCATCATAATTTCACTACAAATCCATAGCTTACTTTTTCTTTACATAGCGACTACCCCTTGTATTGCAAACCATGGGCCAGCATTCAAGTTAGAACCATTCCTCTGTGGAGGGGATCTTCAGTACCTTAAACAGCACATTATTTTGTACATTTTTCATTGGACTTACCAGTACCAGGCTTATGTTTCCAACTCAATCTGTCTTTCAACCTCTGATACAACAAAGTGATTTATCTGATACTGTAAAAAAATTGTTTGATATTTTGTATCACAAGCTTGCACTTTTAGTTGGTGTGTA
The DNA here is from genome assembly GCA_039707655.1 of Elymus sibiricus. Lineage (NCBI taxonomy): Eukaryota > Viridiplantae > Streptophyta > Magnoliopsida > Poales > Poaceae > Elymus > Elymus sibiricus. The sequence continues at coordinate 327,065,460 of CM077670.1, forward strand.
CTAGATTATTTTATCCAATTATACCACACTTAACTTCCATTACCTTTTTCCCCAGAGAAAAGAGAGTTAAGCTGGCTTCGAGAAGAATATGGCATCTCTTACTCCAGGGATACTGTTAAAGGTTCTCAAAAATATAAACTCTGATGTGAAAGTATGTGGAGAACACCGGTCAATTCTTCTCCAAGTTATTAGCATTGTTCCTGCAATTACTGGTTCAGAACTTTGGCCAGACCATGGTTTCTTCATAAAAGTTTCAGATTCATCACACTCAACATATGTGTCTTTATCAAAGGAGGACAATGAACTCATTTTATCAAATAAACTACAACTTGGACAGTTCATATATGTTGAAAAGGTTCAGTCCAGTGTTCCTGTTCCGGTTCTTGTTGGGGTCCGAGCAGTCCCAGGAAGGAACCCTTTCATTGGCAACCCGAGGGATTTGATGCAAATGTCAACTCCCTCTGGGGTTTTGGAAGCATTGGATCAACAACGGAAAACTACCAAGCCAACTGAATTGTCTGAGAGTGAAAAGGAAAACTCTCAGAGGAAGGTAGTCATCAAAGAGCAGAAGGCCGGTGTTGCTTCCCGTTACATGCTTGGAATATCAAGCAACAATGGTAAATTTACCAGTCTAAACTCTAGCATGGACAGCGATAAAAGTAATGGAGGAAGTAGTGTTTGCGATGCAAACCAAAAGCTGGTTTCTAGTGCTACAAAAGTGAAACAAGAGCCAAAACCTCAGGTATGCTTAAGATCATATGTTTAATTGAAATATGATCGACAACAGAACTTTAAAATTCTCTATATTGTGGCTCTGAGAATGTGCTACACTAATGGTAATTATATGATAACTTTAAGCAGACAAATATGTGACATGAAAATGCATCTAGCAAGGTTGGTGATTGCGTTTGCTGCTGTTATTGCAGGAAAGGTCAAATATTACCTCTCCTAATAACGCCAAGTTAGCTTCTACAAAACAAGAAGTTAATAAGGACATCCGCAAGAATGGTGGCAGGCCACTCAGTCAGAACGGTTCTTCTGTAGTGAAGAAGCAAATGCCAAGAGACATAAAAAGGGAATCAGCAACTGAAGCAAGCTCACCGCCAAAGCTTTATAGGAGTTCACCATCAACGCCAGCGAGAACTTCACCACCAAAGCTCAGGAGTTCACCACCAACGCCAGCGAGAACTTCACCACCGAAGATCAGTGTGCCAGCAAAGCCAAATGTTACCTCCAGTCCAGTTTCTTCTGTGGCTAATATTAAAAGAAGAGTCACAGAAACCGTCTCCTGGGACACCCTCCCGACATGCCTGGTCAAATCTGGAAAGGTATATTTTATCATCTGTAAATTGTAAGAAAGGACTGAATTTCAGGTCTTCTATTAGTTGAACATGTGTCATGTGTGTGTACTTGGGCATTTATGAACTGCAAACCATTACTTCAAACCATTCTTTTATGTGCAAAAAAAGCTTCGCGAAATTATTCTGAACCATGCTGTCCATTCATTTGTTTGTGTGAATAGGCCGTTGTCAGGAGGAAGACTATTGCTCTGATAGTAGCAGCAGAGGCTCAAAGGGAGGCTACTGCTGCTGCATCTCTTGTGAAAGGCCTTGGGTAAGTAGTACGCATATACTTTTTTGCTGGCATCTCATAATATATTTTTTAACAGAAGTTGCATTATTTGTATCCTTCTGTCCCTTTGATAGCAATAGCAAGGCCTATCCACATTGAGAAATTTGTTTTATTGTGCTGATATGAACTGTCTGCATTGCCGTTGCTATTGCAGTGAGTCTTAACTTCCATGCCTCCCTTTCCAGAATTTTTACCGAGATACTGAAATCCGCCGAGGAGGATCCGCATGGCGCAGTTAACAAGTTTTTTCAGCTAAACCGGCTTATCATTCAGCAAAACATTTTCTGGAAAGATAACTGGCCAGATTCTGGCAAGGAATCGCGACCAGAGAAGGAGAAGCCATCGAGGAAAGTTTCTGCATCTCAGAACAAATCTGCTGGAAGTGGTGCAATGAAGAACCCTGACGATGCCTACACCAGTGGAAAGCTCGAATGGGCCAGAGAGGATGGTTTCAAGGAGATCCGCAGGTCGTGGATCGATCTGAAAAGGGAATCACAGTCATGGTTTCTGAGCTTCCTGGAAGACGCACTTGCGTCCGGATTCAAATTTGAGAGCCGAGCTAAGAACAGCACCAGAGAGCGGGTGCGAGGGCAGTCCAAGGGTGGAGACGGGCAGATCGCGGTCCGGCTATCGCAGCTCAAGGAGACAAGTAACTGGCTTGATCAGCAGCTGCAGAGCGAGGCGGGGAAGGCTGACCATGGTTTGGTCGAAACCATCGAGCGGCTGAAGCAGAAGGCGTACTCGTGCCTGCTCGGGACCGTCGAGACCGCGGCATCGGCTCTTGAGAGCAGAAACGGTTGTAGCTGAAGTCTTTCCAGAGCTGGCTGTATCTGTTTTGGGGTTGGAACCAGCCGGAGGTATTCAGAGTTCTACAAGAGCAGTGCTGCTGTACAGAACACAGGATCCTGGTTCGAAGGAGAATGGAGATGAAGCATAATTTATACCAATTGTACAAAATAACGTAGGAGCGAGGATTGAGAGATGTAAATAGCCCGGTTGAGTTGCCCGTTAAGTTATTCGTTCGATCTTCTTCCTTTTGCGCCGTCTCGTGTTGCTTGTGAAATGGCAGTCAGTCTGTTCTTCAGTCGTGTCTGGCCAGCAATACAAATGGATGAATGTTTTCACTTGCCTAAAACAAAATAGACAATTGTTCGAGCCTCTGCGCTCCGCAACCATGCGGCGCAAAGCATGTCATATCAGCTCTCATTTGTATAACTGTGCTGGTATTTTTAATAGCTGTGTTGCATACGATGGACTTAACTGAGAAATTTCAGTGTGAAGACTGTCCGTGTTTGTGGTTCCAGTGCGGGCACCTCGAGGCAGTTCCAACCCAGGGCCAAACGGACTTTCTCGGAGGGTTTTTGCGGTGGCGGACCAACCTGTGTGTAAGAGGAATAGAGAGGGAGATTGATGGAATTAATCCATGTATTGCTTGAGCCTCGTGGCCCTATATATTACTAGTAAGCTGTACATGCTGCGCATGTGACATCACCGGTCTAGTTTTGAATTGAAGTCGCAATGTTACCCTATAAAAATTTGAGTGGTGCGTCTGACTTATGTCTTTATATCTTTACCGGGCCTGGTCTTATCTCGACTAAATTGAGTACGCATACATGATTATATGCACTCCATAAGACCTTAGAGAACATCTCTAGTTTACAAAACGACAACTTCCAAGTCTTAGAGAAATAATACATTTAATAGAACCTTGACTTTGCTTTGGAAAATCGGCATCGCCAAAAATAACCAAGTGTTTTTTCATATTAAAGAACAACTTAATCTCCTCGTCTTTGTTTATTGGCATGCCTATGTTGGCTCATGTACTACTTAGGGAGGAGGATGGGGATTGAGTACATACATCAGCGTATTCGGGAAACCTTCTCTGATTTTGTGAGAAGCACTGACGGAAGCATAGACATTTAGACTAAAACATGGGTAGGTGGTGGCATTGATTGTCATAGTACAGCAATGGTCGACATGGTGTGAGCAAGGGTACAAACATGAATACCCCATATTTATTTGGCACACGGATCATGAAATGGGCCGCAACGTGCTCATTTCTCATGATTTTATATGATTGTTCTAGAGAAGCCCGGAGAAAACATGGTACTGCAGCTTTGATTCATTCATGCCAGGCCAGGTACCCACCTCGTACGACTGACAAGATAGAAATATCTAGAGACGCAAGGTGGCACAATCTGGTGCGACCAATAAATTAATCCAATGGTTGCGGATGCCCGGATTTGCCACCTACCAGCCGTTGGATGGAAGTAAATCAACGCATAGTATTCAAAGTTATTCGTACACTATATAGGGGTGCAGATATATGAGTACATGATTATATTATTAGAGTACAAGACAAGTTAGAATAAATCCTAATCTATCCTATGTTTTCTAAATAATCATGATATTCAACACTGTGGTTGGATGGTTAGAAGAATAGTGGTATCCCTAGCCCATCAGAGTTTATGTCCTACACTTGTTATTCGTGTTCGCATTTTTTTTGGATTTTTTCAGGCCTTCCGATGATGTGCGTTCAGTGGAAGGAGACGTTCCCGTCGACTACGAAGGCGTCTGTGGCGACTTCGTCAATCTCAAAATGATGTGCCTGCTCAGTCTCTCATTAGTTTGTTTTGTTCATTTTTTTCGTATTTATTTATATCTTGAAATATTCATAATGTATATATTTCATACATTATATTACTTAAATTTTGAAAAAATGTGTTTATCACGGGTCCAAATTTTTGCATGCTGTGTAAAAAAGGCTAGCACAACTTTTAGCAAACATTGATTGCAGTAAAAAAAACTGTTCATGACATTTAAAAAATGTTTCATGTGTTTCAAAAAAATGTTTTTGAAAATTTTAAACAATGTTTATACAATGTAAAATAATGTTCATACAATTAAAAAAACTGTATCATTAAAAATAATCAAATTTAAAAACATTCACGCGTTTAAAAAAATTGTGCCATTTAAAATAAATTTTATACATAAAAAAATGTTCACGCAGTCAAAACAAATGTTCACCATCTATGTGAAAAATGTTAACTGTATTAAAAAAAATCTTAAAAATATGTATTTGAAAAAAATGTACATCGTGTATTTGTAACTTTTCAACATGTATCAAAATTGGGCGTGTATACAAAAAATGTACGATGTGCATTGTGTAGACATGTGTTGAAAAAAATGAGGAAAACCGATGAAGAAACACACAAAAAGGAAAACAAACAAAATACATGTAGAATGTTCTAAAACCTGTCCAAAATGGTCATGGAAGCTTCCTAAAATCACCTCCCAAAAATCCATATTGTGCCGGCTCATCTAGTGATTGCCTAGTGCGAGACGGAGTATCATCTCGCACTAGGCGAGACATCACCCCCCCTCCCGGGGTCGCTCCCACGAGCGACTGCGGGGGGGGGGGGGGGGGGGGGGGGGGAATCCCTAGCTTCTCGCCGAACTCCCTTCCCCTTCCTTCCATCCTCCCCCACCGTTGCCGCCAGGCTAAGCCCGACCAACAGCGGTGGCGGCGGGGCCTTTTCTTCTCCTCTGCTTGTCCCCGACAGAGGAGGCGACCGAGGCCATGGCGTCGACATCAGGGGCGGTCTCGATGGGGAGAGCAGGGGCGGGCATGGGCGCGGGGTCGGCGGGCTGGGACGTCGGTAGTAGCTGCGTTGGCGAAGGGCGGCAGGGGCATCGTAGACGTCGGCGTGGGGAGGGAGAGAGACGCGTCGGGAGAGGGGGGAGAGTGAAGTGAGAGAGAGCGGGGGCGGTGGAGAAGTTAATCGCGCGGAGAATGTGTATGTCCAATACCAACAGTGTGTGTGCCGCAGTAAACCCTGCTAACAATGAATTATGTATAAAACTGTATTTTGCAGCCTGTGCACGGAAAGCACGTTGCTGTAATTAGTACTAGCAGCGTGCGGGAACTTCTCGAACGCTGCTAATGAAAGGACTTTAGGGGTTTTGGACCAATTTAAGTTGCTTTTGTTTTCCAACTATTTTTTATACCAAATTTGAAGTGTTTTACTGAAAATAGATGAAAAAACCAAACATTTTTATGGGATAATACTAAAAAATCAATTATTTGTAAATGGTGTTTCAATTATAAATAAAATGTAAACATAGACAGAATTTTTCGCAACTTTGCATGCTGTCATTATATGATCACCTGAAGCTGTTGTCAAATTTACAAAGTATTACACAAAAGATTGATATAGGATCCTTGCAAACCGCAGGGATATTCAAGGGAGATTCGAAGTTTCGTGGGGCCGGAGGAAGTGTGTTTGTGGGAGAGAAGGTAGTGTTGTCATTTATTTCAGTTCAAAAATTTGTATACATGCAGTACGCATCATTTTACAGTGACATATCCAATTATGGATTTATTTGGGGTTGCTCCGAAATTTGAAGGTAACTTAATACTCCCTCTGTTCCTAAATATAAGTCTTTTTAGAGATTTCAATATGGACTACATACGAATGTATATAGACGTAGTTTAGAGTGTAGATTCACCCATTTTGCTTCGTATGTAGTTCATATTGGAATCTCTAAAAAGACTTAAATTTAGGAAGGGAGAGAGTATAATAATTACCTTAGCGCACACATTGCTAGAGTGAATACTAGCTGCGTGTGGGCGTCACTGACACGCTGCTTGTAAGATTTATGCATTTTAGGATTTTAAGCATAACTGCTGGTATTTTGCCTTCCAATTTGTATGAACAAAAAAATTAGTGTATAAGTGTTTATCAACATAAAAAAAAACCTAATTTTTTTTAATGAGAGATGTACCTCCAAAACTAGTGGAATAAGCACTGCTTGTGCTCCCACGTAGACTTATCTGTGCCTCCAAAACTAGTTGCATGTGCTCCCACGTACCAATGATCTGTGCCTCCAAAATTAGCGGAATAAGCATTGTGTGTGCTCCCATATACCATTGATCTGTGCCTCCTAAACTAGTCGAATAAGCACTTCATGTGCTCCCACGTAGATTTCATCTGTGCCTCCAAAACTAGTGGAGAAAGCACTGCTTGTGCTCCCACGTACCATTGATCTGTTTTTTTCTTTGTTTGAAAAGGGGAATATATTAATATCGCGAAGATACCAATTACACCCAGCCTCTGCACCAGCAAGATGTTACAAAGACATCCAGGATGCACACAGCCCGAAAAGAAAACAAAAAAGGAAGGTAAAAAAGAACAAAGACCTTGCCACAGTGATCAACTCCTCTCAGCCACAGCACACAAACCACCACCAAAGGCAACACCCGGAAAACATAAAAGGTCTCCAAAAGCGACGCCTTCAATAAGGAAACAGTGCACAAGCGTCGTCGTCGCCCAATTCGACATCATAGGTTTTCACCCTGGAGAAAGACCGCGCTCTCAAAACAATACCTTTAGCAAGGCAATTGCTAGGCACAAACCAATGAAGGCCAGACCTTAGGTTTTCACCCTGAAAGTCACGACTCGGCACCCGAGGAGCACCACAAAAAATGAAATCCTCCAGTGCTGTCGCCCCCACTTGTCACTGCTGCTTACGTACCATTGATCTGTGCCTCCAAGTAAGCACTGCTTGACAATCCGTTGTGTAACATCCCCATGTAATAGCTACAGTGATCACCCTTTTGATAATGCCAAGTCACCATGATTAACAGTGCTTGATCATCATTGCATCATATCTCATTTTAAATTCCAATTGATATTGAAATTCAAATCTAAAGTGAAAATAAAAGTTGTTCCAATTTGGAAACTAAAATGTTCATTAAATAGAAAATAATTCATAACTAATTATGTTAAGAAAAACAACATCACCTAAAATACCTAGATAAGCCTAACACCCTAAAACAGTAACAAAACAGCAAGTTTTAATACCTTTTTATTTAATTAAAATACAAGTGAAATCATTTGCTCGCCAAACCTTTTTCTAGCAGTACCATATATTGCATATTAGTTATTGGGCCAAGTCACTTGTTTTACAAAACTCAATTAGTGACCAAACATTTTGCAAACAGAAATGAAATACAGAAAACAGAAAAAGAAAAGGAAAAAGGGAAAGGGTTTACTGCTTACCTGGGCCTCGAGTGCACAGTGTAAAACGGCCCAGCCCGCCAGGGCCTTCTCCTTCCTCCCGCCAGGCCGCGCGTCGCCATGGCCGTCCGAATGGCGATGGCCAGCTGTTGGCCATCCCGCGGCTCCCCCGTGCGGTTAAGGGCCTCCCCGAGCGCCTCTCGTCCTCCCCGAAACCCTAGTTCCCTCAGTTTTCCCCCTCGCTCACTCCCTCGCCCGCATTTGAGCTCGCCCGAAAACTCCCGTCGTCGCCGTCGTCGATCCCGCGCTCTCCGTCGACCTCCAGCCTCGCCGACATGTCGTAGCTCATCGCCGTCGTCCGCTACGTCGATTGGTGCACGCCATTGGAGCCGGGAGCCCCCACCGCGAGCGTTACTTCCTCTTCTTCCTCCTCGGGCGCCGCCGTCTTCCTCACCGTTCTGGCCACCTCGAGCCTTCCCCGAGCCCGCTGCCTTCCTCTACCGGCTCCCCGTGAGCATCTCTACCTCTCCCCTCTCCTCCCGCCGTCGGATTCGCCCCTAGCACCGATCCCCCGACATGCCCGAGCCCGCCTCCGCCTGACCTCATCGCCGGCGTGGCTCGTGCCCGTTAGGTTCGCCGCGTCACGTAGGCCTCGCCTAGCCATTTTGTTCGCTCGCACGCGCGTTGCTTTGCCGATCCCGAGTTCGCCCGAGAGCCGCCGCCGCCTGCCGTCGTCGCCGGCGCCGATTTCGGGCACCTCAGCCGCCGTGACCCCCACCACCGAACGCGGCCTCGAGTGCTCGTTCCAGAGAGCCAAAGCGCGTCCGATTTGGTGCCCTACAGAGAAAACCCGAGCTCGCCGAAGTTGCCGTCGCGCTCGGCCTCGCCGGAGAGCTCCGGTGGCCGGCGTCCAACGTGGCCTACCGGGCCCCACCGCTGTGTCGCTGACTGCTGGGCCCCGCGGGCCCAGTTGACCCGGTCAGCCGCTGACTGGGCGCCCGTGGCCCACTGACATGCGGGCCCCACCGCTTAAAACATTTTTAAAATAAATAAAAATGTTAATTAAAACGTTAATTAATCAGTTAATTAAATTAATTAGTAATTAGACACTGACAGTAGGCCCCACACCCCTAATTAATTTGTAATTAGTTTAATTAAACCTAATTTGCCACTGTCTCACTGACCAGTGGGACCCACTGGTCAGATTGACCAGTCCACCGACACAGTTGACCGCTGACGTCATAATTTACTGTTTCGGATAATTCGGAATTAAATAATTTCAGAAATTCCAGAAAATGATTAAAACTTTGAAAAATCATATAAAATAAACCGTAACTCGGATGAAAATAATTTATATATGAAAAACGATCAGAAAAATGTGAAGAATCCGAATATCCTACCCACACCCCTCTAACATACCGAACATGCAACATTTTGCCCGTATTCGATAAATGAATAGTGCATAACTCTAATAAAATAATTCCAATTAAATTCCTAAATTAACTAATGCAATTAGTTAGGCATTAAGTCACCTCTGCATATCATTTAGACATGTCATGCATCGTTGTTGCATTTTTGCCGTGTATTTATTGTTTCTTCCCCCTCCTTCTCTCCCGTTAGCCCCCGAGACTGCCGACGACACCGTAGTGTACGACGACATCGCCGACGACCAGACCCCTTCAGCTGAGCTTCCAGGCAAGCAAAACCCCCTTGATCATAAGATATCGCCCATTCCTTTCTCTCTTATGCTTGCATTAGAATTGCCCCTGCTACTGTTCCGATAGTTCCTATTCTGATGCATAGTCTGATGTTGTCGCCTGCTATTGATACATCGCCTGCTATCCTATTATGTTTAGTTAGGTATGATATGTCTCATCTGTGGCCCTTCACCCTTGTCTGTATGCCATGCTTGTTACCGGGCCGTGATCACTCTGGGTGAGGATCACGGAAATGTTTACATTACTGTCGTACTTTAAATTGCTAAAGTCGGGCTGGCCCCAAGGGTGCCCGCGAGAGAATAATACCAAAGACGGGTCGGCTCCAAGAGCACCCGCGCGTCATGTGATACCAAGTCAGAGCGACAGGAACCCTGTTCGTCTCTGCGAGTTACTAAACATGCTTAACGGATTTGGTTATTTGATCTGAGTAGGCCACTGGCCTTATACGCACTACCACCACGTGGGATAATGGTTTAATGGGGCCCTCTACGTCGTAGTATCAGCCGAAAGCTCTTCAGACGTCACAGCTCAGAGATGCGGCCTGATTGTTGGGGTGGGCTGGTTACGTCACTGGTGTATACAGTGTCGCGCCTGGGCCCCGACCAGCCACGCAACGTGCAGGAGTGCAAAGGGCGATGGCCCAAGACCCCTTCGCACTTAGGATTTAGATCGGCGTGTTGACCTCTCTGCTGAGCCTAGGTAGGACTGCGTCGTGTTGATCACCCAAGGCCGGGCATTACCCAGCAAGTGTGTCCGGCCAGATGTGACCGAGCGTGTTGGGTAACAGTAGTGCACCCCTGCAGGGAAGTGATCTATTCGGATAGCCGTGTCCACGGTAACAGGACGCTCAGAGTTGTATCTTGATCTGCTACAACTACAAATGGTTACTATTACAATATTAAACTGTTACTACTGCTCTCGGGATCACTTTCTCGCAGGGTAGTCGAGGAAGGATCTCAGGGTTTTACTAAATATGATTGATTATATATTATCTTGCTCTACTCTCTTCTGATGCTGCAAGATTGCTTCAAGATGCTAGTCTTCGATAGGCTAGGCCTCCCCACTCTATTTTGGCATTCTGCAGTTCAGTCCAAAGATATAGGCCCATTCCTTTGATACCGATGCATATGTAGTATAGTTCTGATGTCAGTCTTGCGAGTGCTTTGGATGAGTACTCGGGGTTGCTTTGCTATCTTTTTCCCCATACCCACTTGACGAAATCAGACGACGGAGCCCAGGAGCCAGACGCCGCCACAGGAGACTACTATCAAGAGAGCCCCGGAGGCACGTATTACTGGGTTGAGCCAGCCGACCAGGAGTAGATTCGGAGGCTCCCAGGCAGGAGGCCTGCGCCTTTTCGATCAGATGTCGCTGTTTGTGCTAGCCTTCTTAAGGCAAACTTGACTAACTATGTCTGTACTCAGATATTATTTGTGTGTATGACTTATGTATTCGGGTCCTCGTGACCCCTGGTTTGTAATATGAAGATTTATGTTTAAATTTGAGTTTAGAGTTGTGTTGTGATATCTTCCCGTGCATCTCTGATCTCGAGCGTGCACGTTTGTGTGTATGATTAGTGCACGGTCGAGCAGAGGGCGTCACACGTTGCGAATCAGATATCTTTTCTCTATCAAGCTTTGAGCAAATGTGATGTGATACGGCCTCACGTAGCCGCCGCCTCCTCTCCCAAGCTTAGGTTTTCTTCGCCTCCCATCGGTGCCGTCGCCGGTCCGCCTCGTCTCCGGTGGCCTTAGGGGCATGGAGGCGCAGTGGATCCCGGCCCTTGCCGGTGGGAGGGCTCCATTTTTAGATGTTGCTTTATATTTTGTTGGGTTTGTGTCCTGCTCGGGAGGCGAGACGGCGGCGGCTCCCTGAAGATGGAATAAGGTTCTCCCCGCCTAGTCCCCGCTCCGGTGGTGCGTCTAGCACCATCGGTGGGCGTGTGGAGATGTGTCTCCTTCGGATCTATCTTTGATGGATCTGTTCGGATTTGTTCGTCGTTCGTCTACATTCATGTGTCTTCAGCTTGGATCCTTCCGATCTACGCTACTCTTCATCGGCGACGGTTGTTGTTCTGGTGCGCTGGTCCTATGAGGCCTTAAATTAGCACGACGACTTCCGGACTGTCTACTACAATAAGTTTTGCCCGGCTCCGACGAGGGAGGGGCGATGATGGTGGTGCTCCTTCGGCTCGCTTCAGTTCTTGTAATCGTCGCTAGGTGGTCTATGAATCTGAATGTAATTTTTATTATTTCTGATGTTCGTTGTACTGCCATGATTGAAAATGAATAGATCGGAAGTTTTCCCGCAAAAAAAGTAAGCACTGCTTGCACACCCAAGAAGCACAGATCCGTGCCTCCAAAACTAATGGAGGAAGCATTGTCTGTGCTCCCAAAAACCAGTTGTGCGGTGAGCAGGAGTCGCTCCGTAGGCGCCGTGTACCGGTGAAGCCAGATGCATGAGGTTATTACGCAAAACGATGTACGACCGACACAAGTTTTGACGTATGCCCACCTTCAACATGTATGTGAAAATTTAACAAGCCGGAGCCGAGCAGGAGTCGCGTCGGCATCGTAATATTACTAGAAACTTGAATTTTATGAGTTGAAAGCTTTCATTTAATAGTGTTAGAAGCCCCCATCTATAATTACCCCATAAAACTCAATTACCCTAAAATATAATGAGGAAAACATAAGTGAAAAAAAGGAATTTTTCGTAGCTATAGTCTAATTTTGTTGTTACGCGCACCATTTTTCTCTTCAATTTTTTGTCCCTGTCACACGCGAAAGTGAAAACATAGATAGTAGGAGGATGAACTACAAAAATCACGAAACCAGAAACCGGAAAGGGAACCGCTTCGGCTAGTTTTCGCGCGTGGGAGCACAACGCGCACTACACTTGTCGCGCGCCGAGCGCTCCCGAAGTGTTCGTTGTTTTTGTAAGGGGTAACTCTTACTAGTTGCTCTCCCCAACCTACGCGCTAAATAGGGGTGTTTCCTAAACGGCGTCGTGGCACCCGTTCCTTCGTTATTTTCCAAACGGCGCACACCCCCTCGTCACGTTGGGCCATCCCATTTCACTTTTTTTTCTCTGTTTTCTAAACTACAAAAAATGCGCGCGAATTGGGATTCGAACCTGCGACTCAGTGGTTGACGCGATAACCACCCGACCACCTCACACGGTGTGATTACATACATGTTTTTCCGTCATTTCTTCTTTCTTCATTTTATTTTATTTTATTTTTTCCCTTTTCCCTTTTGCTTTTTCTTTTTTCTCTGTCCTTTTTTTATTTCTTTTTTCAAATTCGCAACCTTTTTCTTCAAATAGATGAACTTTTTCAAAAATCCATGACTTTTTTTTCCAAACTCTTGATTTTTTTTTCAAATTGATGAAAATTTTCAAACTTGAGAACTCTTCTTCAAAATAGATAAACTTTTTCCGAAATTCGATGAATTTTTTTTCAAATTTGATGAACTTTTTTCGAATACGTAAACTTTTTCTCAAAATTGATATATTTTTCTTCAAAATCGATGATTTTTTTCAAATTGGTGAACTATTTTTTTCAAAATCGATGAATTGTTTTTTTCAAAATCGATGAACCTTTTCAAATATTGAAACTTTTTTCAAAATCCATGGACATTTTTGAATTCGCAAATTTTTCAATTGTTTTTTAAAATCAGACTTTCTAAAATATTTCATATTTTTTTCAAAAGTCAGCAGTTGATTGGTCAACTGGTTAACCGTAGACCGGTGAACCGTTGACCGACGAAACAAAAATGAAAGAAAGAAAAGTGCTGCGTAGCTAGCGGACGAGCAAGGATCAAACTCTGCTGGGCCGCGGCCTGCTTGGAGGCGCGCATGAGCGCCGGCTAACTTTCCTGGCGCTGAAGGTGCCCTATAGGAGCACCCCTAAATAGGATCCACCCTATTGGGCGCTCGTTGCCTCCAGTAGGGGCGCAACGCACAAAGGAAGGCCGACTGGGCCAGCTCATCAGCTGTAGCTCATGATTAAAATTTGCAGTGGTTTCAAAATTTGTGTAAATTTTTTGTAAAAGCGAATCTTTTATGCGAACACGATTTTTAAAGCTTATGATCATTTTTTGAAAATTTTCGATTTTCCCCTAAAAAAGCGAACAAATTAGAATTTCACACATTTTTTTGAAGTTTTCAAACATTTCATGCAAACTATGAACAAATTTCAAAGTTCTGAACAATTTTCAAATTCTAAATACTTTTTAAAAACACAAAGAAATTTGTATAAACATGAACACAATTTTTAAATTCAATTTTTTTTTCCATTTTTTCAATAAAATTTAGAAATTTTACATAACGTTTGAAGATTTTGCACATTTTTTTAAGAAGTGATTTTTTTAAGTCTGAACATTTTCTAGCATTTTTTAAAAACATGAACCAAATTTTGAAATTCCAATTTTTTTTTAAAATTTAGATTTTTTTAAACTAGTGAAAAAAGGAAAAAATATAAAAAATAAAATAAAATGGAACACCAAAAAAAAGAAAAAGAAAATCGAAGTAACCAGTAATGAAAACAATAGAAAAAAACCGCCTTCTAGAAGGTTCTAGCTAAATTTGTCAGCCCTCCCAGAGCACTCGCCTCGGTCGCCTGTCCGAAAGGGCGATTGGATTTTCTAGGAATTTGCAATGCGCACGACAAAAAGAGGGGAGCTCCTATTCTGCGGCAAATAGAGCAACGATGCATAGGGGGAGACTGACTGGGCTGGCTCATTAGCAGGTAACACAGAGCGCGACACTACAGCACGGATTTCGTATTGTAACGTTTTTTTTTATTATTGTAGAGCAGTTTTTTTGTATAGTTGCGTTTGTTTTTGTACTGTAGCATGATTTACTTTAGCGAGTAGTTCAAAACACGTTTTGAACAATTTTTGAAAAAGTTAACATTTTCTGAAAATGCCTACATTTTTTAAGCACGAACAATTTTTGAAAATTTGAATTTTTTTCAAAAAAGCAAACAGTTTCTGAAGTTCTGAAGATTATTTTTCAAATTTCAAACATGTCTTGAAATTTGTGAAAAAAATTAATAATTCAATTTTTTTTACAAAAATGAGAATAATTTTTAAACTTTTTGAAAAAAATCAAAAGATTTGAACAATTTTGAAAATGCAAACACTTTTTTGAAAATGTGAACAAATGTTTAAATTGTGAACATTTTTTTTGAAATTTTAAACAGTTTTCTAAAAACACAAACAGTTTTTGAAGATATTGAACTTTTTTGAATTTTGTGACTATTTAAAAAACAAAAAATAAAGGAATAAACGCAAAATAAAAACCCTAGAAAAACACAGAAAACCTGTAAAGAAAACACTGGAAAAAAGAAAACCGGTTTAAGAACCTTTCAGAAGTTTCCCAAAACCGGTAAAATCCCGGGCTGAATCCTTCCAGAAGATTCTGAAAACCAAAATAGCCACAGTAGTTAGCTATCTAACTGGTGCTTAAGAAAATGTGATCGCTTGCTCGCTCGCTCAGTTGCTTTGTGCGAAATGACGCAATGAGCTTCAGGTAGGAAACACGAAAAAGGAGAAGGGGGACATGCCCCAAATGAGAGCTTTCGTGATGGTCAGCGGCCCAAAGCAGAACATACTAACGCCTTGTACTTCCTCCGGTCCTTTTTACTCCGCATATTAACTTTGTGTCAAGTCAAACTTTGCAAAGCTTGACCAAATTTATATTAAAAAATATCAAAACCTACAATACCAAATACATATACGATGTTTCATAATGAACCTAACTATATTGATTTGGCATTGTTAATGTTGATACGTTTCACTATAAGTTTGTAAAGATACTTTGACTTTGGACAAAGCTTATATGCAGACTAAAAAGGACCGAAGGATGCAAGCTACTTAGTAAAATAAACTGAGTTTTCATTAAGCACCAGTGCTTATCTCTACACGAGGGGTGCCTAATTAAGCATCTAGCCCTACAAATAAGCACTGGTGCTTAAGAAAAGACTGATTTATTTCTCTAAGCACTTTGCATTGTACAAGGCCTAAGCATGAGCAGAAGTATATATATATATATATATATATATATATATATATATATATATAGAGAGAGAGAGAGAGAGACGATTATATATTGCTCAAAGAAAAAGAAAAAGAGTCCCGACCGACGCATGCGCAAACGCGTGGTGAATCTTGGCAAGACGACGGACCCGCGCCGAAGGATTATCATGAGATGACAAATCTCCGCGACGAGTGGTATGACAGCTAAGGTTGTTCCTCCGTCAGCATGCAGCGGATCGAAACCAACGGGCCGGTCAGCTTTGGACATTACCATCCAGCTAAGCTATAGCACCATGCTTGCATATCTACCGTCCCTCCCGGCCCGCCGTCAAAAGCAAAATCTCTGACCACCCAGCCAGCTAGACCGGTCGGCGGCGTACGTACGTGTCAGTGGCCGGCGCAGGTTCCACCCAGGTGCGCACGCACGTGCTCACTTGATGCATGGATCGTGGATGGATATACCGATGGATGGATCGATCCGGGCAATTGCCGTGCGCATGCGCCGAAACGGGACCTGATCGATTCGTCCACGGGACATGCATGCCGCACTGCGGTAGCTGTTCAGTAGCACCGATTTGGCTGTGGTCGGCGGTCCATTCACCTGCACCTTCGCGATCGTTATCGACCCGTGGTACGTACGATTTTATCTTTGAATTGAAAGGCGTCGTACGTACGAATCGTACCGAATCAGCTGGCGAAGCGAGCGTTGATCGGCGACTGGACGGACCCCCCCCCCCCCCCCCCCCCCCCCCCCCCCCCCCCGTCTTTTTTTAGGGGTGACGGACGTCTTTTCCAGATGATCGGCGACTGGATGGGCCGGAAAGGGAACTGCAGGATGGATAACGCGTCCCGTCCAGTCCTCCTACGGAGAAAATCAAGTTTTTTTTTTTTTGAGCAAAACGGAGAAAATCAAGTAACATGTGCGCCTCGGCTCGACGGCCCATGTACAAAACTCCGTACTACAATAAGTACGGACCTACGTACGCGCTGGGTATGTACGAACGGATGTATACGGGACTCGAATCAAACTTTTCTTTCCATGAATGTGGCTATAACCCCCGCATAAAAAAGAATGTGGCTATAACCAAGGGTAATTCTAGGGCTAGCTCACCCCTTTGGTTACATTTCTTGTCCGCAAAAAAAAAAGTATCATTACATTTCTCATGAAACTATCATTCTCTTTTTCTTTTAGAGAAAATCAAACTACTATCATTCTCCAGAGAAGCTTTCGCCCCTGCTTTATTATACATAAAGCAACAGCTAGAGTTACAACTACGAGGGAAAGAAATAATAGACATGTTCGACAGTGATATTCTGATCCCGAGTTCACATGCACCCTGGTGAACACTAAAATCGAAAAAAATAGGAAAAAAATTCTGATTTTTTTGGCAACAAACATTGATGAGTGTTTTATCTGCGTGCAAAGCTCGGGATCGGAAACTCCATGTCCTAGACATGTTGTACTATCATTGATATAGCATATACTCTCTCGACCGCTTGTAATATACATAGGTTGTTTTTGTCCTTGACGCAAAAGCTAAGGAGATATAGGTGAGGTGACCATTCTACCTTCAATAATCTCTTGAGGACTGTGCACTCAGGTAAAATAACTTTTGCATTTGACTCTTCAAATACAAAAAAGGTAAAAATATGACGAAATTGGTTATCTATTGTAAAAAAAATTCCATGCATTTAGACAAAACAACATCATGGATGGATTATTGGCCCTAGTGAACCTGGTTTTCAAGAAAATAAATCAAAAACTATATTATGAAGTCTCAAAGAATTATGGAAAAACATTCACCAGTACAAGTATCATGCTTGTAAAATCTCATCTAGAAATGTTTTCATTTGTGGGCTATGCTAAAAGGAAAATATGTGTATCTATAGTATATCTACTGTTTGCTACTTCCTCGAAATAAGTTTCTTTCCCGCTTTATAGATAAAGCCACACGACCAAACGATACAAGGTGTTAAGAAAAACCTCTTATAAAGCAAATAAAACAAACTAGACAAACAAAGAGGGCAACGCAAAACAAGCACATGGAGTTCACTTGGATGCCACCATCTCGCCATACAGCATGAGCACATGAGTGGACGAACCACTACAAGAAGCTTCTGCGGAAGCCGACCAAGGACGAGCCCGCATCTCCCAAGCAAACCAACGGATTTCGCCTCACGCCCTCGCCACTTAGTCACTTGATAGGGACCTTTGCCCTCTCGCTCGGGCCATGAAACGCCGACCCTGCAGGCGAGCAGAAAGGTCCGAGAATGCAACGTCGAGGTCATGTGCAAGGGATAGGAGGTATATGAACCGCCTCACAACGGAGCCAATGAAGCTTGGAGCAATGATCCATGCCCTCTGCAGGCGTCGATACGCCATGACCGGAAGGGGCCTAAACTCCCCAATAACTCCCCAAGAGGGTAACGACGCCATTGCGGCGCTGCCGTCCAATCCAGCTGACCGGACATGGGTTTTCGCAAAATTCAAGCTTCACAACTTTGACCAAGTTTATAGAGAAAATTATCTATGTCCATAATACCAAATATATATACCATATGAAAATATATTTCACGATGAATCTAGTGGTATTGATTTAGTATTCTAGATGTTTATAAATTTCTCTATAACATGGTCAAAATTTACAATTTTTTTAAAAAAATCTAGCACGCACTATATTTTGCGACGAAAGGAGTATTATAGATCCATGATTTGTTGTGTAGCTCAATTATTTAATACTCCCTCTGTAAACTTTTAGTGACCTAAAACGTCTTGTAAAAGTTTACAGAGGGAGTATTTCTGAGTGATTTTTTATAGATTATAGGGACATCTATATTTTTTGGACAAAAGATGATATATTAATATCAAGATGACATTGTGCATGTGAAATTTGTTTCAGATTTATTTTGAAATTTTAATATGTTTTTTGAACTTTAGAAAGCAGGTGCGCCGGCGTTTCAGCGGGAGGATCATCTACACTTTATGGTCTATATTTTTTGCGACGAAAGCAGGTGCGCCGGCGTTTCAGCGGTATTGGCTAAGCTAGTTTTTGGTTTGTTGCGGTTTTGGCAGTTTTGCCACGTTCCCTAAAAACGTGCGCCCCTACGTACATCGCGTTTTTCGCTCTCCTTCTATAAGAAAAGGCAGTGCTCCTGCCGGTTCCTTAAAAAAAAAAGAATCCTGGCTCACATGATGGATCTTGCTAATGAATATTAGCTTTTTTTTCCCCAAAAAATATTTCAATTTTTCTTTATTTTCCATATACGAGCATGTCCATGTGGGGTGTAATCACGAATCATCTCATCATCTGGGCATTGCATATTGGTCGTGTAGTATTATCAGCAGTCAGCTGAAACACCAAGATCATGAGTATCTTGAGCATAACATGGCCTTGCTACTGCTGGTCTGCACACAATGTACGCTCAGTCTCCAAAGTCGGTCTACTTACGAGTCGTAGCACGTGGCGATGGCATCCATACCACCCATCATCATAATAACAATCAACAATCATGGAGGAGAATATACACTTCGGTCTCATGCAATCCTGCTATAGCAGCAACCACCAAAACCGTATATTAATCTCATTAAACTCTGCAAGAGCTGCGAGACGACGAATGGACAGTTGGACACTGGACTTGTACCTAGCTAGAGAATATAATCTTTGGTCAAGACTAGCTTAACTACGACCGTACGCGGATGGCTTGACCTCCTCCAAACCCATGTACTCAAGACTACTGCAAGAGCTAACCTGTTTCTTGCTAGAAAAACGTATGCATACCTACTTGCTTATTTGTATATTCACTGATCAGTACTACGATCAATTATTCAATTAGTGGGCTACTAGTTGACTAATTACGTAATTAGAGTACGTACATGACCTCTGGACAAAGCAATAATACTACTATACTAGCGAGGAAAGGTCTGCGAAGATATGAACAAGAGTACTATAATTTAGTCCATTAGTCAGCTGCAAGTTACCTGATGTGTCTCTGATTTGGTCTTGCTTACGTTCTGTCTTTCGCGTTCCCTTTACATTCTACGGTCCAGTTTCTGGTTGGTCCAGAAGAAGAAATTCAAAGTTTTCTGTGAATGAACCCATGCTCTTGTCCAGCCGGTCTCTTGCTGATTTTCTGGGTCTCTTGAATCTTTTTTCGAGGGACTTCTCTATTGAATCCTGACGACTGAAGAATGGTGAAGATTATGCATATACATTTGTACAGTCCGGACACATTTTGAGCATTATTATGTATATAGCACATGTCGAGGAAATGTACACGAAATTTCCGTAAGATTAGTGGTAATTTCTCGAGCATTAGCTAGTAAATGGCATGCTTACATATGTATGGTAAACTACAATTAGCTTGTCAAAGTGTATACTGTCACAGTCAAAGAGTCATGTTTATGCTTTGCTTAACTGTAGGTTCTTTCGTTGAAAGTTTTGTAGTCAATTTGAATTCATTTCAACAAGCTCTCCACTCTGAAAACTCTGGTATCCATACTCTGTCCTGTGAGAGTTGCTTCCCTGCTCCCCCCTAACTCAACGCGAGAGGGGTATATTTGCCCCCCGCCAGTTTTTTTTCTCCGGCCCGCCGTAGCTCATATCCAAGCCCCGTATAATCCATTGTAGCCCATATCCAAGCCCCGTATAACCCCTTGTACTCATACCGTATAGGTACAGTACCCTCCCCCGGAAAAAAAAATCGCACGACCCCACGACAACGTACGACCTGCCGAAGCTAGCTCCATCATTCACGCAGTTCCCTAGCTGAGGTTCTTTGCGAATATCGGCGCCGGCAATCTCGTCCCCGGCGATCTCCGCCGACAGCGGCATCGTCGTGAACCTCCAGCGCTCCCAGGTACCGCATCCCGCCTCCCACATTTGGCTCGCTCATGGCAGCATCTAACCAACTGCCGCCATTTTCGTGGTAGTGGTTAACCTAGCTACCCGGCGGCGCAGGCTATCGCGGATCTTGTTCCGGTAGTGCTGCTCCTGGTGATACAAAGTGATCACGGCGGCTGATGTGGGTTTGTTCTATCTAGGGTTAACGTAGCGTGGGTTGCCATCGGTTGTGTGCAGGTCAGCTATCGTTATTTGATGCGGCGGCTAACCTAGCTATCCGGCGGCGCAGGTTATCTCGGATCCAGTTTCGGCAGTGCTGCTCCTCGCGATCCTAATTGATCACGCCGGGTGTCGTGGGCATCTTCCCTAGTAGGGTTCACGTACCTTATCGCTGACGACCGCTCTGGAGACGGGGGAGGATCCATGGGCGCTCATAGGTCATTGGTGTCAGTTGTGTGCACGATCTGAACGCCCTAGGTTGCGGTAGTTTACTTAACGTTGCTAATCGCGTGCTATCAGTTGTGTACTTCATTATTGGAATTGTTTGCACGTGTGATGATACTTATTAATTGTTGTAGGAAATGGCGGACAGTGGGTTAATTGATATTGACCTAGATTTGGAGTTCGGAGAGCTTTTGAAAGACTGGATAGATGATTGGTCAGATGATGAAAATTCAGATCACGGAGATTGGTCAGAGAATGGGAACGAAGGGGAAGTTGTGAATGTGAGTGGCATTATTATGTTATATTTGTTAATGACATCCGACAACATTATATTTTTGTATTTAAAATTTGTAGATGGACGTGGATGATAATAGTGAGGATAACAATTCCGATGTCTCGGATGAAGATTACATTAGTCAGGTACGGAAGTGGAATTTTTTGATGGCATGCAAAGTATGAGATGATGCTATTATATGATAACTAACTATCTGTTTGTGTTGAATTGTTCAGCTAATTTCAGGATCTCATAATGTGTACGACTATTACGGTGAATCTGACGCGGAGATAGGCCTTGATGACGAATCAGTAGATGCACCTGATTCTGGGGAGTTGCAGTCGTCGGTCAACAAGAGTGAGGTATGTATGTAATCAATGTTGTATGGAAGTAATGTTAAACAATAGAATTTTGTTTTCATGTCTATGTTTTGATTGTGTAGGTGACAGAAGATGAGGGGAAAGAGAATGTCCAAGATACTACCTATGCAGAAGATAAGAGGGATATGTTCATGAAGATAAGAGAGATGACTTTTATGTCTAAACCAACCGCGTTTGTTTTCTACAACAGCTATGCTAGAGATAATGGTTTCAGCATTAGAAAGGATAAGGTCAGGTATAGCAAAGATGAGTCAAATCATTTGCGTTTGAGGCGGTATGTTTGTTCGAGAGAAGGGAAACGTGACAGCAAGTTGCTAAGCGGGGATGGACGTAGCCGTAGGCTCAGACCCGAGTCACGCTACAGCTGCGAAGCGCACCTGACCGTGAAGCTTGACAAAAAGCATGGGGTTTGGTATGTTGGTAGTTTTGAGGACAAGCACAGTCATATGTTAGCAAGACCGGATGAAGTACCTTTTCTTTGGTCCCACAGAAAAATCAAAGAGTACCAGAAAGCTGAGATATTGTCAATGGGAGCCGCAGGGATTAGAACTCACACTATTATGGATTCTTTCATCAGCAAACATGTATGGTACGGTGGTGTTGGGTTTACGAGGCGTGATATATACAACCTTTGATCCAGGGAGAAGAGGAAGCTGCTTTCAAAAGGTGATGCTGCCACAGCCATATGCATCATGGCTAGTAGGAAAGAGAGGGATCCTAGCTTCTTTTTCAAGTACAAGTTAGATAAAGAAGGACATATGAATAGAATGTTCTGGTGTGACTCCCAATCTCGTCAGGACTATGAGGACTTCGGGGACGTGGTTGTATTTGACAGCACGTACAAGATGAATCGCTATGCTATGCCATTCATACCTTTTGTTGGTCTTAACAATCACCGGAAGACTACTGTTTTTGGTTGTGCCATAGTTTCGGACGAGACCGAAGAGACATATGTGTGGCTGCTGCAAACTTTTTTGAGGGCAATGTGTCAAAAGATGCCGAAGAGTGTAATCACGGACGCCGACGCTGCGATGATCAGGGCAATTCGCGAAGTCTTGCCAGATGTGTGGCACCGTATATGTACATGGCATATAGAAAAAAAATGAAGATTCACCTCAGTCACAAGTCGTTGAACGAGTTCCGGACTCTTCTGTACTACACCACGTCCACGGCCACATTTGAGGAGAGATGGCACGCGTTTGCCAAAAGATGGCAGTCGAAAAAAAATAGTAACTTGGATGAGGTGGATGTATAAGAAGAGGAGACTGTGGGCCGCAATTTATCTGACAGAGGGGTTTTGGCTTGGCATGAAAAGCAACCAGAGGAGTGAAAGTTTGAACTCCTGCCTTCACCTCCACCTAGACGGTGAAATGACCATGGTGGATATGGTTTTGCACTATGAGAACACCATAGTACGTATCCGTGAGAACGAGGCGCGAGATGACTGCACGGCCTCATAGACTGTACCGGTGCCAGCTACTAGCTCCAGGGAACTTGAGGTAGCTGCTTCTCACATCTTCACTCCAGCAAACTTCTATATGTTACAAGATGATCTTAAAAAAGTTGGCGGCATGGAGATTGTAGAAAGAATGCTCTGAGACGATTCAGAGCAGTTCATCGTGGCTTGGAAAAATAACCAGAAGAGACGTTTTTGGGTGGAGTATACACCAGAAAATTCCGCAGAAACTATAAGGTGCAGCTGCAGAAGAATGATACGAAAGGGTCTACCTTGCAAGCACATATTCCATCTACTGAAGTACATGAAAATATCTGAAATACCAAAGTGTTTAGTTCTTGTTCGGTTCATGAAAGAAGCAAGGTTGGGACTGCCGGCGAGGCACACAAGTGATCTGTTGGGATTTGGTTGGACTGGGGCAAGGGAAAGAATGAAATATAGCCAGGTCAGTGTGTTAGCGTCAGAAGCTATGCATGCGGCATGCAAACACCCAGCATTGTGGGATCAGTTAGAGGAGAGTTTGAAGGCCGTGATAGCTAAGAGCCATGAGTATGATATGCCACAGGAAAATTTGAGTAAGAAAATGTCTGATCTCAGTAAGTGTGCAATTGAATATGTAGATGATGGTGAAGGCAACGTAGTTGCAGTTCAAGATCCTATTAAAGTATCAAGCAAAGGTGCAACAAAGGTAGATGAGAACCACCCTATGTCCAAAAATGGTAGACCACTTTCGTTCGATGAGATCAAAACCCGGTGCGGCGCTTGCAAAATGCTAGGACACACTAAACGCAGCAAGAAATGCAAACTAAATAAGAAGTACGTGTTTGCATGCATTGTCGATTATATATATTTTTACCTTATCATTCATTAACTTATCCTCTCTGTTATCATGTGCAGAAATGTGCTCCAGGAAGAAGAGTAGAAGACTTGCTTCAGTTTTGTATGGATGAATCGCGTGAACTAGCTAGGACCATCAGCTAGTGGTCGTAGGCTATACTAAACAGGAGGCGGTCAGTAGGGAATTTAATCACGTAAAATTGGTGGCAGTATAGCCTTCACATTATGGCATCCTATGTGCTTGACCTATCGCGTTTTTGGTTCCTATATATTTTAGCAACTTTGTCAGCACTTGGTTGATTGCGAGTGTGTTTTGGTTGAACTATCTTCGGTTGTATGCATGTACAATGTGACTGTGAGGTTGAACTCTATTCTTGGTGTATCAACCTTTTACTTTTGGAAAGGAGCTATAAAAGACTTGCTGTATTAAACAAGTAGGTAACAAAGTGTGACTCCAAGACCATAACACTAAGAATGTGAACCATGAATTCCCAGAAAAAATATTTGGAGTCAATAAGAAACAAAAAAGGGGCAAAGATTATATGTAATGTTTCGTAAGCCCTGAATACCGGAGTTTCTGAATTAATCAAGAGATGAGGAACTAGCTGAATACCAGACATGACTTTCGCTTTGGCTGCGTTCTAACCTCCAATAGACTTCGTAAAACATGTATGCACATTATCTCCTTTCTCCATGATTCATATACATCATTTGTTCAGAAGCCATGACTTTGTGGCTACAATAGTTGTAATCTCCAAATACATTACCGCTGGGAGAGGATTAGGGAGGCAATAGTAATGATGTAATGTAAGGTCTATTCTTTTCATTTGTTTTTGCTTGTATTATAAGAATTAAAATACAATCGATATAACATCTGAATTCATGTCCTCTAGGAGAAAAAGTTAACGGCTTGGACCACAAGTCATTCAGACGTGGTAATACACGGATAACATTACAGAAAATGGATACAGTCATATTGAAAAAGCTTTCTTATGATTGTCATTTTGAGACTAGCAGCAAAAAATCTTAGAAGAAAAATACCAATTATGAAACAAAAGGGTCATGGCATCCTTGCACTTGCTCTTTCACAGTAGAAAAAAACCGCTCAGCACCTCGGAAACAAAATAAAATGTGCATTTACAAAAAATATTAAGCAAGAACAACTGTTAAGTGAAGGAAAAAAAATTATATTCGTACGAACAAATTGTCTCACAGCATTACACATACACATGTATGCATAAGCAACAAAAAATCCACACAATATTCGAGGTAACCTCTTTATTACATAAATGGTATAAAAGAAAATTTATTCATGGCCCGGAAATCTGCTAACGGACTAAAACCAAAGCACTCAAACTTGAATCTTCCATCATCTATGAAGTGTTCACGCACGGCTTTTCTTTGCGATGTCGCGAATTTTGTTTTTCACGCATTCCAGCGTGTTGGTAGGTGACAAAATCAACTCGGCGATGAAACGTCTTCTCCTTGCGTTAACCGCGTCCTGCAAATTTTTACATAAAGGTTAAATGAATTCCAGTAGTTATACAACCATAGTACCGAGAGTACAAACATAGATAACAACTAACCTGGGAAAATTGGCCCGTCATTCGGTCCCCGTCCCAATGCTCCAGACATTCTATCACAAAAAGGCCACAAGAGTTCCTGATATATATGCAAACATTAGTCATGGTCCATACGAACATGTATGTCGTTATTAGATTATGGTGTACCATTAACTCACCCGTCCTCTTGTTGTGGCATGTCGTACTCTTTCATAGGCCACTTTGTCACGTCTGGATATTTCCCAGGTGTAATAAGGTTTGCCTCTAGCATATCCTGTGCTATAGCGAGCCGCTGTGAAAAGGGAAATGTCAATTGAGAACCATAAAACAATTTGTACGAACAGTACTAGCAATGTTGGTGAGAGTACCAGTGCTTTAACAGTCTTGATTGACAGCTCGAGAGGATAGAGCAAATCCAGAACTTGGAATTGTTGCTTTCGCATGTGCATTACCACGGTCATCCAGTGTGTATTGCCGATATTCAACGGGATATACGTCTAAAGTGTAACAAAACATTGTGTATCACATAAAATGCTTCTTCAAATGTCGTGTATTGAACAAGTAAGAACTTAACGTACCTTATCACGCACAGTATACTCTTCCAGAACTCTAGAAACTGCTCCAGCTTTGGCCATCGCACTATCCATGTTGCAGCTCGACGACAGTGGATTGTCCCGTGCCAAAGCACGATCTACAAGGAATTTGGACCTCCATGCTGGACAGAGGTGGCGATCATGACCAACGCGCAACGCCAAATGTTCCAGATAAGCATCAATAACCTGCATACAATATAAGGACATTTTATGTTCAAACTTGACACATATAGTATTCAATGAAATAACAGGACATGCAAATAGTACTTACATCATCCAACAGCCATTTATGGTCTAGTACCGGTCGAAGCCTTTCCGAACTCAGAGCGTTGCCACTTGCATTGTTGTAAACTCTTTTTTTTCCTATTCTTCTCGCACCGAGAAGCTAGGTCCACAAATGTAACAACTGCATCAATTAGTTCCGGCGTCAACTCATCTGCCACAACCTCTGGCAGATCGTTGTCATAAACCAGAGTTGCATGAAAATATATGAACATCAACAATGGTGAATACATGCACTAGTAGTAAATAACGCAGTAAGAAAGGTAGTAACGGTACCTCTACTTGCGGTAGTAGTACCGGAGGGTCTAGTACCGCGGGTGGCACGCCTGCTCGGCTTGTCAAGTGCATATGGGGATTCAAATTTCTTGGGAACGGTCCGCTTCCGCTTCCCAGACATAACGTCGTCAACCTTACCGTTTGTTGCAGCCTTTTTTGGTTTTGCCGTAGCCATGAACTTGGTGACAGAAGTTGCACTAATGTCTATGTCCGATGAAGCTGCTTGATACGTCTCCGTTGTATCTATAATTTTTGATTGTTTCATGCCAATATCCTACAATTTCCACATACTTTTGGAAACATTTTATATGATTTCTTGGACTAACATATTGATCCAGTGCCCAATGCCAGTTCCTGTTTTCTGCTTATTTTTTGTTTCACAGAAAATCCATATCAAACGAAGTCCAAATGCAATAAAATTTTATGGAGAATTATTTTGGAATATATGTGATTTTTGGGAGGTGGAACCAACGCAAACGGAGGCCCATAGCCTCCACAAGCCACCAGGGCGCGGCCCCTCCCCAGGTGCGCGGTGGTGCCTCGTGGGCACACCGTAAGTCGGTTGGAGCTCTTCTTCGGGCGCAAGGAAACTAATATCCGGAAAAAAATCGTGTTAAAATTTCAGCCCGATCGGAGTTACGGATCTCCAGGAATTTAAGAAACGGTGAAAAGCCAGAAAACAGGAACGCGAAACAGAAGAGAACAGAGAGAGAGAGATCCAATCTAGGAGGGGCTCCTGCCCCTCCGCCGCCATGGCAGCCATGGACCAGAGGGGAAACTCTCCTCCCATCTAGGGGGGAGGCCAAGTAAGAAGAAGAAGAAGGGGGGCTCTCTCCCCCTCTCTTCCGGTGGCGCCAGAGCGCCGCCGGGGGAAACATCGTGACGGCGATCTACACCAACAAATTCGCCGCCGTCAACGCCAAATCTCTCCCCCTCTATGCAGCGGTGTAACACCTCTTCTCCCCACTGTAATCTCTACTTAAACATGGTGCTTAATGCTACATATTATTATCCAATGATTTGTGGCCATCCTATGATGTTTGAGTAGATTCTTTTGGTCCTATGGGTTGATTGATGATCGTGATTGGTTTGAGTTGTATGTTTTATTTTGGTGCTATCCTATGGTGCCCTCCGTGTCGCGTAAGCGTGAGGGATTCCCGCTGTAGGGTTTGCAATACGTTCATAATTCTCTTATAGTGGGCGGCTAGAGTGACAGAAGCTTACATCCGAGTAAGGGGGTTGTTGCGTATGGGAGTAAAGGGGACTTGATACTTAATGCTATGGATGGGTTTTACCTTAATGATCTTTGGTAGTTGCCGATGCTTGCTAGAGTTCCAATCATAAGCGCATATGATCCAAGTACGGAAAGTATGTTAGCTCATGCCTCTCCCTCATATAAAATTGCAATAATGATTACCGGTCTAGTTATCGATTGCCTAGGGACAAATCTTTCTCTTGTGTTACAAAAAGCTTTCTACTAAACAACTAACTTTTATTATCTTGCAAATTACTCGTAGTTTTATTCTCAGTAAGTATTTCTAGTTTTATTCTTGCAAATTATCCTACTACACCTAAAAAGTACTTCTAGTTTCATACTTGTTGTAGGTAAAGCGAACGTTAAGTGCGCATAGAGTTGTATCGGTGGTCGATAGAACTTGAAGGGAATATTAATTCTACCTTTAGCTACTCGTTGGGTTTGACACTCTTATTTATCGAAAAAGCTACAATTGATCCCCTATACTTGTGGGTTATCAAGACCTTTTTCTGGCGCCGTTGCCGGGGAGCAATAGTGTGGGGTTGATATTCTCGTGTGTGCTTGTTTGCTTTATCACTAAGTAGATTTTATTTTCTGTTCTAAGTTGTTTTATATCTTTAGTTATGGATATGGAACACGAAACACCAAAAAAATTAGTTGTACTTGCTACTCATGGATATGGGGAACCTCCTAAAACCCTCAATGCTCGTTATGTGGAAAACATTAAACACTACTTTGATAATCCTGAGAAAACCCCATTCAAATTGATAATGCGAGACACGTTGGATCAACGTGAATACTTTAGGGATTATCGCTTGTCTCAAAAAGGGAAACTCTTATGGGATCAAATTGATTATTTGCAATGGTATGCTTGGAATTTATGCTTGAGATATGATTATACTTGTTGCTCTAGGATGAAGGCTCCACACCTTCCCTTTTCATGTAAATTTAATGATAATGAAACCTTGGCTTCTTATGCTAATGGTATATATGATTACTATGATGTGGAACAAATAGAAGAATTTGTTGCTTTTAAGGGTGCTTATGAAATTGAATCTTTGTTTGAAAAGTATGAAGATTGTGATGATGCTGTCTACATATCTGAAAATTTTGCTATACTTAAATATTGCTATGAGAATTACGAATACAATGCCGATATTAATGAGTTTATTGAGAAAGTCTCCGCTATCCAAGAAGAGACTAATATTTTGCAGGAACCTATGGAAGAAATTGATGAAACTGTGAGCTCATTAGATGAAAAAGATGACGAGGAGAGCGAAGAACAAAAGGAGGAAGAGCGGATTGATCACCTGTGCCCACCTTCTGATGAGAGTAACTCTTTATCCCATACCTTTTTTAATTTCCCTTCGTGCTTACCGAAGGATGAATGCTATGATAATTGCTATGATCCCTTGGATTCGTTTGAAAGATCCCTTTTTGATGAAATTGATGCTTGCTATGCTTGTGGCCATGATGCCAATTTGAATTATGCTTATGGAGATAAACTTGCTATAGTTCCTTATGTTAAGAATGAAATTTTTGCTATTGCACCTACACATGATAGTCCTATTATCTTTTTGAATTCTCCAAACTACACTATGTCGGAGAAGTTTGTGCTTATTAAGGATTATATTGATGGGTTGCGTTTTACTGTTGCACATGATGATTTTGATGAATATAATATGCATATGCTTGCTGCTCCTACTTGCAATTATTATGAGAGAGGAACTACATCTCGGCCTCTCTATGTTTCCAATATGATAAAATTGCAAGAAACTGCTTATGCTATGTATCAGCCTTTATTATGTGTGCATGAATTGTTCTTTTATGACATGCCGATGCATAGGAAGAGAGTTAGACTTCGTCATTACATGATATATGTTACTTTGTGCTCACTACTAAATTACAAATCATTGTTAATTAAAATTGGCTTTGATATAGCTTGGGATCCGGGTGGATCAATTACTTGAGCACTTTATGCCTAGCTTAATGGCTTTAAAGAAAGCGCTGCCAGGGGGACAGCCCAGAAGTTTTAGAGAGTCATTTATTTCTGTTGAGTGCTTTTATAAAGTTTAAAAAAAAATATAGAGGGGAACCTAAAAACTTTACAAAAAGAAAAGTGAGACAGATGAGCAATGTGGAAGTGGGGGCTAGCCTTGAACTTTGTTCATGCCCATGGAAATTTTGTGAACCTTGAATTACCGAAACTTTTCAACAAAAATAATTATCCCCTTGTAAAAATCCATTGTATTATAAAAATAATGTGCCAAGATTTACCGTTAGGATGTTTAAATTGCTTGTTTGGTATGTGCAGTGCAAAAACAGAAACTTTTGCTGTAGTGCGTGAATCTACATTTTTTACTGGAACCTGAAAAATTCTAATTTTTTTACACAGTACTGCTATGCAAACTTTTTATTTTGTCCTAATGTTTCAGAATTTTTTGAGTTACAGAAGTATATGTAATATTTGCATCTTTACAGACTGTCCTATTTTCACAGATTGCTGTTATAGTTTCGTTATTTGCTTATGTTTGAAATCTTGTTGAACCCCATTGACTTGGGAGCCATAGAATTGTGATAGCATACAGTGGGTAATGTTTGATTATAATTATACAATAATATTAGAGCAGGACATGATGGGATTTGATGTTATATGTACTAACCCTTCTAATAAAAAGTTCGGTTAAGTTTTGTGTGGATGAAGTGTTTGAAGATCGAGGTGGTATCGATATGAGGAGAATAAGGAGGGGCAAGAGTTCAAGCTTGGGGATGCCCAAGGCATCCCAAGTAAATATTCAAGGAGACTCAAGCATCTAAGCTTGGGGATCCCCCGGAAGGCATCACATCTTTCTTCAACAAGTATCGGTATGTTTCGGTTTTTGTTTTGTTCACATGATATGCGTAAATTCTTGGAGCGTCATGTGCCTTTTATTTTTCTTTTAATAAATGCACCGTGCTGGTATGAGATAGTCCTTGGTTGATTTATTGAATGCTCTTTGCACTTCACTTATATCTTTTGAGTATGGCTTTATAGAATGCTTCATGTGCTTCGCTTATATCATTTGAAGTTTGGATGCCCGTTTCTCTTCATATAGAAAACCGTTATTTGTAGAATGCTCTTTTGCTTCACTTATATTTGTTAGAGCATGGTCTTTTGTAGAAAGAATTAAACTCTCTTGCTTCACTTATATCTATTTAGAGAGTCAACAGGAATCGGTCATTCACATGGTTAGTCAGAAAATCCTACATAAACCTTGTAGATCACTGAATATGATATGTTTGATTCCTTGCAATAGTTTTACGATATGGAGATGATAATATGTGAGTTATGCTAGTGAGTAATTGTGATTCAGTAAGAATATTGGTGTTAAGGTTTGTGATTCCCTATGCATGCACGTAAAGTCAATAGTTATGCAACGAAGTTATATCCTACTTATGGTGCATTATTCAGTGTTAGTTATTCTCAATGCATGCTTATGACCATTTTCGTTTTCTGGTTGGTTGCTTCTCAATCTATTTGCTAGCCTTCATTTGTACTAAGCGAGAATGTTGCTTGTGCATCCAACTCCTTAAAACCAATGTTGTGCCAAATGAGTCCACCATACCTACCTATATGTGGTATTTCCATGCCGTTCCAAGTAAATTTGCATGTGCCAACTCTATTTTTTTAAAATAATTTTCCGTTTGTGTGCCCGTACCGCTCATGAAGCGGCAGGGGGTGGCCAATATTTTCCATGCTAGGTGTGTTATTCTCACGATGAGTGTTTATTCACTTGTCATTGCATGAGAGAGTGGCAGGTATTAGGAATGCCCAATCCCATAATGAATCAAAAATAATAATAACAAAATTCCTTGGAAAGTGTTGGTATGGAAGGCACCCGTGGATACGGCTAGCCATGGATTGTGAAAGAATGGTGGAAAGGAAATGAACTTTATTTTCTGTTTGGGAACCGCCTATAATGTGTCTAGCAAGGAAGATGTTGGGAACTCTCGGTCGTTTTTGTTGACAGGAAAAGCATGCCTCTCAAAATAATTTCATCTCTCTGTTTTAAGCTTTGAGCTCTGGCACCTCTGCAAATCTATGCTTCCCTCTGCGAAGGGCCTATCTATTTTGCTTTTATGCATTTTTATTTTTATTGAGTCTCCATCTTCTCTTATAAAGCACCAACTGGAGAGCACTATTGTCATACTTGTGCATTGGGTGTAGTTAATGTTGAGTGTGTTTCATGAATGGATCAATGACTGAGCATAACGGGCTAGGGATAACTTTCTTTAGCGTTTATATTTTGAAAGACATGGTTGTTTGTTAGTATGCTTGAATATTGATGTCTTTATATCAAATTATAGATTATTGCTTTGAATCACTCGTGTCTTAATATTCATGCCATGATTAAATTATATGATCAAGATTATGCTAGGTAGCATTCCACATCAAAAATTATCTTTTTATCATTTACCTACTCGAGGACGAGTAGGAATTAAGCTTGGGGATGCTGATACGTCTCCGTCGTATCTATAATTTTTGATTATTTCATGCCAATATCCTACAATTTCCACATACTTTTGGCAACATTTTATATGATTTCTTGGACTAACATATTGATCCAGTGCCTAGTGCCAGTTCTTGTTTTCTGCTTATTTTTTGTTTCATAGAAAATCCATATCAAACGAAGTCCAAATGCAATAAAATTTTACGGAGAATTATTTTGGAATATATGTGATTTTTGGGAGGTGGAATCAATGCAAACGGAGGCCCACAGCCTCCACAAGCCACTAGGGCACGACCCCCCCAGGCGCGCGGTGGTGCCTCGTGGGCACACCGTAAGTTGGTTGGGGTTCTTCTTCGGGCGCAAGGAAGCTAATATCCGGAAAAGAATCATGTTAAAATTTCAGCCCGATCGGAGTTACGGATCTCCGGGAATTTAAGAAATGGTGAAAGGCCAGAAAACAGGAACGCGAAACAGAAGAGAACAGAGAGAGAGATCCAATCTAGGAGGGGCTCATGCCCCTCCGCCGCCATGGCAGCCATGGACCAGAGGGGAAACTCTCCTCCCATCTAGGGGTGAGGCCAAGGAAGAAGAAGAAGAAGGGGGCTCTCTCCCCCTCTCTTCCGGTGGCGCCGGAGCGCCGCCGGGGGAAACATCGTGACGACGATCTACACCAACAACTTCGCCGCCGTCAACACCAACTCTCTCCCCCTCTATGCAGCGGTGTAACACCTCTTCTCCCCGCTGTAATCTCTACTTAAACATGGTGCTTAATGCTACATATTATTATCCAATGATTTGTGGCCATCCTATGATGTTTGAGTAGATTCTTTTGGTCCTATGGGTTGATTGATGATCGTGATTGGTTTGAGTTGTATGTTTTATTTTGGTGCTGTCCTATGGTGCCCTCCGTGTCGTGTAAGCGTGAGGGATTCCTGCTGTAGGGTTTGCAATACGTTCATAATTCTCTTATAGTGGGCGGCTAGAGTGATAGAAGCTTACACCCGAGTAAGGGGGTTGTTGCGTATGGGAGTAAAGGGGACTTGATACTTAATGCTATGGTTGGGTTTTACCTTAATGATCTTTGGTAGTTTCGGATGCTTGCTAGAGTTCCAATCATAAGTGCATATGATCCAAGTACGGAAAGTATGTTAGCTCATGCCTCTCCCTCATGTAAAATTGCAATAATGATTACCGGTCTAGTTATCGATTGCCTAGGGACAAATCTTTCTCTTGTGTTACAAAAAGCTTTCTACTAAACAACTAACTTTTATTATCTTGCAAATTACTCATAGTTTTATTCTCAGTAAGTACTTCTAGTTTTATTCTTACAAACTATCCTACTACACCTACAAAGTACTTCTAGTTTCATACTTGTTATAGGTAAAGCGAACGTTAAGTGCGCGTAGAGTTGTATCGGTGGTCGATAGAACTTGAAGGGAATATTAATTCTACTTTTAGCTCCTCGTTGGGTTCGACACTCTTATTTATCGAAAAAGCTACAATTGATCCCCTATACTTGTGGGTTATCACTGCTCGAGAAGAATTACCAATGATCCAAGGGTTTTCCGGTGTTGCACCATAGTCATCATGAGGCTTCGTAGGTGAAGCACCATTCTGGACATTTTTCTTAGCTGGGGTTTTCTGGTTGGCCAAAAAATAATGTGTTAGGTTTAGTTCACAAACATATAAAAGATTAAACGAGAAAATTCAACACAAAAATATCAAAACATACTTCCTCATCTACGGTTTTCTGGTACGCAACATCTTGCTCAGGCTGCGTCAGATCAATGACCGGATCTTTAGAACCGTCAGAGTCATTGTCTTCCTTCTACATGAATTCCTTTTTTTTTTCTTGCGGACCGTTCTGAAACGAAGCCACTTCTTCATATGCATCATTTTTACCGGATGGCTCTGCAGCCACGGGCTTGTACATCACACCTTCTTTGGTCAACTTCTCCAACAATCTCTGCGATACAAATATAAATTTATTAATGCATGCATGGTTTTGTAACTACAAACATACTGTATACATAAAAGGTAGGGCGTGTCACCTCTGCGACTAGATCAGGGATTTGCCTCATCTGGTTGTGTATGTATTCCATACACCGCTTCATTATAGCCTTCATCATCTCATCCGCGGATGACGCAGCCTTGGACTTCCTTGCGGTGGCACTGGCGGGCTTGGGTTTTGGCTTCTGTGAAGGCGCAATTTCTAGGACTTTGGCCTCCTGTGCCCTATATTCTTGGGTTATATTATCTTCGACCTGCATGTGAAATACAAGTACATGTGATGAACCAGAACAAAAATATTATTAAGTTATAAAATATTTAAGATGGACAGAACACAATGAATTACCTTAACGTTACCACGGCCACGACCGTTGTCATAATCAAACCGATCTCTCCTAGTGGCTGCAGCTTCGGTCCAATTTCTCATCAGAGGTTGTATGGACAAGTTGGGATTGAAAGCGCAATCACCTTCCAGAGGTTGCACCTTCTCCCAGTACAAGTACTACATAAATAAAAAGATTTATAGTTAGTAATATACATCAAATAAATTTGCTATGATTAAAAAATTGACAATGCTATAATTAAGTCTGGTAGGTGTACCCGCAAGAGAGCTAAATTGCCCTTCGGCCATTGGCGGACGTGTCTGCCTTTCCTCACAATTCGAAGGCAGTCGAGGAGAACACAGAGGGTGAATGCATTCCAATTAATCTTGGAAATACGTTTCACATCATCCACCAACGCGTAATACTGTTTTGGGACAATCTTGCTCGACATCGGAGCAATAACTGTTGCTAGCAAGACAAGGACTACTTTCCAAAGGAAATCATCGTTGGCGGATTTATTTTTAATAATGTCCACAATCAGATCATCAATCACGATATTACCTGTAGACTTACTCAGAAATTGAGGCGGCACCCGGTCTTTAATGTCCTCACCTTCTTCACTGAGAATGTCTGTAGCCGACAGTCCTTGGTTGTCCAAGTTGAAGATGCACTCGACGTCCATGGCTCTGAGAGACACCTCGCCAACCAGGTCTTGTACAATGAATCTTCTCGTGGTGGGCTCAAAATTCTCAACCATGTACCTTATCAAAAGTGTACACATCTTAATCGATGGCATCTGCATCATGCTACGCAATGTTGTTTCGGCGAGTCTCGCGCGTTGAGTGCCAGATAGAGCGGCCATCAGTTTGCACCATTTTTCAACAGCGCACACAATTTCTCCATTGAGTTCGTCCATCCTGTTGAAAAAAGAAAATACTTGCTTAGAAAAGCAATAGTAAAGCAAACAAAATAACAATACAAGGCGTTTATAATTTACATGCATGTGATCAATTAGTTTCAGAATCAAAACTAACATAAATTATATAATCAATTAATTTCATTCATGTTCTTTATTTCACTACGATAGGACTAATAGCATGAACGTGAGACATGACTCTTAGGTCCAGTACATGAGTTGCAAATTGAACATAATGCAACAAACTTAATCGAATGTACATCAATGCTACCTACTTGAGGTTGATCATCAACTAATCTATAATTCATTAATGTTTTATTCGCACCAGAAAATACCAAACTACGTGGGAACCATAAACATAACCAATGTTTACTTAAAGTGATTGAGATATGTAGTTGATTTAGCCGGATATGAAAAAAATAATTTGGATCATGCTATGAAAATAGAATTGGATCATGCTGGTTGACAGACAAAGTGGGAACCATAACAATAACCAATCTCAACTAAAAGTGAGTGAGAGATTTAGTAGATTTAGCCGGATAGGAAAAGAAAATTATTGTACCATGCTATGAAAAAACAAAAGATCTAGTTCATCTATGCCATCTGGTTGGAACGCATGTAATTGAACGCATCTAATTTGAACAGATCTGCTAAACCTAGCGCCCTCCAAGCTAAAACACGGACAACCTATGTTGCTATCAACGGGGTATGGCAGCCAACTTACTTGCACGGTCGATGAAGATGAAAGTAGGGGACGATGCGGTGTCGTTGTAGTTCGTCCACGGCGGCTACCATGTGCAGGGCGGATGCGACGGACCGAGCTGTCGTCGACTCAGCGATAGGAGGCGAGATGTACGAGGATGTCGAAATTATATAGGAGGAATATCTCCTAGGTCGTCGTAACTTCCCGGGAGTGTACGTCAACAATCTTTCTTTTCCTTTGTTGACGGGAGGCAATACGTGCTCCTCAATCCGAGGAATTAGGCAGATTGGGATTAGCACGATCCGGGAAAAGTGTAACAAAATGGCAACTACTCCCGTGATCGACGTGCGACTCATCCCATGATCGACGTGCATGGAATACCCACAACTGTGGGCTTGCGGACATGGGTCACTCCAACTTTTAGCCCAGCAAGCTAGCGGGATGGGCCAACCTACTTTTTTTTATATATTTTTGAATTACAACCAATTACAAATCTACCCCTCAAAAACAAAATAAAACAATTCCAAATCTGAACTACATGTATTTAAAATAAAGAATTGTTAATGTATACCAAATGAGCCCAAACTTTTTCCACACCCTCAGAGCACCATGGCAAGCATGCATGCCAATTTTCGTTGATTTCCGACGTTCAATGCAATTTCCAGGGTTTTCCCGGTGAAAAACCCCTAAAACACTGCCCGGACATGACGCAACATGCGTTTGGTGTCCGAATTGGTCCAAATCTTGCGTGGGGGTCTACATTGGGCATGCACACATGATGCCAAAATCTTACGTCATTTCATGCATGCCATCATGTACACCATGTGCAACCAGGACCGTTCGGGTCTGCCGGAGGCCAAGTATGAAAGGCGTTTTTTTCCAACTTAGCCAAATGAGCCAAAACTTGTTCGACACCCTCAGTGCACCATGGTAAGCATCCATGCCAATTTTCGTTGATTTCTGACGTTCGGTGCAATTTCTAGCGTTTTCCCGGTGGTAAAACCCTAAAACACTGCCCGGACATGACGCAACGTGCGTTTGGTGTCCGAATGCGTCCAAATCTTGCTTGGGGTCTACATTGGGCATGCATAGAAGCTGCCAAATTTTGGTGTCATTTCATGCATGCCATCACGTACACCATGTGCAACCAGGACCGTTCGGGTCTGCCGGAGGCCAAATATGAAAGGAGTTTTTTTCCAACTGAACCAAATGAGCCCAAAATTTGTACACGTGATCTATTTCATAAACATAGATAGAATATTAAGGTTTTACATTTTTTTGATTTTTTTGGAATTTATAGTGCCATGTACAATGTCAAGTCAAAACATCCGACTTTGCCTTGAGGGGACAGTGTAAACTTCATTTTTTGTGAAATTTCTCTGATAATCATGTTTATTACATGTATGCCACCATCTACACCAAATTTGGGGTGATTTGGAGATGGTCCAAAAAATCACTTCATTACGGACGGACCGTTTGGTCTCACTTGAGCCAGTTTTTCTAAGAAGGTGATATTTTCTACCGTCTCCAAATCAACTTAAATTTTGTACAGTTGATCTATATCATAAACATAGAAAGAATATGAAGGTTTTACATTTTTTTGTTTTTTTGAATTTATAGTGCCCTGTACAATGTCAAGTCAAAACATCCGACTTTGCCTTCAGGGGACAGTGTAAACTTCATTTTTTGTGAAATTTCTTTGATAATCATATTAGTTACATGTATGCCACCATCTACACCAAATTTGGGGTGATTTGGAGATGGTCCAAAAAATCACTTCATTACGGACGGACCGTTTGGTCTCACTTGAGCCAG
Organism: Elymus sibiricus; assembly: GCA_039707655.1. Lineage (NCBI taxonomy): Eukaryota > Viridiplantae > Streptophyta > Magnoliopsida > Poales > Poaceae > Elymus > Elymus sibiricus. The sequence continues at coordinate 327,103,328 of CM077670.1, forward strand.
TTTTTCTAAGAAGGTGATTTTTTTCCGATCATCTCCAAATCAACTTAAATTTTGTACACTTGATCTATATCATAAACATAGACAGAATATGAAGGTTTTACAATTTTTGCATTTTTTTGAATTTATAGTGCCCTGTACAATGTCAACTCAAAACATCCGACTTTGCCTTGAGGGGACAGTGTATACTTCATTTTTTGTGTGAAATTTCTTCCATAATCATGTTTATTACATGTATGTGACCATGTACACAAAATTTGGGGTGATTTGGAGATGGTCCAAACATTCACTTCCATATTTCAAATTTAGTCAAATTTCAAATTTAATTAAAATAGAAAAAATCAATGATGCAAACTTATGAAAATCTCTACTACATGTATTTTCATTTGTAAACTATTTAAATAAGACATGTGTACCTTACAAAAAAAGTTGTGTTATTTTAGTATAAGTCAACATGTGACATATGCAAAAAAAAGGGTTTAAATAAAGCCCACTTACCTAACAGGATATTTCACACACCACGGCCTGCATACGACTAGAAACCCAACCATATGGGCCAGGATGCAGGCCCGTGGAGCATGAATATAACCTGCCAGTAGGCCCCACAGGGCAGAGAGGTAACCGTATCGTGCACATGCTGTTTGGTGAGAGAGGCGCATGCCCAGGCTCTCTCAGCCGGGTATATAAGCCGGTGCGCGCGCCTCTCGCTTGGCGAGGTGGGACTAAACTCCCACCACCCGTCAGCTCTGCTTGGTGCGGCTCACCGTTTGGGCCTAATTTACTTGGGCTTTCCCAGGCCAGCCTCACCCGCGTCTCTGTAGATGGTTGTTCTGGCCCATCTGGTAAGCATGTCTTTTCCTTTTTTTTCCGCCTTTTCTCTTTCATTTCTTATAATTTTTTTACAGTTTTAAAATTTAAATTTTTTTCATAATATCTTGACTTATATTTCAGTCCTTTATTACAAAATTCCATGACATCTTAATTCAAATGTTGTTTTTTGCAGACACATTTTTTAACTACTAATTTATTAATCTTGTATATTTCTTTTTTATTTCTTTCATACATTTGCTACACTCCTTTAAATTTCTATATTTCTGCATTAATACATGTGTGCATCATGCCCTGGCAATGAACCTTCACAGTGAGGCTACCAAGATATGTTGAATATAGAGTGATTTTTCATCTGTTTGTAGCTAATATAGGGTTTTTTGTGTGGAACTATTTGAATCATGTACTAGGTGTCAAACAAAGGCAGTGTGGCAAGGTTTTACATTTTTTTGATTCTTTTGGAATTTACAGTGTCCTGGTCAAACTCTGCTCAACTCAAAATTGTGCTCAAAATGTGGACTAGGTACAAAGCTTTTACAATGAAGCAGAAACTCATTTGGGATGGTCATGTGCTATACTTGAGCCAGTTTTTCTAACAAAGTGATTTTTTCTACCATCTCCAAATCACCTCAATTTTTGTACACATGCTCTCTTTCACAAACATAGACATAATATGAAGGTTTTACATTTTTTAGAATTTTTTTGAATTTGTAGTGCCCTGTACAATGTCAAGTCAAAATATCCGACTTTGCCTTGAGGGGACATTTGATAATCATGTTTATTACATGTATGTGACCATGTACACAAAATTTTGGGTGATTTCAAGATGGTCCAAATATTCACTTCCATATTTCAAATTTAGTCAAATTTCAAATTTAATTAAAATAAAAAACAATGATGCAAACTTATGAAAATCTCTACTACATGTATTTTCATTTGTAAACTATTTAAATAAGACATGTGTACCTTACAAAAATAGATGTGTTATTTTAGTATAAGTCAACATGTGACATATGCAAAAAAAGGGTTTAAAAAAAAGCCCACCTACCTAACAGGATATTTCACACACCACGGCCTGCATACGACTAGAAACCCAACCATATGGGCCAGGATGCAGGCCCGTGGAGCATGAATATAACCTGCCAGTAGGCCCCACAGGGCAGAGAGGTAACCGTATATTGCACATGATGTTTGGTGAGAGAGGCTCATGCCCAGGCTCTCTCAGCCGGGTATATAAGCCGGTGCGCGCGCCTCTCGCTTGGCGAGGTGGGACTAAACACCCACCACACGCCAGCTCTGCGCGGTGCGGCTCACTTTGGCCTAATTTACTTGGGCTTTCCCAGGCCAGCCTCAGCCGTGTCCCTGTAGATGGTTGTTCTGGCCCATCTGGTAAGCATGTATTTTCCTTTTTTTCGCCTTTTCTCTTTCATTTCTTATAAAGTTTTTATAGTTTTATAATTCAAATTTCTTTCATAATATCTTGACTTACATTTCACTCCTTTATTACAAATTTCCATGACATCTTAATTCAAATGTTGTTTTTGCAGACACATTTTTTAACTACTAACTTATTAATCTTGTATATTTCTTTCTTATTTCTTATAAATTTTTTACAGTTTTAAAATTCAAAAAAGTATGATAATATGTTGACTTATATTTCACTCCTTTATTACAAAATTCCATGACATCTTAATTCGAATGTTGTTTTTTGCAGACACCTTTTTTAACTACTAATTTATTAATCTGGTATATTTCTATTTTATTTCTTTCATACATTTGCTACACTCATTTAAAATTCTATTTAACACTCCTTTTTTTGCTTGATTGCTAGAGTCATTTTGTACACTCCATTCTTTCACTCCAAGGATCTCACAATTTTTTTATATGATGCTTCATTATATAATCTAAACACAAGACAACATACACCACAAATAAATTGCACGACACACAAATATAGATAGCATACTAGATAATATGATAGTTACCAACCAGTACATCTTAACAGAAGCTCCAGTTCACCCACATACTACATTACTACAATAAAGTTCCCAAAGTTCACAACCACTTGCAATTTAACAAAAGTAAAACATCATCACATATAGTGATGATGAGTACAACTTCCAGCTTCAGATGACAATGATCAAGGAGGGCTACTACATGGGAGTCAGAGCCTTCACCAGGGCAGCATGCTGCGCCCTGATCTTGGCATCCTCCCCACTCCTTGATGCATACCGTGCATGCGACAAAAGGTGCTCAAAGAGCCCATCCTTGGGCTTTGGCTTGCTGGTACAGTAGGGGCACACGAACTTCTTCCTCTTGTAGTAGCCAACCGTTCCCTGGTCCTTGATCTTCTGGACTTCCTTTGCTATGAACGACTCGACGTTCCCGTCGTCCACATCATCTCCAGAGTCATACTGCACAATAAAATGAATTGCATTAATACATTATGCATTCAAATAATAAAACATGTAAGACTAACTTAATGAACAAAAAAAAATTCAAGTAGGCCTTACCTCGTAGACCTCGTCGTCATCAGGATCATATGGGTCATTGAACCTTGTCATGTCCAACTTCCTCTTATTACACACAGGAACCTCCTCCTGCAATATAAAAGTACATCAATTACAAAGAAATGAATTGCAGATAAAACAATGTCATTACAAACAAAAATGTGAATGTGAACTACATAGGTATGATGCAAGTGACCAACAGATATATTGTCAATATAAAAACCAATGCAAAAATAACTTATGAGTAACATGCATGAATTGATGATGTCATGCTTGCATGCATAGAGTAATGCAAAAACAATTTAATATGACTTGCATGCATAGAGTAATGCAAACACAATTTAATATGAGTTGCTCATGTGGCATAGTTGCATGTCTAGGAAACCTACATATGGCGAACTTTATTAATTAGAGGAAACCTACAAAAAAAAAATAAAGCTACCTAAACATTTTGTTTTTGGATAATGAAGGAAAGCTCCAAACTATTTTGAAAAAGTGCACTAGTTAGACGTAATATGTTAATTTCAACAACTAATTGATAGACTATAAATGAAGCAAGTAAGATCTTAAACAGTAGGGTTGTGATGATAGAAATTCATTGATAGGTACATACAAATTAATGCTTTCCTTTTGGGCATATGAAATACAAAATCTAAGAGTGATGAAGTTCAAGCAAACAAGCGGTTAGCGGCATTTTCAATTGTATCCAAATCCAAACAAGATCAATGCTCCAATTTATGATAAACTGAAGCATGATATACAAATATATGCCCAAAATGACTGCAAATGAAGATGACAGTGACGAATCTAGCCATGTGAAATAATGAAATCAATTGTACCAGAATCCAATTCCAACTATTTCTAACTGCTTGTTTATGTAGTTGCTGATGGAATATCTATTTTATTTTTCTAGAATACGCATAGCAGTGTATCATTGCATTGATAGGGAAAGAAAATAGTACAGGGTGGCGCCACATCCACGTACACAAGAATGGCGAGGCCGTGGCGCCGGCATGAGCAGAAGACGGGGGGCTGCTCAGCCCCAAAACTAAAATCTAAGGTTACAGGGATGCATGTGTTCATTCCTCTAGCCCCTGCCGTGGCCCACTGAGGGAATATCCAAAACAAATCTAGCAATATATTCAGCACAGAACAAATCTGAGCACATGGAGCAATCAAGATTCTAATAAAAAAAAACCTAACTCTCATTATGATCTCTGTAGCATTCAAGCATGAATCTAATACAAAAAACCCTATCTCTCATTATGATTTACCAACAAGCAGAAGGGGGTGCAGCATTCAATCACAAATCTAATAAAAAAAACCTATCTCCTAAATCTTCTGCTTATCAGCACTAACTACAAAAGGAGGGGAGTGAGAAGCATTACCTCCTCGACCACCTGCTCGTCGCCGGCCTCCGCACGTACATGCAGTGCGCCGCTCGACGCCGTCACCTCCAGGTCCAGCACGGCGGAGTCGGAGCCCGCCACCCCCTTCTCCTCCAAATCCGCCGCCGCAGTGACCGATCCAGCGAGTGCGGTTGCAGCATCTCCTGCACCGCCGACACAGGCCACTTCCTACACGGCATCTGGCGCGGTCTCCATGCCCTTCTTGTGTAGGAGATATTCCCTAGAGGTAATAATAAATGTTATTATTTATCCCCATGTTCATAATTAAGTTTATATTCCGTGCTATAACTGCTATGGTTCTCGAGTCTACAATAACCACGAGGCTCGGAGGAAGACTCATATGCACGTGTGGAATAATAAACAGTAAAATGTATTCCTAGTCTGGCCTCTAAGACTAGCTCAAGTGTTGCATGAAGGTTCTGTTTTCCTGATCATGGACATGACTATGCCGGCAACTTTGAGGGCACAATGTTAGGAGAACAATTGTGATGAATCGACCCGAATTGATGTTATGCTATGAGATACATTCATCACAAGTTAATGGTTAATAACACAGAGAAATTTAACATTTGCATAATTCCTTAGACCATGAGAGTATCGAGTTCCTTCATGCTTGATTCATGAACTTTGGGGTTTGTTAAACGTCATCCGTAACTGGGTGGCTATTACGGCGGCTTACGGGTTCATGGGAAAGTATGACAAGGGACTTGATAGCTCAAGATTGGGATTTGCTCCTCCGATGATGGAGAGATATCTCTGGGCCCTCTCGGTGTTACGGTATCCACCATCGTCTGGCCAGACACATTGTGATTTGATCACAGGGAAGCCGGAACACGGAAACGAGAAAAGAGAACAAAACCGGTAACGAGGTAACTGGCATTGCGGACAAGTGTTGATCCACGGGGATGCCGATGATTCTCACCTCCGGTATTTGTAACATATTGCGAAGCAACAGGAATAGCACACGGCAAACTGGAGGTTCACTCGAATATTTATTCGTGTGGGTATAGGGGTCAATATGGGTGTCCACGGCTCCGATGTTGATCATTGATCGGAAAGAGTTCCGGTCATGTCTATGCTTCACCGAACCTATAGGGTCACACGCTTGAGGGTCATCTATCTGCTGAATACTAGACAGGGAGTCTGAGAGAAAGTCACCAGAAAAGTTTCGGAGACAACGGAAGAGTTCCGGAGAGAGAACACCGGAAGAGTTTCGGTAAAACTGAAAAGTTGTTTCAGGGTATACCATTAAGTCAAATTGGTTTCGACACACGCCTGGAAATTCTTGGAGGGTGCCAGAATTGTTCTGGGAACTTCTGGGATTTTTCCGGAGAAAAAACCGGAAATGTTCCAGAGCTGCCGGAACCGGTTTGGTTGCGTTTCGCAGATGAAAATCACTAATCCGGAATTGTTTCGGAACGCGTCCAAAATCATTTTAGTGGGTACTGGAATTATTCTAAGACCCACAGAAATATTTTCGGATTTAACGGTCGCGGAAAAATGTTTCTGTGAATAGTGAAAATCACTTTATGGTTACTTTTTTGGATAGCCACCTTTTAGGGCTTTTCCCAAAAGGCTTCTAGAAGGACTTTGGGACCAAGGAACCCCCTTTGGGGGGGCCCCATGACGGTGGCCGGCCAAGGGTGGAGCTCCTCCGTGGAGCTCCACATGCCATCCTTTTATGCCCTTTATGCCCTTTATGTGTGACATAAAGTGTGGGTGTTTTGGTATTTTAATGTGACAACCCTACCCCTTGGTTTTCCTATAAATAGAGGTGGAGCGGAGCTCTCCACACTCACTCCAACTCTCTCACACAATGCCATGCAATGATCTGGCTTCTTCTCTCCCTCCCACGAAAAGAGTTTCGTAGAGCCGAAAGGCTGTCTGGGTTCCGGTGGGAACTAGTTCTGGACGGCGAAGCCCTGCCGGATAGATGACACCGTATATGTGCAACCCTGTAGAGAGGTCGTAGGTTCGATCTTTTTGCCCAAGGGGCTGTTCGAGAGTGCCTCCCGAAGGGTTGTCCGAGTGACCGTCCGAGATTCTTGAGTGCCTCCCGAAGGGCTGTCCGTGACTCCGTCCGGGGGACTGTCCGACCGCCTCCCAAAGGGCTGTCCGAGGGACTGTCCGAGGGGCTGACGAGGGAGTACATCCTCACGGTTGGGAGGTTGTAAATCCTAGCTACGGGGATTTGCACAGACGATCAACATCGACTCTACTTCCGCAGTGCTACGAGTCAGTAACGATCAGATCAAACCCTGTATGCATCTCCATAGTGATCCTGGGCATGCTCGCAGTACCGAATTTTTTTGTTTTCTGTTGCATTCCCCAACAATGGCATCATGAGCCGTGCTATGCGTAGATATAGGTTACGATCTAGAATACATAGAGATGTATGGGTGTTGCACAATATAATTTGTAGTAGATGAGTTCTATTACTGAAAATTATTTGTGCGGGTAGCAGATGAAATCTGTTACCCGATGTTCTTGTTGCTTCCCTAAAATTTGCATATTTCTGATCTTGATAATGGCATGGTGGAATTTCAAAGTTCTGGCAATCCGCGATCCTGATTGATCAACGAAGTGCTAACAGTTCGTTGAATTCCACCGTAGTTAAAAGAAAGATGAAATTTCGCAGACGAAAGGGCAATGCAGATATGATCTGCACGGGGGTCATGCGTATGACGAAGTTCAGTATGGGGCTCGAGATTTTATTATCTGATGTTTCATACACCCCGCAAAGTTAATCTAGCGACTTGAATAATCATACTTGATGATGGACGTTGGTAGCTTCGGTTTGTTTCAAAACCTTAGAAGCCACGTAAAATGAAATTTTGCATAAACTGATTAGAGGTGTCTAACTTGGTTTTGCAGGATGACATGTGATGTGGTATAGCAGTGCTCATAATAATTTGATTATGTATGAGATGACTATATGATGTAAAATTAACATAACTTGCGTGTTATGATTCGGCATGATGGCTGGAGCCATATGATTGTCACTTTAATGACCTGCGTGTCAACCTTAAGTAATGCACTTATTTTATTAGCTATAGAGATAGCAATATTATCTGGTGCATCGACAAGGTGGTGGCAATCTTCGCAAAGGTGAACACTGACGCGAATGCCGAAGACAAAGAAATTAAAGACTTCTCCGTCAGGAAGGGCTATACCATATCATGCTATTATGAATTGCCTGAGATGTTTATCCCTTATGATGCACCCTTCTTGATTGTACATTAGTCACTTTTATTAGGGTGATCTCTCACTTAAAATATCAAGTAGTTAGTGTTCTCCCAAGTGTAGCAGCGTCACAACATCTTTCCTTTCGGGGTGCGCCATGATCTACATGGGTACAAACGATTGTACGAGTGTAAGGCGGGTAAGGTCAGACCTCGCAGCAAGATCACTTGGTTGTCTTGACGTTCATGGCAGGATCGTCCTGAGCTCAGAACACACGCATCGAAAGATGAACAAGAGTCACATAGAGATGTGATCGGCAAGTTTGCCTACCAATTGAAGTTCGCGCCATCAGTGTTCATATCGCACAATGGCGTTGAATTGAAATGTGGATCTTGAATCACTCCCAGTCAATTATGAGAGATGTTGATTTGAGTGGGAGCGCACTTTATAATTAACTTGTTTAATTCTCAGTGCAAATTAATTATGAACTCTGTGTAAAGTGTGATTTGCATAATAGTTGTAGAATAATGGCTCGCGTTTCCACCTTCCCTATTAAAATTGAATAGCTGTTAAATATCTGGGTAAAACTTTATGGTTGGTAACGTAATGTGAGGATTGTCCTCAAGAGTGCCGAGAAGGACTTTGTCCTATCGCATGCTTTTAGTTTTCTCCCACTAATGCTATGGATGATGTGACTCTCGTCCTTCGATCTAAAAGCTAGAATTCCGTTACGGTCAAGTGCAATATGTCTGCTTCCATGAGACCCGAACTTCAAAAGTTTGGGATAGCTATGTGATGTTCATGGAACTAAAAATTAGTTTCAGATACAAACAAAGGCTAAAAGATATGGGATATCCGAAGCATTGTTTGTTTTGCAAAGTATTAGTAAAGTGTTTACTGGGCATTTGACATTTGAGAGAGGGATCCGGAAGAACGCCTGTCATATGATGAAGGTGAATAAAACAACAACTAAAAGAGAAAGGAAATGTCCAAAGGGTGTTAGTGTGACTTACACGCCTAGGATATCCGGGGCTAACGCCACTCTTAAAGTTGGGTGCTTCTTCTGAGAGTAGGAGAAATATTGAAAGTTAAACTGTTAGAAGTATAAAGGCAAAAAGAGAGAAGACTAGAATATCCAGCTCATGTATGAATGTCATACAAGTTATTGATGTATAGAAGGCTGGTCTAAGATATAATTCATGGGAATTATGATTAAACATGTTAATCACTGATTCTTGGGTATTGTGAGTTGATCACAGAGATACCCGCTCGATTGCATTCTGTCGCGACTCGATGCAAGAACTACTACGGCCTAAAAGACTTGCTGGAGTGAGGTTTAGATACGCACTGGGAACATAGTAAATGTAACTATACCTTCCATCGGTGTATTACCTATGTATTTATTTTCATAATTCATTTTAGAGTTTCATACACTCTAGCCCATTTGCATAATGTTTGTTGCAAGAATGTTGCTCATAAAAAAACAATTGTTGTTCAGTATTATGAATAACATAAGGGCCATACTTCGATCATGGATGGGACGTATGTTATGAACATTGATGGTAATATGATACATCCATAACACTGACGCTAAATGTCGCAAGACTAAAAGAATACCACATATGTGTGGCACTGCATTTGGTCACATTGGAGAAACCCGCATGGAGAAATTCCATTATGATGGATTTTGAAGTCATTTGATTATGAATCATCTGACACTTGCAACTTTCATCCGAAAAGTGAAGTGACTAAAATACCGTTCACAGGCCATAAGGAACGAGCAACGAACTAATTGATGATCATACATTATGATGTGTGTAGTCCGATAAATGTTGTTGCCAGTAGTCGATTTGTCTATCTTCAGAAATGACTCAAGTAGATATATGGATATTTACTTGATGAGACATCAGTCTGGATCTTTTGAAGTCATTCAAAAGGTTTTCAAAATGAAGTAGGAATTATTGTAACAAGAAAATTATGTTTCTGCAATTAGATTGCGGAAAGGAATATTTGAGTTACAAGTTTAGCGAATGTCTGATGAGTTGTGAAAAGAGTTTCATAACTTACACCTCCCGGAACACCACTGTGAGTGGAATGTCCGTGAAGATGTAATCAAACCATTTATGACATGGTAAGATCAAAGATGACATAAATCAATTTCCCATTATCCCTTTTTAAGTAATGCTTTAGAGACTGCGGCTTTTACACTGAAAAGAGTGCCATCAGATCTGTTGAAATGACGCCATGGTATGGTAACCCCAAGCATGTTATATCTTTTCTTAACATTTGGAATAAGGGGCTTGTGTAAAATATTTACAAACCTATTCCAAATCAGACAAGTGCTATTTTGTAGGTTATCCCAAGTTATTGGGTATTCCTCCCTCACTGTACCGAGGCAAAAGGTTTACCACAAAGAACGGTACGATTTTGTACAAAATGGTTCTTTCAAAAAGGTGAGTGGGAGGACAGTGCAACTCGACGAGATAATAGTATCTTCGTTATCATGACAAGGGAAAGAAACCTCGGAAGCAATTCCAGAGTTTCCTCCTGTGACTGATACGGAAGCCTCTACAATAAAACGTATGGACTTCGGTCGAACTTGCAGCTGAACCACGTAGGCAAAACTCATGCAAACCTCTCAGGTGCGCAAACGAGATATTGTTGTTGGACAACAGTATACCTCTGATACACAAGGAAGCGTTGATGGGCCCTGACTCCGGAATTGGCTAAATGCCAATATAATCCAAGATAGTTTCAATATGAATGATTCAGGATTATGTCTTGATAAACCCTTCGGAAGACTTGGAGTCTAATGAACATTAATGGAACTATAAACTGATATGGGTAAAATGTTTTATCCATAAAGCTTGACTTGTTGCAATAACAAATTCAAGGAGTTGACTACGATGAGCTTGTCTCACCGTAGCGATGCTTAAATTCAGACCGGGTTAAACTAGCAATTAATACATATTTCAATCATGAGATATGAAACATGGATGCCAAAAGGATTTCCATGAAATGGAAATAAAAACTAGGACTTGTATGTGATACAGTCCAAAGTATTTTGTCAATCCAGAGGATGCTAGTGAGTTTGCAAACTTCAGAGTTCTAGCGATGGACAGAAGAGAGCAAAAAGGAGTTGAAATCTTCGTTTTTGATGAAATAGTCAAAAGAGTTTGATTTCATCAATGGATAACGAAGATGCTTGTGGTTATAAGAAAGTAAGTGGGATCATAATAATATTTGTAAAAACCTTGTGTGCTTGACACATTGTTGATTGGAAATAATATAAATTTCTTGACACGAATTATGACTTCATTGAAAAATAGTTTTTTTATGAAGTGCTTGGGCTAAGTAGCCTTGATATTAGGAATTATTATCTAGGGAGATAGTATTGCCTGATAGGGCTAAGCCAAAATACACATTGACAAGATGCTAAAATAGTTTAGCATTAAAAACGCCAAGGAGTGATTCTTGCCGAAGTCACATGGAAGGAGTTTTTGCAAGACTCGGTGTCCGAAAACACTGATGAGCAAAATACATGATGGAGATTCCACACACTCTTGTGTTTGGATTAATCATGTATTCCATGGTATGTAAAACAACCGGATATGTCCGATACTCCCAAGCTGTTGCGAGTATAGATACCAAAGTGATCAAAGTACTGATCATAGGACAACAGTGAAAAATGTCATTGAGTACAAAAGTAGCACTGATGACATGTTTTCTCGCAAGCAGAGATTATGAAGTGCTCGTTGTAAGTAATTACATCGATACAGTCTTCATCAATGCTCCATGTGATTTTCGATTTAAATTAAGGGTTTTGTGTAATACACGATATGGTGGCACGATAGTTGGAAATTGTTCCAAACAGGTTACTGTGGCGATTTCTATAAGAAAGGCTAAGTATGTTGACGCTTTGGAAGTGACAAGGAAGATGTTGAATCATATAGTTCATTCATGAACTTAGTATGGTTCCAAGATGGCTTTGGTCAATGGGACACTATTGTAGATAGTTGCTCCATAGCTCAGTCTGAGGAATCAAGGTTTGAACTGTGATTCACATATATACAAAGCCAAGTCCACACAAAATATGAATTTTGTGAAAGCGTGAAAACACGAGGAGATGCAAAGATACACACGGAACTGAAGTTGTCAGATCCGTTGGACATCATGCTATACCACAAGCGAATCATTTTTTACACTGGTATGCCATAGGTGTAAAGTGTTTTAGCATTGACTAGATTATTCACTCTAGTGTAAGTAGGAGTCTGTAGGAGATATGCCCTAGAGGCAATAATAAATGTTATTTTTTATCCCCATGTTCATAATTAAGTTTATATTCCATGCTATAACTGCTATGGTTCTTGAGTCTACAATAACCACGAGGCTCGGAGGAAGACTCATATGCACGTGTGGAATAATAAACGGTAAAATGTATTCCTAGTCTGGCCTCTAAGACTAGCTCAAGTGTTACATGATGGTTCTGTTTTCCTGATCATGGACATGACTATGCCGACAACTTTGAGGGCACAATGTTAGGAGAACACTTGTGTTGAATCGACCCGAATTGATGTTATGCTGTGAGATACATTCATCGCAAGTTAATGGTTAATAACACAGAGAAAGTTAACGTTTGCATAATTCCTTAGACCATGAGAGTATCGAGTTCCTTCATGCTTGATTCATGAACTTTGGGGTTTCTTAAACGTCATCCGTAACTGGGTGGCTATTACGGTGGCTTACGGGTTCATGGGAAAGTATGATAAGGGACTTGATAGCTCAAGATTGGGATTTGCTCCTCCGACAATGGAGAGATATCTCTGGGCCCTCTCGATGTTACGGTACCCACCATCGTCTGGCCAGACACATTGTGAGTTGATCACAGGGATGCCGGAACACGGAAATGAGAAAAGTGTAGGGGATATGCCCTAGAGGCAATAATAAATATTATTATTTATCCCCATGTTCGTAATTAAGTTTATATTTTGTGCTCTAACTGCTATGGTTCTCGAGTCTACAATAACCACGAGGCTCGGAGGGAAACTCATATGCATGTGTGGAATAATAAACGGTAAAATGTATTCCTAGTCTGGCCTCTAAGACTAGCTCAAGTGTTGCATGATGGTTCTGTTTTCCTGATCATGGGCATGACTATGCCGGCAATTTTGAGGGCACATTGTTAGTAGAACACTTGTGTTGAATCGACCCAGTTTGATGTTATGCTATGAGATACATTCGTCACAAGTTAATGGTAAATAACACAGAGAAAGTTAATGTTTGCATAATTCCTTAGACCATGAGAGTATCGAGTTTCTTCATACTTGCTTCATGAACTTTGGGGTTTGTTAAACGTCATCCGTAAATGGGTGGCTATTACGGCGGCTTACGGGTTCATGGAAAAGTATGTCACGGGACTTGATAGCTCAAGATTGGGATTTGCTCCTCCGACGATGGAGAGATATCTTTGGGCCCTCTCGGTGTTACGGTATCCATCATCATCTGGCAAGACACCATGTGATTTGATCAGAGGGATGCCGGAACACGGGAACGAGAAAAGAGAACAAAACCGGTAACGAGGTAACTGGCATAGTGGACAAGTTGTTGATCCACAGGGATGCCGATAAATCTCACCTCGGGTATTTGTAACATATAGCGAAGCAACAGGAATAGCACACGGCAACTGGAGGTTCACTCGAATATTTATTCGTGTGGGTATAGGGGTCAATATGGGTATCCACGGCTCCGATGTTGATCATTGATCGGAAAGTGTTCCGGTCATGTCTATACTTCACCGAACCTATAGGGTCACACACTTAAGGGTCATCTATCTGCTGAATACTAGACAGGGAGTCTGAGAGAAAGTCACCGGAAAAGTTTCGGAGACAGCGGAAAAGTTCCGGAGAGACAACACCGGAATAGTTTCGGTAAAACTGAAAAGTTGTTTCAGGGTATACCATTAAGTCAAATTGGTTTTGGCACACGTCTGGAAATTCTTGGAGGGTGCCAGAATTGTTCTGGAAACTTGTGGGATTTTTCCGGGATAAAAACCGGAAATGTTCCGGAGCTGCCGGAACCGGTTTGGTTGCTTTTCCCAGATGAAAATCACTAATCCGGAATTGTTTCAGAACGCGTCCAAAATCATTTTAGTGGCTACTGGAATTATTCTAAGACCCACAGAAATATTTTCGGATTTAACGGTCGCGAAAAAATGTTTCCGTGAATAGTGAAAGTGCATTTTGGGTGGCTTCTTGGAGAAGCCACCTTGAGGGCCTTTTGGTATTTTTCCCCTTGGCTTCTTGGGGAAGCCACCCTTGGGCTTGGCCTATAAATAGGGGTGGAGAGGGCTTCCTAAAGACTCACTCTTTCTCACATACACATGCCATTGCAATGATCTGGCTTCTTCTCTCCCTCCCCGTGAAATAGTTTCGTAGACCCGAAAGGCTGTCTGGGTTCCGGTGGGAACTAGTTCTGGACGGTGAAGCCCTGCCGGATAGATGACACCATATGTGTGCAACCCCGTAGAGAGGTCATAGGTTTGATCTTTTTTCCTGAGGGGCTGTTCGAGAGTGGCTCCCGAAGGGCTGTCCAAGTGACCGTCCGAGTTTCGAGAGTCCTCCCGAAGGGCTGTCCGAGTGACCGTCCGAGTTTTGAGGGTCCTCCCGAAGGGCTGTCCATGACACCGTCCGAGGGACTATCCGACTGCCTCCCGGAGGGCTGTCCGAGGGGCAGTCGAGGGAGTACATCCTCGCGGTTGGGAGGTTGTAAATCCTAGCTGCGGGGATCTGCACCAACGATCGTCATCGACTCTACTTCCGCTGCACTACGAGTCGGTAACGAAAAGATCAAACCTTGTATGTAGTCTCCATAGTGGTCCTCGGCTGGTGCGTAGGTCAGAATTTTTTTGTTTTCTGCTGTGTTCCCCAACAGTGGCATCAAGAGCCGTGCTATGCGTAGATGCAGGTTACGATCTAGAATACATAGAGATGTATGGGTGTTGCACAATATAATTTGTAGTAGATGAGTTCTATTGCTGAAAGTTATTTGTGCGGGTAGCAGATGAAATCTGTTACCTGATGTTCTTGTTGCTTCCCTGGAATTTGCATATTTCTGATCTTGATAACGGCATGGTGGAGTTTCAAAGTTCTGGCAATCCGCGGTCCTGATTGATGAACGAAGTGCTAACAGTTCATTGAATTCCACCATAGTTAAAAAGAAAGATGAAATTTCGCAGACGAAAGGGCAATGCAGATATGATCTGCACGGGGGTCATGCGTATGACAAAGTTCAGTATGGGGCTCGAGATTTTATCATCTCGTGTTTCATACACCCCGCAAAGTTAATCTAGCGACTTGAATAATCATACTTGATGATGAACGTAGGTAGCTTCGGTTTGTTTCGAAACCTTAGAAGCCACGTAAAATAATATCTTGTATGAACCGATTAGAGGCATCTAACTTGGTTTTGCAGGATGTGCATGTGATGTGGTATAGCAGTTCTCATAATAATTTGATTATGTATGAGATGACTATATGATGTAAAATTAACATGACATGCGTGTCATGATTCGGCATGATGGCTGGAGCCATATGATTGTCACTTTAATGACCTGCGTGTCAACCTTAAGTAATGCACTTATTTTATTAGCTATAGACATAGCAATATTATCTGGTGCATCGACAAGGTGGTGGCAATCTTCGCGAAGGTGAACACCGACGCAAATGCCGAAGACGAAGAAATACTTGACTTCTCCGTCCGAAGGGGCTATACCATATCATGCTATTATGAATTGCCTGAGATGTTTATCCATTTTGTTGCACCCTTCTTGATTGCGCGGTAGTCGCTTTTATTAGGGTGATCTCTCACTTAAAATATCAAGTAGTTAGTGTTCTCCCAAGTGTAGCACCGTCATAGCATCTTTCCTTTCGGGGTGCGCCATGGATTCATGGGTACCAACGATTGTACGGGTGTAAGGCGGGTGAGTTGAGATCTCATAGCGAGATCACTTGGTTGTCTTGACGTTCAGGCATGAAAGTCATGAGCTCGGAAGACACGCATCGAAAGATGAACAAGAGTCACATAGAGATGTGATTGGCAAGTTGGCCTACCGATTGCAATTCTCGTCACTTGAGATGGATACATCCTTGGTGTTGAATTGTAATATGGGTCTTGAATCACTCACAATCAATTATGAGAGATATTGATTTGAGTGGGAGCGCACTGTAGAATTAACTTGTTTAATTCTCAGTGCAATTAATTATGAACACTGTCTAAGTGTTATTTGCATAATAGTTGTAGAATAATGGCTCGCGTTTTCATCTTCCCTATTAAATTTGAATAGCGGTTATATATCTGGTTAAATCTTTACCACTGGTAACGTAATATGAGGATTGTCCTCAAGAGTGCCGAGAAGGACTTTGTCCTATCGCATGCTTTCGTTATTCTCCCGCTAATGCTATGGATGATGTGACTCTCGTCCTTCGATCCAAAAGCTAGAATTCCGTTACGGTTAAGTGCAGTATGTTTGCTTCCATGAGACCCGAACTTCAAAAGTTTGGGATAGCTATGTGATATTCATGGAACTGAAAATTAGTTTCAAATACAAATAAAGGCTAAAAGATATGAGATATCCAAAGCAATGTTTGTTTGCAAACTATTAGTAAAAGTGTTTACTATGCATTTGACTAATACGAGAGGGATCCAGAAGAACGCCTATCATATGATGAAGGTGAATAAAACAAAAGAGAAAAGAAATGTCCAAAGGGTGTTAGTATGACTTACACACCTAGGAAGTCCGGGGCTAACACCACTCTTAAGTTGAGTGCTTCTTCTGAGAGTAGGAGAAATACTGAAAGTCAAACCGTTAGAAGTATAAAGGCAAAAAGAGAGAAGACTGGAATGTCTAGCTCATGTATGAAAGTCATACAAGCTATTGATGTATAGAAGTCTGGTCAAAGAAATAGTTCTTGAGAATTGTGATTAAATTGTTAGTCACTAATTCTTGGGTATTGTGAGTTGATCACAAAAGATACGTGCTCGATTGCATTCTGCTGTGACTCGATGCAAGAACTACTACGGCCTAAAAGACTAGCCGGAGTGAGGTTTAGATATGCGCTGGGAACATAGTAAAAGTTGCTATACTCGGTACATTACCTATGTATTTATTTTCATAATTCATTTTAGAGTTTTTATACACTCTAGCCCATTTCATAAAGTATCTTGCAAGAAGGTTGTTCATAAGAGAACTTTTGATGTTCGGTGTTATGAATAACATAAGGGCCATGCTTCCATCTTGGATGGGATGTATGTTATGAATATTTATAATAATATATTACCTCTGTATTTACTTTCATAATTCATTTTAGAGTTTTTACACACTCTAGCCCATTGCATAATGTTTGTTGCAAAAGGGTTGTTCATAAAAGAAAAATTGTTATTCACTGTTATGAATAACATAAGGGCCATACTTCCATCATGAATGGGATGTATGTTATGCATATTGATGGTAATATGATACATCCATAACACTGACGCTAAATGTCGCAAGACTAAGAGAATACCACACATGTGTGGCACTGCATTTGGTCACATTAGAGAAACCCGCATGGAGAAATTTCATAATGATGGATTTTGAAGTCGTTTGATTATGAATCATCTGACACTTGCAACTTTCCTCTGAAAAGTGAAGTGACTGAAAAACCGTTCACAGGCCATAAGGAACGAGCAACGAACTTATTGGTGATCATACATTTTGATGTATGTAGTCCGATAAATGTTGTTGCTAGCAGTGGATTTATCTATCTTCAGAAAAGACTCAAGTAGATATATGGATATTTACTTGATGAGACGTAAGTCTGAATCTTTTGAAATCATTCATAAGGTTTTCAAAAATGAAGTAGAAATTATTGTAACAAGAAAATTATGTTTCTGCAAACTAGATTGCCGAAAGGAATATTTGAGTTACAAGTTTAGCGAATGTCTGATGAGTTGTGAAAATATTTTCATAACTTACACCTCACGGAGCACCACTGTGAGTGGAATATCCGTGAAGATGTAATCAAACCATTTATGACATGGTAAGATCAAAGATGACATAAATCAATTTGCCATTATCCCTTTTAAAAGTAATGCTTTAGAGACTACGACTTTTACACTGAAAAGAGCGCCATCAGATCTGTTGAAATGACTCCATGGTATGGTACACCCAACCATGTTATGTCTTTTCTTAACATTTGGAATATGGGGCTTGTGTAAAATATTTACAAACCTATTCCAAATCATACAAATACTACTTTGTAGGTTATCCCAAGTTATTGGGTATTCCCCCACCACTGTACCGAGGCAAAACGTTTTGCCACAAAGAACGGTATGCTTTTGAAGAAAATGGTTCTTGCAAAAAGGTGAGTGGGAGGACAGTGCGACTCGACGAGATAACAGTATCTTCGTCATCAGATCAAATAAAAGAAACCTTGGAAGTAATTCCAGAGTTTCCTACTGCGACTGATACGGAAGCCTCTACATGAGATGTATGGACTTCGGTCGAACTTGCAACTGAACCACGTAGGCAAAACTCGTGCAAACCTCTCAGGTGCGCAAGCGAGATATTGTTGTTAGACAACAGTATACCTACGATACACAAGGAAGCGTTGATGGGCCCTGACTCCGGAATTGGCTAAATGCCAATATAATCCGAGATAGTTTCCATATAAATGATTCAAGATTATATCTTGGTAAACCCTTCGGAAGACTTAGAGTCTAACAAACATTAATGGAACTATAAACTGACGTGGATAAAATGTTTTATCCATAAAGCTTGACTTGTTGCAATAACAAATTCAAGGAGTTGACTACGATGAGATTGTCTCACTGTAGTGATGCTTAAAGTCAGATTAGGTTAAACTAGCAATTAATACATATTTCAATCTTGAGATATGATACATGGATGCCAAAAGGATTTCCATGTGATGGAAATGCAACCTAGGACTTGCATGTGATACAGTCCGAAGTATTTTGTCAATCCAGAGGATGCTAGTAAATATGTAAACTTCAGAGTTCCAGCAATGCACAGAAGAGAGCAAAATGGAGTTGGAATCTTCGTTTTGATGAAATAGTCAAAAGAGTTTGATTTCATCAATGGATAACAAAGATGCTTGTGGTTACAAGAAAGTAAGTGGGAGCATAATAATATTTCTAAAAACTTTGTGTGCTTGACACATTGTTGATTGGAAATAATATAAATTTCTTGACAAGAATTAGGACTTCATTGAAAATAGTTTTTCGATGAAGTGCTTGGGCTAAATAGCCTTGATATTAGGCATATTTATCTACGAGATAGAATTGCCTGGTAGAGCTAAAGCCAAAAATACATATTGACAAGATGCTAAAACAGTTTAGCATTAAAACGCCAAGGAGTGATTCTTGCCGAAATCACATGTAAATGGTTTTTGCAAGACTCGGTGTCCCAAAACACTGATGAGCAAAATACATGATGGAGATTCCACACACTCTTGTGTTTGGATTAATCATGTATTCCATGGTATGTAAAACAACCAGATATGTCTGATACTCCCAAAGCTGTTGCGAGTATAGATGCCAAAGTGATCAAAGTACTGATCATGGGACAACAGTGAAAAATGTCATTAAAGTACTAAAGTAGCACTGATGACATGTTTTCTCGCAAGCAGAGATTATGATGTGCACGTTGTAAGTAATTACATCAATACAGTCTTCAATGCTTCATGTGATTTTCGATTTAAGTTAAGGGTTTTGTGTAATACACGATATGGTGGCACAGTAGTTGGAAATTGTTCCAAACAAGTTACTGTGGTGATTTCTATAACAAAGGCTAAGTATGTTGACACTTTAGAAGCGACAAAGAAGATGTTGAATCGTATAGTTCATTCATGAACTTAGTATGGTTCCAAGAAGGTTTTGGTCAATGGGACACTATTGCAGATAGTTGCTCCATAGCTCAGTCTGAGGAATCAAGGTTTGACCTGTGATTCACATATATACAAAGCCAAGTCCACACAAAATATGAATTTTGTGAAAGCGTGAAAATGCGAGGAGATGCAAAGATACACACGGAACTGAAGTTGTCAGATCCGTTGGACATCAGGCTATACCACGAGCGAAGCATATTTTACACCGGTATGCCATAGGTGTAAAGTGTTTTAGCATTGACTAGATTATTGACTCTAGTGCAAGTGGGAGTCTGTAGGGGATATTCCTAGAGGCAATAATAAATGTTATTATTTAGCCCCAAGTTCGTAATTAAGTTTATATTCCGTGCTATAACTGCTATGGTTCTCGAGTCCACAATAACCACGAGGCTCGGAGGGAAACTCATATGCACGTGTGGAATAATAAACGGTAAAATGTATTCCTAGTCTGGACTCTAAGACTAGCTCAAGTGTTGCATGATGGTTCTATTTTCCTGATCATGAGCATGACTATGCCGGCAATTTTGAGGGCACATTGTTAGTAGAACACTTGTGTTGAATCGATCCAATTTGATGTTATGCTATGAGATACATTCGTCACAAGTTAATGGTAAATAACACAGAGAAAGTTAATGTTTGCATAATTCCTTAGACCATGAGAGTATCGAGTTTCTTCATGCTTGCTTCATGAACTTTGGGGTTTGTTAAACGTCATCCGTAAATGGGTGGCTATTACGGCGGCTTACGGGTTCATGGAAAAGTATGTCAAGGGACTTGATAGCTCAAGATTGGGATTTGCTCCTCCGACGATGGAGAGATATCTCTAGGCCCTCGCGGTGTTACGGTATCCATGATCGTCTGGCCAGACACAATGTGATTTGATCACAGGGATGCCGGAACACGGGAACGAGAATAGAGAACAAAACCGGTAACGAGGTAACTGGCATAGTGGACAAGTTGTTGATCCACGGGGATGCCGATAAATCTCACCTCGGGTATTTGTAACATATCGCGAAGCAACAGGAATAGCACATGGCAACTGGAGGTTCACTCGAATATTTATTCGTGTGGGTATAGGGGTCAATATGGGTGTCCACGGCTCCGATGTTGATCATTGATCGGAAAGTGTTCCGGTCATGTCTATACTTCACCGAACCTATAGGGTCACATGCTTAAGGGTCATCTATCTGCTGAATACTAGACAGGGAGTCTGAGAGAAAGTCACCGAAAAAGTTTCGGAGACAGCGGAAAAGTTCCGGAGAGAGAACACCGGAATAGTTTCAGTAAAACTGAAAAGTTGTTTTAGGGTATACCATTAAGTCAAATTGGTTTCGGCACATGTCTGGAAATTCTTGGAGGGTGCCAGAATTGTTCTGGAAACTTCTGGGATTTTTCCGGGATAAAAACCAAAAATGTTCCGGAGCTGCCGGAACCGGTTTGGTTGCTTTTCGCAGATGAAAATCACTAATCCGGAATTGTTTCGAAACGCGTCCAAAATCATTTTAGTGGGTACTGGAATTATTCCAAGACCCACAGAAACATTTTCGGATTTAACGGTCGCGGAAAAATGTTTCCGTGAATAGTAAAAGTGCTTTTTGGGTGGCTTCTTGGAGAAGCCACCTTGAGGGCCTTTTGGTACTTTTCCCCTTGGCTTCTTGGAGAAGCCACCCTTGGGCTTGGCCTATAAATAGGGGTGGAGGGGGCCACGACACCATCCGAGGGACTGTCTGACCGCCTCCCGGAGGGCTGTCCAAGGGGCAGTTGAGGGAGTACATCCTCGCGGTTGGGAGGTTGTAAATCCTAGCTGTGGGGATCTGCACCAACGATCGTCATCGACTCTACTTCCGCTGCGCTACGAGTCGGTAACGAAAAGATCAAACCTTGTATGCAGTCTCCATAGTTGTCCTGGGCTGGTGCGTAGGTCAGAAATTTTTTGTTTTCTGCTACGTTCCCCAACAAAAAGAGAACAAAACCGGTAACGAGGTAACTGGCATTGCGGACAATTGTTGATCCACGGGGATGCCGATGATTCTCACCTCCGGTATTTGTAACATATTGCGAAGCAACAGGAATAGCACACGGCAAACTGGAGGTTCACTCGAATATTTATTCGTGTGGGTATAGGGGTCAATATGGGTGTCCACGGCTCCGATGGTGATCATTGATCGGAAAGAGTTCCGGTCATGTCTATGCTTCACCGAACCTATAGGGTCACACGCTTAAGGGTCATCTATCTACTGAATACTAGACAGGGAGTCTGAGAGAAAGTCACCGGAAAAGTTTCAGAGACAACGGAAGAGTTCCGGAGAGAGAACACCGGAAGAGTTTCGGTAAAACTGAAAAGTTGTTTCAGGGTATACCATTAAGTCAAATTGGTTTTGGCACACGCCTTGAAATTCTTGGAGGGTGCCAGAATTGTTCTGGGAACTTCTGGGATTTTTCCGGAGAAAAAATCGGAAATGTTCCAGAGCTGTCGGAACTGGTTTGGTTGCGTTTCGCAGATGAAAATCACTAATCCGGAATTGTTTCGGAACGCATCCAAAATCATTTTAGTGGGTACTGGAATTATTCTAGGACCCACAGAAATATTTTCGGATTTAACGGTCGCGGAAAAATGTTTCCATGAATAGTGAAAATCACTTTATGGTTACTTTTTTGGAATGCCACCTTTTAGGGCTTTTCCCAAAAGGCTTCTAGAAGGACTTAGGGACCAAGGAACCCCCATTGGGGAGGCCGCCATGAGGGTGGCCGGCCAAGGGTGGAGCTCCTCCATGGACCTCCACATGACATCCTTTTATGCCCTTAATGCCCTTTATGTGTGACATAAAGTGTGGGTGTTTTGGTATTTTAATGTGCCAACCCTACCCCTTGGTTTTCCTATAAATAGAGGTGGAGAGGAGCTCTCCACACTCACTTCAACTCTCTCACACAATGCCATGCAATGATCTGGCTTCTTCTCTCCCTCCCACGAAAAGAGTTTCGTAGAGCCGAAAGGCTGTCTGGGTTCCGGTGGAAACTAGTTCTGGACGGCGAAGCCCTGCCGAATAGATGACCCCGTATGTGTGCAACCCAGTAGAGAGGTTGTAGGTTCGATCTTTTTGCCTGAGGGGCTGTTCGAGAGTGCCTCCCGAAGGGCTGTCCGAGTGACCGTCCGAGATTCTGTGAGTGCCTCCCGAAGGGCTGTCCGTGACTCCGTCCGGGGGACTGCCTGACCGCCTCCCGAAGGGCTGTCCGAGGGACTATCCGAGGGGCTGACGAGGGAGTACATCCTCGCGGTTGGGAGGTTGTAAATCCTAGCTACGGGGATCTGCACCGACGATCAACATCGACTCTACTTCCGCTGCGCTACGAGTCGGTAACGATTAGATCAAACCCTTTATGCATCTCCATAGTGATCCTGGGCGTGCTCGCAGTACCAGAAATTTTTGTTTTCTGCTGCGTTCCCCAACATCTTGTCAAGCACATCTCCGTGCGCAACGGCAGCAGCGCCACGAGCTTGCTCCATCGGTGCCGAAAAGAAGCGGCCGGAGAGAGGGAGTAGGTGGGGCTGAGCGAGTAGGTGCGGTGGCGGTGAGGGAGACGAGGGGGAGACGATGCGTCAAGGAGGGAGGGAGGCGATTTGGGGGGAATTGGTGGGGGTGATGCGGCCGGTGGTGGTTCCCCTCCTCTTATACGATGGGATGTTTTGGGAAGTTTCCATCGACACGTGCACGCCGATGACCGCGGTACGGTACACGGGAAAACGAAACGCCCACGTACAATACATGTATACCCTCAGCATACAAAAGTAAACGGGCCGGTGCGGGCTCGTACAGGGCTCTACACCTGCGTAAAATGATGATCGTGCCCCTCTTTCCGAAACGCTATTGAGAGATCTGGGCCGTCCTTGTGTTTCTCGTGCCTAGAGTTCAGTCCAGAGGGGAGCACCGGAGCAGAAACGCTGTTCTGTTTTCTGTCAACGCTACTGTACGTAGTGTGTTCGTAGATACGTACCGATGGCAAGAAAGCTGGACTATTACACTGTCACACTTTTACATTCCCAAAGAAATGTATTGTATGGTTACTATCCGTGACCATTATATATACCTTTCAAGTCAAAGAAAAGGAATGCACGTAGTGATGGTAGAAAGTCTGGCAATGAAATATATTATGGTGAGCGCACTGTTTACTATTAAAAATGGATGAATTTGTCATTTTTTAGCTCTCACCATAACATATATACTATCCCCCTGCAAAAAAAAACATATATCATATTCAAAATTTACACACATGTAATATACTACCTCCTACTCAAAATGTAAGATGTTTTTGTGGGCAAGTTAACCTGTGTGATTTTTTAGACGGAGGTAGTACATCCATATGAACTTGTGTGATTTTTTTCTAATTTTTTTGAAACTTTTAAATATGATTTTCTGTTTTTTTTAAAACAAGCTCCATGAAGCTCGTCTTCCGTTTAGCATTTTGGGAGGTATTACAACTAAGTTGAGTATATCAAATTAGGCAAAAAAAGAAAAAGAAATAAGCTTTCACCCTACTTTATAAATAAAACACCAACAATGTCCAAACAAGTTATTCGAGTATGAGGAAAATAAATAAAAGATCTGTTGGGACAACAGTACTCCCTTCAGTCCCTTATATAAGGCCACTTCGTTTTTCATGGCAAATTTTGACTTAGAATTTTGGTCAACAAAATATCGATTATATGTCATCAAAAATATATCATCGAAAGTTCTTTGAAATGTGCATCCAACGAAATACTTTTTGTGGCATATAACTAATTAATGATCAAAGTTAGACATAAAAATATGAAGCGACCTTCTATGAGGGAGTACAAGACATGTCGCGACACACGACTCTTCCTCAGAGTCGAGGAATCAACTGCTACGAGGCGTAACAGGCTGACGGCTAATCACATGAAGACCATCCATCATGCCGCCTAGCCGGTCTCTGTCCCTCCGCCTACATAGTGGGTGCCATTGCCGTAGAAATGCAACAATTTGGCTTAAAGGAACTGAAGGAAGAAACCGATGGCAGACTTAGACCCCCCACAGTCATAGCAGGAGCATCATGGACGGTGTCGCACCACAGACGCCTTGATTGTAAAGGAAGCTGATGAGGTGCTCAAGCGACGTGGTAGCCCTTTGTGCCGATGTCGTGGTAGCCGAGAGCCTAGGGCGGTGGAGCCACGGTCGAGGTAGCCGTGCAAGTGAACGTTGTGCTCGATGTTGAGGTCGGGGTTACCGGTATAGAGGTAGCCGCACGTGAAGTCGCGAGTGCAAGGAAGCATAGAGGACCCGGGGGTGCAGAGATGCGCTAGGAAGAAAACGGGCACGCGATCGAGGCAATTGTCGAGCAGGGTGTCGATGCCGAAGACGATGTTGTCGAAGCCATCATAGACGAGGCACCACACTAGGTTATCCAGGCCCAGGAACCCGTCGAGGATGAAGGGATTCATAAGTTTACAACTTTCTCAGTACACCAGCTTCACCGCTATAGCAAGTCCACATCTGCTTTGCTACTATATTACCTGACGTTCCCCGTGCCTCCATGTATCCGACTCGGTATCTAATACACGGTCAGGTTAGCGTAACAAGTAGGCCCCATTTGCCAGATTGGGTATAGGTCTTTAAGGGCATCTCCAAGGCGGACCCTCAAACCGCCCGCATACGTCCGGACCGCGCTGTCCGGACCGCGGAAGCCATCCAACGCGGGCCTGTATCGGTCCGCAGGGCGGTTTGGATGTACTTTCTCCCGCAAACTAGAGAGAAACGTGGGGGAGCTTTGCGGGAGTCCGGACAACAGACACGTAGAACTCCGACATCCCCGACTCACCCAAAACCCTTCCCAGAGCCCGCGCCTCCATCCTCCCCATTTTCTCTCCTACCTTCTTTCTCTCTTGTCTTCGCCGCCGCTCCACCACCCCGGCCGCCACGCCACACCCTTGCCGAAACTCTACGTCTCCGTCACCTCCAGCGTGCTGGCCGGGCCCCACCCCGCTTCTCCTTCGTCACCGTTCAACCCCTATCCTTCGACCGCCCCACCAGGTACCATCCGCTACTGCTATACTGACCATGCCCGACAACTGTTCGATGAATTGCCAGAGCTAAAAAAGATTTCCCTTCTTCTGCCTAGCAATAGATTCCGATTTGGAGTACATATACGAGCACTATGTTGAGTCGTCCGACTCGTTCGACGAGGAGGAGTACTCAGATGAGACGGTGATGATGCAGGTGGTCCTTGAAGACGCGGAGTGTGCGGAGGAGCATGTTCTCAATTTCAAGGGCTTGATCAAGGGTCATCGAGTGCTCAACCGCAACAGGGCGCGCGACCATTTGACACTGATGGCCGACTACTTTGCCTCGGATGCACTCTTCGCTGACCATTTTCGCCGGCGTTTTCGGATGCGCAAGACTGTCTTCGATCGTTTATACCATGACGTCCGGTCCTGTGATGACTACTTCGTCTTGAAGAAGGATGCCGTGGGAACGATTGGCTTCTCTGGTTACCAGAAGTGCACGTCCGCACTACGGATGCTTGCATATGGCACGTCCGCTGATTCGTGGGACAAGCACCTACGGATGTCTGAGAGCACATGCGGAGATGCCATGGTCAGGTTTGCAACTGCCGTGGTCGAGGTGTTCGGACCTCAGTACCTGAGAGAACCAACTATGACAGACACCGAGAGGCTCTTGGCAATCTCAGAAGCAAGAGGTGATATGTCTCTAACGTATCTATAATTTTTGATTGTTCCATGCTATTATAGTATCAATCTTGGATGTTTTATATACAATTATTTATCATTTTTTGGGACTAACCTATTAACCTAGTGCCCTGATGCCTTGTGGATCCCTCGTGGCTCCTTTTGACCTAATTCCACTTCTATTAATTCTCAAATATTCGGAAACCATGAGAGAGCCAGACGAGAAAACCCTACCACCGCCGCAAGCCTCTGTTCTTCCGCGATCCCATCTAGAGGCCTTTTCCGGTACTCTGCCGGAGGGGGAATCGATCACGGAGGGCTTCTACATCAACCTTGCTGCCCTTCCGATGATGTGTGAGTAGTTTACCATAGACCTACGGGTCCATAGCTAGTAGCTAGATGGCTTCTTCTCTCTCTTTGATCTTCAATACCATGTTCTCCTCGTTGTTCTTGGAGTTCTATCCGATGTAATCTTCTTTTGCGGTGTGTTTGTTGGGGTCCGATGAAGTGTGAGTTTATGATCAGATTATTCATGAGAAATATTTGAGTCTTCTCTGAACTCTTTTATGCATGATTGTTATAGCTTTGTATTTCTCTCCGATCTATCGATTTGGTTTGGCCTACTAGATTGATTTATCTTGCAATGGGAGAGGTGCTTTGTGATGGGTTCAATCTTGCGGTGCTCAATCCCAGTGACAGAAAGGGACATGACACGTATTTGTATTGTTTCCATTAAGGATAAAAAGATTGGGTTTAATCATATTGCTTGAGTTTACTTTGTCTACATCATGTCATCTTGCTTAAGGTGTTACTCTGTTTTATACTTAATACCCAAGATGCATGCTAGATAGCGGTCGATGGGTGGAGTAATAGTAGTAGATGCAGGCAGGAGTCGGTCTATTTGTCTCGGACGTGATGCCTATATACATGATCATTGCCATGAATCCATCATAACTATTTTTTTTTCTATCAATTGCCCAACAGTAATTTGTCTACCCACCGTATGCTATGTGTTCGAGAGAGAAGCCTCTAGTGAAAACTATGGCCCCCGGGTCTATCTTTATCATACATTAAAATCCAAAAATACCTTGCTGCAATTTATTTACTTTTATTTTATTTTGTAATTTACTTTTAATCTATCATTATCAGAATTAATCCTTGCAAATAACCGCTAAGAGGATTGACAACCCTCTTATTTGCGTTGGGTGCAAGTGTTTGCTTTTGTGTGTGTAGGTGCTACTAAAGAGGTTTTGTGTGGTTCTCCTACTGGACTGATAACCTTGGTTTTTAACTGAGGAAAATACTTATCTCTACTATACTGCATCATCCTCTCCTCTTCGGGGAAATACCAATGCAGTCTACAAGTAGTAGGAAGAATTTCTGGCGCCGTTGCCGGGGAGACATCACAAAAATTTATCAAGTACCTTTGCATAAACTATCACCCACTTGCATTTATTTTATTTTCCTTTTATTTTCATTTGCCTCTCGTTTTCATCTCCCCCACTTCAATTTTTTTTTTTACAAAAACACAAAAATATTTTCGTTTGCTTGTTTGCTAGTTTGCTTGCTTCGTCGTGATGTCTCAAGAAAACACAAAATTGCGTGAGTTTTCCAATACTAATAATAATTATTTTATTAGTACTCCTATTGCTCCTCCCGCCACTAGTGCGGAGTTGTGTGACATTAATGCTGCCTTACTTAATCTTGTTATGAAAGAACAATTTTCTGGTAGTCCTAATGAAGATATTGCATCCCATCTAAATACTTTCGTTGAACTTTGTGATTTGCAAAATAAAAAAAGATGTAGATAATGATATTGTCAAATTGAAATTATTTCCATTCTCACTACGAGATCGTGCTAAAACTTGCTTTCATACTTGCTAGAAATAGTATTGATTCTTGGGATATGTTTAAGGATGCTTTTATTGCCAAGTATTTTCCTCCTGTTAAGATTATTTCTTTAAGAAATCAAATTATGAATTTTAAGCAACTTGAGCATGAACATGTTGCGCAATCTTGGGAGAGAATGAAATTAATGATAAGAAATTGCCCTACTCATAATTTAAGCCTATGGATGATCATACAAATTTTTTATGCGGGACTAAACTTTGTTTCTAGAAATTTGCTAGGCTGTGCCGCAGGGGGTACTTTTATGGAAATTACATTGGGAGAAGCTACAAAACTTCTTGATAATATTATGACAAATTATTCTCAATGGCACACTGAACGAACTCCAACTGGTAAGATGGTAAATTCTGTTTAAGAAATTAATACTTTGAGTGATAAGATGGATGCTCTTATGAAATTGGTTGCGAGTAAAAGTGCTCATATTGATCCTAATGATGTGCCATTGTCTACTTTGATTGAGCAAAATAAGGATGCTATTGATGTGAATCTCTAGAAATAATTTCAACAACAAAGCTTATAGGGGTAATTTCAATCCTAGACCGTTTCCTGGAAATTCCTATAATAGTTATGGCAATTCCTATGGTAATCCATATAATAATAATGATATGATACCCTCTGATCTTGAAAGTAATATTAAAGAATTTATTAATTCGCAAAATATTTTCAATGCTATGGTAGAAGAAAAATTGAATAGAGTTGATGAAATGTCTAGGAACATGGATAGAATTGCTCATGATGTGGAAAATCTCAAAATTAAATTTTTTCCACCCAAGCATGATATAAATGAGTCTATTAAAGCTATCTATGTCTCCATTAATGAAAGTAAAGAAAGGACCGCTAGGTTGAGAGCTAATTTTTAGAAAAAGCTATTCCACCCGGTTTCTATCGTAGTAATGATGAAGATATTAAAATGATTGGCGTCTCACCTATTGAATATTTATTTAATAATATAAAACTTTATGAAAATGGGACCGGAGATGAGTTAACTTTAGCTAGAAGGCGTCCCAATTATTTGGAGGGTGATGATCTTAATGATAAAAATGACAAAAGTGGGTTTGGAGAGGTCAAAACTTTAAATAGTGATGTGCCCACTACTTTGGATTACAAGTTCTTTAAATATGATAATTGTTCTTTAGTTGAATGTATTTCGTTGTTGCAATCCATGATCAATTCACCTAATGCATATGAACAAAATAAAGCTTTTACTAAACATATTGTAGAAGCTATGATAAAAGCTCATGAAGAAAAACTTGAGTTGGAAGTTTTAATTCCTAGAAAACTGCATGATGAATGGGTACTAATTATTAAAGTTAAAATTAAAGATTATGAGTGCAATGCTTTATGTGATCTAGGTGCTAGCGTTTCTACTATACCAAAATCTTTGTGTGATGTGCTAGGTCTCACCGATTTAGATCCTTGTTCCCTTAATTTACATCTAGCGGATTCCACTATTAAAAACCATTGGGTAGAATAAATGATGTGCTTATTTTTGCTAATAGGAATTATGTGCCCGTGAATTTTATTGTTCTTGATATTGAATGTAATCCGTCTTGTCCTATAATACTTGGTAGGCCTTTCCTACGAACCATAGGTGCTATTATTGATATGAAAGAAGGTAATATAAGATTTCAATTTCCATTGAAGAAAGGGATGGAACACTTCCCTAGAAAGAGAATTAAGCCACCATATGAATCTATTATGAGGGCCACCTATGGAATTAATTTGAAGGATGA
The DNA here is from genome assembly GCA_039707655.1 of Elymus sibiricus. Classification (NCBI taxonomy): domain Eukaryota; kingdom Viridiplantae; phylum Streptophyta; class Magnoliopsida; order Poales; family Poaceae; genus Elymus; species Elymus sibiricus. Next base: position 327,133,538 of record CM077670.1, read on the forward strand.
AAACACTTGAAACTATGCATTATGCCTAGCTAGGGGCATAAAACAATAGTGCTTGTTGGGAGGCAACCCAATGAATAAACTAATTTTTTTATTTTACCTTCTGTTTTTGTGTGTTTACACAATTATAACCTATGTTATGATTGTGTTTTTATCTTTTAATTAGTGTTTGTGCCAAGTAATGCCTCTGGGGTGATTTGTAAGATAGTATAATTGATGCTGTTTGAAAACAGAAACTTTTGCGTCGAGTGCTGGAATTTTTATTTCTTGCTGGAGCGTCAGAACCTTCTGACTGTTTTACAAAATATTTATATATGAATTTCCCATGTTTTCCGAATTTTTCAGAATTTTGGGAGTTACATAATTATGACTTTAATTCAGATCTTTACAGACTGTTCTGTTTTAGACAGATTCTATTTTTGTTGCATAGTTTCCTTATTTTGATGAATCTATGGATCGTATTGGGGGGTATGAGTCATGGAGAAGTTGGAGTACAGTAGCATTATTCCAATATTAAATATGAATCAATTTACAACAGTACCTAAAGTTTAAGATTTGTTTGTTATACTAACGGATCTCACGAGGTTTCTGTTGAGTTTTGTGTGCTGAAGTTTTCAAGTTTTGGGTGGGACTACGATGGATAAAGGAATAAGGAGCAGCAAGAGCCTAAGCTTGGGGATGCCCAAGGCACCCAAAGGTAATATTCAAGGAAGACTCAAGCGTCTAAGCTTGGGTATGCCCCAAATGGCATCCCCTCTTTCGTCTACAATCTATCGGTAACTTGAGGCTATATTTTTATTCATCACATGATATGTGTTTTACTTGGAGCGTCTTGTGCAATAGTTTGCTTGCTTTTGTTTGCTTTTTAGTTTGCCACAATCACCTTTGCTAAACAAACCTTTTTGAGAGGGACACACATTATTCATGATTTGTTAGAATACTCTATGTGCTTCACTTATATTTTTTGAGCTAGGTAGTTGCTCTAGTGCTTCACTTATATCTTTTAGAGCATGGCGGTGGTTATATTTTAAAGAAATAGTTGCACTCTCATGCTTCACTTATATCTTTTTGAGAGTCTAATGAATAGCAATGGTAATTGCACGGGTTATGAATTTAGTCCTAATATGATAGGTATTCAAGAGGGATATAATAAAAACTTTCGTGTAGATCACTGAATATGATAAGTTTGATTCATTGCAATAGTTTTGCAATATTAAGATGGTAATATGTGGGAGGTTCTAGTAGATAATTGTGGTTTAGTAAGAATATTGGTGTTAAGGTTTGTGATTCCCGAAGCATGCACGTATGATCTGTCGTTATGCTAAGAAGTTGGAGCATGATTTATTATTGATTGTCTACCTTATGATTGGCGGTTGGGGACGAGCGCTGGTATTTTCCTACAAATCTATCCCCCTAGGGGCATGCGTAGTAGTACTTTGCTTTGAGGGCTAATAAACTTTCGCAATAAGTATGTGAGTTCTTTATGACTAATGCGAGTCCATGGATTATACGCACTCTCACCTTTCCGCAATTTGCTAGCCTCTTCGGTACCGGCATTGCCTTTCTCACATCGAGAGTCGGTGCAAACTTCGCCGGTGCATCCAAACCCCATGATATGATACGCTTTATCACACATAAGCCTCCTTATATCTTCCTCAAAACAGCCACCATACCTACCTATTATGGCATTTCCATAGCCATTCCGAGATATATTGCCATGCAACATCCACCGTTCTTTTTTATGACACACATCATCATTGTCATATTGCTTTGCATGATCATATAGCTGACATAGTATTTGTGGCTCAGCCACCGTTAATCATTTTTTTATACATGTTACGCTAGTACCATTGCACATCCAGGTACACCGCCAGAGGCATTCATATAGAGTCATATTTTTGTTCTAGTTTCGAGTTGTAATTTTCTTTTAAGTTGTAAGTAAATAGAAGTATGATGATCATCATTATTAGAGCATTGTCCCAGTGAGGAAAAAAAAGAGACCAAAAAGAGCCCACAAAAAAAAAGAAAAAAAGAACAAAATGAAAAAAATGAAAAAAATGAAATGAGAGAAAAAGAGAGAAGGGGTGACGGTGTCCCGGTTTAGGGGGTACCAACCTAGCCGGCCCACCTCCTCGGTTGGGCCGATATGCCCTCGTACGTGATCAAGATGGACTCTGGAGGCCGCACACGGGAGCCGTGATCGAGGCTGTCTCTACCGAAGACTTGTAAAGCACTCCAAGACTTTTCCAGCCGCCTTACTCCTAGATACCGACCTTGTAACCCTAGATATCCTCCCTGGCGTGTATATAAGCCATAGGCTTTAGCCCGTAGGGAAGGAGGTAATATCGCTCACCTAGCCCTAGAAGTTAGACACATATTACGATCTCGTGGTAGATCAACTCTGTACTTAATACATATCCATCAATATAAACAGAAGTAGGACGTAGGGTTTTACCTCCATTAAGAGGGCCCGATCCTGGGTAAACATCGTCTCCCTCGTCTCAGTTACCACCGATCCGAGATCCACAGCTCGGGACCCCCTACCCCGAGGTCTGCCGGTTTTTACACCGACACTGGTGCTTTCATTGAGAGTTCCGCTACGTGATCGCCAAAAGGATCGATGGGATCGCCGGTTAACGGCCTCAAACCCATGGAGCGCGTCTCCACATCTGAAGCCTTGGTCACAGAGACGCCTCCACGTAATATCGAAGCGAACCATGACCCTTCTCTGGCTCCAACAAAGAATCCCCTCACGGGCGAGGGGCTAAGATACTTCCCGAAGAGCGGATTGGACAGTGACCTACTAGCGACCGACTCCCGGATCAAATTGGCTGAACCGATAACCGTGGATCCAACGTCACGTGAGAACAACAAGGTCTTGAGCCCGCGGTCTTTAGAGATCAGATCTGGCTCGCTCACCTCCCATGTAGAATATCACCTCGATGACTCCGGCCCATCCGACATCTCTGACTTGGCCTACGTACGGCAGCTCCCCGGTGAGCCGATCCGACAATACTGGGCCAGATTCTTGTCCGTTAAGAGCAAGATACTAGATTACCAGGATTCTGACATAATTGTCGCTTTCAAGCGCGGATGCAAGGATAAAGGCGTCTCGAACGCCCTCGCTCGTCGTTGCGTCCAAACACTCCCGGAATTAAACAACCTGGTAGCACGATTTTGCGCCATCGAAGACACCTGGCGGACCGAGGAGAACACGGACTCGATCTGTGAGGACTACCCGGGACGCGATCGGTTCGAACTTTGGCGCAAAAATCGTAAACGTAACACCCCGGGTGATCAACCCCGGAAGAAAAAGAAAACCTCCGATCACCCCGGAATGGCCCTGGATGGCTTTCTGGGTAAACCATGCCCGATCCACACCGTATTGGTTAACTCCTGCCCGACTCACAGCCTTTGCGACTGTTGGGTGTTGAGGCAGGTGGCAAAGGGGGGACCTGCCCTCCTGGCGGGCACCTCCAGCCACCACGAATAGACCTCGGACGAAGACAAGGTCCTAATGATTTATGAGACATTTACGTCTAGCAACCAGCACAAACAGGCCTTGCGGGAAATCAATGCTGTCCGGCAAGTACCACCTCGCGGTGCGTGGATAGACACGCCGGTCACCTTCACCCTCCACGACCAACCGAAGTCGGCCCTGGACAGGTGCCCCACCGCACTAGTCCTCAACCCCATCGTGGACCACCGCCGCCTCCATAAGGTCCTTATAGACGGAGGCAGCAGCTTGAATCTAATGTACGAGGACACTCTGGACAAAATGCACATCGATAAATCGCGCATAGAACAGAGCACCACCACCTTCAAAGGAATAGTCCCCGGGCAAGAGGCACTCTGCAGTGGAAAGATAACTCTAGACGTAGTCTTTGGGACCTCGAATAATTATCGCTCCGAGGAGATTATGTTCCACATCACCCCTTTCAAGAGCAGATACCACGCCATCCTCGGACGGGACGCCTTTTCAAGATTTCAAGCGGTGCCACACTATGGCTACATGAAGCTCAAGATGCCGGGCCCAAAAGGGATCATTACCATTTCAAGTGATCCTGATACGGCAATTAAAGCCCAGAATAAGACGGCGTCCCTCGCCCTCGAGACTCTTGCCGAAACCTTCGCGGCCGAAGAGCTGACCGCACTGTGTGCCGAGGTCGACCGGGACGATGTCGTTCTCGACAAAAGATCAAAACCTACTTCTTTCAAACCGGCCGACGAGATAGTCAAATTCCAGGTTCACCCAGTGGACCCTGCTAAAACGACGTCCATAGGGGCGAACCTTGACCCAGATGTTGCCGAAGCCCTACGCGCTTTCCTCAAGGAAAACTGGGACATATTCGCCTAGCACCCCTCCGATATGCCAGGGATACCCCGTAGGCTTGCAGAGCATAGCCTAAACATATTGACAGGCTATAAGCCCGTTGAACAAACACTTCGGCATTTCTCCGAGCCCAAGCATCAAGCAATGGGCGAGGAACTGGCAAAGCTGCTGGAGGCGGGATTCATCAAGGACATAAAACACCCTGACTGGCTAGCCAATTTGGTCATGGTACCAAAAAAGGACAGGTCCTGGCGGTTGTGTGTCGATTTTAAAGACCTCAACAAAGCTTGCCCCAAAGACCCCTTCCCCTTACCCCGTATTGACCAAATTGTGGACGCCACTACGGGCCATGATGCATTGTGCTTCCTAGACGCCTATTCAGGGTATCATCAAATAAAGATGAAGGAGTCGGACCAGGCAGCAACAGCATTTATCACGCCCTACGGGCCGTTTTGCTTCAATACGATGCCTTTCGGACTAAAGAACGCTGGCGCTACGTACCAGCGTATGATTCAAACATGCCTGAAAAAACACATCGGAGAAACCGTTGAGGCTTACGTAGACGACGTAGTTGTGAAAACTAAACACGTCGACCAGTTGGCGGACAACCTTTGCGATACATTTGCCAGCCTACGGGAATATCAAATAAAACTCAACTCGGAAAAATGTGTTTTCAGGGTCCCAACTGGCAAACTCCTTGGTTTTATCGTATCCAGCCGAGGAATTGAAGCCAATCCGGCCAAAATTCGAGCCCTGGATCGTTTGGAGATCCCGACAGAGCTCAAGCATGTACGAAAGCTGGCGGGCTGTGTAGCAGCCTTGAGCCGCTTCATATCACGGCTTGGAGAAAAAGCTTTACTATTGTACAAGCTGTTAAAGCAGACCAAAACGTTTAAATGGACCAAGGAGGCTGCAGCGGCCGTGGAAGACATCAAGGCCCTCCTCGCCACCAATCCAATCCTGGCCGCACCAGGTGTTTCCGAACCGATGACATTATACATCTCGGCCACAAACCAGGTGGTCAGCGCAGTCCTCGTGGTCGAACGAGACATGGAAGGTCATAAGTTCCAGGTCCAGAAACCCGTATATTACGTGTCCGAGGTCTTAACCCCCTGCAAGACACGCTACCCTCATTATCAAAAGATAGCTTTCACAGTCTTCATGGCATCGCGAAAACTTCGACACTACTTTCAAGAGTGCACGGTAACCGTGGCATCCGACGTCCCGTTAAGTGACATAATCAATAATTGAGATGCAATGGGGCACATCGCGAAATGGGCCATAGAGCTCCTACCTTTTGAAATTATTTACAAACCACGCCGGGCCATTAAATCCCAAGTGTTGGCGGACTTCGTGGCCGAATGGACCGAAGCCGAACTCCCCCGTGAGTACAGTACCTACTCGCATTGGACAATGTATTTTGATGGCTCCAAACTGCTCGCCGGCCTAGGGGCTGGCGTGGTGCTCACGTCTCCCACGGGAGATAACATTAGATATGTATTACAAATCATGTACACAGACTCTAACAACGCGGCTGAATACGAAGACCTCCTACACGGACTTCAGATAGCAGTCTCCATGGGTGTCAAACGCCTCGAGGTCCGAGGGGATTCCAACCTCGCCATCTCACAAATCAATGGCGAGTTCGACGCCAAAGACCCGAAGATGACATCTTACCGAAATGCCGTCATAAAGATCTCGGCCAGGTTCGAGGGGCTAGAATTTCACCATATACCCCGAGATAGCAACCAGGCCGCAGATGTACTCGCCCGATTGGGTGCAAAGCGGGATAAGGTTCTCGAAAACACCTTCCTCGAACGGCTTTTCAAACCATCTGTAGTCTGGCAAGATAGCAAAGGAACATCGGAATCAACCGACATCGGGCAACAGGCCCCGTCCGAAGAAGACGATGGTATCATAGGCGGGTCAATGACCCGGAAGACTGCTTCAGCGCATGAAGTCATGGCAGTTATTGCACCATGGACCGAGCCGCTCCTCGCGTACCTACTCCGAAAAGAGCTCCCTGATAACCAAACCGACTCCCGCCGGATCGTAAGACAGTCTAAAGCTTACAAGGTTCATGAAGGGGAACTTTATAAAATGAGCACAACGGGCATCCTCCAGAAATGCATATCCGAGGAAGAGGGAAAACTCGTACTTTGAGAGATACACTCCGGCATGAGCGGACATCACGCCGCTGCTCGGACCCTTGTCAGCAAGGCCTTTCGAGCCGGTTTCTACTGGCCAATGGCAGGTGCCAATGCCTCGGCATTAGTACAACATTGCCCAGGCTGCCAGGTATTCGCCAAGCAGAGCCACATGCCCCCCATGGCCCTTCGCACCATCCCCATTACTTGGCCCTTTGCGATCTGGGGGCTCGATATGGTCGGGCCACTCAAGGGAGGATCAAACAAAAACAAATACCTACTCGTTATGGTAGACAAATTTACCAAGTGGATCGAAGCAAAGCTAGTCACCTCGGCCGAGGCCGTCCAGGTAATCGGATTCATCTCGGGGGTAGTCCATCGTTATGGTGTCCCCCACAGTTTGATCACAGACAACGGAACCTACTTCACGGCCAAAGAGGTTAAGGCATGGTGTAAGAAACTGGGCATTAAGCTCGACTACAAGTCCGTCTACCACCCGCAGTCTAATCGGCAGGTGGAGCGAGCCAATGGACTTATCCTTAGTGTAATTAAGCCACGGCTAGTTCGCTCCCTCAAAAAAGCCGACTGTAAATGGGTTGAGGAACTTGATTCCGTACTATGGGGCTTGCGTACAACACCAAATAGGTCCACAGGATATACCCCGTTTTTTATGGTGTATGGCGCCGAAGCGGTCTTCCCCTGCGATATCATACATGATGCACCTCGGGTGTGCATGTATGAGGAGCTAGAGGCTGAGCTCGATCGGCAAGATGCCCTAGACGCTCTCGAAGAAGAGCGCAACGTCGCACGGGCAAGATCAGCTATTTATCAGCAGCAGGCCCGGCGCTACCATGGCAGAGAGGTTCGTGCCAAAGAATTCAATGTCGGGGATCTCGTAATGAGACTACACCTCGAAAAACAAAAACACAAGCTCTCCCCTAGATGGTACGGGCTGTTCATCTTTGACCAAGTACTCATCGGAGGAGCCTATCGAATCCGAGATCCAGAGGATGGCCGATTAGAGCCCCACCCATGGAACGCGGCGCTACTCCGACGTTTCTATGCTTGACACCACGCATACGGTCCGTGTAAATAACTTGTGCATTTTCTTTCAACTTAATCTTTTTCTTATTATTTATCTTCTCACGTCGGATCATTATTCAATGACCCCGAGGACAATCTAGCATGTTCTTTTCAAAACAAGAGCTATTCCGCCCCTTATGTACTATTGTCTTTTGAGCCACTATATGCATCGATTCGCTTTAAGATTTGGCCAAGCTGGGTTGCCCGGCTCCTGTGCTTGCCCCTTACGTTCCCGATATTTCGGCTAGGGGGCAAAGGGAGCACCGCTGTGATTGTTACTCCCGAGTCAACCGGTGCAGTGCCTCAGACGGACAAAGCCGAAAGCTAGCGTTCTTATAATACGGATCGGTCGGCTATGACATAGGAATAACGTGGCAAGGGTCTTTTCAAACACCGACCAGGGGCTTTACCCCCGAGGTCATCCGTCTCTGGACAAACGTGTTCGACACAATAACCCGAGGAAAGGAACTGTTGGAAGAACTATTTTCCTCGGAAGATGTTTCTTACATTAAAAAGTAATATAACATAACCCTCTGTTACCCTCTTGTCTTTCGAGCCGCACAACCCGATTGCCTGGTCGCCTGAAGCACATGGTCCGATGACCTCGGCCAGTAGTAAGGGACACTCCTCGGAATTTATCCGAGGAGGCAGAAGCCGAAGGCTGGCTGACAAAAGTTTGTATAAATGGACGGAAAAAATTGACATAGAATACCTTGGTACATAAAGTCATACAAAGTTTTCATGCGCGGTCTAGCCCGTCTATTAGGGTGTCCAACGCGTAATCCTTTTGCGAGAGGCGGGCCACAGGCATTACATTATCATATACCTGGCTGGTAGGGATTTCCTTCCCCTCCGGCCCCATGGGTTCCACCTCTGCTAATGCCGTTCTCCTCAGACCGGTGTAGTGGGTCTTCACCATGGCCCAGGCCTCCCTTGCTCCTTCTTGGCAAACTGATACTTTCCAAGCCTGGATCCGGCGCCGAGCTCTCTTAACCTGCTCGGCTAGCGCGGCCATATCCTCGGGGATCGGCATCACCTCGGGCCATAAAGCCTGGTGCACATCCTTCATCGATTTCCGCGCCCTCTCATGCACCTCGGACAGATGAACGCTCATGTCTTCGGCCACCGGACCTCGAGACTCCGGAGGAAGGCCAGTCAAACAAGTTGCCAAACAAAAACAACATTCACATGAGAAATCCCCTCGGACAAACTACAAATGTCCATCGTGATTTATAACTTACCATAAATCATGTCATCCGTTCGCCGATTCTTTGCTTCTGCAGCAGCAAGACAAGCCTTTAAGCTCTCAATTTCCTGGGCCTAGCGGGCGTTCTCAGCCCTAAGCGCATTCACGCTGTCCGCTCTCTGAGTGACCACATGTTGATTTGCCTGGCGTTGCGCTTCAGCATACGCCAGATCCTCGCGGGCCTGCTTTAGATCTCTTTCAAGATGGCCCAGGGCTTCCGCTGCTACAAGCGATTCTGGTGTCAGCTCTATCTTTTTGATATCACCCACCTCAAGAGCTAAGCACTTACCGTGCGCCTCTCTGGTGAATTTCTTCACCTGTTCAACCTCGGACAAAGCCGCGTCAAGCTGCACCTTTGTTTGGGCTAATGCCGAGGTCAATTGCTCGTTCTTCGCGCGAGCTTCCTGTTATGACAGAGATTGCTGGTTAGTATTCAAGTCTTGATTCGACCCCAGGGGCTCGCACCAAGCCTTAGGGGCTACTATCATACTTGGTAGTTATATTTGTCTTTAAACCTTACCCGCAGCCCCCGCGACAAGACATCCAACGACTCATCAAAGGCACCTCGGGTTGCCCCGAGGTATGCGTCCACCGCGCTGAGAGCATTGAACTCCCTGTCCGAGAAAGCCGGATTGTTCAAAGAAGCTTTTCGCCGGCGATAATTCGCGGCGCATTGAATCTTGGACGGAGTGGCCGATGTCGCCGAGTCCTCTGGCTGGGCGGCTCCGGGGTCAACCCTCGCGGGATTTTGGGCCTCTGTTTCCTTGGGCGGGGCCCTGGCTTCCTCGGCCTCCACACGTACTGTGGAGGGTGAAGGTTGCCTGCACATAATCGGGGATGTTAGCATCCAAAGTGTCTTTTTTACAACATAGACCTAAGTATTACCTGGTGATGGAGGGGGCACTTTCGCCTGCCCCCGTAACCTCGGCCCGAGCTTCTCGTACTTCTAGCAGAGCCGTTTCCAATGAAGCCGTTTCTCTGCGTAGGCGTTGGGAGCGCCGCCCCTTTGGAGGAGAAGTCAGAAGACTGGGGACTGGAGGACGAGGGGCTCTCTTTCATTTAGAGGAAGGGAGTGATACCGATGAGGCTGGCCTCGTCTCCGGCGAGTCAGGAATGACCGCTACTTTTGAGCCGTCGAGACTCTCCAGGAAAAAGCTCCTCCCTTCATAAATAAGCCCCAAGTCCTCATCCTCGTGCTAAAGAGGGTCTTCCGCACGGCAGTGCAGTTCTGGCTCAGGGGCCGGACCGCCCACACCCTTGAGCCAATGCCTCAACCTCTGTTCAACCGATGTGTAACGAGTTAATGTTAAGGATCCCGAGGTAAAACGAAAGAACTCGAAATGGAAACTTACTATGTCAGCAGGGTTGTAATACGACAACCCGTCTTGAAACTGGCACCTGGCGAACTCCTCGGCGGACCCTTGGTACATGCTGGCTAGTACGGCTCCAAGGGTCATTTGGTCCATAAAAGCCCCCTTGATGGATCGAGAGGCGTCCTCGGACCCATTATATTCGCACAATAAATGCTGGCGCTGCCGGAGGGGTTGGACTCTTCGTTTTAGGGCCACCGCCATCACGTCAATGACGGTAAGGCCTGCGCTTGACAGAAGCTTCACTTTCGCTGCTAGCCTAGTCACTGCTTCGTCTTCCTCTTGAGCCAAACTCCGCGGCCTCCAACTGTAACGCTTCCTCGGTGGATCCAATGAGAAGGGCGGGAGACCTGGCCTGACTGGCTCGTACAACGGGACGTCATTGATGTAGAACCACTCGGAAGGCCAGTGATCGGCGTCCTCCCGAGGTGTCCCCGCTGGGTAGCCGGTCTTGTCGATTCGGCAGACTTCGGCTCCTCCAACCTTGAATAGCTTGTCGGCCGAGGAGCGGGGCATGACACAGAAGTACTTCCGCCATAATCCGAAGTGTGCCTGACAGCCGAGGTGTAGCTCGCAGAGCGCGACAAACCCCGCGATGTGTAGTATTGAATTCGGGGAGAGATGATGTAGCTGCAACCCGTAGAACTCCAGCAAACCGTGGAGGAAAGGGTGGATTGGAAACCCTAAGCCGCGGAGGAGGAAGGGCACGAAGCATACCCGCTCGTCTCCTCGTAGCGAAGGGTAATTTTCGTCGTGGGCTTGACCGTCGATGGACGTTAGTCCAGGACGAGTAGCGGCCAGATCCGCATCCGGCAGATATCCTTGTGTCGCCAAGCGCTCTAGTTGAAGGCGCGCGACGGAGCAGCTCCCCCAGTCCCCTCTATCAGGGCCATGAGGACGCCTTGACGATCCTTCGCCGCTCGCCATGGTTCGGGCTCTCGAGCTTGGGCTGGGGAGAGAGGGGGATTTTTTGCTGCGGTTGCGGATACGAACTGCTGCCAGCAAGGGCTACGCGTCTGTTAATTAAGGACAGAAGGGGCTGACATTTCGACGTTTTTTCCATAAAGAGGCCCGATTCCCTAGGCGGCACAATTCCCTGGGCAGCACGGTTCTCAAAATCTGAAATTGGGCCCCAACGGAACTCTAAAGGTTGGCCAAAGTCTTTAAATCTGGTCGGTGAATAAAGCACGGGAACTTGTCTATCGAGCCAAGACTCCGGAAAGTGAAGGGCGTTGACCTCGGCATCGAAGACCAGTTCAGGGGCTACTAACGGTGTCCCGGTTTAGGGGGTGCCAACCTAGTCGGCCCGCCTCCTCGGTTGGGCCGATATGCCCTCATACGTGATCAAGATGGACTCCGGAGGCCGCACACGGGAGACGTGATCGAGGCTGTCTCTACCGAAGACTTGTAAAGCACTCCAAGACTTTTCCAGCCGCCTTACTCCTAGATACCGACCTTGTAACCCTAGATATCCTCCCTGGCGTATATATAAGCCATAGGGTTTAGCCCATAGGGAAGAAGGAAATATCGCTCACGTAGCCCTAGAAGTTAGACACATATTACGATCTCGAGGTAGATCAACTTTGTACTTAATACATCTCCATCAATATAAACAGAAGCATGACATAGGGTTGTACCTCCATTAAGAGGGCCCGAACCTGGGTAAACATCGTCTCCCTCGTCTCAGTTACCACCGATCCGAGATCCACAGCTCGGGACCCACTACCCCGAGGTCTGCCGGTTTTTACACCGACAAGGGGCAGTGTTACTATCCTTTTCCATACTTGTGCTTCAAAGTAGCACCATGTTTTTCATACAGAGAGTCTCCTATTTTGTCACTTTCATATACTAGTGAGAATTTTCATTATAGAACTTGGCTTGTATATTCCGATGATGGGCTTCCTCAAATGCCCGAGGTCTTCATGAGCGAGCAAGTTGGATGCACACCCACTTAGTTTTCATGTTGAGCTTTCATACACTTATAGCTCTTAGTGCATCCGTTGCATGGCAATCCCAACTCCTCGCATTGACATCAATTGATGGGCATCTCCATAGCCTGTTGATTAGCCGCGTCGATGTGAGACTATCTTCTTATTTTTTGACTTTTCCTTATTAATCTCTACCAGCACATTCTATTCCACCCATAGTGCTATATCCATGGCTTGCGCTCATGTATTGCGTGGGGGTTAAAAAAGCTGAAGCGCGTTAAAAAGTTTGAACCAATTGCTCGGCTTGTCATCAGGGTAGTGCATGATAAATACTTTGTGTTAAGAAGATGGAGCATGACAGGATTATATGATTTTGTAGGGATAACTTTCTATAGCATTTTTATTTTGAAAGGCATGATTGTTTATTAGTATGCCTGAGTATTGATGTCTTTATATCAAATTATAGACTATTGCTTTGAATCATTTGGATCTTATTATTCATACCGTAAGAGAGATTACATGATGAACCATGTTAGCTAGCATTCCACATCAAAAATTCTGTTTTTATCATTTACCTACTCGAGGACGAGCAGGAATTAAGCTTGGGGATGCTTGATACGTCTCCAACGTATCTATAATTTTTTATTGTTCCATGCAATTATAGTATCAATCTTGGATATTTTATATGCAATTATATATCATTTTTTGGGACTAACCTATTAACCTAGTGCCCAGTGCCAGCTGCTGTTTTCTGCTTATTTTTGGTTTTTCAGGAAATCAGTACCAAACGAAGTCCAAATGCCACGAAACTTTTTGACGATTTTTTTCTGGACAAAAGAGACCCTGGAAGCTTCGGGAGGAAGCCAGAAGCCTCACGAGGAGGCCACAAGGCAACAGGGCGCGGCCCCAAGGGGGCGCTCCCTGATGCCTTGTGGGCCCCTCATGGCTCCTCTTGACCTAATTCCACTTCTATAAATTCTCAAATATTCGGAAACCATCAGAGAGCCAGACGAGAAAACCCTACCGCCGCTGCAAGGCTCTGTTCTTCCGTGATCCCATCTGGAGGCCTTGCCAGGTACTCTGCCGGAGGGGGAATCGATCACGGAGGGCTTCTACATCAACCTTGCTGCCCTTCTGATGATGTGTGAGTAGTTTACCACATACCTACGGGTCCATAGCTAGTAGCTAGATGGCTTCTTCTCTCTCTTTGATCTTCAATACCATGTTCTCCTCGATGTTCTTGGAGTTCTATCCGATGTAATCTTCTTTTGCGGTGTGTTTGTTGGGATCCGATGAATTGTGAGTTTATAATCAGATTATTCATGAGAAATATTTGAGTCTTCTCTGAACTCTTTTATGCATGATTGTTATAGCTTTGTATTTCTCTCCGATCTATCCGTCTGGTTTGGACAACTAGATTGATTTATCTTGCAATGGGAGAGGTGCTTTGTGATGGATTCAATCTTATGGTGCTCAATCCCAGTGACAGAAAGGGACATGACACGTATTTGTATTGTTGCCATTAAGGATAAAAAGAAGGGGTTTAATCATATTGCTTGAGTATACTTTGTCTACGTCATGTCATCTTGCTTAAGGCGTTACTCTGTTTTATACTTAATACCCTGGATGCATGCTAGATAGCGGTCGATGGGTGGAGTAATAGTAGTAGATGCAGTTGGGTGCAAGTGTTTGCTTTTGTGTTTGTAGGTGCTGCTAAAGGGGTTTTGTGCGGTTCTCCTACTGGATTGATAACCTTGATTCTTAACTGAGGGAAATACTTATCTCTACTATACTGCATCATCCTCTTCTCTTCGGGGAAATACCAACGCAGTCTACAAGTAGCAAGAGGGTGGCCAGGTTTGCTTGGATCTCTTGACTGCATGCATTGGAAATGGAAGAACTACCCGAAGGCTTTACAAGGGCAATATCAGGGTCATGTTAAGAAGCCCACCATCATTCTTGAAGCAGTTGCATCACATGATCTTTGGATTTGGCACGCTTTCTTTGGCATGCCCGGGTCTCACAATGACATCAATGTGCTGCTGCGATCACCGTTGTTTGCGAGGCTGGCTGAAGGAACTAGTGCTGCATGCGGCTATTTGAACGTCTGTACTCTATGTATGCGGCTATTTGATCGCGAAGACTTAAAAAAAATGAGGGGGGCCGGATGTATGCGGGCAGCGTTGGATGGCGGCCTCCCGCATCCGTGTCCGCGGACTGGTCCCCCCCTGTCCGCGACGAATGTGGGTGGAAATTTGCGGGTCACCGTTGGAGATGCCCTAAGTAGGGTACACAATAGAGAAAAACAACAACACTAAATGAGGTACAAAACTTGGTGATTTTTCTATAATATGGTACTTCGTATCAATTTAAGACACTTAAGGCACAAAAGTAGTTTTTTATAGCAAGAATCTTACGTTATTGATCAAATAATCTCTACTATTAAAGGAGAGTCTGCGGTTGTGATGGTATGCTGTGGTTTGGTATGATTCGTACCTTTTGTTGGCTTCACTTTAATTATGAAGAGTATCATTTTTTGGACGGGAGAAACACACTAATTATGGAAAATATCATCAAACATTGGACGAGAGGCCCACATTGATTATGGAGAGTATCATTCATTGGATGTGAGGATCACTTTACTTATGTTTACTTATGGAGTGTATCATTCCTTAGACAGGAGAATCATGTTAATTATGAAAAGTATCATCGAGCGTAGGACAGGGGATGAATATGTATGCCCTACACATGGGCAATTAGCTAGTTACAGTATAATAAATTGGAGAAAATGACCTACTCTTAATTAAACTAAAACATTTTGCTGGCATTTCCTAGGGTTATCTCTGTGGACAGCGCTTACGTGCACGGACATTTTTTGCAACTCCACGTGCTAATGCATGCCTATAATTCTACTCCACAATTACTTAGCAAGCTCGTTATGTACATACATAACGAACTAACGAGTTTAATTCCAGCATTCCAGGATATGTTTGTCAACCTCCTCCATCTAAAATAATTTTTCAAGTATTACGTACACATTGCATATTTTAAGTTACACGCATCTAGCTAACCCGATCATTTCCATGCATCGGAAAGTGTCATGCAAATTAGTTCAGTTTTCGAGGCAAATGTACTGAATTATCGTGGTGGCACATATAGATTTCTGCAATGATCGCACATGATTAATATACTGGATTATATGCGCCACTATAAATCGTAATCCACCTAATCTCGCATGTAATCGAGCAACGACTACACCAAATAGAACCATAACGGATCATGTGGCCGATATATATATTCGTTTATGCATGCATCAGCAACGATTACTAACCTAATCAGTGTACTAATTGTATATACGGTCCACGCAGAGGTCAAAGCTCAAATTGAAGACACGGTCTTGAGAGAAAGTTCAGATGCAACATACACTTGCTGCTCGACCTAATTCCTGATTTTCTTAATTATGCCTGGCTGTATACATATGCTTGTTCAAGGTCAGCCCTCCCGAGTCTTTTGGTTAGTGTTTGGAGTTCATAAGCAGTGGACATTCATACATGCACAGTAATTGTGTACTCTCAATACAATGACCCGGCTAATCATGTTGGTTTGGCGTATTCGCTATCATACATAAATAATCAGGGATGATTATAAGATTGATGTTTTCGTTATGGCAGAGATATACATGTGTACCTTTCAGGGTCTGAAATAGTGTGAAGGGAGTGGTATTTCTTTTCCTGGGCAAGATCATCATCATGAAATAGAAAGGATAGGGTTTTAAACAAGCGAAGCTCCCCGCCAAAACAAAGTGAAGCCTACGGCACTGACGTGGAATATGTAGCACAATTTAAAATTATGAAGATGTACCGAATTCTTCATATATGGTGTACTATTCACAAGAGCTGCAGGAGTTTCAGCACAGTAGTTGGATTTATCCCTAGAAAAGTACATACCACTACTTGTATTGAAGTTTTCTAGTTGTTTTCTGGTACTTCCTCCGTTCCAAAATATAGTGCGCCCGCGCTTCCCGAGGTTTTAACTTTGACCATAAATTTAACCAACGAGACCGACTGCGGCGGAAGCAAAAATTATATAATTGAAAACTTCTTTCGAATACGAATTCACTGGTATAATTTTTGCTGCCGCCACAGTCGGTCTCATCGGTTAAATTTATGGTCAATGTTGTCGCACGGAAAACGAGGGCGCACTATAATTCGGAACGGAGGGAGTATTAGTTTGGTTTGCTGCTTCCATACGGCGGTGTCACGACAGGGAAAGAATAGTCCGCATGCAGCTTAGCACGGATGAAACGACGCGACAGGACGTGGCAACAACCAAATTAAAGGTCATGCTAGCTAGCTAGCTAGCTAGATAGGGCTGAAAGGAACATTCAGCTGGCGACGGGACAAGACGAGGGAGATATAGCCATGCATGCATCTAGGCGCGCGCGCGTAGCCAAAAATGGGCAGGCACGGTCGAGATCGTTGATCATTGGCCGTCGTCCGGGTTACACACACCCATTTCCTTTCCTCCGTTGTTCTCCGGTCCAAATTAAGTTTCTCCCGATCCAGATGCTCAGCAGAACGAGATGGAGGGGCCGGCTTGACACGGTCACCGACTCACCGTTTCGTTCATCCTCGTGTCTTGTGCATGGATGAACCCATGCGCTCTGAAGTGTTTTTTGTTTTGCGGGATTATTTGCTCTGAAGAAATCAACTGGTAAAAATATGTCATGTGGCCGAAAAGGACATGGCCAGTTTACGGTCGGTGTATCTGAGGTGATCAAGTCAAGTGTAGCACATACAGTATCGTACGTGCGTTTAGAATACTTTTTGTTAAGAATAAAATTTGTAAGATAGAATGATATGGAAACTAGGTGTTGCCGAGTCAGTGCATGCATGGATGCATACGGGTGGGCAGGGGAGTACCATGTACATCTTCCATGGTGCAGAGGACACCAAGTCCAAATTCCTTCTCACTGATAAATTTCATGTATGTATAAGGATTGCCTATTTGTAAGTCACCTAAAAACGTTTGGTGTCTGTCGAATTTCCTAGCCATTGAATTTCAATCCAACGGCTCAGCTCCATTTTTCACCTCCGGCGACCCCATCTCCTTCTCCACCCCTGCCTCTCCTCCGTCAGTGATGCCGCGGCGAGCCACATTGTTTCTGTCTCCGACAAGGTCTATCCGTCTTGAGTCCCGACACGGTCTAATTTGCGCCGCGTAAAATGAAAACCACTCATCACCCCTCCCTCGAACATGTGAACCCTTTCCTATCCTATGCGATCGATGCCACGGCGTCCCCAATCAGGTCCTAGTGAGGCCTCGCCGGGGATGCCGTGGCCAGTGTCGGCCCTGTCTTGGCCTCTCTGCTATGCTCGCCTCCGTGCCGACCCCGTCACAGCCTTGTTGCTCTGCGTCGCCCCCTTTCTTCTTCATGACAATTGACTTAGACAAAATTTGATTTCAAGCAACTCACAAATAGCCATCGATTATTTTTTAACACCCCAACTCGAAGTGCTATGCATGTGTGATTTTATACGGACACTGGGTCCAAATTCGTTTTATTTGATATTTTTTGTGTGTACGCATAATGTTTGGCACCCCAACTTGAAGTGTCAGACATGTGTAATTTTATATGGGTACACACCAAGTCATTTTCGTTCTCGGTGGGTGGTAAGATGTTGGCGTTAACCGTTTCTCTCTGGAGGCATTGGTGTGCATCTGGATGCCGGAAATTCGCCGGGGCACGCACCTGCCCAACCCGTGCCAGCTACCCGATTGCCTCGCGATCTGCAAAGTTGTTGGATCCCGCACGTGGGCACATCAAGTTTGAAGTTTTAATTTTTGAAACTTGCGATTTTGTCCGTCGCTGTTTCTGAAACATAGGATTTTGTCGGTCGCTCGTGCCAAGCATTTCTTCTCTAGTTCGCTAGCTGCGGCATTTCTTCTCTTCCTACGTTTCCGTACGTTTTCTAAGAGACACAGTGGAAAGCTCAGATGCTCGAGGGCCCCCGTGCTAGCATCCCTAACCCTATAAATACACCAGGCCCTGCCCTTGTCGACACCAACACACACAAAGCTCAACAGCGCCTCCAGCTCCAGCTCTCTCGCAGCCTCATACGCGTGCAAGAAGCAGCTCTCTCTCGCAGCCTCCTGCGCCTGCAAGAAGCAGCCAGTGCGCACACATCCATCGATCACCTCGATCACCACACACACAGCCAGTTCCGTCCAACGCCTCGGGTAGACGATGGCCATGGCGCAAGGGCAAGCGGCACGGGCCACGAGGGAGGCCGTGCCTCCGGTGTCCCGTGTGGCCATCATCGGCGGCGGGATCAGCGGCCTCGCCGCGGCGAAGCAGATGGCGGCCTACGACCCCGTGGTTTTCGAGGCGACGCCGTCCGTCGGCGGGGTGTGGAAGCACTGCGTCTACCGCACCACGCGGCTGCAGACGCCCCGCCCGGACTACGAGTTCTCCGACTACTCCTGGAAGAACCGCGACGACCCTTCCTTCCCGACCCACAGCGAGATCGTCGACTACCTTGAGGGCTACGCCGACGAGTTCGACCTCTGGCGCTACATATCGTTCGGGTCCAAGGTGGTGGACATCAAGTTCCTCGGCGGCGCCGAGGCCGGGTTCACCGAGCTGTGGAGCGGCACCGGCAAGGCCCCGCTCCGGGGCAAGCCCATGTGGGAAGTCGGCATCATCACCGGGGACTCCAACACCGTTCAGGTACCATTGATACTTTAACATGCTTTGCATGCTTGTATCGAGATACTTTGTATTCAATCGATCTCACGCGCACGGTAATGTGCAGTATTACAAGTTCGAGTTCGTGGTGATGTGCACGGGGAAGTACGGCGACGTGCCACGAATGCCAGCACTAGTAGAAAACAGGGAATCAGTCCCGGTTTAAAAGGCCTTTAGTCCCGGTTCTGGAACCGGGACTAAGCATCTGGGACTAAAGGTCCTCACTTTTAGTCCCGGTTCTGTTACGAACCGGGACTAAAGTGTCTCCACGTGGCCGCTGTGGGGCGCCCAGGCAGGAGGAACTTTAGTCCCGGTTGGTAACACCAACCGGGACTAAAAGACTGCCACACGTCAGCAGCTCGAGGCGCCCAGGCAGGAGGAACTTTAGTCCCGGTTGATAACACCAACCGGGACTAAAAGACTGCCACGCGTCTGCAGCTCGAGGCGCTGGGTTTTTTTTTTTTTGAAAGGAGGGGTTTAACGGTTTAGGGATTTCATATTGTGTTTCCCCCTTTCTTTTTTGTGTAGACGATTCAACTCGACGTTTGCTACTACATAAAGCAATGAAGAAACCATTACACAAATCGTCATGAATTAATATAGAGAGAAGTGATCTCTCTTTCTCCGTGCTTGGTCGAACAACATGTTTTCGTATATCTATTCGACGCTACGTACTATGTCTAGTGCACGTTCATGCATATATACAATGAATAACATCTCTTACGATCTCTAATATCTAATTACCAACATTCATCCTAATTTCTTCATGGTATTCTTCATTTTTAGCTATGACGTGATCAAGGAGGAATCCCGCCAATTCCTCTTGAATTGCTCGTAGGCGATACTCTGGTAGGAGTCCATCCCTCTTCCGTTCGATCTAATTAAAAGAAGGGGTCAATATATATATATATATATATATATATATATATATATATATATATATATATATATATATATATATATATATATATATATATATATATATATATATATATATATATATATATATATATATGAATGAAACTCAACACAATTGATGGTAATAAAATAAATTTGTGAATATTGTTTACGTACATCAAGTTTTCTAATATTCTGCCCTTGTCACAGGTCGTCCGGCGCATGAACTCGCAGACGTAGTATCCACAGAAGTTATTCCCGGATCCCTGATGAGGGCACTTTACGAGAATAGAGTTCAATCAAAATAATAATCAAGCATGATAGTGGTATTGAAACTAGAATCAAAGTGATGCGCGGGCTTAGCTAGTACTACTTACAGGGAGCAATTCATATCGCAGCTCCTTTTTCCAGGGACCCCTACCGCCTCGGTGAACCTTGTCCAAACCCTGCCCGGCAAACAAAATGAATTAAAGAGTTATTAATTACTTGATATCAGGAAATGAACGATAGTTGCCGATATAGTGCGATAATGATTGAAAATTACTTCTGGAGAATTTTTTGCAGGGGCGCCCACTTCGAAAGGTCTTTACGTAACGAGTCCATGACTTGTATTCGACTTTGGTCAAACTGTATGATGAGCAGAATAAAGTGGAAGATGCACACATGTAGCTCATCAATTACACTTAACATCGAGTAAGCGAAACAAAATGATATGTATGTACAAGACAGTATATAACACTCACTCGAAGTTGTAAGGAAGTAGTATTTCTCTTTTGGTTTGTTGTTTGATAAACGTCCTTAGCAAGTAATCCTCTACATCCTTTTTGTTGTGTTGGACAGTAACTTCATGAACAATATTTGGGCTAACGAACCCAATGTCATAGATTTGGATTGGTCCTTTGTTGCATTCGAGGATCTTCTTTCTACATAATATACATATGGTGAGGATAATTATATACATGCAATAATGAACGAGCTGAGCTAGAGACTTAATTAGAGAAATGATACTTACAAACAATAGCAAGTGTTGATAGTTTTTCGATCTCTTTTAGATTGTATAACTGGAATAATTCTGAAAATTCAATGTAAACCGACTCGTTTCCATTGAAGAAATGCTCATCTTTAACTCCTGCAGTGATATAGTTCTCCCCTCGCTTGCAGGCTTCCAAGTACCATTTATGCAATGCTCGCATCCTCGTTGGTAGATTCGGGAGCTCCTCAGGTCTGACGAGAGGCTTCCCGTGCTCGAATCTAAAGGCTACTACATCAGCCATTTCGGGTAACGGTATATGATCGGGTAAGTAATCACCAGGATTAGTACCGGACGCTACCCCCTCCGGAACATCAGGGATATCGCTAGACACCATGAGCGGGGGGCACGATTGGTTCTCCTGCTCGCCCAGTTGGAGAATTGTTTTTTCCCTTGATATGCACTACCGCTGCTTCCCGACCGCTTCTGTGGATCTGCAAATGACTTTACAATCTCACGGTCATAGTCTGATAGCAACTTAGGCAGTGGTTTTTCAAGGTTTTTCAGCGTACGCCTCGCTATTTCCGGATCAATTCTCTCCTTTGGAAGTGGACGTTTGGGTGCAAAATGGGCCTTCACTTCGGCCATTCAGATTGCCTTGCTTTCCTCTTCAGACCTATCATATTTTATATGTCACATTGTCTAGTGTCAAAGGATTCAAGAAATACATGGCTTCATCATTAGCCGGAAGTAACAGGCGCATGATGGTACGAAGCTCTTCAAAGTTGTTTTGGAACGGAGTCCCGGATAGGATAATTAGCTTTTTGATCTCATCTTCCGAAGTTGCCGAACTTCGTACCAAAAAGCTAATTATCCTATCCGGGACTCCGTTCCAAAACAACTTTGAAGAGCTTCGTACCATCATGCGCCTGTTACTTCCGGCAAATGATGAAGCCATGTATTTCTTCAACCCTTTAACACTAGACAACGTGACATATAGAAGGGTAGATGAGATCAGAAAAAAATTGGATCAACTTGTGCACATCCATAATGGGGGCATATTCTTGATAAATCCCTTAAAGGACTAAGAGAATCAGTTGTGATTCTGAATCCTGTTCCTAGCCAGAAGAGGGTCCCTGCAGTGATGGAGACTCGTCCGGCGATCGTCGGGGACTCGTCCGGCGATCGTCGGGGCAAAGCCAAACAATTTTTTTTAATCTATTTCTACTAAATTTATCTAAACTACACTTAGCAAAATTAACGTGCTTCTTCATGCAATTTTCATTTAACCATACTACACTTAGCAAAATACAAGATTTATACACAAGATGAATACACAACTCAAAAAATGAACCATATTAACCATACTACACTTAGCAACAATATGTGCTCCTAATCCTCCATTTCTCAAACAAAATTAGCAAGATTTAGATGATTTGGCCCCTGTCTAACTACAACATATCCATACAATCTATCCATACATTCATCAACACACCTCTATTAATTTCTGCCATACATTCATCAACACATATCCACACAATTTATTCATCCATACAAAATTTCAAACAAAGTGATGAACTAGCTGGTTCCTGCCATGAATCCATCCATCCATCCATCCATGAATCCATCCATCCATCCATTTGGAGAAGAGGGCGAGGAGGGGGGGTGCTACCGTGGGGCGGCGACGACGAGGAGGGCTCGATCGGGGGCGCGCGGCGACGAGGAGCGGGCTCGGGGGCGGCGATGCTCGGGGAGGACGGCGAGGAGGTCCGGCGACGGTCAGCGGGCTAGGGGACGGCTCGGGCCAGGGCGTCGCGGCAGCCTGGCGGCGGCGTGCGGTGGTTCGGCGTCGGGGCAGAGGAGTGAGAGAGAAAGAAGATTGGGGAGGAAGAAGAAAATTTTCTAAGTCGTGCTTATATACTAGCCCCTTTAGTCCCGGTTGGTACCACCAACCGGGACTAAAGGCCACCCTTTAGTCCCGGTTGGAGCCACCAACCGGGACTAAAGCCCTTTGCTTCCCGCCCTTTCGGCTGCTGAAAATGAGCTTTAGTCCCGGTTGGTGGATCCAACCGGGACTAAAGGGGGGACTTTAGTCCCGGTTGGAGCCACCAACCGGGACTAAATGTCTGGTGGCGCGGTGCAGGACAAGTTTAGTCCCAGAACACCAGTTTATAAGCCCCGCCGCGGCAACTGCTTCGAGCTCCTCTCTTTAACAGGCCTATTGGGCCTATCAAACCTGTCCTGCCCTGTGGTCCCTACTAGACCGTGCGGGCCTGCATCCTGACCAAACTAGTTGTTTGGTTTCTAGTCCTATGCAGGCCATGTCGGCCCAGTAGGTGGGCTTTTTTTTAATTTATTTATTTTCCATTTTTTTTGTTTTCTGCTTTATTTATTTTCTTTTGTTTCTGAGTTGTTTTTTGCTTTAGGTCACAAAAATTCTAAACTTTCTGTTAGTGCCAGTAGTTTTCAAATTTCAATAGTTTAAATTTGAATTATTTGAAATTTGTGTGAATCACTAGTTTGTGAATTACTTTACTTTAAAAATAGATTTTTGAGTGATTCTTTTTCCTGCTATTTAATATTAGTGTGTTTTATCATTATATTCAATTTGCTATTTTTCATGCATTTAATAATGTCTTTTGAGCTAAATGACCCTGAAATTGAAAAGCACTACAAATGAAGTCTGAAAAGGTTGAAACTTGGCATGGTATCATAATTTCACCCACATAGCAAGTGCTAAAAAGTTGAGAGGGTTACGGCAAAAACTGGATGCACTTCGTGTACAAACTGGACATTTAATTTATTTATTTTCCATTTTTTTTGTTTTTTGCTTTATTTATTTTCTTTTGTTTCTGGGTTGTTTTTGCTTTATTAGAGTTTTTGAGTGAATCTTTTTTGCTTTAGGTCACAAAAATTCTAAACTTTCTATTAGTGCCAGTAGTTTTCAAATTTCAATAGTTTAAATTTGAATTATTTGAAATTTGTGTGAATCACTAGTTTGTGAATTACTTTACTTTAAAAATAGATTTTTTAGTGATTCTTTTTCCTGCTGTTTAATATTAGTGTGTTTTATCATTATATTCAATTTGCTATTTTTCATGCATTTAATGATGCATTTTGAGCTAAATGACCCTGAAATCGAAAAGCACTACAAATGAAGTCTGAAAAGGTTGAAACTTGGCATGGTATCATAATTTCACCCACATAGCAAGTGCTAAAAAGTTGAGAGGGTTACGGCAAAAACTGGATGCACTTCGTGTACAAACTGGACAATCTCTTTCGAAGTATCAGGGTTTCGGACGAAAACTCATCTAATACAAAAGGGATTTCATTTGTTGACATGTAACTGCAGTGATATTCTAGATCAAAGCCATCATCAGAATAGGTGTGGAGAGAAAGTCTTCACTTTTTCTTCGCGTGTGTCCCTTGCTTATTGCGCCGTAACCATGGATAATCTTCATTGTTTAACAGGATGCTTGGGTCAGCCTTCACTTTGAAGGGAGGAATTTCATGAAACTTTTCATAATCTGCAGACATGTCTGTCTTGTCCTCCACTCCCACGATGTTTCTTTTCCCTGAAAGAACTATGTTGCGCTTTGGCTCATCGTATGATGTATTCGCTTCCTTATCTTTTCTTTTTCTCGGTTTGGTAGACATGTCCTTCACATAGAAAACCTGCGCCACATCATTGGCTAGGACGAATGGTTCGTCTGTGTACCCAAGATTGTTCAGATCCACTGTTGTCATTCCGTACTGTGGGTCTACCTGTACCCCGCCTCCTGACCGATTGACCCATTTGCACCGAAACAAAGGGACCTTAAAATCATGTCCATAGTCAAGTTCCCATATGTCCACTATGTAACCATAATATGTGTCCTTTCCCCTGTTGGTTGCTGCATCAAAGGGGACACCACTGTTTTGGTTGGTGCTCTTTTGATCTTGGGCGATCGTGTAAAATGTATTCCCATTTATCTCGTACCCTTGGTAAGTCAATACAGTCGAAGATGGTTTCCTGGCCAACGAGTACAGCTCATCTCCAACAATGTTGTCACCCATGAGATGTGTTTGCAACCAACTGCCGAAAGTCCTGATGTGTTCACATGTAATCCAGTCGTCACACTGTTCCGGGTGTTTGGAGCGTAGAATATTCTTGTGTTCATTGACCTACGGGGTCACCAAGGTAGAATTCTGTAGAACTGTGTAGTGTGCTTGAGCCCAAGAATGCCCGTCCCTACATATTATTGAATCCGCTCCTAGCGTGCCTTTTCCAGTCAGTCTCCCCTCATACCGCAATTGAGGGAGACCAATCGGCTTAAGGTCAGGAATGAAGTGAACACAAAACCCAATGACCTCCTCTGTTTGCCGTCCCATGAAGATGCTTCCTTCTGGCCTAGCACGGTTACGAACATATTTCTTTAAGACTCCCATGAACCTCTCAAAGGGAAACATATTGTGTAGAAATACAGGACCCAGAATGGCAATCTCGTCGACTAGATGAACTAGGACGTGCGTCATGATATTGAAGAAGGATGGTGG
The DNA here is from genome assembly GCA_039707655.1 of Elymus sibiricus. Taxonomy (NCBI): domain Eukaryota; kingdom Viridiplantae; phylum Streptophyta; class Magnoliopsida; order Poales; family Poaceae; genus Elymus; species Elymus sibiricus. Next base: position 327,158,793 of record CM077670.1, read on the forward strand.
GAACACCAGCTCAAAACTGACAAGACATTGCACCAAATCATTCTTTAACCTTGGTAGGATTTCTGGATCGATTACCTTCTGAGAGATTGCATGGAGGAATGCACATAGCTTCACAATGGCTAATCGAACGTTTTCCGGTAGAAGCCCCCTCAGTGCAACCGGAAGCAGTTGCATCATAATCACGTGGCAGTCATGAGACTTTAGGTTCTGGAACTTTTTCTCTGCCATATTTATTATTCCCTTTATATTCGACGAGAATCCAGACGGGACCTTCATACTGAGCAGGCATTCAAAGAAGATTTCCTTCTCTTCTTTGGTAAGAGCGTAGCTGGCAGGACCTTCATACTGCTTTGGATGCATGCCGTCTTTTTCGTGCACATGTTGCTGGTCCTCCCGTGCCTCCGGTGTATCTTTCGTCTTCCCATACACGCCCAAGAAGCCTAGCAGGTTCACGCAAAGATTCTTCGTCACGTGCATCACGTCGATTGCAGAGCGGACCTCTAGGTCTTTCCAATAGGGTAGGTCCCAAAATATAGATTTCTTCTTCCACATGGGTGCGCGTCCCTCAGCGTCATTCGGAACAGATTGTCCGCCAGGACCCTTTCCATAGATTACTTGTAAATCCTTGACCATATCAAGTATGGCATCAACAGTACGGAGGGCGGGCTTCTTCCGGTGATCTGCCTCACCTTTGAAATGCTTGCCTTTCTTTCTTAAGAGATGGTTGGTCGAAAGAAATCGACGATGTCCCAGGTACACATTCTTTCTGCATTTGTCCAAATATATACTTTCGGTATCATCTAAACAGTGCGTGCATGCGTGGTATCCCTTGTTTGTCTGTCCTGAAAGGTTACTAAGAGCAGGCCAATCATTGATGGTTACAAACAGCAACGCATGTAGGTCAAATTCCTCCTGTTTGTGCTCATCCCACACACGTACACCTTTTCCATTCCACAGCTGTAAAAGTTCTTCAACTAATGGCCTTAGGTACACATCAATGTCGTTGCCGGGTTGCTTAGGGCCTTGGATGAGCACTGGCATCATAATGAACTTCTGCTTCATGCACAACCAAGGAGGAAGGTTATAGATACATAGAGTCACGGACCAGGTGCTATGATTGCTGCTCTGCTCCCCAAAAGGATTAATGCCATCTGCACTTAAACCAAACCATACGTTCCTTGCGTCACCTGCAAAGTCCCCCCACCCTCTCTCGATTTTTCTCCACTGTGACCCGTCAGCGGGTGCTCTCAACTTCCCGTCTTTCTTACGGTCTTCCTTGTGCCATCGCATCAACTTGGCATGCTCTTTGTTTCTGAACAGACGTTTCAACCGTGGTATTATAGGAGCATACCACATCACCTTGGCAGGAACCCTCTTCCTGGGGCGTTCGCCCTCAACATCATCAGGGTCATCTCGTCTGATCTTATACCGCAATGCATCGCATACCGGGCATGCGTTCAAATCCTCATACTCACCGCAGTAGAGGATGCAGTCATTAGGGCATGCATGTATCTTCTGCACCTCCAATCCTAGAGGGCAGAGAACCTTCTTTGCTTCGTACGTACTGTCGGGCAATTCGTTATCCTTTGGAAGCTTCTTCTTCATTATTTTCAGTAGCGTTCCAAATCCCTTGTCAGATACACCATTGTCTGCCTTCCATTGCAGCAATTCCAGTGTGGTGCCGAGCTTTGTGTTCTCATCTTCGCAATTTGGGTACAACCCTTTTTTATGATCCTCTAACATGCGCTCGAACTTCAACTTCTCCCTTTCACTTTCGCATCCTCTCTGTGCATCAACAATGACCCGACGAAGATCATCATCGGGCACATCGTCTGGTGCCTCTTGATCTTCAGCTTCCCCCGTTGCAGTATCACCGTATTCAGGGGGATAGTTGTCATCATCCTCTTCTTCTTCGTTGTCTTCCATCATAACCCCTCTTTCTCCGTGTTTGGTCCAAACATTATAGTGTGGCATGAAACCCTTCTCAATCAGGTGAATGTGAAGGGTTCTCGAGTCAGAGTGAGACTTCGTATTCCCACAGACAGTACATGGACAATACATAAAACCATTCTGCTTGTTTGCCTCAGCCACTTCGAGAAAATTATGCATGCCATCAATGTACTCGGAGGTGCGTCGGTCACCGTACATCCATTGCCGGTTCATCTGCGTGCATTATATAATTAAGAGTATCAAAAACCATTACAGAACATCATGAATAGAGAAGTGACCAAATTAATACAAGTTCATCATCACATTAAAACCAAAGTACAGTAGTAATCAAATGTTATTACTGAAAAAATAAATACATAAAGTTCATACATATATAGTTCTCATAGAACAACATATAGCTCTCTAGAGCATCTAATTAAAACATACATTGAAACTATGAAAAACATTTAAAAACAACAACAAATGCGATCATAATCGCAACTAAGGTAACAATTGATCCAACGGCATAATGATACCAAGCCTCATTATGAATGGCATATTTTCTAATCTTTCTAATCTTCAAGCGCATTGCATCCATCTTGATCTTGTGATCATCGACGACATCGGCAACATGCAACTCCAATTCCATCTTCTCCTCCTCAATTCTTTTCAATTTTTTCTTCAAGTAATTGTTTTCTTTTTCAACTAAATTTAACCTCTCGACAAGAGGGTCGGTTGGAATTTCCGGTTCACATACCTCCTAGATAAAAACATCTATGTCACGTTGGTCGGCATAATTTTCATAAACACTAAATGAAACAAATCATAATAAAAGATAATATACCACATCCGAATCATAGACAGGACGAGGGCCGACGGGGGCGGATACCAAAGTCATGGCACTATATAATAACAAACAATAATAAAAGTAAGAAAATTATACAAGTATCTATCTAAATCATACAAGTAAGAATTTTTTTTCTTTTAAAAAGAAGATAAGAACAAGAGGCTCACCACGGTGGTGCCGGCGACGAGATCGGCGCGGGCGATCGACGGTGGTGAGGACGGGGACGGGGACGGCACCCTACACATGTGCAGACTCTAAGAAGTTAATTTCAGCTCAAATTGTGCATCTAAATCAAAAGAACTCCCACATACACTCCTCCACTAAAACCCACAAACCACTCTACTTCTACAACATTTGAAATGAGCTAAACTAGCAGTGAGAGATGAAACGATGAAGTTGCTAACCTTTTAGAACACTTGTGTAGTTGGTGCACCGCCAAACCTAGACAAATCTTGGGGAAAATGGAGCTTCGAGGTCGAGCTTGGAGAGGACAAAGCTTAAGTGTGGCTCGGGCATTTCATCAAACACCTCATGTGCATAGGAGGTGAGAACAGAGCAGCACAAACCTCCCACCCTTCGACGGCCAAAAAACAGAGGAGATGTGGGGGGGAGGGGGCTGGATATATATAGGCAAAACTTTAGTCCCGGTTCGTGGCTAGAACCGGGACTAAAGGCCAACCTTTAGTCCCGGTTCCAGCCACCAACCGGGACTAAAGGGGCTGCGCCAGGAGCGAGGCCCTTTAGTCCCGGTTCGTGTCTGGAACCGGGACCAAAGGGGTCCTGCCGTGGCCCGGCCGGCGCCCTGGCCTCATGAACCGGGACTGATGCACCCATTGATCCCGGTTCGTAGCAGAACCGGGACTAATGCTCTTATCTGGCCTGGACCAAAGCCCTGTTTTCTACTAGTGCGGTGTTCCCGCCGGGGAAGGGGCCGGAGGTGTTCAAGGGGACGGTGATGCACTCGCTGGACTACTGCAAGATGAGCGAGGAGGAGACCGTTGAGCTGATGAGAGGCAAGAAGGCTGTGGTGGTTGGGTACAAGAAGAGCGCTATCGATCTAGCCAACGAATGTGCTCAGGCAAACCAAGGTGCGTAATAGAGTAATCCTGCCTACCCATACGGAAGATTAAACATGGTTTGAAGCAAAATTCTCCTAAAATATGGAAAATTCAACATGGAACTACGCATGAAACTAGCAAGCAGCCAAGGCAGATAAGCTACGAGCTTAACAAAAAAAAACATGCCAAGCAAGTTCACACAGAGCTTAACAAAACAAAAAAAGCATACTAATATATATTGTGGAAATGTCTCATCATTTGATGAAGTGGATGTCTGAATAATGCATACCATTTTTGGTGACATGTGCCTCAGCGATTTGGGAGAGTCGGATACTCTGTTCCAGAAAAGGTCACTCTTGTCTTGACCCGTCGCACACTTCATCATGCACCTATTATAATTCTAGACAGTGTAGCTAGCCTAGGTAGGTCTCTTGCATTTACAAGTTCAAAGTACACTAGACACAATCAGTACGCATACAGCCTTGACTTTTCAACCTACTAGCTCAATGCATGCATGAGCAATTTATACTAGACTAGGACACCACTTGGGGTCGTAGAAATTTCTACTCGTCACTCAATCATACATGTACCAAAGTGTTTGCATGCTTGACTAGTAGTAGCAGATTTGCAACATAGATTATCTGCCGTTCCAAACGAACCTTCCAAATTAAATTGTTGGCATGCATGACCGGTAGTTAGCTAGATTTTTTTTTTCCAACCGGGCTATCACCCCTTTCCATTAATTGCTCAACGGAAATATTTAGTACAGTATATAACACTAGGTTCAACCAGGGAACAAAGTACACACCACCCGAACATGAGAAGAAAAAGGGTTTAGCGAGTTGGGGCACTACGAGGAAACCCGCCACAGATGCAAAACGGACATCTGCTACGGGGCGAAAACCTGATAACACTCTATACGCCATAAGCCCAGAAAAGACCAACAGATGCCATGGCTTCCTAACGAACTGACTTGAGTATACATTTCAACAGTTCCTCAAAACATAGTATAATCAGTGCTTGCACCGAACGGCTTGACGCTTGACCTGGCCGCGTGAAATCAGCAGCATGAGCAACTGGTCGCGTCGAGATTCTATCGCAGAAACAAGAACTAGATCGAGATAAATGTTGATATGGATCTGATTGTGTTTGTTTGCAGGCGAGGGAGGGCAGGCGTGCACGATGCTGGTTCGGACCCTCCACTGGGTGGTGCCATCCTACTCCATCTGGGGCTTGCCATTCTCCATGTTCTACTCCACACGCTTGTCTCAGCTCTTCTACGAGCGGCCCAACCAAGGGTTCTTCAGATTCCTCCTCTGCCGTCTCATGAGCCCACTGGTATATATGATTTGACTCGCAGCGTGAAACTTGTACACGACACGCATGCACTTATTAGGAAAAGACGTAGAAGTGTATGTGATACTACATCGGAATTCAAGAACATGCACGTGTGCATGCTCGACACGTACGTGCACATCACAATCTGACAGCAACGTTTTGTGTTTTGAATTTTGGTGATGCAGCGGGCAGCGGTGTCAAAGTTCATCGAGTCGTACCTGTCATGGAAGCTGCCGCTGGGAAAGTACGGTCTGACGCCGGACCACCCTTTCGTCGAGGACTACGCCAGCTGCCAGATGGCCATCCTCCCGGAGGGCTTCTTCGACATGGCGGACCGCGGCCTCGTCCGCTTCAAGAGGGCCTCCGCCGGCTGGTGCTTCTCCGAGAACGGCGTGGTCCTGGACGACGGCACCAAGGTGGAGGCGGACCTTGTCTTCCTGGCCACCGGCTTCGAGGGCAAGGACAAGCTCCGCGAGGTCCTGCCAAAGCCCTTCCGCGACCTCGTCGTCGGCAAGTCTTCCATGATGCCGCTCTACCGGTACGTATACACGTTGCGTTTATCTTTTGCTCCAACATATATGAATCGATCGACGCTGACGTGCAATTTATTTTGGCAGTGGCACGATCCACCCGCTGATCCCCAACATGGCGTTCGTCGGGTTCGTGGAGAGCGTGTCGAACCTGCACACGTCGGAGCTGCGGTGCCGGTGGCTGGCTGGGCTGTTGGAGGGGCGGTTCGAGCTGCCGAACGTGAAGGCTATGATGGGGCACGTCGCCGGCGAGGCCGACGCCATGCGCCGCACCACGCGGTTCTACCGTCGCCACTGCATCTCCACCTACAGCATTCACGACAGCGACGGCATGTGCGCCGACCTGGGCTCCGCCACGCTCCGCAAGGCCAACTGGATCGCCGAGCTTTTCGCCCCATACAATAACAAGGACTACAAGGAACAGTAGCTCATACGTACGCATAGCACAGTACACACATCGTCCTACGTACGCTACATTTACTCTTTTTTTTTTGAACACAGTAACGCAAGCGCTCATATACACGCGCATACACTCACCCCTATGAACGCACACACGCACACCCTACCCCTATGAGCACCTCCGAGAGACTGAGCCGGCATATCATCTTGAAATTTACGAAGTCACCATAGGCGCCTCGTCGTCGACGGGAACGTCTCCTCCCACTGAATGCACATTGCCGGAAATCCTGAAATAAATTCAGGAATAAATGCGAGCACCAGGATTTGAACCCTGGTGGGCTGGGGATACCACAGTCCCTCTAACCATCCAACCACAGGTTGGTTCGCTACGCTACATTTACTCGACCGCAACAATACCCACAGCCGAGTATGTACGTACGGCCGGTATAATACATTCTTTTAGTAAAAAATGTACAAATATACGTGATTCCATTGGTGGCTAATAATATCCATCTCGAAAAAGAATATACTGGTGGTTAGGGTCTGCCATTGCGGGCCTCTTGTGAGCGTTCCTATGTGCTGCCATGTTGGCTCTGTACTTTAGGCTGGCTAGTTTTGGTGCCATGTTGTGGCTCCCCACATTGGGCTAGCTTGTTCATTACTCCCTCCGTCTCAAAATAAGTGACTCAACTTTGTACTAATTTTGAGACGGAGGGAGTACTTGTTTTGACTCGTGTATATGAACATCGGCTTGTGTTAGCAGGTGAGATTGATGTCAGCAATTAATGGCAGGTGAGATACATGGAATCATTAACGTCAACAGAGTTGAGGAACATAGATCAGGTCATCTGGCTGCCCATACAGAGAGAGTGCATTATAGAAACTCAAATGTATTATAAGTAGTACTAGTACATACAATGTAGAGCATAATTCAGTGAGCCGATCCGTCAGTTGAGGGTAAGAAGTAATCCAAAAGGAAACGAAGCTACCATGAAGGAAGCTACGTGTGACACAAAAGCTAACATGGAGGCCACAATGAATTCAGGCAACGAGCATCCAACCGACGACCATATAAACAAAAGATAGTAACTATATAAGTTGCACACTTTGCAATATGCCAATATAGGTTGACGTTGTTGTAGTGAAGGATGTATCTAGAATCTAGATCAGAGATTAATGTGTACCTGCAGAGGGTGATACAATTATACTAACAAAAATATGTAAATGAGTGTAAAATCAACAAGTGTTAGATTTTTAAGTTCAAATTGAAAAGCAAATTCCTAGGGTATCACCGGCAGCAAAACCTATATCCCAAAAAGCAAACTATGTGTCACCATTGACAAGACTAATGAACAAAGAAATTTGTCATTCTAATGAAACCAGAGCCCGCTACTCCAAACAAACCGGCACTGGTGCAGCGATGTCCTATACAAACGGTTTTTACCCCCTTTCTGAGACATAGTTTTAAATTGTTGCCTTGCCTGTGTGTGTGCGCTAGGGGGGGGGGGGGGGGGGGGGGGTCCATCCCACACGAGTCAGAAAATCGTCGGCGATAGGGAGCAAGAAAGCATACGTTTGGCAGAACTAAGAGTATGCGATGCCCGCATCAATCCCAAACGTGAGTCGTCACCCAACCATTTGCGATATATCAAATTTTCCCAAACGCTCCATCCTTGCTACTCGTGTGGGATGGCATTATCATCGCACGCGCTATTATGTGGTGCAATGTTTGCAATGCACGCCGCATCATAAACAGTTAATGATTGTAAATTGTGTATGATAATTGGTCTATCACAAACATTTAGTTCTACAATACCGTCTGTCATAGGATGTAAGAGTGCATACAGTTGTAATTATAAAACTCTATGCGAAGCTTGAATCTATATGATTCCTCCGTCATAGACCCTTCCGCACGTATCTTTGCTTTTGTTTCACAGACCCTTCCGTCAGCATTTTCATGCGTATGTATATGATTCCTTTTTCTCCCTCCTGATGCTTGAGCATGGAAATATGAGTGAGAATTTTTGGAGGATGGGCACCTTGGAGTAAGGAGCCCATTTTTTTCAACAAATTGGAAAGTCACATTTAAAAGTTACAAAAGAAAAAAATCGAAAACTATACCATGGGAACTTATATTTGTTCAACACGAACATGTGAAAAATCGTTTGAAAATATTGTGATTTGTAGGCTGTACAAACAAAAATCTGACCCAATAAAACAAAAAGTCGGTCCATTTTGGAAATACGCATTTGTCTTTTTTTTGTATGCCACGTGTGAAACTATAATGTTATGAAATTTTACACATACATATTACACATGTGTATGTATGTTCACCAGAAATTTCAAATTTTTCACGCTACAAAAAATTATATTTTGAAACCGAGCTCCAAGGAGCTCGGCCTCCATTGGCATTTTCCGATGGAAATACCCTGTATTCCTGTCACCATCCCGCAGCCAATCCACACGTGATCGCTTTCAAGCCACGATCTCCTCCTTATGAAGAAGCTCATTGAGTTGCCTTGCAAGCTCCTGTTCCTTCCTTGAGGTTCCACGGTACAAAGCACTCGACCTCTCTCTTGCAAACTCTTTTCGGATTATTCTTGATTTTCCTCTTACTATCTTCAAATTTCTTGCTCTTCCAATCCGTCAACTGAACTTGCATATGCATGAGAGTGTTGTGCAGTCCTACTAGCCTAAGTTACTCCCCACTATGGGGTAGTCGCGTCAGTCCCGTCCGTCCCCGCCGTCAAAAGCAAAATCTCTGACTGGCCAGCTAGACCGGTCGGCGTGTCGGTGGCCAATGCAAGATCCATCCAGGTGCGCACGCACGCGCGTGCTCACTTTTTCGATCCGTCCAATGCATGGATGGATGGATCCATCCGGGCAATTGCCGTGCGCGTGCGCCGAAAACGGGACCTGATCGATCGATTCGTCCACGGGACAGACATGTATGGCGCACTGCGGTAGCTGTTCAGTAGCACCGATTTGGCTGCTGTCGTCGGCGGTGCATTCAGCTGCACCTTCGCGATCGATATTGACCGGTAGTAGCACAAAACGGGCAACGCGAGTAGTACGTAGGGATTTTATCTTTGAATTGAAAAGGCGTCCTACCTACGAATCGGCCGGCGAAGCGATCCAGCGTTGATCGCTGACTGGACGGACGTCTTGTCCACGTGATTGTTTCATGCATGTTTGGCCCGCCTCAAGGAATGTTTGGCCGGAAGCATCAAGGGAATGGATAACGCGTCCCGTAGTCCTCATTTTTTCTTTTTGCGGAGAAAAGGAAGTGCTCGACGGCCCACGTACGGAACTCCGTACTACTCCTACAACAGTACGGATCTACGTACGCGCTGGGCATGTACAAACGGATTTATACGGGCCTCAGAATCAAACTTTTCTTTCCATGAACCTGGCTATAAGTGTTCAAAAAAAAAAAAAATGAACCTGGCTATAACCAGGGGGGAACTCTAGGGCTACCTTACCCCTTTGGTTATGAATCATACATTTCTCATGGAACTATCTTTCTCTTTCTCTTTTAGATGGAAATCAAACTATCATTCTCGAGAGAAGCTTTCGCCCCCGCTTTATTATACAATAAAGCAACAACCGCGGGGTTGGCCGTTTTGGCTCTGGGTGCAAATGCTCCTGTATAAACAGTATATTGAAAATAAATAGGAAATATTTTTTTTTGATTTTTTTATGTAGATGTTGTTGTTAGGGCAACAAGCGTGCTTCACAATTTTCATGCGAAACGGAATAGAAATGCTCCGTCGGTAAAAACACAAATTAAATGTAACATTTGAAGGTAACGCTTGGTGTTCGACTAGTTTTACTTGCACAGGTCAAAATGCTTAAGCTTTCCTTCTAATGCAGGTAGCATTTGGGTGTGACAATGAACACATCTAAAGTTTTTCAATTATTATTTTTTGACATTTGCAAGAAACATTTCTGCTGTGAAGAGCATATGCTCCCAAGAGGTGAATTGGATTTCCGAACAACCACGTCCATACAACCAGAGTTCCAACTACGAGGGAAAGAAATAATAGACATGTTCGACAGTGATGTTCTGATCCTGAGTTCACATGCACCCCGGTGAACATTAAAATTCAAAGAAATAGTAAAAAGAATTCTGATTTTTTTTGGCAACAAACATTGATGAGTGTTCTATCTGCATGCAGAGCTTGGGATCAGAAACTCCATGTCCTAGACATGTTCTGCTCCCTCCTATCCATATTAGTTGTCACTGAAATGGATGTATCTAGACGTATTTCAGTGCTAGATACATCCGTTTGAGCGATAATTAATTTAGATTGGATGGAGTAGTATCATTGATATATCACTCTCGATCGCTTGTACTATACAAAGGTTGTTTTTGTCTTTGACACAAAATTAAGGAGATATAGGCGTGGTGACCATTCTACCTTCAGTGATCTCTTGCGGACTGTGCACTCAGGTAAAATAACTTTTGCATTTGACTCGTAAATACAAAAAAAGTAAAAAAATGATGAAATTGGTTATCTATTGTAAAACAACTTCCATGCATTTGGACAAAACAACAGTATGGATGGATTATTGGCCCTAGTGAGGTGGTCTGTGTTTTGGCTCTGGGGAGCATATGCTTCCAGTTCCAGATGAAAAGTTAATTCAAGATTAATAGTAAAATAAATCAATTTTTTTTTGTGGATGTTCATGTTAGTCTAACAAGGGTTAAAAAACAAAATTTAATGTATCATTTGGTCTTTGATTTGTTTTTTCGCACATGTCAAATAGCTTAAGCTTTTTCACTATGAATTAGCATGTAGCATTTGAGTGTGACAATGAACACATCTAGTTTTTTTAAAAAAAGTGGACATTTGTAAAAAAAAAAAGGGCAGACAGGAGCATATGCTCCCAAGAGCCTAATTGGATTTCTGCTAGTGAACCCAATTTTCAAAAAAATATATCAAGAACTACATTATGAAGTCTCAAAGAATTATGAAAAAAATCACCAGCAAAAGACTCGTGCTTGTAAAATCTCACCTTGAAATGTTTTCATTTGTGGGCTATGCTAAAAAGGAAATATGTGTATCTATAGTATATCTACTGTTTGCCCTCGAAATAGACTTTTTCCTACTTTATAAATAAAGTCACACGACCAAACGATACAAGATGTTAGAAAAACCCTCTTATAAAGCAAATTAAAAACCAAGACAAACAAAGAGAACAACGCACACTAGTGCAGAATCAGCCTTTAGTCCCGGTTCGTAAGGGCCTTTAGTCCCGGTTCAACAACCGGCACTAAAGGGTCGCGACTAAAGCCCCCCCCCCCCCCCCCCCTTTAGTCCCGGTTCGTCACGACCCGGGACCAAAGGCCCACCACGTGGCACGAGCCCGTGCCGGGGGCTGGGGGGCCTTTAGTCCCGGTTGGTAACATCAACCGGGACTAAAAGGTCCACGTGGCACGAGCCTGCGCCGGGGGCTGGGGGGCCTTTAGTCCCGGTTGGTGTTACCAACCGGGGCTAAAAGGTATAGGGGTTTATGTTTTATTTTTCCTTTTAATTTTGTGTTTTCCATTTAATTCTTTTTTTTTTGCGAGAAATTCTTTTTGGGATATATACTGTACACGTCATGCATATATAAATAGAATTTCTCATAGCCAATCATATATATATCATAGAATTTCTCGTACGACCATATGCGCATACACACACATATATATATATATATATATATATATATATATATATATATATATATATATATATATATATATATATATATATATACAATTTCTCCTATAATATTGCAGATAATTACATGCATGCAAAAGCAGGATTTTTGGGATGTATGACCTGCTCAACCAAAAATCCCGCAATTTGTAGACCAAAAATCCCGCAATTTATTCAACCGTGTAATGGTATGCTCCTTTGGGATGTATGACCTGGTCAACCAAAAATCCTGCAATTTCCTCTTGAAGTGCTCGTATGCGGTCCGTTGGTAGGAGCTTTGCCCGCATCTCCCTCAGCTTTAAAGAAGGAGATCAAGATGAATATATTATTTATGTGTATATATATTAGATCATGATAAAAAAATTGTGGATAGTGTTCTGGCAAACGTACCCAAAGTTGTCTTTCAGGTCTGCTCCATTCGGACGTCATAATGCGAATGTTCTCGCAAACGTAGTATGCACATAAATTATTCCCCGACGCCTGACTCATGCACTTTACGACAATAGAATTCAATCAGATAATAATTAATCAAGCATGATAATGGTATTGAAACTAGAATTAAAGAGATGCGCGTACACGTAGCTAGTACTACTTAATTACGTACCCTGGGTCGCACCCATTTCAACTCTTGTTTCCATGCGCCTGAGACCTCTTTGATGAAGCTTTGCCAAACCCTGCCCGGCAAAGAAAATGAATAAATGAGTTATTAATTAGTTGATATCAGGAAATGAAATAAAGAGCTGGCTGACATAGTGCGATAATGATTGAAATTACCTGTCGATCATCCCCTTCACGATTAAGTACTCTTTAGGTTCTTTAAGTAGTGAGTCCAGTACTTGAACTTTTCCCTCGTCAACTTGAATGATTAGCAGGATCCAGTGGAAACTGCATGCGCACACGTTTGTATAATTAAGCGGGCATGTGCATAACTCATCAACTACACTTATTAACATCTAGTAAGCAAAATAGAATTTGTAGTACAATACAGTAACACTCACCCGAAGTTGTAAGGAAGTACTATTTCTGGTTGGGTATTTAGTTGCTTCAAAAACTCTAGCAAGTACTTCTCTGTCTCTTTTGGGTGACGTGACCACACCTCTTCATTAATGGTATTTGGGTCAATGAACCCAATGCCATAGCGTCCATCTCTTTTCATTTCATAAATCTTCATTCTGCATAATAGCACAGAAAAGAATATAGTGAGGATAATTACAGGCAACGAACGAGCACAACTAGAGACTTAAATTACAGAAAGAAATCACTTACAGACAATAGCAACTGACGAGAGATTTGTCGAGTGCGTCTTGATTGAATAACTGAAACAATTCTTGAAACTCAACCCACAAATCTTTTGCATGGAAGTAATGCTCTTCCTTGACTTTCACCATGAGGGAATCTCGCCCCTTCTTGACTTCTCTCAGGTACCAGTCATGCAAATGGCGCATTCTCGTTGATAGATTCTCGACCTCCCTGACCAGATCTTGGCCGGGGACATATTTCCATGCTACTTCGTGATCTTGAATCTTGGGGAGTTCCTCGATGCCTAGGAGTTGTTCAACAGTGACACCGGCGTCTCTAGCCATCTGTCTATGAGCGTCAGTTATTACCGGCTGATCGGCGGTACTCACACCATGTGATTGTACAATGAGCGGGGGGATCGATTGCACTGCCTGTTCTCCCAGCTGGGGAACAGTTTTCCCGCATTTACTACTCCTTGCTTTGCTCGAACTCGACTCCTTATCTTTTTGTGCCACATATAACTTCTTAATACAACGCTCATAGTCTGAGTCCGTCCTCTTCACCGCCGGTTGAGCATTATCAATAAAGTGTTGTATGACTTCATCAGGTATTTTCTCCTTCGGCGGGGGCTGTTTTGGTGCAAAATGGGCCTTCACTTGGGCAGCCACTTCGGCCTTGTTTTCCTCGATAGTCATCTCGTAAGCCAACTTCTTTTTGGCAGGAGGAGAGGCTTTCTTGCTTGGTGCTCTCTTCCGCTTTGGAGAAGGCTGACGCGCCCGAGATCGATATGGCGGACTCGCGCTGATGGGCTCCGTCTCGGGGTGGGGTGGTGGAGACGGCTGACGCGGTGGCGGACTAGCGCCGCGCTGCGTCTCGGGCAGGGTTGGAGTCGGCTGACGCGGTGGCGGACTTGGAGGAGGAGTCGGTGGCCTTGGAAAGGCGATGCAATCCTTTCTCCATAGAATGATACGTTGTATGGCCTCTCCCAGTGTGCGCTCCTCGTCACCTCCAGGAATGTCAAGCAGTAGCTCGTAATATCCTGACATCACTTCATCAACCCCGACACGAGCATAGCCAGCTGGAATCGGATTGCAATGGAAGTTTGCTTTAGGGGGATTTGTTAAAGCATAGTCGTCCGCCACCTTCATGGATATGTTCTTCACTTTCATGTGTAGCTCACAAGGTGTCGTATGTTTGATATCATCCACAGGGTATCTATCCAGCAGTGCATCATCGGCCGGGGTGGAACCCACGCTGCTTTTCGGCATAGATGGGACGGTTTGTATCCAATGCTGGATCTGCTTGCTGCTGCCGCTGAGACGCCCTTTCCTGGCTAAGTGAGTCGATCTGCTCCTGCTGCCTTAGGTAAGCGCGTTCCAACTCCGCGTGCTTTGATTCCATCAGTTGAAGGCGGTCTGCTGCCTGCTTCCTCTGCTCCTCCTCCTGCTTCTTCTGCTCCTCCTCCTGCTGCTTCTTTCTCGCACGGCTTCTATAAGTGGCGTTCCAATCCGCAAACCCCTCAAACCACGGAACAACGCCTTTGCCTCGTGTTCGTCCCGGATGTTCAGGATTGTTCAGGGCGCGCGTAAGCTCGTCATTCTCTCTATCGGGCTTGTACTTTCCCGTTCGAGCATCTTGTATTGCAACAAGTAAAGCGTCGGAGGCTTCTTTAATACTTGCCCGCTCCATAACCAGCCCTGTCTCTGGGTCCAACTTCCCCCATGTGCATAAAACCAAGTCCTGCACCTGAGGGGCCAACTCAATGTAACTGGAGTGACCCCTGCAGTAATCATCTGTTCCTCAGCGAGATCCCACTTAGGCCGGCCGACCTGGTAGCCACCTGGCCCCAGAGTATGGTGCCACTTTTTTTTTGCAGCATTAATCTTGTTTATTCTCGACCGTTCCTTAGCTTCTTCCGATTCCTTGAACTGCACGAAAGCGTCACAGTGATCTTTTGCCTTCTCTAGTGTTCCCTTGAATGTTGGAGTCTTCTTTCCGTCTGCTTGGTACTTGGCCCATATTCTTTTCTTGTGGTTGTTGAATGCTATCGCCATCTTCTTAAGAGCACTCTTCTTGACTTTCTCCCGTTCTTCATCTGTCAAATGATCTGGTAGGGTGAAATGTGCCATGAGCGATTCCCAAAGCAGATCTGTTGCTCTTCCGTCGACAAAAGTAACTCCTTCATCTCCCTTTGTTGGCTTATTCCATTCTTGAACGGAGATCGGGATTTGGTCCCTGACAATAACTCCGCATTGACGAGTAAATTTGTCCGCATTCTTTTTAGGAGCAAGCGGTTCGCCATTTTCTTTGATGGCATCGATGTTGTACTTTATGCCAGCCTGCAACCTTCTGGCCGGGCCTCGGACTGCCCTGCTTGTAGAAGATTTGCTCGATCCGGAGGGCTAAAAGAAGAAAGATCGATTCGTTAATATATATAAATCAATTAATACATGTAATGATCACCAGAGGCCTTATATATATATACCTCGCCGGTCTTTGTTATTTGAAGAACATTTCCTTCGTCGTCATTGTTGTGGCCTTCGTCTCTTCGTTCGTCTTCATCAAATATTAATACTCCCTCACCGGAACTATTAAGATATTGTGAGCCGTCATCTTCGGGTTCATTCTCATCTGGGCTCAGGGAGCGTATGATGTCAAACATGGTCTCTTCTCCGTCTCTGCCGGTCTTGTCCATAGCTTATATTAACTAATCCAGAAGAAAGACAAAACAATTTAGTATTCAAATTAGAATGCAATCAATAAGGAAAAACTGAATCATAGTAGATAATATGCATCTCGAATAATCCAGATAATATGCATCATCGAATATAATCTCGAATACATCGTCTCGAATATTATCGAATATAATCTCGAATACATCTCGAGTATTAATTATCACTAATACATATCGAATATTATCATATAACATCACTAGCTAATACAGATCGAATATTATCAAAGAATCTAGTTCACTCGCGGTTCCTGAGGCGCGGGCGGTGGACACCCAAAGAGAAGGAATCATCACAGGATCATAGCTCGGGTGAGATCCCTGAAGAACCTGCCAGGTATCGGAGAACCTGACGTCCAACGCAACCATGTAGCGACGGACGTGCTCGTCCTCCTCCTTGACACGGCGACGTACCACCTCCGCGGGGGCCGGCTGCCTCCGCACCGAAAGTGGCCCACGCGACCGCCACCAAAGAAGCTCCGGGTCGACGACGGGAGCCCGGTTCCTCACCAAGCTGCGCGCCCCAGAAGGTAGCACCTCCCAGTGCCAGCCCGGCGGAGCCCAGTCCCGGACATGGCGCCTCTCAAGCAGGTTCTCGCCACCGAGTCGACAACGAGGATGCGCGCCGGGCATCGTAGATGTCGAGAACAAATTCTATGCAAATTTAACATTTTTTAAATGCTTGATTGTGATTTTTGTAATTCTTTTTCACTTGATTTTGCAAATACATGACAAACTTTTGCAAATACAACATTAAGATATTAACATTAAAATATTTTTAATACATGGTCAACTTTCTATGCAAATTTTTTCTATGCTTGGTCAAAATTCCTTCTATATATACTATGATACAACATTAAAAGTATAAAAAACTAAAAATCATTCATCTAACATTTCTATATCTAACATTCATCTAACATTTCTATAACTAAAGGTATAAAAAACTAAAAAACATTCATCTCTAACATTTCTATAACTAAAAAACAGAAAACAGAAAAGAATTACATATCCATATCTAACATTCATCTAACAAAAATTACATATCTATTCTATCACCATTTCTATGAACATATCTAACATTCATCTAACAGTTCCAAAAAATGAAAAAAAGGAAAAAAAGAGGGCTCACAGCGAGGAGGAGGAGGGGATCGGGGCGGGCAGGGCGTCGGCGAGGAGCGGGGGCGGCGAGGGCTCGAAGAGGACGGCCGGCGAGGAGGTCCAGCCATCGACGAGGATCGGTGGCGCGGCGCGCGATGCTCGGGGAGGCGCGGGCGGCGTCGGGGCTCGGGGAGGAGGGCGTGCGCGGCGTCGGGGATCGGGGAGGAGGCGCGGGCGGCCGGCATCGGGGGTGGCAATGAGCTCCAGCGTCGGGAGAGGCGAGACGGCGTCGGGGCAGGCGACGGCGGTAGCCTGGCGGCGTCCTCTGTAGTGGTCGGCGTCGAGAGAAGCAGAGAACTCTGAAAATTTTCAAGTGCTGTATATATATGCGGAGACCTTTAGTCCCGGTTGGAGCCACCAACCGGGACTAAAGGTGAATTTTCACCAGGCCAAGCGGCGGGAAGCCAGGCCTTTAGTCCCGATTGGTGGCTCCAACCGCGACTAAAGGGGGGCCTTTAGTCCCGGTTGGAGCCACCAACCGGGACTAAAGGTCTGGTGCTCGCGCAGTCGCGGTGCAGGGCAAGTTTAGTCCCACCTCGCTTGGCGAGAGGCGCCCGCACCAGTTTATAAGCCCCGCCACGACATCTCCTTCGAGCTCCTCTCTAAAGCAGGCCTTGTGGGCCTATCGAACCTGTCCTGCCCTATGGTCCCTCCTGGGCCGTGCGGGCCTGCATCCTGGCCCAACTAGTAGTTGGGTTTCTAGTCGTATGCAGGCCGTGGCGGCCCAGTAGGCGGGCTTTTTATAATTTATTTATTTTTCAGTTTTTTTTTGTTTTCTGCTTTATTTATTTTCTTTTGTTTCTGAGTTGTTTTTTTGATTTATTAGAGTTTTTGAGTGAATCTTTTTGCTTTAGGTCACAAAAATTATAAACTTTCTGTTAGTGCCAGTAGTTTTCAAATTTGAATAGTTTAAATTTGAATTATTTGAAATTTGTGTGAATCACTAGTTTGTGAATAACTTTACTTTAAAAATAGATTTTTGAGTGATTCTTTTTCCTGATATTTAATATTAGTGTGTTTTATCATTATATTCAATTTGGTTATTTTTATGTTATTTTAAATGGTTGTTTTAAGTTTAAAAAATGAAATGCATTTGTAACAGATGAGTTTTCGTCCGAAAAACTGATACTTCGAAAGAGATTGTCCAGTTTGTACACGAAGTGCATCCAGTTTTTTTCGTAACCCTCTCAACTTTTTAGCACATGTTATGTGGGTGAAATGATAATACCATGCCAAGTTTCAACCTTTTCAGAGTTCATTTGTAGTGCTTTTCAATTTCAGGGTCATTTAGCTCAAAAAATCATGTAATTGCATGAAAAATAGCGAATGAAGTCAGAAAGGGTTGAAAATTGATGATGTGGCTTTGAATGGTGCATGTTGAACTCACAAAATGTCTGGAGTTGAAATAAGTTTAAAAAATTGAAATGTCTTTGTAACAGATGAGTTTTCGTCCGAAAGCCTGATACTTCGAAAGAGATTGTCCAGTTTGTACCCGAAGTGCATCCAGTTTTTGCCGTAACCCTCTCAACTTTTAAGCACATACTATGTGGGTGAAATGATGATACCATGCCAACTCTCAACCTTTTCAGAGTTCATTTGTAGTGCTTTTCAATTTCAGCGTCATTTAGCTCAAAAAAAATCAGTAAATGCATGAAAAATAGCGAATGAAGTCAGAAAGGGTTGAAAATTGATGATGTGGCTTTGAATGGTGCATGTTGAACTCACAAAAAGTTTGGAGTTGAAATAAGTTTAAAAAAAATGAAATCCCTTTGTAACAGATGAGTTTTTGTCCGAAAGCTTGATACTTTGAAAGAGATTGTCCAGATTGTACACGAAGTGCATTCAGTTTTTGTTGTAACCCTCTCAACTTTTTAGCACATGCTATGTGGGTGAAATGATGATACCATGCCAAATTTCAACCTTTTCAGAGTTCATTTGTAGTGCTTTTCAATTTCAACGTCATTTAGCTCAAAACATCAGTAAATGCATCAAAAATAGCGAATGAAGTAAGAAAGGGTTGAAAATTGATGATGTGGCTTTCAATTCTTCGCCTTTCAAATGCCAAAACACATATATACCCTAACTATTACAAAGATTCCATCCGATTTGTCCGAAGTGGGACTTTCGAGATAAGTCCGGAAACTCACTAGAGAAGAAAGTGATGACGATGAAGCCGGTCTCATCCCAGAGTGGGATCTTTGGGTATAAAACTTTTTCTTCTCGTGTGTCCCTTTGTGTCGTAACCATGGACAATCTTCATCATTTAACAGGATACTTGGGTCAATCTTCACTGTGAAGGGAGCAATTTCATGAAACTTTTCATAATCTTCTGACATGTCTGTCTTGTCCTCCACTCCCACGATATTACTTTTCCCTGAAAGAACTATGTGGCGCTTTGGCTCATCGTATGATGTATTCGCTTCCTTATCTTTTCTTTTTCTTGGCTTGGTAGACATGTCCTTCACATAGAAAACCTGCGCCACATCATTGGCTAGGACGAATGGTTCGTCTGCGTACCCAAGATTGTTGAGATCCACTGTTGTCATTCCGTACCACGGGTCTTCCTTTACGCTGCCTCCTGACAGATTGACCCATTTGCGGCAAAACAAAGGGACCTTCAATTCACGTCCATAGTCAAGTTCCCATATCTCCTCTATGTAACCATAATATGTGTCCTTTCGCCTATTGGTGTTTGCTGCATCAAAACGGTCACCACTGTTTTGGTTGGTGCTCTTTTTATCTTGGGTGATCGTGTAAAATGTATTCCCATTTATCTCGTACCCTTTGAAAGTCAATATAGTCGAAGATGGTAACTTGGACAGCAAGTACAGCTCATCTCCAACACTGTCGTCATGCATGAGACGTGTCTGCAACCAACCGCTGAAAGTCCCCGTGTGTTCACGTGTAATCCAGTCGTCAGACTGCTCCAGGTGTTTGGAGCGTAGAATATTCTTGTGTTCGTCGATATACGGACCCACCAAGCTGGAATTTTGTAGAACTGTGTAGTGTGCTTGCGCCCAAGAATGCCCGTCCATACATATTACTTGGTCCTTTCCTAGCGTGCCTTTTCCACCAAGTCTGCCCTCATGTCGCGATTCGGGAACACCAATCGGCTTAAGGTCAGGAATAAAGTCAATACAAAACTCAATGACCTCCTCTGTTTCATGGCCCTTGGAGATGCTTCCTTCTGGCCTAGCACGGTTATGAACATGTAATCCAGTCGTCACACTGCTCCGGGTGTTTGGAGCGCAGAATATTCTTGTGTTCATTGACATACGGGGTCACTAAGGTAGAATTCTGTAGAACTGTGTAGTGTGCTTGAGCCCAAGAATGCCCGTCCCTACATATTATTGAATCCGCTCCTAGCGTGCCTTTTCCAGTCAGTCTCCCCTCATACCGCGATTGAGGGAGACCAATCGGCTTAAGGTCAGGAATGAAGTGAACACAAAACCCAATGACCTCCTCTGTTTGCCGGCCCATGAAGATGCTTCCTTCTGGCCTAGCACGGTTATGAACATATTTCTTTAAGACTCCCATGAACCTCTCAAAGGGGAACATATTGTGTAGAAATACAGGACCCAGAATGGCAATCTCTTCGACTAGGTGAACTAGGACGTGCGTCATGATATTAAAGAAGGATGGTGGGAACACCAACTCGAAACTGACAAGACATTGCACCAAATCATTCTGTAACCTTGGTAGGATTTCTGGATCGATTACCTTCTGAGAGATTGCATTGAGGAATGCACATAGCTTCACAATGGCTAATCGAACGTTGTCCGGTAGAAGCCCCCTCAATGCAACCGGAAGTAGTTGCGTCATAATCACGTGGCAGTCATGGGACTTTAGGTTCTGGAACTTTTTCTCTGCCATACTTATTATTCCCTTTATATTCGACGAGAAGCCAGACGGGACCTTCATACTGAGCAGGCATTCAAAGAAGATTTCCTTCTCTTCTTTGGTAAGAGCGTAGCTGGCAGGACCCTGATACTGCTTTGGATGCATGCCGTCTTTTTCGTGCATACGTTGCTGGTCCTCCCGTGCCTCCGGTGTATCTTTTGTCTTCCCATACACGCCTAAGAAACCTAGCAGGTTCACGCAAAGATTCTTCATCACATGCATCACGTCGATTGCAGAGCAGACCTCTAGTTCTTTCCAATATGGTAGGTCCCAAAATATAGATTTCTTCTTCCACATGGGTGCGTGTCCGTCAGCGTCATTAGGAACAGATTGTCCGCCAGGACTCTTTCCAAAGATTACTTTTAAATCCTTGACCATATCAAGTATATCATGACCAGTATGGTGGCGAGGCTTCTTCCGGTGATCTGCCTCACCTTTGAAATGCTTGCCTTTCTTTCTTAAGACATGATTGATCTGAAGAAATCGACGATGTCCCAGGTACACATTCTTCTTACATTTATCCAAATATATGCTGTCGGTATCATCTAAACAGTGCGTGCATGCGTGGTATCCCTTGTTTGTCTGTCCTAAAAGGTTACTAAGAGCAGGCCAATCATTGATGATTACAAACAGCAACGCTCGCAGGTCAAATTCCTGCTGTTTGTGCTCATCTCACACACGTACACCTTCTATACTCCACAGCTGTAAAAGTTCTTCAACCAATGGCCTTAGGTACACATCAATGTCATTGCCGGGTTGCTTGGGGCAAAGTTGCTAACCTTTGTGAACACTTGGATGGATGGGGTGCCTCCAAATCTTCACAAATTTTGGCAAAAATGGAGGATGAGCTCGAGGAAGAGGGGAAGAACAGAGAGGAGAGGAAAGGGGAAGAACAGAGAGCTCGGGTTGGACGAAGGGTTTATATAGGAGCCTCTAGTACCGGTTCGTGACACGAACCGGGACTAAAGGTGATCGTGGGGCCCCAGCCAGACACCAGCCTACCACCACCCCTTTAGTCCAGGTTCGTGTCACGAACCGGTACTAGAGGTTCAACACGAACCGGTACTAATGATGCCCGCCCCCCTAGCCGTTGGAACCGGGACTAATGGTCACATTAGTACCGGTCCGTTTCCAAACCGGGACTAATGGGGCTCACGTAAAGTCCTTTTTCTACTAGTGGCAAAACAAGCACATGGACTACACTAATGGATACCACCATCTCACCATCGAGCATGAGCACATGAGTGAACAAACCAGTATAAGAAGCTTCTGCGGAAGCCGACCAAGAACGAGCCCGCATCTCCCAAGCAAACCAACGTACTTCGCCTCACGCCCTCGCCACTCTGTCACCTGAGAGGGCCCTTTGCCCCCTAGCTCGGGCCATGAAACGCCGACCTTGCAGGCGAGCAGAAAGGTCCGAGAATGGAACGTGGAGATCATATGAAAGGGATAGGACGTAGACGAACCGCCTCACGCCGGAGCCAATGAAGCTTCGAGCAATATGCTAATATATTTCTCTATAACATGGTCAAAGTTTACAAATTTAAATTGAAAAAATCTACCACGCACTATATTTTGGGATGAAATGACCCAGTCGGGCTCCCCAAACCAGCCGCAGACGTCCGTAGTGACCGACATCCCTCAAACCCAGCCCAAATTTGAGGCAGGTATGGGTAGGACCGTACGCGTCCGTCACATCAGCCCGGCCCACCATGGCCCGCACGGAGCTCCCTCCGTCCCCACTAAAAAATCCCACCAGGAGAAAACCCTAGCTTTACTTCACTCTTTGCTTCGCTCTCCGTCGCTTCCCCTTCACTCCCTGTATGTTCCCCTCCCCATCTTCATCCCAGTGTCAAGCATCGGCAACGGCAGCGGCACCGGATCCGACAAAGAGGACGTACGGGACGCCTTCTTCCGCGAGGCGGAGGCGAGAGGAGTTAGCACTCCGCATCGCGTTGCAGCGCTCACGGGTCGACACAGGCGACCGCTCCCACTCTACTCCGTCCCCTCTCGCCCGCAACCGCAGTGCGGACGCCGGCGCGGGCCCATCCCCACACTGTGCATAGCTTCGCACGCTCGGCCCACTCTGCGCCGCTGGCTAGACGCCCTCCTAACGCTGTGGCCGCTGCTCCTCAGGGTGATCAGTGGATGCTCGTGCCCATGCCGCCGGCGACACGGACACAAACGCCCAAATCGAAGGCACGCGCCGCCCACTGCGAGGGGCAACGAGCAAGGGAGAGGGCGACGACACCGGAGGCGGCAACACAGTCCTCCTGCCGCCGACGAGGATTGCCGGCGGCGCCCGATGAGGAGGAGCAGCGCCTCACAGTTGTCTATCGCCGCTCGCTGACGATGGCAGAGACAGACACCCACCGGCTTCGTCGGAAGAATGCCAAGGAGCTCCGGCTTGGTATCGAGCTATTAGCGCACGAAGCGGCGGAGAAGGCGGCGGCGGAAGCGAGATCGCCAAAGCTGGCGAAGCAACAGAACTGCATTATCCGGAGGATGGCCGGCGACATTGACTCCTCTTCCGACGGCTCCGACGACCCCATTCCGTCACCAACGGCTGCACAGAGGGCTATAGTCGCACAGGTGACCGGACGGGCAAAGGACCGGCGAGGAAGTGATGAAGATGCTCGGCCCTATCTATCTTTGTTTGTGCTTTTAGGTTTTTTAGAAAAGGGAGGATATACCCCTGGCCTCTGCATCTGGGCGATGCATGCTGCCATTTTATTAATTACTCACAAAGACCTTACAAAGTAATAAATCAGTAAGCCCGAAGCCACCATCTTGGCAACACCTGTCGCTACTCCTAACCCCTTGATGAAGGGGTGCCGAATGTCCGAGCCAAATACCAAACAAACATCGCACCAAAACCTAACATCTAAAGCCAGATGCCCCAGCCAAGCCACAATGCCGGGACTGGGTCACACACCGGTCCGACGCACTCACAGAGGCCGCCGCCGCTGTCTTCCGATCCACCGATCCATCTCCAGAGCAGGTACTGATGCACCGAGCTTGCCAGGCCTGCCGTCGACGCCACCACAGTGCCAAATAACGCCACCATCCTGCACGTATCCATCCACACGCGCCCGTCGCCGAAACTCCACAGCGTCATGCTGCCGGGATCCGCCGTCGACCTTGCGGTAGATGTAACACCGCTCCTGCTCTTGTCACCTCCAGCCAGCACTTGCTCCAAAACGATGCCCCCAGGAGGGAGAACGACACCGAAGGCGCCGTCATCGTCCGATCCGGTAGACCCAGATCTAGGGTTTCCCCGGAACATCCCGATCGAGTTGAGGTGACCTGCAACAACGATGCCTCGAGAAGGAAATGACATCAGAGACGCCGCCATCGTCCACCAAGACTGCAGTCAGGCGCGGTTTACACCGGAAACCGCGTCGTCCCGATCTCGCGGCTGGCTGGAACCGCGCGGGCTTCGCCATGAAGACGTATGCCGCCGTGCGGAGCGTCGTTTGTGTTTTTAGTAATTTGTTTAGAACTATGTCTGTAGGCTGAGCTGTTTTGTTCTTTTGGTCCAGATTATATTATATGGATATGAGGTTTGTTCTATGTCCGTTTGTTCTATGTTCCTTTTTTTGTTGACCATCTACGTAGTTTCTTTCACGTTGCATATATAGTATGGATTTAGAGTGTTGCATATATAGT
This sequence comes from Elymus sibiricus, assembly GCA_039707655.1. Taxonomy (NCBI): domain Eukaryota; kingdom Viridiplantae; phylum Streptophyta; class Magnoliopsida; order Poales; family Poaceae; genus Elymus; species Elymus sibiricus. The sequence continues at coordinate 327,183,296 of CM077670.1, forward strand.
ATGGATTTAGAGTATCGGATATGAGGTACACGATTGTGGACGTGGCGATTTGAAAATTGACCTGTCACTATTTATATATCCGGCTGTAAAAGCTCTACCATGGCCTTGCTACTGCTGGTCTGCACACAGTGTACGCTCAGTCTCCAAAGTCGGTCTACTTACGAGTCGTAGCACGTGGCGATGGCATCCATACCACCCATCATCATAATAACAATCAACAATCATGGAGGAGAATATACACTTCGGTCTCATGCAATCCTGCGATTGCAGCAACCACCAAAACCGTATATTAATCTCATTAAACTCTGCAAGAGCTGCGAGACGACGAATGGACAGTTGGACACTGGACTTGTACCTAGCTAGAGAATATAATCTTTGGTCAAGACTAGCTTAACTACGACCGTACGCGGATGGCTTGACCTCCTCCAAACCCAATGTACTCAAGACTACTGCAAGAGCTAACCTGTTTCTTGCTAGAAAAACGTATGCATACCTACTTGCTTATTTGTATATTCACTGATTAGTACTACGATCAATTATTCCATTAGTGGGCTACTAGTTGACTAATTACGTGATTAGAGTACGTACATGACCTCTGGACAAAGCAGTAATACTACTATACTAGCGAGGAAAGGTCTGCGAAGATATGAACAAGCGTACTATAATTTAGTCCCTTAGTCAGCTGCAAGCTACTACTTTTACCTGATGTGTCTCTGATTTGGTCTTGCTTACGTTCTGTCTTTGGCGTTCCCTTTACATTCTACGGTCCAGTTGTTGGTTGGTCCTGAAGAAGAAATTCAAAGTTTTCTGTGAATGAACCCATGCTCTCGTCCAGCCGGTCTCTTGCTGATTTTCTTGGTCTCTTGAATCTTTTTTCGAGGGACTTCTCTATTGAATCCCGACGACTGAAGAATGGTGAAGATTATGCAGGTACATTTGTACAATCCGGACACATTTTGAGCATTATTATGTATATAGCACATGTCGAGGAAATATACACGAAATTTTCCGTAAGATTAGTGGTAATTTCTCGAGCATTAGCTAGTAAATGGCATGCTTACATATGTATGGTAAACTACAATTAGCTTGTCAAAGTGTATACTGTCACAATCAAAGAGTCATGTTTATGCTTTGCTTAACTGTAGGTTCTTTCGTTGAAAGTTTTGTAGTCAATTTGTGTTGACACACGAACGCGTCACGCGTATCCTCGACGCCGGGGGAGATGCACCGCAGCTCACGTCGAAGGAGGCCTGCCGGAAGCGCGATACGCAAGACAATCCGGCGAGCGCTTTTGTAGACCCGACGCACCGCTTCTCCGGGATGGAACCCGTCAGGAGTCGCGGATGGACGATGGGCTGCCCTAGGTCGACCTGATCGCCCCTAGGGCCTCGAGGTTCGCCGTCCTGCAACAAGAAGAACGAAAGAAGAACGAGAAGAAAGATACAAGGGAGAGGGATAAAAGTAGGGTAAAAGGATGTAGATTTATTTGTTCGATTGTGTGTTTTTTCAATCGGCCATCACCTCTTCTATTTAAGAGGGGGTTGGACTTCCCGTACAAGACACGGACCCAGATTTCCTTCCAAAGGGTCAAAAAACGCAGCCAAACTCGGACTTTTTCGATCTGCCCGAATCTGTGCGGCTATAGGCAAGCGGTAGTACCGTTCTGGGCACGGTAGTACCGTTCTGGGCGGTAGTACCGCTCTAGTACCGCTTAGGGTCTCGGGATGCCAGAAACTTTTTCGTAAGCGGTAGTAGACGCGGTAGTAGGAGCGGTAGTACCGCTCAAGCGGTAGTACCGCTTATTGGAGCGGTAGTACCGTTCTCTGCTGTATCAGCAATCTTGTAACGACCGTAACTTTTGCATACGATCTCGGATTGAGACGATTTTTATATAAAAATCGACCGATTCGACGAGACGAAGACAATCCGTGTAGACACTTTTCTCATATGAGGCCGTCTTGGGGACGTAATCAGCCGAATAGTGTTCTGGATATAAAATTTTAGTACTTCGAACACAACTTCGGCCTTAGAGCTGAGCTCGGATGGCTATGGCCCAAATATCAAAGTTTTTCCTTTCGACGATACGGAACTTTCTCACTTTGAGCACTTTTCCATTTGAGGCCTTTTTAATTATGTTTTTGACCATGCCAAAATCTGGTGTCAACACATGCCCCCCTGTTTTTCGGCAAAGCTTGTGTGCCGAAAAATAACTTGCATTAGGCTGGCTCTAAGGACGATGTCAACACTCCATCGGCCATTTGCATGAACTTAGGACGATAAGTATATATCGGCCATATGGATTAGCAACAAGATTTCAGCTAATCAAATGAGTAATGATTCGGTAAACCCCTTTCATAATGTGAGAAATTATAATGCACCCATGGATTAAAATAAACCCATGAAGGGTAACCTATCATACCTGAGGATGAATTCCATGGCATAGGCATTAATGGCATAGTTGAAGAATATGGATATTGTTTGAACCGAAGATTTTGATGCGCAAACCTTCGGCTTGGTTGTTCGGAGTTTTCACTCTTCTCCTTCTTCACCTTTGCCGTACTTTTTGCAATGGAAGCTTGCGTATTATTTTGAGTACTTCCTTTGGGAACCCATGCCATGTTCCTCTTTTCAAGTTCTTGTGCACTAAGCTTTTGTAATTCCTTCTTTTGCCAATACGATAAGCCGAATGGACGCCTCGGCTGTGATTTTGTTTCAAGCAATGGCAATTCTTGTTTTACCTTGTGCACTTTCAACTCCTTCTGTCCAGATTCGGCATCTTGATTCTCAACAATTGAGTGTTTCATCTCATTGTCTTTAGTAGCCAATATCAACATCTTAATTGGCACTTTTTCATTTGGAACCGAATCTGAATGAGCACACTTACGACCATCTTTCTTGACTTGATATACTTGCTTGACCACCTCTTTATTTTTTCTTGAGCTCCAGACCGATTCTTTTTTAATGAAACGGTCTTGAACATATGACTGCTCATTGAACGTTGGTCTTCTTGGAGCTGCATAATATTGGTGAGGTGGTTTATAATAAGATGGAGAATGTGCCTTTTTATCATACCTGTCCCATGATGGATACGGATTTACATGAGCATAGGGAGGCAGCCACGGCATCGGCATTGGTGGCCCAAAATAAGGATATGAATATGTTGCATTGAAATTCTCACTTTGCCAATACCGACCCTCATATTTGTGCCTTGGGGGTGATCTTGGTTTCTTTGTATTACTTGGCTGACAAGCACTCTTCTCCTCACTTATTTTTTGATATTTTTCCAATAGCTGCGCGAAAGTGACTTTCGGCTTTTTACCTTTGTGCTTGCCTCGGCCTTTGCTTTCTTTGGTTGTGCTCACATCGATCTTTGGATTTCCTTGTTGCCCCCCAGTACTTGGCGTCTTCATTGCAACTTTGATGGAATCTTTGCCCTCAAGAATATTATCATTGTGCTCTTGAACAACTTCCTTACTTGAAAGCTTGATCCCATTATCCGCAGTTTTTACCTTCTCATGCTTAAATGGATCGGCTTGAAGCAGCCGATTCAAAAACCGTTTGCCATCAGGACCAATCGGAATTGACTGGTCATCTCTTGGTGTTTCAACAAATCTCAATCGTCCTTTATCAATGGCCGATTTGACTATTTGACGAAACATATTGCAATCCTCAAAATTATGTTTGAACGAATGGTGCAACCTACAATACATTCGTCCTTGGATTGATGGCTTGACATGGTGATCAAGAATTCTAATGTAATTATTTTTTAGCAACAAATCAAATATTCGATCACACATGTTTGAATTGAAGGTAAACTTTTTATTTTCTAGCCGATCTTGCTGTGAGAACGGCTTTGGAGGTAAGCAAACGAATGTTTCAGATTTGGAATCTCCCCATTCGGCTATGCATTGTTTTTTGCACTCCATCTCCGATGACTTTGAATAAGACATTATACTACCATCGGTTTTCTCAATAGAATTTAACCTTGGCTTTAAATTTCTGAAATGAAAATACACATGTCTCAATTGAGACCAAGTGCAAGCCAAGTATGAAACAAGCAAAGCTACCCAATTAGATATGAAACTTTGATAAAGCGATGGGGAAAACTTTGGCTGTAATAATAAGTTACTATCGGTCTTTATAAATGGCACAATAGGTTGACCGATATGTTCTATAACAATTTTATTGCTAACAAGTAAATTACCCTTCTTCATTGGTCTTTCAAGATTGCAAATGAAATTTTTTCTAATAGATGTATCAATAACATAGTTGCGACCAAATCGGAAAATAGGTAAATCACTTGCTAGACATACCTCTTCGAATACGTTGGGAGAGTGTGATAGTGGTGTGATATGAACAATAGCTTGCTCCACCTTTGGACAACTCTCCAAGACCTTGTCGTCCTCTTTCTCTTGAATTGATTCGGCACATGTATTGTTTGATTCGGCCTTTTCAATAACCGAAATAACTTTGTTATCCGAATCATTATTCTTTCTGATAATTCTATTCACTCGGAATGCTTTCTCTTTTATTCGTAAGGCTGCTTGTTCTTGTCTAAACTCAACAAACATTGCAGCTAGACCTTCTTTAAGCTTTTTCTGCCCAATTTCAGCCCAATCTTCATTGGATTGCCCCCCAATGCTACTAGACTCTTCCGGCAATGAGATGTTGCCGAAATTCTGTAATTGTGTAGGGGAAATATGATATGCCACGGTAGTAGGTGAAGGCATTTGTGCTCCTGCAGAAGTTTCACTTATTCGGCCTTGACCGTGAAGGTGCGGAGCCGAATTATGGACATCAACAGTTGCGTATGGTGCCAAAAAGTTAGTAGCATGAGGTGTAGCATATGATGTTTGAGGATAATTGGCCAAATAAATAGTAGTGGCATGGCCAATTCCCCTATCCACCGGCATGTTTAGATTGACATATTGCATGTTTGTTGCCGATGAATAAAAAGGTGAAACATCTTGTTGCATGCTATTGGAAGTTCCTACATGGGGTGTTTCAACTTGATTAACCGAACTCGTCATGTTGTTCATCGGCATATGGATTTGTGGGGTTGCCGATGCATGGGAGTTGGGATACATATATTGCATGTTGCTAAGATTATATGAAGTTGAAGCATGGAGATTGTTCTGAATCGGCTGTTGCACATAATTAGATGCATGATTGAAAACATTAGGGCTAGCCGATACATTATACTCATTAAACGATCTAGCAACAACATATGCATTATTTGCATCTACATAAGTGAATTGGGTATTCATATTACCTTTGTAGATTGCAAACCCTAGATGATGATCTCTTCGTAGCAAGAACGGGCCGGAGACCGTTCAAAGCTTCGGTCCCCAGCGGAGTCGCCAAAAAGTGTGTTGACACACGAACGCGTCACGCGTACCCTCGATGCCGGGGGTGATGCACCGCAGCTCACGTCGAAGGAGGCCTGCCGGAAGCGCGATATGCAAGACAATCCGGCGGGCGCTTTTGTAGACCCGACGCACCGCTTCTCCGGGATGGAACCCGTCAAGAGTCGCGGATGGACGATGGGCTGCCCTAGGTCGACCTGATCGCCCCTAGGGCCTCGAGGTTCGCCGTCCTGCAACAAGAAGAACGAACGAAGAACGAGAAGAAAGATACAAGGGAGAGGGATAAAAGTAGGGTAAAAGGATGTAGATTTATTTGTTCGATTGTGTGTTTTTTCAATCGGCTATCACCTCTTCTATTTAAGAGGGGGTTGGACTTCCCGTACAAGACACGGACCAGATTTCCTTTCAAAGGGTCAAAAAACGCAGCCAAACTCGGACTTTTTCGATCTGCCCGAATCTGTGCGGCTATAGGCAAGTGGTAGTACCGTTCTGGGCACGGTAGTACCGTTCTGGGCGGTAGTACCGCTCTAGTACCGCTTAGGGTCTCGGGATGCCAGAAACTTTTTCGTAAGCGGTAGTAGACGCGGTAGTAGGAGCGGTAGTACCGCTCAAGCGGTAGTACCGCTTATTGAAGCGGTAGTACCGTTCTCTGCTGTATCAGCAATCTTGTAACGGCCGTAACTTTTGCATACGATCTTGGATTGAGACGATTTTTATATCAAAATCGACCGATTCGACGAGACGAAGACAATCCATGTAGGAACTTTTCTCATATGAGGCCGTATTGGGGGCGTAATCAGCCGAATAGTGTTCTGGATATAAAATTGCAGTACTTCGAACACAACTTCGGCCTTAGAGCTGAGCTCGGATGGCTATGGCCCAAATATCAAAGTTTCTCCTTTCGAGGATACGGAACTTTCTCACTTTGAGCACTTTTCCATTTGAGGCCTTTTTAATTATGTTTTTGACCATGCCAAAATCTGGTGTCAACAATTTGAATTCATTTCAACAAGCTCTCCACTCTGAAAACTCAGGTATTCATACTCTGTTCTGTTTTCTGTCAACGCTACTGTACGTAGTGTGTCCGTAGATACGTACCGATGGCAAGAAAGCTGGACCATTACACTGTCACACTTTCACATTCCCAAAGAAATGTATTGTTTGGTTACTATCCGTGACCATTATATATACCTTTCAAGTCATGAAAAGGAATGCACGTAGTGATGGTAGAAAGTCTGGCGATGAAATATATTATGGTGAGCGCACTGTTTACTATTAAAAATGGATGAATTTGTCATTTTTTAGCTCTCACCATAACATATATACTATCCCCCTGCAAAAAAAGACGTATATCATATTCAAAATTTACACACATGTAATATACTACCTCCTTCTCAAAATGTAAGATGTTTTTGTGCGCAAGTTAACCTGTGTGATTTTTTGAGACGGAGGTAGTACATCCATATGAACCTGTGTGATTTTTTTCTGAATTTTTTGAATCTTTTAAATATGATTTTCTATTTTTTTTAAACAAGCTCCATGAAGCTCGTCCTCCGTTTAGCATTTTCGGAGGTATTACAACTAAGTTGAGTTTATCAAAATAGGGAAAAAAAGAAAAAGAAATAAGCTTTCACCCTACTTTATAAATAAAACACCAACAATGTCCAAACAAGTTATTCGAGTATGAGGAAAATAAATAAAAGATATGTTGGGACAACAGTACTCCCTCCACTCCCTTATATAAGGCCACTTCGTTTTTCATGGCAAACTTTGACTTATAATTTTGGTCAACAAAATATCGATTATATGTCATCAAAAATATATCATCGGAAAGTTCTTTGAAATGTGCATCCAACGAAATACTTTTTGTGGCATATAACTAATTAATGATCAAAGTTAGACATAAAAATATGAAGTGACCTTCTATGAGGGAGTACAAGACATGTCGCGACACACGACTCTTCCTCAGAGCCGAGGAATCAACTGCTACGAGGCGTAACAGGCTGACGGCTGATCACATGAAGACCATCCATCATGCCGCCTAGCCGGTCTCTGTCCCTTCGCCTACAGGCGATGATGCAGGTGGTCCTTGAAGATGCAGAGCGTGCGGAGGAGCATGTTCTCAATTTCGAGGGCTCGATCAAGGGTCATCGAGTGCTCAACCGCAACAGGGCGCGCGACCATTTGACACTGATGGCCGACTACTTTGCCCATGTTGCACTCTTCACTGACCATTTTCGCTGGCGTTTTCGGATGCGCAAGACTGTCTTCGATCGTTTGTACCATGATGTCCGGTCCTATGATGACTACTTCGTCTTGAAGAAGGATGCCATGGGAACGATTGGCTTCTCTGGTTACCAGAAGTGCACGGCCGCACTACGGATGCTTGCAAATGGCACATCCGCTGATTCGTGGGACGAGCACCTACGGATGTCTGAGAGCACATGCGGAGATGCCATTGTCAGGTTTGCAACTGCCGTGGTCGAGGTGTTCGGACCTCAGTACCTGAGAAAACCAACTGTGGCAGACACCGAGACGCTCTTGGCAATCTCAGAAGCAAGAGGTGATACGTCTCCAACGTATTTATAATTTTTTATTGTTCCATGCTATTATAGTATCAATCTTGGATGTTTTATATACAATTATATATCATTTTTTGGGACTAACCTATTAACCTAGTGCCCAGTGCCAGTTGTTGTTTTCTGCTTGTTTTTGGTTTTTCAGGAAATCAGTACCAAACGAAGTCCAATTGCCACGAAACTTGTTGACGATTTTTTTCTGGACAAAAGATACCCTGAAAGCTTCGGGAGGAAGCCAGAAGCCTCACGAGGAGGCCACAAGGCAACAGGGCGCGGCCCCGGGGGGGGGGGGGAGGGGGGCGCCCTGATGCCTTGTGGATCCCTCGTGGCTTCTTTTGACCTAATTCCACTTCTATAAATTCTCAAATATTCAGAAACCATCAGGGAGCCATACGAGAAAACCCTACCACCACCGCAAGCCTCTGTTCTTCCGCGATCCCATCTGGAGGCCTTTTCCGGTACTCTGCCGGAGGGGGAATCGATCACAGAGGGATTCTACATCAACCTTGCCGCCCTTCCGATGATGTGTGAGTAGTTTACCACAGACCTACGGGTCCATAGCTAGTAGCTAGATGGCTTCTTCTCTCTCTTTGATCTTCAATACCATGTTATCCTCGTTGTTCTTGGATCAGTTCCATCCGATGTAATCTTCTTTTGCGGTGTGGTTGTTGGGATCCGATGAATTGTGAGTTTATCACTACTGGAATCAGGGACTTTGCCATCTGCCAGCTCTTTGCCGTCTGCTGGCAGATGGCAAAGAGGATATTTGCCGTCTGCTTTTATAAAGCAGACGGCAAAGAACATGCTGATGGCAAAGAGGCTCTTTGCCATCTTCTCTTCTTTGCCGTCTGCTGGCAGACGGCAAAGAACAAAGTGGGCCCCACTTGGTACTGCACTTGCCAGGTCACACGGGCCACTTCTTTGCCGTCTGCTGGCAGACGGCAAAGAACTCTTTGCCGTCTGCCAGCAGACGGCAAAGAGGTGAGGGGGGCCCCACAGTGTAACGGCGGGGACGGGCTAACGGCCCCCCTCTTTGCCGTCTGCCAGCAGACGGCAAAGAGGGGGCTTAATTTTCGCCATCCCCCCGGCCGCGCCTCCCGCCTCTGTCTCTTTCTCTCACCTCTCTCTCTCTCACACCCGCGCCCGTTCCCCTCTCTCACCGCCGCCGCCGCCCCCTCCCCGCCCTCTCGCCGCCGCCCCCTCCCCCCCTCTCTCACCGCCGCCGCCGCCCCCTCCCCGCCCTCTCGCCGCCGCCCCCTCCCCCCCTCTCTCACCGCCGCCGCCGCCCCCTCCCCGCCCTCCACCACCGCCTGCCCCCCTCCCCGTGGCGCACCTCCACCACCGCGGCGCCGCCCCCTCCTCACGGCCCTCCTGCCGCCGCCGCCCCCTCGCCGCCGGCCTCCTCTCCTCGCCGCCGGCCGCCCTGCCCCCTGCCCCTCTCTGGTGAGCTTCCCCTGCCCCCCTTTTAATTTTTTTTCTTCTGTTTTTCTAATTAGATTTTTAGTTTTCTATTTTTAGATGTTTTGCAAATAGTTGTTTAGGTGTTTGGGTAAATAGGAAAAAATATTTAGACATTTAGGTAGAAAAAAAACCTAGAAGAAAAAAAAGAAGAAAAGAAGATGAAAAAAAAGGAAAAATAAAAAATAAAAAGAACAAAAAATAATAATAAGAAGAAGAAACAGAAGAAGAGGAGGAGGAGAAGAAAAAAGAAGAAGAAGAAGAAGAAAAAAAGAGCAGAGGAGGAGAAGAAGAAGAGGAAAAAAGGAAAGGAAGAAGAAGAAGAGGAGGAGGAGGAGAAGAAAAAAGAAGAAGAGGAAGAAGAAGAAGAAAAAAGAGGAGAGGAGGAGAAGAAGAAGAGGAAAAAGGAAAGGAGGAAGAAGAAGAAGAAGAAGAAGAAGGAAAAAAAGGAAGAAAAGGAAGAAAAGAAAGAAGAGGAAGAAGAAGAAAAGAAAAAAAGAGAAAAAACCCCGACCCCGACACGGCACCTCGACCCCGACCCGACAACCCGACCCCGACCCGACACCCCGACCCCGACACCCCGACCTCGATCCCGACCCCGACACGGCACCCCGACCCCGACCCGACAACCCGACCCCGACCCGACACCCCGACCCCGACACCCCGACCCCGACCCCGACCCCGGCACGGCACCCCGACCCCGACCCCGACCCGACACCCCGACACCGACACGGCACCCCGACCCCGACCCGACACCCCGACCCCGACACCCCGACACCCGTGACACCGCGACACCACGACACCCAGACACGACACCCCCCGACACCCCGACCCCGACCCCGACACCCCGACACCCCTGACACCCCGACACCACGACACCCAGACACGACACCCCCCGACACCCCGACCCCGACACGACACCCCGACACCACGACACCCCGACACCATGCCACCCAGACACGACACCCCCGACCCCCGACACCTCTTCGGCCTCCTGTTGACCGAAAAGGTGCTCTTCGGCCTTCCAGAGGCCGATGGGGTCATATATTTGTGAATTATGAGTTAGGAAGTATATTTCCCGATTTTGTTAAGAAAAACATCATATATATTTGTGTTGATCGGGTGGATTTAAATGTGCAGTTCTTTCGGGGCTGCGAGGGTCTGGTGTTCGACGACCTCCCCGTGCGTTCGACGAGCTCCGCCCCTGCGTTCGTGGGTGAGCACAAATGACATCTCCTCCTCCCCCCTTCATTTGCTCTGTTCCGGTCTTCGTGCCGATGAAACTTGCTAGCTATAGGTGTCAATCATCAGTATGCGTGACCACTATGCGTCTCCCGTTCGAAAGGGTTACATCTATAAATATGCATGCATTTGCATATTTATAACCGTGATTCTTTCGAATTGTCCAACATTATCCATGGACAGCCCGAGTATGTGTAGATTGGGTTCGTTTTCCCATATGCTCTGCTCCGGATCCGATGCAGAATTTCGTCAGTGCCTCCCTGTTGTTCTCCGGGTACACATCCTCTCTGCTTATTGCCGAGACGTGTATCAGGAGAATAGCGGGGAGGTGCTGCCGAAATTTTGCGTCGGATCCGGAGCAGAGCATGGGAAAACGAACCCAATCTACACATACTCGGGTGGGATTAGGACCTATCTTTACCTACTAGCGTCTAGGATGCATGGACGTAATAAAACTGACAAACTCTATTAACTGATGATATGGTTTGCTGAATTATGTATATATTTCTTGTGTGTCCAGTAGCTAGGCAAGATGAGTGATCGTGCGTGGATGTACACCGGTCACACTAGTCAGAAAGACATGACCCATGAATGGCTAAGAAAAACCAAGGGGTTTGTGAGAGCCGCATTTGCAAATGGACAGGAAACAAACTGGTGCCCCTGTGTCGACTGCGACAACTTTCATAAGAAGTCCGAGTTTGAAATGATCAAACACATGTAGAAGTTGGGTTTTACGCCTGATTATACGGTCTGGACATTTCATGGTGAGTCTGCCCAACGTGCCAGAGCTGAGGAGGGCCGTCGTCGCACCGACGAGCATGGTACCGGGATGGAAGACATGGTGGAAGACTTTGATGATGCTCGGGATTCGGACGATGAGATGGAGGAATCTGCAAAGGCCTTCAATGATATGTTGGAGTCTTCAAAACGTCCTCTCCACGAGCACACTGAGCTTTGTCAGCTGGATGCCATCGCACAAGTAATGGCTCTGAAGGCTCAATTCAACTTGGGCAGAGAATGCTACGACGCGATGATGACACTATTTGGACGCTTTCTACCCAAAGGCCATGTAATGCCTGCAAACCTGTACCAGTCGGACAAAATCCTCCGTGCACTTAAGATGCCCTATGAGAAGATAGATGCCTGTGAGAAAGGATGTGCCTTATTTAGGCTTGAGTATGCGGACTTGAAGTATTGTCCCGTTTGCCAGTCTTCCAGGTATGTTGAGGTAGACAACGGTATGGGTGAGAAGAGTCAGACAAAAATCCCAGTTAATGTTCTTCGGTATATGCCAATCATACCAAGACTTCAACGTCTTTTCATGGTCGAAGAGACGGCCAGACAGATGACATGGCACAAATTGGGCAAAAGAACCGAACTAGATGCAGATGGGGAGTCGATGTTGGTACACACATCGGATGCTTTTGCGTGGAAGCGCTTCGATGCAATACATCATGCTAAAGCGGCAGATCCAAGGCATCCTCGAATCGCCATAAGCACGGATGGGTTCAATGTGTTTGGTATGATGGAAGCTCAATACAGTTGTTGGCCTGTATTTGTCATTCCACTCAATCTCCCCCCCGGACAGATTATGCAAAGAAAGAACATTTTCCTGACGTTGATAATTCCGGGGCCCAACTATCCGGGGAAGAATATGAATGTGTACATGCAGCCGCTTAAGGATGAACTGCAAGAAGCTTGGGATAATGGGATCAAGACATACGACGCCGCTACAAAAAAAAAACTTCCTAATGCGTGCGTGGTACATGTACTCGATGCATGACTTGCCGGCGTATGCGCTATTCGTTGGCTGGTGTGTGCATGGAAGGTTCCCGTGCCCCACATGCAAGGCAGCTCTTGAGTTTCGTCGGCTGCAGGCGGGTGGCAAGTTTTCTTGCTTCGACATGCATAGACAGTTCTTGGATCCTCGCCATAAGTTCAGAAAAGACAAGAAGAACTTCATCAAAGGTAGAGTTGTCAAAAACTCTGCACCACCTGCGTTGACAGGCCAACAGACCCTGGATCAGTTCAACTCTCTCGAGCCGGATCCGGAGCGTCCAGGGTATTTTAAGGGGTATAATTCCGAACACGCCTGGACTCACAAGACATGCTTGTGGGATCTGCCTTACTTCAAAGACCTCCTTTTCCCACACAACATCGACGTGATGCACACTGAAAAGAATGTCGGCGAGGCCCTCTTTGGTACATTGTTCGGCATAGAGGGGAAAACAAAGGATAATCCTAAGGCTAGAGTTGATCAGGAGGCTCTATGTGTTAGACCGCTACAAAATATGCGACAACTGAAAGGAAAGCAGGACTGGACGAAGCCAAAGGCATGGTTCAATCTTGGAAGGCCAGCTATGAGGGAAATTATCCTGTGGGTGAAAAAGGAGTTGATGTTCCCCGATGGGTATGCAGCGAATCTAAAGAGGGGAGCGAGCCTTGAAAAATTGAAAATATTTGGTCTCAAGAGTCATGATTGGCACATATGGCTTGAGCGGGTAATGCCGGTGATGTTGCGTGGCTTTATCCCTGAGGATGAATGGCTAGTACTGGGGCCTACGATAGACGAGGCTACGACAGACGCGCCTACGGCCGACGAGCCTGGGGCCGACGAGCGTCGGGCCGCCGAGCCTTCGTCCCACGAGACTGGGGAGCACGCTGAGTCGCAGCAGAACCCAGGTGCGGGCTCGTCGAGTGGCCGTGCCGAGGGTGGCTATAGTTTTGATAGCTATAGCGAGAGTGAGTGGGTTGAGGGGCGCAAAGTCTACCAGCGTGGTGGTACAAAGCTCCCGCTCACCCCGGCGACCCCCGACCAGAGGTGGTTGATTGCGCCACAGGGGGAGAAGTAAGTGCATTTACTCTTTTTTAACCTTTTGTCTTCACGTTTCTTTGAATATCTAGTGCGTTGGCCTTGTCATACTGCAGGTCTTGGACACACGGGCCTGGTTGCCGCAAGCCCAACAGTGTCCTTGGCGTGATTTGTCGCCAGAGCTTCCCGGGGTGGGTCACGTTGCCCGGTGAGGGCCGGGTTCCAGAGCTAGGAATGACCTGGGAGCACTACTTGGCTGCCCCGGCCCCGCTGGGGCATAGGATCGGCGATGTCGAGTGCCACACGGTCGCCGACATTGTGATCCAGACGTTTTGGGTAATTTCTCCTTTGCCGTTTACGTTGTGTTTTCTTCTTTGATTGGCAACCCTAGTGATTGTACTAATCCGTGTTTTCTTGTTTGATTGCAGACCTTCTACAGGTGTGCTGAGGGACAGGAGGAGGCCGCTGCTCGGGTTATCGGCAACGAGTGCAGGCGCCTACTTCAAAACTTTCGGCACGAGGCTCGGACGCAGGCTATTCGAGACTACTACGCCTCGACTGGTATTCGGAGGAAAAAAGAGAAGTGCCGCCTCAACTATCTGAGTAAGGAGAAGTACATGAAGGTAATTACCTATTCTTAAGGCCTTGTACTTAGTTCCTTGATTTGATTTGTATGCGTAGCGCTCAAATTTCTCTTGCTTAACTTAGGTGCCCCCGAGATGGTGTGCGGATAGGATGGACTGTTGGGAGGCGTTGGTGGATGAGTGGTGCACTCCCCAATGGCGCAACGTCCACGACGGTGCAAAGGAGAAGCGTGCCCAAATGAAAGGTGTCCCACACCATCTAGGCAGCGTCAACCTACGTGGGTTCGGGGAAAACTGGGTATGTGGTTTGCTTCATGATTCACGCAAATTCATTCTTCATGCTAGCTTGAGCCCTTAACTAATACTCTGTTCCTCTCTTTTAGGCGCGGCACAACAAGGCTCCAGTGCCAGAGCTGTTCGACCTCTATGCCATGTCCAATACTGCCTCGTACAAGAAGGCCAAGGCATTCTTTGAGTCTGACCTCGATGATCCAGAGAAATTCAGCAACCGCGCCTCCCACAACAAGCTTGTGAGGTACAGAGACGAGGGGAAGGCGAGGAAAGGGCCGGAGTTTAACCCGAGCCAGCAACCTCTTGATCCAGAGCTGGTGATGATATCTGGTGGCGGGAGGCACCATGGCTTGTTAGCCATTGGGGATGGACTGATACGTTGTACTAGCACTCTCCCGCAGATCAAGAAGCGCCAGACCAGCTCCGATCCTGAGATAAGGCCTCGTGCACGGCCAATGGAGCTCGAATTCCAGGTTAGTTATACGGACTCAGATACCTTTCCTCCATTACATTGTGTGTGCGGCCGTCGATGATTACAATGCTAACGAGTGGTGTTGCAGGCTGCTATTGAGGCAGAGAGAGCGAAGACCCAGGCTGCTCTTGAGGAAGCAGAAGCGAGGACCCAGGCGCTTCTAGAGGAAGAGAGACGGCAGGCGGCGGCGAGGGAGAGGGAGGCGGAGGAGAGGACGGCTAAGCTATTGGAGGAGGAGAGGAACCGGAACGAGGCGGGTCAACGTGTTGGGGAACGTTGCATGGGAAACAAAAATTTTCCTACGCACACACAAGATCTATCCATGGTGATGAGCATCTACGAGAGGGAGAGTGAATCTACATACCCTTGTAGATCGCTAAGCGGAAGCGTTTAAGAAACGCGGTTGATGTAGCCGAACGTCTCCGCGATCCAAATCGCACGTCGTCCCTCGATCCGATCACGAACTAGTGCCGAACAGACGGCACCTCCGCGTTCAACACACGTACGGCTTGATGACGCCTTCACCTCCTCGATCCAGCGAGCGATGGTGAAGTAGTGGTTGAGTTCCAGCAGCACGACGGCGTGGTGATGGTGGTGAGGAACAATCTCTGCAGGGCTTCGCCAAGCACTACGGAGATTATGACGGAGGAACTAGAGGGCTAGGGTTGCCGGCACACGGCTTGGGAAATCCTGATCGCACCCGTGTGCTAGCCCTGCCCCTCTATTTATATGTTGAGCCTTGGGGTCTAAACTTGGAGTAAAAGCCTCCTCCAGGTCGGTTTTGCCCGCACAAGGTCGGTTTGGCCCGCAGGAAAAGAGTCCAACTCGGATCCCTGCCGAACCACGCACAGCCGCGCACAAGCGGTAGTACCGCTCACAAGCGGTAGTACCGCTTGGGCGGTAGTACCGCTTCACACAAGCGGTAGTACCGCTCGGGCGGTAGTACCGCTTCACACAAGCGGTAGTACCGCTTACGCGGTAGCAAAACTACTTTTTGCACTTTCCAATACCTTGTGGGCTTTTATCCCTTGGCCCATATAAAGTGTTGTTGCACCCGAACACTTCGGTAAACATCCGGAACCCCTTCCGGTGAACTCTGGAACTCTTCCGGAGATCGAAACACTATTATCACATATATCAATCTTTACCTCCGGACTCTTCCGGAGATCCTCGTCATGTCCGGGATCTTATCCGAGACTTCCGAACAACTTTCGGTCACCAACATAATAACTCAATTATACTAATCGTCACCAAACGTTAAGTGTGTAGACCCTGCGGGTTCGAGAACTATGTAGACATGACCGAGACACCTCTATGGCCAATAACCAATAGCGGGACCTGGATGCCCATATTGGCTCCTACATATTCTACGAAGATCTTTATCGGTCGAACCTCTATGTCAAGGATTCAGTTAATCCCGTATGCTGTTCCCTTTGTTCTTCGGTATGTTACTTGCCCGAGATTCGATCGTCGGTATCTCTATACCTAGTTCAATCTCATTACCGGCAAGTCTCTTTACTCGTTCCGTAATACAAGATCCTGTGGCTAACTCTTTAGTCACTTTGCTTGCAAGGCTCAATGTGATGTTGTATTACCGAGTGGGCCCTGAGATACCTCTCCGTCACACGGAGTAACAAATCCCAGTCTTGATCCATGCCAACCCAACAGACACCCTTGGAGATACCTGTAGAGCACCTTTATAGTCACCCAGTTACGTTGCGACGTTTGATACACACAAGGTATTCCTCCGGTGTTAGTGAGTTGCAAGATCTCATGGTCAAAGGAACAGATACTTTGACATGCAGAAAACAATAGCAATAAACTGACACGATCAAATGCTACGTTTACAGTTTGGGTCTTGTCCATCACATCATTCTCCTAATGATGTGATCCCGTTATCAAATGACATCTCATGTCAATGGCTAGGAAACCTTAACCATCTTTGATCAACGAGCTAGTCAACTAGAGGCTTACTAGGGACACAGTGTTGTCTATGTACCCACACATGTATTTGAGTTTCCAATCAATACAATTATAGCATGGATAATAAACGATTATCATTAACAAGGAAATATAATAATAACCAATTTATTATTGCCTCTAGGGCATATTTCCAACAGTCTCCCACTTGCACTAGAGTCAATAATCTAGTTCACATCACTATGTGATTTACATTGTAATGAATCGAACACCCATGCAGTTCTGGTGTTGTTCATGTTTAGCCCTTGGAAGAGGTTTAGTCATCGGATCTGCAACATTCAGATCCGTGTGTACTTTGCAAATATTTATGTCGTCCTCCTTGATGTAATCACGGATGGAATTGAAACGTCGCTTTATGTGTCTGGTCCTCTTGTGAAATCTTGGTTCCTTGGCTAGAGTAATGGCACCAGTATTATCACAAAACAGAGTCATTGGGTTAAGTGCACTTGGCACTACTCCAAGATCTGTCATGAACTCCTTCATCCAGACACCTTCCTTCGCCGCCTCCGAGGCAGCGATGTACTCCGCTTCGCATGTAGAATCAGCTACCACGCTTTGCTTGGAACTGCACCAGCTAACCGCACCCCCATTAAGAATAAATACGTATCCGGTTTGCGACTTAGAGTCATCCGGATCAGTGTCAAAGCTTGCATCGACGTAACCCTTTACGACGAGCTCTTGATCACCTCCATAAACGAGAAACATGTCCTTAGTCCTTTTCAGGTACTTCAGGATATTCTTGACCGCCGTCTAGTGTTCCATTCCTGGATCACTTTGAAACCTTCCGACCATACTTATGGCAAGGCTGACATCGGGTCTTGTGCACAGCATTGCATACATGATAGAGCCTATGGCCGAAGCATAGGGGATGACACTCATCTTTTCTCTATCTTCTGCAGTCACTGGGCATTGAGTCTTACTCAACTTTACACCTTGCAATACAGGCAAGAACCCCTTCTTGGACTGATCCATTTTGAACTTCTTCAAAACTTTGTCAAGGTATGTGCTTTGTGAAAGTCCTATTAAGTGTCTCGATCTATCTCTATAGATCTTGATGCCTAATATGAAAGCAGCTTCTCCTAGGTCCTTCATTGAAAAACTCTTGTTCAAATATTCCTTCACGCTTTCCAGCATTTCTATATTGCTTCCAATCAGTAATATGTCATCCACATATAATATTAGAAACGCTATAGAGCTCCCACTCACTTTCTTGTAAATACAAGCTTCTCCGTAAACTTGTATAAACTCGAACGCTTTGATCACCTCATCAAAACGAAGATTCCAACTCCGAGATGCTTGCACCAGTCCATAAATGGATCGCTGGAGTTTGCAAACTTTGTCAGCATTCTCTGGATCGACAAAACCTTCTGGTTGCATCATATACAACTCTTCCTTAAGGTAACCGTTAAGGAACGCTGTTTTGACATCCATCTGCCAAATCTCATAATCGAAAAAGGCAGCTATTGCTAACATGATTCTGACGGACTTAAGCATCGCTACGGGTGAGAAGGTCTCATCGTAGTCAACTCCTTGAACTTGTGAAAAACCCTTTGCCACAAGTCGAGCTTTATAGACGGTGACATTACCGTCCGCGTCCGTCTTCCTCTTAAAGATCCATTTGTTCTGAATGGCCTTACGCCCTTCAGGTAATACTTCCAAAGTCCATACTTTGTTTTCATACATGGATCCCATCTCGGATTTCATGGCCTCTAACCACTTCTCGGAATCCGGGCCCATCATCGCTTCTCCATAGCTCGTAGGTTCATCGTTGTCTAACAACATGACCTCTAAGACAGGGTTGCCGTACCACTCGGGAGCAGTACGTGTCCTTGTCGACCTACGAGGTTCGATAGCAACTTGATCCAAAGCTTCATGATCATCATCATTAACTTCCTCTTCAGCTAATGTAGGCTCCACAGAAACATCTTTCTGCGCTGCGCTACTCTCAGGTTGAAGTAAAGGTTCAACAACCTCATCAAGTTCTATCTTCCTCCCACTCAATTCTTTCGAGAGAAACTCTTTCTCAAGAAATGTTCCGTTTTAGCGACAAACACTTTGCCTTCGGATCTGAGGTAGAAGGTATACCCAACTGTCTCTTTTGGGTATCCTATGAAGACGCATTTCTCCGCTTTGGGTTCCAGCTTTTCAGGCTGAAGCTTTTTGACATAAGCATCACATCCCCAAACTTTAAGAAACGACAGCTTTGGCTTCTTGTCAAACCAAAGTTCATATGGCGTCGTCTCAACGGATTTCGATGGTGCCCTATTTAAAGTGAATGCAGCTGTCTCTAATGCATAACCCCAAAACGATAGTGGCAAATCGGCAAGAGACATCATAGATCGCACCATATCCAATAAGGTTCGATTACGACGTTCGGACACACCATTACGCTGTGGTGTTCCAGGCGGTGTTAATTGTGAAACAATTCCACACTGTCTTAAGTGACTGCCAAACTCATAACTCAGATATTCTCCTCCTCGATCAGATCGTAGGAATTTAATCTTCTTGTTACGATGATTCTCAACTTCACTCTGAAATTGTTTGAACTTTTCAAATGTTTCAGACTTGTGTTTCATTAAGTAAATATACCCATATCTACTTAAGTCATCAGTGAAGGTGAGAAAATAACGATAACCACCGCGCGCCTCAATACTCATCGGACCACACACATCAGTATGTATGATTTCCAATAAGTCACTTGCCCGTTCCATTGTTCCAGAGAACGGCGTTTTAGTCATCTTGCCCATGAGGCATGGCT
Organism: Elymus sibiricus; assembly: GCA_039707655.1. Lineage (NCBI taxonomy): Eukaryota > Viridiplantae > Streptophyta > Magnoliopsida > Poales > Poaceae > Elymus > Elymus sibiricus. The sequence goes on from CM077670.1 coordinate 327,202,838, forward strand.
CACATGTGTCAAGTGATTCAAAATCAAGTGACTCCAAAAGTCCATCAGCATGGAGCTTCTTCATGCGTTTTACGCCAATATGACCTAAACGGCAGTGCCACAAGAAAGTGGTATTATCATTATCAATTCTACATCTTTTGGCATCAATGTTATGAACATGTGTATCATTACTATCGAGATTCAATAAGAATAAACCCCTCACATTGGGTGCATGACCATAAAAGATATTACTCATATAAATAGAACAACCATTATTCTCTGATTTAAATGAGTAACCGTCTCGCAATAAACAAGATCCAGATATAATGTTCATGCTTAACGCAGGCACCAAATAACACTTATTTAGGTTCATCACTAATCCCGACGGTAATCGAAGAGCGAGCGTGCCGACGGCGATCACATCAACCTTGGAACCATTTCCCACGCGCATCGTCACTTCGTCCTTTGCCAGCCTCCGTCTATTCCGCAGTTCCTGTTTTGAGTTGCAAATATGAGCAACCGCACCGGTATCAAATACCCAGGCACTACAATGAGGGTTGGTAAGGTACACATCAATAACATGTATATCATATATACCTTGTTTGTTGTTGGCCGCCTTCTTGTCAGCCAAATACTTGGGGCAGTTCCGCTTCCAGTGTCCAGTTCCCTTGCAATGAAAACACACAGTTTCTGGTTTGGGTCCAGCCTTGGGTTTCTTCACGAGAGGAGCAACTGTTTTGCCACTCTTCTTGGAGTTACCCTTCTTACCCTTGCCATTTTTCTTGAAACTAGTGGTTTTATTGACCATCAACACTTGATGCTCCTTCTGAATTTCAGACTCAGCGGCTTTCAGCATCGCAAACAGCTCGGCGACTGACTTGTTCATCCCGTGCATGTTATAGTTCAACACGAAGCTCTTGTAGCTAGGTGGCAATGATTGAAGAACTCTGTCAGTGATAGCCTCTGGCGGAAGGGGCATCCCTAACTTAGCCAGACGGGTGGAGTACCCAGACATTCTGAGCACGTGATCACTGATAGACCCGTTCTCCTCCATCTTGCAAGCATAGAACTTATCGGAGATCTCATATCTCTCGATCCGGGCATTCTTCTGAAAGATAAACTTCAACTCCTGGAACATCTCATATGCTCCATGACGTTCAAAACGTCTTTGAAGTCCCGGTTCTAAGCCATACAACATTGCACATTGAACTATTGAGTAATCATCAGAACGAGCCTGCCAGGCGTTCACAACGTCTAGAGACTCAACTGGAGCGGGTGGATCACCAAGCGGTGCATCAAGGACATAAGCCTTCTGGGAAGCCGTAAGGATAATCCTTAGATTACGGGCCCAGTCCACAAAGTTACTTCCATCATCTTTCAACTTTAGCTTTCTCTAGGAACGCATTAAAATTCAGGGGTGCTACTGCGCGAGCCATGATCTACAACATAAATATAGCAAAGACAACTTAGTCTATTGTTCTAGATAATGAGTTTAGTTAATCATATTACTTAAAAAAAAACTCCCACTCAAATTGACATCCCTCCGGTCATTCGAGTGTAACATGATCCAAATCCACCAACTCAAGTCCGATCATCACGTGAGTTGAGGTGGTTTCAATGGTGAACATCCTCATGTTGATCATATCTACTATATGACTCATGTTCGACCTTTCGGTCTCTTGTGTTCCGAGGCCATGTCTGTACATGCTAGGCTCGTCAAGTTTAACCCGAGTGTTCCGCGTGTGCAACATGGCTTGCACCCGTTGTATGTGAACGTGGAGTCTATCACACCCGATCATCACGGCGTGTCTCGAAACGACGAACTTTCGCAACGGTGCACACTCGGGGAGAACACAATTTATCTTGAAATTTAAGTGAGGGATCACCTTATAATGCTACCGTCGTCCTAAGCAAAATAAGATGCATAAAAGGATTAACATCACATGCAAATCATAAGTGACATGATATGGCCATGAACTTGTGCTTTTGATCTCCATCTCCAAAGCACCGGCATGATCTCCATCGTCACCGGCATGACACCATGATCTCCATCATCTTGATCTCCATCAACGTGTCGCCATAAGGTTGTCGCGCCGACTGTTGCTTTCACGACTATTGCTAACGTTTAGCGATAAAGTAAAGCATTACATAGCGCTTAATGATTGACACGCAGGTCATACAATAATTAAAGACAACTCTATGGCTCCTGCCAGTTGCCGTACTCATCGACATGCAAGTCGTGATATTCTATACAACACATGATCATCTCATACATCACATATATCTCATCATGTAATTGGCCATATCACATCACAACATACCCTGCAAAAACAAGTTAGACGTCCTCTAATTGTTGTTGCAAATTTTACGTGGCTGCTACGGGTTTGCAAGAACCGTTCTTACCTACGCAAAACCACAACGTGGTGTAGTGATTGCTTTTTGATCTTCTAAAAGAACCCTCTTCATTGAAATCGATTCAACTAAAGTGAGAGAGACAGACACCCGCTAGCCATCTTTATGCAATGAAGTTACATGTCAGTTGAAGGAACCTGTCTCGCGTAAGTGTACGCGTAATGTCGGTCCGGGCCGCTTCATCTCACAGTACCGCCGAATCAAATATCAACTAGTAACGGCAAGCAATATGTATACACCCACGCCCACAACTCGTTTGTGTTCTACTCGAGATCTCATCTACGCATAGACCTGGCTCTGATACCACTGTTGGGGAACGTTGCATGGGAAACAAAAATTTTCCTACGCACACACAAGATCTATCCATGGTGATGAGCATCTACGAGAGGGAGAGTGAATCTACATACCCTTGTAGATCGCTAAGCGGAAGCGTTTAAGAAACGCGGTTGATGTAGTCGAACGTCTCCGCGATCCAAATCGCACGTTGTCCCTCGATCCGATCACGAACTAGTGCCGAACGGACGGCACCTCCGCGTTCAACACACGTACGGCTTGATGACGCCTTCACCTCCTCGATCCAGCGAGCGATGGTGAAGTAGTGGTTGAGTTCCAGCAGCACGACGGCGTGGTGATGGTGGTGAGGAACAATCTCTGCAGGGCTTCGCCAAGCACTACGGAGATTATGACGGAGGAACTAGAGGGCTAGGGTTGCCGGCACACGGCTTGGGAAATCCTGATCGCACCCGTGTGCTAGCCCTGCCCCTCTATTTAAATGTTGAGCCTTGGGGTCTAAACTTGGAGTAAAAGCCTCCTCCAGGTCGGTTTTGCCCGCACAAGGTCGGTTTGGCCCGCAGGAAAAGAGTCCAACTCGGATCCCTACCGAACCGCGCACAGCCGCGCACAAGCGGTAGTACCGCTTGGGCGGTAGTACCGCTTCACACAAGCGGTAGTACCGCTCGGGCGGTAGTACCGCTTCACACAAGTGGTAGTACCGCTTACGCGGCAGCAAAACTACTTTTTGCACTTTCCAATACCTTGTGGGCTTTTATCCCTTGGCCCATATAAAGTGTTGTTGCACCCGAACACTTCAGTAAACATCCGGAACCCCTTCCGGTGAACTCTGGAACTCTTCCGGAGATCGAAACACTATTATCACATATATCAATCTTTACCTCCGGACTCTTCCGGAGATCCTCGTCATGTCCGGGATCTTATCCGAGACTTCCGAACAACTTTCGGTCACCAACATAATAACTCAATTATACTAATCGTCACCAAACGTTAAGTGTGTAGACCCTGCGGGTTCGAGAACTATGTAGACATGACCGAGACACCTCTACGGCCAATAACCAATAGCGGGACCTGGATGCCCATATTGGCTCCTACATATTCTACGAAGATCTTTATCGGTCGAACCTCTATGTCAAGGATTCAGTTAATCCCGCATGTTGTTCCCTTTGTTCTTCGGTATGTTACTTGCCCGAGATTCGATCGTCGGTATCTCTATACCTAGTTCAATCTCGTTACCGGCAAGTCTCTTTACTCGTTCCGTAATACAAGATCCTGTGGCTAACTCTTTAGTCACTTTGCTTGCAAGGCTCAATGTGATGTTGTATTACCGAGTGGGCCCTGAGATACCTCTCCGTCACACGGAGTAACAAATCCCAGTCTTGATCCATGCCAACCCAACAGACACCCTCGGAGATACCTGTAGAGCACCTTTATAGTCACCCAGTTACGTTGCGACGTTTGATACACACAAGGTATTCCTCCGGTGTCAGTGAGTTGCATGATCTCATGGTCAAAGGAACAGATACTTTGACATGCAGAAAACAATAGCAATAAACTGACACGATCAAATGCTACGTTTACAGTTTGGGTCTTGTCCATCACATCATTCTCCTAATGATGTGATCCCGTTATCAAATGACATCTCATGTCAATGGCTAGGAAACCTTAACCATCTTTGATCAACGAGCTAGTCAACTAGAGGCTTACTAGGGACACAGTGTTGTCTATGTACCCACACATGTATTTGAGTTTCCAATCAATACAATTATAGCATGGATAATAAACGATTATCATTAACAAGGAAATATAATAATAACCAATTTATTATTGCCTCTAGGGCATATTTCCAACACAACGGGCCCTATACGAGCTCTTCGTGGTAAGTTTCTTCTGCATATTAGTCAAATCATGCACGTAATGTTCCTTCCTTTCATTACTAACTAATATGACTGACTCGAGAAAACCAAATGTGTAGAGCATGTGCGAAAAGAATGGCACGACCCCTCCGCCGATGCCAGTCATTGCTCCGGCGGGCACGGTGAGTTTCATTTGAATGGTCAGTAGTTACTAGTCTTCACATTTGAGTTGCATCATGGTAACGATACACTGCAAATGATCTTTGGTGCAGCATAACTCCCGACAAGCATCGACCGATGCTTCTCCGTCTGCCACTGGCGCGACCGGTCCTTCACCTACATCTAAGTGATGACGGTAAGTTTTCCCAAGTGTTTAGCTTAACAAAATGACTCAATATGCTTAGCTAGCTAAAAAATGACATAACAACATTAATTAGCTCCAAAATGACCTATTTAACCTAGGATAGCTCTAAAATGACGTATACTTAGCATTTATTTCTCCAAAAATGGATTTATATGCTTAGCTAGCTCAAAAATGACATAATAACCTTAATTAGCTCTCAAATGACCCATTTAACCTAGGATAGCTCTAAAATGACCTATACTTAGCATTTATTCCTCCAAAATGACTTAATATGCTTAGCTAGCTCAAAAAGAACATAACAACCTTAATTAGCTCTCAAACGACCCATTTAACCTAGGAAAGCTCTAAAATGACCTATACTTAGCATTTTTTCCTCCAAAAATGAATTTATATGGTTAGGTAGCTCAAAAATGACATAATAACCTTAATTAGCTCAAAAATGACCTATTTAACCTAGGATAGCTCTAAAGTGACCTATATACTTACCATTTATTCCTCCAAAATGACTCAATATGCTTACCTAGCTAAAAATGACATAACAACCTTAATTAGCTCCAAAATGACCTATTTAACCTAGGATAGCTCTAAAATGACCTATACTTAGCATTTATTCCTCCAAAAATGGATTTATATGCTTAGCTAGCTCAAAAATGACATAATAACCTTAATTACCTCTCAAATGACCTATTTAGCTCCAAAATGACCTATTAAGTCATTTAGGAGCATATTAAGTCATTTAGGAGCA